>CM062806.1:451021533-452334761 GCA_031772625.1 Pinus tabuliformis
AACTTTGATCCATTCAGGAGGCACTGCTGCGCTAGCATGATTTGCAAACTGAGCTGGGCTGACTAAGATGTTTCCTTATCTGAATCTGAGGTAGAGGATTCATGAATCCTTTTCTGAGAGTTTGGCTGGATAGACAAATCCTCAGGCTCAGCTGAGGGCGGATCCTGTGCCATCTTTGCTTCCAATCCTTCCTCACACTCCTCCTCTTCATCCAAGCTGAAATCAAAATCGTCCATGGGGGGAGGTTCATGAGGCTTCCATCTTTTGGATTTCTACTTAGGAATGGCTTTTTTCTTTTGGGTAGGCATCGAGGGGCAAGAGCTCTGAAGGTGCCCTGTGTGATGGCAGTTGCGGCAGCGGAAGGTTGTGTTCTCGTAATCCAAGTTCTGAGTCTAATGGAAGTCTCCAATTTTGAGATTGATCTTGTCAGAGAGAACTTTGCTCATGTCTATTTCTGCATAGATTCTGGCAAAGGTGTATAGGCCCTTTTCCCCTCTAGAAATGTCTGTGTCTAGAAAGCAGCCTAGAGAATTTTCGATCCCTTGGAATACAGCAAAGTGCCATAGATGCACCGAGAGATTAGGGAGTCTGACCCAGATTGGGAGCTTGGTGATGATTGTTGTAGACAGACTAAAGTTTGGGAACTAGGGGGTGAGGAATAGACTTGCTGAGCCCCAAAACCATGGCCCTGCTTTTAAGACTCTTTTGTAGTCCTCTTCAAAAGAAAACATTGTAATGAAAAATCCCTTTGAGCATAACAGAACCTTATAATTGTTGGTCAAGTTAGAGTGAATCCACTGGCAGAGGTATGCTGTGCGTGGTCATAGCCCATTGAACCTGCAAATAATGCCATGCTCTGCAAACTTTTGGATTGCTCATCCAGCGTTGGATGCACTATTTCAATGGAGGGGGTTTCCTCCAGTTTGTCCACCAGAAAAGGTTTGGGGGCCTGAACTCGTGGAACTGTATTCTCCTACTTCTGTGCATGGACAACATCTTTGTATGAAAATGCCTTGGCTGAGGATGACTGTCCTATAGCTCCCCCTCTCAAACGAAGGGAAAAAATAATGGAAGCATTTATGTTAATTCTGTAAAACGAAAGAGGGCAGAGATCCTCAAGTTGTTTACCTTCGTGGAGAGTTCGTTGAGCTACAGAAGGAATCCCCTGCTTGAGTTCCAGAGCATGCTTGAGGTCCTGCACTATATTCGAGGAGCTCACCCATTATAGCATAGTTTTTCCAGAGATGAGCTTGATTTGGATCTGAAACGAGGCTGAAGGATCAAAGTTCCTCTTTCCTCTGCAGATCTGAGACGAGAGGAGGTAGGAGCTTTCCAAGGATTTCTTTTTTTGAACTTGCCGCAGGGGCATTTGAGGAGATGATGGGAAACTCCCATCATCAATGAGTCTATCGATGCATTCCGCCCCATAAAGCTTCCAAAAGGACCATCCTGGTAGATCCAGGGATCTGAGGGAATTCTGAAGATTAAAAACAGAGTATTGGCTATTCTTGGGGGACAGAGGAGGTAGTAATAAGATTGAGCAACCTTCCAGATCATAAAATGTCTTCCCCGTAGCCGCCACCTGAGGAGAAGCATGGGTGAAATCTGCCTGCTCATCCTTAACCATTACGTTTTCAAACTGAAGGGGGCGACGGGTGCGAGAAGCAGCAACAGAGGGCCGCAATCTGGCAACTCCACAGACCCGAATGGAATAAAAATGGGAGAGTGGGGCTCTCAGAAGAAATTGGAAGACCTGCAGTTCACCGATGAGGGGGAAAGCCTGCGTTCCATAGCCGTATCGTGCATCTTCGTCAACAGTCGGGTCGAGCAGAGGCCAGACGACAGCCAAAGGAAGGGAGGTGGAATCAAGGATGTTAGGGTTCATTGTTCAGTCCTCTCGATCCATAGCAATCCAAGAATCGTAATTACCAAATTCGATGGAATATTAAAAATTGGAGGTTTAAGATCAATTTATTAATATTATTGATATTATACTAATTAATTAATTAATTAATATAGTATACCATCAAATTAATAACATTAAATATTAATAAAATATTAATATCAAATTTTATTATTATTTATAAATGTTAGATATTAGGCTTTTGTGATCCATATTGTAAATGAGAGTGCCTTTCAGATTAATCACATTATTAGGATTTGGTCGACATTTTGAACCAACTAATGTGGATGAACCACATCTAATATGGCTGAATCACATTAGTTGGTTCGAAATGTCGACCAAATCCTAATAATGTGATTAATCTGAAAGTTACTCTCATTTATTTATAAGCATTAATTTTAATATTAATATTAATTGATTTGAATACGAATATTTGTATTACTTTTAATTTATTAATATTATAAATTTTAATTTTAATGTTAATTTTTATATAATAAAATTAAATAATATTATCACGGTCAACATGGTCAATGTCGCATGTGAAAAGATTATGGGAATATGAAAATCACATTCAACGATGAAAATCACGATCACAACTCAAACGGTTTATAATCCTTGCATTGTGACAAATAGTTGTGATATGAAAAATCAACATGCAATGCAATATGATAAATACCAACACAGGTTATTTTGGTCAATATTTATTCAAAGTTGATGTCACATAGATTGTATATGAAAATCAATCATGGTCAATTACACTAAACCATGGTCAATATGAAAATCAACCATCGTCAATTATGGTCACCCATGGTCCAACATCACATTTTGAAAGAATTGTCTCAACATGAAAATCAACCATGGTCAACCATTGTCGACCATGGTCAACCATGTTTCAACATTGCATTTTGATGAAGATTTTCTCAATGTGAAAATCAACCATGGTCAATAATCATGTTCACATTATGACAAAGATTGTCTCTTTGTCCAATGTCATATTGTGATAAAGATTGTCTCAATATGATGATCAACCATGGTCAATCATTGTCAAGCATGGCCATTCGTGGTAAAACATGGTCCAACATCACATTATAAGAATTAATGTCTTAATATGAAAATTAGTTGTGTCAACCATCTTCAATCATGGTCTACCATGGTGAAATGACGCATTGTGACAAATATTGTCTCAAATGAAAAACAATCATGGTCAATCGTGGTCAACCATGGTCAATATGAAAATCAACCATGGTCCAATGTCCCATTGTCACAAAGATGTCTCAATGTGAAAATCAACCATTCTTAATCATGGTCAACCATGGTCAATAATCATGGTCACATTGTGATGAAGATGGTCTCTTGGCCCAATGTCACATTATGAAAACCATGGTCATCCATGGTCCAACATCACATTGCGACATATATTTTCTCATATGAAAATCAATCATGTTCAATCATGGTCCAACATTGCATTGACAAAGATTGTTTCAGTATGTAGATTAATGATGGTGAATCATGTTTATTTTAATGTTTATAATATTTTTCTTAGGGTTTATATACATAGGGTTTATAATATCAGTCTCTTGGATTTAATATTGTTCCCTTGGGTTCATAATCCCTTGGGGTCTTAGTATTAATCCCTTCATTGTATTATTCCTTTTGGTTTCTCATATTAATCCCTTGGGTTTATTGTTCCCTTAGGTTTATAATATCGATCATGGTAAACCATTGTCAATCATAGCCAACCATGCTTGAATGTCACATTGTGATAAGGATTGTCTCACCATGAAAATAAATAATAATCCATTGGGTTATTATTCCTTTGGGTTTTTTATATCAATCCCTTCAGTTTATTATTACCTTGGGTTTATATTACTAGTCTTTTTTTTTAATAGTATTCCCCTTGGTTCATAATCCCTTGGGGTTTTAATATTAATCCCTTGGGTTTATAATATCAATCGCTTGGGTTTATTATTCCCGAGTCAAACATGGTTTATTATGATTATCGACCATGGCCCAACATGGAATTGTGATAAGGATTGTCTCAATATGAACATCAATGATGGTTGATCATCTTTATTTCAATGTTTATAATATTTGTCTTAGGGTTTATATGATGGGTTTATAATATTAGTCCCTTGGGTTTAATATTATTCCATTGGGTTCATAATCCCTTGGGGTTTTAGTATTAATCCCCCGGGTTTACTATTCCCTTAGGTTTATAATATCAATCATGGTCAACCATTGTCAGTCATAGACAACCATGGTAAACCATGTTTGAATGTTGCATTGTGACAAGGATTGTTTCACGATCAAAATAACCATGTTTATTTTTGTGTTTGTAGTATCTATATTTGGGTTTATAATATTAGTCCCTTGGGCTTAATATTATTCTCTTGGGTTCATAATCCCTTGGGGTTTTAGTATTAATGTAATAAGTTAGGTTTACTATTCCCTTAGGTTTATAATATGAAAACAAATCATGGTTGATCATGTTTATTTTAATGTTTATAATATTTGTCTTGGGGTTTATATACTTTGCGTTTATAATATTAGTCCCTTGGATTTGATATTATTCCCTTTCGTTCATAATCCCTTGGGGTATTAGTATTAATCCCTTCGTTTTATTATTCCTCTGGGTTTCTTATATTAATCCCTTAGGTTTATTATTCCCTTAGGTTTATAATATCCATCAAGGTAAACCATTTTCAATCATAGCCGACCATGGTCAACCATGCTTGAATGTCACATTGTGACAAGGATTGTCTCACCATGAAAATAAATAATAAACCCTTAGGTTTATTATTCCTCTGGGTTTATTATATCAATCCCTTGGGTTTTTTATTCCCTTGGTTTTATATTATGAGTCCCTCTTGTTTAATAGTATTCCCTTTGGTTCATAATCACTTGGGGTTTAATATTAATCCCTTGGGTTTATAATATCAATCACTTAGGTTTATTATTCCCGAGTCAAACACAGTTTATTATGATGTTGACCATGGTCCAATATGGAATTGTGATAAGGATTGTCTCAATATGAAAATAAATGATGTACATCATGTTTATTTCAATGTTTCTAATATTTGTCTTAGGGTTTGTAGTATTTATATTTGGGTTTACCAATGTTGGGTTTATAATATTAGTCCCGTGCTTGAATGTCACATTTTGACAAAGATTGTCTCGCCATGAAAATGAAACATTTTTATTTTAGTGTTTGCAATATTTATATTTGGGTTTAAAAATATTGGGTTTATAATATTAGTCCCTTAGGCTTAATATGGTTCCCTTGGGTTCATATTCCCTTGGGGTTTTAGTATTACTCCCTTCAGTTTATTATTCATTTGGGTTTATAATATCAAAATTTGGGTTTTTTTATTCCCTCGGGTTTATAATATAAATCGTAGCCAAACATCGTGAACCATGTTTGAATGTCGCATTGTGACAAGGATTGTCTCACCATCAAAATAAACTATTTTATTTTAGTGTTTGTAGTTTTGATATTTACCTTTACTCGATGTGAAGTTTATAATATTAGTCCCATGGTTTTAATATTATTCCCTCCGCTTCATAATCCCTTGGGTTTCAGTATTTATCCCTTGGGTTTATTATTCATTTGGGTTTATAATATCAATCCCTTGGGTTTATTATTCCCTTTGGTTGATAATATATATCATGGTAAACCATTGTCAATCATAGCCAAACATCATCAACCATGGTTAAATGTCGCATTGTGACAAGAATTGTCTCACCGTCAAAATAAACATGTTTATTTTAGTATTTGTAGTATTTATATTTCGGTTTACCAATGTTGGTTTTATTATATTACTCCTTTGGTTGAATGTCTTATTTTGACAAAGATTTACTCACCATGAAAGTAAAGCATGTTCATTTTATTGTTTCTAGTGTTTATATTTGGGTTTAACAATGTTGGGTTTATAATATTAGTCCCATGGGTTCAATATTATTCCCTTGGGTCCATAATCCCTTGGAGTTTTTGTATTAATACATTGTAAACCATTGTCAATCATAGACAAACATGGTCAACCATGGTTGAATGTCGCATTTTGACAAGAATTGTCTCACCATCAAAATAAACCATGTTTATTTTAGTGTTTGTAGTATTTATATTTGGATTTACCAATGCTAGGTTTAAAATATTAGTCCCATGCTTAAATGTCACATTTTGACAAAGATTCTCTCACAATGAAAATAGAACATATGTATTTTAGTGTTTGTAATATTTATTTTTGGGTTTACGAATATTGGGTTTATAATATTAGTCCCTTGGGCTTAATATTGTTCCCTTGTGTTCATATTCCCTTGGGGTTTTTGTATTACTCCCTTATTTTTATTATTCATTTGGGTTTACAATATCAAAATCTGGTTTTTTTTTATTCCCTTAGGTTTATAATATAAATCGTAGCCAAACATGGTGAACCATGTTTGAATGTCGCATTATGACAAGGATTGCCTCACCATCAAAATAGACTATGTTTATTTTAGTGTTTGTAGTATTTATATTTGCCTTTACTCTATGTGAAGTTTATAATATTAGTCTCATGGGTTTAATATTATTCCCTTCGCTTCATAATCCCTTAGGTTTATTATTGATTTGGGTTTATAGTATCAAACCCTTGGTTTTATTATTCCATTTGGTTGATAATATAAATCATGGTAAACCATTGTCAATCATAGCCAAACATCGTCAACCATGGTTTAATGTCACATTGTGACAATAATTGTCTCACTGTCATATTAAACCATGTTTATTTTAGTATGTGTAGTATTTATACTTGGGTTTACGAATGTTGGTTTTATAATATTAGTCCCTTGGTTGAATGTCGCATTTTGACAAAGATTGACTCACCAGGAAAATAAACCATGTTTATTTTAGTGTTTGTAGTGTTTATATTTAGGTTCAACAATGTTGGGTTTATAATATTAGTCCCATGGATTTAATAATATTCCCTTGGGCTCATAATCCCTTCGGGATTTCATATTAATCCATTGTAAACCATTGTCAGTCATAGCTAAACATGGTCAACCATGGTTGAATGTTGCATTATGACAAGAATTGTCTCAACATCAAAATAAACCATGTTTAGTTTAGTGTTTGTAGTATTTATATTTGGGTTTACCAATGTTGGGTTTATAATATTAGTCCCATGGCTGAATGTCACATTATGACAAAGATTGTCTCACCATGAAAATCAAACATGTTTATTTTATCGTTTGTAATATTGATATTTGGGGTTGGCAAATATTGGGTTTATAATATTAGTCCCTCGGGCTTAATATTGTTCCCTTGGGGTTTTAGTATTACTCCCTTCGGTTTATTATTCATTTGGGTTTACAATATAAAAATTTGGGTTTTTTTATTCCCTTAGGTTTATAATATAAATCGTAGCCAAACATGGTGAACCATGTTTGAATGTCACATTATGACAAGGATTGTCTCACCATTAAAATAAAGTATGTTTATTTTAGTTTTTGTAGTATTGATATTTGCCTTTACTTGATGTGAAGTTTATAATATTATTCCCATGGGTTTAATATTATTCCCTTCACTTCATAATCCCTTTGGTTTTAGTATTTATCCCTTGGGTTTATTATTCATTTGGGTTTATAATATCAATCCCTCGGGTTGATTATTCCATTTGGTTGATAATATAAATCATTGTAAACCATTGTCAATAATAGCCAAGCATCGTCAACCATGGTTGAATGTTGCATTGTGAAAAGAATTGTATCACTGTCAAAATAAACCATGTTTGTTTTAGTATTTGTCATATTTATATTTGGGTTTACCAATGTTTCTTTTATAATATTAGTCCCTTGGTTGAATGTCGCATTTTGACAAGGATTTACTCACCATGAAAATAAACCATATTTATTTTAGTGTTTGTAGTGTTTATATTTGGGTTTAACAATGTTGGGTTTATAATATTAGTCCCATGGGTTTAATATTATTCCCTTGGGTTCATAATCCCTTAAGATTTTCGTATTAATACCTTAGTTTTATTATTCCTTGGGATTTATAATATCAATTTCTTGGGGTTTATTATATTATTTTAATAATATAATGATAATTTAATATTCAAACCCAATGTATACAAACCCTATCATAAATATTCAAAATACTAAAGCCTAAGAATAATGATAATATTAATAATATTATTATGAGTTTATATTATTATAATAATATTAATATAATAATCATAAATATATAAATATATAAAAATACAGTTGCTACTATTTACATAGCTATTAATTATTATAAATAATTGGTCTTTAATTGTTATTATTATTATAATAATATAATAATAATATAATATTATTATAATATTATAATCAATTATTATTATTATTATTATTTTTTATTATTAGGTTATTTAAATAATATAATAATAATCTAATATTAGTATGAGCTATTCTTATTATTAATTAATATATATTAGGAATTAATATTTATATAGTTATTAATAATATTAAATCTGTTTGATAATATTTATATGGTTATTAATAACAGACCACCTTGCTACGCTTAGGATCATTGTGGAGGAATGTCGTAATGATAAATCCAATTTATTTTGTTGCTTTGTGGGCTTTAGAAAGGCTTTTGATACGGTTCCTAGATACAATCTTTGGAATAGATTAGAAGAGCTAAAGGTTCGTCTCGAGTTGAAAGTTGCCGCTATAAGGTTATACGAGAATGTAACTGCCAAGCTAAAGAGAAATGAAGGGTGGTCGAAAGATATTAAGTGTAACATCGGAGTTAAACAAGGTTGCCCCCTCTCCCCTACCCTATTTGGCATTTACATCGATAAGCTCTAAGGCTATTTAGAGGAAGCAGGATGTGATGGCACGATCTTAGCTGGGATAGTCGTCATCCTTCTTCTTTATGTTGACGATATTGTTCTTTTGGCAAGGTGCCCATGTGATCTTAATAAGCAACTCAGGCTTCTTAAGGATTTCTGCTCTACCATGGGTGTGACTGTTAACACTGACAAAACAAAAGTTATGATTATCAAATCCAAGAAGGACACTTACGCTAATTTTATGTATGACAATAATAACTTGGAGGAAGTGTATTCTTACAAGTACCTAGGAATTGATATTCATCACAAGCTCAATTGGAACCATAACATTGAGAAAAGTATTAATGGGGGGTGGAAAGCTTACTTTGGTCTTGAAAATAATTGTAAAATAGCAAGCCTTGTAATGTGGGATAAAAAGAAGTTCCTCTTTGAGACTTTAGTCACTCCTGTTATCTTATATGGCTGTGAGGTTTGGGGTTGCAGCATCTCCAGAGAATCATGGAGAAAGATTGAGCAAATCCAGAAGCATTTTATAACTTATAACCTGAAAATTAAAAGTAATACACCCTATCCTATTCTCCTTATAGAAGTAGGTCTTTCCCCTATTGAGAGCCTAGCTATGCTTAGGTTTCTGTTGTACAAGCACACAATCAGTAACATAGACGATCATAGACTTCCTAAGCTAGCTTTAAATTCTAGCCAAAACCACCTAAGGCTCAATCGAGGGTGGCATAAGGACACAAGGGCCTCGTTAAACTATTGGGAGATCAAAGAAAATGATGCATTGCAAAACATAAATAACCTTAAAGATATTGTTACTTCTAAGTTCAAAGAAAAAATGTGGTGTGAGAGAGACTTAGCAGCTAAAAGAAAATTAAGTTATTATAAGAAGGTCATCAACCCCACCCTAGAAGATCAAAAGTATCTCTCTATTTTAACTAGCTCAAAGAAGAAAATTAATATAGAAAAGATTAGAATGAATTCTCATGAGCTCCATAGTGAAACAGGTTGTTGGGCAGTTCCTAAAATGCCATGGACGGAAAGGATCTGCCATATATGTGAGAATAGAAACAGCGAGGATGAAAACCACTTCCTCTTAGAGTACCCCGCGTATAACCACATTAGATCTCAGTTTCACAATATTTGTTACAATACTAACCTTCCTAGCCTTTTACAATATCAAAATTATAGTGAGCTCGGGAGGCTTCTCTCCAAGCTTTTTGAGCATAGGAATAAAATCTTAAATCAAAATAGATAATTTGTTTCTTTAGGTCCGATAGACCATTATTTGGTCTCAGCGAACGTTAACCATCATCATCATCAATAATCCTAAATACTCATAATAATTAACGCTATGTATACAAACCCTAAGATAAATATTAAAAATACTAAAGCCTAAGAGGAAGAATAATAATAATTAATAATACTAATATTATTATGAGTTATATTATTATAATAATATTAATATAATAATCATAAATATATAATTATATAAAAAATATAGTTGCTATTATTTATATAGTTACTAATTATAACAAATAATAAATAATTGGTCTTTATTGCTCTTATTATAATAATATATTATAATGATATTTATTATATTATTACTATAATAATAATTATATTGTATATTATTATAATAATATAATATTATTATAACATTATAATCTAATATTATTAATAACTATATAAATATTAACTACCAGATTATTTCTATATATTATTATATAAATATTATATAATAATATAAAATCCTAATAATATTATAATAATATTGATTATATTATTATTATAATAATAATTATATTTGTATATTATTATAATATTATAATCAATTATTAATATTATTAATATTATTTTCGCATGGAAAAAATTATAATTTCATTAGCGGAAGAAATTACATTTTGTAGACGCATATGCATATTCCGATATTTCTATCGACATAAAACAGAACCAAAGAAATATCAAAACCTACTTCCAACGTCTCATTTGTGTAGTAGCCCCAACAGAGTCAAGGAGGAGTCCAAAAAATAAACCAAACAACCATGTAAATATTATCCTGTCTACGCAGGAAGATAATACCAAAAATATGTGCAGTGCCAATCATAATGGCTGCAAAACAATTCATAAACAACAAAATAAATATGTACAATATTTGAAAAAACTATCAAAAAATTAGACCATTATGTCCATAAAGGGTCTGTGATAGTACTGGTAGCTAACTCCATCAATCTGTTCATTGATGAGCCAGATGCCGTACTCCCGGATCACACCTTCTTTGGAAAGACGGTCAACCTCTATGTTCTACTCTCTGTAGATGTGATTACATGAAAAGAAATCAAAATTGGAGATCAATCTTAATGCTTCATCTAGTATGTGTCTCAATGAAAAATACTAGCAATAGGAACGCTTATTCAACCAATCTTAGACAATCTTAGAGTCACCAAACAGTTGAAGAGCATGGCAGTTCTTCTTTGAAGCAAAACGGATGATATAATAGGTAGCTGAAAGTTCAGCAAAGTTATTTGTGCCCCCTCTCAATCCCATGGATAGCCAGAATGAGTGCCTCTCAGATAGGTGAAGGATAGCCTACCCCCCCACAACCTTCCACTTGTGTAGCCCCATAAAAATATGCCCATGGATGGTTGGGATCAATCAATTCATGACTGATGATTTGGGCTCTAGCTATGGGTGGGTCATTAGGTATGAGGTCATAATCCGCTATGATCAAGGCTGCAATGATAGTCCAACTAGGAGGAGAATTTTGAAAAATAACCTGATTGTGGGCAATCCAGACAGCCCAACAAAACAACAAGGGGAGATTTCTCAGTTTGGGGGGAGTGACAGAGGAATACCAATTGTTCCAGGCCTCATCTAGAGTGCCGAGGTGCCAGATACAATTTGATGGTATAGAAGATGAAACAAGGTTCCATAAATGGCGAATGACTAGGCAGTTCAAGAAAATGTGGGAAGCAGATTCACAGTCCTTATTGCAAAAATGACACCAGTGTGGGCCAAAGAAGGATCACTTCATCAGGTTATCCCCCGTTGGAATTTTATTTCTCAGAATGCACCACATTAAAATTCTACATCTAGGAGGCGCTTTGAGTTTCCACAGGTGTTTCCACCACTTGTGTAGAATGGGGGGCTTTCGAGGATCCGCCAGCACAATGTATCCCTCCTTTGGAGTGTATCTCCCTGATTTCGCTAGTGCCTAAATGATGTCATCACCACCCATTGTCAATCGGATATGAGCCTATAGGAGGGCTTGTATATAGTTCCTCCAATGCTACTGCGATAGTGGAGGAATGTTGAGTTGGAGATCAGATTTCCAAACCTGTTGAAGAAAAGAGGTGTTTTTCTCATCAGCAATGTGTGCAAGGTGAGTGATTTGTTGCTCCCTTAGGTGCAATAAGAGATCTGGAGGTAATCTATATATATTCTCGCAACCAATCCACAGGTCAATACCAATGTGAACTCTGTTCCCAAAATGAATTCTCCAGGTGATGCCTGCACGGATGGGATCCATAGCTTTCAGGACAACCTTCCAAATAATCAAAATAGTTGTGTAGAGCCTAGCCAGTCTTCTAATCCATTCTAGTACATGAGTAGCGGCGATATATTTTGACTAGGCCACTCTTGTCCATAGACTATTTGGAGCTACCAAATGCCAACCAAGTTTAGCAGCCAAGGCTGAGGAGAATTCATCAAGTTTTTTGAGTCCCCGGCCACCCCATTCTTTTGGAAGTGTGAGGGCATCCCATTTTGCCCATGCAAAAATTCTTCCCGGTTGATTAGCCCTCCATAAGAATTTGCAGCAAAGATTTTGTATCCTTGCCAGAATGCACCAAGGAATCCAAGTAAGAGACATCCAATAGACCGGGGTCACTTCTAGAACACTCTTGATGAGTGTCAAATGGCCTGCACGAGATAAGAATCTTAAGTAGCATGTACTTAGCCATTTTCCAGCTTAAAAATGAGCCAAGTCCAATCTACAATCTTATATCCTATCGGATTTAACTTGTATCCCAAATATTTCAGCCCCTCCTCGAGAGCAATCAATGTAAAGTTAAATCTGTGGAGGGCATAATGAATTTCGTGTTGTGTGCAGGTTGCAACCGTCGATGTAGATTTTCCTTCATTGATGATCATACCAGTGGCCTTTTGAAATAAGGAAAATATATCTCTGATCAATGTTATATCCCCCACACTTCAATTGAGAAATATCAGCACGTCGTCCACGAAAAGAAGGTGTGTGACCGTGTAGTCACCTGCAATCTTAATACCAGAGAGTTTGCCTCTTCTATTCTCTTCCTTTTTTATCCAACCAAGGCCTTCCATTATCAAGAGGAAAAGTAGAGGGGAGAGAGGAAACCCCTATTGCAAACGATGAGACGAGGAAAAAAAAGGGGATGCGCTCCCATTGACCAATACACTGAAAGGAGTGTTAGTGATGCATCCCATAATCCATTTAATATAAATAAAAGGGAAAGAAAGGTGGGTAAGAAGCATTCTCGGATGTAACCAATTCACCTAGTCAAAAGCTTTAGATAAATCCACCTTCATTATCATACCTTTTCCTTTCTTGCTATGTAGAGTGTGTAATACTTCTTGAGCTGTACCAATTGCCTCATGAATTTTTCTATCCTTCAGGAACACAAATTTTTCAGGCAGGATGTGCTTAGATAAGACAGGCTTCAATCTATTTGCAATAATTTTGGCTATAATCTTATACAAATAGTTACAGAGTGAAATGGGGTGGAATTCATCAAAGGTGGATGGATTGTCAGCCTTTGGGATCAGAGAAATGAATGTGGATCTAATGGCCACTTCCAAACATCCCGAAACCCTTGACTCCTCCACAACTCTGAGGAGATCTGGTCCAATCAACTCAAAAAATTCCAAGAAAAATTCGATGGACCATCCATCAAGTCCAGGGATTTTTTCCTTGCTGAACCACTTTAATGTGTCCTCCAACTCCCACAATGTGACCTCCTGTATCAATTCCTCCTCGTCATATTGTTCCACATATCTTGGGAAGAGTTGAGCGACTTAGATAATTTCTGCTAAGTTAAAATCCCTGGGGTCACTATAGGCCTATATAAAGTGTGAGCTTACTAGAGAGGTGAGCTGAGGGAAGGTATGTATTGTCCTTCCCTATTCATCTTGCATTTGCTAAATAGTGTTCAGAACTTTCCTCCCATTAGCAAATTTATGAAAGAATTTAGTATTTGCATCCCCTTTCTGAATCCAGATGGCCCTGCTCCTCAATCTCTACTTGTCTTCCTCTTCTTTGAGGATCTTACCATGGGCTGAGTAGAGGGATGTGATGTTATTCTTATGCTCCTCATATCTGAATAGCTCTCCCAGATCTTTTTCAAATACCTCCAGTTCATTCTCAATCAGTCTCAACGATTGATCATCCTAAATTCTTTTTTGATGGGCCCATTTTCTAGACATCTTCTTCAACTCCATTAAGTTGCTAATAAATCTGGTCGAAGTTGTACCTCCAACCCCTAGTGGGTCTGATTTCCAAAAGTCAGTGACCATGCTGATATATGATGCTTCCTTGAGCCAGGTAGAATTGAACTTGAAAGGACCCTTTGGCCTGTCTCTTCCTCATCTTATTCCCTATAAATAGGCAAGTGATCAGAGAGCCCTCCTGTCCCAACCCATTGTCTAATATTGAGGCCCATATCCATAACCTGTTCCTTGACTAGAAATCGGTCCAACCTCCTAGCAAGGCCATTATCCCCCACCCTATTATTCCTCCAAGTGGCCTGTAAATTTTCAATAGGGATGTCTATCAGATGGTGAAGTTCTAATATGGACAAGAAGTAGTCTGAGAGAGAGTCCCTTTGTCCTCGCTGAACCCAAGATTGGGCATAGCCTATTGAAAAATTTAGATCCCCTCCAACAATCAGGTTACCAGTTGAAAATTGTTCTGAATCAAGAAGGTGATCCCAGAAAGTAGGCCGATTCAGGAAAGGTCCATAAATATTGACAACTCTGAAGGGGGTCCCGAACTCAGCAAGTGTACATCAACCCCAATAAAACTTTGTCCTCCCCAGCACCTGATTTCTTTAATATATCGAGTATTTAAGCCCAAAGCAAGACCTCCAGAGCAACCGTGTGCATCCAATCCTGGAAATCTCCAACCTGGAAGATAGAGTTTAAGGCCCTAAGCTATATCACTAGATTAACCCAAGGTCTCCTCAAGGAATATGATATCCAAAGAGTCGACAAAGAGTAGATGACGGAGTGCTAGTTTTTTGTCGGGCCTAGCAAGCCCTCTACAATGGTAGGATAGAATCTTCACGGAGGAGGTTTGAATAAGGTTGTTCTAGCTCTAAGAACCCCAGTGATAGTAGATTGCTTGCCCAAAGCAATGTCAACATCAGCTTGAGCTTGTGCAATTTTGAGATCAGAAGGATGGCCTTGGCAGGTTTTTGTAGGGAGGGGGGGGGGGTGGAGAATATCCTGTCCAATCTGGTCCTTAGTCGAATGCCTTGTTTGAGACCGGTTATCGTATCGAGGGACCAAGGCCTCCGACAATGTAGCCAAGGACTACCCCGGGGGGGGGGTACAAAGCAATGTTGGGGGAGTGGGGGCATAGGAGGTGTAGGGGGGTCGGCAATGGCACAAATACTAGGAACAGGGGACTCCAGAGGGATATCAATACCCGGACTCAATAACTATTCAGATATTGATTTATGAATATTAGAAAAGCATTGTGTGGTGGGTAAGTGATAGGAATGCATACCCGAAGAATAGGAATCTCCCGAGGTCGTCGTTGTAGTGCCAGGAATAGGTGGAGGGGGACAGTTAGGAGGTCGACCACGCTTCCTCGGAGTGTTCTGGCACAGCTCCGCTGAATGCAAACCAGGGTTCGATAATGTGCATGTTCCCCTAGAGTGTGGAGTAAAAATCCTATGAAATTCCTCAAAGGCCTTAGGCAGTTCCTCTCTAGCAAGGTCTCCATGAGACAGAGCATCCTATTCTGGTGGAACCTGGGGAAAATTCCTTACTGATTTCCTCCTATTCCATTTGTTCGATGGGAAATCTTTGAAAAGGTGCTCCACCTTGTGGTAGCGCTTACATCTGAAAGGTACCCTGTTATGAAAGCAGCTCAAGAAAAGATAGAAAAGATAGATCAACGCCTTAGAATTCAGCCTCTTCAAGGGGGAAACCTCCTTTACATTACATAAATGAACAATTCTTGGATGATTCAAATGACAAAACCTCCTTTCTATATATAGGAGTCTAAGGAGTCACAATATAATTCAGCCGACCTAACAATAATAATATAAAGCCACAAAAATAATAATAGAGGGATTCTATGGGGCACAGAAATAACAATATGGGGGTAATAGGGGCACAACAATATAAATAAGGGCTATAACTACAATAGTAATGAGGTAATCACTAGTATTATAGGGACCCAACATGCCCCTCTCCTTCAGAAAAGTGTTGTCCTCAACGCTTGAGTAGTTCTCGATACTTTTACATAAAATTCTCATCCTCCCATGTGGAATCTTCAGTGGATAAGTTCTTCCACTTGATAAGATACTCTGAAATTGATCGATTTCGTAGCTGTCGAGTTCTTATTTCTGTGACTGCTTCCAGTTCCAATATAATTTTCCCTTCCTCGTCAAGTTCTAGCAATATTGTTTGAATTGGGAACTTGTCACCTATAACCTTCTTTGAACATGAAACATGGAAAACTGGGTGCAATCGAGAAGCTGCAGGAAGCTCCAATTTATATGCCATAGTACCAATCTTTCGCAACACCTTGTACGGACCATAATAATTTGGTGATAATTTATTATCCTTATTAGCTTGCTTTAGGGACATTTGCTTATATGGTTGTAGCCGTAGGAATACCCAATCACCTACATCAAAACTTCTTTCACTGCAATGTTGATCTGCCTGTTGTTTCATTCTATTTTGTGCCAACATGAAGTTATCCTTTAAGAGTTGGAGGACTTGTTGTTGATGTTCAATGTGATGTTCCACTACCTGAACCTTAGAATTTTCTCTTAAATATGATGTGATGGATGGTGGTTGATACCCATAAAGTGCCATAAATGGGGTAATTTTGTTGTTGTATGGAAGGAAGTGTTATACCATCATTTAGCCAGAGGCAACCATTTGACCCATTGTGTCTGTTTATCAGATACAAAGCAATGAATTATCCTTCCAAACATTTGTTTACTATATCAGTTTTCCCATCAGATTGAGGATGATAAGATGAGCTATGAGTTAACTGAGTACCAAGACAAGAAAATAGTTATGTCCAAAAATTTCAAGTGAAAATGGGATCTCTGTCACTTATAATAATCTTTGGGTTTCCATGTAGTTTTTGAACTGTTTCCATAAATGCAGTAGAAACTGTACTGGCTTTAAATGGATGTGATAATGCAAAAAAGTGTTCATACTTGGTAAGTCTGTCAACTACCACCATGATGACGCTCTTTCCCTTAGACTTGGGTAAACCTGTGATAAAATCCATTGAAACCTCGTCCAAACGGTGGCCTGGAATGGATAAAGGTTGTAATAGACCCAGTGTCTTAATTGTTTCAACTTTGTTTTGTTGGCAAACCAAACATTCTGCCACAAACTTTTGAATATCTGATTTAAGGCCATTCCAAAAAAATTCCTTCTTAACCTTGTGGTAAGTTTTTAAAAATCCTGACTGCCCTCCTAAGGGAGAAGTGTGAAATTCCATAAGAATCTTTTGTTTTAGATGGGAATTCTTACAAAGGTATAAGCAATCTTTGTACCATAATGAATCATTTTGCCAGCTAAATGTATCAGAAGTACTGCAATCATGTTGTAGATTTTGAATAAGTGCCCACACTTCTTCGTCATTCTTCCATTCCTCCCTTGCTTCGTTTATCCAATCTAGCTGGATAATAGAAATGGCACACAACAATGCTTCCACATCCTCATCCTTTCTTGAGAGTGCATCTGCCACCACATTTTGCTTCCCTTTTTTGTAGATGATTTCAAAGTCATAACCCAACATCTTTGTGACCCACTTTTGTTGCTCTTCAGAGGATAATCTTTGTTCTAAAAAGTATTTAAGGCTATCATGATCCATTTTTACCTTGAAGTGCCTTCCCATTAGGTAGGGTTGCCATTTCTTAAGTGCATGGAGTATTGCCAACATTTCCTTCTCATAAATAGCTTTGCTTAAAAACTTTCCCTTGATTGGACAACTTTCAAAAGAAATGGGTCTTTTATCTTGCATTAGAACAACACCAATTCCATTTCTTGAAGCATCACATTCCACAATAAAGGTTTTTGTGAAGTCTGGTGTAGCTAAGACCAGTGCTTGGCACATTGCCTCTTTAAGATGTTCAAAGGCCTTTGTTGCTTCCGGAGTCCATGAAAATGAATCTTTCTTCAATAATGTTGTTAGAGGTGCTGCTATTCTCCCATAATTCTTAAAAAACTTGCGATAATACCCTTTCAACCCAAGAAATCCTTGCAAATGCTTTATGGATGTGGGGATTTTCCATTCCTTCATGGCTTTAATTTTGCTAGGGGCTACCTTAACTCCTTCATGAGATACAATATGACCCAAAAATTCCACCTCTTGGACTCAAAAGAAACATTTAGATCTTTTTGCATATAATTGTTTCTCCTCCAATAGTTGTAGCACCCTGTCAACATGTTCAACATGATCCTTCCAAGACTTGTTGTAGATTAGTATATCATCAAAAAATACTAACACAAATTTTCTAAGGAATAGTTTGAAAATTGAATTCATCAAACCTTGAAATGTTGAAGGTGCATTGGTAAGGCCAAAAGGCATGACCAAAAATTCATAATGATCCTCATGAGTTCTAAATGTCGTTTTCGGAATGTCTTCAATCTTCATTCTGATTTGATGATATCCCGAATGAAGATCCAACTTGGTGAAGTAAATTGATCCATGCAATTCATCCAGTAATTCATCAACGATAGGAATGGGGAACTTATCTTTAATAGTGATCTTGTTGAGCTCCTTATAATCCAGACACATGCGCCATGATCCATCTTTCTTGTGCACCAATATTACTGGAGCTGAGAAAGAACTTTGACTCGGTTGAATTATACCAGCCTCTAGCATTTCTGCAACCATACGTTCAATTTCACTTTTTTGGACATAGCGATATCTGTACGGCCTGATGTTTGGAGGAACACTTCCTGGAATCAGATGAATAGCATGATCATGATCACGCATAGGTGGGAGACCTTTGGGAGTCTCAAATACCTTGGAATGATTGTCCAGGACTTTTTGG
This sequence comes from Pinus tabuliformis, assembly GCA_031772625.1. NCBI lineage: Eukaryota > Viridiplantae > Streptophyta > Pinopsida > Pinales > Pinaceae > Pinus > Pinus tabuliformis. Next base: position 451,040,538 of record CM062806.1, read on the forward strand.
AGATCTGGAGAAATAGATGATTCCAATGTGGAAACATCTAGCGAACATAATTGTGCAATTACACTACTTTGCTCCTTTTTTAGAAGCTTAGTCATGCCATTAGAGCTGATTATCTTTCATGGTTTCCCTGCAATACCCCTTAATTCAACATCCTTTCCTTCCGTAGAAAATTTGATGAAAAGTTCTTGAAAATTAAAAGCTATTGTACCCAAGGATTGTAGCCATTGGACTCCTAGTACAACATCAACACCTCCCATTGGAATGGAAAGCATTAGGATAGTCAATACATATTCTCCCATGGATAGCTTGATATTATGGCACTTTCCAGAGCAATTTATTGTTCCTCCATTTGCAAGCATCACTTGACACTCTGGTGCTGGATATAGGAAGCAATTCAATTCGTTTGCTACCCTACAGTGAATAAAATTGTGGGTGCTTCTTGAATCAATCAACATTGTTACCTTTTTCTTCTTGATTTGTCCTTCTATCTTGATGGTTTGAGGAGTGGTAATTCCTACCAATGCATTATAAGATATGGTTAGATTTATTTGTTCTTCATATAGGCTTTGTTCATGGAGTATATCCTCTTCTTTTGACCTTTCTTGCTCCTTTTCTTCTTCCTCTTCACAATCTATGTAGAATAATTTCTTCTCAGCACACTTATGACCTTTTGTGTATTTGCTATTACAACTATAACAAAGCCCTTTTGCTCTTTTTTCATCCAATTGTTGTGGTGTCAACCTTGTAGGTTGTGGAAGACTAGGGGCAACAACACTTCTGTCCTTATAGTTGTGAGTGGTATGCTTCCTAGTTGCCATAATTTTGCTTTCCATTTTTCTTGCTAACCTGAATGCCTTCTCTAATGAATCAGGTTCCCAAAGGCAAACATCATGTTGGATATTATCCTTTAAAGACCCTATGAGCACATCAATCCTATGCTCCTCTGGAATATCTTTTACCCTTATGTTCAATTTTTGGAACTCCTCAATGTGCTCCATTATTGAACCCTTTTGTTTGAGACTTGTCAATTGGCTAAAAAAAGCGTTGCTTTTTGTATCCTCATAATGTGCTATCAATTCTTCCGTAAAAATTGCCCAAGTGATAAATTGTTTATGAGAACAAAGCCATTGATACCATACAAATTGATATGGTTCCAAATATACAGTTGATATACATTCCTTTTGTTCGTTTTGCACATTATTGAGATCGAAGAATTGCTCCATCTGTAATATCCATGTGGCGGGATCTTTGCCATCAAACTTCCGCATATCGATTTTTGGAACATGGTGAGTCTTTGATCCAACATTAGAGCCTATGGAGTCATGATTAACATTTCTTTTGTTCTCATCATGAAATTCCTTTAGTACCCTTTCACCCTTAGTGACCATTTCTTGTAGCAACTTATTCATATTTATCTTCAATTCTTCCATCTTATCATCCATGCCATCAATTTTAGCGTCCATGCCATTCACCTTAGCTTCCATGACATCCATCTTAGCTTCTACACCTTTCTTTAAACCATCCATCATAGCTTCTACATATTTCCTTAAACCATCCATTTTAGATTCTATTGATTTTTGTGCAAGTGACACTCGTTGCACTTGTTCTTGTAATTTTGATATATCATATAACATTTCTTCTTCTTCTTCATGAGTCATGCTAGAGATTTCAGGTTTCTTACTAAGTGTTTGCATTTTCTTTCCTCGGGGCATCAGTTACCGATAATAATGCTCTATCTTTGAATTCCTTCAAAATAAATTTTCAAACCAAGATCAAGCAAAAATTTAAGAAAATCTACACACCTTTTTTCACTTTGTAGGAGCTCCATATTGACTCTGATGTATCTCTGTACTTTTCGATCATCTAGCTCTGAATTTGTGACCTACAGTATCCCTCTATGTCCTCTTTCCAATGCCACAAGTCTGACCCAAATTGGATTCTCCAAGGAAGAGTTATGCGAAATCTCCCACAGTGACTTGATTATAGACTAGTTCAGTAGAGCGAACTTGTACGACATGCCACGTGTCACTGTTTCGATCTTTGGATCTAAAAAATGCATACAAGAAACTAAAGCCCGTCCTCTTTCTGTACCTTCTTATGAAATTTCAATCCGATCCCCAGAGAGAAAGTTATGACAATTTTCCCTAGGTCACCTGTTTTGAATGTAATTCAAGAGTCTGCAAAAAGACCAACTTCCTCAGATCCTATCTCCGCAAATATCACGCAAAAAGCTCTGAAATTCGGACCCCGAGTTCAATGTGATTTCTTCTCAAATGGGTTTTGTTTACGACTTCTGAAACATCATAGAAAAACGTTATATCAAAAATGCCATGATGACCTATTTGGAGCAGCGAAACCCTAGAATCCAAAGTTCTCATACCAAATGTTATGAAACCAGCTCAAGAAAAGATAGAAAAGATAGATCAATGCCTTAGAATTCAGCCTCTTCGAGGGGGAAACCTCCTTTACATTACATAAATGAACACTTCTTGGATGATTCAAATGACAAAACCTCCTTTCTATATATAGGAGTCTAAGGAGTCACAATATAATTCAGCCGACCTAGCAATAATAATATAAAGCCACAAAAATAACAATAGATGGATTCTATGGGGCATAAAAATAACAATATGGGGGTAATAGGGGCACAACAATATAAATAAGGGGTATAATGACAATAGTAATGGGGTAATCACTAGTATTATAGGGACCCAACATACCCACTCATAGTCCAGCATTTGCCTCTATGTCACATCCCTCCATTGTATGTTGATATATTCCGGGAGCCCTCTCGAGTGGTCCATGTGCCCTAATATTATGGCATAAGCCATTCTTCCTATCGTGATATAAGATTCATCTTGTGTAAGGTACGAACCCATGGTGTCCCCAATCTGTCTGAATATCTGCTCAGTCCAGAAGTGAACAGGAAGAGCCGGGAGACATACCCAAACCAGTCCAATCCCCATCTTTTCAGTCTCTGGATCAAACATTGGGGTCCATCTTCGAAGGAGGACTGGCGCTTGATCAATGTGCCAAATCGTAGTGAGGACCCAATTGGTTTGGGCAATGCTTTTGAAGCGCACTGGAAACCAATCCCTCAGAAAGGTTTCCACACAAGGGGTTTGAACAGATGGTGTACCCAGACCTCCATCGTCCACTTCTATAGCCGCTCAACATTGTAGTGTCTGCCCCTAACACATCCAACTAGAACCCTTTCTATCGAGTCCATTGCCTCACTGAAAGGAGTGCCTTCAGCTAGTTTTAAGAAGATTTTGTTGTTGCTCAGAGGGAGCCACTTTTCCCTTTTAGAAGTCCCTGTTTGTTTTTTGATCAAGTTTGCCACCGCCCTATCCTCAGGATCATCCACTAGTGTAGCCTTTTCTTTCCATGTCAATGGTCCTTTTCCCTTTAGATTGTCGAAGTACCCTGTGATAATGCTTATTTCCGTGAAGTTGCCCTATGGAGGGTTTCTCAAGTCTTGAGGAGCTGTAAGGACTGGTGCCCTACTGTCTGGTGCGTGAGGAAACCCTATCGAGGGTTTATTCGACTCAATCCCCATAGGAAACAAACTTAAGCCTGACCCAAGGGCCTGCGCGTCTGGTGCACTCCCGTAAAAGGCCTCAGATATGGGTTACCTGAGTGGTTGAGGGCCCGCGTATTCTCGAATGGCTGTAGCTTCTGGTGCTATCGAGATACAAGGTATGTGGTGCTGAGAGAGTGAGGGTAGGGCATCAACTTCGGAAGCTAGTTCATACTCAAATGTTAAATAATCATCCACCGTTGGCCCGGTATGTGGCCATTGTTAGGATATTCCGACACATAGGATATAGTTAAGTTCAACTTGGTCTAGTATAGAGTTAGGTTAGAGTTAGGTAAAGTGTGTTTCTTTACCGTTGTACATTTTGTAACTTACAATCCGACGGTCACGATATGTAGTGATCCGACGGTTCACTCTCACCTCGGTATTACCGACACTTGATCCGTGGCTTGACACCCGATTGGTCCATGAGTTCTATTTAAAGCGCATGGAGGGTCATTGTTCGGGTAATCCGTGCATGAGAGAAGCTTATGTAAATTTTCATTCTTTGATTAATAAATTGTCTGTACCCACGTTGGGACAGGCCGTGGACTGTTTCCCTCCTTGCACTCTGAGGGTTTTAACCACGTCAAAAATACTGGTGTATTGATTTGAGATCTGGTTGTGAGCGGTGTCCTCTTGGTATTCTTTCTGAGGAACTTACCCTGTAAATTCCTACATGGGAGATTTACTTAGAAGTAAAGGTCTCTTCAGAATAGCCACAGACCAAGAGAAGAAACCCAAAGATGAAGACAAGGCCGAAAAATGGGAAAATCGACAAGATCAAGCACGTGGTTTGATAGGAATGTTTGTTTCTCCTGATCTTAGATTCCACATTGCAGAAATTGAAACTCCTCATGAAGCATTAGAAAAACTTGCTAAAGTTTTTGGGATTAAAAATGAAATTAGAGCCCATCAACTTGAGAATGAGTTGCTTACTTTGGATCCTAATAATTTTTCTTGCATTGAAGATTTCTTGTCCAAATTCAAGACCCTTAGATATCTCTTGGAAGGTGTTAAAGTTAAGAAAGAAGATGGTAACCTTATTTATTCCATCCTTACTAAGTTGGGACCAGCCTACTCTGTATTTGTTTCCACTTTCCATTCTACCAGGGAAGCTTTCATTTGTCAAGGCAAAGACTACAAGCCCCCTTCCTTTGACTCCTTTTGTGATTCCTTAATAAGAGAACAAGAAAAACTCTTACACCTTGGTCTTCTTAATCTTGGAAACTCTTCCTCGAAAGCGTTAGCCGCCCAGCAGCAACCAAATTCAAAGAATCCTAAGAAGTCTTATCCTCAAAGGAATGGTCCTAAACCAACTCAGCCTCAAGATGAAAGATCATTTCAGCAATATGACAAGACCAATAAAAACAAATGGAAGAAGACTGACAGACATTGTAACTTTTGTAATCGAGATGGCCACTTAGAATCTAAATGCTTTAAGAAGATGGAAGCCTTGGAAGCCGCAATGAAGAAACATAACATCCATCTGGAGCCTACTTCAACTTCAACTTCCGGAACGGCATTTTCTGCATGTCATCGTCAATCATCTCAGTCTGGTTATGCATTAAATGTATCTTCTTCTTCTTCTCATTCTCATGAGTGGCTCATTGATTCTGGAGCCTCTTGTCACATGGCCAAAAACCAAGCCATGTTTTCTTCTTTAAATGATTGTAACACCAAAAATATATATGTTGGTGATGATAGATCTCTTAATGTTGTAGGGACTGGAACTGTTCATCTAGACAATGGTCAGTTCAATGATGTATTATGTGTTCCAAACTTATCCTGCAACCTTCTATCTGTCTATCAGATAACTCATTCAGGTGAAGGTAAAATTGTTGAATTTTCACCTCATGATGTTGTAATCAAGGATCTAAAAGATCCTAAACAGATTCTAGCTACTGGTCTTGCTGATGATTCCAAAAGGTTGTATAAGTTTCACAACTTTGGGTCATCCCATCTTCCCTCAGTATTTGTTGCTCATAATGATGAAGTGAGCAAACTTTGGCATGAGCGGTATGGTCACTTAAACTATCGCTCCCTTCAGCATCTATGTAAAGAAAACATGGTGACAGGTCTTCCTATGGTATCTTGCAAAGATGGTGTTTGTTCCGGATGTGTACTCGGAAAACATCATCGGGACAGTTTTGACAAACGTGCCTCTTGGCACGCCTCAGCCCCTTTACAGCTTGTGCACAGTGATTTATGTGGTCCTCTTCCTGTTGCTTCATTCTCTGGCTGCAAGTACTTCTTAACTTTCATTGATGATTTCTCCAGACGCACTTGGGTATACTTCTTAAAACTCAAGAGTGAAGTATTTACCACCTTTTTGGCCTTCAAAGCATTCGTTGAAAAACAATCTGGACATCAAATTCTTAAGCTAAGAACTGATAATGGTGGAGAATATGTTAAAAATGCATTCATCAACTTTTGCACCGAAAATGGAATTCAAATGCAACATACTGTTCCATACACTCCACAACAAAATGGTGTAGCTGAAAGGAAAAATCGCACCTTAAAGGAAATGGCTAATTGTATGCTGCAATCTAAAGGACTCAGTCTTAGTTTTTGGGCCGAAGCAATTAATTGTGCAAATTATATAATCAATCACACTCCTACTAAGGTTCTAGAGAATATCACTCCAGAAGAAGCCTGGAGTTCCATTAAACCAGATGTAAGTCACTTTCGTGTGTTTGGAAGTGAAGCATGGGCCCATATTCCAGATGAAAAGCATAAAGTCTTAGAACCTAAGAGTGAGAAATGTACTTTTGTTGGATATTCTGAAGATGTAAAAGGCTATAGACTTATTCCATTTAAGTCCAAAAATGTTATCATTAGAAGAGATGCAAAATTTGATGAAAATAAATCGGCCTGCGAGCCTAGTCCGGCGGATGTGCCACCTCTTCCTATCTCTTCTATCTTTGAAAACATTTCTTCTTCTGATGATGAAAGCGAGGATGATAATCCTTCCCCACCTTCTCAGGATCCTCAACTTCCAAGATGGGTCCGTGCTACTCGGGATGCAGCAGGTGATCTTGCTGGTGATCCTACAGATCAGCGACGTACACGTTCTCAGTTTGAAAGAGCCTCTTCTTTACTGGCTCAAGCTCCAGTAAATCATGATCCTGACACTTTTGCAGAAGCTTCAGGCCATCCACATTGGGAAACAGCTATGAATGAAGAATATCATTCATTGATGACAAATGATACATGGGATCTTGTTCCTCTACCAAAGGGACGCAAACTTGTTAGATGCAAATGGGTTTACAGAACCAAGTATGGACCAGATGGTAAAGTTGATAAACATAAAGCTCGTCTAGTTGCTAAGGGCTTTTCACAGGTTGAAGGCATTGACTACACTGAAACCTTCTCTCCAGTTGCCAAAATGAACTCTATCCGCCTTGTTCTTTCCCTTGCTGCCTCTTTAAAATGGGAAGTCCATCAAATGGATGTTAAATCTGCCTTCTTGCATGGTGACTTGCAGGAAGAAATCTATATGGAACAACCCATTGGCTTCATACAAACAGACTCCAGCCTCGTTTGTCGACTTAAGAAATCCCTTTATGGCCTCAAGCAAGCTCCTCGAGCTTGGTATGCCAAAATGGATAGCTTTCTTTTAGAATCTGGCTTTTCTAGGTGTCATTCTGACAATACTGTCTACACCAAGAAAGTGGGCAACTCTCTCATCATCCTTGTTCTTTATGTTGATGATCTTATTCTTACTGGTAGTGATCCCAACCTTATAAACCATGTGAAGTCCAGCCTTAAAAAGAAATTTGAAATGACAGACTTAGGACACTTACACTATTTTCTCGGTCTTCAAGTCTTGCAATCCCAAGAGGGTATTTTCCTTTCCCAGTCCAAGTATGCTTGTGATATTCTTCGTCATTTTCACATGGAAGACTGTAAGCCAGCCACTTCTCCCTTTCAGTCTGGAGTCAAACTTTCAGTCTCTTGTACTTCTCCTGAAGTTGATGCTACCTTATACCGTCAACTTGTCGGAAAACTCTTGTATTTAACCCATACTCGTCCTGATCTTTCCTTTGCTGTTGGCCTTGTTGCTCGTTTTATGCAAAACCCCCGTGAAAGTCATTGGAAAGCAGCTAAAAGAATACTTCGTTATGTTCGAGGTACAGTACAGTTTGGGATTCATTACAGTGCCAAAGCAGCTCCTCTGTTAGTTGGTTTCACTGATTCTGATTGGGCTGGTGACCTTGATGATCGGAAGTCTACTGCCGGTTATGTCTTCACTCTTGGTTCAGGACCTATTACATGGGCTTGTAAGAAACAGGCTGCCATTTCTCTTTCATCAGCAGAAGCAGAGTATCGTGGTGCCGTGGAAGCTAGTAAGGAAGCCCTGTGGCTTCGTCAGATCCTATCAGAGTTTGGCTTTGAGCAGCAGCATCCAACCACACTTTGGTGTGATAATCAAAGTGCCATTCAGCTATGCAAAGATCCAGTCCAGCATCAGCGCAGCAAGCACATTGAACTACACATGCACTTCATCAGAAAGCTCATTCATGACCATGTTCTTGAAGTGCAATATTGTCCAACAGATGATCAGGTTGCAGACATCTTCACAAAGGCTCTCACAGAGGCGAAGTTCACTAAACTTCGATATATGCTTGGAGTTCAGGAAGTTGTCACTAAGGGGGGATAGGCTCTAGTGCCTCCTTCCTTCTCCTATTGTGTCATATTTGTAAATCCTTCAATCCTATCCCAAGTTGTTCTTAAGGGGGGATGTTAGGATATTCCGACACATAGGATATAGTTAAGTTCAACTTGGTCTAGTATAGAGTTAGGTTAGAGTTAGGTAAAGTGTGTTTCTTTACCGTTGTACATTTTGTAACTTACAATCCGACGGTCACGATATGTAGTGATCCGACGGTTCACTCTCACCTCGGTATTACCGACACTTGATCCGTGGCTTGACACCCGATTGGTCCATGAGTTCTATTTAAAGCGCATGGAGGGTCATTGTTCGGGTAATCCGTGCATGAGAGAAGCTTATGTAAATTTTCATTCTTTGATTAATAAATTGTCTGTACCCACGTTGGGACAGGCCGTGGACTGTTTCCCTCCTTGCACTCTGAGGGTTTTAACCACGTCAAAAATACTGGTGTATTGATTTGAGATCTGGTTGTGAGCGGTGTCCTCTTGGTATTCTTTCTGAGGAACTTACCCTGTAAATTCCTACAGCCATATCGGCAGACGTTCCATAGAACCCACAGAGAAAACGCATTTTGCCTCCATAAATGTCAAGAAATCGAGCTAACATCTGCCTGAAGGAATGTCAATGGGGGACCAAAAACCATCTAGGGGTAAACAAAGAATAAACTAAACCGTTCAAAAACCGCAAGCAGCTAAGGTACGACTTGAACAAACCACAAAGGAACCAAAAACCTGTTAGGTGTGTTGATATACTTCGCGATAAGGAAGCTTGTAAACTGGGTCCAAAACCCCGTCCGTCAAATCAACCCGCTAACTAACTAAACCATCTATTGTGGAGATAGGTGAAGACCCACCCTAATGCAGACATGAATAAAAACACAGTTATGGAAAAAAAAAAAACCTGTCCCACCATGACAGTCAACCGAGGACTTTACCCTACGCTAGACACTAGTTCTGCCATGATCGCCTTTGAGAGCTCAATCCCCAATTCACCCGGGCAAGTTGTCTTATTCTATTATTATTATTATTATTATTATACAATATATTTGTTTATAATTTTATATTATTAGATTATCTAAATAATATAATGATAATCTAATATTATTATGAGTTATTCTTATTATTAATTTATATATGAGGAGTTTATATAATTACTATAATATTAATATAGTATCTATACAACAATATATATAAACAATCTAGTTGTTAGTATTTATATACTTATTAATAATCTTATATAGCTATTTATATAGTTTTTAATAATCCTAAATGTGTTTGATAATATCTATATAGTTATTAATAATCTAAAATACTGATAATAATTAACCCTATGTATACAAACCCTAAGATAAATATTAAAAACAGTAAAGCCTAATAATAATAATAATAATAGTTTATATTATTATACCCGGATGTGGGTGGCATTCAATGCTATTAATGGGATGTCGTACAGAGCAGGCAGCAGGCCTAGCACCTGGCTGGCGGACGGCCCTCATGACATGCGCCTCGAGCTGGCGAACTCTTTCAAGGGCATGCGAAGTTAATTCGTTGCAGTTTGGAATGATGGTCTCGCAATTTAGCATTTATGAGGGCTTGGTTCATGCACATACAAGTCAGTTCTTATGTATGGATCCGTTTTTCATTCATGCCATTGTCACTGGTTTTATTTACCTAGGCGCAGAACTCTTCCCACACTCCTGCTTGGTCCATCGAATTTGGAAGCTCGCCTGGTCTTTGAGTATCTCTGTGCTCAAACTCTTACCCGCTTACTCCACCTCAACCCCTTTCTCAGTCAATCTGTTCGCCCAAGCATGCCGCGCCACCGAGGTACCCGCGCAGAGGAAGCAATACAGGAAACAGAGGTCGTCCCTCTCGACTTGCACCACAGAACGTCATTACCATCGCCTCAGCCTCCCCTTCTTCTCCACCCCTGTGTCAAGCTGGGTCTCTTCCACATAACTCTTTTTAGACCTCCAGGTTTACTTTCCACAGCAGGCTCAAGAGGCCTGTTTTAACGGCAAGCATCACAATTATTCTCGCGAAGGAGGAGCATAATCATGTCAGCTCGGCTCAAACCAATTCCTCTCACTCTCAGGAAGACAGTGTTCTGCAAGGGGATATGGAAGGGGTGGTGTTCAACGTGGAAAATATGCAGGAGGACACCCCTGTCTCTGAAGCGACTCATCATCCTATCGACCCGACTCAGAGCGAGATTCTGGCATGTGGACAGTCTTAGCATGCAGGCTTCATTATCAATTTGGTGACCACTCCTAAAGGCGGCACAAAAGGACATGATGACAATGGCTTTGTCACCTGGGTAGCTTCTTCCAGCCAGGTGGAGAGGGACACACCTGACTCTCCGCAGCATGCAGATTAAAGCCGACTCTTCACTGACGGGTGGCATTCCTGCCTATGTGCTATGCAATTTTGATTTCGTGTCTTCGTCTCCAAGTCCATGGGTCTATGTCTGGTTTATGTTCTTGTTCCAGGGTGTGGCGATGGCCAATATGTTATCTGTTTTTTGTTGCAACTGTGACCATGTTGGATATCCTTGTGTTTTTTTGGTCAATGGGTGGCATGACAATGTAAGTCTTAGTAAAAATTTTCAGCGTGTCATGGCCCAAACAAAATCTTTTGAAGGCTGTACTGTGAATTCGGCAGAAAGCTTGAATTGTAATATCTCTGAGTATCTGGTTGAGGAATGGCTTCGGCCTCCTCTGAGGTCTTGACTTCACTGTACATATATTTTCTCTTTTTAATAGAATTAGTATTTACGCAGAAAGAAAAAATAGTTTATATTATTATAATAATATTAATATAATAATCACAAATATATAAGAATAATTATATTGATTATATTAAGGATTGCATTTAACGGATATATAAACAGTGTGAATTCGTGGTGTTTAAGGATTTATTACATTTATATATTGAACGAGTTCAAATATATAAACAGTGCGAATATATTGTAGACATATAAAAAGTGTGAATCTTTGGATATATTGAGTTTGGGATTAATTCTTCGGACCTTTTCTCTTTGGATCTTTGTTGTCCTAATATTAACAGTATATTCAATGGGTTGAGTCATGCTACAGTGATAAGGGCTCAAAGTAGCTACAAAAATAAGATCTTCAGTTCTTTGGATCTTTTCTCTTCAGATATTTGCAGTCTTCGAATCTTTTCTCTTCTACAGTTCATATATAAATAGTGTGAAGTTGCAATGTTAAAGGATTGCATTTAACAGATATATAAATATTGTGAATATGTGGTGTTCAGGGATTTATTACATTTAATCTCTCTTGTGTCTGCAATCTCTGATGTGGATCTGTGGTTCTATTGGATTATCATTTTCACACAGGTGAAGTCTGAGTACTACAGTAGAGTCTCATCACTATACCAGAGGGAATTGATCAGTTGCAGTTCTCAGCGGGATCTAGGGATTGGAAGCACATTTGAAAGGCAGGAAGTTTGATACATTCCACGGTTTTGAAGGCTTGGTAACTTTTAATTTTACACCAAATTAAATTTTCATTTTATAGACAGCTCTGAGAGAAAATTGTAACGTCTCGAGAATATTGCACCCAATCCAATTTAGGTTTGCAGGCTACGGTGGACACATGCGATCTGCAGTCAGGTTTGCTGATATCAGGTGCACACATTCCTTATATTTTTCTAATACATATTTGCTCATATATCTATATATATATATATATATATGTTCAAGTATGAATATCTCACCATAGCTACGAGAGATTACCAAAGGCAGACCTAGCAAATTTACTCTACAAGGCCTTTATGAGTATATAGAGTCTTTATAGAAATGTAGAGAAGAAAGAGAATCCAAACTACAAATAGAGTTAGAAACCATGCTGGAAAATAAATTTGCTTCTCTTGAAGACACGATCCAAAAACAAATAGAAAATAAAATAGAACTATTGGAGAATAAAATAGAGGCAATGGAGACTAAGTTGTAGGTTATACAAAAACAAAACCATGATACCAACCAAACATCCCAGCAAGGATATGTTGATACTTTAGAGAGTCTTAAAATGAAATACATGATTAAAGAACTAGAAGAAAAAGTTAATAGTTGCATCATCCTAAATAATGTGGTTGTTAAATTAGATATCAAACCAATTAAAGATGAAATGAAAAAATTAATAGAACTAGACCACAAGCATAACAAAAGGGCCTTGAACCTTATAAACTTCAGTTTAAAAGAGGATGTGGATGAGGATATTTTAGCCATAGCCTAGACAGAATTACATAATAGATTACAAATTGAAACAACGTGTCTCACAAAAGCAACAAGGTTGGGGAAATTAACCGAGAATAAAAGAAGAATGATTTGAATAAAGGTGAACTCTACTAATCATAAGTATGAAATACTTAGTAAAAACTCAAGTCTAAAAGGAATAGGAATATTTATAAATGAATATCTCATTCCATAAGATCAATCAGAATTAAGAAAGGAGGTTCAAAAGGTAAAAGAAGCTAGAAGGGAAGGAAAATGGGCAATAATAAAAAATAGAAAAGCCTTTATTCGACATAGAAACCACAAAGATAGTAACAAATAGCAATTCAACATGCTCCAGATTCTTTCTTGGAATTGTCAAGGTTTTCCATGGAATAAAGTCCCCAAGCTAAGTTGGATCTCAAATGATGTTCATATTATATTTCTTGTTGAAACTTGGGAGCACAAAGAATCTAACATCCCTAACATAGATGGCTTTATTCTATGGTCTACCTGGAACAAGTGATCCTCCTGTAAAGGCATTGGGGGAATATCTTGTTACATTGATAAGTACATCTCCCCCCATGCTAGGATTTATAAAAACGACCCTTACAACCAATATAGCTGGATAGAGATCAGTGACATTAATAATAAAATAACCTACATAGCAATATGTTATTTCCCCCATCAATTCTAACTTCTATAAGAAGAAGAATCTAGATAAAAATAGTCCTTATAATGGTTTAGAGAATGATACATCTAGCCTAAGGAATGAAGGTAATATCCTTCTAATAGGTGACTTTAATGCTTGAACTTCAAGCAACCAAGATATTATTCTAAGAAATCATTCCAACGCTAATCCTCTTTGGTTAGACAAAGACCCTACCCTGGCTAGTAGGTACAAAAGAAGCTTTGAAGACCTCAGGGAGAATTTATTTGGGTCGGAGCTAGTCAAGCTCTGTAGTGCTTAGGATCTCATAATTTGCAGTGGTCTAAAGAAGTGGCCCAATTCTAGCGAGATGACCTGCATCCATGGGCTTGGTAGAATCATGGTAGACTATGTTATTTACGATCTCAATTTATACAACAAAATAATAAATTTTGACATCCTAAACGACCACGAGCTTCACTCTGATCATAGGCCTTTACCTATAACTCTCAATTTTGTCATGCATAGAGATCCCATATAAAATAATCCTTATAGCCAAAAGAACTTAATATTTGATAGAAATAAAAATTATCTCTTTCTAAATGAATTAAAAACTAATTTTCTTCCTTTATCTAGTATAGACAACATAGAAGACCTCTATCATAATTTTACTACAACCCTCTCATATTCTATTAACAAGTTCTCAATTGAAGTTTGAGATAATAAAAGAAATAGCAAAACCAACCCATGGTATGACACGGATTGTAAAATGTGAGGAAAGCAATTAAGGAAGCTATTGATGAATCTCTTAAAATGGGAAAGATAAAAATATACAAAGCCCTAACTAAAAGGAAAAAAAGGTAGTACATTTGTCAAATACAAGAGAATCTCTTACACCTCTCTAAGGTAGCTCCTAATAAATTTTAGAGGCATATTCTGACTAGGAAAACTAAAGATAATAATAAAATTTCTCTACACGATTAGAATTCTTATCTTAAAAAGCTTTATGAATCTCCAAGTATCATGGATAACTTTGAAACCCTACTCACAACGAAATAACTTTTCTCTTTAGAAGACATTGAGTTTGGGTTAATCGCCTCGCTAATGGGAAAGCTGAGGACATTGAAGATTACCAGGCGGAAATCTTAAAAATTGGAGGTCCTATCCTCATCCCCCACATCCACAATCTTTTCAATGGAGTCAAGCAAGGGTTCCCTAAACCATGGACTGAGAGCCTCATTATCCCTACTTTTAAAAGTGGGGATACAAATAACCCCTCTAATTATTGGAAAATTATGATCAGCCCTCTCTTAGCCAAGTTATATGATAGTTTTTTGGAAAAGAAGTTGAGCATATGGCTTGAAAGTGAAGGTAAGTGGGCTAAATGCCAAGTGGGTTTCAGAAGACATCACTCAACAACAAACCACCTTGTTAAACTTAGGATCATTGTGGAGGAATTTTGTAATGATAAATCCAATCCATTTTGTTGCTTTGTGGACTTTAGAAAGGATTTCGATACAATTCCTAGAAACAACCTGTGGAATAGATTAGAAGAGCTAAAGGTTCCTTTCGAGTTGAGAGTTGCTGCTATAGGGTTATACGAGAATGTAATTACCAAGCTAAAGAGCAATGAGGGGTGGTTGAAATATATTAAGTGTAATATCGGAGTTAAACAAGCTTGCCCATTCTCCCCTACCCTATTTGGCATTTACATCGACAAGATCGAAGGTTATTTAGAGGAAGCACGATGCGTTGGCACAATCTGAGTTGGGATAGTCGTCATCCTTCTTCTCTATGCTGACAATATTGTTCTTCTTGCAAGGTGCCCATCTGATCTTGATAAACAGCTTAGGCTTCTTAAGGATTTCTGCTCTACCATGGGTATGATTGTTAACACTGACAAAACAAATAGTTGTTATTATTTGTATAGTTATTAATTATCATAAATAATAAATAATTGGTCTTTATTGTTCATATTATAATAATATTGATTATATTATTATTATAATAAAAATTATATTTGTATATTATTATAATAATATAATAATAATTTTATATTGTTAATTTATTTAAATAATATAAAGATAATCTAATATTATTATGAGCTATTCTTATTATTAATTAATATATATTAGGAGTTTATATAATTATTATAATATGAATATAATATTTATATAGTAATATATATAAATAATGTGGTTATTAATATTTATATTATTAACAATAGTAAATACCCATAATAATTTTAATGTCGTTGATATAAGCCTATTGGCCTATATGGACCACATTGAAAAATGTGTCTGATATATATGCTTGATATATGCCTATCTGCGTATATCAACCATATTTACCTTCGTAAATATGGTTGTGCTAGTATTAATTACACCAAAGGTGTTTCTTTTGAATATGTTAACCCCGGACCATCGTCTACTCTTCTCTTTTGCATCGTTGGATCCAGCTAACAGTTGTCATCCCTTTCCACCCTTGGTTCAAGCAAGCAGATGTCATTAATGAGAATGAAGCACCCTGCATGCTGGCCATGCTCCGTCTTAATCAATTTGCCTCTTCCCTTCTCTTTTGCATCGTTGGATCCAGCTAACAGTTGTCATCCCTTTCCACCCTTGGTTCAAGCAAGCAGATGTCATTAATGAGAATGAAGCACCCTGCATGCTGGCCATGCTCCGTCTTAATCAATTTGCCTCTTCCAATCACATATGTTACTCAATTCCCCAATTCTGCAAGGGTGACCACCACCAGCATCCAGGAATCAGTTCTCCCACACTGCAAGAGATGTAGAACAAGAGAAATAAAAATCATTAGGATAATCTTTAAAATATCATTCTTGAATGGTCGTCATATTCAACAGAACATGAATTGTTGGATGTGTTCAATAAAATTTGAGAACAGGGCACCTAGATCATTATATACAGCTTATGGCGAGATAAAGATCATTAGACAAAGCTCGATTTCAACTCTCTGAAAGGTGACATTCAAATCAGAACATAGTCTACTGAAAACCCTAAACCAAACAATTATTCCATTTTCTCCGTTAACAACACATTGTAGATCACTTTCGCTACTCACTCTGACCCTATTTGTCCATTTTATATCTTCGTTGGACAAAAAAATCATTATTCTATCGGTCTTACATGGGTAGGTTGTGGAACATTGCGATTTTGTTGGGGACATGAAATTCGAAAACAAAAAAGGTTGTAATCCGTGTGAAGTACTAATGGAACAAACAAGAAAGCTAGAGAGGGATTCATGGAAGAAGCATTGCTTACAAATATCATGAAATTTAACATGTATTTCAAGACTCAACTAATTGTTCCATTTTGAAGATCAAACATGAACCCCGCATTGATGGTTTCGACAATCTCTTTTTTTTGGATACGTTTAATCTCTATAAGTGGGCAGACTTTGGCAATTCTAGACACCCTATATACCTCTTGGCAAGCCATTACAGGGTTATGGTCCGGTTCCGAAGTCATTACTTATTCCATTGTGATGTGTATCTGTCTCGTTATCTGTGTTCTTTGTAATCGTTGTGTAGAATGATATTTTTTCTTTAAACACCTACGTTGACCTGAGCATTTTAAGGTTTTCCATTGCAAGATCATATATGTAGTGTTTAAGAGTTACCAGACGTCATCAACAATGTTGTCCCACTTTAACATGGGCACAAGAACCACTTTATCCCCGCTTTAACATGGGCACAATGACCACTTTAGGCTGAATTTAAAGTCATATATGTGCATTACTGATACCAAATCGAGATTAACATTGCAATATTATTTGCATAAATATTTTCATGAAAAAGTTTCAAACCAGCAGTAATTACATAAAAGAACAACATTAAAATAAATTGGTAATCTAAAAAGATTTTTTAAATTTCTAATTATACAAATTCCTAACTTAACAACATTTTTATTTTATTTATTGTATAAATCAAAATTATATGAGATATTGGAGAATTAGAGAAATCCAAATTCAGTGTTTTTATTAATTACTAAATTTTAAACCTTAACTTACCATAAAATCAAAATTAGATATAATATTATTTAAATTAATATACCAAAAATTCAAATTTAATATTCAAAAAAAAATACATAATAATCTTGTACATATAGAAATCCTTCTATTAATTAGGTAGACATTAATGGTATTAGCTACTAAATTTCTGAACTCTTGCAAATTTGTTGTTTATTTCATGATTTTTCAACACAACCTGTGATTTTCGCTCTATGTGGCTGATCATTTAAATTTCTAAAGGTTAATACATCCCACTAGTTTATCGTTCATTAAGTTTTGTTATTGACACTAGATCAGCCTCGCAGAGGAATGGGTTGCTTCTCATATATTTAACCTATATTTCATTACTGAATTTATGTGTCACTTAAATATATTTTTGGTTAATGATACAGTGGTCAAGAAAGCAATACACTAATCTCATTTATATAAACAAATTCAATCCTCAACAAGATCAAATTGTTATTGGATCTCAAAGTTATACATAAATCCTCCTTATTATATTATTACAATTTTTTTATATTTTACAAAGCCATATTAATGAAATGTTTTTTTTAAACAAAAGAAATATTAATACAGAGAGAAAAATATGAAATCAACATCGTATCTCATTGTACAAATAACTAAACTCCTCTCTTTCATGATTATATTGTTATTTGATTCCAAAATGTCACACATAAATCCTTCATAATATATTATATTGTTATGATTCCAAATGTCACACATAAATCCTCCATAATATATTAATATATTTTTTAAAACCTCCATAATATATTAATATATATTTTAAAACCTCCATAATATATTAATATATTTTTTAAAACCTCCATAATATATTAATACAATTTTTTAAGAACCAATGCCATATTAATATTTACTTTTAGAAAAATATTATAAATTTATGATATATTATGTCTTTCATAATATATCATATTTTCCCTTATGCTATGTAAATGTCTTTCATCATATTTTCCCTTATGCTATGTAAACTCTTATTATACTTAAACAAGCTCTATATGATAGTGCACTCACATTGACTGTCTATTAATTCATGGTAACATGCATTTACATTAACTGTCTATTAATTCATGGTAATATTTATTGTTAAAATTTTTAAAAAGTGACAAATTAAATTGTTCTATATTAATATATAAATTTAGTTTTTTTTGTATATTAATATATTTAATTAAAATGCAATGTTTTTTCTGAGTTTATAGTAACTAGTACACGTGCATTTTGAAATCCTGGTGCTCTCAGGGCTGATTTCATTATTATGGTATTCATTTTGAAATCC
Organism: Pinus tabuliformis; assembly: GCA_031772625.1. Lineage (NCBI taxonomy): Eukaryota > Viridiplantae > Streptophyta > Pinopsida > Pinales > Pinaceae > Pinus > Pinus tabuliformis. Next base: position 451,058,995 of record CM062806.1, read on the forward strand.
TTATGCTCTCATGGCTAATTTCATTATTCTGGTACACGTGCACATATTTTCTAGATCAACTTTGGATTTATAGGGAATCACATATATACCCTTCTCAGGGCCCGAAGCTAATGGTTTCTACGAATTGAAATTATGTTTACCATTTCTAGTGAATTTTAATAGAAAAATAAATTTAAGATTAATATTAAGTAATAAAGGAAATGAATTGAGATGAAAACAATGGGACTGCGCAGGGTGATTTGCTAGGGGTACAGGCTTGTGAAGAGTTTTTTCACCATGGATGGTCGCAAAGGAGGGAGCTCCACTACCTCCTACAAGCAGGCTATGACCAGCAGGAGTAAAAATCCAATGGAGAAAGATAGAGGTCCTTCAGAAGGGAGGCAAAGAAATAGCGAAGAGGAACAAGATGGCACTAAATCGCGGGAAAATAATAGCACCAAGGAAAATGAGGAAGAAGACAAGGAATAGAGAACAAAAGACAAAGCAAAAAAGGGACCATGTAAACCCAAAGTTGTGGTTATACCTAGAGTTGTTTTAAATGATCCTACTCTGTAGGTGCACAGGGAACACATGCAGACATATGCAATCATTTGCAAATTCATGGGCTTATGGCGCACCAAAAAAGCTTTACAAATGTGGATTAAACACCATCGGAAACCAAAAGGAAGCATTGACCTACATCTTGGGTGAAAGGGTTTTTTCACTGTGGTATTTTCTAATATTGAAGATAAGGACAGAGTGTTTGAAGGAGGGCCCTGCTTTTATGCTGCAGCAGGCCTCTATATGCGACCTTGGATTATGAATTTTGTTCTGGAGCGAGAAAGTTTTAGTCCGGTCCCAGTTTGGGTAAGAATCTACTCTCTACCTCTTGATTACTGGCAAACAGAAATGTTAGCTGCCATAGGAAATAAGTTAGGATGCTTTGTCAAAGCTTCTGAGGCCACTAAAAGGGGAAAGTATACTTCCTTTGCTAGAATATGTGTGGAGATGGATCTCTCTAGAGCTCTACCGGATGAAGTTATCTTGGAAGTATATGATGAGGAATGGGTTCAAACAGTAGATTACGAACATATACCATTCTGATGCCGCAAATGCCTTGAACATGGGCACCTATTCAGAGACTGCCCTCTTAGTAAAATGGAGAATAAGAGTAAAGCTAACACAAGGAAATATGAGGAAAGCTTCCACAAAGTGGCACATAAGGAAAAAGGGGGCCAAAGACATAAAAATCAGGAGGACAACAATTCAGTCAAAACAGGTTTCAAGTCCTCGAAAAGGAGGATAGGAATACGAATGCAGACCGGACAAAGGAAGGAACTCTAGTGGAGGAAGGGAAAGGGGAAGATAGTGATCAAGCACAAGAAAATATTAAACATAAAGAAGCTATAATGAATGAAGCAGAGCTAGAGATGGACCATGAAATGACCCAGAGTGAGATGGAAATGGAGGATCAGGAACTACAGGAAATACTTGAGAAAGAGAACCCAGATCTAGAAGGATTCTTAGATCAATGAACCAGGGAAAGCATGGATTCACTAGAGTGCAGTAGTTGTTTATATGGAAAACCCAAACCAAAGGGATGCAGAGACAAAGAAACAACGATAAGCAGATCAACGAACGTGTGAAAATGATGAAAAGCACACCAATATTAGCACCTAGAAACCCAGGAAAGAAAAGAGGTAGAAAAAAGTATAATGATCTACTGATAGAATGTGGAAAGCTTATGATAGATTCAGGTAAGATGAAAGACCTTACCAGCTACTCCTTCAAAAATCTTTAGCTATGAAGTTCACGTCTTGGAATATTAGGGGTCTATGTAGTAAAAGAAAACAAAGAAATTTTAGTAATACAATGAAGTAAGTAGCTCTAGATTTGATTTTCATCCAGGAAACCAAATGTTCCATTCAAAAAATAAAATAAATCCATAGAAAATGGCTCAATCGATTTGAGTTTCTGGAAGTCAAAGCAGAGAATACTGGAGGAGGTATACTCACTCTTTGGAATCCCCAAAAAATTAGCATTATAGATGCTGAGGCATCCAGGGATTATTTATCGGTGGTCATCCAACCTGTTGGAGGTAAGGAAACCTACCTAGTAACAAATGTGTATGGTCCTCAAAGATTGGACAATAAACTCAGGTTTCTAAATTCTCTGGAGGATCTTAGATACAGACATGCACGATTACCATGGATCCTAGGAGGTGGTTTTAACATGATCAAATCACTTTCGGAGAAGAAAGGGTGGACCAGAATTACAAGCAAGGATTTTTTAGCTTTTCAAACCTTCATAGATAATATGAAGTTGGTGGACATTGTAACAAGTAATGGTCTCTTTACCTGGAACAACAAAAGAGGAGGTGAGTCTTAGGTGGCCTCTAAATTAAATAGATTCATAATTTCAGAGGACCTTATGCTCATAGACAAAGAAATGATAGCTAGAGTTCTCCCCTTTGGAGGCTCAGATTACTGGCCGATTCAAATGGAGGTTCACGGCATGGGAACCCCCAGGAATAGACATTTCAGATTTGAGAACATATGGCTCTCCCACCCAAATTTCATAAGCAACATTTCCAACTGGTGGGCTGAAGATTTAAGCATTCAGGGCTCAAGAATGTTCCTTCTCCCTAAAAGACTAAAACACATTAAGCTTAGGCTTAAAGATTGGAACAGGACGAATATGGCAATATTTTTTAAGCTAAAAAATATGTTGAAGGTAAAATGCAGGTACTCAACTAAGCCCTTATCCTGGATGGCTTTGATAGGGATAAAAGTGATCAGGTTTCCAAATATCATCAAGACTGGGAGTGTTTATTTAAACAAGAGGAAACATTTTGGAGACAAAAGTCTTAAGTACAATGGTTAAAAGAGGGGGAGAGAAATACCATATTTTTTCATAGATCCACTATTGTGAATAGAGCTCATAACAAGATTTTTTCGATCAAGGACAAGGGTGGTAATGTTCTCAATTCTCATGAATATATTGAATCTATGCTAGTTCAACACTTTAGCGACACGACAAAGGAAACCATTTTAGATCAAGAACAATCCATCAGGGTTCTTACAAGACATATACCCAGGCTGGTGTCTAGCGAGGACAATTTCAACCTTAATAGGCCAGTTACTAAAGAGGAGGTCAGTGAGGTCCTTAAGGAAATGCAGAATGGCAAGGCACTCGGCCCAGACGGTTTCAATGTGGGCTTCTTTAAAGCATGCTGGAGTATAGTCAAACAAGATATTCTGGATGTAGTCAAAGATTCCAGGGGGAATAAAACCATTATGAAGGCACTCAATACCTCCTTTATCTCCCTGATCCCAAAACAGGACTTGGCTCAAACTCTTGATAGGTTTAGACCCATAGCTTTATCAATGTGTTTTATAAGATAATATCTAAGGTGGTGGCCAATAGACTCAAACCTCTCGTTCCTTCTCTTGTTTTTGTGGAACAATCTGGATTTGTAGAAGGTAGACAAATTCTTGATAATATCATTCAAGCTCATGAACTGGTGCACTCTCTGTAGAGAAATAGGAAGGCAGGAATGATTATGCAATTGGACATAGCAAAAGCCTATGATAAGCTAAATTGGACCTATATTAGGAAAGTTCTTATTTCTTTTGGGTTTGATCACAACTGGGTTAGATGGGTCATGGCCCTGGTGACTTCTGCTAGCTTTTCTATTCTGGTTAACGGCTCTCCCTCAGAAATTTTCTTCCTTAAAGAGGGTGTAGGAAAGGAGACCCACCCTCTCCCTTTCTCTTCATCCTCATGATGGAAGGATTGGGCAGGTCTATCAGGAATGCAAAAGAAACAGGTCAGATTAGAGGTCTCCATCTCTTAGATGATGGATAGGCCTTGACTCACCAACAATTTGTGGATGATACCATGTTGCAAGGAATACCCACGGTCAAAGAAGCTCTCACATACAAACAAATCCTGTGTGACTTTGCTATGGCTTCAGGTTTGGAAGTCAACCTTTCCAAATCAATTTTTTTTTTGACACCAATATTCCCATTTAGAGGAATATTTCTAGAATTTTGGGCTTTCAAAGAGATATCCTTCCTTCAAAATATTTGGGAGTGCCGCTTATGGCTAAACCTTTGCATAAGAGCATTTGGGAGCCAGTGATTGATAAAATGCAAGACAAAATCAAGAAATGGACTATAAGATCTTTAAATTTGGATGGAAGGTTGGTCCTCACAAAAGATGTTCTTCAAGCTATCCCAATGTTCATGTTATCAGCCATCCCAACACCAAAAGGAGTCTTGCAACATTTTAGATCCATTCAAAGAGACTTTCTTTGGAGTAAGGGGGAGGAAAGAAAGAAATGGGCCTTGGTGGCCTAGGATAAAATTTGCAAACCTAAAAACTATGGGGGACTTGAACTGGATGATCCTAAGACTCTTAGCAAGGTTTTAGGGGAAAAATTATGGTAGCGATGGGTCAAAGATCCAAAGGCACAATGGGCTAGTATTTCGAAAGGAAAATATGCCAACTCTTGGCATTATAGTCATCACATAAGAATGCCTGGAAATATAAAAGGCTCACATATTTGGAACAAGGCCTGGGAGAATAGAGAATTAGTTCAAAAGAGCAGCTTTTGGGAGATCAGAGAAGGAAATCTAGCCTTATTTTGGGAGGATAAATGGCAACAGGGACCTATTCTATTTACAGAGGATTTTATGGAACTCAAGAATGAGACAGAAACTAAAGGATTAATAAGGGTAAATGATTTCTAGGATCAAACCAATAGTGTACGAAAATGGAGAACCTAGAAGCACATGGATTATAGGGATGGTAGCCCTTTAAAAGAAAAGGAAAATAAGATTAGGAATTTAGTGGAACAAAGGAGGATATTAGTTACAGGTGGGCATGATAAACTTAGATGGGGCAACAACAATGAGGGTTCCTTTAATCTTAAGGAGGCAAAACGCTTACTCCTTAAGCTAAACTCCTAGGCTCTGGATAGGATTTGGTTGAATCTTTGGAGGTATCAAGGCTGGATCAAGATCAAACTTTTCATGTGGCTGGTTTATCGTAAGAAAATTTTAACCTAGGACAACATGAGGAAGAGAGGTGTTCTGGGGCCTTCCAGATGCCTTCTATGTGGCGATCAAGAGGAAACTATGGAGCATCGTCTTAATAAGTGTAGTTTCACCTCTTGGTTGTGGAATACATTTTCTGCCATTTTCCTACAGACAAACAGAGACCAAGAGTGTATTATCAACACCCTAACCAAGTGAGACGTAGCCTTTTAGATTATGAATTTCTAAACACTGCTTAGGTTCTTATACTAGGCTTTATTATATGGAATGACCGGAAACAAAGATACAAAAGAATCTTCAAGAATGAAAAAAGACACCCCCAACGACTTTTGGAGCAGATCTTAAATCAGATCAGGGAAATGATTGGCACCTCTATACGGAACCCCCCTAAGAACCCTCCCTCGGCTGCAGAATTGAGGATTCTTTGTTCGCTGGGTATGCAAGGACACATACCATAGACCTTGCAAATGAAGGTTGCGAAGATGGACACGGAACAAGATATCTAGGAACCTCCCCCACAGGGTTTTTTAAAATTGAATATTGATGGAGCTTCAAAAGGCAACCTGGGGACTGTTGGCTTTGGCGGGGTGTTAAGGGATGAAAATGGCAACATTCTTGTTATCTTTCACTGCCATTTAGGAAGGAACACTAACAACATGTCAGAGATCATGGCTATGGAACAATGTCTGGATTTTATGAAACAAGATAACCACCAAAATGTGATTGTTGAAGCTAACTCTAAGCTAGCTATTAATTCGGTCAAGAGAATCAGCTATGGCACAACACCTGAAAAGTCTCTAAACACCGGAGGATGATCCAGGTCTTTCAAAGGATCTAGACTCACTCCAATGCCTTCGCACGGTTCGTTTTAATCATGTGCGAAGATTGGCCAATAAATTGGCAGATATTCTGGCTAATCAAGGAGTTCTTTGTACTGAGGTTAAGGTCAAAATGGAAAGGCAAGGTATGACTAGGGATAGATTAAAGGCATTTTAACACACCCAAGTTGAGAAAGATTGTGTTGGAAATAATACTGAGAGGGGGGGTGAATCAGTATTAGCAAATTCTTTTCAATATATCTTCAACGATTTAAACTTTAATTTATTCTTCACATATTGATCATTAATTTGTACGTCAGTACCATATAATAATGAGCATGAACAAGAAAAGCAGATAGTCACACCAAAGAACACCAGATGTACGGTGGAAACCCAACGTGGGTGAAAACCACCTGCTGCAATATGTCTCTATCTTCTTTTGATTAGAAACTTCTTTTACAATGATTTTGTATTGGTGCAGTCCTTTACCAGTACGCAGGCTGCAACCTGCAGAGAGCTACAACTCTCTCTCATTTTCCAATCTCTCCTGGAAGGGAGCTACAACCCCCTTAGCTCTTTTACTTCTTTAAGGACCACATTTCATTAATTTTCAGACAGGATCCAAGAACATCAAATAATCATCAAGTACATGTGAATCAACCAATCTCCTTATACAATCAATCCAATGAACCACCCAAACTTCTCAGAATGTTGTAAACATAAAACCAATACCAGTAACCGAAACCGAGAACACAGTAGCAAATATATAAAAGGCAGGCTCCAACAAATATTTCAAAACGGGTCCGCAACTTCACCAATATAAACCTGCGGATATCCGCAGCCTTTCTGTGCCTCAACTGCGCAGATCCACGTCTGATCCTTCTGCTTCTCTGCATACCTCCGCACTTAATCTTTCTACTGAACTGCGTACCTCAACTCAGATCCACACTTCACTGTCTGCATGACAGCGTACCTCCGCAGTGTACCTTCTGTGCCTCTACGTACCTCCGCACTGTTCTTTCTTCTGTGTTGTGCACCTCGCACTGCATTTTTCTTCTGCGCTGCGTAACCAAACACTACGCCTTCTCCTGCGCTGCGTACCCCCGCGCTCACACCGTGAATCGCCTGCAAACCTCTGATTAGGGCTAAATTAACAGTTTTCCAATTTGCTACAGACAGTCAGATCCACAGATCTGATCATCCGCTCGAGAGATCACGACTTATCAATGGATTTTCCTTAAGATTTCTCCTTGATTTAGATCTAGCTTTTAAAAACCAATCACCCAAAATTTCAGATATTAAGATATTCAAATTTCACAAGTGTCTAGCCAAATGATCTCCTTTTCTTTCTATAGGCTAGGCCTTTGCTCAAACCATGGTCCAAAACCATCGTGAACCGATACAAGGGACCCAAAACAGGGGTTCAATAATTTAGATGCTCTACCATGGGCCAAAACCATAGGATCATGAACGACGGGCTAAAATACCAAGTGCCAAACATAAGAAACCCCACGTGAGCGCGCTTCTCTGCATTGGAGTGAGGGAACTGGGGGACTGCACATTATGAACGGATAACCTGTGGGTATGACCGCACTTCCTGGATGACAAACCTGTGGGTCCGCAACATTTGAATGATACACCTGCGAACCTCTTATTTTCCATCATTTTGAGAGCCTGAACAGAGTTTTGCCACTTGATTGAGTTTCCATCAAGTACAACACCTGTACCATATAGCCAAATCAGAATCATAATGCCAACAATCTCCCCCTTTGGACTTGATGGCAACCTCAAGATCCTCAACGTCATTCTCCCCCTTTGACATCAAGGGGAAAGGGTTATGCTCCCCCTGAGAACATGCTCCCCCTGACTATAAACCAGATCTGCAAAAGGAAAGAAATTTCTTCAAGAAGAAAAATAATCCACCAAACACCATAAATGACCATGAAAGAGATAGAGACATATTGCAGTAATATTCAGATCAGCATCCATGATCTCCTTCTGCACTTCCTCCAAGATCTTTTACCATAATGCCAACAATACATTATATGCTCCCCTTGAACCTGTGTCATTTGATCTTCGACCAATCCGCAACCCAGAAAATGTACGCGCATACCCCATATGAACTTGCGTACAACCAACAATCTCTGAAATAGATGAGATTCAACAACAAGATGATGCATCAATAACCCCAAGATTTTCCCTGAGGTATTCAAAGGTCTCCCTGGGCAATGGGTTGGTGAGTATATCAGCAACTTGTTCCTTAGAAGGAACATACTCCAACTTGACCTTTTGTTCAAGCACTTGTTCCCTGAGAAAGTGATACTTGATCGGTATGTGCTTGGTCTTTGAATGCATGACTGGGTTCTTTGAAATGCTGATTGCACTTGTATTATCAGAGAAGATGGAGATAGGTGGGGTACAAGTGATTTGAAAATCTTGCAAGGTCTGCATCATCCAAAGGAGTTGAGTGCAGCAAGATGCAGTAGCCACATATTACGCTTCAATTGTAGATAAGGCAATCGAACTCTGTTTCTTGCTGAACCAAGAAGCTATTCTGGAACCCATAAAGAATGCACCACCACTTGTGCTCTTCCTGTCCTCTACGCTTCCGGCTCAATCTGCATCTGTATAAGCATGAAGTGTGAGATCTGTATCTCTAGGATACCATAAGCCATAGTTTTGAGTTCCTTGAAGGTACTTGAAAATTCTCTTCACTGCCTGAAGATGAGTTTCCTTTGGATTTGCCTAAAATCTTCCAACTATTCCCACTGCATGCATGATGTCTGGTCGGGTACCTGTCAAATAAACTAGACTTCCAATCATAGATCTGTAGGTTGGTTGATGCACTGCTGCTGATTCATCATTTGCACTAAGACTGCATCCTGTAACCATAGGGGTACATACTGGTTTCGAATCTTCCATGCCATACTTCTTCAGAATCTGCTTGACGTACATGGTTTGAGACAAGAAGATACCGCCTTCATTTTGTTGGATTTGCAATCCAAGAAAGTATGTTAGTTCTCCAAGTAAGGACATTTCGAATTCTTTCTGCATCACCAAGGCAAAACTTTGACTCATAGCTTCTTCATTGCTGCCAAAGATAATATCATCTACATACACAACAAGTATTAGCAATTTGTCATTTTCAATTTTTATATAAAGATTGCTATCTGTTGATCCTTTTGAAAAACCTTGTTGATGAAGGTATTTTTCCAAACGGTAGTACCAAGCCCTTGGAGCCTGTTTAAGACCATAGAGAGCCTTTTTCAGTCTGCATACAAGATTTGGATCATTCCCAAGAATGAAACCATCTGGCTGCTCAATGTATACTTCTTCTTCTAAGTCTCCCTTCAGAAAAGCTGATTTCATGTCCATTTGAAATACTTTGAACTTTTAAAAGCTTGAGAGAGCAAGGAACATTCGGATGGCCTCAAGTCTTCCAATAGGAGCAAAAATTTCTTCAAAATCTATTCCTTCTTGTTGGGCATACCCTTTACAAACAAGTCTGGCCTTGTTTCTAATTACTTCCCCATTTTCATTCAACTTATTTTTGAAGATCCATTCTGTCCCTATGACATTCTTATCCTTTGGTCTAGGAACCAACTCCCAAGTGTTGTTCTTTTTGATCTGCTCAAGTTCTTCATCGATTGCTTTGACCCAACATTCATCTTTGCATGCCTCTCTTACATTTTGTGGTTTAGTGGAGGAGAGTAATGCCAAATAGGTTGAAGCTTCTGCAATTGTTCTTCTTGTTTGTACACCTGCTTCTTTCTGCCCCAAAATCTGAGATTTTGGATGATTCTTCTGAACGTACTTGGATGGATTCTTTTCTTCTATCCTTATATGTTCCTCTGGTGCCTCTTGAGGTTCTTCTTCATCATCCATTTGATTTGGAGAGTAATCTTCATCCTCTTCGATATTTTCGTAATTTACTTACCTAGGAATGTATCCTTTTTCATCAACCACTACATCAATGCTGTCAACAATTCTTCCAAGTTTTTTATTGTAACACTTATATGCTTTGTTGTGGGGAGAATAACCAAGGAGAATGACTTCATCTGCTCTAGCTTCTAGTTTTCCAAGCTTTTCATCATTATTATTAATATAGCATTTGCTTCCAAAAATTTTGAAATGCTTTACCAAAGGAGTTTCATCATACCAGAGCTCATGAGGAGTTTGAGTGATGTTCACTTGGACATTTGTTTTTTTGAGAATAACAACCGCAGAAAATGCAGCTTCACCCAGAAGGTTACAGGAGTTCCAGACTCATCAAGCATAGCACGAGCCATTTGTTGGACTGTTTTGTTCATCCTTTCCTCCACTCCATTTTGCTGAGGAGTCCTAGCTGTAGAGAATTCCCTTCTTATTCCATGTTCTTCACAGAAATCGTAAAATTCATTTGAGGTAAACTCCCCACCTCTGTCGGACCTGAGGCACTTAATTTTGTAATTTGATTCATTTTCCTCCAAGGCTTTGAAGGATTTGAATTTTTCGAATGCTTCATCTTTGTGCTTCATAAGTCCTAACCAAACCATCCTGGAGAAGCCGTCAATGAATAATATAAAGTATTCTTCTCCTCGAGGTGACCTTGTCCTAAATGGACCACATACATCTATATGGACTAGCTCAAGAGGCCTGCTGGCTGACCCTTCCTTCTCAGGGAAGTTAGTTCTGGTTTGCTGACCAAACTGACATGATTTGCATATGGTGTTGTCTGGAATTTTGATGTCTGGAAGACCACGAATTGCTTGGTATTTGCATGCTTTCCTTATTTGTGAAAAGCTTAGATGCCCCAACCTCCGGTGCCATAACCAGTGTTCATCATCCTTGCTCGAATAACATTATTGTTCTCCTTCTTCAAATATGTATATATTATTTGGAGTTCTTCTGCCTTTGATCACTTTCTTTCCTGTATCAAGATCACGAACACTACATCCATTTGATCAAAATATTACCTCGGTTCCTTGATCACACATCTGACTGACACTTAGAAGATTATGCTTCAAGCCATCAACATACAAAACATTTCAAGCTTTGACTTTTTCTTTCAACTGAGTAGTGTCTTTCCCTTTTATGGCTGCAGGGGTATCATTTCCAAAAGAAACCTTCTTTCCCTTTTCTAAAGCAGTATATGATTCAAGTTTTTCTTTATCACCTGTAATATGCTTCGAACATCCGCTGTCGATGTACCATTGATTTTCCTGTCCTTCTGCATATAAAGCTATCCCACATCTTTCTGGTTGTGGTTCCTTCATTTTCCATGTTCTAGCATTTGAGGTTTGTTCCTTCTGAGTTGTCTTCCAGAATCTACTCTTGCATTTAGACTCTTCATGAGCGAAGTTATTACAAATAGAACATTCAATTTCACTTTCAAGGGCAGAAAAGTTGTTATAGGTCCTCTTCGTGATTAGAGATATTTATGGCAAGAGAAACATTGGCCATTGAAGAAATTCCTACGACTATCATCCAACTGATTGTAGTTTCTATTGACATCCATTCTTGAGGAAAATTGGGAAGATGTTACCTGTGGTTGGTTGTAGCTTCTGTTTGTCCTTAAGGTAGCTTGCTCTCGATTTTCTTGATAGTCTTTGTTCGTTCTTGAGGAAAATTGTCCGTGATTTACCTGATGATTTCTATTAGGCCTTTTCTCGCTCCTTCTTGTTGCATCAAGATAACTTTTGGAGGTGGATTCTTGAGATGCTTCTCCATTATACGCAAACATGTCTTGATTAGTGGGGAATGCTGCACATTGATAATCTCATCCAGAGTTTCAGATCGTTTAACAAATTTAACATTAAGGGCCTTTGTTTTCTCAATTTCTTTTCTAAGGCCAACAATTTTACATTCTAACTTCTAAAGAAATTTTTCTTTTTCATGAAGTTGAAATTGCAGAGTATCAATGATCACATTGTTTTCTTCCAAACATGTTTTGAGTCTAGAAATCTCTTAATAAAAACCATCCAAATATATAGCATCCATGTAATCATCATCTTCAAAGGCCATTAAAAGTTTATAGTGATTACCTCGTTCATCTTCATCGCTATTTGATAGTCCATCACTATCTTCATGAGTGTAATAGCTTTTCTTATTTGCATTCTGTTTCTTGTTCCATCTAACAGGGTCCTTCCCCTTGTCAACCTTATCCTTATGAGGACATTTGGCAGCATAGTGACCTACTCTTCCACAAGCAAAGCATTTGAAAGGTAACTTACCTCGGAATCGTCCAACACCCCGTTGAAGATTTTTGACGAAATTTGATTCTTCTTCTTCTTCTAACATGTGTCCTGACTCATAGTAGTCTCCTTTGCCTGAAGCCTTGAAGGCAGCTTCTCTTATGTCTGATGGTCCTCCTTTCCTCATTTCATAAGCAGTTAGAATTCCATGCAGCGGTTACATTTTAAGATTTTGAAGATTCTCCTTTTCTTCTCTTGCAAGAACTTTATATTCAAACCTAGGGGACAAGGATCTTAGAACTTTTTCAACCAAAACAGCCTCTTTTACTTCTTCACCCAAATTTTTTATACAATTAATAATCTCATCAACACGAAGAAAATAGTTAGCCACACTTTCATCATTGTACATTCTGAGATTTTCATACTGAATTCTGAGGGTTTGAAGTTTTGCTCGTTTTACCTGATCATCTCCTTCATAGCTCAAAACAATCTTGTCCCATTTATATTTTGCGAATTTATACTGCATAACTTTGACAAATTCTGATTGCGATAGACATCCCAATAGAGTATTGACCGCCTTTGCATTTGTTTCATATTTCTTCTTCTCAGCTGGATCTGTAGGAGTTACTGCTGGAAAAGTATACCCTGTATCTATGATATCCCAGACTTCTGTACCTAGAGATTGAAGATAGGCAGTAATTGTTACCTTCCAATATACGAAGTTTGTCCCATAAAAAATGGGTGGCCTGATTGATTCTTCCCTCTCATAGTTGCTCATGATGGAAGATCTTCCTTCAAGCGATCAAGCTTCTTCATAAGAACCTGCTCTGATACCAATTGTTGGAAATAATACTGAGAGGGGCGGTAAATCAATATTATCAAATTCTTTTCAATATATCTTCAATGATTTAAACTTTAATTTATTCTTCAGATATTGATCATTAATTTGTATGTCAGTACCATATAATAATGAGCATGAACAAGAAATGTAGATAGTCACAACAAAGAACACCAGATGTAAGGTGGAAACCCAATGTGGGTGAAAACCACCTGCTGCAATACATCTCTATCTTCTTTCAATTAGAAACTTCTTTTACAATGATTTTGTACTAGTGCAGTCCTTTACCAGTAGGCAGGCTGCAACCTGCAGAGAGCTACAACTCTCTCTCGTTTTCCAGTCTCTCCTGGAAGGGAGCTACAACCCCCTTAGCTCTTTTACTTCTTTAAGGACCACGTTTCATCGATTTTCAAACTAGATCCAAGAACATCAAATAATCATCAAGTACATGTGAATCAACCAATCTCCTTATATAATCAATCCAATGAACCACCTAAACTTCTCAGAATGCTGTAAATAGAAAACCAGTACAGGTAACCTAAACCCAGAACATAGCAGCAAATAGATAAAAGGCGGCCAAAAAATATTTCAAAACAGGTCCGCAACTTTGATTTGAGTACATTATTGCTCTAAGGTTGGCATCATAGTTGGCATGACACTGATGGATAATGTCAGGGAAAATGTGCACAGAGGGGAGAAAATACATTGGGAGATTTGATTCCCACAGTCCTATGGCGTCATGGCCATTCAAATGATTATCTCGGCATTGGCAAAAGACTTTCAGATGGTCTTTATCAGTGTCCAAGTCTTTTATTTGAAAATATTTATCTGCCAGAGGTAGATAATCTAAGTCACGATGGGGGGTAGTAATAGGTGCAATAGTTAGGGCAACAAGGGTTTCCATTCTGGTTCTTGTGGATTCAGATAGGAAACTAGGGTTTTTATGAGAAATTGGTGAAAATCGAGGGTCTGGGGAACTTGAATTTCAATTGCAGCAACTGAATTAAGGTAAAATTTGGGGTTCATTTCAATTAATTGCAGAGAAAGCAAGTATTCATAGGGTTTCTTGACGGGAATTGGTAAATACCTGTTTTTAGGGATGGGGACTGGAATGCAGGTACACTGGGTGTAATGGTGGACTCTGAGCGGCATCATCTACAAGTTTTGAAGGTGGTTGGTGGTTAAGAGCACGAGCTAGTTAACTTCGACGTTCAGTTTGCATGGATGTATGCGTTCACAGAATAGGACAACAAACTGATTACTTTTTTTTTTATATACAAAGTCAAAATTTGGTGGGTTTCGGGATTTGGACAAGTGGCGTCACCGAGCAAATAATTTGATGTTTTATCATTAGCGGGAGGAGGTAAGTGCTTTTCATCACACCGATAATGGAAGGGAGGTGGTATTTGGGCTAGACTGAGCGATTATATATGATGAGTGACGCGTGGAAATGGCACTATTCAGAAAACCACTCGCGATCGCGCGCTAATATTTGGTCGTGGAGGGCCGTGCGATATGCATGACAACCATCAAATCTGAAGGTCTTGATTGGACAGCTATTGTGGAGGTGAGGTGGTGGGAGTTTAATGGAGGGTGGGCCCGACATGATTAAAGCTTTTAATTGCATCGGGAGTGAGGAGATTGGTGGAAAAGGTTACTAATTAACTATGGAGATTAATTAATTCTTATTTAATATGGTGTGGTCGGGGTTCTTAATTAGTTACGGCTTAACCAATTAATCCCAATTATTGATGTATTATGGTTATATTTAATCGAGGGGTGGGATATATAAGATTTTGGGGTTTTTACATAGTTAAAATAATACGGGAGCGGGTAACCTTTATAGGGGAACTATATAATAATATAAGTTAGCAATTAATATGACCAAATGAATGGAAAATGTGTTAAGTATAAACATTTTCATGTGTATGTTTAAAACTTAGGCTAGGTGAAAATGAGGGTTTTTATGGAAAATATTTTAATTTCCCTAAGTAAAATAGAATTTTACTTAGGAAAAACTTTATAAAGGGAATGAATGATTTATGAAGTGGTGTGTTTATTGATGAATGGGCTTAAGTGCTTAATCTATCATAAATCATTGGGTCGAGGGTCCGATCCCTCCAAAAGTCAGAGAAATGCTCTGAGCCCCTCTAACTTCATAAATACCTTGGCACTTAGGGGAAATTAGTGAAGATTTAGGGGAAATGAGTAGGGAAGTTAATTATTTTTTACTTTTCTTGCTTGATGTGTCTTACATGCCTTTGCCTTGTGATGAAAGTAAGAGATTTACACATTTAAACTTAACAATCACCACATATTATTCTGCAACCATCATCTACCTATCCTACCTACTTAACCTAGCATTTTCACTTCTTTATTAGGGTGCACTTAGTCTGGCAAACCCTTATCAAACTTTTCTTTTCTTTTACATAGTAATAACCTATCTAAGTCTACACTTATTACATCCAAGGGCTCAGATTAAATTGTTGAGCTCTTTTTTTCACTCTACCTATCTACTTATCTACAAAGATTACACTGCTTGGTTAGATCTTTATTCTTTGTTTCTACAACATGAAATTGAAAAATGAATTAGCCAAGCTTAAACTGTTTGACTATTCATAAATTGTGGCATAAGTGACAAATTGCATACAATTGTTTATTCTACAACAATAAAAAGTAGTGGCATTTATATTTTCACACTTCCCTGGTCTTTCTTTTTGTTGGAGTACATTTTCTTTCATTTTTAGACCATATTTTTATTTTTTTCACCCTTTGATTTGTCTTTTAGGGTATACCCTCTTTACATTTTTTTCTTTAATTTTTTGATTTTTTACAAATATGGAAAACCTTTGCAACAAGCAAAGGTATGAACATATTACAAATCTGAATAAGTCAATCATGATATATGACACCTATTGGTATAGGGGTATAGCAGGTACCTCCATTTGTATCCCATATTATCCCCCTAGGTATACTACACATTAACAATATCTACAATGCCTCCACAAAAGAAATCATGGCTAGATATGATCCCTTCCCTCCTCACCTTTTTCACGATCATACCTTAGATAGAGAATGGTTCATGGGAAAGCTAATCAAGATAGATTTTATTTATGGAATCACCAAGTCAAATCCATAAACAAAATCAACTAATTGAGCAAGATTAAGTGACCTACTAACGTATGCCCTTCATTTATAGGAATTCATTATCAAACATTCATAAGAATGTGGTTGCATTGCATATCTTAGTGTGATAGGAAAAATATATCAGATTGGATATGGTGTGGAAATTCTATCAAATCATATTAAAAGATCGTTTGATGTAGGATTATAGCATATAATATGCATGCAAATTTTTAGTGGGAATGGCTAGGTAAGGGGGTAAATGGACATAGAAAAGGAAAAATAAAATTTTGAGAGTGCTAGCCATTAAAAAATGAAAACGGGTTTTTAAAGGAAAGGTGGCAAGTGATTAGAAAAGTCACAGAATAACTAGCAACTGGTTATGCAATTCTAGCATAGTTGAGAGTACAAATTTGAACTACAATGGTTTGGAGCACTACTAGTTTCTTAAAAGATTACTTTGGCATAGATATTGGAGTGACTATTTTTATTATAAATCTAAAATTCATATACCTTTTTTTTATAATTTTTTTTGGAGATCTCTAATAAGTCCTTCTCTTCTTGGAATATCTATAAGTAAAGGGTAAGTCTACACACAACTACAATAACTATTTGTAAACGTCTAAGGATAGATTAAATTTTAATGCATAATATATAACCTCAAGCTAGAAATATGTATTGGATAAATGATTCAACCAATTAAATCAACCCTTAAAGCCAAAATGCAAACACATTTATAATAATATTCGAAATAATTTACTAAAAAATAAACGATCATTAAAAAGTCCAAGCATGTTTATAATATTGTAGCTTAAATGTGTTATCAATTCACCTTTTTCCAACTACTCAGCACAATGGGAAGGGGAATTTATATTTTTACTTGAAATCGAACAATAGTAATTTTAGATTGATGAAACTGCAAATGTCACAATTTGATTGCAGTAGAGGTATTCAATGGTGCCAAATCCATTTTTACATTAATCCAAAATTGGCAAAAATGACCTAGATATATTACAAAGATAATTAAGTGGAAATAGTTGAAAATGTATAATATTTAGTATTCTTACATTTATAATCAGTCAAAATAATATATCATATTTACATGTGCAATAATTCTCAATGCACTACACCAACTATAATAGAACAAAATAATTACTACCTTAACTCAATACAAAAAAATGCACTAAAAATATTATAGATGTATGAAAAATAATACATCATATTTATTACAAGAACATGTTAGATACCACTCATGTTTTTATTTTCGAAGGCAAGGAAAAAAACATTCACATCCTACCTCACCTTTTTAGCATTGCATTAAAATTCATGTCTTGAGAGGTCATTGTAAACCTTAGAAACCGTATTCAATGTCTATTCTATGGTCATTAACAACCTTTGCTAGGCTACCACTCCTCCCATTTGGCTAGTGCCTAATGATATTTTTAAGATAGCAACAACCATGGTTAAGCAATCAAAATCAATTTCTGGACTTACTAGAGATCAAAGGCTATTTAAAACCCAATCTACAGCTTGGATCCAACATTCCTCTTCAAATGAGTCATTACATAGGCTACCTAGGTTTGGATTACTTGTAAGTTCCAATTCAACGAACCTTACTTCCATACATGACAATTAGAGGTAGAGTTTCTACTACAATTAAAGGACATGCCAAGGGATACGATACTATTTGTGTTATTATTTGTGGTGGTTGCATGTGGGGAAGGGGAGGTTGCGTGTAAAGCAAGACTAAGACAATTTGCATCAAGCCTCATCCAGTAATTGTTTCATTGAAAACAATGACACAATGTGTTGTGGCCTTTTCCAAAACCCCTAGCACAAGTGATTCGGGAGAAATAGAAAGCTTAATACAAACACCATATGGGTTGATTGTAGACTAGTGCCTAGGACATCTTAAAGAGAGGAGTGCATGGAAGATTATCAATGGGGGATTTCTGCTGCACTCCAATTGTCACGAAGTTTAAAAAAGAGAATGAAATGGGGATTGGTTCAATAGCCCTTCATCAAGGTAGACTCAAGACATTACATGGATCCAAATGTTCAGGGGGTAAATTGGGGAAACCTCAAAGTGAAATTTTTGGTTCTAGTGGCCGACACACAACAACAGGCAGCTTAATATTCACGTTGCAGTAAAGTGAAGAGGAAGCAAGGGAGGATAAAAACTAGTGCGTAGGGATAATTGTAATGCAAAATCCTAAGCCACGATGTTACAACATAAATATGCAAGAGGGAGGAGATGAAAGAGTAGGAAGAGTGGGGCACTAGTTAAGGTTTCATGCCATATACCTCATGGTTATCTTTATCCCAAAAAATCATGAGTAAATCTGTGCTCATACAGGTACTGCAGGATAATCAAATAAAAAAAGTAAATCTGCCTAGTACTTAGGTATTGTAGGTTATAGACTAACAAAAGTAACTCTGTCTTATACACAGGTACTATTCACTACTTAGCAGGCTAGATAAATCCATGAATCAGATAGAAACCTTTAACAACTCCATTACACTATTTCAGAGAAATAAAAACACGTATGAAATGAGATATACAGAAGGGAAAACATACTATGCATTACCATGATTGGAATCACAAAATAGTTTCATTAATCTTCAAAACGAGTTCCATTCACTAGTCCATTTACATTGAACAATACATCCTATGAGTCCCTTATGAAAAGGTGATTAGAACCAAAATGGAACCATAGACTTTGGACCACTCTAGGTGTCAAATTCTGGAACCTCTATTAAGTGTTTCTTCCCCCTATTTATAAGAAGAGGGGGAGCTGTGAAGTAATAGTTACAAAAAATCTCATTCAAGGGCCTGTTGTCTGATTGACTAGTTGAGTCAACCTGTGACAACTCTACTACCCAATATGCTTCTCAAGGATCTGATTAATTTCTTAAAAATCCACAAAAATTATAGAATAAACAAAAATTACAGTAAAATAGAAACAAGGGAAAATGAATGATGATGAATGAATATGTCCTTTAATTTTCCCATGAAGGCCCTTTATTAGGCCACGTCTCTCCAAGATGCCTTTCCTTCTGTTTGGTCAGTTCTCTCCGTTTTCACCTTAACTGCCCATCTTCTCCATTCTCTGTACTTGGTAGAGATGAACTATGTTTTCTTGTCACAGAGAAACCACAAAGTTTTTCTAGGAAGTCCTTTGCATTTATGACTGAGTGGAGCTCCATGTTGAGGCATTAAGTCTTCTTAAGTCCCCATACCTTCTTTTACTCTCTGAAGACGTGAAATGAAATAGTCGAATTCACTTCAGAGGCCATTGTTATCCCCAGCTTCTTATCACAAGGGCTTCTAAAGGATTAGCCCATATCAATGAGACATTTCTCCATACCTCTATTCAAAATCTCAACTACCAACCCATCCACCTTTAAAGCTATGTATCATGCTATCGAAACCTTACTGCATTAGGACTTTTATTCTAGAGGATGTTACAAACAACAATTCTTGATGCTTCTTAGCCCCCCTTTGATTTAACCCCTTTATATATTTCTTCATAGGACCAGATGCTATGACCAGGTGATTAGCACTAAGGCGCTATGACAGGGTTCTTATCCATAACGCACTAGGGCCTTTGAACTACTATTCGGGGATAATTTTCCTCATTATAAGTGCTTTCCACTCGATTTCTTTAAGTCTTCATGACCATTTGCCCTTTATCGGAGCTCCTTTCTCGGCAGATCGAAATCGGGGTTTTAGTCAGGACTTTTACATTGGAGCGATAACGTGCTTGCAATATCTTATTGCGATAGTCCTTTAGCGCTCGATCCTTGGTTACTCAGCTCTTTATGTGATCGCAGGCAAGCCCCCCTTATTAGAGACTGCCAATTATAGGTTCGAAATCAACAATTCCTTTTTGATGCCCAACGCAACTACCGACCATCGGTCGCCATCCGTGCTTAGCCCCTAGTTCTTTTAACTCTTTATGTGACTGTGGGCCAAACCTTGTATCAAAGCCTCTTGATCACACTCTCCCATGAACGATGCGTTACAAAGTATTGATAAACGTAAACCTCCAATTTTTGATGTCAACGTGACATAATCACTGCCACATGGAACCTCTTGAGTGGAAACATGTGTTGCCCAGATATTCCCTCTTTGGACCTTTGAAAATTCCATATCTGCATGCCAAGTGCCCTCCATACTGCCACATCATGCTGATGTTAGTGCCAGGTGTCTTTACCAAATTCAATAATATTATACCACGTGGCCTCTTGGAGGAGAAAGAAAAAGGCCCGCCTGCCCCTGGTTTTGCATTGATTTCCTTTTTTAAATGTATTCGGCCCTTTCCTGGTGATTTATACTTATCCCCATTCTCATAATTCTTTCATAGTGATCACACTAGGATCGTCGAATGTTGATTGCTTACATGTCTTGCACTATTGTCATCTTTGATCATCGATTCACCCATGGACCTCCAATTTATCGAAACTTTGCAAGATGCATTGATAAGCCATGATGTTCTGAGCATGATTGTTAGTTGTTGATTGCCATGTACCCCCGATCGTTGATATCTTATGCGCCAATATGCCTAACCACTTCCTTGGACCTCTGATCTCTGATATCGGCAATCATTGATCTCTGATATCGGTGATCGTTGATCTCCGATATCGGCAATCATTGATCTTCGATATCGACGATCTTTGATCACCGATATACTCCATCCTGGCATGCTACCTGATCCTTCGATATGCTCTTTTTCATCATTTTCAAAGGTGACAAAACCCCTATTTTTAATAGGCCATATCCTCTGATTCGGGGGTCCATTTCAGGAGTTCCATATATCGTTAGAAAGCTAGTTTCGAGCACTATGCAATGGAGAGGGTATGATTTAAATCTGAGTGACTATGTAGTTTGGGATATGGCTGCAAATATTTCTTCTCTTTTGCACCTTTTGGGCCACTGAAAACACATTTTGCACTAAGTGAGAACATTGGCTCGAACTAGGGATAGTGCCTTGCTGGCAAGGTTCTAAGAACATGCATACCAATAGCCTTCACCATTGGGCATGCAGTTAAAAATATAATGAACTTATATAACTAGAAAATCTCCATGAAACTTTATTCGTAGAGAGTCCTTTCCTCATCAAACTAAAATGGGGAAAATTAAATTCTAAATATTGGAAAGTAGTTTCTCAACTAGTGAACTTATTTATATACAACTCTGACCTATTTATAGGGCTCAGTTCACCTAAGTGAGTTCAACCCTCCAATCGAGCCAGGCCAACATTTGGGTGCTGGACCTAATGGATTCCTGTTGCTGAAATTTAAAAATTAAACTAAGCATGCACCATGAGAAATATTCAAACAAAAAACTTGATGCATGCATACTCAATAAACAACTTCTGATGTTGACCAAAGAATGTGCTCATGTAATCTGCTACATGTTCATAGGACCGAAAAGAATAATTTGTAGCTTCCTTATTTCGATGAAAAGTCTATTGACCGATATCTTCTTGGTCAGGGCAGTCGCAAATACCGTTCAACTCCTCATACTTAGATTTTTCAATAAAAGCTTGTTGTTGATATTTTTCTACCCATTGTTAATGGGACAACCCTTTTGGAAATATGAAATAAATATTCACTTTATGAATTGTAAGAGTCAGAGATTGGAGAGCATATCGAAAATTCCTGACAGAGGCCTTTCTGCAATAAGTAATCAGAGACATTGCTTGGTCCTTCAACTTCGTGCTCTTCTTGAAATATTTCTTACTGGGAGCCTTCTCCCCACTTGCTAGTAAACAACACTCTTTGAACCTCCATGGCCGTCTCATCCTCCACTGAATAATATGAATCATAATTTGGAATAGGTTCTTGAACTTGTTCTCTAGGCGAAGGCTGGGAATCGTGGCCTATAGCCTCCTCTTTCTGTGCATCTTCCCATGACTAGGACTGTTGTAGTTCAGCAACGCTCGACTTCCCATCATAGTCATACTCATCATAAGAAGGAGAATCATCAAATTCGACTAAATAAGATCTCTGGGGGTTTATTTGCAGCTTGATGATGTTTCCTTCTTTTCTTTCTGGACCACTGGGCAATGCTTCCTGATGTGAGTAGATATCTTATTGGAATGGAGTCTCACAAACATCTTCAGGACAATCATTACCCTCAGGGATATTCTCAACATTAAAATGTGTAAAACAATCTTTGAACAGAGCATTCAGTGGGTGTAATCTTTTGCAATAATGATGGAATGTTGTATGAAAACATTTTATGGAGGATATGCTACCACGACGTACTGTTTTGTACCAAACTCTAAAATCCTCTTCTAAAGAGTACATGAACAATTTCATTTGCACATCTTCAAAAATAATACCCTGATGCTCCATGCATTCATGAAAATACTTTAGGTGCTGGTCAAGCCTTCTATCTATGTTCCGACTGAATCTAGGTAAATAGGTATTCCATTCATGAAATGAAGGGACATGATTGGGATAACCAACAATAGAAAAAAAAAATCTAGTGGGGCAAATTGGTTGGCCAGGAATGCAAGAATGGCCATTTTGAAACCCATTTAGGTGAGTGGGCTGAGGTTCAAAGGCAAGGGAAACTTTTTCTTGCTTTAGAATCAGAGTCAGTAGGAGGCTACTTCAAAGCTAGGGTGATCAAATAGAGATATGGACAGTGGTGTCGCCACGATGTTTACCATAAAATTTAAACAATGGAGTTGCCAAGGTGAGATATATTCAACCCATGATTCCTTTGTTCACCTAATAGAGGGAATGTAAACATTTTTTCATACTCAGGGTAAAATATTCTAATCTCTTCCTCGACAACGGTGCCAGAAATATGTTGCTGCTTTTTCTAGCACTTGTAGCACAAGTGCTTTGGGAGACATAGAAATCTTACTAAAGAAAACCTTTGGGTTGATTATAGACCAGTTCCTAGGACATATTAAAGAGAGGAGTGCATAAAAGATTATCAATGGGGGCTTTCTGCTGCACTCCAATTGTCACGAAGTTTAAAAAGAAGAATAAAAGGGGGCTTGGCTCAATAGCCCTTCATCAAGGTAGACACAAGCCAATACATGGATCCAAACGTTAAGGAGTTAAATCAGGAAAACCTCAAAGAGAAATGTTTGGCTCTAGTGGCCGACACACAAGAATAGGTAGCTTAATATGGACATTACAGTAAAGTGAAGAGGAGGAAAAGGAGGTGGGAAATCCTTGTGTACGAATGATTGCAATGCACAATCCTAAGCCACGATGTTCCAATAGATATCGAAGAGGGAGGAGATGAAAGAGAAGATAGAGTGGAGTGCTAGTCAAGGTTTCATGCCATATACCTCATGGGTACCTTTATCACCAAACAACATGAGTAAACCTGTGCTCATACAGTCATTGTAGGTTAATCGAATAACACAGGTAAATATTTCTAGTAAACATGTACTATCGGTTATAAACTAACATAAGTAACTCTATCTTATACAAAGGTATTGTTCGATATTTAGTAGCCTAGATAAATCCATGAATCAGAGAGAAACCTTTAGCAACTTCATTACACTATTTAAGAGAAAGAAAAACACATATGAAATGAAATTTACAGAGGGTAAAACATACTACACATTGCATGATTGGAATCATCAAAGAGTTTCATTAATCTTCAAAACGAGTCCCATTCGCTAATCCATTTACATTCAACAATACATCCTACGAATCCCTTATGAAAAAGCAATTATAACCAAAATCGAACCATAGAATTTGGACAACCTGGGTGCAGAATTTTGGAACCTCTATTAATTGTTTCTTCCCCCTATTTATTGGAAGAGGGGGAGCTTTGAATTAACAATTACAAAATATCTTAGCCAAGGGCCAGTTGTTTGATTGACTAGTTGCCTCAGCCTACCATAGCTCTGCTGCCTAAGATGCTTCTCAAGGATTTGATTCCTTTCTTCAAAATAAACAATAATTATATAATAAATAGAAATTGCAGTAAAATAGAAACAAGGGAAAATGAATGATGATGGAGGAAGATGTCCTTCTGTTGTTCTTGTGAAGGCCCTTGTTTAGACCATGTCTCTGCCATGATGCCTTTCCCGTTGTTCGACTGGTTCCTGCTACTTTCGCCTTAACTATTGGACTTCTCCACTCTCTGTAGTTGGTAGAGATTGGTTGTGTTTCCTTGTCATAGAGAAAAAAAAAGTTTGTCTGGGAATTTCTTTTCATTTATGACCGAGTGGACCTCCACGTTGAGTCATTAAGTATTCCTGAGTCCCCATAACTTCATTTACTCTCTGAAGACGTGTAAAGAAACAATAAAATTCATTTCTAAGGCCATTGTTGTCCTCGGTTTCTTGTTGCAGGGGATTCTATAGGATTAACCCATATCGATCTACCACTACTCCATACCTCTATTCAAATACTTATCTACTGACGAATATGCCTTTAAATCTCTATACCACGCTATCAGAACCTGACTCCATCAGGGCTTTTATTCTATAGGACGTTACAAACAACGAGTCCTGATGCTTCTTAGGCCCCATTTGGTTTAGCCGCTTTCATTATTTCTCCATCATAGGACCAGAGGATATGACTAGGTGCTTAGCCCGAAGGTGCTACGGCTTTTGGAATACTATCTGGGGAGTCTTTCTCCCTTTATAAGTGCTTTGCGTCGAGTTTCCTTAAGTCTTCACGAGCATGCATACTTTATCGAAGCTCCTTTCTCTGTGGATCACAATGAGGGATTTTTTAGTCAATACTTTGACATTGGAGCTGTGGCGTGCTTGTAATCTCTGATTGTAATAGTCCTATAACACTCAGATGTTGGTTCCGCGGCTCTTTATGTGATCGCGGGCCAACCCCACTTATCGGAGCCCCCCAATCGTAGGTTCGCAATCGATGATTCATTTTTGATGCAAAATATAACTGTTGATTGTCGATCGTCGATCAACCTCCATGCTTATCCCCTGGTTCTTTTAGATCTTTATGTGATTTTGGGCCAACGACTGTATCTGATCGCCTTGATCACACTTTCCCATATGCGCGTTGCGCTACAAAGTGTCGATAAGCCTCGAGCTTCAATTTGTGATTGTTGATGTCACATCATCACTACCACATGACACCTCCTGAGTGACAACACATGTTGCCCTGATATTCCCTCTTTGGACCTTTGAAAATTCCAGATGTGAATGTCACGAGTCCTCCATATTGCCACGTCATGCTAACGTCAATGCCACAGTGTCTTTACCAGACCCAATAATATTCTGCCACGTGGCCTCTTGGAGGAGAGAGAAAAATTCCTGCTTGCCCTTGGTTCTGCATTGATATCCTTTCTTTAATGTTTTTGACCCTTTCTTGGTGATTTACATTTATCGACATTCTTTCCCTGCAATTCCTTCACAGTGATCATATTAAGATCGTCCATTATCGATTGTCGACATGTCTTGCGCTAATGTGATCGTTGATTGTCGATTCACCCTTAGACCTCTGATTTATTTGAACTTTAATGCACGATGCATTGATAAGCCATGATGTTCTCAGTACGATCCCTAATCGCTGATTTCCATGGAACCCCCAATCCCTGACGTACAGTGCGCTAATATGCTTGATCATTGCCTTGGACCTCTGATGTTTGATATTGGTGATCGTTGATCATCGATATACTCTATCCTGCCATGCTACCTCATCCTCCGATATGTTGTTTTTCCTCCTTTCAATGGTGACAAAACCCCCATCTTTAACAGGCCATATCTTTTGATTCCGAGGTCCATTTGAGGAGTTCCATATAACGTTAGAAAGCTCGTTCTAAGCACTATGCAATGGAGGTGTTTTGATTTGGCTTTGAGTGATTCTGCACTTTGGGAGATGGCTACGGACGTTTCTTCTCTTTTGCACCATTTGGGTAACTGAAAACACATTTTACAGTGAATAACAACACAATAAATCATTAAAATCCCCAAATCTTGATTACTATTTATTTTAAAATTGTAAATAACATTAAAAACAATGATACAATAAATCATTAGAATCCCTAAAATTTGATTAACATTTATTTTAAGATTGTAAACATCCATTGATAAATTGCCACTCTTGCTATAACTTGTGAGTAAACCCAACTATAATTAACCAACAAATACGAGCACTAACTTGACCACTTCTTAGCATTCTTTATTTTCCTTTAATTAGATCATCACTACCGCTATAACATTCCAAATCAACTAAACTTTACTAACATCAAAATCAAATCATATTATATGTAGATATGCTTTTCCATTTTTTACAGCTATGTAAAATTTACAAAAGAAGACTTTAAATTCTAACAAATGTAACGTGGAATATTGATGTGTGATGATGTTCATCGCAGAGGGAAATCAAACTTGTGTAATCCGAATCGAAAGAGTGGAGCTGATGGGAAGGAATATGAAAAAGAATGAGTGGAGTTGATTGGAAGGAATACGAAAAAGCATGACAACTTACGAATAAGTAAATATAATTTTACTAGCTTATTCTCTAATTTACTCCTATATAATTAATTTTACTAGCTTAATATCTAAGCTAAGCTGCTACTTATAAATGACTATATATCGCCATGCATGCCAACATTGTTTGAAGCAAGGAATAGATATCCACTTACATCTGAAGTAAAATTTTATTTTTCTGTGGCACTTATGGCAACCAAATCCAAATCCAAAAAGAAGGTCCGATTCGCCGAGCCTCCTGTTGGTGAGAAAAACAACAATTTTTCTCATGACCATAACTCAGTGCCGGCCTGCGTTGAGATTGGAGGACGCAATGCAGCATATTCAGGTAAAGTTATTCATGGTGTTAAACCAGCAGCTGAGGAAGTACATGTGGACAAGGACGCGGAAAATCCCATTGCGAGACCAAGAAAGAAATTGGAGATGGAAAGATTGATATCGGAGATGGAGAGATTGATGTCAATAAAGACGGTGGAGAGCTGCAGGTTAAGGCCACCGGCTAATGAAAATGTGGACGAGGCAGATGACTTTATTGCGACACAAAAGAAGAAATGGGAGGCCGAGAAGACGGCGCAGAGCATGCTCAAGAGAAGCTTTTCACAATAAAGATCCAAAGTAATTTTAATTCCAAGTCAAAAGTACTTTTATTATAAAATATTTTAGTGTTTCGAATTTATCTGTAGTAATTTTACTATGTTTAAATCGATTAAGGTATCACTAAGCTGATAGTGTAGGGGATACACAAAATATGAAAGCATTTCTCATCATCAATTTTAGTTTTTGGAGTTTTGGTGTTTGGAATCATCCGTGTTCAAATTTTTGGAGGTATCATCAGTACGTCTTTAGTGTATGAAGATACAAACAATATGAAAACAACTCTCATCATCAACTCTAGCCTCTAAAATATTGATATTTAAAATTAATTACCATAATCCCACCTGTATTCTATAAACTCTAACCCGATAAAATATAAAAACACACCAAAAAAAAATACTCAAGAGCAATGAAATTTGAATGCCCTGCATCTTACTTTGAAGCTAATCACTGCATTTAACCTGCATTTAAGGAATGTGCTTAACCGAGGCCTCTGAGGGCAAGGAATTAAAACCTTAAAGCCCAACATCATTAAAAGCTTAAAGCCCAACATCATAGTTTATTTGAAGACCATTGTCATGTTTTATGGTAATGTTTGCATGAAAACTTCATTTATATATTGTAAGGTCTATTTTGATATTGAGATTGCAGTTTTAGGGCTGTTGTGGTTTTAAAACGTCGTTAATATTTGGTATGTTATTATAATTTGTGCACATGTTTTCCTTTACTCTTTTAATTTTGGTAATTTCTTCACTGTTAAATCTGTGCTATCGTCCGAAGGAATTGGAGATATTTGGTATATTCTTACATTCTTACAGTGTTTTCCGGTTAGTAATCTTATATTTTTTTAAATATAAAATTTTAATGATTATATTTTATGTTTTTGGAAAATGTAAATGTGTAATATGTGTATTATTTTAAATATATTTAACTAGATTTATATTATTTGGATTTTGTTAAGTTAAATTTCTATAAAGCTTTAGGTTTAAATTTTATTGAAAAGGCTTGATATTTGGAGCCAATTATCTTTTAAGTGAAATTTATGATGTTTCCCACAATCTTTGTGACAGAATTTAAGGATTAAAAAAGTTCCAAGATTATGACAGAATCTAATGATTAAAAAATTTTCATTAAATTTTACAAAAACTACACCAAAAAAATTCCATTAAATCTTAAAAAACTTAGTGACAACATTTTACAATTAAACATGCTTTATCAAATCTTACATAATCTTTCTAATAAAACCTCATCAAATATTTATAAAAACTCTATGTAATCTCATACCATATGTTCTATCTGATATTGTGATTACAATATTAACGTTGTTATAATTGTAAAACCTGGATAACATTTGGTGTGTTACTTTGTTCAAATGTTTTCCTTCCGCTATTTTAATTTTCATCATTTCTCCATCGTATTAATCTCATGGAGTATTGATGATAACAAGTTCCATGTGATATTGTGATTGCAATACTAACATCATATCTCATGGAGTATTGATGATAACAAGTTCCATGTGATATTGTGATTGCAATACTAACATTATTATGATGGTAAAACTTTTGATAACATTTCGTATATTACTTTGTTCAAATAGTTATAACAATTCCATGTAATCTCATGGAGTATGGATGATAACAAGTTCTATTTGATATTGTGATTAAAATATTAACATTGTTATGATGGTAGAACCTTGATAACATTTGGTGTGTTACATTGTTTAAATGTTTTGTTTTTTTACTTTTCATTATTTCCTCATCGTATTAAATCAGCGTTGTTGTAAGAAATTACGTTTCAATTTTTGGGTTGTTTTGGATACCCAATGATTATATTTTTATAGATATATTATTATTTTGAAAATGATATTAATGAATATGTTTTGTGTTTTTATGAAAATACAAAATTTTAATGGTTTTATTTTATGTTTTTGAAAAATTAAATTTTGTGATATGTTTACTATTAAATATATTTAATGAAGTATATCAGTGGAGTTCATTTTTTTTTTTGGAATTTTAAGTTTAAATTTTGGATTTAGAATGAGAATAAAAATTTACCATTAATCAATTTTTATACCAATTTAATAATAACTATATCAAATATGACATAATTTTAATAATAACTTCATCAAAATATTACAAAATATTACACAATCTTAATGATAACTTCATCCTATTTTTATCAAATCTAACACAATCTTGATGATAACTTAATCAAAATCTTACACATGAAAATTCTCCATGTAATCTGACACAATCTTAATGAAAACTTTATAAAATCTTGCATAATCTTAAGAACCACATCTTCCACAAACAAACGAATATTGAAAATTTACTCTCACCTCAATTGAAAAGCAATACGATAGGAATATATTATAAATTTATAAATATTTAATACAATAAAGTTAACCGCCACCATAATTGTGAAAAGTAGAGCAGATTCTTCCCACAATCCAAACAACAGTGAAAAGCAATACGATAAGAATATATTCTAAATTTTAAAATATTTAATATAATAAAGTTAACCGCCACCATAATTGTGAAAGGATGGCAGATGCTTCCCACAATCCAAACAACTGTGAAAAGAAATACGATAGGAATATATTATAAATTATAAATATTTAATAGAAAGTTAACCGCCACCACAATTGTGAAAGTATGGCAGATTCTTCGCATAATCCAACCAACAGTGGGCTACTTTAGTTAAATATCTGACACTAAACTCGCCACTCAGTGCGCGAGAATAATCGCGAAACTAACTCACTTCTTCCCACAAGACCAAGCAACAGGGGTCTACTTTAGTGAAATATCTTACACTAAAGTCATGCGTGATTTTCGTTGTTATTAGTTCTCCTTATGCAAGGTCATCACGTAGAGACGGACGCTACGATAGTACCGCAATTGCCATCCACCGTGTACACTTTCCTTCCTCTTATAATTACTTTTTAAACTTTTTGAAGTGACTTTGTGACCATGTGTCACGTTACGTTATGGTTTAAAAGAAACATGTTAGGAAGTAATTCTGAAATTATATGATGGGTTGCTATTATAGAGAAATGGTGTGTTTTGTGATTTGTTTTATTATTTAAAGTATATTTTTAATTGTTTAATGTTTTGGTTAAAATTTAACCTAAGAGTAATTTGATTTTTAGTTATTTAAAATATATTATTAAATATAATGTTTTATTTTTTAGACTAATCTAATTATACATGAAAATTATATTAATTATTTCAACAAATATCTAATTCAAAAAAACACATCAAAAAATAATAACTATAAATAACCACGGATTTGAATCAAAATTCAAACACACATTTACATACCTAATTTATAATTTTGTATTTTTTATACTTATTATATGTTTTGATTAACCTTATTTACATTTTCGAATAATTTATCTTTTTAAATTTATTATAACAAAATTATAATTTTATATATATATATATCCTTTTGTTATTTGTTACAAAATTTTATATATATAGATATAGATATATATCTTTTTGATATGTGTTTTTTCATTTAACAAATAATAACAGTAAACTAGGTTATATGAGTGATTCTATTTGTTATTCTTTTGGATTCTATTTCTTTTCCTTATATTGATTTATTTTGAAATGGACGAAGTATATATATATATATATAATTTTACAAATTAGTAAATATTTTAGAGAGTGAAATGAAAGTTGTATATATATAAAAGATTCATATAAATATTTTGATATATTTTTAGTAATAAATGTATAAAGATATAATTTCATATATATATTTTTTTAGAGTGATGGAAAGAAGTTGACATGTCATACAAATGAAAGTAATTATATGCATAAAAAAATCTTTGTATGAAAGTGATGCTTACCATGTTAAGGTTTTGTAATATATGTTTAGATTTCCCCTTACTTCTAACAAACCAAAAAGGAACTGTCATTGCTAGCTTATTCAAACCTTAAAACCACACACCAAAATTTGTTTCAAAGTGTCATTGAATCAATGACAAAAAAACAAAGTTTATTTTACAGTTCCTTGTTAAGGAGATCCATAATTTACTATGCAACCAATTTTCTCAAGTTTCTCCAATTAGATAATAGCTAGGTGAACGTGTTTATGATGGCTTGCAAGCTCTATTAATGTGTTTAGAATAAAATAGTATTTCCTTAAGTATTGTCCTAATATAAATCTACTATGAGAGAGTAGTGGATTGCTTGGCTCCATGAGAATCCAATACCTAACACAATTCCCTGTACTTTCTTGTCAAAATGTTTGCTACTAACAGTTTCGCTTTTTGCCTTGGGCCTTGTCCTCCAGATTCTCCATATATTGGATGATAAGGAATTTATGACTAGCAGAATCTCCCTTTGCAATGTTGAAGGCTTAGAATGGTATATATGGGAGTGGATGCTCTTACATTTTAAGTCAGCTTTAAAATCCTCGTGAACTTAGTCCTTGGGTATTTTGTTTTCTATGGTTTTGGTGTAATTTCTTCTTCTACCTCCCTCTCCTAGTTCTTCAAGACATTAGCCTCATAAATAGGAGATGAATTCAATATTTGGTATGTGCATCTAATCCTTCCACCATTGGATTATTCCTTTGTTATCCACCATTAACTTATTCCTTTGTTATCGGCTATAGAGATTGTGTGTTATAGATTGGTTAACAAAACCAATTGGATTCATGGTGATAGTTAGGAGGAGAATGAACTCACAAACGTGATTAAGATCCTTCTTTCTCCATAATGCATTATTTGTAATATCAAGTACATCCTCATGATTTTCTCATGTGGGATAATCTTGAGATAGATTCTCCAAGGCGTGATTAGATCCATCCCTCCCAATCTCCAATGCCATGCATGAATAATTGGCATTCCTTCACCACCTACCACAATGAATGTGCTAGCATCAATCCTACCTATCACCCTATATGGGTGTGTAAAATCTTCTTTATTTATAACATGGATGTCTTTTCAAATATCTATATCTTGTTTCTTCTTCCAGTTAATATATAGGTCTTCATTTGCAAGTTGTCTAGTAATTTATTGATTTTTCATTTGAGATGACATGGTTGAATAAAAAATATGAATATGTATGCTACGATTGTTTCCATACCCATTGCGAAACACATGTTGTAATGGACTTTTCTAATGAATCACCATCAGTTTATTTAGTGATGGATTTGATAATGATTTAAGAGTCTTCTTCTACCACTAGGCTACCAAATACAAAATTAATTTCAATTTATAGGGAACTCTGTAGCTCAATTATCTAGTTTTTATCAATGCATTAACAAGGAATAGAGATTATAAGGACAATGCCTTTATTGTCCCTAAAGAGTAAAAACTAATCCAAAAGTAATTTCTAATTAAAATAGCTTTTTAATATTTGTAGCCCAAGTAAGTTTTTCATGTCAAAGCCTTAATAAGAAATATAGATTGTAAAGATGATTCCTTTGTTTTCCCTAAAAAATCACCCAATTCCATATCTTAATTAAATTGTTGAGTAAATCTCTAATTAAATAATAGAAAACGTATGTGTGAATATCAACAAAAGGAAGTTATGAATATCATATACATATCTTTGAAAAACAATTTAGCATATGTCATTAGCAATACCATTAACTTATGGTTTGACAATAAAATTTTTCTCTACCTCTAAAAATAAAAAACGTCTTTCATGTGCTTCAGGGACACTGCATGTCCAATATTGAAAATTGAGAGCAAAAGTTTAGATAGGTCAAATAAGAGCCACTTATATACTCTTCATTAAAATTAATCTTTAGCCATATGGAAATTTTCATTGGATTTTAATTAACATGAATGAACCCTATTTATCTCACAAAAAATGTAACTAACATTATATACAGTTCTGTAATGTGAATACATGTGTAACAACCCTGGTGAAAATTGCATGAAATAAAAGTTAATAAAGGAAGAAACAATAACCATGGCTGATGGGACAATGATCCCAAGTTGAATGTTGGGAAATACATGCTAGGGATGTTCATTTGGTTGTTTATGGCTAAGGAAATTGATAATGGTTATGGCTAAGGCTTTGGAAAGGAAAAATGGCATTTTTGGCATAATTATTTATGAAAATAATGAAAATTAGGAGAAAAAGGAGGTGAAAGGTCATAGGTTGCATGTGAGGAATAAAATAAAGGAAAATAATGGAAAATAAAGAAAACATAGAACTCATTCATAAAGAGGCTTATGAGGATTAGTTGGTAACCTTTTGTTAGTGCACTATTCTAACTCTCTCATTACTCTCTCTCTCTCTCTCATACACTTGGACACTTAGAGTTTTCTTGGATAATTTTGACATTGGATCAAGAAGTGAAAAGAAGGTGAGAGGAAGCAAAGATCAAGCAAGGAAAGGCAATATCAAGTAGCGACAACATGCCTCATTTCAGGTATCGACTTGCATGTGTATTTTCCTTACAAGATTTGGCATGCATGGTATTGCATGTGGTTCTTTTGTTGTTGTGAAATTGGTTTTTCAAGGTGTAATAGTGTTTTTAGCCTAGCCTTCTCATTTATGGAGAGTCATGATGCGATGGGGTTCTCATGTTTTCGTTGAGCTCGATTTCTAGATGGATTCAAAGCTGAGTGGGGTGGATCTGTGAATGATAGAGAACATGGCCTAGTGGTCCTTGAATTAAAATGTGGATCATGGTAAAGCCACTAGCCTAGTGACCCCTGAGCCAGACAGTGCGTTGCGATAAATCTAGGATTATGTTGCCCCAGTAGGCCTAAGAATCGTTGTTGGTGAATGACAGGATATAAGATAAAGCCAAGATGCGGTTTTCTCTCCATTGGGCCTAGTAATCGTGGGTTTGGGATATGCGGTAAAGCCTAGAGAGTGTGTCTCAGTTTAGGGCCTAATGATGTGGGTTTGGATTGTGGTAAATCTTAAGAGACTAGGAGACAGAAAAATTCCTCACGGTGTAGGGGGAGAAATCCAGTTGCATCGATGCTTGTTTGGCCTAGTGATCAGGTGGAGATCACAATAAAGCCTGTTATGATGTGTTCATTGTGTTGACCTAGTGATCTGGGATGGATTATGGTGAAGCCTAGTTTCTATTGATAAGGGTGAGGTGATGTAGCCTCTGTATACCTTCGTTGAGTCCTTTTGGTTGGAGTCCCACATTCATGCTTGAAATATGACATAGGGGTGAAAGAATGAAGAGAGATTTGGCTCAGCCATTCTATGGTCAGGTGGAACGTGGAAGTCCCATCACGGGTTTGTATTTTTCATCATTAATGAAAGGTAATTTCTCCTGATATTTCTATGAGAATTCTTAAGGATTATATGTGGACCTGATGACTGATATGTTTATGATATCTTTGCCCTTATTATGCTGTTTAAATGTATGTTTTATGACATCAACTGGCATGAGCGAACAATAGTTCTTAGCAATTCTCAGATAAGTATGACATCCCTACACTTGATTTTGTTGTTGGCAATTTGTTTGATAAAATTTGTGTCATGGCTAGTAGGGGCCTTGATGAGGTCTTGTTCAAATTATTGCTCTAGCATCATTATTTACCTGTACTTATACTAATTTTATGTTATCACCGTATTTTGGGCATTGACGTAGGCTTTGGGCCTAAAAAAGTGTCTTAAATGTTGTGGTCGTTGGCACAAAACTAACAATTTTAGTCTCTGGTCACTAGAAAGCAATCGTGTGAGAGTAACTCTGGGTTTCTAGACGCTCTCATGCCTATAACATGGGAGCGAATGAGGCCTAAGATGTCTAGAAGATTAGTGGGACCCAAGGACATGTTTTCTTAGTAGCGAACATGTCTCCTAAGGATTCTGAAGCTGATGTTGGATGAATATGTGTGATGCTTCCATTGATTCCACTTCCTTAAGGTCACATAGGAAGTCAAATCCAATCATTGTAGCATCTCGTCTCATGTTTACTATGGTTGGCTAGTTACTTGGGTAGATGTGAGAGGAGATTGTTACAGATAGGTATCTAAGCATATTTACGCTCTCTTTTGGTCTGATTTTATTCTCTTTGTGTCATATCTGATACCGCATAGTGGTATCAAAGCATGGTTCACCCCTCAGACTAGATGGGCTGTGTGTGTTGGTCATGCATGCATGTCAATCACATGTGTGTCTCTTACACTTACATTCCATGTGATTGTTGCATTTGCTTGAAGATTGACTATGATTATAATAAGGTTGTCATGATGAACTTGATGTTGATTTTATGGAATGCATCATCAAAAGGATATGACTGGTTACATAAATGGTTATATGTTGCTTACATGTTGATTTTATGTCACCCACTTAGATCCTTGTATGTGAGGCACATTCTTGAATGTTTTGATTATGTATATTAGTCTTGTAGTTTGATTACAAGAATTGGTTGCTTATTCTCGACTACATGCATATATGCATATCTGTAGTTGGTTAGGCATTGCTTATGCATGTTGATGGTTGAATGTGGCAATGTGTAAAAAGGAGTAATGGTCATTGTCATGCATGAGGTCATAGCATGCATTGTTGATATGGCCTTGCATTGATGAGTGGACCCTACTAGAGTGATGTTTATGTGGTGTTACATTTATTTTCGTATGACTATATGTTGTTATGTTTATGTTATACTTGTAGCACGTTGATTTGGTGATCCTGTAGACAAGGTATCCTCCCCGAGCCATACTAAGGTACGCTGACTTATTGTGATTTGGTTTATCTGACATATTATGCATTGCAAGAAAAAGATAAAATGGATAGCAAGGTGGTAGACAACATAAAATCTCCACATGAATAAGATTGGAAGCATGGTGTGGGGTACTCTTATGATCTTGGAGATACATTGAAAGTATTAAAAGAAGAAATAAGGAGTTGTAAGGTAGATAATGACTGGATCATACAAGCATAAGAGAAGCAAGTAGAGGTTAATGCTATACTTCTTCAAAGTTTTTCAAACTTGTAGTGACAAGGCCACTTCAAATCAGTCATGGACATGAGGATAAAATTAATGGGGAATATGGTAGTAGGTCTCCTAGTAGACATAATTCAGATATATCTAACACAGTGAGAGATGACAGGTTGATGGACACTCTAAATAGGAGGGGCAATGAGTAGAAGTAGTATTCTAGTTTTGGTTATGATAGACATCATGATCATCATCACTATCATCCTTACAATAGGAATGATAGGGGATACTTGCCAAATGAGTTTAAGAAAGTGAATCCACCTACTTTTGATGGAAATGTGAAGAAGCTGGAAGATGTAGAGGCTTGGATACTTGGATTGAACAAATTCTTTGAGTTTCATGATTACACAGATAACATGACGGCCAGAATAGCGATCTTCAACTTGAAAAGTAAAGTAGACATTTGGTGGGAAGATGTTAAGCAGGTCAGAGACATTAGGACAAATGACTTGAGTTGGCAGGAGTTCAAGAGGATATTTAGGAAGGAATACTTCTCAGAGAGGTACTATGACAGTAAGAATAAATAAATTTATGTGCTAAAGATGGGATCAATGGCAGACAAATAGTACACGACGAAGGTTTTAGAGTTATTAAGGTATGTACTGTATCTTTCTGATGAGAAGGCTAATGTTGGATGCTTTTTTAGTGGTTTTCCATTATCATTTAGAGATCGGATTAAGTATGATAAACCTCAGCCACTTGAGGAAGTCATTGAGAAATTGAATCATTACTATGAATAATCAAAGGGTAAGAATGAATCTCACCAATGATGGAAGGGAAAAGACAAAGTTAAAGGTAAATGCCAGCCTAGGAGGACAAGGCCTCTGGATGCAGATGAGAAAGAGAATTTAGCACCACAAAAGAATTTTACTGAAGCTAAACAGGGACATGGATCACAACAACAACATAGAGGTGAGGGAATTGGTTGGTTGGAGTGTTGGACATGTGGCAAGGAACACCTTAAGAGATATTTTCCATAGAATCAAGGTGACAGACCTCATCTATACAATGCACAGGAGGCGCAGATTATTGTGGATGTTGGTAAGAGTATTCCACGTATCTATGGAGCAATGGACAACAGGAAGGTAGAAGTCCAGACATCTATCATTGAGATGGATGGTAAGATTCGTGATCAAGTTATTTCTATTTTGATTGACCCTGGATCTAATTATAGCTATGTGTTAAGTCCCTATAATAGTAGTGATTCACCCATTACTATTGTCTTTGTATCCCTTATTGTTATTGTTATGCCCCTATTGTCCCCATAATGTTATTATTGTGCCCCATGTAAGCCCACTATTGTTATTTTTGTGCCCTTATATTACTATTTTTAGGTCGGCTTTGGTTATATTGTGACCCCTTAGACTCCTATATATAAAAAGGAGGTTTTTTCAATTGTATCATCAAAGAATTGTTCATTTGTGTAATGTAAATGAGGTTAACCCCTCGAAGAGGCTTATTTTGAAGGCATTTATCTATCGTTTCTATCTTTTTGTGAGCTAGTTTCATAACATTTGGTATCAGAGCTTTTGATTCTAGTGTTTCACTGCTATAAATAGGTCATCATGGAATTTTCACTATAACGTTTTCGCTACAAAGTTTTAGAAGATAAGAAAAAACCCATTTGAGAAGAAATTGGTCTGAACCTCGGGTCTGAATTTTAGATATTTTCTCACTATGCTTTCAGAGATATGATCTGAGGAAGTTAGGGTTTTTGCAAGCTTCAGAATTTCATCTTAAATTGGTCATCATGGAAGTTTCACTATAATTTTGTTTCTACACAAGTTCAGACTCTGAAATGAAAACCCATTTGAGATGAAATCTTGATGAAGCTCGAGTCTGAATTTCAGATCGTGACTCGCTATATTTTCAAAGATATAATTTGAGGAATTTAATGATTTTGCAGACTCCCGAATTACATTCTAAACATGTTACCTTGGGAAGATCATCCTAACCCTATTTCTAATGCCACTAGTCTGATCAAAACTAGATTCTCCAAGAAAGAGTTATGCCCCCCCTCCCAAGATGACCTTCTTATATAGGGTAGAAGATATTCCAAAGGAGAATAGGATTGATGTGTTCATAGGGACTTTAAAGGATAACATCCAACATGAGGTTTGCCTTTGGGAGCCTGATTCATTGGAGAAGGAATTTAGGTTGGAAAGAAAAATGGAAAGAGAAATTATGGCAACAAGGAAGCCTACCAATCACAATCATAATGATGGAAGTGTTCCTCTGCCCCTAGCCATCCACAACCTACAAGGTTGACAGCACAACAATTGGAAATAAAAGGAGCAAAAGAGCTTTGTTATAGTTGTGATAACGAATACACTAAAGGTCATAAGTGTGATGAGAAGAAATTATTTTGCATAGATTGTGAAGAGGAGGAAGAAAAGGAACAAGGAACGTCAAAAGAAGAGGATATACACCAGGAACAAACCCTAGAGAAATAAGAAATGAATCCAACCATATATTGTAATGCATTGGCTGGAATTACAACTCCTCAAATTATCAAGATAGAAGGGAATATCAAGAAGAAAAAGGTAATAGCGTTGATTGATTCAGAAAGTACCCATAATTTTATTCATTGTAAGATAGCCAAGGAATTGAATTGCTTCCTATATCCAACACTATAGTGTCAAGTGATGGTTGCAAGTGGAGGAACCATAACTTGCTCAAGAAAGTGCCATAATATCAAGCTATCCATGGGAGAATATGTATTGAATAGGCAAATGCTTTCCACTCCAATGGGTGGTGCTAATGTTGTACTAAGAGTCCAATGGCTATAATCCTTGGGTACAATAGCTTTTAATTTTCCAAAAAAATTCATGAAATTTTCTTCAGAAGGAAAGGAAGTTGAATTAAGGGGTATCGCAGGGAAACCGAGAAGGATAATCAGCTCTGAAAAAATGACAAAGCTTCTAAAGAAAGAAAAATGAGGCATAATTGCACAATTATGTTTACAAGAGGTTCCCACATCGAAATCATCTATTTCTCCAGACCTCCCAAAAGTCTTTGACAATCATTCTAAGGTATTTGAGACTCCCAAAAGCCTCCCACCTATTCATGATCATGATCATGCTATTCATTTGATTCCGCGAAGCGTTCCTCCAAACATCAGGCCTTACACATATCCCTATGCCCAAAAGAGTGAAATTGAACGTATGGTTGCAGAAATGCTAGAGGTTGGTATAATTCAACCTAGTCAAAGTTCTTTCTTTGCTCTAGTAGTATTGGTTCACAAGAAGGCTGGATCATAACACATGTGTCCAGATTATAGGGAGCTCAACAAGGTCACTATTAAAGGTAAATTTCCCATTTCTGTCATTGATGAATTATTGGATGAATTGCATGGATCAATTTACTTCACCAAGTTGGATCTTCATTTAAGATATCATCAAATCAGAATGAAGACTGAAGACATTCCAAAAGAAACATTTAGAACTCATGAGGGTCATTATCAATTTTTGGTCATGCCTTTTGGCCTTACCAATGCACCTTCTACATTTCAAGGTTTGATGAATTCCATTTTCAAACCTTTCCCTAGAAAATTTGTATTAGTATTTTTTGATGATATACTAATCTACAACAAGTCTTGGAAGTATCATGTTCAACATGGTGACAGGGTGCTCAAACTATTGGACGAGAAACAATTATGTGTAAAAATCTCCATATGTTTCTTTGTAGTACAAGAGGTGGAATATCTAGGTCATATTGTATCTCATGAAGGTGTTAAGGTAGACCCTAGAAAAATTAAAACCATTAAGGAAGGGAAAAACCCCACATCCATAAAGCATATGCGAGGATTTCTCAGGTTGATAAGGTATTATCGCAAGTTTGTTAAGAATTATGGGATAATAGCAGCTTCGCTAACAACATTATTGAAGAAAGATGCATTTTCATGGAGTCCATAAGCAACAAAGGCCTTTGAACATCTTATAGGGGAAATGTGCCAAGCACCGGTCTTAGCTACACCGGACTTCACAAAAACCTTTATTGTGGAAAGTGATGCCTCAGGAAATGGAATTGGTGCTATTTTAATGCAAGAAGAAAGACCCATTGCTTTCGAAAGTCATCCAATCGAAGGAAACTATTTACACAAAGATATTTATGAGAAGGAAATATTGGCAATATTACATGCACTTAAGAAATGACAAACCTACCTAATGGGAAGACACTTCAAGGTAAAAACAAATCATGATAGCCTTAAATAGTTTTGAAAACAAAAATTATCTTCAGAAGAGCAACAAAAATGGGAAGCAAAATGTTGTGGCAAATGCACTCTCAAAAAAGGATGAGGACGTGGAAGAATTTATTTGTGACATTTCTATTAACCAACCAGAATGGATAATCGAAGCAAATGATGAATGGAAGAATGAAAAAGAAGTGTGGGAACTCATTCAAAAGATACAACAAGATCCCATTACATCTAATACATTTAGCTGGAAAAATGATTTGTTATGGTACAAAGATCGGTTATACCTATGTAATAATTCCCAACTCAAGCAACATATTCTTAGGGAATTGAACAACTCTCCCTTATGAGGGTATTTTGGATTTCTAAAAACTTACCATAGGGTTAAGAAGGATTTTTTTGGGATGGCCTTAAATCAAATATTCAAAAGTTTGTGGTGAAATGTTGGTTCACCAACAAAATAAAGTTGAAACGAATTTTTTTGGGGTGGCCTTAAATCAGATATTCAAAAGTTTGTGGGGGAATGTTTGGTTCGCCAACAAAATAAAGTTGAAACAATTAAGACCCTAGGTCTATTACAACCTTTATCCATTCCAAGCCAACATTGAGAGGAGGTTTCAATGGATTTTATCACAGGTTTACCCAAGTCCGAAGGAAAGAGTGTTATCATGGTGGTAGTTGAAAGACTTACCAAGTATGCACACTTATGTGCATTATCTCATCCATTTAAAGCGAGTACAGTTTCTACTACATTAATGGAAACAATTCAAAAGCTACATGGAAACCCAAAGATTATTTTAAGCCACAGAGATCCCATTTTCACTCGAATTTTTTGGACAAAAGTATTTTCTTATCTTGGTACTCAATTAGCTCATAGCTCATCTTATCATCCTCAATTTGATGGGCAAACTAAGATAGTAAAGAAATCTTTGTTACTTTTTATCTGATAAGAAGACATACTGGGTCAAATGGTTTCTTTGGCTAAATGGTGGTATAAAACTTCCTTCCATACTACAACAAAAATTACCCCATTTATGGCACTTTATGGATATCATCCACCATCCATCACATCATATTTAAGAGAAAATTCGAAGGTTCAAGCAGTGGAAGATAGCATCGAGCATCAAAAACAAGTTCTCCAACTCTTAAAGGATAACCTCACCTTGGCGTAGAATAGAATGAAATAATAAGCATATCAACATCGCAACGAAAAATGTTTTGATATAGGTGATTGGGTATTTCTACGGCTACAACCATATAAAAAGATGTCCCTCAAGCAAGCTAAGAAGGATAATAAATTATCACCAAAGTATTATGGTCCGTACAAGGTGTTGCAAAAGATAGGTACTATGGCATACAAACTGGAGCTTCCTGCAGCTTCCCGAGTGCACCCAGTTTTCCATGTGTTATGCTTAAAGAAGGTTATAGATGACAAGCTCCCAGTTCAAACAATATTGCTATAACTTGATGAGGAAGGGAAAATCATATTCAAACATAAAGCAGTTGAAGAAACAAGATCTTGATAGCTTTGAAATTGATCAATTTCAGAGTATCTCATCAAGTGGAAGAACTTACCCGTTGAAGATTCCACATGGGAGGGTGAGAATTTTATACAGAAGCATCTAGAACTACTCAAGTGTTGAGAAAACACCTTTTTGAAGGAGAGGGGCATGTTAGGCCCTTATAATACTAGTGATTCCCCCATTACTATTGTCATTGTATCTCTTGTTGTTATTGTTGTGCCCCTATTGTCACCATATTATTATTATTGTGCCCCATAGAAGCCCACTATTGTTATTTTTGTGCCCTTATATTATTATTGTTAGGTCAGCTTTGGTTATATTATGACCCCTTAGACTCCTATATATATCAAGGAGGTTTTGTCATTGTATCATCAAAGAATTGTTAATTTGTGTAATGTAAAGGAGGTTGACCCCTTAAAAAGGCTTATTTTGAAGGCGTTTATCTATCTTATCTATCTTTTTGTGAGCTCGTTTCATAACACTATGTTAGTCCTAACTTGGGGGGTAAGTGTGGTTTGAGCAAGTAATTTCATGCATATTCTCAAGGTTAGTACAGTTGGTTACAAGTCGAGGAAGCGAATTCATCATTGGGTAAGAGCTTATACATTTGATTTGAATTGTATGCCTACCACAACACATTTCAATGTATTACAATTGGGTTCATACAATATGTTGTTGGGAATGGATTGGTTGTATGTTCATAGAACCAAGGTAGACTACTATGACAAAGCCATTGAGTGTGTTGATGACATTAGGGAACCAAGAGTCTTGCAGGGTAAGAATAAATCCATGTCAGTCAGGATGGTGACAACTATCTAAGAAAAGAATATCCGTAGGAAAGGGTGTATGTTATTTGCAGTACACATTTATAGTGATAAGGGTAAGGAGGTTGAGGATGCACATGCGTTGAGAAGGTACCTAGTTTCGTAGTAGTTTCAAGATGTATTTCCCGAGGACACCACATAGTTTCTACCTCATAGGGAGGCTGAATTTTATAATGAGTTAGTGCCAGGGGTAGATCTAGCATCAAAAGCACCTTACAGGATGAGAAAACCTGAGTTTGTTGAGTTAAAGTTGTAGTTAAAGGAAAATTTTGACAAAGGATACATTAGGATGAGTGTATGACCTTGGGGCACACCGATATTGTTTGTGAGGAAGAAAGATGGTAACCTCAGATTATGCATTGACTACAGGCAGTTGCACATAGTGACTATGAAGAACAGGTACCCTTTGTTGAGGATTGATGACTTAATTGATCAACTGAAAGGAGAAGTATTGTTCTCAAAGATTAACTTGAGATCCAGATACCATCAGGTACTCATCAAAGAAGAGGACATTATAAGATTGTGTTTAGGACCTGGTATGGACATTATGAGTTTTTTGTTGTTCCATTTGGCTTAACTAATGCTCTAGCTACATTCATGTGCTTGATGAATAGTGTGTTGCATCCATATTTGGATAAATTTGTTGTTTTGTTCATTGATGATATACTGGTATATTCTAAAGATGAGGAAGACCATGTTAAGAACTTACCAGCAATGTTGATGCTGTTGAGAGAGAATCAATTGTATGCTAAGCTCAATGTGTGCATTTTCTTTCAAACTAAGTTACACTACTTGGGACATGTTGTCTCCAAAGAGGGAATTGCAATAGATAGAAAGAAAATAAGGGACATCATGGATTGGGTAGCTCCTAAGGGTGTGGATGAGGTGATACATTTCATGGGTTTGGTAGGCTACTATAGGAGGTTAACCAGGAAATTCTCACATATTGCTTATCCAATCACATCATTTCAATGGAAAGGTAAGATGTTCGAATGGATAGAGGAGTGTGAGGATAGCTTTGAACAGCTTAAGAAGTTGTTGGCACATGCATAGTGCTACATATTGTATATCTAGACAAAGAGTTTGTGGTATGTACAAATGCTTGCAAGGGAGGGCTTGGTGGAATCTTTATGCACGATGGATAGGTGCTATGCTATGAGTTCTAGAAACTAAATGAGAACGAGAAAAACTACTTTACACATGATCTTGACCTAACAATGATCATACATGCGTTGAATATGTGGAGACACTGTCTTCTTGGGAAGAGGCTTGTACGTGTGAGAGATC
The DNA here is from genome assembly GCA_031772625.1 of Pinus tabuliformis. NCBI lineage: Eukaryota > Viridiplantae > Streptophyta > Pinopsida > Pinales > Pinaceae > Pinus > Pinus tabuliformis. The sequence continues at coordinate 451,102,797 of CM062806.1, forward strand.
ATATTGGGTTGATGTACTTATTTAGCCAGACAAATTTGAACGCCAGGTAGGCTAGAAGGTTGGCCACAATCAACGAGTTTGATTTTGAGATCAGGTACATCAAAGGTAAATAGAACATGGTGGCATATGCTCTTAGCAGGCGGGTATAAGTAGATCGCTTGGCAGCTATAAGCTCCTATGGGACATATCTTCAAGATAGGATCTTGTAGGCAGGTCAGCTAGATCTCAAGTATATGGAGATTGTGCACAGGTTGTAGCAGGGTGATAGTACAAGTATAGGTGTAGGTGCAGGTAAAATTACATGTACTGGTACATGTATATATGGAAATACAAGTATAGGCGCATGCACATGTACAGGTGCAGGTGCACAAGGTATGGCTTATGGTAATATAGTGGATGGATTGGTCAGGTTCCAAGACATGAGCTCAATAAGGTGATATTGAGGAAGTTTCATGTGAAACCATATTTGGGACACCCAGGTTATCGGAAGACATTGAATGTATTAAAAAAATTATGTTATTGGCCAAATATGAAGAGGGATGTAATAGATTTTGTGGCTAGATGTTTTGATTGTTAGCAAGGAAGACAAAGTGTAAGAATCTAGGTGAACTAGTACAACTGATTGTGATTACAGAGTGGAAATGGGAGGTCATTTGCATGGATTTCATCACAAGGTTCCTTAAGATAGTGAGACAACATGATTCCATTATGGTTATTTTTGACAGGGTGACGAAGGTTGCACATTTCATTCTGGTAATGTCTGCATTCTCAGCTAGCAATGTGGCATAGGTATTCATGAGAGATGTTGTTAGACTACATGGTGTTTGAAAGAATATTGTGTCATACAGGGATGCGAAGTTCACTTCTATGTTTTGGGAGGAGTTATTTGGAGGTTTGGGTAGAAATTTGGCCTTCAACATAACTTATCATCCACGAATAGATGGATAGAGAGAGAGGTTCAACAGGATATTAGAGGACATGTTGAGGATGCAAGTGATACATCAAGAGTGGAAGTGGGAAGAATATCTCCCTTTGGTAAATTTCACATACAACAACTGTTATCATTAGTCATTGAGGATGACTCCATTTGACATATTGTATGGGCGGAGTTGTAACACTCCTATCAGTTGGATTGATATGGTTAGCAGAATATTCATTGGACCAGATATGTTGGTAGACATGGAATAGGAAATGCAGGTGATCAAGAAAAATCTGAAGGTAGCACAAGATAGGTAGAAGAGTTATGTAGATAAGAACATGTTATTCAAGGGAATAGGTGTATTTTCACATCAAATTGAGGAAGAGATCCTTGCGGATTGGATCATTTTGCAATCTTGCACCATGTTTTTTTGGACCATCTAGTATCATTGGGAGGATTGGGTGAGTAGCTTATTGACTTGCACTAACTCCGACAATAAAAGTCCATGATGTTTTCCATGTATCTTTGCTTAAGAATTATGTTAAGGATGTTGATCATGTGATTGACTAGTTTGTATTGCAGGTGGAATTAGATGGATAATTCCAGACGGAGCCTCAATGTATATTGCAGAAAAAGGTGCTCATGCTCTAGAATCGAGAAATCGAGCAATTAAGAGTGCAATGGAAGCACTTTGTGCCCAACGAAGCTACATGGGAGATGACAAATCATACGTGGGTTATGTATCCTTCCTTGTTTCACTATTGAGGCAAAGGAGTTTTGGCTTGGTGTTTTTGGATGTGATTTTGTTATAAGCTTTGGTATATGTTCTGGTACATGTTTTGTTGATTTTACTATATGTACATATGTATATGGATGTAAATACTGGCACAAGCTAAGTTATAAAGCTCCGCTATGTGGTATGATGTTATGATGTCATGTTATTATGTTGTTATGTTGAGTTTCTTTCAACAGGGTGATCATTGTAAATACTACATTGAGCTATGTTATAAAGCTCCATAGGTAGTATGTTTGCTTTTCAACACTTTTGCTATGGTATTGGCGTTGTTGATGAACCTAGGTATTGCAACAATAGTGTTGCAACTCCCAGGGATACCATCTTTACTTATCAACCCGGGGTTCATACAAAGTTGGAGTGACAGTGCTATATTCACAAGTAGAAGTGAAGGTCTCGCCCCTTGTCACTGTTTATAGAGTTAGAAGAAAATTTAATTCTTTGATGGAAGGAGAGAAAAACTTATTCTAAGAGAGAGCTACTTTTATTGCAGTAATGAAGAAAACAACATGAAAGGCTAAGCTTGCACCATAACCCAACTTAATCAACCAAACATCTATGCTAAGAAGAATTGATAATTTAACATTAACCTAAGGCTAATTATCTATGTTTGCAGAAGTAAAAACATAAAAACTAGACTACAGAGTAACAAAGAAAATTAGGTTAAGTCTGGTTTCAAGCGCAAAAATCTATCAAAGGTCGAATTTAGTGAAAGGAGGGCATGAGGGAGCAATAATGCATAAGAACCGTTGGATCAGTCAGGTGAACGGTAATGAACGGTGGAGATTTGATCATGGAAGGTTACGTAGGCATATGGGTGAATAGGGTTGGTAACGGGATAGATGGTTAAGATCATATCATGGAGGTTTTAAGTGAAGGGATGGATGAAAAAGGGAGAAAGGTTAATGAACGACGAAGATCATGTCATGAGGGATTTAGGTGAGTGGATGGACAGATAAGAGAACAAAGGAGATGAGCGGATGAGATTTAATCGCGCTAGTGAGGTCAAGAGATGGATGAGCGAGGCTAACAGGAGCGATGGTTGGCTAAGATCTTATCACGTGGGTGAAGGTCGTAGTTGGACATCAGCGATCACAATGCGAGAAAAAGAAATGTGTGGAAATCAGGGAGTGGTTTTCTAAGGTGGAAAGTAGTTTCTCACGTGCCCTTCAGGCAAGAAGTAGTTTTCATAATTTTCACACGATTAGCCTTACTGTGTGACATGTAGCATGAGAAAACAACTTTTCTCACATGCTCTCAGGCATATAACTTTCATGCAATAATCTCCGTGAGATTGTTGGGTCCCTATAATACTAGTGATTACCCCATTACTATTGTAGTTATACCCCTTATTTATATTTTTGTGCCCCTATTACCCCCATGTTGTTATTTCTGTGCCCCATAGAATCCCTCTATTGTTATTTTTGTGGCTTTATATTATTATTGTTAGGTCGGCTGGATTATATTTTGACTCCTTAGACTCCTATATATAGAAAGGAGGTTTTATCATTTGTATCATCCAAGAATTGTTCATTTATGTAATGTAAAGGAGGTTGCCCCCTCGAAGAGGCTGAATTCTAAGGCGTTGATCTATCTTTTCTATCTTTTCTTGAGCTGGTTTCATAACATTTGGTATCAGAGCTTTGGATTCTAGGGTTTCGCTGCTCCAAACAGGTCATCGTGGAATTTTCGCTATAACTATTTTTCTATGACGTTTCAGAAGTCGCAACAAAAACCCATTTGAGAAGAAATCGTGCTGAACCTTGGGTCCAAATTTCAGAGCTTTTCGTGCGATATTTGCGGAGATATGATCTGAGGAAGTTGGTCTTTTTGCAGACTCCTGAATTACATTCAAAACAAGTGACCTAGGGAAAATCATCATAACTTTCTCTCTGGGGATCGGATTGAAATTTCGTAAGAAGGTACAAAAAGAGGACGGATTTTAGTTTCTTGTATGTGAGTTTCAGATCTAAAGGTTGAAACAGTGACTTGTGGCACGTCGTACAAGTTTGCTCTACTGAACTAGTCTAAAAGCAAGTCACTGTGGGAGATTTCACATAACTCTTCCTTGGAGAATCAAATTTGGGTCAAACTTGTGGCATTGGAAAGAGGAAGCAGAAGGATGCTACAGGTTGCAAATTCAGAATTGGATGATCTGAAATTACAGAGATACATCAGATTCAATATCAGGCTTCTATAAAGTGAAAAAAATGTGTAGTTTTTTTTTTTAATTTTTGTGTAAGCTTGGTTTAACGGAATTCAAAGGGCATAGTAAAGCATTATTATCGGTAACTGATGCCCCGAGGAAAGAAAATGCAAACACCTAGTAAGGAACCTGAAAGCTCTAGCATGACTCATGAAGAAGAGGAAGAAATGCTACATGATATATCAAAATTACAAGAACAAGTGCAACAAATGTCACGCTCACAAAAGCTAACAGAAGCTAAGATAAATGGCGTGGAATGTAAGATAAATGGCGTGGAGTCTAAGATAAAGGGCATGGAAGCTAAGATGGATGATTTGAAGACAGATTTGAAGACAAACATGGCAGATTTGAAGACAGATTTGAAGACAAACATGGTAGATTTGAAGACAGATTTGACAAATTTTCTACAAGAAATACTTACTAATGGTGAAAAGGTTGTAAAGGAAACTCATGATGTGAACAAAATTAATGTTAATCATGATTCCATAGACTCTAATGTTGGATCGAAGACCCACCATATTCCAAAAATCGATATGAGGAAGTTTGATGGCAAGGATCCCGCCACATGGATATTACAGATGGAGCAATTCTTCGATCTCAATAATGTGCAAAACACACAAAAGGTACGTATGGCAACTGTATATTTGGAACCAAATCAGTTTGTATGGTATCAATGGCTTTGCTCTCGTAAAAAATTTATCACTTGGGCAATTTTTACGGAAGAATTGATAGCACATTATGAAGATACAAAAAGCAACACTTTTTTTAGCCAATTGATAAGTCTCAAACAAAAGGGTTCAGTAATGGAGCACATTGAGGAGTTCCAAAAATTGAACATAAGGGTAAAAGATATTCCAGAGGAGCATAGGATTGATGTGTTCATAGGGTCTTTAAAGGATAATATCCAACATGATGTTCGCCTTTGGGAACCTGATTCATTAGAGAAGGCATTCAGGTTAGCAAGAAAAATGGAAAGCAAAATTATGGCAACTAGGAAGCATACCACTCACAACTATAAAGACGGAAGTGTTGTTGCCCCTAGTCTTCCACAACCTATAAGGTTGACACCACAACAATTGGAAGAAAAAAGAGCAAAAGGGCTTTGTTACAGTTGTGATAGCAAATACACTAAAGGTCATAAGTGTGCTGAGAAGAAATTATTCTACATAGATTGTGAAGAGGAAGAAGAAAAGGAGCAAGAAAGGTCAAAAGAAGAAGATATACTCCAGGAACAAAGCCTAGATGAAGAAAAAATAAATCCGACCATATCTTGTAATGCATTGGCGGGAATTACCACTCCTCAAACCATCAAGATAGAAGGACAAATCAAGAAGAAAAAGGTAATAGTGTTGATTGATTCAGGAAGCACCCACAATTTTATTCATTGTAGGGTAGCAAAAGAATTGAATTGCTTCCTATATCCAGCACCAGAGTGTCAAGTGATGATTGCAAATGGAGGAACAATAAATTGCTCTGGAAAGTGCCATAATATCAAGCTATCCATGGGAGAATATGTATTGACTAGCCCAATGCTTTCCATTCCAATGGGAGGTGCTGATGTTGTACTAGGAGTCCAATGGCTACAATCCTTGGGTACAATAGCTTTTAATTTTCAAGAACTTTTCATCAAATTTTCTATGGAAGGAAAGGAAGTTGAATTAAGGGGTATTGCAGGGAAACCAGGAAAGATAATCAGCTCTAATGGTATGACAAAGCTTCTAAAAAAGGAGCAAAGAGGTGTAATTGCACAATTATGTTCGCTAGATGTTTCCACATTGGAATCATCTATTTCTCCAGATCTCCAAAAAGTCCTGGACAATCATTCCAAGGTATTTGAGACTCCCAAAGGTCTCCCACCTATGCGTGATCATGATCATGCTATTCATCTGATTCCAGGAAGTGTTCCTCCAAACATCAGGCCGTACAGATATCCCTATGTCCAAAAAAGTGAAATTGAACGTATGGTTGCAGAAATGCTAGAGGCTGGTATAATTCAACCAAGTCAAAGTTCTTTCTCTACTCCAGTAGTATTGGTGCACAAGAAGGATGGATCATGGCGCATGTGTCCAGATTATAGGGAGCTCAACAAGCTCACTATTAAAGATAAGTTCCCCATTCCTGTCATTGATGAATTACTGGATGAATTGCATGGATCAATTTACTTCACCAAGTTGGATCTTCGTTCGGGATATCATCAAATCAGAATGAAGATTGAAGACATTCCGAAAACGGCATTTAGAACTCATGAGGGTCATTATGAATTTTTGGTCATGCCTTTTGGCCTTACCAATGCACCTTCAACATTTCAAGGTTTGATGAATTCAATTTTCAAACCATTCCTTAGAAAATTTGTGTTAGTATTTTTTGATGATATACTAATCTACAACAAGTCTTGGAAGGATCATGTTGAACATGTTGACAGGGTGCTACAACTATTGGAGGAGAAACAATTATATGCAAAAAGATCCAAATGTTTCTTTGGAGTCCAGGAGGTGGAATATTTGGGTCATATTGTATCTCATGAAGGAGTTAAGGTAGACCCTAGCAAAATTAAAGCCATTAAGGAATGGAAAATCCCCACATCCATAAAGCATCTGCGAGGATTTCTTGGGTTGACAGGGTATTATCGCAAGTTTGTTAAGAATTATGGGAGAATAGCAGCACCTCTAACAACATTATTGAAGAAAGATGCATTTTCATGGACTCCGGAAGCAACAAAGGCCTTTGAACATCTTAAAGAGGCAATGTGCCAAGCACCGGTCTTAGCTACACCGGACTTCACAAAAACCTTTATTGTGGAATGTGATGCTTCAGGAAATGGAATTGGTGCTGTTCTAATGCAAGATGAAAGACCCATTGCTTTTGTCGTCCAATCAAGGGAAAGTTTTTAAGCAAAGCTATTTATGAGAAGGAAATGTTGGCAATACTCCATGCACTTAAGAAATGGCGACCCTACCTAATGGGAAGACACTTCAAGGTAAAAACGGATCATGATAGCCTTAAATACTTTTTAGAACAAAGATTATCCTCTGAAGAGCAACAAAAGTGGGTCACAAAGATGTTGGGTTATGACTTTGAAATCATCTACAAAAAAGGGAAGCAAAATGTGGTGGCAGATGCACTCTCAAGAAAGGATGAGGATGTGGAAGCATTGTTGTGCGCCATTTCTATTATCCAACCAGATTGGATAAAAGAAGCAAGGGAGGAATGGAAGAATGATGAAGAAGTGTGGGCACTTATTCGAAAGCTACAACAAGATTCCAGTATGTCTGATACATTTAGCTGGCAAAATGATTCATTATGGTACAAAGATCGCTTATACCTCTGTAAGAATTCCCAGCTAAAACAAAAGATTCTTATGGAATTGCACACTTCTCCCTTAGGAGGGCACTCAGGATTTTTAAAAACTTACCACAGGGTTAAGAAGGAATTTTTTTGGGATGGCCTTAAATCAGATATTCAAAAGTTTGTGGCGGAATGTTTGGTTTGCCAACAAAATAAAGTTGAAACAATTAAGACACCAGGTCTATTACAACCTTTATCCATTCCAAGCCAACGTTGGGAGGAGGTTTCAATGGATTTTATCACAGGTTTACCCAAGTCTGAGGGAAAGAGTGTCATCATGGTGGTAGTTGACAGACTTACCAAGTATGCACACTTTTGTGCATTATCACATCCATTTAAAGCCAGTACAGTTTCTACTGCATTTATGGAAACAATTCAAAAGCTACATGGAAACCCAAAGATTATTGTAAGTGACAGAGATCCCATTTTCACTGGAAATTTTTGGACAGAATTATTTTCTTGTCTTGGTACTCAGTTAGCTCATAGCTCATCTTATCATCCTCAATCTGATGGGCAAACTGAGATAGTAAACAAATGTTTGGAAGGATATCTTCGTTGCTTTGTATCTGATAAACAGACACAATGGGTCAAATGGTTGCCTCTGGCTGAATGGTGGTATAACACTTCCTTCCATACAACAACAAAAATGACCCCATTTATGGCACTTTATGGGTATCAACCACCATCCATCACATCATATTTAAGAGAAAATTCTAAGGTTCAGGCAGTGGAACATCACATCGAACATCAACAACAAGTCCTCCAACTCTTAAAGGATAACCTCGTGTTGGCACAAAATAGAATGAAACAACAGGCAGATCAACATCGCAGTGAAAGAAGTTTTGATGTAGGTGATTGGGTATTCCTACGGCTACAACCATATAAGCAAATGTCCCTAAAGCAAGCTAAGAAGGATAATAAATTATCACCAAAGTATTATGGTCCATACAAGGTGTTGCAAAAGATTGGTACTATGGCATACAAATTGGAGCTTCCTGCAGCTTCTCGATTGCACCCAGTTTTCCATGTTTCATGTTTAAAGAAGGTTATAGGCGACAAGCTCCCAGTTCAAACAATATTGCCAGAACTTGACGAGGAAGGAAAAATTATATTGGAACCGGAAGCAGTCACAGAAACAAGAACTCGACAGCTACGAAATCGATCAATTTCAGAGTATCTTATCAAGTGGAAGAACTTATCCGCTGAAGATTCCACATGGGAGGATGAGAATTTTATGCAGAAGTATCCAGAACTACTCAAGCGTTGAGGACAACACTTTTTTGAAGGAGAGGGGCATGTTGGGTCCCTATAATACTAGTGATTACCCCATTACTATTGTAGTTATACCCCTTATTTATATTGTTGTGCCCCTATTACCCCCATGTTGTTATTTATGTGCCCCATAGAATCCCTCTATTGTTATTTTTGTGGCTTTATATTATTATTGTTAGGTCGGCTGGATTATATTGTGACTCCTTACACTCCTATATATAGAAAGGAGGTTTTGTCATTTGTATCATCCAAGAATTGTTCATTTATCTAATGTAAAGGAGGTTTCCCCCTCGAAGAGGCTGAATTCTAAGGCGTTGATCTATCTTTTCTATCTTTTCTTGAGCTGGTTTCATAACAGAGATTACACGATAGCCTTTGTATCAATCAGGGCTGATCAACACTGGAGATTGGCCAAGCTAGTTAGCAATCAGGTGAAGCGACAACCATCAAATCAAGCAAGGTAGATCGACAGTGGGGACTTAAAGTTCATAAAGGGAATGGTGGACTCCACGTGAGGTAGTAGTTGAAGAAAATAGTGAATCGGATGGTGATTGTCAATTTTTTTTGGTGATCGGATGATGAGGAAGCGATGGAGGGAGAACGTGTTGGAGGCAGTTTCAAAGGAAGATAGCAGAGAAAGCCAGTGAGGGTATACAATTAACCGCATTCAAACAATGAATTGCATAACCTATGCAAGAACCAAAAATTGTGTTTTTGGTGTTGTTGGTAGGTCTTTACCTCGACTCATGGTCCCAAAGGGAGGAGATGAGGCTGAGCCGCCTACGCACAACCTGATAGTAATATTTTCCTCTAATATGACCTTTCAATTAAAAAAACACAAATGACAGTAAACTACATCAAATGCAACTACTAAAATAGATGAAAAGAAATAGGAAGCTATTCAGATAAATTAACAGAACCAGAAAACTGCTTAACCAAATGAATTAGAACCAAAACATCTTGAGAAAATGCATAAGCAAACCATGAAACTACTTAACAAATAAACAGAAGAAAATTCTATGCTAGAATAGTAGTATAGTAAAGAGGAGTCGTGGCTGCTTGGGTTGGGCCCTAACCCAAGATCTTTAGCCCTCAAAGTTTAACTCAGAGCTGGCTTAAACAGAACTCATCTTTATTATAGAAACCATGGATTATAGAGCAAATTCACAGGTCTTTGCAGTTGAGAAAATAAAAGAGAGTTTTACATATGAAGTCGGAATCCCAGTGAGGTTCTAAGCCTGTCTATTTATACATATGAATTCTCCAACGACTTCCTCTCAAATTAGGGTGGTTTGGCTCCCAACTCAAAGTAAACTGTTTTTTGTCCTTTTCACTTGCTTGGTTGTCTTTTAGTCCTCATGATGTGGCTGTTTTCACTCCGAGCTAGTGGAGGAATATTCGAATGGAGGGGTAGTAGATGAGGAGGATTAACCTCCTATAATTCCTCTACCTTGTCCCATTCGAGTCTTGACCAAGGTATTTGTTATAGATCTTCGCTTTATCCTTTATACGTGCATTTCTCCGTGATTTTATCCTTTATTCCTTCATTATATGCACATTAGACCATAAGGCCAAATATCCAACTCTAACTCATTTCATAAACAAAATATAATCAAAAGTAGCAATAAGTTGTGAGAATAGTTGGTTTGACTAAGCTAGGAGGTGAATTAAGGCCCATATAATTAATCAATAATGAGGCTCATCAGTCGTCTCACACCAAGGATGATGTTTGACAAGGGGGAGGGTTCTATAATAGCCCTAGTGAAAAATCCATGTAATAAAAATTAATAAAGGAAAAAATAATAGCACGGTTGACAAGACACTTATTCCAAGTTTAATATTGGACAATAAATCCTCGGGGGTGTTCATTTGGTTGTTTATGGCTAACAAAATTGGAAAATGAAATGGCTAAGGCTTTGGAAAGGAAAAATGAATTTTTTGGCACAATTATTTACGAAAATAATGGAAATTAGGAGAAAAAGGAGGTGAAAAATCACAGTTTGCATGTGAGGAGGAAAATGAAGAAAATAGAGACCTCATTCATAAAAAAGGATTTTGAGGATCAACTGGTAGCCTTATATTAGTTTAGTGTTGGAGCTCTCTCATTGTTCTCTCTCTCACTCTCATAGTCTTGGACACTTAGAGTCTTCTTGGAGCATTTTTGCATTGGATCAAGAAAGGAAAAGAAGGTAAGAGGAAGCATAAATCAAGTAGGTGAAGGCAGGATCAAGTAGCTATAACAAGCTTCATTACAGGTATCAACTTGCATGTGTATTTTCCTTGCTATATTTGGCATGCGTGGTATTTCATGTGGTTCTTTTGCTATTGTGGCATGGGTTTTGTGAGGTGTAAGAGTGTTTTGAGCCTAGCCTTGCCATCTTTAGATAGACATGGTGTGATGGGGTTCTCAAGTTTTGGTTGAGCTACATTACCGGACGGATTTGAAGCTGAGTGGGGTGGATGTCGAAATTATAGAGCACATGGCCTAGTGGTCCCTAAACCGAACTGTAGATCAAACTAAAGCCACTAGCCTAGTGACCTTTGAGCTAGAGTGTGGGTTGTGGTAAAGCCATGATTGTGTTGCCTTAGTTGGCTCAGAAATCATTGTCGGTGAATGATAGGATATACGGTAAAGACAAGAGGTGGTTTTCTCTCCATTGGGCCTTGTAATCCTACGTTTTGGATATTCAGTAAAGCCTCGAGAGTGGGTCTTGGTTTAGAGCCTAGTGATCTAGGTTTAGATTGCAATAAAGCCTGAGAGACTAGGAAACCGAAAAATTCCTCACGATGTAGGTGGAGAAATCTGGTGGCATCCATGCTTGGTTGGCTTAGTGATAGAGTGGAGAGCACGATAAAGCTTCTTATGATGTGTTCACTGTATTCGCCTAGTGATCCGGGATGGATTATAGTAAAGCCTAGTTTCTATTGATGAGGACGAGGTGGTGTAACTTCAGTATGCCCTAGTTGAGTTTTTCTTTTTTGAGTTCCATATTCATGGTTGGAATATGGCACGAGGGTGAATGGCTAAAGAAATATTTGGCTCACCCATTCTATGGTTGAGTGCAACATGGAAGTCCCATCTTGGGTTTGGATTTTGCATCATTAATGAAAGGTTATTTCTCAATGTATTTATAAATGCGTTCTAATCAATTATATGTGTATCTTATAGCTGATATGTTTATGATATTTCTATCCCTATTATGCTGGTTAAATCTATGTTTTATGACAGAAGTTATGTATGGCTCCCAGCATGTTTTTTTCTTGTATATGAATGGATAATGTATCTATGGTCTAATAGATGATAATGCAACAAAAGGCATGAGGGAACAATGGTTCGTAGCGATTCTCAGATAAGTATGAGATCCCTACACTTAATTCTGTTGTTTACACCTATAGGTTACAAGTTGGCGATATGTTTGACAAAATGTCTATCATGGCTAGTAGGGGTATAGATAAGGTCTTGTTTAGCTTATTGATCTTGCCTCATTGTTTCCTTGTACTTATACTAATTTTAAGCTATCACCCAATTATGGGCAACAACCTGGGCTTTGGGCTTGCAAAGTGGGTTAAATCTCGGGGTCGCTGGTACATAACTCGAAATTTTGGTCTCTAGTGTCTGGCAGACAAGCTTGCAAGAGAAACTTTGGGTTTATTGACGCTCTTTCACCTATATCATGGGAGAAACTAAGGTTTAAGATGTGCATAACATCAATGGGACCGAGGGACAGGCTATCTAAGTGGCTAACATGTCTCGTGAGGATTCTGAAGCCAATGTTGGATGATTGTTTGTGATGTTTCCGTTGATTACAATTAAGGTCACATAGGAGGTCGAATCTAATCATAGTAGCCTCTCATATCATATTTACTGGTTTGGCTAGTTACTTGGGTAGATGTGGGAGGAGGGTGTTACAACATGCACCTATTATATGTATGCTCAACATAAAAAACTACTTTAAAATTTGATATATTTAATAAATAACATTTATTTAATTTAAATATAATCCTTCATTAAAAAAATGGAATTTGGAAAGATATGTGGAGTTGTCTAACGAGTAGACAAAAGACCCCTTGGTTTCCGATCGAATCGTCCTCTGTGAGACCTCTCTTGCAGACTCCACTCCATTGCGCCCACTTATGTCTGTCTTTGCTCCACTACTCCATAACCGTCAGCTGCAATTTGGAAATCTAAAGTGATATGGAGTAGTCTAACGAGTAGACAGAAGACCCCTTAGGTTTCCCGTCGAATGGTCGTTTGTGCGACCTCTCTTGCAGACTCCTCCAATCCATTGCACCCACTTGTCTCTGTCTCTGCTCCACTACTCCATAACTGTCACCTTTTCCATTTATCATCGCCTATTAACATCAATTTCCTCCATCTGTTTTCCGCCATTTATTTCGATGACATCCATAAAATTTGCATGATATCTATTCATGGAATCCATAAATTGATCTGATTTGAATGACACAGAAAGGCGAGACTTCAAATGTTGGCTTTTAAATTTTAAATTGAATTGAACAGAAATGGTGAGCTTTAAAATTTAAACTTGAATGGTACACATAAGCAGGCTTTGAAATTAAAAAGCTTTTCTACCGAACATATTTACGAGCTTTTACAGATGTTGACATGCTCAAGCAATGATATTCTTCTTCTGATTTTGTTGCTTGAGAGAGACAACAATGCAGATACGAGGAACTTTTTAAAACCACATGTTTCTAGGATCTAACACGGGAATAACCCCTTCTTCTGCTATCATTATGGAGTAGCAACACATGTTGGATCCATCAGTTGATCAGTTGTATCTATTTACTTGGAATTTTCGTGACAGTAGCATCAATTGTCGATTAGCATTAGTTAATGAACTAGCATTAATCACTGATTTCGAGTTTCCGCAACAACATCAATTGTGCATGAGTGTTAGCCAATGAACTATCGCAACATCAGTCACTAATTTGGAGCAATGGGTTGGAAGGCTAGTTGCAGCCACTTGCACCCTAGGGAAGATGTCCTATATAGTGATGTCCACAGGCAGTGAGAGAGCAGACCTATGCTTTGTTGAGTTATTGCCAAATTTTCTTATATCAGTGAGGTGCGGATAATAGCCAACCAGTCGAGCTATAAATCTTGAGCCTTGCCATCTCTCCAGAAGGTATCTCCTTAAATGCTCATGTGCCCTCTCTGAATACGCCAATCTGTTTCCCTGGAGTTTCACCAAGATTCAAGGCATGGTTGGCAATCTTGGAGTTGGTAAAGATAACGACTTGGTTGGTTATTGCGAATAGAGTAATTGATCTTAGTGTGGAAGCATGCTTTACCGTTATATTGAATTGATTTCATCCTATATCTTCTAGTCGTGAATTATATACGAAACATAACTAACTATAACTTTAGTATAGCATTGTAATTATTTGATGTCCACCTGCCATCATCGGTAGAGGCCGCCTCCTTCCTTGTCTAATCCACTGGATAGCAGTGGCTCCCACCTTTTCCATTTTGGAAAGATTTCATCTTCTGTCTCGTCACAAGAATTATACACAATTCTTGCCAGAAACGGGGGTCACACAAAATATCTTCTTTGATTTCAAAATATGCACTTATCTTTATACTACGCCATCAACTTATAGAATTTACTGTCCACTGAGAAGTCTTATTAAATTTGATCGAAAATACAATGGTGAAAAGCACGCCTCTCATGTGTTTTAAGCATTCCTTCATAAACATGTTGTGTTTTGAACTCCTTCAGAGGAGAGTAAGTCACTTACATATATACCTGGGTTGCTACATCAGTTACTAAGAGATATTATTATGTTTTTGCTATATTGATGCCATCGGGGAAAATAGTAAAGTTATCATACTAACAGTTACAAATGTGAGGCACATCTTTTGGATGGTTAAAAGGTCAATTCCAACCAGGGACAAAGATTGTTTTCAACGTGTAGCAGTACAAGAGTGTGTGGAGTCATGAAAGGCCCACACACATCTGATTATTTCATAATTTCAAGAAAGCATAAGTTGCTCCGATGAATGTGGCATAAAGTGGTATGTGTGGAATTTTCAAGTTCAACACCATTAGAAATGCTCTGATTGTGATAACATTGAAATAAAGCCCTTCGCAAACAACCCATTTCTCATTATCGTGTTGAAGCTCAACGAGTTGTTATCAAAAGTTGGACTTTGCATGATGTAAGATAAGTTCAAATGTTTTAAGTTTTTAAAATTAATATTGGAATTTGGTAATGCAATTATTTTCTAAATCACAAGATTATATAATCAAATTGGATTTTGAAATGTATAAATCAATGTAATTTCCAAATTAATTACATTGAATTAAATATGATGTGAATAATTGAAATTTACCTATCCAACTATTTTTCTAAATTTCTAGTTAAATTTTAAACAAAATCAAATGAAAAATATACGAAAAAATTAAATTATAAGAAAAAGCCATAGCCATACATATATATATATATATATATATATATATAAAATTATATATTATGAAAGAAAAAGACTTGGATATATATATGAATATAATACTAGAGAACATGTTTAATAATTTAAGAATAATAACTATGGTTAGATGTATATATGTTTATCATTTGGTTATTAAGTGACCAACAATTGAATTAATTGAGCACAAATTATTAACCTATAAATAAGTTATTATAACAACATAGATCAATATCATGATTTATCAATATTATATGTAAAAAAAAACTATAATAATAAAAATAATTTATATATAATTTATTTTAATTTTAATTTGTAACAATTTTTCCAATTAAATTTAAAAACTAAATATATAATATCAATTCATAAAATAGTTAGCATATGTAATTTAATTTTTGTAAATATGGATTCAAACCATAACTTCTTTTCTTTTGGTGTGGGCATTTCAAGATTAAACTTCATTATTTGTGTCATTGACTTTTGATTTCGAAATGCTACTCCTTAAAGGCCATGTAAGTAATCTCCAAAGTATTCTAGAAACAAGCTTATACTCTATATCTATATCTATATCTATATCTATATATATATATATATATATATATATATATATATATATATATATTAATTTTAATTTCATCAAAACCTTGTATATATAGTTATTCACTAAATATAAAACAGGTTAAAATATAGTTTTTCCTTTAAAACATTATTTGTAATTTTGTTAATTAAAAAAACTTACAATGAATTGAATTAAATGATTTTATTATTATTGTTTTGATTTAACACTTCATTTTATGGATACAACTTTTCTCTTTAATATTTAGCTAAACGTTTACAGATACTACAAAATTTCCAATATACTAAATATTACAATAATTTACCAACAATACAACATCTCCATTATATTTGGTTATAGATAAATGCTACAATAATTTAGAAACAATACAACATCTCCAGTATATTTTGTTATAGATTAAATTAGAAACATGCTAATTAAATATAAATTTAAATTTAGATATTTATAAATATTAATCATTATTATTTAAATTAATTTGTATGTGATATGCATATTATGATTTCTTTGTCAAAAAAATTTGTTAACAATTTTGCTAATAAAAAATTAGCATATAAAAAATTAAATTAAATAATTTTATTATTATATTTTGATTTAATGCTTTACTTTACAGGTATTACATTTCTCTTTCCTATTGAGCAGAGATTTAATTTTTACTTAACGAGCCCTACACCTTCTCCACTCTACTAAATTTTTACAATTATTTACAAACAGTATGACATCTCCACGATACTATATGTTATAGATTAAATTTAAATATCAACTTTTGATTGTTATCAATAATCATTATTACTATGCGATTTTCATATTATGATTTCTTTCTATTAAAACGGTTTATAATTTTGTTAATAAACAAAAATAAATTACAACATAAGAATTGAATTAAACCATTTTATGATTTTTGTTTGGAATTAATACTTCATTTTACAAATACCATATGTCTCTTTCATATTGAAACAGAGTTTAAATGTATACAATTATTTACAAACAATCCAACATCTCTATTATACTAGATTTTAGATAAATTTAAAACATGTTAATCAAATTTAAAATCATTATTACTTACATTTTGTTTGCTCTGATATGCATGTTATAATTTGTTAAAAAAAAGATTGTTTATAATTTTGTTACTATTAAATCCATATTACAATATAATGAATTTAATTAAACCATTTTATTATGTCCTAGGGCCTTTACCTCCTAGAATGACTTCGCCAGTTGTTACTCTACATTGTTCACTGACAGATCTGTTCGTTGACGATTGAAAAATGGTATGCCATCATATTAAAAAAATTATGTAAAAATAACAATAACAATTAAAAACGTAAAAAAAAAAACCGTTGTTAATTAGCTTAATAAAACACATATAATAGCTAACAAAGTAATAAAACAGTGATAATAACTTGAAAAAAATATTGCAGAGACCCTCCTGGCGCGAATAGTCGACTTTGTAATAGATGAGGAAGCGCAACTTCTGTGGAACAATAACTGTAGAGAGCCTCCTCCCTTACCCATGAGTGCCCCTGCATTGTAATAAGTCGGCTAAGGTAAGCTATAACGAGGAAGCGTTGGAAGTTAAAAGTGTTAATTTTTAATGTTTAAAAATATGGAAGGTTCAATTCTTCATTTGTTTCCACATTGGTGAAGCGTTTTCAATGTTGTAGTTTGGGACAAAGATTTTAAAAACTATAAACAATGAATTTGTATTCTGTTGGTGTGGTGAAATATTCATGTATGTTGCCCGAAAGTACACAAATTTATGATTATTGAATGAAAGAAGTGATATTTATAGTTTTGGAATTCATCTCCTTGAAATTATCACGGATAGAGAACCAGTTGGCTACGGTTGGCCTGCAGGTGAGGTAGATTCACAAAACTTCTTTTAAACATGAACGTTGATTTAGTTTCTATGTTAAGGATATGGCTTTGGGTTTTGCATCAGAAAAATTCCAAAAGGACAACGTTTATTTCAGTTAGTTGTTAGTTAGTTGTTTGGTTTATGGTACAGGTGAACCTTGTAGAATGGATAAAGATGATGATAGGAAGTAAAGAACTTATACCTTTCTGCAGTATGCTGGAAAGACATCACAATTTAACGTGCAAGCTTATAACCTGGTAGAAGCATGTGTGAGGTGACAATTATGTACCAACCCCTACAACAAGGTTATTGGACTAGCTCAACTTAACATATTCCCTGCACGTTATGCATCATCAGAAGGATTTTTTAGAATCATTTTTTCAATTCCTAACATCAATGTACATAATTTTTTTAAGATTCAATTTGTGCCTAGTGGATTAGGTCTATGTAGAGAATAACATATCGATCACTGTCTTTGTTAGAGGGTTCAATTTAAAGCCAACACTTTGAATTATGACTTTGTTTCACTTCATCTGTAAGATATATATCCATCTAGTTCACAACGAGATATAAAGTCTCTTGCATTAAATCATAATATTGATGTATCTTAAAAACAATTTGAGTTTAGTTCCTGGCATAAACAAAAATTATAAAAACCCTCATTTCTAGGCACATTCTATTATTATTATTATCTAGTCCACAACATCTTGTTTCTTTTCAGCACATGTCAGTCCAAGTTGTATAGTAGTTAAGATGGTTGTATGCACATTGGGATTCAAACAACGAGAATTTAAAGACCTCCAAACAAGTAGGAAATCTTCAGAAAGAAATTCGGAAAGGATTGAGCAAGAGGGTGTATTAGTGATTGCAAGGACAAAACTAAATACTAGTGTTGAAGTGGTCCAATAGTTTTTTGTTTTCGTCTTTCTATGCACCCTCATAGGGATATTAACAATGGTTCTGTGTCAAATCCTTCTTGGGTTTGATTTGGTTTTCATTTTTTGTCTTATTGAACTCGCTAACTAAGTAGTGGAGCAAAGAATTATAAAAAATCTCATCACCCAAATGTGACAAATTTGTCGATAATATATTAACGATAGTTCAACAACATTAATAATGGGCACAGTAACATTAATTATCCCTTTTTATCAAATTAAACTTATTGATAATTTCCCTAAATGGGAAAACCTACCATTTGCCCATGAACGATGGAAATAACACTATCCATGGAGAATGTCTCGATGCCTTCCTCTTTTGCAGTTATGCATTTATATTGCTAACCAAAGGCATGTAACTGTTTATGAAAAAACATTTATGTATGTGAAGATAATGATGGATTGTGCGCGCCCACACATATACATATCTTGATCTTGATGATAGATTGGTGGTATCTGTGAACACAAGAGGGTTGAGAGGCTTTGAAAATGTGCTATGGAAAGTGAAAAAATATATAGGAGGAAGGAAGCCATCTATTAAGTTCACTTACCACAGTGTGGATGGCGAGCAAGCTAAATATAGATTTAATGTGGATTCAAAATATGGATGAAATTTTACTGTAACTAGCCTAATTCACATCTCATTCTTGTTATGATTGTACATAATTATTTAAAATTAAACACGTCAACATTTTCCTTTTTACTTAAATAAAATATTAACATTCTTCTAAACAACTATGCTAATATATAACCCACAAATTAAGTTATTGACTTTCATTAACATGTAGCATTAATCTTGAAAAATATTAAGAAAAGTTTTAGAACAGTTGTTGCTATGATGTAATCCCATGGAGAATCCAAGCATGCCTTTCTACATATTTTAAAATGCCATATCCTTGAATGGGGTTTGATTGAAATAGGGGATTGTGTGTTTCCAAGTTGAAAATATTAATTCTGTGTTAAAGTGATGGGAGATTTTGAGGCATGGAATAGACTTGAGGGGAATTGTAGACCTACTAACTACCGGGAGGGTAATTGTAGACCTATTAACTTCCATGATAAGCATGAGGGAAATTAGAAATCTATCAATTTCCTTAATAGCTACAAGATGCATTGATTTGAAATGATCATACATTAAAATGAAGTAGAATTGATTAATGCCATCAATGAACTGAATGTTAACTTAAGGTGCATTAACTTTGAGAACTGATTGAAAATGAATGAATTTACAACAAAATTCAAACATAAGAAACAGGTAAACATAATTAATAAGAAACAAAAAAATAGCAATAAGAGACAACAGTATTGATTACGGAGTTTGTCCCTGAGTCTACTTTCAAGATGGGTGCCCACTTTATTAGGATTGAATATGAGGAGGTCAATTACACAACAAAGTAATGAGACTGATTATGCACTCATGCTCTCTTTAAATTAGCTTTCCAATGCCTATCACAGTTCCCAATTCTAACTCTTGATGCTCCTGTTACACTGAAAACAAGACTGCCTATATCCTCTAGAATCTGAATACAAGCTCTAAAAACACTTTTCCGATCTTCAACCAGCCGAACTGTCTTTATAACCCTCGAGATGCATTTGAAATCCTCTAGTATGAATTTAGGAATGAACAAGATGACTTCTAGGGTTATTTTGAGTTTTTGTTTAATGAGTTAATTTTGTTAGGTCTTAGGTGTAATTAAATAATCCTAAATCCGAACAAACCCGTTTGAAAACATTATATTAGTTCGTAGAGTATTAGCGGTTAGCTAACCGGGCAGAGGATGTTGATAGCACATGTGTGCAGGTTGGATAACCTGCGGTTGTGGCTCTGGCGGTTCTGCTGACCTACTGACAGTTGACGGTTTACTATTGTGTTCACATGCCTGGTTCCATTGAGTATTAACTGTAACTCCGACCATAACTGCACACTAAATAACATGGATTCAACCGATTACTACGAGATAACTACACCGCCTTCACATGTCAATGGTTAATTATAAATCCCCGTGCACTCGGGCTTTGAGACGGTTAACCCCTAGGGTTTATCCCTTGTCCGCTCACATGGCCCACTACGATTTGATCCGATGTTGTTAGGCTAGTGATTAGGGGCTATTTTATGTGCATTTTGTAATGTTTTAATGTTTTACAAGTTTTGCAATAGCCTGAATGGGTTTAGGACTTAGGGTTATGGCATTTTAATGCATGGATTAGGTATAGGTTAGGGTTTAGGTGTATTAGGATGTAGGACTTAGGTTTATGTATTAAATCACTTTGATTTTGATAATAAAACACATGTACACCTCTTCGTCACAAAGTGACAAATTTCACTATCTCATGACGACAAACACATGTTGACAACTAAATCTCGGCGGAACCGACCACAAACACATGTCAACAACCAAACCCAGGTGGTGGAACTGAGGACAAACACATGTCGACAACCAAACCCTAACAAAACTAACCACAAACACATCTCGACAATCAGGTAGAAAACCATATCCTTTCAATACAATGAAAACCATATCAACCATTGGCATCACTAGACAACCATAACATCATCGTCGAAGCTGAAGATATCGGACACTAAATGCTGACGACGAATACTAGCAAAGTTGATAAAGTTCAAGACCTCACTCGCTATGATTATTTGAAGACCACTTCGACTTTGAACCACTAAAAGATCCTCTCATGCTGGAATGACAAGATCCTCCTGGATCATGCAGTGGAAATAATAATTCCACTTGCAAACTTGTTGTTTCTTAGAATAATAATTTAATGGATGGAAAAACACAATTCCAAAGAGTGTAATTTTACAAATAAAATGGAAATGGATTTGTAGACCATGTTTTGATTGGAAAAATTCCTCGTTTCAGTTTCAGTAATCAAATAATTGTAATTCAACCCATCCATCATAATTCCAACCAGAAAATTCACCTAAAAGAATGAGATTTTTTCTATTAATTATTAATTTTGGATGGCTGTAAATTTTTATAGAGGTTAATGTTATTAAAATATATATTGGGTGTAGAGGCTAATAGTAAATATTTGTGTATTGTTTTAAAATATTTGTTTTAGTTTTCCCTCGTGACTTGAATATATCAGTGACTTATACAATAAGTGGAGACATGGAGCTGAGACTTGATTATGAGGCAATACCAAAGAACAATGCCATGCCTCTGAGTTGAACCACTTATTTTGGAACCCTGTAGGGAATAATAATGATAGGGATATATAGGACAACATTGTCAAAATTTTGGCTCCAAATTATACTCCCACAGATGATCATCTGATTCCAACAAGACATATATTGCATGTAAATAGAACTCCATTAGACTTTAGGAAAGAGACAGTTGTTGGGAGAAAAAGGTGAAGAGTAAGCAGAGGCCCCCTAGATTTGATAACAATTATGTTCTGGACGGACCCAAGTTGAAGAATGGGCTGAGGATTGCTGCGAGGATGAAGGATCCTTGGAGTCGCAGGGTGATGGAGGTGTGGTCCACTGCTCCAGCGATGCAGTTCTATACCAGTAATAATCTCAAACACACTGTGGGCAAAGGGGGCTTCCTGCACAAGCCACACACAGCACTGTGCTTCGAGACTCAGGGTTTCCCCAATGCAGTGAATCAGCCTAATTTCCCCTCTGTCACTGTCAAACTCATCCACTTCTACAGGAAAATAATGTTCTCCAACAATAATGCTCCACAAGTTCTCACTGCTCAGTGGATAAACAGATTCTTGTGTTTAATGGGCACCCTATTTCCATTGTAACCCCAGCAAGCAATAAGAGAATTCCACCAATAATTTCCTATTTCCAGCAATAAGAGAATTCTCAGAGGATCTGTATTTTTTATTGTAAGTCCAGCAATAAGAGAACAGAACAAATAATGCTCTAAAAGTTCTCAGTGGATAAATAGATTCGTGCGTTTATTATTTCCATTCTAACTCCAGCAATAAGATAATTCTTAGAGGATTTGTACATGTCTACATATCTTCTTTTTAGTTAAATGTGGGTATTATAGAACATAGAAATCTCATGACTAGAATGTGGTTTTCATTTGGTTATTAGCATTTGGTGATCTGTGTTTTCTTAAATTATATATTTTTGTTTCTGTACCTTCCACTTACGTTACAAACATAAAATGTATCATGACATTTCTATTGTAATTATTATGTTGTTTATTTAACTCTATTATATAATAAATATGGTAACTTTGATATTGTTTATTTATTGTAAATTGTAAGAAGTTTATTTGATTAAACTATACATCATTTTAAGGTGTCGGGATTTGGCTGATTTTTCAATAACGAAAAATATAATTTGTGTTTTTCTTATTTTTGGATGGCATTAATTTTTATTTTTTCAACTTTTATATCATTAAGAGTTAGTAAAAGTAAAGAAATGTAGTTTTAAGACCTGCTAGAGTTGGGCCCTTGCCTACTGGGATACAATAACACGGTTACTTGGACTCTTTCCAAAAATCTCAACAACAATCTATAGAACCATTAGTAACTAATTTTAGTGATTGTAGCAAAGTCATTCACCAATTCTAATAAAATGTCAATCCATTATTACAACATACACTAAGAAATGAGTCGCTTTGTCCCTTGTTACAATGTGAAATGAGATGTTCTATAGCCCTTGTCACAAATAGTGTTTTGAAGATCTTGATAAGCCCACTATAGCCCTTGTCACAGATAGTATTTTGAAGATGTTGAGAAGCCTAGTGCAAATGAGGAGTTACAACCAGTTGGTACAGTAGAAATTTTATTTGTTGTTGGGCTTGTTCTTGAATCCATTTTTTTCCTTAACAAACTTCTTTTCTTTATATTCTATGCAATTTTATTGTAATATGATATATTAAACCAATGAAATGATGTCAATTGTCTTGAATTAGTTTTAATTGTCAAGAACATGGTCATAAGGAAAGAATGTTCACTATAATCATTGCATTTAAGCTAATAAGGTATATGAAACCATCCTTGAGGCCCATATCATCAAGATGAGAAATATTAGACTCACTTGGTCTTTTTTTCTTATGTTTGTAATACCCCTCTTTACAAGTTGCATCAATGATCCACTTTTGTTTTATATATCTTATGTTTCACTTGCTCTTCATCTATGTTACTACATGTCTTTTATTTTATGTCGACTTTCTCTCCCAGGTGGATCTGCATGATATTGGATAAGCAACCCTATTTACCGAACACAATATAGTTTTCTTAACATAGTTACAGTGACATCCTAATAAAGAGGATAATAATCAGACTTGAGAGAAGGGTTTTCCTTCAAACACGTCTTTTAATAAACAAGGTAACTTGATTTTGACAAGACACATTGTACTTTGACTTTAAATGTCATGGGAAATACATTTGAAACCTTTCTTTGATAGAAAACATGGCCTACTAACAATATGTGATATGCCTTATCTAATCAATCAAGAGGTTTTAATTTAATTTCTTTCTCAAATTTTCTTCTCAAAAATTTTCAGAAGAGAAGTGTTTGAATTAAAAAAAAAAAAAAAAACCAAAACAAAACCTCACATTTTAATCAAATTCAATAAAAACTTTATTTTGTAATAAGAGAGAATTTTTTATTAATCACTTTCACAAAATCTAAGAAAATCTACGACTTATTTCAATTTGATACCTAAAATCAACATCAATCATTTTTACAAAATATATTATTTTTTC
Source organism: Pinus tabuliformis (assembly GCA_031772625.1). Classification (NCBI taxonomy): domain Eukaryota; kingdom Viridiplantae; phylum Streptophyta; class Pinopsida; order Pinales; family Pinaceae; genus Pinus; species Pinus tabuliformis. The sequence goes on from CM062806.1 coordinate 451,126,835, forward strand.
CAGTATAATTTTAATTATAATTCAGTGTATTATATGTATTATATTTCATCATAGTTATATTTAACATTAATCTTTGTTGGATCAGGTGCACAGCAAAATTAAATAAACACAGAATTAACACAGCAGAACAATCAAGCACATGGGAGACAATTTTTAACGTGGTTCACCCAACCAATCTGGGCTACGTCCACCAAACATAGGTATCAGGAATTTATTATTCAAATCAGGAGATTACATCATGAAAGCCTCACAAAAATCTCACACTCTCTTAGCAAACATCTGAATGGTTGCATGTTATATAGCCTAGAGAATCTAACAGCCTCATTAATTCCCTCACATCAAATATAGGAGGCATTAACTCCCTCCCAACAACTTGGAGTTAATCTAGGAACTGAATTCCTATTGTTGTCATCAGGTGAGATTTTTCCTATTTCATTACAAACAGAAAATCTCAACAATCTCCACCTTGACAACTTCGCCTGATGCCCTGTTATTATTATTTTATCTTTTCTGCAAGCCAAGAGAAGCCAAACACCAGCGTAGCTTCTCCAACAAAACTGGTTTCGTGAACATGTCTGCACAGTTTTCCTTTGTATGCACCTTTTCAAGAGAAACTCCCCTTTCAGTGATAACCTGTCTTACAAAATGATACTTGATTGGAATATGCTTTGATTTACTATGATAGGCCGGATTCTTAGCCAAATGTATTGCACTTTGACTATCACAAAGTAACCTGATGTTGTCCTGTAACCTACCAAACTCACCAAGCAAACCTTTCAACCAAACCGCCTCTTTGCAAGCATGAGAAGCAGCAATGTATTCTGCTTCAGTAGTGGATAAAGCAACAATATTCTGTAGCTTTGACATCCAGCTTATAGCTCCACCTGCAAGAGTAAAGACGTACCCTGAAGTTGACCTTCTCTTATCCAAATCACCTACAAAATCGGAATCAACATATCCGCAAACAAATTCACTACTCTTATTGTAAGAAATACAATAACTACTTGTGCCTCTCAAGTACCAAAGCACCCATTTTACTGCTGACTAGTGTTCTTTACCCGGATTTGCCATGTACCTGCTGACAACCCCAACTGCATGAGAAATATCTGGTCGCGTACATACCATCACATACATCAAACATCCTACTACATTGGCATACGGAATTCGAGACATATAATCCTTTTCTTCATCTGTATTAGGACATAAACTCGAAGAAAGCTTAAAATGGGAAGCTAAACGGATCGACACAGGCTTCATATTGTTCATACCAAACCTCAAAAGTATTTTCTCAACATACTTCTGTTGTGATAGCCACAGCTTACCATTACTCCCGTCTCTGAAAATCTCCATGCCCAAAATCTGTCTTGCCGCTCCTAGATCTTTCATATCAAACGTCCTTGCCATCTGAGTCTTCAACCTGTTGATTTCGTCAATGCTTTTGCTTGCTAAAAGCATATCATCAACATATAACACTAAGATAATGAACATGCCATTATTTAACTGCTTAAAGTAAACACAATGATCATATTCACTTCTTACATATTTCTGACTCAACATGAAAGAATCAAACTTCTTATACCACTGCCGAGGCGACTGCTTCAGGCCATATAATGACTTCTTGAGCCTGCAGACAAATTTCGCATTGTGATGCTGAACAAACCCTTCCGGTTGTTCCATATATATTTCCTCATCTAAATCACCATGTAGAAATGCAATCTTAACATCTAACTGCTGCAACTCCAAATCAAATAAAGCCACTAATGCTAACACAATTCTAATTGAAACAATTTTAACCACTGGTGAAAATATCTCATGAAAGTCTATGCCAGCTTTCTGAGAAAACCCTTTTGCAACCAACCGAGCTTTGTACCTGTCTTCCGTATCATTCACACCCCGTTTTAGCTTGAAGACCCATTTGCATCCCACAGTTTTCCTGCCTTTGGGAAGTTCAACCAGATCCCACGTACCATTCTTACCTAAGGCTATCATTTCTTCCTTCATGGCTGCTTTCCATTTGTCACTATTTGGACCTTCTACAGCTTCCTGATAACACAAAGGTTCATCATCATTAGCGATCAAAGCAACTGAAGTAACATGATCATCATACATTCTCGGACGACGTTTGATTCTTTTAGATCTCCTTAAGAATGTTTCTGGTGCTTCCACAATTGGCTGTCTATCATCTATAGAAACTTCTTCATGATCGCCATTTGAGACCTGTTCATGTCCTCCATCTGAACCCTGTTCATAATCTGATTCTGAAACCTGTTCATGACTAGAATCTGAACTATGGTCGTTATGACTATCATTAGAAATGCTGTCAAACTAAATATGCTGGAAATCAGATACATCATCCTGTTTCAATCTTCTATCTACATCTAACTGTACAAGAGAGGATTCATTAAACTTTACATCTCTGTTGATGATGATTTTGCGGGTAGTAGGATCCCACAATCTAAATCCCTTTGTTCCATCACCATACCCAACAAAGATATACCTTTTAGACTTTGGATCTAATTTAGTTCGTTGATGTTTAGGCACTAGAGCATATGCATCACAACCAAACACTCTGAGTTTAGAATAGTCACAAGGGTGTCCTTTCCATACCTCTTGCGGAACCTTGCAGCCTATCGCCGTTGATGGAGATCGGTTTATCACATAACAAGCTGTTGCCACCGCTTCCGTCAACAACTCCTTCGGCAACCCGGCGTTACTCAGCATACACCTTGCTCTCTCTATAAGAGTCCTGTTCATGCGTTCAGCAACTCCATTCTGCTAAGGAGTATAAACTGTGGTCTTATGTCTCTCGATCCCTGCATCCTTGCAATAGCTGTCAAACTCCTTGGAGGAAAACTCACCACCATTGTCAGTTCTTAAACATTTTATAGTTCTACCAGTGTTGTTTTCTACCAATGCTCTAAACTGCTTGAAAACTGTAAAAACATCAGACTTTCGTTTCAACATGTAGACCCACACTTTCCGAGAAAAGTCATCAATAAACGACACAAAATATGACGAGCCACCATACGACGCTGTAGGGGCTGGACCCCAAACATCTGAATGAATATAATCAAGTATCCCTTTACTAGAATGTTTGCCTGTTTTAAACTTTTGTTTACTTTGTTTACCAAACAGACAATGTTTACAAAAATCCAATTTTCCAGAACTTAGATTAGGAAGTAACTTTCGGTCAGCCAAAATTTTCAATCCTCTTTCACTCATATGCCCCAATCTTTGATGCCATAAGTGAATGGAACTACTGTCATGTTCAGACACAGACACATGATCTGACCCAGTTCTACCTTCTAACTGAAAACGATTTCCTACCTTCTTAGCCTTCATCACTAGTAAGATACCTTTATAGATTTTCATAACTCCACCTTGAATTACAGTTTTATATCCATTTGAATCAAGTGCTCCTAATGAAATCAAATTTTTCCTTAAATCTGGTACATGCCTCACATCAGTTAATATTTTTGTTGTCCCATCAAACATTTGCAGTTGTATGCTCCCAATTCCCACAATATTACATGTTACATCATTACCCGTGTACACAACACCATCATCAATTGATCTATATGTTTTAAACCAATCTTTATGAATACACATGTGGTTAGATGCCCCGCAATCTAACAACCATTGTTGATCATGTTTTGAAATATTAACTGACAATACCTCATCACTCATACCTGAACCTGATACTGAACCTGTATCTGTGGTGTTGGCTTCCTTCTTTTCTATCGAAGAGCCTTCTTTAGCAGCCTCCTTTCGCTTCCAGCAATCCTTTTTTAGATTTCCAGCCTTGCCATAATGCTAGCACTTCATCTTTGGCTTCTTTCCTTTGGACTTTGAACGAGAGTCGCTATGCTTTCCCCCGGAGTGTCTCTCTCGTGAGCGACCTCTAGCCATCATTACCTCTGATGTAGAGGTGTCTGCATTCGACCTCTTCCTCGTCTCTTCAGCCAACAAGGCTCCAACAACATCGTCAAACTCAAGGATATCTGATGTACTAAAGCTTATGGAAGTAACAAAGTGATCCCAGGATTCAGGCAATGAACACAATAGAGTTATTGCCTTATCCTCTGAATCAAATTTCACATCTAGACTGTCTAATTGCACCAATAAGGTATTAAAAACATTCAGGTGATCAGAAATTGAGGTACCTTCTTTCATCCGCAAACCGTAAAGCTGCCGTTTCAGGAGAATCTGATTTGTCAAAGATTTCGTCATATAGAGCTTCTCAAGCTTTGACCACAAGCCTGCGACGATTTTCTCTGACACAATGTTGAACAGAACATCGTCCGCCAGACATAACCGAATTGCGCTCAGAGCTCTATCGTCCATCCCATCCCAATCATCCTTCGTCATGGAAGGAGCCCTTTTATTTTTCCCCAACAGTGCTTTCGCCACACCTTGTTGAACCAGCAGATCGTGCATCTTGACCTTCTAGATCTCGAAATTATTTTTCCCATTAAATTTCTCAATTTCAAACCGGACACTTTGAGTTTTCGCCATTTTGTATCAACAAAAAACACAGTAATCTCCAAATATCCAACCAGCAATTTAAAAAATTGCCTATGCCTTTGTTTTTACATAACAAAGAACAAAACTGCCTATGCCTTTACAAAAAAAACTGCTCTTTGCAGTTAAAAAAAAAAAACACTTTCCTTGCACTTGTGCAAATTCCACCGTATAAAAAAACAAAATACATACACTTCTTGTGTTTTATTTGCACCAATAAACCAATATCTTATTTACGGTTTTGTTATTTACCTGTTCGCAGAGAATTGCAAGGACCGCCCACTAAAGTACTCAGAGTTCGAATTTATGAATGCTGTCACTGCGTTTTTAAAGAAGTGAATGCTGGCACTGCGTTTTTTTAAAAAACGACTCAACTATTTTTACGTTGTCATTCCCTACTAGAGAGACTATTCAATTAATTTCACTTTAAACTGCGCTTTAAACATTCCCACTGCGTTTTAAATCAATGGAGCTATCGATAGAATGGTATACACAATAGAACTTGAATTCTCTAACTGGCATTGCATTGCATCAAAGCGTGGTTATAAAGTTTGCAAGGGACAGACAACAGTTGTTGTCGAGACTGCTGTAAGAGGATAGAGGCACTGACAAAATCCGAGGAGAGGCGACCACAGTGGGAGTCGAGGAGAGGCCACTAAACGCACGCCCTTTCAGACCAGAGTGGTATTTCGTTGTCGTGTTAACTGTGGGAGGACAGAGACTCGACGGTCTACTGGAAAGGGAACCTGTTATAAAAATCGAAACGACTATGCAGGTAACCAAAACATGCCACGGGCGCTGATTTGATTTTCGCAGCTAGACATACGGCGTATACGCACGGGGGACAAGTGGTTGTATACCAACAACAAAAAAAACGCGCAGTAGTCATAAGAATGACATTCAGGCCGATAGCAATATTTGGAAACAACAGGCCGCATTATTTAACATACCATTCATGCTCCAACGAACCAGCGCTTCACGCACGCTCCAAAACAGGTTTACGCCAGATAATGTGTCATTCCTCCACGCAACATCACGCTGGTTTGGCGCCTCTCCTTCACGCATCAGCACGCAGGTATAGAACTTGCCTCAGCGATAATCCAGCAAACGCACCACCAATAGCTCCACGCGCACAAGTTTTACAACGCTCCACCTCCAAACCAACTCCGTGCTACAGCAGTGCCGCTCATCCAACGAGCTCTGATACCAATTGTTGGATCAGGTGCACAGCAAAATTAAATAAACACAGAATTAACACAGCAAAACAATCAAGCACATAGGAGACAATTTTTAACGTGGTTCACCCAACTAATCTGGGCTACGTCCACCAAACATAGGCATTAGGAATTTATTATTCAAATCAGGAGATTACATCATGAAAGCCTCACAAAACTCTCACACTCTCTTAGCAAACATCCGAATGGTTGCGTGTTATATAGCCTAGAGAATCTAACATCCTCATTAATTCCCTCACATCAAATATAGGAGGCATTAACTCCCTCCCAACAACCTGGAGTTAATCTAGGAACTGAATTCCTATTGTTGTCATCAGCTGAGATTTTTCCTATTTCATTACAAACAGAAAATCTCAACAATCTTCATTATCTTACTTTAATGTTCATTATTTTTAATTTAAATGAGTCTTTAGTCTCGTGATTGTGATTCTAGAGTTTAACTTACTAACAAAATTCACTTAGTCCTCTAGACATTCATTTCACTTTCAAACCATTTAAATACTCCTTTTAATAATGATTGAAAAACGTTAAAATATGTAAACCGTTGTTAGGATTCAGATTTGCATAATTGGAATAACGGAAATGTAAGTCTTTAGAACAAGTATGCAATAATTATATTTTAGACGCATTATCCATGTAAAACAAATATCAAATAAGTTTTCCACTTGATCACTATGCGACATTACTTCAACATGCAAGGACATTTTGGGATCAATTGTGAAAGCTATTAGATTATTGGTAAGAGAGAAATGACATTTCATTAAGAATGCACTGTAGGGGATATATATGTGAGAAAGTTTATTTGTTAACATTTTTGAATGTCAGTTTTAATGTGTAAGTTAAAAATATACACCGTAACATTTTATGTTAATATATAATAACACATATTAATAAAGTTATAAATTATATAATTATATAAATTATAATAACTATGAAATTAGTCATTTGCGTTTCTTTTTATTGTAACTTGTATAAAATTGAAGATCTTCGTTTTATTGTGAACACTTACAAATAATAGAGTGAGATTAGTGGATTGCAACAATAACTAATTTAGATGGTGGATACATGGACTATTTAGTATTGAGTGAGGCATAAATAGCTTAAGAAGTATGCCATGCGTCTTATTTAATTAACTAAGACATTTTAATCTAATTATTTTTTCAAGTTTTTTCACAAGAAAAGTACTATCTCATAAGAAATAAGAACAATAATAACAATATTTAATCAAATTTAATAGAAGAGCATAACATTAAGTGTGTTTTATAACTAATGTTATTATACGAGACATCTACATCTTTAGAAACACATGTAGGAGTTTAAATTGAGTTGGAAAACCAAAAGTAGGATGCATAACATGTGACGTTGTTGCTTCTTGCAATTGTTTGACCATCAAGTCAATAAAAATGAAACACATATATAGTGTTCCATAAACTAAGAAAAGTAGTCCATACCATGGATATTGTCGGATTTGCTTCATATCACTCCCAAATGAGAAGCACAACTTTGTCAATCTTCTAGAGGTTTAATAATTGTTTCCCAAATCACCTGTAATGTAACAAGTTTTACATCAAAGTAGTATGCATCCATATTTTTCATTTATTTTCTGCTTATATTGATCATTTCATAATATCTCTTACATATTAGAAAAATTTATCTTATCTATACGTATTTAGAGTTGTGAATACTACCTCAATATTTCCATACTAGCATAGGAAAAACTTTTTGTTGTTTACAACCTTTGAATTAAAATAAATATGAACATGATTTTTTCCCCTTATAAACAATCCTAAAGCAAACAGTGCGTCTTCTTATAGGATGAGATTTGTACTCTATACTACTTATTCTATCAACTTTGGTTTCAGAAAACGACAACAAAAATGATTGAGAATGTTATTTTCTCAATACTATCTACGTAAACATACTATACTATTTCACAGCTCCATGTAATTCTTATGTCCCTTTAGTATATTGTTCATTAAGATATAATGTTGGTTAAGGATATTGTTATTGATTAACATTAACTATCAATACCTCATCTTCTTTTTACTTTCAACAATAAACTTACATTTTCTGAATGTGTGAAAATTATTTGAATATTTTTTCTCATCTATTTCTACATGAAGCAAATATATCCTTTTTTTCTCACATTCAATTGTAAACTTATATTTTCTAAATGTACAAAGTGGAAAAGGATTGAATAATTTTGGTGATCTAGTAATTACACATTATGTAGACTTGCAAGTATTATATAATTGTATGGTGGCTAGGTTCAATTGAGTTCTAGTCTATATGCTCCCTCTATACAACATTCCCTTTGCAACATCTCTTGCAATTGCTAGTTATTATTATTTTGATTTAGTGCTTCAATTTACTGATACTACATCTCTCTTTCATATTGAGTCAAAGTTTAAATATTTATAGTCGTTTACACACTACAACATCTCCACTATACTAAATGTGTACATTCATTTACAAACAATACAATATCTCCACTATACTAGGTCATAGATTAAATTTAAACCATTTTAATTAACTTTAAATATGAAGTTTTGATGGTTATGAATATGAATGATTAACTTAAACTTATTTCAATTTGATATGTATATTATAACTTTTTTCACAAAAAAATGTTTGTAATTTTGTTAATATAAAAAATAAAATTTATAATATGAGTAATCGAATTAAACTATTATTATTATTATTATTTAATGCTTCATTTTACACATGTTACATCATTTTTTCATGTTAAAACCAATTTTTAAATGTTTAATCATTTCTGACTATAATTTTGAGGTGAGAAAATAGTGAAAAATCAACTTGTCACTTAAGTTAAGCTGAGAACACAATAAACATAAATTATGATGAAATGCATTATTTAAGAGAATGATAAAAAAGTTCATTAAATAAGACAGTCCCATTAAAAAATCAAACTATTATTTATTAAAATTTTAAATAATAAAATCAAACAAAAAAAAATAGTTAAAGAAATTTAATTAATAATTTAAGATAATTAATTTTGTAATTTAAACGTTTTTTTTCTAATTATTTTTTTTATATGTGAATATGGTATAGAATTTGATACCATACCAATAAATTTTAATAACAATCTATATGTGAGTTGTCACCATTACAAGGTAGTTTTCGCAACTGTAATAGGGCAACAGGGGAGTTGTCACAACTGTAACAAGGAAACAAAGGAGCTTCCATTAGTAGAACAAGGAGTTGCAACCACATAATTTAAAGTAAAAATCACCATTATGTCAAAGTCACAGAAACATGGGAGTTGTCGCCACTAGAATAAGGAGTTACAACATACCAGTAAAGTTTTAGTAACAAGATATAGGTGAGTTGCCACCATTATAGGTGAGTTGTGACAATTGTAACAAGGAAACAAAGGAGTTGTCGCAAGTGTAATAAGGAAACACAAGAGTTGATGCCACTAGAAAAAGGTGTTATAGATACATAATTTAAAGTAAAAATCACCATTATGTAAAATTTAGTGGTACAAAACTCACAAACCAAATAATAATAATAATAATAATTGATGCTAAGGTCTTAAATACTTTCAAGGACATCTATAGATAGTGATTTAAGACTTTGAAAATATAAATAAATTATTATTCATGAGATGTCCTATAGATGGTGATTTATGTCCTTGAAAGTATTTAACACCTTAACATTAATTATTATTATTATTTGGTTCAGGAGCTTTTCACTAGTGGCTTTGACATAATGACGATCTTCTACGATAAATTATGTGGTTGTAACTCATTCTAGTGGCATCAACTCTCATGTTTCCTTGTTACACTTGTGGAAAATCCCTTATTTCCTTGTTAGATTTGCAAAAGCTCCCGAGTAATGGTGGTAACTCACCTATAGCTTGTTACTAAAATTTTACTGGTATGGTGTAACTCCTTGTTCTAGTGGTGGAAACTCTTTGAAAGTATTTAAGATGTTAGTGTCAATTATTATTATTATTATTATTGTTTGGTTCAAGAGTTTTGGACCAGTTACTTTGACATAATGGTGTTTTTTTACTTCAAATTATGAGGTTGTAGCTCCTTGCTCTAGTGGCGTCAACTCCCCTGTTTCCTTGTTACAATTGCGAAAACTCCCTTATTTCCTTGTTACAATTGTGACAACTCCCCTGTAATGGTGGAAACTCACCTGTAGCTTGTTACTAAAACTTTACTGGTACGTTGTAACTCCTTGTTATAGTGGAAAAAAAATCCCCTATTTCTGCCACGTTGACACAATGGTGATTTTTACTTTAAATTATGTGGTTGTAACTGATTCTAGTGGTGGAAACTCCCTTGATTCATTGTTACTATTGCCACAACTCCACATTCCCCTATTACAACTGTGACAACTCCCTTGTAATGGCGACAACTCACTTATATATTGTTACTCAAACTTTACTTGTATGGTGTCAAATTATATTCCATATTCACATATAAATAAATTAATTTGAAATTTTACGTTTGAATTGCAAAACTGATTATTTTAAATTATTAATTAAATTTCTTTAACTATTTTTTATTTGATTTTATTTCAAAATTTAATTAATAATAGTTTGTTTGTTTTTATTTGAACCTTCTTATTTATTGCATTTTTTTAATCATGATGTTAAATAAAATTTCATTATAATTTATGTTTATCGTGATATGAGGTTAATTTAGGTGACAAGTTAATTTTTTAGAGTTTTCTCACCTGAAAATTGTAGTTGTAAGTGACTAAACATTAAAAAATTAGGTTTAACATGAAAAAATGATGTAGTATGTGTAAAATGAAGCATTAAATGAAAATAATGATAATAATAATAATAATAAAAATAAAACAATTTACAATTTTTTGGGAAAAAAGATCATAATACACATCAAATTAAAATAATCTTAAGTAATAATGAATCATATTCATAACCATCAAAACTTCATATTTAAATTTAATTAGAATGTTCTAAATTTAATCTATAATCTAGTATAGGGGAGATATTGTATTGTTTGCAAATGAATGTAAACATTTAGTATAGTGGAGATGTTGTAGTGTGTGTAAATGAAATACTTCGACTCAATATGAAAGAGAGATGTAGTATGAGTAAAATGAAGAACTAAATCAAAATAGTAATAATAAAATGGTTTAATTAAATTCATTATATTGTAATTTTCTTTTAATATCAACAAAATAATAAACAATTTTCTAGCGAGAAATTACAACATGCATATCACAGTAAAGAAAATTAAGTAATATTGATTCATTTTAATAACCATCAAAACCTCATATTTAAATTTAATTGGAATTTTTAAATTGATCTAAAACCTAGCATAGTAGAGATGTTGTATTGTTTGTAAATAACTCTAAACATTTAAACTCTGCTTCAATATATATGAAAGAGATATATATTATCCATAAAATGAAGCATTAATTAAAAATAATAATCATAAAATGGTTTAATTCAATTCATTATAATTTTATTTTATTAACAAAATTATAAACAATTTTTTGATTAAAAATCATAATATGAATATCACATAAAACATAATTTAAATAATAATGATTCATTCTCATAACCATCTAAATTTCAATTTCAATTCAATTAACATGTTTCAAATTTAATCTATAAGCAAATATAGTGGAGATGTTGTATTGTTTGTAAATTACTAGAACATTTAGCATGGCGAAGATGTTGTAGTGTCTGTAAACATTTAAAACTTAGCTCAATATGAAAGAGAGATGTTGTATCCATAAAATGAAGCATAAAATTCAAATAATAATAATAATAAAATGATTTAATTTAGTTCGTTGTAATTTTGTTTTTTTATTAATAAAATTACAAACAATGTTTTAAAGAAAAAACTATATTTTAACTTGTTTTAAATTTGATATATATATATATCTATATATAGCGAGAGAGAGAGAGAGAGAGAGAGGTTTTGAGAATGAATAAGGATATCAATGGCTGATGGCATGATCATAATAAATAAATGAATGAAAGTAACACTCCCCAGAAATTAAAGTTTCTATGTCTCTGAAAAATGAGAAGTCATAAAGATGTGGAATGAATGATGATAAATAATGCTCAATGGATTTTCATGAAATTATCCTAAACTTTTAATAAATCAGAAACTTATGCTATTTCTCCTTAAGTTTTACCTCTGGAAAAATGTGGAATGACATGTATGGACTGGTATTTATTGAAGCTGATGTTGGTTGAGATGATGCTGAAAGTGATGCAAAAGGTGGAAGCCATGCAAGCACATCCTGTCTGTGAGTTGCTCGAGCCTCTTCTGTTAGTTGCAATTGTGTGGACTCATTGCGAATAGAGTTGGCCCCCTTGCTTGTTGTTCTCCTATAAACAATTCACTACTCTATATGCAATTTTCATGATCCCACACTTTTAGTTTTGAACAACAACAAATAAGCCGCATGCAAAAATTTCAATAAGAAAAAACCTTTGTATAAATGCAATAATAATATTTTGTCAAATCAACAAGTTATGGAGGAGTTCGGTAATTATTACACACGCTATTCCATAATGCATATCTTCCCCCCTCAAATTAGAAAAGGGTGTCCATGACCATAAAGCATAAGAAAAATGGAAAGGACGTTGACGATTCATAAGTGCAGGAGACCAATCAAATAAAAGCGAGGTAAAATATGACAAAGGCAACTAATGCATTACACATCAAAAGATTTGAAATACCCAGAAAAGAATAAAACAAATATTAGATCATTATGTAAATAGATATTTACCTTAGGTGGAAAAGTGATGAATGCATGACTGGCGATAAATGTTAATGACTGGTGGTAGAGCGATTGGAAAATAATGATATAGTGTGTATAAGATATAGTTTACTATGCATGTTGGCCAATTGAATTAGAAATGAATCCATAGGGGGTAATAGCATAGAGAGTATTTGGTAGTGTTACATAGTACTTCAATACCACAAGTAGAGCCACTGCTGCCAACAGAAAATCATTGCCTCGACAAGGTTGCTTTTTAACCCCAAAAGTGAGACAGAGTCCTCCATTTAGTATTTAGATGGTTTTCTACTTTTTATTTCTATAAGGAGACCACTATATTGGAACGATAACTATATAATCATAGTGTCATTCACTAGGATATAAGAAATTATCACGCTGGCTTGTGATGACACCCCTTATCCTTCTAACTATTTTAATTATCAATAAAGTCATTACCTTGGTGTGGTGGCCATAATGGAATGTCACCTATTACACCCTTATGATTATGGTAGGCTAGCTCGTGATGAGACCCCCTATCCTCTTTAAGACAATGCTTGTATATTTTTCATATTTTTGATATTTGAATTCTTTTATTGTAAATAGAGGGAGGCTCATTTACAGCTTAAGAGTCAAGGATGGCGTACGAAGTAAAAAAAATGCCAATGAAAGTTATGCTTTCCCCCCCCATATCGTCATATCAAAGGAATTTATCCATTTGAAAGTGTAAAGGATAAACTAGCATGGTATTAGAATAATAAATCATTTTATGATGTGTCTAAATAGAAGATATTCAACTAGTCATTATATAGGTGCACCATGTCAACTTCAGAATAAACATGAACATCAAAAGGTTTTATAATTCATAATGGTATTAATATTACTATTTTTTTTTTTTTTATCTTAGGCACAAATCCAACTAGATGGTTTTTTTATTCAAAACATAAAAGAGAAAGAAAAATGACAAAATGACTGGTGATGAAACAATAAAGAGAAATCACAGTTATTCCTACAAAAACACAAAAGTGTTGTTCAATCGATTAAACAACAATCGTTCAATTGTTTGAATAGCAAAAATAAAACACACAAAAGTGTTGTTCAATAAATTGAACAACAATTGTTCAATCATTTGAAAAACAAAAATAAAATATGCAAAAGTGTTGCTCAATTGATTGAACAGCAATCGTTCAATCATTTGAACAACAAAAATAAAACACACAAAAAAGTGTTGTTCTTTTGATTTAACAACCATCGTTCATTCATTTCAACAACAAAAATAAAACACGCAAAAGTGTTGTTCAATTAATTGAACAACAATCGTACAATCATTTGAACAAAAAAAAATAAAACACACAAAAGTGATGTTCAATCGATTGAACAACAATCGTTCAATCATTTGAACAATAAAATTAAAACACGCAGAAGTGTTGTTCAATTGACTGAACAACAATCATTCAACCATTTAAACAAAAAAGATAAAACATGCAAAAGTGTTGTTCAATTGACTGAACAACAATCGTTCAATCACTTGAGCAACAACAATAAACTATAGAAAATAGTTGTTCAATCGATTAAACAACAATCATTCAATAATTTGAACAACAAGAATAAAACATGCAAAAGTGTTGTTCAATTGATTAAACATGTTCAATCGTTCAATCATTTGAACAACAAAAATAAAACACACAAAAGTGTTGTTCAATCGCTTGAACAACAATCGTTCAATCATTTGAACAATAAAAATAAAATAGGAAAAAGTGTTTTTAAATCAATTGAACAACAATCGTTCAATAATTTGAACAACAAAAATAAAACACACAAAAGTGTCTTTCAATCGATTGAACAACAAACGTTTATTCATTTGAACAATAAAGATAAAATAGGCAAAAGTGTTTTTCAATCGATTGAACAACAATCGTTTAATCGTTTGAACAACATAATTAAAACAAGAAAAAGTGTTATTCAATGAATTGAAAAACAATCATTCAATCATTTGAACAACAAAAATAAAACACGCAAAAGTTTTGTTCAATTGATTGAACAATAATCATTTAATTATTTGAACAACAAAAATAAAACAGGCAAAAGTGTTGTTCAATCAATTGAACGATAATCGTTCAATCATTTGAACAACAATCGTTCAATAATTTGAACAACAAAATAAAACACGCAAAAGTGTTGTTCAATCGATTGAACAACAATCATTCAATCATTTGAACAGTAAAAATAAAACACACAAAAGTATTGTTCAATCGATTAAACAACAATCGTTCAATCATTTGAACAACAAAAATAAAACATGCAAAAGTGTTGTTCAATTGAATGAACAACAACTGTTAAATCATTTGAATAACAGAAATAAAACATGCAAAAATGTTGTTCAACCAATTGAATAACAATCGTTGAATTGTTTGAACATAAAAAATAAAATAGGAAAAAGTGTTGTTCAATCGATTAAACGATTAAACAACAATCATTCAATCATTTGAACAAAAAAAAATAAAACACAGAAAAGTGTTGTTCAATCAATTGAACAACAATCATTTAATCATTTGAATAGCAAAAATAAAACACAGAAAAGTGTTGTTCAATTGACTGAACAACAATCGTTCAATCATTTTAACAACAAAAATAAAACATGCAAAAGTGTTTTTTAATTGATTGAATAACAATGTTTAATAATTTGAATAGAAAAAATAAAACATGCAAAAGTGTTGTTCGATCGCCAACAGAGCGGAAACTATAACTTTGAAGGAAGCAACACCTGAAACACAAAAACATGAGAGAAATTAGAAAAGAAACAACACTTTATTTAAAAACAATAAATTAATTAATTAATTAAGTTACAATAGATATGATGTTATTTCCTAAGGGAATATCAATTTGTCAATGGAAAAAAATGATCTCTTAGAAAAATGTTTTGGTAGTAGTTACATGAATGTTCAAATGGAAATCAATTCTCCATTTCCTCTGTTATGAATCCCTTAGGTAATGAAATGGATGAAATGCCCTTGTTTTATTAAAATTTCTTTCAATAATCGCTCATTCATTAATTGACCTGCTTTATTGTCCTAGGACCTACAAAAAAATGAGTGTCTACCTACAATAAAACATTAAATCATGGAGAAAGAGAGGTGATCGTGCTCCCCTAATCCAAGTATTATGCAAAAAAAATAATAAGTAGTTACTCTGTAAAATAAATCCACGAGAAAAATAAGAAAGTAAAATTAATTTATTACCTACTCGAGAGCAGTGGTCAATCATGCTAACATGCAGTGTTTTAATCATAACTTCCTTGTTTTCTGTCCAATTTGAGTGATTACAAAGCCAAATAAAAGTAAATTTAGAGGTATATCTCTAACAGAAGCAAGTTTTTTAAATTTCATGATATGATCTATCAAATTTACCTAAGACGATCTGCATAACAAAGACATTTTCGATTTCCCAGCTTAGACCAATAGAGGATATTTTACACATAATTTTTCATTTCATGACGGATTGATTTGATTCAAATTGGAAATAAAAATAAATTCATTTATCTCTCTCCAGTAGAAACTAGTTTTTAAGACAAGAATAATTAATGGGTAAAATACTTTAACGAATAGTTAGAAAAACAGAGGTTTAAGAGTGCTGATTTACGATAGACAGTCAGTATTTGGGTCATAACATTCTCATACGATATCGAAATCGAGTGATTCAAATTTCCTTGTAAAATAGATTTAGAGGGGAATATACCATCGAAATAGGTTCTAAAAATATATTAATTTAGGTCTCCAAAAACTAATTGTCCCAATTCTGTTCCTGAGATGCCAACTAGACACCCTGTCAATGATTTGGCCATAACCTTTTCATTTCAAACAAAAATGGAGTGATTAAAATTTGGTTGTAAAGTAGACATCAAGGGATACTTAGGATAGAAATAGGTTTTAAAAATATTCCCTTTTGTTCCCTCAAAACATGAATGTCCTAATTGTTTTTCAGAACATTCATCAAACCCGCAAGGCAAAAAATACAATTTTCAAGCAATTTTTCCAAAATGGTGATAAAAGATAATATTAGTGTTTGTATAGTTGTGATTTTCAATATAATATATCTAAATACACAAATAAATTAAAATATTTATCACCGATGTTGATTTTCACAGCATGTTGCAACAAAAACAACTATTTTTACATAATAATAAAAAAATGTATTTATTTATGTTCTTATTTATGTTATTTTCTACACTAACCTACTATGCTTTGAGAAATGAATACAATTACGTATAAGAGTACTTACAGTGGAGCCATTTTCTAAATAAGGTTTCAAGTATTTGCATACCCAAATTTGAAAAATGCATGTTAATAAATGGTAGGGTATGAGCAGCCAATTTCCCTTGAAAATATGGTATAAAAATTGTTGAACTATAGAGTGAAGCTACAAACAAATGATGGAGTGAAAGCAACCTTCAATATATCCTTTAATTTCTCGATTTCCCATAGCCATCATATCATGAAGTTCTTGAGGTTTTTTAAACGGCTTGTTGATGCAGACTAGAAGAAACGTCATTTTTTTTCATAACTTCTACAATTTTTAGATTTCAAACATCCCCAATCTCAAAATAAGTTCTATGCAATGGTGCATGTGAGATAGAATGGGTGGAAAGGGTAGGTAAATTTTTCAGTTCAACACTGTAAGCATGTTGTACTGGTTTATTATGGTGAGGTTGTGGAATGAGTTGAGTAGAAAATTGTGTAGGGCATGGAAGATTTTGATGATGTAGTTGATTGGATTGTGTGGATGATTTTGATAGACAAGCAGGATGTTGTTGAAAAGCTAGAAAAGAATATGGATGATGTGTTTGTGCTACAAGATGCGGGAGAGTATTCATGTAATCATAAGAAGAACCATGCCAAACTTGTAGACAAGATTGGTGGGGGTTATATTGAGATTGACATGGCTACCCTAACACATGAGTATTCCGTAATAGATTATGCAAGTAAGAAAATGGAAAGGAAGTGTTTTGAACCATACATGTAGGCCATGGTTTCCGTGGTTTTGACCTTATTGCAGCTTTCCCATCTCTTTGACATTCTACTTCCATCCTAGATAACGAAGAGTGATTATGTATGGGATGCTTTTTTCGGTAATGAGGGAAAAACACTTCATCAAATTCTACCTTATTTTTTTCAACCTACAAAACATGCAATTGTGAATTTAATGAGCTAATAAAATCATATTTAAAATTTTCAAATAAAACATTGATATCAGCGCTTATATCTCCTATTCTTGTAGTAGATTTGGAAAAGAAAGAAGAAAATTCTCTAGAATTCATATCAGCCTTGGAGATTCCTCTTGAATACCTTATGCATAAATCAAAAACATCATCATATTATAGATGAAAAACATCACCTTTTCCTACAGAATTAAGAGTTCTAAAATTCGTCTTTGATTTTGTTGAGTAGGAGTGTTTTTAAGATCTCTTTTTTCAAATGCTTATGCTTGATTTTTTAAGGTTGTAATGAAATCGTTCTACATAATCCTCCAAGCTTTCATCTTCACCTTGCATCATACTAAAAATATCTTTAGTGGCCTTGCAATAGTATTGGTACTTCTTCAGGAATACGTTCTTCATGTCCTCCCATGTTTGGATGCAGTTCCCACCAAGGCTCATGAACCATCAGAGAGTTGCTCCTTTTAGAGTAAGAGGAAACACTTTCAACCTTTGATCATTAGTACAATAATTATATCCTCTACACAGTACTTGAAACTCAAATAAAAATATATCTGGGTATTCTTTTTCCAAACCATGAAAATTTGGTAGAGAAGATGGGGGAATTATGTGCATTTGTGTCACTCCTCCTAGATCTTTGATAGGCAATTAAAAAGTAGAAATGTGAGACATTTATTAATATAATAGAATATGCTATTCATGTGTTTCTTTGAGGCTCCTCCTTCAAATGTTCCTTTCAATTGGTTACTGAAATGGGTGGTGCTTACATTACTACTTGAGTGGAATTATGAGATTTTTTCAAAATTCTACCTCTAAAATTCCTACTTCTATTAGTGCATGCTATATGACCTAAGCCTTACTACTGAGGGTAGACCCATCACTGGTTCCCTAGGATGCACACGTAGGTATCCATCTCTCATGAAGTCAGGTATGCATCTACAACCAGATATTAGTGTGGTAGTGAAATTTCAATGTCTCCCTAGCAACGACACCAAAATGTTGGGTAAAATTAATTGCTGAATAAATGAATAAAACAACTAATCACCTAGACATTAATTATCAACCTGAGGAGCATATTTTTATTGAAAGGAAATCGGAAAAATATATGCATAACAATACCAATAACTAACACTTGTTTTATATGAGTGTATTCTATACTAGGAAGCTCATTCAATAAGAAATAAAACGTAAGACTTGAATAATAAAACTAAAATTAAAAAGAAGAAAGTAAATGACACGAAAAATAATTATGCTAATCACACAAATTAAATCATTTCTAAATTAAATCACATCTTGCTGAATTGGAAATTTAATCTATTGCACCCAACATAATTTGAATGCTAATTTAGAGCAGTAAATCAAAAGAAATCTAGAAATTGGAAGAAATAACAAATCTATAAAAAAAACAACAAATTAGTTAAAAGAAAGGAAATCCACTTCAAGGAATGACAATTGTAATTGAAATAAACAAACACATAAGTAAACTAATTTACATGTTCAAGGCAACACCTTGTCCAAGGTAGTGGGCCCAACTGCCCAAGACTCAGCTCTGCTTTGAGAAATAACTCTGATCAGATTACAAAATAATAGATGTAGAACTCAATGGATAATTTCCTCCATTGAAACATATGAGAAAAATAATTATAGCATAATGAAGCTCTTAGCTTTGCCTCAAATTCAACAATTTTTCATCCTCTTATCTCTCATATCATATCTATTCTCCTACATCCTATCTAGGAATTGTCCATCTCCTATCTGCTAATTATCTCTCATTATTCCCCAATTATCCTTTTCAATTATCCGCTAGTTCTCTTCTAATTCTCCTCATATTATCCTTTTCTCTTTGATCTCTATTTTCATTTAAATACATAGAGAGCAAAGGGAGGTTACAACAAATATGATTACTAAATGATTTCCACTACAAATTTGTATTGTACGAAATGAATTGATTGGCAAGATCATATCTGAAAGATCTTTCCATCAACATTTAGCAGGAACAAGTTGAATTTGGTATTGCAATTGGAAGAATTTGGAAAATGGGCCGCAACAACAAATCTAAGAAAATTTTCTTTGAAGAACCTTCCGTTTCTCTTAATACAGACATAATTTATGAAAACTTCTCATCACAAAACTAATTCGATCAGTTCTGGACAAAACCCATATTTCGGATTTTCTAGATTCTACTTCATTTGTCTGAAATGTCCAATCAAAAATTGTCACTTCTTATTCCAACGAATTTCTAAGTTGGAATATTTAATTGTGAGTTTGAGATCAAATTTGCAATTTGGAAAAGATTTTGGAGGCTAAAATCATGAGTGATGTTACAACAAATCTATTAGAAAGCCATCATTGGTGAAATCATGCATAATAATCATCAATTTATTAAAAATAAAGGAGAAAAATAGTATTTATCCATACGAGCATAAATAACTATAAAATGGAAATATATGATAAATTATGATAAATGACGTGATAGAGAATGGGAGAAATGGATGACATAGGTGTCAAAAAGTGATAATAATAAGGACAAATTAGTGGCCCAATAGGTGATGTTCTGGTAGCCAAAGTACGAGTATCCATTTTTAGACCATTGGTCCCACTACCACATCATCACTCTCCTTACCTTGTAATCAATTTCCGCTTTGGATATCCATAGCTTAACCGCTTTTGACCTCATATCTCCTTTTCCTTGACTTGACTGCCACCATGTGTGTAAGGACTAACTACCTTCTCCTCATTGACTGAGTGAAGGTGGCCAAGTTAACTGGCCACCTTTTGCTTATAAAACCAACTCTTTCACAACTTTAGATGTTTGATCATATTATGATAACGAGGGAGTAAAATCAAGATACATACCTATGGTAATGATGCCTTGATGTTTTTTGTTGAAGAGTAAAGTCGTTATTGTGTGTTTGCTATATGTTCTTTTCTCTCTCTCCTTTTTTTTTTAATTTTCGTATGATTTTTTTCTTTGATGTGCAGGTACTCGATGGTGACACTGATGATCTTGATGCTGCTACTAATCTCTGGAGGAGCTTCTTTGACTTTTGGATCTCCATGTTGAAGCTGACTAGAATCTCTAACTTTTTGTTTTGTGGGACAGGATGCTACAGGATTTCCTACAGGATGTCCTGTAGCTGCCTCTCCCTCAAAAACTTTAAATTTTTCCTTCACTTCTGGAGCATGAGGGTGGTTGGAATGGTTAGAGAAGGGATATAGGGATTGTTGGATTAGAGGTATAGCTTTCATGTGTTTTCCCCTTGTTCTCTGTCTTCATCCTCTTTTATCTATGCTTTTTTGAAAACTGCAATTTTTTTTTTAAACTTACTTTATTGGATGAATGCAGGGGTGATCATGGTGGAGTAGAATTTTTTTTTGACATGAGCAAGTCATCCCCCTACTCTAGGGTTAGCTCCTTTGGGATTCCAAAGCTACTTAAATCCCTACATGATGATCCTGTAGGTTTTTAGGGAATCTTGTAGGTTTACAGGGAATCTTGTAGAAAATACAATACCCTTGCCAACTGAGCTAAATGAGTAGAAAAATGGAGGGAAGGATGGAATGATTAAGGACATGGAATGGAGAAATGAAAATATGGAATGTATAGGTCCCCTATGATCCTCTCTTGTGGCTCAGATCATCTTCCTGCTGACCTCCAAACAATATTTTTGAATTTTCCTTTTCTCTTTTTTTTTTTCTTTTTCCTTTTGAAAGAAACTAGTTTGCCTCCAAGAGGTCTTCGTCCTAGTTGCCTTCCCTCGGTGCCTCAAAAAGGGTTTTCACCCATATATCTTTTTATTTCATTTTTTTTTTTACACCATTGGGCTACCTCAAGAGGTTTTCAACCCAATAGTGGGACTCAGGTGCCTCATGGAGGTTTTCACCTGAGTCTCCTTATTTTTTTCTCTTTTTTTTTCCTTTTTTTCTCTTTTCTCTTTTTACTTTTTTCTTTTTCAATGACTCGATGTGGTAGAAGCTGAGACTAGCTCCACTACCATCACTGTCTTGCTAATGCCATCAATTAATTATTTCTTTGACAATGGCTTCTTGTAAACTTTCAATCTGTGCTCGTGAACAACTAAAGGAATAGCGTCTTCATCAATTATTTATAATTTGCACTAAACCATTATCATGACATTTCTCTATGACATAAGGCCCTAACAATCTAGCCTTAACTTTCCTTTAAAATCTTTGTATCTAGAATCATACAACAAACCCTAATCACGTTCTCGAAATTGTTTGTCTTTTATGTGCTTGTCATGCCATATCTTCCTCTAAACTTGAGTCACCTCTATGTGCAGTAGGGCTTGCATTCTAAACTCATCTAACCCATTCAGCTAGAGAAATATATCTTTTTTGTGCACTGGGGAGATCTAGATCTAGTTGGGCTTGTTATAGACATATTTGGGCACTGCAATCCCAATCTCATATGTCCATAAACCAAGGGATTCTAAGCCCCTAAAAGTGTTGTTTCATACCCTAAATGAACACGGTTAGCTGATTACATCATCTCCCAGAATTTCTCCTTGAAAAACTACTCAAAACTGCTCAAAACTAGACCATACAGACTGCTCAGTGCTAAGGGTGTGATGCATCTCCCCAACTACATGCAAAAAGTGTGATGCATACTTAAAAACCCTTTTGTAGGGTGCGAAGAGTGACAACAGACAAATGGAAAAGGCAGTTGGTTAGGTGGGAACCCAGAGAATCTTCTAGAAACTACCCATTTGACACTTGCCTCTCTGAATTCGCTCAAGAATGAGTAAGAGATCATGAAATATCCAAGTGGAACCAAGAACTATCAGATAAATGACACTGATCAAAACCCCAGAAGTTGACTAACCCAGTTGCAAATATCTATATATGGATCCCTCATCCTAGAGATCCAGAGGTTGGAATTTTGTATCTTGTAAGGAAGTGTTGTTGGTTTCTCTGTGGAACATCATAGTGCTGGGTGATCTAGCTTTTCATGAGGTGAAGAGGGCTTTCATGCTGGGAGGATGGTGCTGGGTCACATCAATGGGTTGTAATCCTCTCTTCTACTACTTCTATGAATCAAATTATTTGAGTTTTCCTCCATATTCTTGTATATCTCTAAATATTGTATTGATATATGCATTTGTATGGTTAATATATATCTAATCCTATATTGTTTATGGTTATAGATCTCTATGCTTTGATGGTATTATGTTGCTTTGACTCTATAGGTGTTCTTGGAAGTGGGACAAGTAAGGAAAGAGTGGCAAAGCTATGTCAAAGGGTAGAGGAAATAAGCAAGGAGCCAAGAGAAAGACTGATGTTGGTACTCTCTGATTCTCTCTCATCTATATCTCATAAAGGAAAACACAAGTGACTTTAGTTTGTTTGTTTCGAAGATAGCTACCCGTCTTAGTGGGACTAGCAGCTCTGAATGGACACTAGTTTTCCTGATAAAAAAATGGCAACTCCACTGGGGAACAAATAGCTTGTTTGCTTGTTTCTATTTGTTTGCTTTATAAACTACATACGAGGCCTGAAGTTAAGCCAGCTAGCCTTCGAACTGCTTTTGCTATGTAACTACGAACTAGATCAATGCTACTTCAGTCAATCTCTGAGTTAGTTTATGAACAAAACATCTGACTTGCAAACATCTTAAGTGCCTTGGTGGTAGCTCAAGTAACCTCATTAGATCAGCCCCTATGCTTTGTGTTTACTGCCTATCATTACCTCAGCCTAAATCCTTGAACTAAGCTGCAAACTGTGAGCAAAAACCAAGCCCAATATTGTCCCTGGACCATCTCAATGTCTCTCATTGGTAGTCTGGATGCATTGCACGTCCTGTGTGTTGCAGGTGAGATGCATCCCTTTTCCCTATGTTACAGGTGGGATGATTAGGTAAGACTGTTTCTGCCTCTAGATTTTGGTTTTCTCTTCATTGTCTTTAGCTCTATTCAGTACTTTTGTTGTCTGTGATCAGTATATCATTGTTGAAACTCCCTTCCTGTGCATTATTCAGCCTCTAGTGTTTAAAGAATTGTAATTTGTTTTATGTATTTTTCATCATTTACAATTCTCCTTTCCAAACAGTAGCTTAATAGAACTATCGTGCTTTGATTTGAAAGTGTCGCAAGTGTCATTTTTGGTCAAAGAAAAGAGTATCCCTATTTTTGATAGTCGATTACAATTTTGACATTGTATTTGATTTGAATTAATAGTATTTCAAGTGTCAAAGGTAGTTTTCAATTCGAAATCGCAAATTGTCATCTTAGTCTTCCTTTCTTTTTTTGAAAACAAAATTGTTAGTACTGTCACTTTGAAAGAAAATAGTTTAGATCTATACTTAGCATTCCTTTTTTCATTCACACATTAATAAACAAAAAAACAAATACATGTGTGTGCATATGAATTTAGATTGCATGCAAAAATTGATTTAGTACAGTGCATCTTAGTGTGTGCTCTCTGCTCTATGTTGAAAGAATCTTGCTTCTCTTTCCTTAGTAGCTATGCTTTTCATTGCAAAAAGGAAATAAAAGATTGCTTATCATCTTAGGTCGCATATTTAGGAATTCTATATCTACATCACGTGGTGAACCTTAAAGGAAAACTTCTTAAGAAAGATCAACTGTAAAATAAATTTCAATGAACATAAAAATGCTTTGGAACCTAACACACAACATCTAGAAGTCTAGGCTAGAGATATATTCTGCCGTCATAGAGCCTAGTAACTATTATTTTCAGCATAGGTTGGGTGATTCCTCCTCTTTGATACGATAAGTGCCAGTACGGACTTGTGCTCCCATGTATCGTCGAGTATATATTGGGAGACTAGAATAGGCTATATCCTTTATCCTTAGGAAGCCGTGTCTGCAGCCCTATCGATTGCAATGCACTGAACACAGCATTCGGGAAGATTGACTGTCATACCTTAAAAAGTATTATGTAGTTTTTTAATTGGTTTGGTAATCCCTCTATCTAGATTTCCAGAGTAGTCACTTTCGTTCCTTTTAAGAGTCCTTAAATGAAAAGGTCCATCGGAGCACTTGTCACTTCAGGCTCATTAAAAATCGAAGGCGACTAGAGTCATCTTTAGCTTTTTCTCGACTCTTAAAAATTGAAAAAGAAAGTTGTGTCAAAGCGTCATAAAATTTATTTTAATCGGAATAACATCACTATTCCCTTGTTGGTCTAAGGTTGATAAAATGGAGTCCACCAATCAAGGATTTCCCCTCGGGCAGAATCCTATTCCTTTCTCCTCTTGGGGAGATGTTGGTGCACCTCATATGGCCACATTGTCCCTTCCAGGACTGACAATTCACCTGCCAGTATGGATTTTCTCGACCTCTGTTGTTCAAAACACTGTGATTCCTGAGCAATCAAATTCAGCAACCAGATGATACTAGAGTTACCCCCCAACCTTCTACTTCATTTGTTTCTTCCTCTCCTTCTTCCTCTTTGCTTGGTGAAGCTAGTAAAACTAAAAACCAAGTAACTGAGAAGAAGAAGAAAGGGAATGAGAAGAAGAAGAAGAAGAAGCTAATGACAAAAGGGGGCAACCATGCATCGTCTGGCAAAAATCCACACACTGCACCATCCAAACCTAAATCTCCATGTGTCATTTGCAAGGGAGACCACTATCATCAAGATTGTACTTGCATCCCATGGATCTTAAGGGACTGGTCCCCTCGCTTGCACAATCCGGTGTCCTCAACCTCTGATGATCATGTTGAAAGTACACCGTCAACTAGTGAAAATGAAGTTAATGGACAAAAAGGAAGATCTAAATTTCCTTGTAGACTGTGTGAAAGCGATCATGCCATCCACAGTTTTCCCTTCCTAGGCGAAGCTAAAAGAGTCTTGGATAACCATCCTACTTCAACCCTATGGCTTCCTCCTAGATACAAGAAACTCTTGCCGAGTCCATCACTAGTTGAAAATCTGACTGACACACCTTTGTGGTCAGTCAAAGCATCTATAGTTGAAGATAAACCCTCTTAGTCCACACAATACCAAAGTCAACAAGTTGAGACAACAGTCAGCCCTTCAGAAGGTCTGCCTTCAGATGATACAGTCACCAAAGAGAATGAGAACGACATCGTTCAAATTATTTTCGTCAACACAGAATCCGATGAACATGGGGGCAATCTACCCGTTCCTTTACCGTAGGAAGGAAGTTCATTAGAGATTTACTCGTCCATTTATTTGGTCCCTCCTCCAAGCAATCTAGTCGTTTCCTTCAATTGGAATCTACTAGGTAGACCCTGTCTACCATCTAATATACCATTCCGAATCATAGTACAAGCTTACAGAATGATCATGGTTGGTACTATCATAGATGAAGGGGCTTCTGTGAGTATCCTTTCCTCAACTGCTTGGAAAGCGCTTGGTTTGCCATCGCTTTTGCCTGAGATTTGAAATCTATTCGGTTCAATAAAGGAACCAATGGACCATTAGGGATACTTCCAAGTTTGCCTATAACTTTGATATGAAAAAATGTTTATCTAAAATGTTGGTAGTCTAAGGGCCATTAGATTACAATCTACTCCTTGGGTGTGACTACATTTATAGCATGGGAGCTATTCTTTCCTCGCTCTTTCAAGTGATGTGTTTTTCGCATGAAGGCAAAGTAGTCCAGCTCGTAGACTAGCTTTCATTCCCCGATTCAAACACAACTACTAGTCAAGTTCCATCCCTAACTGGTCTTTTCGCATAAGGAATGTCTCATCAATCTCCAGTCAATCCACTTGATGAGTGCGAGTGATTGGTTGAATGTGGCTAAACCTAGGGGGCATGCCCCCTGGTCTGCTTCAGAAGGAAAACTTTAGGTATAGGGTAGATTTCCGCGAAGGATATATGACTAGTCTGACACACCCATCCATTTAGGAGAATGGGATTAGATTGGAATAAGATTCCCCTATGAAAGTTATGTGAGTGATGCATCCCACCATTCACCTTTGTCCATTTCGATGGTCAGAGCCAAGGAAATGTTTTGTCTGCAAATGCAGATGGAGCAATCTTGCAAATGCGAAAACTTTCATATGGTACCTGGAAAGTCTACTTTTCTTTATACCTGGGGGCATGCAAACATTTTTGCATGCAAGTGACAAGTGACCATTGGCTTTCTCAGTTTGTAGGCTCTTAACCCTTTAAACTCGTAAGTTGGTCGTTCCTAGCTTGCATAACAAAAGGCTACGCAACAAAGTTTTGAATGGGGAAAGCTCCCTAAAAAATGAACCTATCGATGAGACATCCTTATTATACGACTTGCACAAGTAGGTTTACGCAAATTTCAAGCTCGTTAAAAAATAAACCTAGCAATGAGCATATGTTCCCCCAAAGTTTAAGCTAATTAAAAAATGAACCCATCCTTTAGTAAATAACCATTGCGATCACATAATCATCAGCTTTTGAGCCTTAGTGGGTTCTTACCATCACCTCCACTCTTTTTTAGCCGATCATACACCTCCATTTGATTTTTTACCCCTTCCTAAGAATAGCTATGACGAGTGATTCTATTAGCCATATTCTTTACACTAGCGTGATTGAAAAGTTCCAAACCTTACCTAGAACTAGCTGCTATCCGAAAACATCGCTCGTTCCTCAATAAATGAGTCTCCTTTAAGCTCTATTCATATAACCTGTAAAATATGAAAACATTTCCAATCAATTGGCCTATCCAGCTCATTAATGTGATTGGAAGTGCCATCCCTCCTCTAGATTTTAATCTTTTTGGACCTATGGGATCATTACACAAAAAGATCGAGCTCTTGTCTTGTTCAGCTCATTAAAACTATCGAAAAGTCATCCCTTTCATATTAGTTTATACTTTTTCATACTTAAGGGATTATATTATGAAAAAGGATTACTGGAGTTTCCTTTCTGTCTCTTTTCAGACTCTCTAAAATTGAAAAGGAATGAGTTATCTTTGTCGTTAAACTCATTAAAACAATAGCGAAAAACTTGTCCATGCAGACAAGAGCAATTTTCATAGTCGCTAGGCTCGTTAAAACATAGCGACGGGTTTTCCCAAAGGGAAAATTATAGAACAAACATATGTTATCCTTCTCAATCTTGACAAAAATAAATAGGTACTGGTCAGAAATGACTGGGGAAAAATTGGGCAGAAAACTTGAAGAAACTTTATTGGTAGCAGGTCACTCTTGAACATGAAATTTCACTCCATCATCATGATTGAGTCGGGTTGGGTTATTCCATTCACCAGTCATATCACCATTGGTCCTCTGTACCATCCATTTTTGTAGGTTAACGCTACCAATCCATTTCAGTGTCACCGATATGTTCAAGAGAAGTCGCTCAGAGAATTCACCAACCCGGCTTACATCTCATCCATTGCAATACCTTCATGCTTCATTCCTTCATGATTGCCACCCTAAACTTTGTATCATCAGATTGTTTTCACCTCCACAAAATCATTTGCTTTGTTTCGTGTCATAGATGTGGGATTCATTAAGGCCCTCCTACGATGGGTCACTTCTTGTCGACATCAGCTCATTATCTAAGAAGTTGACTTAGGAACAACCCTTTCAGTACTTTGAAGCTTGCATGCCTTAATGGAAAGTTTCTCACTTTCGGCGACAGGTTTACATCAATGGCCTTCAACCAGAGGATTTTACTTGGTGTTCGACATTGACTCATGTATTCGCACCACGTGAATTATACTGTCGTACATTGATGGTCATTATCATTATCGGTGATTATTCTCACGCCTGTTAACAACTTACATCATTGGCTAGTAATCAGGCAATGTCTTTCCATGTTCGACATCAGAACATCCTTTCACATGGATCAACTTTTACTTCAGGCAAAGAATGAATGAGTTTGAAGACCCCAGATCTAGTTTCATCCATCTGGGATGCGATATATTCAGGAAAATAAAGACATCAAATGTACATCATAGCTGCGCGGATAATCATCCAAGCTAAGGGATGATGGCTCTACTAGAATCATCAGTCTGCCACACAAAAAGTTGTTTGTCCTATGTACATGAAATTGAATTTATAAAGCTGAGCATGGGAATTCTCGCCTAAGATAGATCATGAAAATATTATGAAGATAATGTATTGTATTGTATCTTATTACAGGTCACCTTCCTGTTTGAAAAACCTCGGATCCTCATGATAAAGCATTTCAGCCGACATCAAAATATTTACGACCTCATGCTTTAGGGGGCAACTGTTATATACATATTTGGGCACTCTAACCCCAATCTCATATGTCTGTAAACCAAGTACTTCTGAGCCCCTAAAAGTGTTGTTTCATACCCTAAAAGAGTAAGGTCAGCTGATTACATCATCTCCCAGAAGTTCTCCCTGAAAAACTACTCAGAACTGGTCAAAATTGGACCATACAGACTACTCAGTGCTAAGGGTGTGATGCATCTCACCTACTACATGAAAAAGGTGTGATTCATACTAAAAAACCCTTCTGTAGGGTGCGACGAGCGAGAGTAGACAAATGGCAGAGCAGTTGGCTAGGTGGAAACCCAGAGAATCTTCTAGAAACTACCCATTTGACACTTGCCTCTCTGAATTCACCCAAGGATGAGTAAGAGATCATGAAATCTCCAAGTGGAACCAAGAACTATTAGAGAAATGACACTAATCAAAACCCTAGAAGCTGAATCACCCACCTGCAAATATCTATATATGGATACCTCATCCTAGAGATCCAGAGGCTGGAATTTTGTATCTTGTAAGGAAGTGTTGCTGGTTTCTCCGTGGAACATCATAGTGCTGGGTGATCTAGCTTTTCATGAGGTGAAGAGGGCTTTCATGCTAGGAGGATGGCGTTGGGTTAGATCAATGGGTTGTAATCCTCTCTTCTACTACTTCTATCAATAAAGCTATTTGGACTTTCCTCCATATTCTTCTATATCTCTGAATTTTGTATATATATATGCATTTGTATGGTTAATATATATCTGATCCTATATTTTTATGGTTATTGATCTCTATGCTTTGACGGTATTATGTTGCTTTGACTCTATAGGTGTTCTTTGATGTGGGACAAGTAAGGAAAGAGTGGCAAAGCTCTGTCAAAGGAGAGAGGAAACAAGCAAGGAGCTAAGCGAAAGACTGAGGTTGGTACTCTATCCTTCTCTCTTATCTATTTCTCATAAAGGAAAACACAAGTGACATTAGTTTGTTTGTTTCTAAGATAGCTACCTGTCTTAGTGGGACTAGTAGCTCTGAATGGACACTAGTTTTCTCGATAACAGGGTTGCCATCCTCAATGTATTGTACTCAAATTCAATGGATAATCGGGCCTTCTTCCCATAGACCAACTCATAGGGAGAGAATCTAGTGGTGCTCTTCCATGTGGTATTGTAGGCCCAAGTGGCCTCAACTAATCTATTTTCCCGATATTTTTTCTGCTGCTAACCACTTTGATTAGAATGCCCTCTGGCACTCTGTTGGTCACCTCCACTTTCCCATTAACTTGTGGGTCATAAGGACTGGATGTTTTATGCTTGATCATGTGTTGGATTAAAAATACTTCAGTTATGTTAGATGTAAACTGGAAACCTTGATCAATGACCAGTTCTCTAGGTTACCCAAACTTATAAAATATATTTTCCCTTTAGAAAACAACCACTTTCTCCTTTGTTGGTTCCTTGATTGCCTTGGTTTCAACCCACTTGGTCAAATAGTTAGTGCACACAATGATTTACTACTTTTTCCTGGATGGAGTGTCAATAGGTCCAATGAAATCCATGCCCTACATGTCAAATGGCTCGAAAGTCACTTGACATTACAGAGCCATTTCCTCCCTTGGAGTAGGCTTCCCCATCCTCTAGCACTGATCACATTCACTAGTATACCTTCTCACATCCTAATGAAGAGTGGGCCAATAATAACCAGCTTGTAACACCTTGAACATTGTCCTCTTGGCTGCAAAGTGACCTCCGCAAGGCCCATCATGACAGGTCAAAAGGATGTCAAGTACTTCCTCCTCCCTCACACATCTTCTCAAAATTTGATCTAGGCCTAGTTTAAACAGGTTTCCCCCAATGCAAGTGAATGGGAGGCTCTTCCTCACAATCTTGGTTTTCTCTTTGGAGGAAAAATTCGATTGGAACTATGCAGAAACCAAGTAATTTTTTATGTCAGCAAACCATGGAGAGAGAACTGAAATGGAAAATAAGTGTTCATCCAGTAACTGATCATCGACCATCCTTTCCTCCCCTGCAGGAAATGTTAATATGGATAAAAAATATGGAACAACATTCTCTTTGTCCGGCTTATCAATAATGGATAGATCAAACTGTTGTAATAAAAGCAACCATCTAATAATCCAGGCATTCACATTAGGTTTATTCATCAAGTATTTAGTTGTAGCATGGTTAGTATGTATAAATGTTTGGTAACCTGTAATGTAATTCCTAAATTTGTTCAATGAATGCACAATGACTAGGAGCTCCTTTTCGGTCACTTCTTACTTCAGTTCAGCCTTTGACAGATTCTTATTGATGAAGTAAATGGAATAAGGTAACTTGTCATCTATATGGCCTAGATCTGCTCCTATGGCTTTGTGAGAGGTGTCAACATGTATATGAAAAAGAAGGGCCCAATTTGGGCCTCGAAGAATAGGTGCAGTGGTCAACTTGTCTTTCAGGGTGTCCAGAGGCTCTTGACAACTTTTTGACCATACAAATTCAAAGTCCTTGGCTAACAACCCAAACAAAGGAGAAGATAACTTGATAAAGTCTTTTATAAACCTCCAATAGTATCCAGCTAAACCTAGAAAACTTCAGAAATATATCTATTTTTGTGGAGGTGGGACCCTTTGGACGATAACTATCTTATTTGGGTCTAGCTGCAGTCCTTGCTGGGATATTTAATGACCTAGAAAATTCCCTACAGTCATCAAGAACTCACATTTTTTGGGACTAAGGGACAGGGTCATTTCAATGCATTTTTTCAACACCTTAACTAAGTTTGAGAAAGCCTCCTGGAAATCACACCCCTAGGGTGTAAAATCCTCCATATAAATTTCTACTGCATCATGGACTAGCTTGGGGAAGATACTCATGAATTCTCTATGGAAAGTAATAGGGGCATTGCTTAGGCCAAAATGAAGGATAATATATCAGAAGTACCCCAAGGATAGGTGAAGGTGGTTTTATCCTGGTATTCGGGCTGATCTGGATTTGATTTTACCCACTGAACCCATCGAGGAAGGAGAAAAAAAAATTTCCTGCTAGCCCATATAGCACTTGGTGAATGAAAGGTAGAGGGAAATGGTCCTTCTTTGTTGCTTTGTTCAACTCCCAATAATCAACACAAATCATCCACTTCCCATTTTTATTTGTAACCAACACCAAAGGAGAGGCCCACTCACTGTCCGAGATAGGGTAAATGAATCCTGCATCTAGCAGTTTTTGCAGTTCTTCTTTGACTATATCCTTGAGAGCTAGATTCATTCTCCTTTTGGATTGTCTGACTGGTTTGCAACCTTCTTTGATATAAATGTGGCAAGTACACACCAAGGGGTGCACTCCCTTCATTTCCCTGTAACTGCAAGCAAAGGCATCCATATGTTCCTTTAGCATGTTGAACAACTTTTCTTCTTGGTGTACAAAAAGAGATGGGTTGATTTTCAAAGTTCTCTTATGGCCAAATTCTATTGTTTTGACACAAGTAAGGTTTGAATCAGCTAAGCATAGATTAATTCGATGTTTGTTCTAGGTTTCCTTTACTACTTCCTCTAAGGACAATGTGATGGGAGTTGGACTTTGGAGTATGTGTTCAATCAAATCATATTCATCATAGAGTTGGGTTGAGTAGACTTCTTCTCCTTCCTCCTTTTCTAGCCCTAAAGGTAAGTCATGTTCTAGAGATGGTTGAAAGAAGGGTGCAAGACTAACTGCTTGCACATATGCCCATTTTTTATAGTCATATTTCCAGCCTTGTAGCTAATGTAGGCATCGACAGTAGCTAGCCAAGGCCTCCCAAGGATGAAAGGGTAACCAGTAAGCTTGGCGTTAGGCTGGAGAACCAGGAAATATTCGGGGTACTCCCAAGAGTCAATGGATACCATCACATCCTCCACAATCCCCTTAGGGGTCACTATGGAACATTTTGAAAGTTGCAAGACTGTTGTGGTCTTTCTCAATGAACCTTGGAGATTGAACTTGGGCATGGTGTCATTGGTCATCACATTAATGGTAACCCCAAGATCAATCAAAGTGTGTGGGAAAATGGTGCCATTGATGTGCGCATCTACTACAGGGCTTCCGGGGTCCAAATACTTTATGCAAATTACCTCCCCTAGCATTAAGTCAGACAGTTGTCCAATGTCATTAATGGTAGGGGTGTCTCTTTTTCGCCTCCCTGGATGTTTGAAGCACTTATCCTTAATAAACTTGTTGTAAATAGGTACATAATTTATGGCTTGAGGAAGTGGAATTTTGACACAAAGATTTTTCAATTCACCCAGAAGTTCATTCACTTTTGGGGTAGGCTAGATGGGATGAGTTAATATCTTAGGAAAGGGTGGTGGATTTACTGTAGGCATGCTTTCCTCTCTTTCCTCCTCACACTCCCTAGGTGGAGGTAGAGGTTGGTTGTGTGGGAGTATTCTCCTAGATCTAAGGTTGATTTCCTAAATCTCCATAGTATAAGCAGGATAAGATGTCTCTCCACTCTATACTTGTTGTGTCTATCTGTTGTTCAGGTTCATATTTAGCTGGGTAGGCATATGGGGTTGTTTAGGTGGAGCAAGGTGTAAAAGTTGTGGTGTAGTGGGTGGTGAAGGCAATAAAGCTAGAGCATTTTTGTAAGGTGGCCTCCACCTTGGGGCAGTGCATTCCACTGAGGCTGTGGTGGAGCATATGGCTAAAACGATTGGTTGGTCCAGTGGGAATGGTACTAAGGTGGACCAAGGAGGAGGTGTAGACCAGGAAGCATGAGTAGGGGGGCCCAAAGAGGGAATAGGCATGGGATGACCCTTGCACGTTCTATTGGTATGGCCGAGGCCCATGAGGTCTCCTTTAATTTTTGTATTAGAGTTGTTTAGTCACCCCTTCAGTTCCCTGATACACAAATTTTAGTCTAGGTAGAGAGGGGCACTTGTCTGTGGAGTGGTTTTCTTCATAGACCAATCAATCTTTAATCAGATTCAATGGAAATTTATTCCCAGTGTGCTTCCTTATGCATCTAGGGCAGAAAATGGCTAAGTCTCTCTCTGCTTCCTCTTTCTTTATCTTTACGTGCATAGTGTCCATCTGTAGGGCAAGGGTTTGCAACATCTCACTCTTGGAATCTTCCAGCATATTTCCAATTTCACCCTTGATGGAGGCATTGGAAGAGGATGGACTTACCATAAGTTGACTACCCCTACCCTTTTTCCCAGCAGCACTAGAATGGTTCCTAAAGATAGTCTTGATATCTTCATAGGGTAGCTTGTAGATGTCCCCTGTTGCTAGCAGGTTTAGGGTGTCGAGAAGTTCTTCCCTTACCCCTATAAGTAGGACTAGCTTCAGTGACTCAGGATCAAGTGTGCACCTGGCCGTTTTTTAGCTAAGATGGAATCTTTCTTTATAATCCTCTAGGGGTTCATCATGCCCTAAGGTCATCCTAAAAATTTCCTCTTTACTTTCTTTGGACTTGCAGTAGTCTCGATACTTGTTATTGATGTCTTGTTGCATCTGAGCCTAGGTTGTGATGCTATCCCTAGGTAAACCCATGAACTAGTGCAAAGCTACATCCTTGAGAGTGGATGGGAATAGTTTCAACTTCTGATCATCATTGGTGTAACCATAGGTTCTATATATGACAAGAAACTCAAGCAAGAAACTTTTTAGATATTTTGAGGTCAGACCATGGATATGAGGAAGAGTAGAGGGGCTTATATTCTTCATCTTTGTATCCCCATTAGTTTCTTTGATAAGAAAGGAACCCTCAATTATTTCTCTGTTTCCTCTCTCATTCCTATTTTCAACCATTGGGTCAGTTGGAATGGGTTCTTCTTCTTGTTCTCCCCATGTAGGCTCTTCAAATATCTCAGGCTATTCACCTCAGGGATTCTCCAATTCATAGCCACCAAAGAAGAGGAAAGGTTGGTTGTTTGAAGATGTGGGGGTATTCAATAGAAATTTCCCTAAGTAATCCCTATTCCCTCGAGTCATGAGATAAGTGTTTTTGTTTTTGTTTTTCGTGTTTTTTCAAGATTTAAGAATAGTTGCAGAATTGAAATCACAAATTGAATGGAAACTAACTAACTGAATGAAATATCACTTGTAGAATGGAAATAAAGCAAAGGATGCAGAATGGAAAAGAAAGAAAACTAAATTACTTTGGCAGAAATGAAGCTAATAGCATAATATCAGAAATAAGAAATGGAAGAAAGAAATAAGAAATCACATATTACTCAGACACCTCCTTGGTAACGGTGCCAAAATGTGATGAGCACCCATATTGCATCAAGAATGTTGCAACTCCTGGGGCTACCAACTTTACTTTATCAACCCGGGGTTCATAAAAACTTGGAGGTGACAGTGTTGTATACACAAGTAAACATGATGGGTCCACTCTTTCTCACTGCTAAGCTGGCGATAGACCACTACGGTTTTTCAAGCCAGACTTCTATTGATTCATAAGAAGATTGATTACCAATGAGGAAAAGAGAAATTTGCACTAAAAGAAATCTTGTCTGGTGCAGTAAGGAAAAAAGACTGAAATAAAATGCTTAAACACACCATTTTTATAACTAACTCCTAAGATCCCTTGCTTCAAAAGAGTGCTAAGTTAACATGTATGAAATCCTATTTTCCTAGGCATGCAAAATCAAAACATCAGACATTCTATTGATGTGCATGTAAATGAACAAAATAACTCTATTTTTCTTTTTGTCTTTCTTGTGTGAAAGTGCGAAAGCTAAAGTATTTTGGTGATGTGGCAGGTGGCTTAAGCATGATGGTGAAAGGTTAGAAGGCTTGAGATATAAGTAGGGGTCTCGTTCTAGCTTCCTAGGGGATTTTTCCTCAATTTGGTCTCAAAACAGGCCACGGCAGGTCAACCTATGGGATATCCTAATCCGTTCTATAGGATGTCGTGAATTCCTACAAGATATAGTCGAGAGAAAAACGAGGGATGTTGAAGGTGATGTAAGGCTTATGGAAGGTGGATGGTGGATGGAATGAGGCAAGGGAGTGCATAGAACTCCTTCAGAGCTCAAAACCAGAGTTGTGAGATGGTTGGACTTGCTCAACAAGCTTGGAGAAGTATTCTTGTGACATGATGAAATTGATGAGGGATTTTTTGAAAGAAAGTGACAGTCATGGATGGATGAAGTTGGGATGAGGTGTCTGATCTTGAAATCTCTTAGTACTGCTGAAACTCCTACACTACATCAATTCTTGACATTTTCATAAATCATGTAAACAAGAAGGATTTCAATTAACTAAGGAAAACATAATTTCATGAGCTAGTTGTCTATTTCATGCATCGGAAAACTTGGAGAATAATATGAAACCTTCATGAGATCTAAATTAAAACTGAAGATAGAAGAAATGATATCTAAATCCTATTCTTGCGAACTAAGCAAATGCTTGTCTAAGTAACAAGAAACCCTAAATTCCATGAGAAATCAAAATTTTATCTTTTGGGGGCTACATAGGAGTTCTTTCCTCAAACCATGACCCATACGGGAGGAGTGAGGCCAAATCAACATACTGACATATTTTTGATGTTCCTTTATCTCTTCTAAGGTATTGCTGAAGTAATGAACAAATCGAAGCAAACTAATCAAATTCATAACTACGTGCAATGAAATAATGCTAAAGAGAACTCAACCATTAATCTATGAATTCAATCTAAGCATACAAATACAAGAAGGGGAGCCTTTTCTGATAGGTTTGGGCCCCAACCCAAGAGCTTCAAGCCTTTGAGTCAACTCAGTGTTGGATCAAGGAAATGCTCTTTCTCATTATCAAAACATAAAATTACATAACAATGTCTTCCACAAGTCTTCAACTCGAAAATGACTAATGTTTTTACAACAACAATTTGAATCCTAATGAGGCTCTAGGAATCCTTATTTATAAAATTAAAGTCTCCAACGAGTTCCTTAAGTCTAGGGAGGCTCAACTCCGAAACTCGAGATAAATTAGCTCTTGAACTGTCACTGGCTCGACTGCCTTTTGATCTCCATGACTTGGTTGCTTATAATTATAAGCTAGTGTGATTGATGGAGGAATATTCAAATGAGTGAGGGGTAAATGAGGAGGATATATCTCCTACAATCTCTCCTCCTTGTCTCATTTAAGTTTCAACTCTTAATTAGCCAAAATTCCCATTATTTTCTCTCAAAATCCTGCAATCAATGCACATTAGTCCACTAGGCATAATATCTCACATTGACTCATCTCATTGAGCAACATACAATCAAAATGTGTAAGAAATTATGACAAGATTTTATTTGAATAAGCTAGGAGGGGTATATACATCCATATAGTTACCCAATGATGAGGCTCATAAAAAATGAAAGAGTAAATTGATAGTGGATTATGGGGCCCACATAAAGTACACACTTGGGGAAGAAAAAATTTGAATTCCTTAAGGAAAATCGAATTGGTGGAGGGACCCACAAGGAATGCATGGCCAACAATTATAAAAGGAAGGAACGAGGGAGAAATAGGGGTCTTTTGTCTATTTGAAAATTGAATTTTCCTTAGTTGTTTAGCTGAGTCAATATTATATTGTTTAGTGCAAGAGCTTCCCAAGGAGAGAAGCTAAAATTTTGTTCGGTGGACTTTGAGTGCCAGCCTATGAAGGATTTCCTTCATCACTGAGATTGGAAGGGACATCAACTACAGGTCCCATGCATTTCTATAGTAGAGCATGGAGTCTCGGAGCCAGCATTGCACACATGGAGGATTCACTTGTTGTTTGTGGAGTTGGGTTGTTAGGGCACTGACCAAAGAAGCTACATGAGTGTTATTTGATAATTTTCATGAGTGTGGAGGGAAGCTACATCCAAGAGGACCAACCTACACGCAACTCTCACTTTATCATGTGCAGGGCTACTTCATCTCCTCCATGACTGTGCAGTCATTCGAGTGAGACTCTTTTGGGGCAACATCATTTGGGTGAGTTTGGAGATAGGGTGCGAGGAAATCATTGGGAGGGAAATTTGAGGAGGATTTCTAGAGTTTGGAGAGAGGAGATTGACAGGATGAGCCACATTAGCAGAATTTGAATTTGGTGGAGGGCCAAGTTGTGAAGTGTCAAATTTTGAAAGTTGCAACTAAGGGAAACCATTTCTTGGTTTTGGGGAAGGAGCACTCTCCTAATTTTATAGAATTTTTTGTGCACTCTAGAGGGATAAAATCAAGGGGAAAAGTTAGGTAACAATGGAGTTTTGGAGCAACAACACAGTGTTCTGGAGGTGTTGATATTGGATTCATTTGGCTTTCCTATACTCATCACCTCATACTTGTATATTTATGTGTGCAAGCATAGGTGAAATTTATCCATCTAATTTGTGCCATATCAAATATTATTAATAAAATCTAGCCAGTTTGGGGATTTGTAGAAATTCTTGCTTTATGTGTATGCATTTCTGAATTTTCTTTGTTATTTATTTGTGCATGTCTTTGTTATGATTGTAAAATTTTTACTAGGAATATTAGAGTGCTTATATTATTGATATTGTTTTAATTGTAAATAATGCATATGTTCATATTTGCACATAAGTTTCAAAGTAGGAACATGTGTGGAAGTGTGAAGGAGGTCAACTATGTGAAGGAAGCTTTGATTTTGTGGAACTCCACACTTATGCCATCACCAATCAATCTACCACTTGAAGGAAATTTTGGGGGAAAAAACTTATCATAGGAACCGCTATGTTGATAGGTATACTCTATAATTGTAAGTAATATTTTAGTATTAAGAATGCATAATTTACGCTTATATTATTGATAATATTTTAATTTAAATAATTCATATGTTCCTATTTTCAAGTATGTTTCAAATTAGGAAAGTGTATAGATGTGCGGAGGAAATCCATTGTGTGGACAAAGATTTCGTTGTGTGGACCTTTTCACTTCACACTAAAATATTTTATTGCTAATATTTTAGTATTAAATGCATATTTGTTGTTCACAATAAAAAATAAGAAAGCACTATATTTATACAGTATTGTTGCTAATATTTTAGTCATAAATAATGTGTATATTCATATTCACTTTTGCTACAATAAAACATCACATTATTTTTTAAAACATCAATTTTCCCATCTTTGAACACAATCTCTATTTATGGATTTTTTTCTTAAATTAGGCATATGTGTGGAAGTGCAAAAAAAGTTTATTTTGCAGAGGAAGCTTTCAATCACCCCCATTTATGAAAGGGAGCCATGTTTTTGCAATACGATCGATATCAACTACAACCATAATGAAATTATTTCCTTCAAAATTGGGTAAACGTATGATAAAATCCATTAAGGCCTCTTCCCAACATTAACTTGGAATGAGTAACGGTTTTAAAAGACTTGGGGTAGTAATTATATCAACTTTACTTTGCTGGAAAGGCAAGCATTCTCCCACAAACTTCTAAATATTAGATTTAAGGCCATCCCAAAAAATATCCTTCTTGACCCTGTGGTATATTTTTATAGATCATGAGTTCCATCCTATACGAGAGGTGTGTAATTCCAAAATAACCTTTTGTTTAATTTAGGAGTTCTTACATAGATATAAGTGAGCTTTGTACAATAGCTAATATATTTTCCAAATAAACGAATCAAATGCACTGGGGTCTTAATGCAAAATTCGAATGAGCATTTATACCTTTCATCATTCCTATATTCCTCCCTTGCTTTAGCTATCCAATCAGGTTGTATAATAGAAATGGAATAGAGAAATGCTTTCACATCCTCATCCCTTCTTGAGAGCACATCAAAAACAACATTTTTCTTCCCTTTTTTGTAGATGATTTCAAATTCTTAACCCAACATCTTTGTGACCCATTTTTGCTATTCTTATGAATTCAATCTTTATTCCAAGAAGTATTCAATACCATCATGACATTTATTTACCATGAAGTTTCTTCCCATTAGGTAAGGGTGCCATTTCTTGATAGCATGTAATATTCCCAACATTTCCTTCTCATAAATAGGTCTTTGTAAATACTTTCCCTTGATTGGATGAGTTCCAAAAGAAATGGATCTTTCTTCTTGCATTAAAACAACACCAATCCAATTTTATAAGGCATTTCATTCCACAATAATGGTTTTAGTGAAATCTAGTTTAACTAATATCGGGGCTTGACATATTGCATGTTTAAGATGTTTAAAGCCCTCAGTTGCTTCTTCAGTCCATAACAATGCATCTTTCTTCAATAATGTTGTTAAAGGTGCTTCTATATTCCTATAGTTATTAAAAAACTTGCGATAATACCCGGTGAACCTAATAAATATTGGAATATGCCTTAAGTTTGTAGGGACTTTCCAATCCTTCATGGATTTGATTTTGTTAGGGTTCACCTTAACACCCTCATGGGATATAGTTTGAACCAAATATCCCACTTCCTATACCCAAAAAATTTGGAGATTTTTGCATACAATTGTTTCTCCTCCAAATGTTTGAGCACCTTGTTAGCATGTTGAACATGGCATTTCTAAGAATTAGTTTAGATTATTATATCACCAAAAAATACTAACACGATTTTTCTAAGGAAGGATTTGAAAGTGGAATTCATCAAACCTTTAAATGTGGAAGGTGCATTAGAAATTCCAAAAGTAATTACAAAAATTCATAATGAGCTTCATCAGCTCTAAATGTTGTTTTAGAAATTTCATTGTCTCAATTTTAATCTGGTGGTATCCTAAATGAAGACCCAACTTGGCGAAGTAAATTTATCCATGTAGTTCATCCAATAATTCATGAATAGTAGGAATGGGAAAATTATCTTTAATAGTGATCTTATTGAGCTCTCTATAATCCTAACACATACACCATGATCCATCCCTCCTTTGCACCAATAATACTGGAGAAGAAAAAGAGCTCTGGCTAGGTTGAATTATACCTTCCTCTAAGATTTCTACAACCATATGTTCAATTGCACTCTTTTTGGCATGGGGATATCTATAAGGTCTAATGTTTGGAGGAAAAATTCCCAGAATCAAGTGAATAGCATGATCGCGAATAGGTGAGAGAAATTCGTGGGCCTCAAATACCTTGGAATGATTGTCAAGTAATATTTGGAGATTTGTAGAAATGGATCACTTAGATGTTTGAACATCTAGAAAAAACAATTGTGCAATTGCCCCTCATTGTTCCATCATAAAAATATTTTTCATGCCATTAGAGATTATTATCTTCCCTGGTTTCCATTCGATAACCCTTAATTCAATTTCCTTTCCTTCTGAGAAAAATTTGAAGAAAATTTGTTGAAAATTAAAAGTTATTTTCCCAAAATATTGTAACAATTTGACTCCAAATGCAACATTTGCACCACCCATTAGAATGGAAAACATTGGACTATTCAATATAGATTCCCCCATGGTTAGATTAATATTATGGCACTTCCCTGAGAAATTTATAGTTAATACATTTGCAACCATCACTTGACATTCTAGTGTTGGATATAGGAAGCAATTCAAATCCTTGGCCATCTTACAATGTATGTGATTATGAGTACTAACTAAATCAATCAAAACTATTACTATTTTCTTGTTGATATATCCTCCTACCTTGAGTGTTTGAGTAATGGTAATTCTCGCCAATGCATTACAAGATGTGGTCGGATTCATTTCTTCTTTTTCAACACCTCAAGTTGGTTCTTCATATATATCTTATTTGTTTGATGCTTCTTGTTACTTTTCATCCTCCTCTTCACAATTTATGTGGAATAATTTATTCTCAACACACTTATGACCTTTAGTTTATTTTCTATCACAACCATAACATATTCCTTTTACTCTCTTTCCTCTAGTTGTTGTGGTGCCATACTTGTAGGTTTTGGGAAGCTAGGAGTGGAAATATTTCCATGTTTATTGTCATCAGTGGTATACCACCTTGTTTCCATAATTTTTCTTTCAACTTTTCTTCCTACCCTGAATTCATTATCCAATCAGTGAGGTTCCAAAAGGTGAACCTCATGTTGGATGTTATCCTTTAAAGTCCCTATGAAGGCTTCAATCATATGCTCCTCTAAAATATTTGTTTACTTGACATTCAATATTTGGGAGTCCTTAATGTGCTCCCCAACTAAACCCCTTTGTTTGAGATTTGCCAATTGGCTAAAGAAGGTATTGATCTTTGTATCCTCATAATTTTCTATCAATTTCTTAGTAAAAATTGTCCATGTGAAAAATGGTTTATGAAAAAAAGACATAGATATCACAAAAACTAATTGGGTTCTAAATATAAAGATGCAATGTGTACCTTTTGTGTGTGTTTCACATCATGTATATTGAAGAACTGCTCCACCTATAGTATCCATGTTACAGGATCCTTGCCATAAAAATTCCTCATATTGATTTTTGGAATATGGTTGATCTTCATCCTTGGGGAAGAGTCTGTAAAATCATGATTTACATTCCTTTTGTTCTCGCCAAGAGTTTTGTGGTCTACCTTGTCACCAATAGGAAGCATTTCTTGCAAAAACTTTGTCAAATGTTCTTTCAAACCTCCCATGTATGCTTTTAAACCTTCCATGTCCCTTTTCATTTTTTCTTCTAAACCATCCATCTTAAAATTTACCACTCCCAATTCATTTTTGGCTGATCTTTGTGAGAGTGAAATTTATGGCACTTGGTCCTGTAACTTTGATATATAATGTGGCATTTATTCCTCTTCTTCATGTGTGATAGTAGAGATTTTTTGTTTCTTACCAGGTGTATACATTTTTCTATTGTGATGCATATTGGAGCTAAATAATTCTATATGTGTGTCATTATTCCCTTTGAATCACCTCAAACCGATTTTACAAACAAAAATGATGCAAATTTAAAAAGACACACTTTTTTTCTCATTTTTTTTGGAGATTGATCTTGAAACTATTGTATCTCTGTAGTTTCATCTGCCCAAACTATGAATTTTCATCTTGTGGTAGCCTTATCAATCTTATTTCCAATGCCACAAGTCAAAATAAGTTTGGATTCTTCAAGATGAAGTTATGTTAAATCTCCCACGATGACCTGATTATGGATTAGTTCAATATAAAAAATTTTATGGAATTCCATGTGTCACCATTTTATCTTCAGATCTGAAAATAGTATCCAAGAAAAAAAATTCGATGTACTTTTCAAAAAAATTTACAAAATTCACTTTGGCTTCACAAAGCGAATGTTATAACCATTTTCCCCAAGACACCTATTTGAGACAAAATTATGGAGCATGCAGAAATCTTAACTTCTTTGATCCATATCTCAAAAATAATAGCAAACCAAAATATCAAATATTTACATGAAGTTTACCAATATCTCAGCGCCATGTGGTAAAAATTTTAGCTTTTTTATTCTTTTAGATTTTCTTTCCAAAAAATTCCAAGAGGACCTATTTCAAGTAGCAAAACCCTAGAATCAAAATCTTTGATACCAAATGTTATGAAAATATATCACAAGAACAAAAGAAAAGACCTATCAGCAAATTGAAAATAAGCCTTTTCAAGGGGAAACCTCATTTTACATCACATAGATGAACAATCCTTGGATGATTCAAATGACAAGACCTCCTTGGTGTATATAGGAGTCTAAGGGGTTAGAATATAGCTAGAGCCTACATAACAATAATAATGTAATTGAACAACAGTAATAATAGTGGGATTCTATGGGCCACAAAATGACAATATTGGGGGATACACTAGTATTACTATATATTTTTCCTGGGTAGTTTCAAGGATCAGTGTGAGATCAACAAGACACAATGGTTGAAATTCAGGCCAACCTCAAAATGGGTTGTTTCCAGTTGAGCTATGCAAAGCTCTATTGTCATTTGTCATAAACGTTAGTCCTAAACCTTTATTTACACACATATAAACAATGCACCAACAAATATGTCATACAGTAGGTTACATGTGAAGTGATAGTAATGAAAATCAACTTGACTCTATTTCTTCAATTCTAGATTCAATCTAATTTGAGTGTTATTTTTTTTCCCTAAGTAAGGTTAATCTATTAGTATGATACAGAAAAAGTAATTACAGTGCTTCTTGGCCACAAAGGAACCTGGCCTCAATCA
The DNA here is from genome assembly GCA_031772625.1 of Pinus tabuliformis. Classification (NCBI taxonomy): domain Eukaryota; kingdom Viridiplantae; phylum Streptophyta; class Pinopsida; order Pinales; family Pinaceae; genus Pinus; species Pinus tabuliformis. The sequence goes on from CM062806.1 coordinate 451,170,723, forward strand.
ACATGTATCCATGATATTTTTCTATGACTACCCCAGTAGAGGGGAAACTAGTCCAAAGATGTTATAGCTCCAAATCTCACTTTTATGGTTTGTGATGCTGTACTCATGGCCTAGGGCAACCCCTCCTTCCAGACCTGGTCCTAAAATTTAGAAAACAACGTTTTATTCCTTATACGCGACATTGCCCTGAGTTAAACGCATGTATACGCGGGTCTGTGTATATCCAACCCGCATGTATGTATTAAAACACTTAAAAAAATATAAAATTCCTTCTTTTCGGGCAGAGATCGCGGGTTTTACCTGCTGATCACCTGTTAGTGCTCGTGGCCCAACCGTTCCCAACAAACTCCTAACTAAAAAACTACTTTGGAGATGGTATAGAAAGACCTCAAGGGGAAGGCCTAAGGGAAGAGAGAATTGAGAGAAAGGTTATTATGCTGAGATTTTCCCCTTGACCAGGTGTGAAGTCCCTTGTGACTTCTGCACTTCCCCCATTTTGTACAGGAAACCTTTGTTTCCTTGTGTGTTGATGTTCATCCACCATTTATGACATCATGGAGAGAGTCATGGAAGGAGATTTGTTAGAGGCTTGAGGCTGGAACGAATCCGGAAGGAAGCTTTGATTGGAACCTGCTGAAGGTGACTCAGGTGAACATATTCCTTTTTATGTACTTTATTTGTCTATAGTAAAAGAAACACACGTCTTGGTTCCCGAATTGAATCCTCTTTATGTTAATGATATTCATGTTTTGAATTCATGTGTAAATGGTTGTTTGGATTTCATAACTAACTACCTTTCTTTGTAACATGAAGATGGTTTCTTTATAAGTCTTTGTCCATGTACTATTGTGTTCTTTGAATTGTTTGTTTTGCAGGACAAAGGAGAAGAAGGGAACTCCAAGAAGGGTTTGGACCCTAAAGGCCTTCTCAAACGTAGGACTAAAGGTACGTACCCTCATCATAGAATTTGCTTATAATAGCATAATGGTTGTATGAATGTATGTTTCTTTGATTAGACAACTTTCAGTCTGCTAGGGTTTCACCCAAAAAGCCCTAGGGGAGTTTTTCCCTCTACCAAAAGATATGTCCAAAATATATCCAAAAAATTAACCCACACAGGGATGGCAAATTTAAACAGATCATGACCAAAACCAGCAGTTTATCCTAACTAGACCAACCGATCAACAGATTATCCTAAGGAAACATAAGACTGGACAAAACTAAATAAATAACAAGAAATAAATGCCACTTGGCAGACATGACACGTGGTGCTTAGTCTTCAAGAGCGGGCTCCTCCACAATTGGATACGCCCAGTCATCCAGGTTGTCTGACTCGCCACGTCCCAATGCCTGATGGCCTTCCTCCATGCTACAAGCCTCAACATGCGAGCCTGACGTACCATCCAGGCATCTCTCCGAGGCCTGCATGTCAATGTGAACGCCCATTTCAACATGATGACTGCCAGCAATGGCTTTACCATGCCTTCTGTTCCAACCTTCATCAACTTCTTACTCGTCATTGTTGTTCCTGTTCCTGCTCGGGCCAGCTTTTTTCGCCTCCTACATAGAATTATCTAAGGGAACGTGCTACTCAATCTCCTCTGTAATTAAAATTCAGATAGTAGCTACAATAATCGGGCGGTTCAAAGAGTTGCGAAACCAAAACTGCATGGTGTGAGGAGCAAGATGCAGAGGCCGGGGAAAGGTTGTAGTGCGAACATCTGCAACTTCACTTCTTGAGCTATAGAGGTCGGCTCTGCCTCTGCCACTTCTTGTATCTGGGTACTAGCTTGCAAAACTATGCTGGTGGTGATTTTTAGTAAAGGAGGCAGGGGAAGCAGATTCATGGCTATGCAAAGTAGGGGAACAAGAACTTCTGCCTCGCGTGCCACCACGTCGGTTGCACATACGATCGTGGACCATGGTGGAAATAGGAACAGGGAGAATGTGAGCGGGAGCAGAAGAGGAATTGATAGAAGAGCTATGCGTAGAAATTACAGTGGGTTGGAGGTCGTAAGCTGAATTGCAAAGGTTGGTGTGGGAATGGTGGAAGCCATTACCCAAATGAATGCAGCTCAGAAGCCAACATTTGCGGCCATTGCTGGTGTGGTCAGTTGGCTCTCCCACCTATAGAGGGTAGACACAGTGAATCAGGGGCAGAATGATAGGGAAGTTCTTCGGCTCCATGGTTAAGTGGGTGATGGCCCTGCCTCGACTGGAGCAGGCATTAAATGGCTCCTGTGAAGTGCCATGAATGTCATTGAAGGTGGCCTTGGAAAGGTTGCAAAGGGCCATGTGGCTGCCCCGTCTGCTGTTGCTCCGTCTCATCGCCTTAATTGCCATAATTAGTGCAAGCTTAGTGCAAGCTTGCAATTTATTTTGGTCATCTATAATATTGAGAATACCAGAATGTAGGATCTAGTCCTATTCCACCCGAATGTTTTCCAGGAGAACTGCAACTTTGTTACTGTCCCTTTTGACGTGAATAAAAGTTATTGCTCTCCTATCTTTTATCCATTTCTCTATTATTTCAAGCTTCGCCATTAATCTCCAACTTTTGGAAACTCTTGAAGCCGTGCTTCCTTGATGGATTTGAGTAACCATATTGATTAGAATTTGGGTGTCTCCTTCTATAATGATGGGATAAAAATTATGTTGGTGAGCTAGCTTCATAGCTTGCCACAATCCTTCCAGTTTTGCAAAATTTTTCGTATCCCATCCAAGGGAGCCAAAATACAATAGTAGGGGTTGGTCCTCATGATTTCTAAATATGCCCCTGTATCTTGCTTTACTCATGTTGCCCTTGGAGGCACCGTCGAAATTTAGCTTAATCACATTTTGTGCGGTGCATGACGAATGTGAAAGTTTCCTGGTTGTGATGCTAGGTCTTTTGGGGTTCAATTGTGCCTGATGTAGTTGGATGTTCCATCTAACCCATATGCTTAGTTCTTGAGGCTGGGTAGGAAAGTCCTCAGTTGTCCATTGGTGCAGTGCAAGAGTTTCCATGATGTTCTGACATAAGTTGGTCCATATGATTTCTAAGGAAGTTTTGTGATTTTTAAAAATTCGCTTATTTCATTCCTTCCAAATTGTCCATAGAAGGAGGCCTGGCATATTGTCCATAGCTTATTGAGAACTTTACTCTTATAGGGCTCTGGAGTCCAATTGTGAATGGTGCCTTTTATGTCCCCAAGAAGTCTGCAAGGTCGCTGACATCTGAAAGTGAGCTTTTCCAAGAGTTGATTGGCCATGTGGGAGGAGTCCATGAGGTGTTGAATAGTTTCTTCCCTGTTTTGGCAGTTGGGACAGTAGGATGGTCCTTGAAATCCTCTTTTGATTAAGTTGTCCCAAGTGAGAATTCTTTGATGATACAATAGCCAAATGAAGGTGGAAACTTTGGGCCAGATTCCTACAGTCTAGATACGATTCCAAGCAAGATCTATTGGTTCCTGTGTTTGGAACATTTGCTGGTATGCTTCCTTAGTGGTGTATGTTCCTTTCGATGTATATCCCCATCTGATTACATCGTTTTGAGTATTGACTCTGGTTCTTCTTCTAGTGAGCTCTTTGTGTAACTCCATGTTATAATCTTCCATTTCTTTCTGTGTTATTCGCCTCGATAGTTTCCATTGCCTGAAGCCCTCTATAGTGTTGAGAGTCCAGAAATGTGCTACGTTGTCGTCCTGGTTAATGTCGTTCCCATTATGATTTGTGCATGGTAAGAGTGCTGAAATTTTGGGTCTTTGTTGCAATGAATCCATCCAGAAATGGGTTGTCCTTCCAGCCCTTATCTCCCAAAAGCTATGCTGATGGATGACCTCTTTGTGTTGCTTGGTCATGTTCCAAATTAGGGATCCTGTAAGCGTGGTAGTTATCCTTATTAGTTCTTGTTGCGGTCGATTGTTTGCATACCTTGCAGTGCATAATTGCGCCCATGGCTTCTGTGGGTAGGATACCCATTACCACCAAATCCGTGTTGCCATCAAAGTATTGTTGTGTTGCGTATCACATAAGTCTAGACCCCCCTGCTTCTTAGGCTTGCATACCTTTTCCCATTTGACTAATGCCCACTTTCTGTTTTTTCTTGTGGAACCCCATAAGAAATTGTGTTGCATTTTCTTGATTCTCTTTAGCACCCATTTCAGTGCAGGGAGAACTGAGAAGAGATAGAGGGGCATTGATTGTAGGAATGCCTTTATCAGGACTAATCTGCTTTCCATGTTGAGAGTTCTGTGTGTTTCAGACATGAGCCAACTTTCCATTTTCTCAATGAGTTGACGCCAGGAAGCATGATTTAAGGCAGAATCTATGAGAGGGGCACCTAAATACTGAGATGGAAGCTTGGCTTGAGAGAATCCAATGATTTGTAAAAGCATGTTAATGTGTATCACTTTTTCCCTTTTTGTGGCAAAGAAGTTTTATAAAAATAAATGGAGTTGGAATGTTTACTCTTAAATTTACAAAATCATCAGAAACTAGGTGGTGGTAAAAGAAGACAAACCATGTAAATTTAAATTCAATTTCATGTCATATTTTTTCTAAAATTTAATATATTATTTTTATCTAATTTATAATTCATTTTATTTAAAAGGAATCATTAATATTTTACATAAATTTTTAAGTAGTGATAAAACCATGACCCCCCATTTCTCTATTGATTTATCTTTTTTATTTCCAATTTCCTTAAGACATGTGTTGTAAACATTCTAAAGGTTGCTAAACAAATTTAAAAATAAAAAGTAAGCATATTTTTTAATTATTATTAAAATACTAGTAAAAATGATCATATTTTCGTATATATAAAACCACGACCTAAGAAACTACCCTTTCAAGTTTATAAAATCAATTTTTTCTAATAGAAATTTGAAAATAACATATAACACAATGTTAAAATTATTTTTTGAAAAATTTTACAATATATTTTATATTTCTTATAATAAAATTTTTAGTTATGATTATAATATCGTATTTTATATTATTCAAAATATAATATATAAAAAAATTTGTATATAAATTCTACTTCTATTTTTATATATATTTTTAAAGAGTTTTAGCATTTCATTTAACTTTACATAAAGTTATTTATATTTTGTGAGTGATTAACCATAGTTTTTTCCAATATTTACTATCAGATGACTTATTTGCAAATTTAGTATTTACTTTTTATAACATTATTTATATTTTCTAAACCCATTAAATAGGTTCATTGTAGCTTTTACCAAAATTTATTGTGAGTTAGCTTTGTTACAAATTCAGCATTTATTTTTTATAATTAACAAGTATGAAACTCAACTCATTTAATTGATATTTTTATATTATCTTTTTTTATCTTTTTTCATTTGAGTACTTTTTTGCTTTTGCCATATAATGAGACACATTAACATGCTTTTACCAGAGCAATGATTATTTGGGTGGCAATAGGAGTATGGATGAAATAAATTTGAGATTTGGCAGTATTTATGGTGGTGCCAGAGGCTTCTGAGAATGTATCTAAAAGCTTTATAGGTTCTGGCCTCACTTATAGAAGGATGACCAAAGAGCATATTGTCATCAACAAATTGTTGATGCGTAATAACAGGGGTTTCATGAACAGAGAGTCCTCTAAGATCATGAGAATGAATGGTGTTCTTTATAAGACGACGCAGACCCTCAGCCATAATGATAAATAGGAAAGGGGATAGAGGGTCACCTTGACGAATTCCTCTAGAAGGGTGGTAGGGTTTAGATGAGTTCCCATTGACAAGAACATAATAAAGTGGGGAGGAAAGGTCGATTTTCAATAGCATACCTGCCTGTTTGTTTTTCTTTAGGGAATGGATGGTTTGATGAGTCAATATAATACCATCCAAAATTTGATGGCCATCGACATAACCAGATTGCTCTGGTGAAATGAGAAGAGGGAGGAGTGGTTTGAGGCAGTTGGCTATGACTTTCGAGATAATTTTGTAGATGACATTGCAGAGTGTTATAAAATATTACGGAGAAATGGAACACATAAAATATTGCAGAAATATAAACACAGAAAATGCATAAAACAAGAGAGACACAGAAATACGTGGTTCAGCTAGTTTGGGCTACGTCCATCCCCAACAGCCAGTTCTTCCTTTCTATTATCCAACAAAATGAAGAGACACAACCTACAGAAGATCCACTATAATATCCTTTGTTTTCTGTCACAGTCACACTTCTTTGTTTCTTGCTCACAGTCTACACATCTATTACACAACCTCAAATACAATGCCCTCATACAAAGAGAGGGGTTTCCTTCTACGGAAAAAACCCTAAACTAAACATAAGTTCTACCGTCAGACCATCCGCCTAATGAACAACCCAGATTCACTAGAAATTACTATGCTTTTACAAGGCAAATTTACATCTGTTTTTAGCTTCAACGTCGCTACCCCCGAGCCCCTGCCAGGGGACCATTGGCCCTTAGAGCACCCAGCTGGGGGGGATCAGCCCCTCCGGACCCCCACAGGGGGAACAAGTCTCCCCGCATCCCCCCGCCTGGAGGGGTGTACAAACTTCCTACGGTATAAATCTTGCTGAAACAAAAACCTCTGAACAATCATGCTCCGCACACAACAATCTTCCACTTGGAGAATGACTGTAGCAACTCCACCACTGCTTCATTTGCTGGACAATGACTCCTCTTTGGACCTGGTTGTTTCTCATATTCATTGAATGCATTACTCTTGATTCTTCGACCACATTCCAGACATCTACTTTGATTACGTTCCAAAAGCGATGGTAAAAGTTAGACATGAAACCATCAGGTCCTGGTGCTTTCCCAGCTTTTAGTTGATTTGAATCCTCTTCGACCTCTGTAAAGGTGACTGGTCTTAGCAATAGCTGATTATGCTACTCTGTAATGAGTTTAGGAATATGCTGAAGTATCTCATTGATGGCAAGCTGTCTATCTATGGGTGGCTCTTGATGAACAATTTTGAAGTGATTTGTGAGCTCTTTCTCTACGTTTTCCTATTTCTCCATTTTTTCTCCTTGTGAGTTTTGAATGTGTGAGATTGTATTATTCATTCTTCTTTGTATAGTTGTACGATGAAAAAATTTGGTGTTTCGTTCCCCTTCTCTTAGCCATATAATTCTTGATTTTTGCCTCCAAAGTAGTTCCTCTTGTCTGCTTCTTTCATCTAATTGTGTTAGTAGGATATGTTCCTGTCTCGTATGTTCCTCTGTTCTGCCTCCTAGGATGATCTTCTGTTGTAGCTCTATCATGTTCTGCTCAAGAACTTTTTGCTCTTGAAGGATGTTGCCAAATGTGGTGTAACTCTAGGTTTTGATTTGTTTTTTGATATGCTTCAATCTTTGTTGGAATTGGTACATGAGTAAGCCTTCATTGGCAATGAAACTTTCCCAAACTGATTTGACCACTGTATTGAACTCAGGGTGGGTAAGCCAGAAAGCTTTAAACTTGAATGGTCTTCAGTTAGATTTTCCAGGATTTTTCCATTGCAAGGAAATGGGTCAATTATCCAAGCTAGATAAGGGTAGGATAGAGGCTCATATATCACAACCAAGATGAAAAAAATTGTCTACAATTAGAAATCTATCCAACTGTGATGATATTTGCTGAGATTCAGCTGTTTGGTTGTTCCAATTGTAGGTACCGTTATCAAAAGGTAAGTCTATTAGACCATTGTGTTGAATGTAATCTTTGAAGTTGTTGCTTTCTTTGTCCAACTTTCTTTTGCCTCCCAGTTTTTCCTCCAGCCTTGTGATCATATTGAAGTCTCCTCCCATGATCCATAGTGGATAAGTTCTTGGAGCATTAGAATCTCCAATGTTTCTAATTGCCTAATTTTTTTGTGTACTCTCATGAGGGAAGTAAACATTGGTTAAATGTCCATGTATGTTGGTACCGATTAAGTGGAACATTGCTTGGATGAAATAACGTGAGGCATGGAAATTTATTAAGGATATATGTTAAGTGTTCCATGCTATGGCTAACCCTCTCGACGCACCTGTTGCATCCATTGTTATCGATTGACATCCTACCTAGGCTTTGGATAATATGGATCCTAATGTGTTGGTGTTACATTTTGTTTCTTGCATGAATATAATGTACGGTTGTTCTTGCTGTATCATGTTCTTTAACATTCTATACTTCCCTGGATCATTAAGTCCTCTTACATTCCATGAGATGAGCTTCATGGTTGACTAGTAGTTAGGGATCGGTAGTATTTGGTCAACTTGGAGCACCTTCTCGACTCCACTAGCATTTCCCCAATTAATATGGTACATTGTAGATCTGTCTTTCTACCTCTTTTCTTCCCATCTTTGTTGATATGTTTCCCATCCCATTTGCCTCCTTGTTGTATGCCCAAAGTATTATGTTGATGCACTCTTATGAGCACTACTTCCAAATTTTCCAGTTGTCTGTCTCGTATTGTGTCGAACTCTTGCCTTTTGCAGGCTTGCTCTAGACTGAAAATGTCTATTTCTCCAATATCAAAGCTTTATGGTTCTTCTTCCATTAAACTTTGCTGACTACCTCCCTTCGGATGGGTTGCTGGCTGAGAAGGTTCTGCTGGTGTATCATCGATGTCCATAATTTTCTCAAACCAAAGGGCTTTGTTCTGAATATGGTTGGTGTTGAGTTGCGAGTCTAAGGCAAGCTTTTCAAAGGTATTGGCATTCAATGGATGACTGGTTTTAGAGTGGATAAGTGTGGGGGACAGATAGGTGGATGGAACAGAGCTTGGCTTTGCTGACACAGGTGTATCTGATTCAGGCTATTCTAGATTTGTCAAAATATCAAAGCTGTTGCTGGAGGATGGAAAATCAGAAGATGGAGAAGTGTTTTTTGGTATTGAGGGAGGTTTTTTGGTATGCCTTTTTCTGCTTTCTACCTTGGTGAATCCTTCTGGATCAGACTTGCTTCCATTTTCTGTGGGTTTAGGAGGCATGTTTAAGGGACAGTCACGAAAGAGGTGACCGTGGGCATGGCATCTCCTGCATCGGAAGGGTACATGTTCATAGTCAAGGGGTTGAATCCATTCAAAGTTGTCGCGCAAAAGACTTACCGAGTCCGGGAGCACTTGGCACAGCTTCATGTAAATGCAGATCCATGTGTAGGATGTGTATCTTTGAAGCTTTATTTCCTCCACTGCCTTTATGAACTCACCTAATCCATTTCCAATGGTTGTTAGTGAGTCCTTGTCCCAGTATTCCAGTGGAAGTGAGTACATGCGGATCCAAACTGGTGCCCAGCTCAAATCTTCCTTATCTGGGTTGAATCTTTCGACCCAGTCTCATAGATAAAGACTTGCTGCATTGAAGAAATAGGGTCCTCCATCTAGAACTCAATTCCGGTCTTCAAGGCAATTGCAAATGGCTATGAAGAAGCCTTTAGGTCCCAACTGTAGAGTTACATGACATTTGGGCTTCAATTTTGAGGTGATTCATCCTTGCAGAGCTTTTTTAGTTGGCCAATAACCTATGAATTTGCCAAACAGGGCATGATCTTTCATAAATTGTATTTGCGAATTGATCATGTGACTAGGCAGATCGATCTTGGCAATGGGCTTGCATGTGGACGACGATGCTTTCTTTGGTTTTCCAGATGTTACCTGTTTATCCTCCTTCCCGTATTGAGGATCTTCTTGTCCATTCTTCTCCGACTGCTGCACAGGTCGTACCTCTGGCATCTATGCATTCTCAGTTTTGTTCCTAGTTGGGTTTTCATGATTGTAATCTTTGCGGGGAGGCACCAATGCCTCCCCCATCGGACTGTTCATTTTCCTATACATCCAGAATCATAAAGCCTGTCCTGGTGAAAGTTCTATTTGGGCCTGAGAAGCTGCTTGCTCATACTGTGCGTCGTGGAAGGGTTTGTCAGAAACCCTAGTTCGCCATTTTCCTTCAGCTTCAATTTTGTTTACTTATCCAATTGGAATGTTATTTTTTAACTAAATGTTTCAAAATTATTTCTATTATGTTATGCCTATATGGAAAAGAAACATGGATATGGATAGTGATATTCAACCATAATTTTTTGGTGATGTTCAGAGATAAATGATTTTTGGTGATGCAATGCTCATACAAGCTTTCCAGATGCTGAAAGTTTTCTTAGACTATTACATAGTTTAAAATCGAAGCTTTCTTTGTGAAAAATTATTATAATAGTTTTGCAATGCAAGTTTTTAGCTTAACTCAAAACGGAAGAAAACATACAAAATTATAAAACACTACCTAATTTACTTGTTTCAGTGAGCAAAGTTCATTTACTATTTGGATAGTGCGACAAAGGAAAAAAGGAATTCAAATCATGAATTGACATCTAAGATATGGAATTACTTTTGCAACATAAAATCTAGTTGGTAGCAAGGTATTTCTACATAGTAAATGTGTTGAATACATGTCAGTTCAATGAGTAATTACAGAAAAAAAGTTTATGTATTTCTAAAAGAGTTTTAGTTATTGAAAATAGAATGTGGTTTACGGTATTAAAAAAATAATATCTCGATATTGATTTCTAAAGCATGTGAGACAGAATAATCATGAAATGTAATAGTGTCAACCAAACTATATCAAATTGGAATTTAATTAAAGGGCATATGATTTTAAGTAAGATATTTCACAACAATCTTTTCTGATTAAATTTCTATCCATATTGATGACGCTAATTAGTTAGTGGATACAATTAAAATCAATAGTAGTTAAATTTTGTTTCAAAAAACATATGTAAATTCGTCATTTAGATGACTTATTACCTCTAATGGATTATATATCCTCATATTGCTTGTAAAAGGAATTTGTTAATGTTCATTTTCTTATAGACTCATTAGTAAGTTATAGACAATCAACTTGCTTTTTTGTTCTTAAACTGTTAAGTGCTTTACGGTTTTTCTCTCTAATTTGTCAATTTGTTTTTTGCATTTGTTACTAACAATGAAGAAATGGCCTAAAGAAACTATGGAAAGAGCACAAAGGAAGAGATACATGCAGGGAGCCAATAGTTAATGCTTAGGCAAGATATCTTAATTTCGAACAAATACATTTTAATGTTAATGGATAAAATACTAGAACTTCAACAAATTCTTAGGCATCTCAAAGATGGACTACATGTTATAAGAACATTGTTAGAAGAGCTCTTGCAAAACATTAATAGATGAGTTAGTTCTTGATTCTGGAAGAATAATAAGTAGAAGCATTAAATTCCATAAAGAATGGCTAATTAGTAAAGAAATTTCTACCAATATTTTCTAATTTTTGAACCAATTTTGAAATTGAATACATGCTAAAGGCTATGTATTGTAATATTCTCAACAGAGTTAGTGAAAAAATAAATATCAGAGTATTATGGATTAGAAATATATGTATAAATGTAATATGTTTTATAAGTTATATCATAATATTGGTTATTCAACTTAGAAATTCATTTAATCTTTATATGGAAACGACTTATTTAGATATTTGTTAAATCTTGTATCGAATAGTTGTTTAAATAGAAAAATATCGGATTGGTCAATAGGGTAACCAAAGAAAATTGTGATGGTAAAGTAATGTCACTAAAAATTGCAATGTAACCAACTTGTAATATTTCCTATGTAGTTATAGGACTTGAAAATTTGATAAATCAACAAAACAATGTAAGAAACGAGACTGCAAGAAAGAAAAAAATGACATAGCATAGTAGAAAACATGGAGCCAAAACAAAATTAGTTCATTGGATTACTTTGTTGTAAAATGTCATACTAGCATTTGCATTAGTAGAATAAATGATTACATTGCTAATCTTGTCCCCATCAGTATAGTTATTGATTAATAATTTAGAATCGAATCCCAATTATCTAATAAAACGAAAGAGTTGTTTAACAAAAAATAAAATAAAAAAAAACAATTCCTAAATGAGAAGCATTAAGACAATGTTAGGATGCTTGGAAATGGAAGGAGCAAGTATTGCATTGTTTACTAAATCACATAAGAATGTAAACAAAAAAACTTTTCATTGTATACATATAGCTAAGATATGATGGTCTATCATAAATGTGCCATGTGTCTCCAACTTGGTCAATATTTCAATAACATTTGTTTTGTCTTCACAATATTGATCATAAAACATTTTTCGTAGTGCAAAGTAGTACTCTATTGAAAATGCATCCAAAGAGTCTCATTTTGACTTTTCCTTAGTCAACCTAGAGAAAAATTGAATTTCCACATCGATAGAGATATTAGAGGTAGTTAACTAAGGTGACATGGCAGTTCTCACTCAGTTAACTTAGTTAATTCGATTTGGAGAGATTGAGTTCAGTTAGGCATGAGTGAATGCTAATTTGTAGCAATCTAATTTAGTTATATTAAGTTTTGGTTAGTTAAACTAGTTCCAACTGTTGGAGGAACTAGTGGAAGGTCAGTTGTGTAGTGTGACTTCAGTCTAACTCAGCGATCATCCAGTTAACTGATCAATAAACCAAAAACAACTAGTGCACGTAGATAATTTTAAGTTACCTTATTGAATTGGATATTCCAAGGTAGTGAAACATCAATTGTTGACTATTATTGATTATATAGGTGTTACATGCAAGTTGATGATCAACCCGAGGAATTGTGCAATCCATTTTGGAGAAATTCCTAAATAATAGGGGCCTAATTTATGAGGGAATTGAGCAAGTAAATAGGGGCTCAAGAAGAGGTAGAAATTGACTATGTTTGGGTCAGATCATCTAAGTGAGTAGAGAGATAGATTATACACTTCTAGGTTGTGCTAAGTTGAGCTAATAAATCATAATACATCTCCATTCATCATATTAATGTGAACATGCAATAGGGTTTTTAGCAGATTTCTTTCCTTGGGAACAATACTATGTTTATGTGTGGTATTCCTTATTGCATTTCTGCGATTGATGTTCTAAATTATGGATTACTTTCCACAGAGCACTAGAGTAGGTTTGGGTCTTGTGATTTTGATTAAAACCTCATGATAAATTGCTAATTACTACATGATATCAGAGTGGGATTCACATTAGAGCAATAATTTCGAAGTTGTTTCTCAAGAGGCATGAATTTGCAGGTAGTGTAGCAAGACCTCTTCAAATTTGGGGAGATGAGATTCAATGGGATGAGGCTAGAGTATGCCCTAGAAGGAATCTCTAATTTCATCACATGTAAGGATCACATGGAGATGGTATTGGATGACAATGAATTTCTAGAATATGTCAAGGTATACATTCCAAAACCACCATCAGCTGATGACTAGGACCTAGCTCAGTGGAAGAAATATGTAGCCAAGGCAAGGAGAATAATATTGGAGGGAGTACAATATAACATTGTCTCAAATATCCTCGGAAAGGAAACTTTGTCTTCAATGTGAAAAGCACTGAGAGAATTGTTCAAGAATTGTAGTAACCAAAGGAGGCCAACACTCAAGGATAAACTTCAAAAATATCAAGATGCAGAAGAATGACACTATTATGCAGTATATGATCAGGTTCACACAATGTCATGATGAACATGGTAGGATTTGTGTAAATATTACAGAAGATGACTTGGTAAGCGTAGCCCTTCTAGGCCTTCCCAAGAGTTGGCACAACTACAAAGATTCAGTGAATGGGAGGGAGAAACTACCAAATTGGGAATGCTTATGGTATGACTTGGTATGGGAGGAAATAGAGTGCAATGTTAGAGAATGGACTTCATCTAAGGGCCAAGATGAAGAAAAAATTGCATTGGTTGGAAAAGAAAAGAAGGGAAAAGGGAAGTAACCAAACTAGAGTCCAGCTAAGGGAGCAAGAAGAAAGATTTGTCCAAAATCAAATGCTTCAATTTTCATGAATTTGGGCACTTTGCCACGAAGTGTCCACACAAAAATGAAATCAGGGAGACCTAAGGAGGAGCAGCACGTGAAGCCCTAGCTTCATAGCTCAATATTGACTTTACTGTTATCACATGCATGGCTAAAACACTGATGGGGATGGTGAGGTACTTAGACTTAGGTGCATCATTCCACATGACAGGGGGTAAATATTTTTTTAGTGAACTTGAGAAGAAATATTTGCAGATGCACATCAAGATGGGGGACTATGGAAGGTACAATGCAACTCAGACTGGTATAGTGACCTTTTAGAGGGATTCAATCTCCCCTCTCGTGCTCAAGGATATCATGTTCATTCGGGACTAAAGAAAAATCTCATCTCTGTTGTAGTTTTGGAAGACCGTGGCTATGATATTATCTTCAAAAATGGAAAATAATTCCTGGGACACATAGCCATGGGACAGGTGAAGAAAATTAGGGTTTATCTACAGAACTTATATAATCTAGATGTGGAATATTGTGTTGCATTATGCACTAAGGCAGAGAAAGTGTCGAGTCATGATGTCGGTGAAATTTGGAATAGAAGACTTGGCCTTTTGCACCATGGTGCCTTGAATATTATGCATCAAATAATCATTGGCCTCCCTAAAGGAGCACTTAAGTAGTAGGATATATGTAAATGATTTACCTTGGGCAAGTAGGCAAAATCCACATTCCATGATCGAGACAACAAACCACATGTAGTCCTAGAAAGAATCCGCTTTGATGTTTGTGAAACTTTCTTAAGAGCCTCCACTTCCAGACATAAATATTATGCTATCTTTGTAAATGACTTGTCAAGGAAGTGTTATGTCTTCTTCATGCGGAAGAAATATGAGACAATATCCAAGTTCATATAATTCAAGCCATTGGTTGAGAAAGAAACCGAAAAGAAGCTAAAGGTTATTAGGAGCGATAGTGGAGGTGAGTTCATGTCGAATAAATTTAGATTTTTCTATGCGAAAGAAGGAATTCGATGAGAGATGACAACACCCCACAACCCATAACAGAATGGAGTGGCTGAGAGAAATAATTATACCATTGCGAGTGTCTTGAGGGCGATGTTGTATGAACAAGGCCTACCTCTACATTTTTGAGCTAAAGAATGCAACACAAAAATATATTTCCATAACTAGAGTCGTCATCGCATTATGGGCATGATTACACAAGAGAACGCTTTTTCAAGGGGAAAGTTAGATGTGTCACACTTCAGGATTTTTGGAGCCTCTGTTTACTTTCAAGTGTCCAAAGAATCAAGGAATAATATTGAGTTGACAATGGAACTGGGGGTAACTATGGGTTACATAGAAACTCCTCACAACTACCATGTGTAGATGCCATCCATCCAAATTACAGTTGTGCATATGGATGTAAATTTTGATGAGGATAAAGTGATGTGGCGATTTCTTGATGGGGAGCTTCAGATCCCATAAGAAGAGGATATTTTAGCTCCAAAGTAGGAGCCTCAGGAAGTTGTGGAGCAGCCAAAAGTTGAGGAGCAGAGTGTGGAGACATCTGTATAATTCCTGTAGAAACTCTGATAGATCTAGAATTCTAGTTAAATTAAACACAAGTAATTTGCTGATACTTAAGAGAGGAGAGAAAGAATTTTCTCCATAAAATCAATGTATTAAATTAATGAACAATAGTAATACATGAGCAACCAAACCTCTAATCCCAACGGGAGGTGGTTATATAGAAATTCTTGAATCTAGAAAACTAGGAAAAAACTAGAAAAGGCTAAGAAAAGCTAAAGGGAGGCCTAAAATAGAAACAATGACTCAAGAAAACCTATGCCAACTATCAGCCATGAGGAAAGCATGAGGAGGGGCACATTGCCAAGGAGGGAAACTTTAAAACATGCTAAAATGGTCTGGGGAGCCAATCCCTTGATTTAAGGGGGAATCTTCATGTGGGGCACCAATCCTCAAATAACTCAAGTGAAAGAGGTGTGGTTAGGTGTGAACATACACTTAGATGTCTAAATGGTTGAGGAAATTTCTTGGACCAATATTTCCATAATAATAAGCCTTTAAAGGAAAAAAAGAAAGGGAAAGTTGGTCCATGGATCTAGTTTACCAAAAACCAAGTGTGAACATGATTTTTAGTACATGTGTCTAAGTCAAGGATACTTAGGCTAAAAAATAAATGTGGATGTTAGGATTATATTCCAACACCCCCCCTTCATCCTAACTCACTTATCTAAACTGAGTCCCAGCCAAGTTTCCATGTTAGGTACTCAGGCACAATAAATAAAAGATCCTCATAAAATGAAGAAAGAGGGAAAACCTCATGGGAAACCAACCCCCCCCACCCCCCCCACCAAAAGAGGGAAAAAGGGCTAAGTGGCCAGAAGGGTTTAATTAGCTATCTCCACCACTCCAAGCATAGCTCTCAGTTCTGAAAATTTCTTTTCAGTGAAATACTTGGTGAAGATGTCTACAACTTGTTGCTTAGTTGGGCAACACTGCAGTGATATGACTCGGTCACGAATCAGTTTGCAAATGTAATGCATGTGAATATCGATGTGATTGGTCCTCTAACTCTGAATTGGATCAAAAAATATCTCAATGGACCCCTAATTGTCACAAAATATGATATTCAGAAGTGGATATTGAATACCAAACTCAAAGAGAAGCCCCTGCAACCAAATAGCTTTTGTAGCTGCATTCACTACACCTCTATACTCTACCTCGTCTATAGATAAAGAAATCATGAATTGCTTCATGCTATACCAACAAAGAGGCCCTGAATCAAAGTTGAAAACATAACCAAAGGTGGACTTATGGTCTACACCATCTCCAGCCAAATCAGAATCTGTGTACCCAATCAATGAAGGTGGGCAATCTGCAGCATAAAAGATAGCAAAATTGGAAGTACCTTTCACATATCTAAGGATTCTCTTTGGAGATTTCCAGTGAAGCTCATGGGGCTCCTGCATATATCTGGAATAAACTACTACTGCAAAAAATATATCAGGTTAGGTGTGAGTAAGATACAACAAACTCCCAACCAACTGTCGATACAGTGTACTGCCCATCAAAGGTGTAGTACCCGCATCCTCAAACCCGATCCCCAAAAGAAAGGGAGATGTTTTTGGCTTGCATTATATCATATGAAAGTGAACAAGTAGATCTGATGCATACTTATACTGTGCCATATTGATCCCTGAAGTAGACTGAGAAACTTCAAGACCAAGAAAGTAGTGCAACAGTCCCAAATCTATCATGGAAAATCGATCATGCAATGCTGATTTTGCCAAATCAATAGCTGAGCTAAGGTTCCCTATCATCAATAAAGAATATAAATAAGGTACTATTAGGGAAAGGGAATCATCATGTTGCAGCAAATAAACATTCAGATCAGATTTGCATCGAATGAATCCAATGGAAAGCCAGAAAGAATCCATCTTTCCATACTAGGCTCTGGGAGCCTATTTTAGGCTATACAAAGATTTCTTTAATCTACAAATGAGAGAAGAGTTATAAATGTATCCCTATGGCTACTCCATATATATATCTCTTAATTGAGACCTCCATGAAGAAATGAAATCTTCACATCCATGTGATGCACTTTCCATCTACGAGAAGCAGCAATCGCTAAAACTGGTCGAATGGAGTCCATTTTTGCAATAGGTGCAAATGTCTTTGGGTACTCTATGCCATGTACCCAGGAGTATCCGTTTGCAATAAGTCAATCTTTGTACTTTATAATCTCACCATCTACAACAATCTTTGTTCGATAGAAGCATCTACATCGAACAAGATTTTTTCCTTTTGGATGTGGAACCAAGTCCCATGTGTTGTTTTCCATGACAGTAGAGTACTCTTCATCCATGGCAGCCTCCCAAAGCGGGTTTCCAGTAGTATCTGAGTGTGACTGTGCATCTAAACAAAGTTTCATATAGAAAGGTATGGGAGGAAATGTTTCGGTGGCAGCCAGGGCTTGAGGAGCCCTAGAAAACTGTAATCTAGTCCTTCTCGCTTCTGCAAGATCACCGACTAGTTCACTCGCATCTTGCAGGGTTTTCTCTGCTCAAGTTGGCAGCTGAGTTGGAGAAACCATTACCTACTCCTCATCCTCTGGATTAGACCTAAGAGGATTCTCTGATGGCTGCTCTAAAGTCCTCCAGGAAGTTTCAGAATCCTCCTCATTGGTGGCAACAAGCGGTTCCTCGGCAGGGTCTGCTGAAAAATCATGCAGTGATTCTTCTTCAAACTTCACACTTCGAGCTACAAGGAAATTTTCAGTGCAAGAGTACAAAAATATATATCCTTTGACACTGTTAGGATATACAGCAAAGATACATTCAACAGTTGGAGGCTCCAAAGCCTTCCTCTTATCTGTCGGAATGTGAGCCCATGCTTATGAACCAAAAATGCGAAAGTGCAAAACTTTCAGTTTATTACTGGTCCAACATTCAAATGGAGTGGTGCCTTTGAGTGCTTTGTGAGGAATATGATTCTAAATGTATGCTACATAATTAATAGCTTCAGCCCATATCTTAGGAGCTAATGATTTAGGCTGTAGCGTACAATTGGCCATCTCTTTTAACGACTGGTTTTTCCTCTCCATGAGACCATTCTGTTGTGGTGTATATGGAACTGTGTGTTGTAGTTATATACTTGCATCAATACAAAGTTGTTGCACATATTTGTTGACATAATCCCCCCATTATCAGTATGGAGTATATTAATATTACACCCAGACTCATTCTCGGCAAGTGCTTTAAATTCAATAAGGCATTGAAATACTTCCGATTTTAATTTCAGAAAAAATACCCAAGTAAAGCGAGAGAAATCATCTATGAAGATGAGTACATATCGATCTGTACTGATTGAAGGCTGCGAGAATGGGCCTGTGATGTCACTATGAATTATCCCAAGAGGTTAAGAAGCTCTATATGCCTTCCCTTTGTCAAACTTTTGCTCCAAATGCTTGCCAAGAATGCATCCTTGACATACACTGCTTGTGAATTTAATAGCGGGCAATCCTTCTACCATGTTTTCCTTGCTGAGTTGATGCAAGTACTTATAGTTTAGATGGCCAAATATTTCATGCCATAACCTACTAATATCATTAGATTGTGACAAAAATATAGTTCTATTAGATTTAGGAACAAAGTGGGAGAAGAAATACAAATGAGAACTGTGATCTGCAATTCCATGTGCAGGCTGTGAGCCTGTGGAAATGTCGGTAATCACTACGGAGTCCGGAGTGAACTCCACCTTCCTTCTAGAGCCGGAATTAGTGATCTGATATATCAAGAGAGTATCTGTGGATAGCGAGGGAAAATGAAGCACATTTGTGAAGAAACCCCCTTCAAGGTCTACAATTCCTTCTCAGCACACCTTTGCGGGTGTGGCATCTCTAAAGTAAATTGGTAATTTGGTGCTTTCTTCGATGGTGGAAAATTCATCTTTTGATGTAGCTATATGGTTTGATGCACCCAAAACAAGGATCCAAGCTGATGGAGTGGATGTGACAACCATTAAAGCATGAACATCTCGTGCTCTCCCTCTCTCATCTCCCAGTCTATTATCATCCTTCTTATTTGCATTCTCGGGCACGATGAGATTGTGCTGCTGCAATTGCTTAGCCATCTCATCGATTATTTTTCTCATGCAATTTTATTCAAGATGAAAACCTTTGGAAAAATAGCTGTAAAGTTTTCTTTCCTTCTTCTTCTTACCCTTGGGCAAAGAAGAGCTCTTTGATGATTGTATGGGTCTCTCCTTCTTCGATTCATTAAGTTTACCTTTCCCTTTTTGCTTGTCTCTTCCATTACTCTTTGGAGCATCAGTAGTCGCAAGTGCTTGGTTCTTTGAATGCTTAATGGCACCCATTTGGACTAAATTCGCTTGCTCTTGAGTCAATAATGCAATGAAGTCATTCAATGGAGGCATTTTCCATTTTTCGAGAGTCAATTTAGATGCTTGAAAAGATGATACAAATACCGAATATTCAGGGCCTAATTTCGAGAGAATCGAAAGGACGAGTTGATCTTCATCTTTCTTGACTCCACATGCATCAAGTTCAACAACGAGGGATTTAAACTTGGTGACGTATTCTTGCAGGTTGTGGAAATGAGT
Organism: Pinus tabuliformis; assembly: GCA_031772625.1. Taxonomy (NCBI): domain Eukaryota; kingdom Viridiplantae; phylum Streptophyta; class Pinopsida; order Pinales; family Pinaceae; genus Pinus; species Pinus tabuliformis. Next base: position 451,190,628 of record CM062806.1, read on the forward strand.
TGAACTAAGGGATATGAGTTCATTCTCTAGTTGATGCACTCTCATTTCATCTTGCTTACTGAATAGTCCTTCCAATGTGGTCCAGACCGCATCGGGAGTAGTGGCTTCGTTGATGTGAAAGAGGAGTTCTCTGGAAATTTATAGGCATATTTTCCCAATTGCTTCATCTAATTTATTGAAATACTTTATCTTCTTAACTGCAGAAGTTAGTTTAGTCTCCGTTCCCATTTTTACCATGTAAAGCCCTTTGCTTCGGAGGAGCAGAGTAATCTCTGTCTTACATTCCAAGTAATTGAAAGGATTTAGAAGGAATTTTTAGGACTAAGAGAGATGATCCATTCCTACTTTCTACATATCCTAATGATCTATACTTGCAAATAAAACTGTGTACAATCCACTAGATTCGATCTAGCTCCAATACCATGTAGAATTCCTAGAGAAACTGCAATAGATCTAGAATTCCGGTTAAATTAAACACAAGTAATTTTCTGGTCTTCAAGAGAGGACAGAAAGAATTTTCTCCATAAAATAAATATATTAAATTAATTAAAAATAGTAATACATGAGAAACCAAACCTCTAGTCCCAAAGGGAGGTGGTTATATAGAAATTGCCTAATCTAGAAAACTAGGAAAAAAACTAGTAAAAAACTAGAAAAGGCTAATAAAAGCTAAAGGAAGGCCTAAATAGCAACAATGGCTCAAGACAACCTATGCCAACTATCAGCCATGATGAAAGCACGAGGACAGGTGCATTTCCTAAGGAAGGAAACTTTAAAACACGTTAAAATGGCTTGAGGGACCAGATCCCTTGATTTAAGGGGGAACCTTCGTGTGGGGCACCAATCCTCAAATAACTCAAGTGAATTAGGTGCGGTTAGGTGTAAACATGCACTTAGATGTCTAAATAGTTTAGGAAATTGGTTGGACCAATATTTCCATAATACTAAGCCTTTAAAGGAAAAAAAGAAGGGAAAGTTGGTCCTCCGAGCTAGTTTACCAAAAACCAAGCGTGAACATGATTTTTAGTGCATGTGGCTAGGTCAAGGATACATAGGCTAAAAAATAAATATAGATGTTAGGATTATATTCCAACAACATCCACTCAAGAAAAATAGTCTAGAGAAGGTGGGAAAATAACAAGGGAATTTGAAATACTTATGCACGATGCAAGGGAGAATGTGGGTGCTACTTGAAATTAGCATAAGTAGAGAAGATCACATGATATATAGACTAGCTACATGGATCTAATGAATGAGATTGTAGAGATTGATCTATTCTCTTTTGAAGAAGAACTAGAGAAAATTTCATGGGTTGATGCAATGGTGGAGCAATACGAATCCATTGTAAAGAACAATGTTTGGGAAGTGGTCCCAAGGCTCGTAGATAAATCAATTATGGGTTTGAGATGGATATTAGGTAAATCATGCAACAGACAGAAGCATAGAGAAGTACAATGCTAGACTTGTGGCAAAGGGTTACTCTCAAGTTGAGCGAATTGACTATGACGAGACCTTTACTCTTGTATAAAGGTACTCATCCATTATACCAATTCTTACTCTGGCTACACAGAAGGGATGGAAGATCCACTAGATAGATGTAAAAATAACATTCCTGAATTGGGTTATTAAGGAGGAGGTGTACATCAAGAAAAAAGGCTTCGATACATATGATCGGACGCCTCATGCATGTATACTCAAGAGAGAATTGTATGGTCTCAAACAAGAACCCTGTGCTTGGTACACTAGGAACCACAACTATCTCACCAGTTTTGGCTTCACCAAGATTGAAGAAAATGAAAACTTCTATCACATCCTGGTAGAAGGTAAATTGGTGATTATTGCCTTATATGTTAATGGTTTTATTTTCACTGGTGATGAGAAGTTGATTAGATGTTGAAAAGACCTTGCAAGGGAATTTGAAATGAAGGACATGGTTATCACGCACTACCTCCTCAATTTGGAAGTATGGTAAGGCAATGGGGAGCTATTTGTCTCTCAAGGAAAGTATGCCGATGAGATACTTCAGAGATTCCACATGTATAGATGAAAACCCATGTAGATAACTCTAGAAACCAATTAGATGAAGGAGGATGACACTTCAGGTTAAGAAGTGGATGCTACCATCTATTGGTAGCCAATGGGTTCATTGATGTATCTTCTGAACACACAACCATATATGGGCTACATAGTCAATCAACTAGGACAAGCTATGGTTACGCTAACCAAATTATTTTGGAAGTTAGCTAAACATTTTTTATAGTACCTCATAGGCATTAGCCAATCTACACTATGATACAAATGGACAAAGGGAGTGATGTTGTGTGGCTTAAAAAATGTAGATTGGGTGGGGATTCCATTAGATCAAAAGAGTACATAATGTGTGTTTTTTCGTGTTGTTTCCGCAGTTGTTTCCGGGTACAAAAAGAAGAAAATATCTATGGCACTCAAGTCGACAAAAGAATAATACATGGTTGCAAGTAAACCAACATGTGAGGTGATATGGATGAGAAAGATACTTGTGGGACTGTTTAGTCAGATGATGGATCCAACTGCAAGCTATTGTGATAACCAGAGTTGCATCAAGCTCTTTGAAAGTCTTGTATTTCACAATCAGTTCAAGCATATAGAAATCCATTCACACCATTTATAGGATTGTGTCAAGAGGCATATAATGTTTATGTAATACATTCCGACAGAGGAACAAGATGCTAACATTTTGAAAAATTCCTTATGAATAGGGAAGTTTGAGTTCCACAAGGGCAGGATGTAATACCCTTCTCCCACATCTACCCAAGTAACTGGCCAACTAGGGTAAACATGTGGCGAGAAGTTACTATGATATGATTAGACATCCTATGTGACCCTAAGGAAATGGAACCGATAGAAACACAACATATAGACCTTCCAAATCAACAATAGGACTCCCAAGAACCATCCCAACCTCTCAAGTAACAAACCCTTGGGTCCCACTAATTTTTTTTACCATTAAACCTATTATCACTCAAAAGTATTCCATTAAAGTTATAAAAAGAAGGAATAATCTGAGATAACCACAAACCTAATTTTTTAGAATCATGTTCTAGCCAGCCTAAGTCTAGAGACGACTCTCTCTTTATAATTTAACTTTGTTTTGGGTGGGATTTCAGGCTAGTTCTTAGTGCTCATGATGTTTTGAGTTTGATTGGGTGGTGGACTTATGGAAATAGATGGGTAGAGAAAGTATTCAGGCTATTAGGCTATGGAGTCAATCAAAGAGTGGCTTAACTAGAGTAGATCAATTACTAAAGAAGGAGTTCACAGGGCAGACTATCACAACAAAAATAAAATTTGCAGGTTCAAATGGATGAGGTAGTCCTAACCAGGGTAAAAGGGTAATGAAGAATCCTTAAACTAGGATCAAGATGAAGAACAAAAAGAGATCAGTAGCAAAGGGAAACTAAAAATCCTTTACCATGGACCAAAGGGGGGGAAACTACAGAAGTAAGGGAGCAATTAAGGATTCCCAGACTAAGATAGTTTAGCAGAAAACAATGAGAAAGTAAACAGTCAAGATAGAGAGCATTAAGCTAATTCTGAAATATCATTCCTTGTTTACTATTCAGATTCCATAGAGAAACATGTGAATATTTATAAACATGAATAGAAAAAATTAATAAACATGAAGAGGTAATACTTATTTGATTTCCACTGTGCACAAGAATCCTATGAAATGTCTTTAACTTTATTCCATGATCCAGCAAGTCAATCCAGTCTTGATTACAATAGTTCCTTAACTCGGTATGAATTTTTTACAGAAATGTCTTTTAATCCACACTAATTACTTCGAAATGTGAAGTATTTATACAAAAAATATTTCAAAATATATGATAACAATTTGAGAATTATTCTAGGAAATCAAAAATATCTTCCAGTATGAAGATAGAGATAGATGGAAAACAGCTTCGTGTTGTCCCTTTTATTGTGATTGTGCGGGTTGTTGTAGCTTGAATTTGGCTCTTTCAATTGCTTGATATCTGTGTGTTGGAATGAATTTTTGTCTTTAACCTTACTAATACTCTTTACCTGCTACACTTTGATCCTATTCCACCTATTTTTCCTGACTTCCATATGGATTTACTGTAGTAAGTTTATAGTAAATCTATTAATTTTACCCACCATTCATCTTCAGGTAATTTTATATTCAACATTTTTCTATATGTCTCATCCGCTTCGATGTACTTGAAAAAATTTGGTTTGTTGACAAACATGTGCTTTACCTCATGCTCTACGAAGAACTAATTTTCCAGATTATCATGCAATACCTTTCCTCTGGGAATAGCTTTTACCCCTGAAGTGATAGCTTGGTCGTTGGTCAACTTGCTTAGTCTTTCAACATAGTCCTCTCCGGTCATAAGCTTGTCATGAAAAACCATAGGACTGGGGAGTCCTTTTTCCCTCAAAATACCAAATTTTTTCATGAATATATCAATATCAGTTTGTATGCTTTGGCATTTCTTCTCAGGATTGAGCATAAGGTTTCTTTTAGTAAGAGTCTTCTTCATTTCTATGATGGCTCCTTTCCTATCTTCTATGCCCAGTTCATCCAACGGATACCTGTTCTTGCTATTCAAAATTTTTATCAGTGGTTGGCCTCCTCGGGCTTGTCTCCTAGATCTTCTCTTGTCTTTTGAATTGCTTTTCAGTCTGCTCAAAAATTACTTGAATTGATGGCCAAACATCATTGACAGAGTTAATGATGTTGGACCAAAGCATGTCATTTATTTATCCTAGTGGTTGTTGCCAAGGATAATTTTAGGGGCGAATGTTCGCCCTTTGGCGAAATTAAGGGGTTTTAAATTTTTAGTGGGCGAATATTTTGTATCATAGTACATTTTTACAAATCACCTCAAATAGCCCACATTATTTTAAGGGAGAGGGTAAAAAAGGTAAATTTAGCCCTTGAAATTAGGACTTACAACCTTCCATTCGCCCATTTTCAAGAATAGGTTTTATTTAAGTGAATCCTATGGGCCAAATACCATATTTATAAAAGAGGTATGGTAAATTAATAAAAATATAAATAAATGAGAGGTATGGTAAATAAATATAACATTTTTTATATTTACTCCATAAGTCACCTTATATACATGTAAGGGTGTAAACAAATAAAAATATAAGTAAAGTGGAGGTATGGTAAATAAATAAAACGTCTTTTTATACTTACTCAAAAGGTATGGTTAATAAATAAAAATATAAATAAACTAGACGTATCGTAAATAAATAAAACCTCCTTTTATATTTAGCCCATAACCCTCGTTCTATTTATGAAGGCTCAAGAACGAGGTTTTATTTAAGTGAATCCTATGGGCCAAATACCATATTTGTAAAAGAGGTATGGTAAATTAATAAAAATATAAATAAACGAGAGGTATGGTAAACAAATAAAACATTTTTTTATATTTACTCCATAAGTCACCTTATATTTACGAACACTCAAAAAATGGGTTATATTTAGGTGAAACCTATGGCCAAAATACTATGGGACAAAAACCATGGACTAGATTGTTATTAATACCATGCAAAAAACCATTATTAACCCTAATATTAGAATTAATAAAAATAAAAATGGCACATGGTATTGACCCATGGTATTCACCAAAATGGCACATGGTATTGACCCATGGTATTCACCTGGAATGTAGCCTATTTAAATGGGGGAATTAAACCAGCATGTAGCCTATGCTAAGATTCACTAGGACTTTACAAAGTTTTATTATTTAGTGAAAGACTTGCCAAGATCTTACAATATTTTATAATTGAGTAAAATATTCGCCATGCCTGGTGAGAGATTTGCCAAAAAATTATATATACATATTATATTATTGATAAAATCGCCTTCCATTTTTCCTATATACCATGGAGATTCGCCCATTTATTATATTTATAAATTTAGGGGGGGTTCTTAAAATTTTCCCTGGTTGTTGCAATTTTATGTCCTTTTCAAGGAATTTTATCCTTTCACCCATTCTTTTAATCTTCTAAGCTTCTTCTTTCTATTGTATTTCTGTAAGTTTGCAGTCAGTGTCCAAACTTGACACTTTTTCTCTAAGACTTTTAAGCTCTGTAGCTTGGATGGTCATTTCCTCCATGGATTTTACTAATTCATTTGTCTTCTTTGTATATTTACCTACATTTGTAGATGTACCTGTGACTGGCATAGATGTAGTTGGTGGAACTATTGATGCTAAAAAAGTAGCCAATGTAGACGGCACTATTGTAGAGACTGTAGGAATTGCAGTCTATGGAGTAGTGGGCGACTCACTCTATTTAGAGAGAATCAATTTGTCTAGCTCTTTCTCTATTTCTTTTAATTGATCATTTAGCTTAAGGACTAAGTCCATAAGCTCCTCCTATTCCTTCTGGGTTTCTAGTACTTCAGTTGTTTGTGGATGATATAGATGAGGGATTTTGATCTGCTTTTTCAAGGCAGCTTTGTCATCATTTTTCTTTTTGATTAGATTTTCTGCAACCTTTACATCCTTGGAATCATGCCCTAACTCTATGCTTAAGTATTCTAAGGACTATATACTGGTACCCTTTGCCTATGAAGACGCCTTTTCTAGTTGGAATTGCACTTATATATTATTCTGCGAATTTTGCAGTTGATGCGCTGCAATGGCCTTACTGATCAATGTGGAATAGACCATTTCTACGGTCTGTTTGTGCAATTATATTTGGTCAATAGGATGTATATCCTTCGCTATTACCTCAAAATATATCTTCAAGTAATCTGCTATAAACCTAGGCTACTGTTTGGTAGGCTTCATGAAAGTCATTTTCATATTACCTTCAATTACATCAAAGGCTAAAATTAGCCTTGCTTGATTAATCGGATCCATTTTAAGGTATTGTGCATAGCTCTAGGCCTTCAACCTTTCATTTCTGGCCTTTATCTCTTTGTATTTCTCTCTAATGTCTAGTCCTGTCCAGTTGGAGCCCTGACTGTCGATACTTCCATGCTCCGTTGTCTTTCCAACATTTGAGCCAGTGTTGTGGAAGGTTATTGTGTTCCTCCAGACGGAGTGGTCAATCTGCTCTCTGCCCTTTTTGTACCTATGGTTCTAGTTGTTTCCTCCGAAAAATCTTGTTCTGAAAAAATATTTAACCTTTGCCTTTTGACATAAGTCTGTGCAATATGTCTGCTAGAAGGAGTGGCTTCCTCTCTGTCTCTTTTGGGATTCTTCTCCTCATTTAGAGGAGTCTGCACAATAGGAGGAGTACTCATGATGTATTTTGGCTAAACCAGCTCTTCCGATATGTATGGTTTCTCTAATTCTTCTTGCTATTGAGGCCCTTCTTCTGCTTGTTGCTTATTGTGTTCCTATGTTTCCCTTTGGGATTGGGTTTTTCCTGGCACCTGTACAAAGGAATCTTCATCAAGTCTCATTTCTAGATCAATCAACACATTATTGACAACAAATTTTGTGCTATCTTGGTCTACTAAAGTGTTCTCCACCCATTCTAGTTGATTTGCATATTGTTCTATCTTAGGAATTATGTGGTGGATATAAGCAGACGATTTGTTTTTTTGTCTTCTATTGCAGATGAAGTCAAAGGGGTAATATGTCCATATGAAGCTTTGTTTTAGTTTGAGCCTTTGAAGGGTTTCTTCTGCTTCTCTTCCAGCTTCTCTATTGTTGCATATAAAGGGGCCAAGTTGGTCTTTTATTCTGAGTTGAGATTTCTTCTTGGCCTTTACAAAATGTACCTCATCTGAATTAATTATTTGCCTATACTACTCTAGTGCAAACAATCTCATGGGGAGGTATCTTGGTAGTTCGTAGGGTGCTAACTCACAACCATATATTCTGATTTCAGTGCGATTTTGGTACAAGTACAAATCTCCCAATTTGTGTTGTTTAGAAAACTATAGGACCCTCCTGATATCTGCACTAATCCTATGGGGAGGATTTCCTAACAACATAGTTGCCACTGGGTACAAAAAAAGATTTATGAAATCTATATAAGTATATCGAGAGTCACATTGGTGGACTAATGGGGTCTAGAAGATTACTGATCTTGGGTTGCCTCTAGTATCAAGCTTCTAATGTGTGAATGGAAATTTGTCAATTTGATAGTATAGGAAAAGGTGATATAAAATTGATGAGTACTTGAATACTCTTTCATTGTCCATTCTCATGAATTGATCATGTATTTTATATGCAATGAATTTGGCATAATCAAACATGATGGTAGGGGACTATCCAGGAGTGTAAATGGACATGAAGGCTATAATAATATCATCAACATACTCAATGGCAGTATAGCCTAAAACACTAGATATCATAGATATAATGTCTCAACTAATTTTAGAGAATATGGTCCACATGTATGGGGGAGGGTCCTTAGGAATGTATTGCTCTTCCATAATGAAGGTCTAGAATAATTGAGCAATTTTGATGGAGGTGACTCTAGGGAATATGTCAAGAAGGTCTCCAACAGAAATGGGGATCAGGTTTTGGCCTAGTTGCAACTGCAGTATTTCATTGATGGATTCAGCAGTGATGGTGAATAATACAGTATGATCAGTAGTCATCACTGCTCTTGGGTTGGGACTATAGTTCAAATGGAAATAGTGGAAAATTTAAGGGAAGATATGAACTCTAGGGAATTCTATTTGAGCAAATTTGATTCCCAAAGACCTATTTTGTTTTGCATGGTTTAAGTATTAGTCCCTGTATCTATAGAATAAATTCAATGGGGATTCATGGATAGAGGTGTCTTTGATTTGGAAGTATTTGTCTGCCAAAGGGCGATGGTCTAAGTCTCCGTGGGGAGTGGTAATTGGTTGGACATCCATTGCGACTGGAGCAACCATCCTTGGTTCTTGTGTATTCAAGAATGGGGAAAGGGTTTTCAGTTAAACTGGAGGCAAATTGGTTCAATTCAAAGTAGTTTGGGATTTTTTGGCAATTGTTTTACTTAATTACTTAGTAACTTCAGGCAATTGAGTAACAAGTTTGGGAATTAGACGGGGTTTCTTGGTGAATTCGAATAAATACCTTGTTTCTTCCCAAAATGGGTCGATGGGCGACTGTGCACAGTTTGCAGGAGGTGTACGTGATTGAAGAGTGGTATGGAAGTTAAGTAGCTTCAATAAGTTGGCAGTTGGATGTGGGTTGACGGTTGCACATACTTTGGCGCTTGCATGGAAGCCTGAGCGTCTTTTTCATGATAAAACAAAAAACAATGAGTTTTTTAGTTTTATTGGTGATGTCAACCAATTTGGCTTGTACATGGGGAAGGCATGATCAGATATTAGTAGGATTATGTGACTTTTTTGTCATTTATTACGAGGTGGTAAGTGAGTTTGGATCGCATCTCTTTTCAGCTGGAGTGGTTTCGGGAGGAGGCCGTCCGATGCCATTCATCGGTGCCATGTAGCAACGGGGTGAAAATCAAAGCCACCCATATCAGGTGGGTAAAGGTCGAGCTACGGAGGTTGCCCGAATGATCGTCAACTGTCTGATCAAATGGGGCAGATCGCATGGTGATCGCGGTGGGGTTTTGTCAGGAGGTTTAATGGAGGGGCCCGGTGAAGGTTTAAGAGCACGAGATTAAATAAATGAATGGTTTATAGAGGATTAAGGGTGTCTGGGGTGATTTCACTAGTAGGGTCGATTATTAATTAACCACAGATCGTTTGATTAATCTCTTTTATTTGGATAGGGTTTATAAATTTTATGTTTCAAACTTTTCTGGGCGGGATACTAATATAAGGGTTTTTATTAGAACTATAGGGGAAGGGTTTATTGCTTTTTCAAGATTTAATATATATAAAGTTAGAAATTAATATGATGGTGGAAGAGAATAAACAAAATGCTCAGTATAATGTATTTTTTTTATTTGCTTTTTCTTTGTAAACGCATGATACTTTGGATTTAACTGTTCTTTTGGGTTTTGTGAAGGAAAGGGGTTTTCCCACGGGGGGTGATCACTTTTCTAAGGTTTTACCCTTAGAGAAAGGGGTTTATTAGGGAATATGAGTGAATTTGAAGGGGGTGAATGTTCATGAGGAGAATTTTAGTACTTAGGATCTATAATTTATTGGGCCGAGGGTCTGGTCCCTCCAAAAGTCAGAGAAATTCTCTGAGCCCCTTTATCTTAAGACTTTAGGTACTTTAAGACTTTTCTTGGAAATTAGTTAAGTGGAAAATTTAATGAATGAGGGAGGTTAATCAATCGACTTTGTATACTTTGATAAATGCTCAATTTTTATCTATGCTTAGAACTTTGATGATGAAGGTGAATAATATGATCTTATCTAATCAATCATCATAATTCTGCGACCATTCTTCTACTTACCCATCTACTCATCCTACCATTTTTACTTTTCTTTATTAGGGTGCACTTAAGCTAGAAAACCCTTTATCAAAACTTTTATTTTCTTTTACAAAAGTAATCTATCTAAGTCTAACCTTATTACATCCAAGGGCTCAGATTAAACATTTGAGTGCCATTTATTTACTCTACCTATCTACTTACCCGCCAAGATTAAATAGTTTGGTCAGATTTTATTCTTTATCTCTAAGCATAAAATTGAAAACATGAAATAGCCAAGTTTAAACATTTTTACCATCCATGGATTATGGCAAAGGTAACAAGCTTCACAAGATCTTTTATTCTGCATCAAAAGTAAATAGTAATAGCATTTTGACTTGTACACTTTCATGGTATTTTTTCTTTCTTGGGGTTCATTTTTTCATCTTTTTTGACGCTTTTTATTCTTTTTGTCCTTTCATTTTTCTTTTAGGACATACCCACTTTACATTTTTTTTTTATTTTTTTATTTTTTGAATATGGAAAACATTTGTAGAAAGCAAAGGTATGTACATATTATAGATTTGACCTCAGCCATTCAAAAATTATGACCCCTATTAGTATAGGAACATAATAAACCACCAGGTGCTCCCTTGATATCAGCATGCATGCATCTAGGAGGCTTTGGACGCTCCCATAGCATGGGTATGCATGCGTCTAGGGGCTTGTTCACCATGTTGGACCTGCCAAAACTTAGTGGATCTCCCTAGTATGAAGTCCCTACTAAACCTCACACCATTTGTTGTAGGAGTCCCATCAAGTATGTTGGCTCGGTTTCCATTATCTTAAATGTTTTCCTTAGATCTTAATTTTCATCACATGAGAGTGGCCTGCTTGTCTAAGAAAAATGAGGTTTGTCCACTTGGTGAGTGCTAGTGTTACTTGTGTAAAGGTTCTTTCACGACACAGAGAGAGGGCGGGAGTGAGTTTCGAGTTGGAAGGGAGGAAGTCCAAACTTTTTCAGAGACACACAACACGATAAGACATGCACAACTTCCAAAGGAGAAATCCACACAGATGCAGCAATCACAACACTCAAGGGAAGATAGCACACACAACACCGAGTGGGACAATCTGCACGAGTGCGACGGTCATTATAACAAGTTTACGTGAAAGGTTCTTTCGGATGTCTGGGTAGGTAACCAACACAGGAAGGACAATGTTAACAACTTATACATCACATTTTCATAAATATATGTATTAGAACAACTGAATGAGTTCAATTGTTTAATACATGTCAAAGAAACATGTATTACAAGTGTTCAAAAATAATCTTACAAACAATTATAACACATGTTTGAAAACATGTTGGCCTATTATTAAGCTTTTGAATTAATCGAAAGTTCCAAATCACATCGATACACCATACATAACTAACCATGTAGGCGGGGCGTTGGAGCCACTACTCACTCCTCAAAAAAATGATTACAGACTCTCAATGCTATGGGGAGGAGCCAAGGTCAAGATTCCTATGCATGTACAAATGAGGGTTATTTATAGCCAAGGGTAAAACTGGCCCTTGTGACTATTCAACTTCCCTCATGGTTGTTTGACTTTCATGACTTTTAAAGTTTACATGACTCTTCAGATCAAAAGTGGGCCTCTTGCACTTCCACTTTACATTACATTGATTTATAAAAGTATGGCCCACAATAGTAGTGTGGCTGACATGACTGATTACGCGACTCAACATGGTAGTGCTAGTATACTCATGCTACTCTTGGTGTGCATGTCGAGTTGTAGTGTTGCTGAGTGATGGATGTCCTATTGGTGTATCATAGCTTCACCTCTGCATGGCAAGGTGTGTGGAGTCTTCGATGGTCATTGGTGTTCTCTTTATGTTGCGTGTGCACATTTCTCCTGTGGTTGTACTTTTGCATGGTTGACATGTTCTTCTGTTCGCAAAAAATACTGCTCATCCATCTCCTTGCTTGTGTCCTCCTTGTTCATCTCATCTGTCATCGCGTCGTGTCTTATTCATGTACCTGTATCTGCAATCACTCATGACAAGATGACATAAAATCCATAAGCCTCCTATTCTACCATGATGCTTGGTCATTCGCTTTCAGGTGCAAGTGACCGGAAGAGAGGACAAGGATATGAAACTATGCAAGCAAAGCTTAAAGCTGCGATGATGGCTTCGGCTAGTGGTGGTGAAAATTGCATAGAAGTCACTAGGAGATTGAGAGGGGAAATTTGTATCGATGGTGACTTTCAGTAGGATCTAGCTCGGCTGGAGGGAAGATCTGTGCAATTTATAGAGGGAAGAAGTGCAAGCTAAGGAGAGGCTTGGTAGCAAAAATTACGCAACTCCTGGAGGGAGCTAGTAGTTTTCTGTGGGATGTCTTGGCAATAAAAATTGTGCAATTCCTGGAGGGATCTTGTAGCAAGTTGTGAGATGTATTAAAAAAATATTTGCAATTCTTGGAGGGAGAAGGCAGAGGGCATGGGATTGTTGGAGTAAAAAGCTGTTGAATCACTGCGATGCTAACCTGTTGAACAACTCTGTGCAATTTCTGAGCTGAGTGGGGTTTTGGGTAGCTGAGGGACTTGCTCATGAAATATGTGTAGTTTTTTGTGTTGGAATTATGATACATATGTTGTACTTGATGGCAACCCACTCATCTCAGATAATAAATTATAGTGTAGAGAAAAGTTCACGCACTTATATGCAAAGAAAAGTTTATTTCATGTACAGAAAAGTTCACGCGCTTTTATGCAGAGAAAAGTTTATTTCATGTAGAGAAAAGTTCACGCACTTTTATGCAGAGAAAAGTTTATTTCATGTAGAGAAAAAGTTCACGCACTTTCATGCAAGGAAAAGCATGTATATGTTGGAGAACTTACCTTTGGTCCATGGTAGTTAGTCCTTGGTATTTGAACCTATGAGGAAAAGCGCGTATATGTTGGAGAACTTACCTTTGGTCCATGGTAGTTATTCGTTGGTATTTGAACCTATGAGGAAAAGCGCGTATATGTTGGAGAACTTACCTTTGGTCCATGATAGTTAGTCCTTGGTATTTGAACCTATGGTTTTGGACCATGGTTCGCACTTTCACGTATATGTTGGAGAACTTACCTTTGGTCCATGGTAGTTAGTCCTCAGTTTTTTGATCCTATGGTTTTGGCCCGTGGTATTGTGAAAGGCCTAAGACTATAAAAAGAGGAAGGAGATCATTTGGCAAAGCATCTTCTAAATTATTGAATATCTGATAAAGTGCTAGATCTGGAATATTGTGATTGGGTTTTGGTGTAGATCTAGATCTGAATGAAGAAGGAACCTGAGCGTAAGGAGAAGGATAAGTTCTATCGATGGGTCAAAATCTTAAGGTTGGAATAGTGGTATCTCTATATGATTTTGATCTGTGATATGTTGCATACGCTTGATCTATAAATCTAATAATCTGGGTCTAAATTATTGATGCATGTTTTATTTTACACATGTTATGATCTGGGTATGTCTGATGTAACAACTACAAAGTTATAAGGAAATATTTGCAGATTTGTATGCGGGTTGGCTTTGGTGAAATCGGAGATTGATGATGCAAGTGTAGTTGATGGGTTTTGGATGTTCTTGGATCCAGTTTGAAAATTTATGAAAAGTGGTCCTTGAAAGAAAAGAAGTAGGGGGTTGTAGCTCCCTTCCAGGAGAGACTGGAAAATGAAAGAGAGAGTTGTAGCTCTCTGCAGGTTGTAGCCTGCGTACTGGTAAAGGACTGCACCAGTACAAAATCATTGTAAAAGGAGTTTCTTATTAAAAGAAGATAGAGACATATTGCAGCAGGTGGTTTTCACCCACATTGGGTTTCCACCTTATATCTGGTGTTCTTTTGTGTGACTATTTTCTTTTCTTGTTCCTGCTCATTATTTTATGATTCTGACATACAAAGTAATGATCAATATTTGAAGAATTATTCAAAGTATAAATAAGGAAGATATATTGAAAATAATTTGATAATACTGATTCACCCCCCCTCTCAGTATTATTTCCAACATTTTGGACGAGCATCCATCCAGCTAACTAGGTGGATGGCTGGGGAAATTGCATAATATTTTGGGGGAGACATGGACGGGCACTAGGTGTTTATCCAACATGTTTGCATAATTTCCTGAGTCAGCAGAGAGGGAAAGGACAACAAATTTTGCGCAATTTTTGAAGGGAGTGAGTTTGAGGGTGATTGCCCAGAAAAACTCTCTAGTTGATCATTTGCAGGGTTGGTTAATCAGCTTGCATGCAGCATAGACTAAAATGGTTTTTTGGACACTTATGCTCTTCTCTAGGCGACAGTCGATCGAATCGATTATACAGTGGACGTTTGGATGTTGGATGGTTATCCAAACATTAGAACTTGATAAAAATAGATAAGTGTGTGTGGGAGTGAATTTGAGCATGTGCGACCTTAAAAACGCACTCAACATGACTTGATGACAAGAGGCCTCAAACCATCAAGACAACATATACTCAACATGAATGACCGGTGATGTCAGCGACAAGCACGACGCATGTGATAGATTGCTAAACAACCATGATGAATCTTCCACAAAAGTGTATAAAACTTCATGTGTGAGTGTGACAGATGCTTAGATAGAAAATGCACCATGTACGTGCAAAGCGAAGACCTTGTGCATGACCAGAACATGACTATAAGCATGACATTTTGGCCAACAAGAAAAATGTTGTCTACCTAACAGTGAAGCAAGGAAGGTGTAAGGACGCAACATGAGCTCAAGGGATGAGCTCAAGTGCTTTCAAATGTCAAGTAAAAATCCAAGGGAGGCTCCAAAATTGGTTGCAGGCCAAATGTTTGGAGGGTGTTGTAGCCACTACAACACTTGATGACACACTGGTAGAATTACAACTTCTTTGTTCTCCTTCATTGAAAACACAGGGCCTTGGTCTTTCAGGGAGTATTGATTTATTTTTTGGGTTACTTTGTCTTTCCCACTTACCCCATGGACAAACATTGTTCACCTCTTTCAAACTCAGTCAAAAACACCAAAAGTTTTAGCTTGATCATAATGTTTCGAAATCGGGAAGGGTAGTTTGGCTTAGGAGTTTAAAAAATTCAAAGTATATGTTTTCGTCTCTGGTATTGCTCCACTACTAGCAGACCTGGACAATACCCCGACAGAGTCATGCAAGAACACAAACATTGCTCCACTACCAGTGAACTTGGTTAGTACCCTGGTGGAGTTGGATGCTTCACCTCTCTGCGCAAAAATCCTTTCTCTTCTTTTGCCTTTGTATTTTTTTTTAAATAGGACTGTGCAGAGGAACTTATTTATTTTTGGGGTGGAAGAGGGATCCTGACTAATTGAGAGAAGAAGAGGTTGTTCCATCAGAGAAGCATGTAAGACCTCTGACATAGGTTTGCTCGTTTAGATTTTCCCCTTCTTTGTTTCTACTAGTTGGATGAGCTTGAACACATAGAGAAGAAGGTTGAGTACAGGCATAGGGTTTCCTAATGTGGACATAGGTTCATGGTTGGACCCAAGCTTACCTTGCAGACAACTCATATTTTCCATGAAGACTTCAACAATTGAAGGTTATAACCAAGCACAGAGAAGACAGACACATGATTGGTCAAGTGATACAGTGTCACAAGACTCTTTGTACCTCAACCACATACTCATTGAAAACCCAGAACATAGTAGAGGGTAGCACTTATTTATAAAAATAAAAATAGCATGACACTAAGAAAACAAAACAAAACGAAACAATAATATTAAGCAAATAAATCAAAACAACAAGCAAGAAAAGAGAGCAAGCAAACAAACCAAACCAACGCAGCAAGCAAACAAATAAGAAAACCAAAAAATAGTACAAGGAAGAAGACAAACACTACTCCTACTCCTATGCTAATAGTGGACTGGCCTACCTACATGAAGGGATATTTCCAATGTAACCACTGATGCATTGTTGGCCCATGTTGGTGAAGGCATGGTTCGTGAGAAACATATTCAAGTGAACCAACAAACATAAACGATATAATAATGAATACCAACACACTCCGAGTTTAAATGCATCCACATAAAAGAAAAGAGTGAAAGTTCAAGGAAAACCCTTTGTTGACTTGCCATTATGCTATGACAGACTACGTAGAGATGATAAACATATGCACTTTCTTGACTATGGCAGACAAGCAAACATGAGAAAAAGAGACAACTTATGCCATGTATGTGTGCTTGTTGCGAATGACTCCCCTAGTGCACAGGTGATGGGATCATGTGATTATGGTGGAGGGAGAAAAATATGTGTGTTGGATTTATATTCAGTGCATATATATGAGCGATGAGGAGCCCCATGTGTTTCACAAATTTTCCGATCAGAAGTGGAACTAACCTCAGGACAGTGAGGGCCTGACATAACCATCAGCTCAGGCTGACGTGCCTTGACAACCTTCAAGGTTTCCACTTTGTCAATAGATAAATCATCAGCGATCAGTGGCTTAGACATATTAGCAATGAGTGAATCAACATCGTGATTAGATGAGCAAGCACAAAGATCACGCCAACAATGATCAGAAAATTTAGGATCTTTGTTTACATCCTCGTCATTAGATGAATCATATAGATGGGTAGATGAGAAGCAACAATGTTCACCCTCAACGTTTTTGGAAAAAGTAGTTGAAATATAAAGTGGATTTTAATGAATGATTTGTCCTCTACATTATTGATCTTATTTAAATTGTTCGTTATGAAACCAGCTCACAAAAAGATAGAAAAGATAGATCAATTCCTTAGAATTCAGCCTCTTCGAGGGGGCAACCTCCTTTACATTACATAAATGAACAATTCTTGGATGATTCAAATGACAAAACCTCCTTTCTATATATAGGAGTCTAAGGAGTACAACATAACCCATCCGAACTAACAATAATAATATAAAGCCACAGAAATAAAAATAGAGGGATTCTATGGGGCACAGTAATAATAATATGGAGACAATAGGGGCACAACAATATTAATAAGGGATACAACTATAATAGTAATGGGGTAATCACTACTATTATAGGGACCCAACATGCCCCTCTCCTTCAAAAAAGTGTTGTCCTCAATGCTTGAGTAGTTCTGGATGCTTCTGTATAAAATTCTCATCCTCCCATGTGGAACCTTGAACAGATAAGTTCTTCCACTTGATAAGATACTCTGAAATCGATCGATTTTGTAGCTGTCAAGTTCTTATTTCTTTGACGGCTTCGAGTTCCAATATAATTTTTCCTTCATCGTCAAGTTCTGGCAATATTGTTTGAACTGGGAGCTTGTCGCCTATAACCTTCTTTAAACATGAAATATGGAAAACTGGGTGCAATCGAGAAGTTGTAGGAAGCTCCAATTTATATGCCATAGTACCAATCTTTCGCAACACCTTGTACGAACCATAATACTTTGGTGATAATTTGTTATCCATATTAGCTTGATTGAGGGACATTTCCTTATATGGTTGTAGTCGTAGGAATACCCAATCACCTACATCAAAACTTCTTTCGCTGCGATGTTGATCTGCCTGTTGTTTCATTCTATTCTGTCCCAACACGAGGTTATCCTTTAAGAGTTGGAGGACTTGTTGTTGATGTTCGATGTGATGTTCCACTGCTTGAACCTTAGAATTTTCTCTTAAATATGATGTGATGGATGGTGGCTGATATCCATAAAGTGCCATAAATGGGGTCATTTTTGTTGTTGTATGGAAGGAAGTGTTATACCACCATTTAGCCAGAGGCAACCACTTGACCCATTGTGTATGTTTATCAGATACAAAGCAATGAATATATCCTTCCAAAAATTTGTTTACTATCTCAGTTTGCCCATCAGATTGAGGATGATAAGATGAGCTATGAGCTAACTGAGTACCAAGGAAAGAAAATAATTATGTCCAAAAATTTCTAGTCAAAATGGGATCTCTGTCACTTACAATAATCTTTTGGTTTCCATGTAGCTTTTGAATTGTTTCCATAAATGTAGTAGAAATTATATTGGCTTTAAATCGATGTGATAATGCACAAAAGTGTGCATACTTGGTAAGTCTGTCAACTACTAGCATGATGACACTCTTTTCCTCAGAATTGGGTAAACCTGTGATAAAATCCATTGAAACCTCCTCCCAACGTTGGCTTGGAATGGATAAAGGTTGTAATAGACTCGGTGAACCAAACACTCCGCCATAAAATTTTGAATATCCGACTTAAGGCCACCCCAAAAAAATCCTTCATAACCCTGTGGTAAGTCTTAAAAAATCCTGAGTGCCCTCCTAAGGGAGAAGTGTGCAATTCCATAAGAATCTTTTGTTTTAGTTGGGAATTCTTACATAGGTGTAAGCGATCTTTGTACCATAACAAATCATTTTTCCAACTAAATGTATCAGACGTATTGGAATCTTGTTGTAACTTTCGAATAAGTGCCCACATTTCTTTTCCATTCTTCCATTCCTCCCTTTCTTCGTTTATCCAATCTGGTTGGATAATAGAAATGGCGCACAACATTGCTTCCACATCCTCATCCTTTCTTGAGAGTGCATCTGCTACCACATTTTGCTTCCCTTTCTTGTAGATGATTTCAAAGTCATAACCCAACATCTTTGTGACCCACTTTTGTTGCTCTTTAGAGGATAATCTTTTTTATAAAAAGTATTTAAGGCTATCATGATCTATTTTTACCTTGAAGTGTCTTCCCATTAGGTAGGGTTGCCATTTCTTAAGTGCATGGAGTATTGCCAACATTTCCTTCTCATAAATAGCCTTGTGTAAAACATTTCCCTTGATTGGATGACTTCCAAAAGCAATGGGTCTTTCATCTTGCATTAAAACAACACCAATTCCATTTCCTGAAGCATCACATTCCACAGTAAAGGTTTTTGTGAAGTCCGGTGTAGCTAAGATCGATGCTTGGCACATTGCCTTTTTAGGATGTTCGAAGGCCTTTTCTGCTTCTGCAGTCCATGAAAATGCATCTTTCTTTGATAATGTTGTTGGAGGTGTTGCTATTCTCCCATAATTCTTAACAAACTTGCGATAATACCCTGTTAACCCGAGAAATCCTTGTAGATGCTTTATGGATGTGGGGAGTTTCCATTCCTTAATGGCTTTAAGTTTTCTAGGGTTTACCTTAGCTCCTTCATGAGATACAATATGACCCAGATATTCCACCTCTTGTACTCCAAAGAAATATTTGGATCTTTTTGCATATAATTGTTTCTCCTCCAATAGTTGTAGCACCTTTTCAACATGTTCAACATGACCCTTCCAAGACTTGCTGTAAATTAGTATATCATCAAAAAATACTAACACAAATTTTCTAAGGAATGGTTTGAAAATGGAATTCATCAAACCTTGAAATGTTGAAGGTGCATTGGTAAGGCCAAAAGGCATGATGAAAATTTCATAACGACCCTCATGAGTTCTAAATGCTATTCTCGGAATGTCTTTAGTCTTCATTCTGATTTGATGATATCCTGAATGAAGATCCAATTTGATGAAGTAAATTGATCCATGCAATTCATCCATTAATTCATCAATGATAGGAATGGGAAACTTATCTTTAATAGTGAGCTTGTTGAGCTCCCTATAATCCAGACACATGTGCCACGATCCATCCTTCTTGTGCACCAATACTACTATAGCAGAGAGAGAACTTTGACTCGGTTGAATTATACCAGCCTCTAGCATTTTTGCAACCATATGTTCAATTTCACTTTTTTAGGCATAGGGATATCTGTACAGCTTGATGTTCATAGGAACACTTCCTGGAATTAGATGAATAGCATGATCATGATCATGAATAGGTTGGAGACCTTTGGGAGTCTCAAATACCTTGGAATGATTGTCCAAGACTTTTTGGAGATCTGGAGAAATAGATAGTTCCAATGTGGAAACATCTAGCAAACATAATTGTGCAATGACAACTCTTTGTTCCTTTTTTAGAAGATTTTTCATACCATTAGAGTTGATTATCTTTCTCGGTTTCCCTGCAATACCCCTTAATTCCACTTCCTTTCCTTCCACAGAAAATTTCATGAAAATTTCTTGAAAATTAAAAGCCCCCATTGGAATGGAAAGCATTGGGCTAGTCAATACATATTCTCCCATGGATATCTTGATATTATAACACTTTCCAGAGCAGTTTATTGTTCCTCCATTTGCAACCATAACTTGACACCCTAGTGCTAGATATAAGAAGCAATTCAATTCTTTTTCTACCTTACAATGAATAAAATTGTGTGTACTTCCTGAATCAATCAACACTATTACCTCTTTCTTCTTGATTTGTCCTTCTATCTTGATGGTTTGAGGAGTGGTAATTCCTGCCAATGTATTACAAGATATGGTCGGATTCATTTCTTCTTTATCTAGGCTTTTTTCCTGGAGTATATCCTCTTTTTTTGACATTTCTAGCTCCTTTTCTTCTTCCTCTTCACAATCTATGTAGAATAATTTCTTCTCAGCACACTTATGACCTTTAGTGTATTTGCTATCAAAAATGTAACAAAGCCCTTTTGCTCTTTTTTCTTCCAATTGTTGTGGTGTCAACCTTATAGGTTGTGGAAGACTAGGGGAAACAACACTTCCATCTTTATAGTTGTGAGTGGTATGCTTCCTGGTTTCCATAATTTTGCTTTCCATTTTTCTTGCTAACCTGAATGCCTTCTCTAATAAACTAGGTTCCCAAAGTTGAACATCATGTTGGATATTATCATTTAATGTCCCTATGAACACATCAATCCTATGCTCCTCTGGAATATTTTTTACCCTTATGTTGAATTTTTGGAACTCCTCAATGTGCTCCATTATTGAACCCTTTTGTTTGAGACTTATCAATTGGCTAAAAAAAAGTGTTGCTTTTTGTATCCTCATAATGTGCTGTCAATTCTTCCACAAAAATTGCCCAAGTGATAATTTGTTTACGCGAGCAAATCCATTGATACCATACAAACTGATTTGGTTCTAAATATAAAGTTGCAATACGTACCTTTTGTGTGTTTTGCACATTATTGAGATCGAAAAATTGCTCCCTCTGTAATATCCATGTT
Organism: Pinus tabuliformis; assembly: GCA_031772625.1. Classification (NCBI taxonomy): domain Eukaryota; kingdom Viridiplantae; phylum Streptophyta; class Pinopsida; order Pinales; family Pinaceae; genus Pinus; species Pinus tabuliformis. The sequence continues at coordinate 451,212,013 of CM062806.1, forward strand.
GTGGGATCCTTGCCATCAAACTTCCTCATATCGATTTTTGGAATATGGTGGGTCTTTGATCCCCCATTAGAGTCTATGAAATCATGATTAACATTTCTGTTATTCGCATCATGAGTTTCCTTTACTACCTTTTCACCATTAGTAAGTATTTCTTGTAGAAAATTTTTCAAATCTGTCTTCAAATCTTCCATGTCTGTCTTCAAATATGTCTTCAAATCTGCCATGTCTCTCTTCAAATATGTCTTCAAATCTGTTTCAAATCTATCTTCAAATCATCCATCTTAGCTTCCATGCCCTTTATCTTAGATTCCATGCCATTTATCTTAGCTTTTGTTAGCTTTTGTGAGATTAACATTTGTTGCACTTGGTCTTGTAATTTTGATATATCATGTAGCATTTATTCCTCTTCTTCATGAGTCATGCTAGAGCTTTCAGGTTGCTTATTAGGTGTTTGAATTTTCTTTCCTCGGGGCATTAGTTACCGATAATAATAATCTACTATGCCCTTTGAATTCCTTCAAAATAAATTTTCAAACCAATCCTAAGCAAATATTTTAAAAAATCTACACAACTTTTTTCACTTTGTAGGAGCTCAATATTACCTCTGATGTATCTCTATACTTTCTGATCATCCAGTTCTAAAATTGTGACCTGCAGTAGCCCTCTGTGTGCTCTTTCCAATGCCACTAGTCTGACCCAAATTGGATTCTCCAAGGAAGCGTTATGCGAAATCTCTCACAGTGACTTGATTATAGACTAGTCCAGTAGATCAAACTTGTACGATGTGCCACGAGTCACTGTTTCGACCTTTGGCTCTGAAAAATATCTACTAGAAACTACACTCCGTCCACTTTCTGTAACTTCTTACAAAATTTCAATCTGATGCATAGAGAGAAAGTTATGACGATTTTCCCCAGGTCACCTATTTGGAATGTAATTCAGGAGTCTGCAAAAAGACCAACTTCCTCAGATCATATCTCCGCAAATATAGTGAAAAAAGCTTTGAAATTCAGACCCGAGGTTCAGCGCGATGTCTTCTCAAATGGGTTTTTTTTTTAAGCTTCTGAAATGTCGTAAAAAACAAGTTATAGTGAAAATTCCACGATGACCTATTTGGAGCACCGAAACCCTAGAATCCAAAGCTCTGATACCAAATGTTATGAAACCAACTCACAAAATGATAGAACAGATACTTCAGCCTCTTTGAGGGGGAAACCTCCTTTACATTACATAAATGAACAATTCTTTGATGATTCAAATGACAAAACCTCCTTTCTATATATAGGAGTCTAAGGAGTACAATATAACCTAGCCGACCTAACAATAATAATATAAAGCCACAAAAATAACAATAGATATATTCTATGGGGCACAGTAATAATAATATGGGGACAATAGGGGAACAACAATATTAATAAGGGATACAACTACAATAGTAATGGCATAATCACTAATATTATAGGGACCCAACATTGTTATTTTTGTTGTGCTAATATCAATTAGATATTTATAAATATGTGCTTGCTTATTTCTTCTTGTGTTGAGGTTTCTTTAGTTGTTTGTGCATGTAAAAAAGTAAATCTCCTTAAGTTTAATATGAAATTCATGGGAAAAATAGATTAAATGAACAATGATGAACATTAAAAGTAAAAAGTACAACAAACCATCAGATAGAGACATAACACAGAGTTTTGATGAAGGATGTCACCCCTCCTGGGATACATCTCCTTGGTTCAGCTTCCATGGCTTGGGCCTCTATATTAGTTCAATTATGGAAAAATTTTGCTTTACAAAGCTCTATGGCTCCTGATACCTACACCAATGTGTTTAGAATGTCCAAGTTAGCTAGGAAAACCTCTTCCTGAGCCCAATTTGGTAAAAATTCCTCTCTCTATGATTTACATAGTCTTTCCCTAGAAAAACTCCTCTAAATCTCAAATGACTCTAGTTCGGGCCGCTAAATTTGGGGTTGCCGATATAAATTCCAAAATTTCCAAACTAAGACTGGTTCCTAATTAAATTTAAGCACAATTAATTGGGTGATTAGTGCTTAATTACTACATGAATAAGACTGACCACTCTGAAATTGTTGGTAGTTTCGTTGGAGGGTCACATGTTTGCAGTTTTCTAGCACTGGCCACCAAGTTTCTTAACCCTCATCATATTCATCAGAGTGTGCTCACATGGCACTAATTGTAAGGGACATGTCCTATCTAGATTCGTCGTCACATGATTGTTTGGTGTAAACCGGGTTCTGTTCACATGTGGACTATGCCAAATCGCCGCAATAACCATGACCTTAACCATTTTTGAATGACATAACCGCAACTGCCATATGTTGGTGTTCACATGTGGAGGGTCGGCCTACAGGCTAGTCCTTCTAACCTCCATCCCGAAAAAAATTAATCTTTTAATATGTATAAATAACTATACAGTTAAGAAACGCATGGTAGCGGAGGTGGTTAAGAATTTTGGACTATGTGCTGGAGGTTGTGGGTTCGACCTTGAATTCCACCAAAAATTTTCTCCACTATGTTGAGTCCTACCTAGGCCATCGGGAGGTGCCATATGGTGGTCTCTGAGCTTTCCATATGGCATTCTCCCATTGGTCCAAAACCTAACCAATAGAACTATGCCACATCACCACCTCTGCAACCAATCATATCATGACACTTGGCGAACCATGATTGACCTGTTGACTAATGTTGACCCTGCATAATCACCTACCACATTAGAAGTACAGACTGATCACTGTGTATTTTTTTTGCAAATTTCACCTATTTAGCAAAGCGAATAGAACACAATAACTTCCTCATACGAACTCCATTTTCAACGAAACAAGTTGCATTAGGATCTCTTTTTTCGAGACACGCACAGTCATTTAGGTTTTGACCCATTCTAAGAACTTTGATTTTTGAGTTAAGTACTGAGTGCTTGATCATTATTCCCTACTAGAAGCCTTTTAGACCCTAAAAGATAATATCGATTGTTCAACATGTGAGGGTACAACTCCCTTTCCCTCTCAATTTGCAACGATTTGTCTTTAGAAGTTTTTTGTCCCTTGAGTCCCACTCTAAGGCATTCGACGTCCCCTCTTTTCAAAGTCATGGTTCTTCTATCAAGTATGTGATCCTGCTGAAGTTCATCAAAATATTTTGGCGAGAAATCATCTATTGATGGCAGCTAAACATGCTCTTCTTGATCGTCAATCAAAGGAGGCTCAAACAATCTTAAATTCTCAACATTAACAATAGAGTATATTTGCATATAAGGAGGCAAATCAAGCTTAAATGCATTGTTACCAATCTTTTCCAAAATTTTAAAAGGACCATAACAGATTGGCTTAAGCTTTTTACCTTCCCCTTGAAGTCTCTCTTTGCTAATATATAACCAAACTTCTTCGCCAAATTGAAATTTGTGAACAGCTCGGTGTTTGTCATGCCTTGCCTTGTAGTTGCTTTGACTTTTCTCAAGTTGTTCCTACGTTGTACAATGTATAAACTAAATTTTCTCTATGAACTTCCTTTCCTTATCAGTGTCACTCTGACCATTGATAGTGACATATTTCTCAAAGATGAAGTCCAATGACGATCTTGGAAAGTACACATAACATGCCTCAAATTGCATTGTGTATGTGGAAGGATGATTTACCCTGTTGTATGAATGTTGTATTTAATGCAACTGTTAATCCCACAACTTGGGATGTTTGCTACAATATCCTCTAAGAATGTGAATGATTGTTATGTTGACCACTTCAATTTTTCCATCTATTTGCGGATGAAAGGTTGTACTCTTCTTCAACTTTATGTCCATCATGTCCCAAAAATTCAACCAAAAATTCCCAACAAATTGATAATCTTGATCACTTACAATAGAAGTAGGAATACCAAAATAAACCCAAATGTTTTGAAATAAAAGATGAGATTTTTTTTTCAGCTGTAATTTTCTTTTTAGACGGTGTTAATATACACATTTTCTAAGCCTATCTACAACTACCTACAAGTAATCATGACCTTTCCTTGACAATGGAATACCTCCCACAAAATCCATTGAGATACTCTCCCATGGACATGAAGGTACCAGAAGTGGAGTGTACAATCCAAGTTTCCTATTGCTAGGCTTACTTGTTACACACAAAGAAAATCCTCTTATCAAAACGAGAAACATTATCAAACATGCGTGGCCAATAACAATACCTTTGGAGATTCGCTATTGTCTTGCCTACACCAAAGTGTCCATCAATAAATGAAGTGTGTACCTCCCTTATGATACTATTTCTTTCTCTGTGTGGAATACAAAAGTTTCCCAAATGATACAACAAATTGTTATGTACATGATAATCCAAACTTCAATTTGGTTTCCTTGACTGAAGCTTGCATACACATCTTGAAAGTAACTATCATTTTCATATTGCTCAATGTAACTTTCATTTAAAACAGAATTACGCTTGAGTATAAAAAATGAATATACAATAGGCCTTGAAAGCATATCGGTTACCTTATTGTATATTCCCTTTTTATACTTGATAACCAAACAAAATTGCTGTAGAAAACCCATCCATCTGAATTGCCTTGACTATTGCAACTTTGAATGTGATTGTAAGTACTGTAATGCTTGATGGTCTCCTTCCCCATCAAATAGTGCTTCCATTTCTTAACACTTTGTATCAATGCGTAAAGTTCCTTGTCATAGGTGACATAGTTAGTTACAACTCCATTAAATATTTCATAATGAAATGAAATCGGCTTACCATGCTGCAATAGAACTGCTCCCATGGCATAATCACTTGCATCTGTTTGAATTTCGAATGGCTATTTATGATTCAGAAGTGCCAATATTGGTACTGAACTTATATTTTTCTTCAAAACATCAAATTCCTTCTGTTGTACATCTCCCCAATGGAATACTTTCTTGACACTTGTCAATGCATGTAATGGAGCTACAATTGCAGAAAAAATAGCGATAACATTTTTCCAAATTGTGCTACCCCTAAAAAGCTTCTTTCCTCTATAACTGTATTAGGCTTGGGCCAATTCAGAGTGACCTCAACTTTATAGGGGTCTATCTTTAGCTCACCTCCTCCAACAATGTGTCCCAAGTTGTAACAACCCTGGTTAAAAACTCATGTAAAAATATATAAATACCATAGATGATAGCACACATATTCCAAGTTGAATGGTGGGGAGGACATCCTGGTGGGTGTTCATTTGGTTCTTTAGGGTTAAGGAAATTGGAAATGGAAATGGATAAGGCATTAAAGAGGACAAAAGGTATTTAGGCACATTTATTTATGAAAATAATGGAAATTAGGAGAAAAAGGAGGTGAAAGGTCACAAGTTACATGCGGGGAGAAAAATGAAGGAAAATAATGTGAAATGAAGAAAATAGAGGCCTCATTCATAAAAAGGCTTCCGAGGATGAGTTGGAAAGCTTCTTTCTTTCAAAGTGAATATTTCGTCGGTTCAGTTTTGGGAGCTCTCTCATTATTCTCTCTCTCTCATACTCTTGGATACTTAGATTTTTCTTGGAGCACTCTTGAAGGGTGTGGCATACTTGTATTATTGGAGCAAGAAGGCAAAGGAAGAGGAGGAAAGCACAAGAGGGCATCAACATCAGTAGCTACATCAGATTTCTTGTAGGTACGTAGTTGCATGTATGGCACATGAATGTAATTTCTTGGTTATGATTTGTCATTGGCATGCAGGACGGTTGGGATTGACTGTGAATTGCCTAGACTTGCCATTTCCTGGATAGCCATGATGATTGTGGGTTTAATTTCATTGCTTTGTTCTGGTTGGTTCTCATGTTTCCTTAGCTTGGGTTGAGTTATTAGTCCTAGATGCCCTTTTTGAACAAATGCTCTGGAAGACTTGTAACAAGTTAGGTTGAGTTACTAGTCCTAGAAGCCCTGGTTGTACAAAAGCTCTTGAAGTCCTATAATAGCTTGGGTTGAGTTACTAGTCCTGGGAACCCTAGTTGGACAAATTCTCTGCAAGACCTTGGTGGGTTGCATTACTAGTTTTGGAAGCCTTGGTTGGAAAAACTCTCAGGAAGCCTTGTATATGTTGTGGGTTGAGTTGCTAGTTCTACAAGCCTTGGTTGGAGAAATGCTCTCGAAGCCCTGTATAAGCTGTGGGTTGTGTTACTAGTTCTAGAAGTCTTGGAAGGCTTGGATGGAGACCAATCTAAAAATGGTTTTCTTTTGGTGATGTTCGACTGTGAGGTGGAATCATTTTTTGATGGGTTGAGGTGCGTTGCCTCTGGAAGTCGTGGATCATGAGTTTTGATTGATGTGCTCTTTGAGATCCCACATTCATTTGGAATATGGCACATGGGTGATTGGCTGAAGAGAGACTTCGCTCAGCCAATCTATGGTCAGGTGCAATGTGGTAGTGCCATCACCGACTAGTTTAATGCATTTATTAATGAAAAGTTATTTCCCTTGATTTTCATATTTAAATGTAGTCATGTATATATGGATTTTGATGGTTGAAATTTTTATTGTATTTATGTTCCTACTTTATTTTTATATGAACATTTACCCTAGAAGGTGTTACAGAGAGGTATCAAAGCATGGTTCAAACACTTGGACTGGATGGGCTTTATCATAGGTGAAGTGAAGAACAAAGGGTTAAATTTTAGACCTTTATTTCATACTTGTTATAAATTTTCTTTTGTGGCATATTATAGGCTTAAAATTTGTCCATATTGAAGGTAGATCCCACTGATAATGTGGTCAAAATTTTAGGTATTGATTCACAATACCTTAGGAATTATGATCTAAGAAAGATCACCTTCTTGAATGCACCTTAAAATGGGTCATGTTGGAATGTCTGCAATAACCCATCTTCTATATGATTTTAAAAGATCAAAAAATTGTACACATTGAGGGAACATACCACTGACTATGTGGTAGAAATTTTAGATATTGGGTCACAATATTTTAGGAGATATGAGTAGAGGGAGTCGAGCCTTCTCAATGCTCCTAAAATCAAGCCTCAAAAAGGTCACACTGACATTTTTGTTATAACTTTTCTTCTGGGCACTCTCAAGAGTTGAAGGTTTTTCCATAATTATGGGAAATCCCACTGATATTGAGATAAACATTTCAGAGATTTATTCACTATATTTTAGAAGATATGACCAGTGGAAGTCAATCTTTCTGCATACTCCTAGAAATATGCACCAAATAGGATTTTGTTGGTATTTTTGTTATAAGCTTTCATCTATGAAACCTCAAAAGTTTAAACTTGAAACGTAGTGAGGGATAATACCACTGATCATATGGTTTAGTTTCCATGACTTGTACTACTACATTTTAGGATATATGCATTGAATCATTTACTATATTATTTTGCATGCAAAGTGTTTGATCAAATGATTAAAATGGTTCAATGATTAATTGTATACAAACTCTTTGATAAAATGGCCCAATGAGTATGTTGTTTGTGGTTGGCGATAGTATTGATGTGTCATAAAATTCATGTAGTTGATATATGCTTAATCATATGCAAGTAGTTTTCTATATTAGTTTGCATGTAAAGGGTTTGAAGAAATGCTTACATGCAAATGTAATAGTATAGTAGTTGTTTGAATAAAGATGTAAAAGTATGGTAATTGTTTGAATAAAATGTTATTTTTTGGATGGGAGTATTGTGGTATGACAATATGGATGTATTTGATCTATGCCTATTTTCATGCAAAGAATTTCCATATTTTCATGTAGGGAATTTGAAAGGTTGCATTCAAGGAATTTGCAAAGTTGCATTTAAGGAAATGGAAAAGTGGAATGTTTTTAGTTATTATGTTACAAGTGGAATAAGTGCAATGTTTTTAACTTAGACTCATACAAATGTATGAGAAATAAAAATCAATTTCTTTTCAATTGTGGTTAAACTTAGTAGAGCTTTGGAGATTCCATTTCCATAATTGGAAATTGGAGATCGGGCCATTATAGTAGCTTCCTCCTTCTACCTTAGTGTGACCATGGATAGTAAGGGGATATGCTTATAGGTTTTTATATTGATGAATGCTGATTTCAAATTAATAGACACGATGTCTTGATTTTTGGAAAATGTATTTGATGCTATGGTTACATTCATGATAGATATTAGATGATTAGTGTGGTTATATGCACGTGTCAGATAGTCAAGAATGATAGTAACCTATAGTTGTATGCGTTCCTATTGTTGTTTTATATTAGATAACTTGATGCTTATGTTGTATGTTGTTGATGAGTATGATATATAGATTATTTTTGTTGTGTGTTATTAACTTGATGATTAGGGTCATTTCATTTAGAAATTGATGTTATAATTTTGATTGGTCATATGCGTGATGGTTATGTTCATTGCCTTGAAGATCTTGATGTGATATGTATTGTGTTAACCTGGTTTGACCTATGCAGATGGTTATGGTTGCGATATTTGGGTATGAGCCAACCGATTTGTGAGATGGTGTCATACTAATCTAGATTGACTTTGCATGTGTGTATGCGTTTATTTTTAGTTAGATATTGTTATGGATATCATGATCTTATGAGTGCTTGTTCTGATGTGTTGTAAATTTATATCATGCTAACTAGATTGATTGTGTAGACAAGATCATCTCCCCTAAGATACATTAAGATATCAGTTTCTTATGTCATATATTTGGTGCTTGATTGCTGATTATGTCATCTAGTTGATTTATTTAACATGGTATGAATGTTTGATGAATTGCATAATATGAGTATGTGTTCAAATTATCTTGTTTTAAGATGATTGTGTTAAAATATATGTGTTGAGACAGTTGATATTACTTGAGTATAGTAGGTGATAGTTGTAGTATTATGACTAACGACTATGAGTTGACTATGGATTATGACATGATTGTCAGTCCTGGTAATAGTTGATTTCAAATTAATAAATATGATTCTCTTGATATTTGGAACATGTGGCTGACATGTGTGAGCCGTTGTAGGGTAACATTCTTGGTATTAGCATGACAAGGTAATAGTTGATGTATATATATAACTAACAGTTCGGTGGTGTGATAGCATATAGTAAGGCTCGATTCCAACAAGGTAAAGGGGTAAAAGAAAGGAATTGGACAAGAAATTCTTTGGCTATGTTTGGAAACCCTAATTTCGAATGAATGAGTTCCTTACACACAGGAATTCTTCTTAACCTTGATTTTGTATGAAAGTATGTGGATATGTGTTATATTCATGAACATGTAGTTGACAAGTATATTCGCTAGTATTTAGCTACAGGTGAATCTGTTAAAGGATTGGATTCCCTTGAGAGATGGTGTGGATGTGTTTAGTTCCAAGAAGCATGATTGGTGCAATAACATGAGGTAACTAATGTATTATTATGCTTAATTACACATTGACAATTGTGTATTTATGGCGGCATGATGCAAGGAGTTGCACGGCAAGACAGGTTTCCATGAAATATTGAAGATGGCTTAGGTTTAGATTTCCTTGGGAATGATGGGGATTGAGTCATGGTGTTAGTATTGTGATTTTGGTATTTTGAGCTTGATTTGTAGTTTTTTTTTTTATGTTTGGTTCAAGGCCTTTCCACTTTGTTGTAGTGTCATATCGTTATGGGATTTCGTGGTATTCTTTTTTGTTTTTCTTGTCTTGTCTTTTATTGTTTTGAGTATTGGGAATTGATTGGGAAAGAGGAAAGTTGATGGAGCCCAAGGAGATCTGTGTGGTACTAGAAAGGTAATGTAATACTTAGATGATGCTCAATGCATGAGTAACCATAGCAGAAGGTAAGGCTATGACAATTGGTTGGACTCGATGGGTCCATTGTGGTAAATGGAAAATAGCAATATGGTAATGAGAAAGCTAACATGAACAGGTAAAGTAAATGGAATTGAGGCATCCTATGCCTTGGCTATGTTGGGAACTGTTGTTCTCAATGTTGTGCATGTGTCACAGAAATAAAGGAAGTTTTCTTAACCTAGACCTTATGTTATTCGGTAATTATGTTATGATCATCATTATGCTGATGTTTATATATGTATACATGGATGTATGCATGTCATTGTCTGACAAGGTGATGATTGTTTTATGCTAACGATTGTATATGTATGTATCTATGTATCTATGTCACGGTCTGATAGGGATTGTCAGGGATCATTCTTGTGAAGGAATAATTGCTTACGTAACTAAATGGTATGAAGAGGTTACTGGTTCATGAGGAATCAAGTGGGAAGAGTAATCATGACAAATATACGAGGTCAATATCATATGTTTATGAGTTGATATTATGTGATTACATTATTTCTATGTTGTGCACAGGTTATACCAAAGAATACACTAGTGGAATGAAAGCAACATGGTCCGCAACATGCTAAGACAATCATGTATAAGACACTAGAAGCAAGGTTGATTGGTAGAGTCAGTTTGGTTCTGGATGTGTGGTACTGTTGTTATGCATATGTTGTATATGTTGTAAATTTTGCATATATGATGTTTGCACTTATGGTGTTGTGTATACAAAGCATGTATACATGCTATTTATGTAATGTTATGTCCACGATGGTACAAATAGGGTTGTGCAAGTATTGCATATGGGGTTTTGTATATATATTGTACTGTCTTCATGACGTATATTCAGCGTGTGTGCATATGGTGATTTGTGCATGATGGATATGCAGTACTGTGTACATATAATGCTATGTACATGTTGGGAATGCAATGCTATGTACAAGTGGTGTTTCATGCATCTTGTACATGTAGTGCTCTGTACATATGGTGTGGTGTGCATGATTGTATGAGTGGTGCTGTGTGCATGTGGTGTTGTGTACATGTTGCACAAGTGGTGTTGTGTGCATGTGGTGTTGTGTAGATCTACTGAATGTGGTCTTGTGTACATGTGGTGTCGCGTACATGTACATGTCGTATTGTGTACACATTGTACAACTAGTTTGGTGTACATGTGGTGTTATGTACATGTAGTGCAGTTGGCTCCGTGTACATTTGACGTTGTGTACACGTTGTGCAGGTGTTGCGATGTACCAATGGTACTATGTACATGTAGTACATATGGTACTGGTGCACACGTGGTATTGATTACATTTCATACATGTAGTGTTAAGGGAATCCAATATTATATATGTGCATCATGTAGTCTTGGTATTGCAGTGTGTGTACTCGTTGTGTTGAACTCTGTTTAGGTACATGTATTGGGTGGTATTTCACATCGGGTATAGATGGATGAAAATGTGTTGTACACTGGTTGTAGCTATATGTGTGTGATGCACATGATGCGTATGTGCACGTGATAGAGGAGAAGGCACTAGGTGTTTTTTTTGTGTGGAAACTGATACAGTGTCTATACAAAAGAAAAAAGGCAGAAGTAAGGATAGATGAAAGATAGGTATCAGTATTGTATTTCATTTTTATTATGCATGTGACTTATGATTCTGGTATATGATGATTTCATGTGAATTAGGATTCTAGTTTATGATTTATGATTCTGATTTATGATATATGATTCTGCTTTATGATCTACAATTTTGGTTTATGATGGTTACATGTGATTTATGATTTTTATCTTTGATGGATGTGTTTTGAGATAATCTGATGTGATATTTTTATACATGTTAATTTGGTCAAAGATGCTAGTTTGACTTCTTATGACAGGAAGCGAATAGGATTCCATGTGTACCTTAGTGACAAACTACTAATGAGGTATGATTTTAAGTTATTTCAATTTATTTTGAATCTAATGGAAGATATGTTCTTGGTACATGAAGCATGAACATGCCCAGTTGGGTAGTTGAAATTGACTGTAAGAATTAGCAGCAACAACAAAAGAAACTGGAGCATGCAACGACATGTTGGTAATGTATTCAGGCGCAGGGCCACTATGGGACAATGGTACCAAATATTTTCTATTGATTTCCATGAGCATGCTATGACTGGTATGACGTTTTGAGTAGGGATATGCCTTGGGTTTTGTATCTTTCGATGTGAGGAAGCCTTGCCAAGAGATGGATTACCTAGAATGGGGGTGTCAGCAGAACATGGAAGGTGAGTGACTGCAGAGGAAGGGGTGACCAAATTCCCACAGGGCTATGTAGAAGAGAAAGGAAGGTCATGGATAGATTTTTTTGGTCATTAACATTTCCAGATGGAATCAGATGCACATTGGGAGTGTGCCCTGGAACAATGATGCGGTAATTGTTCGCTGAGAGGACAAGTGATGCAGGATTATAGTGCTGGAGATTGGATGCAGATTGGACTTTATAGTGGATTTTAGACTTCCTAGGAAGGAGGTGAATCCTGGTATTACTTTGAGGGTGGAGGTGTAAGCCTCTGGATTCCCTTGTTGATTGATACAGGCATCATATCCTTTATTTGCTGGTTAAAAAAATTTGTGTATGTGTGTACGTGTATATCATTGTAAATACCATAGTGAGTTCTGTTATAAAGCTCAAATATGTGGTATGGTTTTTATCTGGTCTTGTTGTCGTGATGCTTTTCTTTTAAGCGGGTCATTCATTGTAAATATTGCAATGAGTTGTATTATAAAGCTCCATTGGAAGAATGTTTTGTTTTCAGTGGTCTTGTTGGTTATTGGTGTCATTGAACACTAAGGATAGTGTCCCCCTAAGGGGGAGGGTTCTGTAAAAACCCTGGTTAAAAACTCATGTAAAAATATATAAATACCACGGATGATGGGACACATATTCCAAGCTGAATGGTGGAAAGGACATCTTAGTTGGTGTTCATTTGGTTGTTTATGGTTAAGAAAATTGGAAAAGGAAATGGCTAAGTCAAAAAAGAGACAAAAAGGTATTTTGGCACATTTATTTATGAAAATAACGGAAATTATGAGAAAAATGAGGAGAATGGTCACAACTTGCATTTGAGACATAAAATGAAGGAAAATAATGGAAAATAAAGAAAATAAAGGCCTCATTCATAAAAAGGATTTTGAGGATTAGTCGGAAAGCTTCTTCCTTTCAAAGTGAATCTTTTGTCAGTTCAATTTTGGAGGTCTCTCATTATTCTCTCTCTCTCTCTCATACTCTTGGATACTTAGAGTTTTCTTGGAACACTCTTGGAAGGTGTGGAATACTTGGATTCTTGGAGCAAGAAGGCAAAGGAGGAGAAGAAAATCATGAGAGGGCATTGACATTAGTAGCCACATCAGATTTCTTGCAAGTACCGAGTTGCATGTATGATTTATTCACTAGTTTTGGCATGCATGGCACATGCATGTGGTTTCTTGGTTATGATATGTCATTGGCATGAAGGATGGTTAGGATTGACAGTGGATTGCCTAGTCTTGCCATTTCCTAGATAGCCATGGTGATTGTGGGTTTAATTTCATTGCTTTATTTTGGTTGGTTGTCATGTTTCCTTAGCTCGGGTTGATTTATTAGTCCTGGAAGCCCTAGTTGAACAAACTCTCTCGAAGCCTTGTAATAGCTCGGGTTGAGTTACTAGTCCTAGAAGCCCTTGTCAAACAAATGCTCTGGAAGCCCTATAATAGCTTGGGTTGAGTTACTAGTCTTGGAAGCCCTTGGTGGGTTGATTTACTAGTTCTGGAAGCCTTGGTTGGAAAAATGCTATGAAATCCCTATTTAAGTTGTGGGTTGAGTTACTAGTTCTGAAAGCCTCAGTTAGACAAACGCTCTAGAAACCCTGTATAAGTTGTGGGTTGAGTTACTAGTTCTGCAAGCCTTGGTTGGACAAATGCTCTAGAAGCCCTGGAGGGCTTGGATGGAGACCAATATGATGATGGTTTTCTTTTGGTGATGTCCGACAATGAGGTGGAATCACTTTTTGATGGGTTGAGGTGGGTGGCCTCTCGAAGCCTTGGATGAGTTTTGATTGATGTGTTCTCTAAGATCCTGCACTCATGCTTGAAATATGGCATGAGGGTGACTGGATGAAGAGGGACTTGGCTTAGCTAATCTATGGTCAGGTAAAACGTGGTAGTCCCATCACTAGTTCGCTTATTTCATTTATGAATGAAAAAATCATTCCCTTGATTTTCATGTGAAAATGTACTGATGTATATATGGATTTTGATGGTTGATATGTTTATTGTACATATGTTCCTATTATGTTTTTTATATGCACATTTACCCTAGAAGTTGTTACACAAATACACTAAACAAGTCTTTCCAAATTCAAACTTTTACATCTTTAAAAACAAGTGTTGTTTTATCAAGACACCAAGTATTTTGTTTACACGCATGACACATTGATCTCTGGATTTGCTGAATATAAGTATATCATCTAAGTAAACAATGACGAAGTCATCTAGAAATGGTCTCAATAAATCATTCATTACTCTTGTGAATGTAGTCGGAGCATTTGTAAGACTGAAAGGCATAACAAGCCACTCAAAAAATCCTTGTTTAATTTTAAATGCGGTTTTCGAAATGTCCTCTTCAACTATTCTAACTTGATGATAACCACTTTGTAAATCTAACTTATTGAAATACTTTGCATACCTCAACTAATCAAGAAAATCATCAATCCTTGGTAGTGGATAGCAATTCTTTACCATGATTTTATCCAATGCATGAAAATCCACAAACATGTGCCAAGTTCCATCCTTCTTTGGCACCAAAACAATGGGAAAACCTCATGGCGAAGTGGATGGGCGTATGATACCTTGGTTCAACAGTTCTTGAATTTTCTTCCTGATTTCCATGCTATCCATAATCGACATGTGATTCATGCCAATCTTAGGAAGTGGAACATCCTGATACAATTGTGTCTCATGCTAAATTCCCATCTTTGGAGGTAACTTGTTTGGTTCCTGAAACATATCACCATGCTTTCTTACCACATCAAACAAATCAGATCTTAATTTGTCATCACAAGTTTCAAAAGATTCATAATCAATATCATTCTTTTTGTTGATCACGAGAAGCACAAACACTTTACTAGCATTTACCAGTCCCTTCATCCACCCTTCATCCACCAAATAAATGTTAAGCTTTTTGCGATGGGCTCTCACAATGTACTCCACCCCATTCTTGAGCAATCTGTATTTGTTTTCATGGAGATAAAATAGTTCTTTCCTATCATACAAATAAGGAAAACCCAAGATTATTCTTGAGATTTCAAGTGGAACTACATCTAACTCAACTTCATCAATGAAATTTTCAGTAATGGTGAACTTGAATAAACATTTCCTTGTAACCTGTAAGTTTTCATTGTTAACTATCCAACCCAATGGATATGGCTTATGATGAGGTACAGTTTCAAGGTTTAGTTTTTTTACCAAGTCTTCTGAAATCAAGTTTGATTGTGACCCACTATCGAATAATGCATCAATATTTGTATGATTTCAAATCACTCTTACATGAAACAACTGTATTCTTGAATCTTCATTTGGAGTGTTGTTTTGGCTATGTTAGGAACTAGTGCTTGCAACAATTTCTTTTCCTTTGTTGACCATGGCTGAAATCTTGGTCCCATCACCACAATTTGAACCAAGTTCATGTTGTGTGATAGTGGTCATATTTTGTTTTCCCTTATTGTTTTGTTTCTTTGTTCTTAGTTCGACATGTAATTTCCAACAATGGGCTGCATCATGCCCATGTTTGGAACTATGTTGGCATATGATTTTCTGCCCTTCTTTCTTCATACTTGCAAGTTTCTTTCCCTTTCATTTTCCACGCTTCACTTTATCCTTACCCTTGAATGGTTTCTTCTTACTACCATCTTCATGAATCTTCTTTTCCCTTGCTTCAAGTTGCGTGGCTTGCACACATACCTCATCCAAATTGCTTGGATTGAACACAAGAATAGTATGTTTCAAATAGGAATGTAAACCCCCAATATATTTCAGCAGTGTATCTTGGGAATTCAAATTTACTCCTAACAAAAAAGCCCTTTTCCTAAACTCATGTGTATAATCTTGGAATATTTGGCCTTTGAGTTGCCCAAAATTGTGCCAACTCATAATGGAATTTTGCATATAGGCTAATGGATGAAACTGTCTTTTAATTGCATAAACAAATTCAACCCAAGAATTTGATATCTTACCATGGATTCACATTTCCGCTTGAGTCTTTGCTTCCCACCAAACTAATGCAACTTGTTCTGGCCTCAATGAAGCCAACTAGATCTTTATATCATCTTCTTGAAGCTTCTAAATTCTGTAGTATACCTCCAATTGTCAAATCCAATTGTCTAACTTTTCTGCGCTCACCTCTCCATTTTACATGGGAAGTTTGAATTTAATGTCTAATTTGAGGAAGGGAGTTTTCCCTTTTTGGTTTTTTGAATGAGTATAGACAGTTTCGGTGGTGGTAGTGGAAGATTGTGTTATGTGAGATGATGAAGACGACGAGGAAGAATGATGAGGATGGTGTAAATGGAGGTGGCTTTCCATCATTACCCTTGGAATCCTACTTATCATATTTTTTATCTCCTGTGATTCCTTCTCCATGTGGAGGTTTAGAACTATCTACAAACATTCTAGTGTTCCTCTCTTCATAGAGGTGTTTAACCATTTCAGTTAAAGTGTATAAATCTTTCTTCAATTCTTCTTCTTCTGAAGAAGGGTCTCCAGGCTCTCTTTCTCCAGAAATAATGGTTGTGGATTCAAGCTCAGAAACTGGTACGACTTGTACCTTGAGGAGTTTCAAGTGCAGCTGGAATTGGAAATTTGAGTGGTGGAGATTGTGGCCTTGTATCTCTCCTTCTTCTTGCATTATCTCAGCAGTTGCAACCCACAATTTCCCTTCTCCTTTCTGCAAATTTATCCTTATAAGTATCACAATTTTGCAACCATTAAAACCATAATTACACACAACTGAAGAAATGAAGCAAATCAACCTTTTCTTTGATACCAACTTGATCTGATTTTGATTGTTATTTTTTCTATGCTACTATCAATTAAAAATCTATAAATATGTTCTTGCTTATTCCTTCCTTTTCTAAGGTTTCTTTAGTTATTTGTGCATGTAAACAGGTAAATTTACCTAAGTTTAATATGACATTCATGAGAAAAATAGCTTAAATGAACAATTTTGAATAACAACAATAGTAAGAAGTACAAAAAACCATTAGATAAACACATAGCACAGAGTTTTGATGAAGGAGTTCACCCCTCTTGGGCTACATCTCCTGGGTCCAAATTCTATGGCTTTGGCCTTTGTATTAGCTAAATTATGGAAAAATGATGTTTTACAAAGCTCTAATTCTCCTGATTCCTACACCAATTTTTTCAGAATGTCCAAATTAGCTAGGAACACCTCTTCTTAAGCCCAATTTGGTTGAAAATTTCTCTCTCTATGACTTAGACACTCTTTCCCGAGAAAAGCTCCTCTAAATCTGGAATGACTCGAGTTAGGGCCACTAAATATGGGGTTGGCGCCATAAATGTTGAAAGCACCAAACTAAGGGTCACATGTCTGTGGCTTTTTAGTGATGGCTACTAGGTTTGTTAACCCTCACTGTATCCATCGGAGTGTGGTCACATGGCACTAACCATTAGTGTCATGGTCTGTCTAGAGCCGACATCACATAACTTTTTGGTGTAAACCATGTTCTATTCACATGTGGACCATGACAAATCACCACAAAAACGATGACCTTAACCATTGTTGGGTGACAATCATAGCTGCCATATGTTGGTGTTCACATGTGGAGGGTTGGCCTGCAGGCTGGCCCTCCTAATCGCCATCCTGAAAAAAATTAAACTTTAAATATGTATTAAGAACTATACGGTTAAGAAACACATGGTAGTGATGGTGGTGAAGACTTTTTGACTATGTTCTAGAGGTCGCAGGTTCAACCCCCCACTTCCACCAAAATTTTGCTGCATTGTGTTGAGTCCTGCCTAGGCTGTTGGGAGGTGCCATGTGGCAGCCTTCGAGCTTGCCACATGACATTCTTCCATTGGTCCAAAACCTAACCAATAGAACTACACTACATCACCCCCTCTGCATCCAATCATATCATGACACTTGGCGAACCATGATTGACTTGCTGACCAAAGTTGACCTTGCACAGTCACCTAACGCGTCAGCAATATGGACTACTAACTATGCAGTGACTTTGTATTTTTTTTTTCAAATTTTGTCTATTTAGAAAAGTGGACAGAACACAATAAATTCCTCATATGAACTTGGTTTTCATTGGAATGAGTTGAGTAAGGAGCATTTTTTCGAGACAGATGCGGTCATTCAGGTTTTGAGCCATTCTGAGAACTTTTATTTTTGAGAAAAATACTGAGCACCTAATTAGTTATCAAATGATGGAATGGAATCAGGTGTGTTCTATAAATGATCAGAAGTGGATGCATCCATTGATGAATTAACACGAGGACAATCAGGGATAATAGAATCAACAATGATGTCAGGAAAAAGTGGAGGGGCACAGACAAAAGGAGTCATCCTTCACTATGGGTTCGTGATCAGATGGTCGATCATACTCTTTGTGAATGACGATGCAGGTTATTTGTGAAACATCAACACTGTCAATGGCTTGATCCTCATTCAAAATAGGCGTAGATTCTGGAATAGAAGAACACAAGACAATGCAATATAAAGGATCGACAGAACATGGAGACTGAGGTTAACGTAACAAGTGTGTATGATAGGCCATGGGATTCCCAAAAAAAATTTCACAAATATTGAGAGTAGTGAAGGTAGGAGGATGTGATAGTTGAACAAATGTGTGTGCATGTTCTCCCACATCACTCTATGGTGGTTCAGTTCTTTGATGAGGGGAAGGCAGACAATTAGTTGTCACAACCACTGTGTCTGCTTGTGATTGTGTAGCTCCATCACCGAAGTACACTAAGTGGGGTTTGAACTTGAACATCATATTGGGACAAAGTTATTTGGTAAGGAAATATTCAAATCTGTCAATGAGATATTGGAATTTCATCTGACTTTTCAGAGCTTCAAACATGAATAGACGGAAGCACTGCAAAAAATCCATAGGCGATTCATGTGGGGCCATACATTGTTTAAACAATTTTTTATCAAGTGCTTTAGGATCAAAATGGTTAAAAATAGATTCAATTAGATCACTGAAATGCTTTAATGAGTGTACGGAATTATGAGGCAGTATGCTACACCATCGCATTGGTGGTCATGAAGTGTGGGTGCAAGTAGTGAATAGACCTTTGTTTCATTAAAACCTTCCACATTCTCCATGAGCGCATGGAAGTCATATAAGTGCTTAGGCCAAGCCACTTTGCCTTCACCGTGATACATAATTTGCAACAAGTCATCACAAAAATACCTCTTGACGTAAAATATATGTCCATTGGATATACATTTTGGAGGGTGAAATTTAAAAAATTCCATGATAGATGTGAGAATATTCAACAGATATTGTGAGGACTCAGCTTGTCATATGGCCCTCCTTCTAGTGCCAAAATGTTTACGATGTTGGACCCTCCAACATTTAGGGGATCTCCTCGTTATGAATCCAAACTAGACCTCACGCTGTTTGGTGTAGGAGTCCCATCTAGTATCATCACCTAGTTGCCATTATCTTAAATGTTTGCCTTAGCTCTTGCTTGTTAGTGCATGAGAGTGGTCTTCTTATCTAAGAATAGCGAGGTTTGCATACCTGGTGAGTTCTAGTGTTACTTGTGTCAAGGAGCTTTCATCGCAAAGAGAGGGAGGGAGTGAGTCTCTAGTCGGAAGGGAGGAAGTCCCAACTCTATCAAAGACACACAACATGACAGGGCATGCACAGCCTCCAGAGGATAAATCCACATGGATGTGATAGCCACAACACATAAGGGAAGATACCAAGTACAAAACCCAGTAGGAAAAAACACGTGAATGCGACGATCGTTATAAAAAGTTTACATGAAAGGTTATGTCTGATGTCTGGGAAGGTAAACAACACGAGAAAGAAAGCATTAACTACTTATACAAGATATTTTCATAAATATATGTATTAGAACATATGAATGAGCTCAATTTTTTAACACAAGTTAAAGAAACATGTATTACAAGTGTTCAAGATTAATCTTACAAACAGTTATAACACGTGTGAAAATGTGCTGGCCTATTATCGGGATTCTAAATTACGTGAAAGTTTTAAGAAAAATCAATACACCATACATCACTAAAATCGTAGGTGGCATGTTGGAGCCACTACTCACATAAAGAAAAGATTACAAACTCTCAAGGCTATGTGGGAGGAACCAAGGTGAAAATTCCTTTGCATGTACAAATGAGGGCTTTTTATAGCCATGGGTAAAACTGGCCATTGTGACTGTTTGACTTCCCTCATGACTGTTTGACATTCATGACTTTTCAACTTTACATGGCTCTTCAGATTACAAGTGGGTCTCTTCGACTTCCATGTTACATTACATTGATTTATAACAATATGGCCCACAGTAGTGATGTGGCTGACATGAATCAACATGACAATGCTGGTATGCTCATGCTTGTGGTGGTGTGCATGTTGAGATATAGTGTTTTTGAATGATGGATGTTATATTGGCGTATATTGTTTCAGCTCTGCATGGCAAGGTGTGTGGAGCCTTCGATGGTCATTGGTGTTCAATTGATATTGCATGTTCACGTTGCACCTTTTCTTGTACTTTGGCATGCTTGACATGTTCGTCCATTCACAGAAAATCCTCATCTATTTGTGAACACATCTCCTTGCATGCATCATTTATTCGTTCGTTCACGAATACATCTCCCTGCTTGTGTCCTCCTTCTTCATCCCATCTGTCATCGTGTCGTGTCTTCTTCATGTACTTGTATCTGCAATCACTCATGACAAGACGAAATAAAATCCATAAACCTCCTAGTTTACCATGATGCATGGTCATTTTCTTTCGGGTGCAAGTGACCAGGAGAGAGGACAAGGTTATGAAACTACGCAAGGCAAGTTTCCAGATGGGATGCAGGGTCTAGGCACTACTATTAAAAATTGTGCAGAAGTAACTGGGAGACTGAGATCGAAAATCCAGATCGGTAGTGACTGTCTGCGGGACCTGGCTTGGATGGAGGGAATATCTATGCAATTTTTGGAGGGAAGTAGTGTGGATTGCAAAGAGGCTTCGCGACAAAAACTACACAATTCATGGTGGGAGATAGAAGCAGGCTGTGGGATGGCTTGGCAGAAAAACTCTGCAATTCTTGGAGAGAGCTCGCAATAGGCTGCGGGATGGCTTGGCAACAAAAACTGCATAATTACTGGAGGGAGGTGGCAACAGGAAGTGAGATTGTTGGAGTTAAAAAATGTGCAATCGCTGGGAGGATGACCTGTAGAACACTGTTGTGCAGTTTCTAAGCTGAGCGGGGTGTTAGTCTGTTGATGGGCTTGCCCATGACATCTACGTAGTCTTCTCGGTCAGCCACAAATCGGCTGACTGGGTGGCTGGTTGGGAAAACTATGTAATTTTTCAGGGAGATAGGGATGGGAAGTAGGGGTTTGTGTGGCTTATTTGCAAAATTTCCTCAGTCATCACAACAAGTAAGGACTGCAACTTTTGCGCAGTTATTGAGGGGAGTGACTCTTTGGGTCACTACCTAGTCAAACTCTCTAGTTGACCACTTGGAGGGCTGGTTGATCAACTTGCGAGAAGTGCAGATTGAAATGGCTTGTTGGACATTTCTGCGTTGTTCTAGGTGAAATTCGATCAAGGCAATGGTAGGGTGGAGGTCCAGCTATTGGGGGGTTATCTAATCATCATAACTTCAGAAAAATGTCTGAGTGTGTGAGTGAGTGAATTTGAGCATGTGCGACCTTGAAAACGCACTGGACATGACTTGATCACAAGATGCCTCAAACCATCAAGACAACATATACTCAACATGACTAACCGATGGTGCAAGCGAAAAGCACAATTCTTGTGATAGATCGTTGAACGACCGCAACGATGCTTACGTGAGAGTGCATACAAGTTCACGCGTGAGTGTGACAGATGATTACATAGTGAATACAACATGTACACACGAAGCGAAGACCTTGTTTCTGACCAGAAAATGACTACAAGCATGACATTATGACCAACATGCAAAAGTTGTCTGGTTAATGGTAAAGCAAGGAGGGTGCAGAGACTCAACACAAGCTCACAGGGTGAGCCCAAGTGCTTGCAAACATCAAGTAAAACTCTAAGGGAGGCTTTGAAATTCGATTCAGGCCAAAATTTTTGGGAGTGTTTCAACCGCTAGAACAAGACTTTTCTCCTCATACCTGTGCCTGTGTCTCTGGATTTTATGCCTCTTTTTGAGGCCCAAAGGCCAAGTCACTACCGAGAACTCAATAAAACTTTTAGAACTAAAATATAACAACCAAGACAGCCCCAAGAGTTAGCTCAATCGGTCAAAACAGTGCCTCGCCAATCGGGAGGTCACAGGGTCAAATCCCGAAAGCTCTTGGGGTCAGGTCAGTATAGGCCGAGGGGTGTGCTCCCCTTCGGGGTCGAGCGCCCAGTTATTTCCGTGGACGTAGCGGCTGCCCATTGACCATGGGTATCCGTGAACCACATGTGAAAAAAAAAAAACAACCAAGAAATGATACAAATATAATTACTTGAACAATTACTTGACTTGAACCCTACTACCCATGACAGGCATTTCATCAAACATATCACAAATATGAAATCTACAGGTCTTAACAACAAAACTGAGCATAAGAGTCTCATACTTATATGCAATTCTCTACAAGACATTGTTTCCTTATCATGTTAGATGCATTATCATCTATTATGCCATAGATTCATTGTTCATTCATTTACAAGTAAAAACATGATGAGAGCCACATATTACCTTGTCAAGCTAATACCAAGCATGTTTCACTACAACTGCTCACACATGTCATCCTTAGGTTCCAAATATCAAGACATCATGTATATTAATTTCAAATCAACCTTTACTAAGTCTAAAAACCATGTCATACTGAACAATCAACTTTCATCAATAATAATACATAATGCTACAAGTATTACCTACTTACACTGAAATACATATCAGTTGTGTCAACATATATGTATTAGTACAACCATCTTAAAATAAGATCGTTTCAGTAAGAAATCTTACACACATGCTCATATCATTCAAGTAATCAAACATTCATACTATTATCACTCAGATTTTCCCAGAAGTTGTAAGAAGGGGAAAGGGGTCCGAGGTAACCACAAACCAATCTTTTAGATACTGAATCTAGCCAATCTGTATCCAGAGATGACTCTCTCTCTAAGTTTTAGCTTTATTTTATAAGGTTTTAGGCTTGTTATTAGAGCTTGGGGTTTTGTTTGAATTTGTTGGTGAGGTTCAATAGCAAAGGGGTAGAACTGAATATTTTAGTCCATTGGGCTAATGGAGCCAGGGAAAATGGCTCAACTGGATTTGGTTTCTCAATAAACGATGACTTCACAGGGCAAGATAGCTGAACAGGGAGCAAATATAGACTTAAAAAGATGGGATGGACTTAAAGAGTTAAAGGGCAATCAAGAATCCTTTAACATATTTTAAGAGAGTAGAACATGACTAACCATTAACAAAGAGCAATTAAGAATTATTTACCAAATGATTAAGATGAATAAACTAGAAAATAAGAGCAATTAAGAATTCACTGTTTATACTAGTTCAAAAGAAAACATTGAGAACAAAAACAATTGAAGACAGATTGCACTGAAGAACTTTCTGAATTATTCCTTTTCGTTTAATGTTAAGATATGAAACATAGTGAATATAATAAACCTGAGAACATTAACACATAAGATATAAGATACTTATTTGCTTGATGTACAACACATGAATCCTGAGAAAAGTCCTTTACATCAATTCTTCATCTAGCCAACCATGAAAAAGTTGTCCCACAACACTTTTTATTCCAAAATATTAGTTTTACAGCAATGTCAAAGAATCCACCCTCAATGCTCCAAATGGGGGTGTATTTATACAAAAAAATTTACAATGAATTATCTCCTAACAAACTGAGATATAAACTGAGATGACTAATCATATCTTTCAAGAAAATAGGGCTAGAAGACCTCGTAGATGACAGATAAGGAAAGCGAATGGTTTGTTGTCCCTATTCTTGAGAATGTGCTGGAGTTAGGCCCTATGATTTGGCCTCCTACTATCCTTGGTGTAATCATGTGTTGGCTACTCTGTTTTGATCTTTCTACTGATACACTTTACCTGCATCTGATACTCTTTACCCATTGATCTTTTTTAATCCTCTTTACCCTCATTGACTGGAGTAAAAACCAAAATTTACCTTTTACCACAGATTAATTACAAAATTTCAAGCATTTCCTCCCACCATTTTGGCTGTGGTATTCTAGTTTTCTGAAGCTTTTTGAGGGTTTCATATATTTCAGTATACCTGAAGAATGTGGGCTGAATTGGGAACAAGTGTTTCAGCTCATGCTCGACATAAAATAATCTCTCTAGGTTTTCATAGAGAACTCAGCTAGTGGGGAGTGCTTTTATTCCTGATGCACTTGTCGATGAACTTGCTTGATTGCCTGCATATTTATTCAATTTATCTACATAATATTTATGCTTCATTAATCTATCATTAATAACTAAAGGACTTGGTAGCCCTTTATTCTGCAAAATAGCAAACTTCTCCATGAAGGCATTAATCTCCACCTGCATGTCATGACATCTTCTTTCTAAATTTTGCATCTGAATTGTTCTTAGTTAATACCGTTTTGATTTCCAAAATGGTTTTTGTTCTATCTATGATGCCCAGATATTCTAGCTATTCTCTATTCTTGGTATTCAAAAAATGTATGAGCCTGTTGGCTTCCTCAGGCATTTGTCCTAACTGTGCCTTTGTCCTTTGAATTTCTTCCAGGAATGTCTTCACTAGATCAATTTGCTCAAAAATTACTTGGATGGATGGCCAAACATCATTTATGGATTGAGTGATGCTGGCCCAAAGAATTTTCTTGATCTCTACCAGAGGTTGTTCAAAAGTGAGATCTTTTTCTAACGTTTTCACTTTATTCTCCAATGTTTTAATCTCTCTTGTTTTTTCTGCAACATTTGTCTTTGAGATATCATAGCTTCGTTCCAGTTTTGCAAACTATTCTTTTAACATGATTAGCTCTGAAACTTGTAGTCCCATGTCCTCCATTGATTTTATTAATTCTTCTATGTTCAAATTGGCACTGCTACCATTTGTTGTCCCTATGACCACCTTTGCTGAGACTAGTGGAATATTTGGTGCTAATGCTGTTCCAAGTGTAGAGGGTACTGCTGTTGAGACTACTGGTATTACATCAGGAGGCTGGGAGGTCAACTCTCCCTACTTGTCCTTCAGTGCCTTTTCTAGTTCCTGTTCTGTCTCATTCAATCTCTCATTAAGCTTTAAAAGTAAATCCATCAATTCTTCTTCAGATTTTTGCTTTACAATCTCTGTAGTTTGTGGATGCCTTGAAGGAGACAGCTTTAGCTGCTTCCTCAAGGCAGCAATATCTTCATCTTTCTTTTTTATCAATGCTTCTACACCCTTTACATCTTTGGGATCATGCCCCAATGCAATAATAATTTATTCTAAAGACTTTATTCGGTTGTCTTTAGTCTAAGAGGAGCTTTCTCCTAGTGTATCTGGGCCGTAGTGTTATCCAACAAATTTTGTAATCGATGGACCATCATTGCCTTACTAGTCAAGGTTGAATAGACCATTTCTCTAGTTTGTTTGTGCAATTCAATCTGGTCCATAGGATGAATATCTTTTTCCATGACCTCCAAATTTGTTCTGATATAATCTACTGCTGACTTAGGTTGTTGCACATTAGGTTTAAAGTATCTCGTTATCATTTTCCCTCTTTAATGTCATAGGCTAACATTAATCTCTATTGATTTTTGGGGGCCATTTTCAAATATTGATTATAAATTTGTAGTCTCAATGGATCATTCCTGGCTTTAATTTATGTAAATGATTTCTTAATATCTATGGCATCTTTCATTGGTGATCCAAAAGATGATACTTCTACACTTTGCTGCCATTCTAACTCTTGTATCTGTGAGCTAGTCAATGTTCCTCCCTCTGGAATAGTGTGTTGACTAGCTACTCCTCTCCTTTGACTATCTATAGTCTCTTCCAAAAATTCCTCCTCTAAAATGGGATTTAACCTTTGCCTTTTTGTTCCAGGTTTCTTTGAGGGTCCACTAGCAGGGTTAGCTACTTCCCTCTCTCTCTTTTTAATCATTTCCTCATTTAGTGGAGTCTGCAATCTTGGTGGTCCTTCTATATTAGTCTGAGTTGGAGGAGTTGGAATTTGGACCTGTTTTTGGAGGTTTCAGGTTGCTGAGACATTGTAGACTGTTGTGTGTCCTAAACATTGGTTTCTAGTTCTTTACCTTTTGATGGCCCTGTGGCTAGTGTGCAGATTTCTTGTGAAGTTTGCTGAGAGGTTCCAGCAACAAATGCACCAATCCCTGATCTTTGTACCTGCCCAAAAGAATCCAGGTCAAGGGTTTTCTCAAAATCTTTCATAACATTCTCAATATTGGCCTGCTCACTCTTATTTGCTACTAAGGTCCCTTCTATCCATTCATCCATATTTGCAAACTATTCAATCTCTGGGATCCTATGGTGAATGTATGGAGACAACCTATTCTTCATTCTTCTATCACATAAAGTTGTTAGGGTCATATGGTACCCACCCAAAACTCTTTTGTAATTTAAGATGATCTTCTAAAATTATTTCAGCTTCTTTCCATGCATCCCTAGTGTTGCAGACAAAAGGGCCTCTAGCTGATACTTAATTATAAGCTGAGATTTCTTCTTGGCATTACAAAAATCGACTAGGTCTGCATTTATCATTTTCTTGAAATATTCCAATGCAAAGAGTCTCATTGGAACATACTTTGGTAGCTTAAAGGGGCAGAACTCACACCCATAGATCCTGATTTTTGTATGGTTCCTGTATAGGTACTGTTGGGTCCCTATAATACTAGTGATTACCCCATTACTATTGTAGTTATACCCCTTATTTATATTGTTGTGCCCCTATTACCCACATATTGTTATTTCTATGCCCCATAGAATCCCTCTATTATTATTTTTGTGGCTTTATATTATTATTGTTAGGTCGGCTGGATAATATTGTGACTCCTTAGACTCCTATATATAGAAAGGAGGTTTTGTCATTTGTATAATCCAAGAATTGTTCATTTATGTAATGTAAAGGAGGTTGCTCCCTCGAAGAGGCTGAATTATAAGGCGTTGATCTTACTTTTCTATCTTTTCTTGAGCTGGTTTCATAACATTTGGTATCAGAGCTTTGGATTCTAGGGTTTCGCCGCTCCAAACAGGTCATAGTGGCATTTTCGCTATAACTTTTTTCCTGTGATGTTTCAGAAGTCGCAAAACAAACCCATTTGAGAAGAAATCGCGCTGAACCTTGGGTCTGGATTTCAAAGTTTTTCGCGTGATATTTTCGGAGATATGATCTGAGGAAGTTGGTATTTTTGCAGACTCCTGAATTACACTAAAAACAGGTGACCTGGGGAAAATCATCATAACTTTCTTTCTGAGCATCGGATTGAAATTTTGTAAGAAGTTACAGAAAGAGAACGGACTGTAGTGTTTTTTTTATATATTTTTCAGAGTCAAAGGTTGAAACAGTGACACGTGTCACGTCGTACAAGTTTGCTCTACTGAACTAGTCTATAATCAAGTCACTGTGGGAGGTTTTGCATAACTCTTCCTTGGAGAATCCAATTTGGGTCAGACTTGTGGAATTGGAAAGAGGACACAGAGGGCTACTACAGGTCACAAATTCAGAACTAGATAATCAGAAAGTACAGAGATACATCAGAGGCAATATCGAGCTCCTAGAAAGTGAAAAAAGGTGTGTAGATTTTCTTTAATTTTTGCTTAAGATTGGTTTGAAAATTTATTTTGAAGGAATTCAAAGGGCATATTAGAGAATTATTATCGGTAACTGATGCCCTGAGGAAAGAAAATGCAAACACCTAGTAAGGAGCCTGAAAGCTCTAGCATGACTCATGAAGAAGAAGAAGAAATGCTATATGATATATCAAAATTACAAGAACAAGTGCAACGAGTGTCACTTGCACAAAAAGCAACAGAATCTAAAATGGATGGTTTAAGGAAATATGTAGAAGCTAAGATGGACGGTTTAAAGAAAGGTGTAGAAGATAAGATGGATGGCATGGAAGCTAAGGTGAATGCCATGGACGCTAAAATTGATGGCATGGATGATAAGATGGATAAGTTGCTACAAGAAATGGTCACTAAGGGTGAAAGAGTACTAAAGGAAACTCATGATGAGAACAAAAGAAATGTTAATCATGATTCCATAGACTCTAATGTTGGATCGAAGACTCACCATGTTCCAAAAATCGATATGAGGAAGTTTGATGGCAAGGATCCCGCCACATGGATATTACAGATGGAGCAATTCTTCGATCTCAATAATGTGCAAAACACACAAAAGGTACGTATGGCAACTTTATATTTGGAACCAAATCAGTTTGTATGGTATCAATGGCTTTGTTCTCGTAAACAATTTATCACTTGGGCAATTTTTACGGAAGAATTGATAGCACATTATGAGGATACAAAAAGCAACACTTTTTTTAGCCAATTGATAAGTCTCAAACAAAAAGGTTCAATAATGGAGCACATTGAGGAGTTCCAAAAATTGAACATAAGGGTAAAAGATATTCCAGAGGAGCATAGGATTGATGTGTTCATAGGGTCTTTAAAGGATAATATCCAACATGATGTGAGCCTTTGGGAACCTGATTCATTAGAGAAGGCATTCAGGTTAGCAAGAAAAATGGAAAGCAAAATTATGGCAACTAGGAAGCATACCATTCACAACTATAAAGACGGAAGTGTTGTTGCCCATAGTCTTCCACAACCTACAAGGTTGACACCACAAAAATTGGAAGAAAAAAGAGCAAAAGGGCTTTGTTACAATTGTGATAGCAAATACACAAAAGGTCATAAGTGTGCTGAGAAGAAATTATTCTACATAGATTGTGAAGAGGAAGAAGAAAAGGAGCAAGAAAGGTCAAAAGAAGAGGATATATTCCAGGAACAAAGCCTAGATGAAGAACAAATAAATCCGACCATATCTTGTAATGCATTGGCGGGAATTACCACTCCTCAAACCATCAAGATAGAAGGACAAATCAAGAAGAAAAAGGTAATAGTGTTGATTGATTCAGGAAGCACCCACAATTTTATTCATTGTAGGGTAGCAAAAGAATTGAATTGCTTCCTATATCCAGCACCAGAGTGTCAAGTGATGATTGCAAATGGAGGAACAATAAATTGTTCTGGAAAGTGCCATAATATCAAGCTATCCATGGGAGAATATGTATTGACTAGCCCAATGCTTTCCATTCCAATGGGAGGTGTTGATGTTGTACTAGGAGTCCAATGGCTACAATCCTTGGGTACAATAGCTTTTAATTTTCAAGAACTTTTCATGAAATTTTCTGTGGAAGGAAAGGAAGTTGAATTAAGGGGTATTGCAGGGAAACCAGGAAAGATAATCAGCTCTAATGGCATGACAAAGCTTCTAAAAAAGGAGCAAAGAGGTGTAATTGCACAATTATGTTCGCTAGATGTTTCCACATTGGAATCATCTATTTCTCCAGATCTCCAAAAAGTCCTGGACAATCATTCCAAGGTATTTGAGACTCCCAAAGGTCTCCCACCTATGCGTGATCATGATCATGCTATTCATCTGATTCCAGGAAGTGTTCCTCCAAACATCAGGCCGTACAGATATCCATATGTCCAAAAAAGTGAAATTGAACGTATGGTTGCAGAAATGCTAGAGGCTGGTATAATTCAACCGAGTCAAAGTTCTTTCTCAGCTCCAGTAGTATTGGTGCACAAGAAGGATGGATCATGGCGCATGTGTCCAGATTATAGGGAGCTCAACAAGCTCACTATTAAAGATAAGTTCCCCATTCCTGTCATTGATGAATTACTGGATGAATTGCATGGATCAATTTACTTCACCAAGTTGGATCTTCGTTCGGGATATCATCAAATCAGAATGAAGATTGAAGACATTCCAAAAACGGCATTTAGAACTCATGAGGGTCATTATGAATTTTTGGTCATGCCTTTTGGCCTTACCAATGCACCTTCAACATTTCAAGGTTTGATGAATTCAATTTTCAAACCATTCCTTAGAAAATTTGTGTTAGTATTTTTTGATGATATACTAATCTACAGCAAGTCTTGGAAGGATCATGTTGAACATGTTGACAAGGTGCTACAACTATTGGAGGAGAAACAATTATATGCAAAAAGATCCAAATGTTTCTTTGGAGTCCAGGAGGTGGAATATTTGGGTCATATTGTATCTCATGAAGGAGTTAAGGTAGACCCTAGCAAAATTAAAGCCATTAAGGAATGGAAAATCCCCACATCCATAAAGCATCTGCGAGGATTTCTTGGGTTGACAGGGTATTATCGCAAGTTTGTTAAGAATTATGGGAGAATAGCAGCACCTCTAACAACATTATTGAAGAAAGATTCATTTTCATGGACTCCGGAAGCAACAAAGGCCTTTAAACATCTTAAAGAGGCAATGTGCCAAGCACCAGTCTTAGCTACACCGGACTTCACAAAAACCTTTATTGTGGAATGTGATGCTTCAGGAAATGGAATTGGTGCTGTTCTAATGCAAGATGAAAGACCCATTGCTTTTGAAAGTCGTCCAATCAAGGGAAAGTTTTTAAGCAAAGCTATTTATGAGAAGGAAATGTTGGCAATACTCCATGCACTTAAGAAATGGCGACCCTACCTAATGGGAAGACACTTCAAGGTAAAAACGGATCATGATAGCCTTAAATACTTTTTAGAACAAAGATTATCCTCTGAAGAGCAACAAAAGTGGGTCACAAAGATGTTGGGTTATGACTTTGAAATCATCTACAAAAAAGGGAAGCAAAATGTGGTGGCAGATGCACTCTCAAGAAAGGATGAGGATGTGGAAGCATTGTTGTGTGCCATTTCTATTATCCAACCAGATTGGATAAACGAAGCAAAGGAGGAATGGAAGAATGACGAAGAAGTGTGGGCACTTATTCGAAAGCTACAACAAGATTCCAGTACTTCTGATACATTTAGCTGGCAAAATGATTCGTTATGGTACAAAGATCGCTTATACCTCTGTAAGAATTCCCAGCTAAAACAAAAGATTCTTATGGAATTGCACACTTCTCCCTTAGGAGGGCACTCAGGATTTTTAAAAACTTACCACAGGGTTAAGAAGGAATTTTTTTGGGATGGCCTTAAATCAGATATTCAAAAGTTTGTGGCGGAATGTTTGGTTTGCCAACAAAATAAAGTTGAAACAATTAAGACACCGGGTCTATTACAACCTTTATCCATTCCAAGCCAACGTTGGGAGGAGGTTTCAATGGATTTTATCACAGGTTTACCCAAGTCTGAGGGAAAGAGTGTCATCATGGTGGTAGTTGACAGACTTACCAAGTATGCACACTTTTGTGCATTATCACATCCATTTAAAGCCAGTACAGTTTCTACTGCATTTATGGAAACAATTCAAAAGCTACATGGAAACCCAAAGATTATTGTAAGTGACAGAGATCCCATTTTCACTGGAAATTTTTGGACAGAATTATTTTCTTGTCTTGGTACTCAGTTAGCTCATAGCTCATCTTATCATCCTCAATCTGATGGGCAAACTGAGATAGTAAACAAATGTTTGGAAGGATATCTTCGTTGCTTTGTATCTGATAAACAGACACAATGGGTCAAATGGTTGCCTCTGGCTGAATGGTGGTATAACACTTCCTTCCATACAGCAACAAAAATGACCCCATTTATGGCACTTTATGGGTACCAACCACCATCAATCACATCATATTTAAGAGAAAATTCTAAGGTTCAAGCAGTGGAACATCACATCGAACATCAACAACAAGTCCTCCAACTCTTAAAGGATAACCTCGTGTTGGCACAAAATAGAATGAAACAACAGGCAGATCAACATCGCAGCGAAAGAAGTTTTGATGTAGGTGATTGGGTATTCCTATGGCTACAACCATATAAGAAAATGTCCCTAAAGCAAGCTAAGAAGGATAATAAATTATCACCAAAGTATTATGGTCTGTACAAGGTGTTGGAAAAGATTGGTACTATGGAATACAAATTGGAGCTTCCTGCAGCTTCTCGATTGCACCCAGTTTTCCATGTTTCATGTTTAAAGAAGGTTATAGGCGACAAGCTCCCAGTTCAAACAATATTGCCAGAACTTGACGAGGAAGGAAAAATTATATTGGAACCGGAAGCAGTCACAGAAACAAGAACTCGACAGCTACGAAATCGATCAATTTAAGAGTATCTTATCAAGTGGAAGAACTTATCCGTTGAAGATTCCACATGGGAGGATGAAAATTTTATGCAGAAGTATCCCGAACTGCTCAAGCGTTGAGGACAACACTTTTTTTGAAGGAGAGGGGCATGTTGGGTCCCTATAATACTAGTGATTACCCCATTACTATTGTAGTTATACCCCTTATTTATATTGTTGTGCCCCTATTACCCACATATTGTTATTTCTGTGCCCCATAGAATCCCTCTATTATTATTTTTGTGGCTTTATATTATTATTGTTAGGTCGGCTGGATTATATTGTGACTCCTTAGACTCCTATATATAGAAAGGAGGTTTTTTCATTTCTATCATCCAAGAATTGTTCATTTATGTAATGTAAAGGAGGTTTCCCCCTCGAAGAGGCTGAATTCTAATGCGTTGATCTTTCTTTTCTATCTTTTCTTGAGCTGGTTTCATAACATTGATTTCTAGTTCTTTACCTTTTGATGGCCCTGTGGCTAGTGTGCAGATTTCTTGTGAAGTTTGCTGAGAGGTTCCAGCAACAGATGCACCAATCCCTGATCTCTGTACTTGCCCAAAAGAATCCAGGTCAAGGATTGTCTCAAAATCTTTCATAACATTCTCAATATTGGCCTGCTCACTCTTGTTTGCTACTAAGGTCCCTTCTAGCTGATACTTAATTCTAAGCTGAGATTTCTTCTTGGCATTACAAAAATGGACTAGGTCTGCATTTATCATTTGCCTGAAATATTCGAATGCAAAGAGTCTCATTGGAACATACTTTGGTAGCTTAAAGGGGCAGAACTCACACCCATAGATCCTGATTTCTGTATGGTTCCTGTATAGGTACCAATCACCTATCCTGTACTGCTTGGAGAGCTGAGGTTTTTCTTCATATCACCATTTATCCTAGGAGGGGAATCTCCTGTTAACAAAATGGTCGCTGGATGGACAAATAGGTCTATGAACTCATTGTAGGTGTAAGGGGCTCAAGGGACTTATGGAAAATGGGACTACAAAATATGATAGACCATAGATCTGCACACTAGACTGTACCAATGATCTTCTAAAATTATTTCAGCTTCTTTCCATGCATCCCTAGTGTTGCAGACAAAAGGGCCTCTAGCTGATACTTAATTCTAAGCTGAGATTTCTTCTTAGCATTAGAAAAATGGACTAGGTCTGCATTTATCATTTGCTTGAAATATTCCAATGCAAAGAGTCTCATTGGAACATACTTTGGTAGCTTAAAGGGGCAGAACTCACACCCATAGATCTTGATTTCTTTATGGTTCCTGTATAGGTACCAATCACCTATCCTGTACTGCTTGGAGAGCTGGAGGTTTTTCTTCATATCACCATTTATCCTAGGAGGGGAATCTCCTGTTAACAAAATGGTTGCTGGATGGACAAATAGGTATATGAACTCATTGTAGGTGTAAGGGGTCTCAAGGGACTTATGGAAAATGGGACTGCAAAATATGATAGACCATAGATCTGCACACTAGACTGTTGTGTGTCCTAAACATTGGTTTCTAGTTCTTTACCTTTTGATGGCCCTGTGGCTAGTGTGCAGATTTCTTGTGAAGTTTGCTGAGAGGTTCCAGCAACAGATGCACCAATCCCTGATCTCTGTACCTGCCCAAAAGAATCCAGGTCAAGGGTTTTCTCAAAATATTTCATAACATTCTCAATATTGGCCTGCTCACTCTTATTTGCTACTAAGGTCCCTTCTATCCATTCATCCTTATTTGCAAACTATTCAATCTCTGGGATCCTATGGTGAATGTATGGAGACAACCTATTCTTCATTCTTCTATCACATAAAGTTGTTAGGGTCATATGGTACCCACCCAAAACTCTTTTGTAATTTAATATGATCTTCTAAAATTATTTCAGCTTCTTTCCATGCATCCTTAGTGTTGCAGACAAAAGGGCCTCTAGCTGATACTTAATTCTAAGCTGAGATTTCTTCTTGGCATTACAAAAATGGACTAGGTTTGCATTTATCATTTGCCTGAAATATTCCAATGCAAAGAGTCTCATTGGAACATACTTTGGTAGCTTAAAGGGGCAGAACTCACACCCATAGATCCTGATTTCTGTATGGCTCCTGTATAGGTACCAATCACCCATCATGTACTGCTTGGAGAGCTGGAGGTTTTTCTTCATATCACCATTTATCCTAGGAGGGGAATCTCCTATTAACAAAATGGTTGATGGATGGACAAATAGGTCTATGAACTCATTGTAGGTGTAAGGGGTCTCAAGGGACTTATGGAAAATGGGACTGCAAAATATGATAGACCTGGGATCTCCTTTTGTGTCAAGTTTCCTAACAAGGAAAGAGAAGTTCTCTGACTGATAATACAACATAAGATGATAGATGAAAGTTGTATACTTGAAGACATCTTCATCATCCAGTCTTAGGAATTGATCATGAATTTTATTGGCAATGTAAGAAGCATAGTCATATTTAACAACAGCTGGCTGTCCAGGAGTAAAAATTTACAATAACACTAGGGTTACTTCATCAACGTATTCACTACCACTAAAGATATCATGTCTACTATAAGACTGCCCATTTCTGTAAAACAGCTCTATACATAAGGAGGGAGCATTTGGGCTGATGTTTTTCTAACATGAAGGTCTGGCAGATGCGAACGAGTTCTGAGTAGGGTATTTAAATGGATTTATTAAGTAAATATCCCATAGAAAGGGGAGTTAGGGCTTGACTAGGGAAAAATTGTATCATTTCATTTATGGATGCAGCTGTGATGGGGAATAGAACCGTTTGACTTGGGGACATAATAGCTCTTAGGTTTGGATCATAATTTTCTTGGCATTGATAAATTATATCAAGGAACACATGGACTGAAGGAAGAAAATTCCTGGGACGGTTGGATTACCACAGTCCCAAGATATCTGAGCCATTTAGGTAGTTGTCTCTGGCTTGGAAAAATACCTTGAGATGATTCTAGTTAGTGGATAGATCATTTACTTGAAGGTCTTTATCTGCAAGAGGCAGATAGTCTAGGTCCTTGTGAGGGGAATTGAGAGGTGCAACATTCAAAACAAAAAGGGTTTCCATTCCTGGTTCTTGTGGATTCAAAAATGGAATTTGAGTTTTCTGTGAGAAAATAGGTCAAACAGCAGGTTTGGGAACCTATATAGTGAACAAAGTTTGGATTTGTACTGAATTTAGCTGTTTCTTATCGAATTTTCAACGTAAAACTAAAACTTGCAGGGTTTCAGTGGAAATTGGATAAATACCTATAATGGGGAAGTGAATAGTGCAATGGCGAGTTGAATGATAGGTTTTGGAGTGTGTTGTTGCAAATTTTCTGACAAGGTGGCCGTTGGAAAGATTTAGCAGTTGACTGGCACATTGCTTTGCATGGGAACACAATCTCCTGTATAAAACATTGAAAATTACATTTCATTAGTTTTACTCGCAAAATGTAGGTTGGCAGGGGTTTTGGTTATCGAGTGAATTACGTAAGTATGATGCGACATTTTGTTGTATGCGAAGGGCGGTAAGTGGTATGGTGTCACACCTCTTTTGGAATCATGTGGTATTTAGTCGGGAGCCAGCGATCCCGTTGATTGCATGATGCGTGGCGGAGGTACGGGATGAAAACCAACTAGTGATCGTCCATTAACACACAGTCACCAGGGGGGCACGATATCAATAACAACCGTCGGATGTGGAGGACTTAATCGGATGGTGGACGGGGGTTGTGATGCAGAAGAGGTTAAGTGCGGTGGGCCCGACATAATTAAGAGTTAATTAATCATATCGGGGGGATTATGATAGGTCGGGGAGGTTCTTAATTAACCGCAAGGGTTAATTAATTCCTTACTGACGCAACAAGAGATCAACTTTTTAATGAGTCATTGTTTAACCCATTAATCCGATTTAACACTGATTATGGTTATATTTAATCGGGGCAGGATATATAGTAATTTGGGGGTTTTCTAATATATTTAAATAATATGGGAAAAGGGTAATATTGTGCGGTAGTTATATATTTAAGTCACAAATTAATATGAAATGATGTGTTTAAAAGTGCTAACTAAAACATTTGAGTTTACATTTGACTTAGGCTTAAGTGAAAAACGGGTTTTATGTAATAATGCGTATTTTTCCTAAGTAAGATAGGATTTTACTTTAGGAAAAGACTTATGAAAATGAATGAATGGTGGTTTTAAGTACTTATGCTTTTGAAATTATTGGGTCGAGGGTCCGGTCCCTCCAAAAGTCAGAGAAATGCTCTGAGCCCCTCCAATTTAGCAAATATCTTAGTCCTTAGGGGAAATTAGTGAGTAATTAGGGGAAATGAGAAGGGGAGTTAATCATTTTGACCTTTCTTTGCTTGTGATGTCTTCAATGTTGTGTATGCCTTTGCCTTATGATGAAAAATTAAAGATTGACACATTTAGAGACATTATTCATCACACATAATTCTGCAACATCAACTACCTACCCTACCTACTTAAACCTAGAATTTTTTCTTCTTTATTAGGGTGCACTTAAACTGGCAAACCCTTTTTCAACTTCCTTTTCTTTTACATAATGATTTCTATCTAAATCTACACGTATTACATCCAGGGGCTCAGATTAAACTGTTGAGCTCCTTTTTATTTACTCTACCTATCTACTTATGTGCCAAGATTACATTGTTTGGTCAGATATTTATTCTCTATTTCTACAACATGGAATTGATTGAAAAATGAATGAGCAAAGTTTAAACAGTTTGACTATTCATTAACTATGGCATAAGTGACAAGCTGCACACAATTGTTTATTACACAAAGTGAAAAAGTAGTGGCATTTAAACTTGCACACTTTCTTGGTCTATTTTTGTTTTTATTGGGGTTCATTTTTTTTCATTTTTTGACCATATTTTATTTCTTTTTACCCTTTGATTTTTCTTTTAGGGTATACCCTCTTTATATTTTTTTAATTTTTTTATTTTTTGAAAATATGGAAAGCCTCTGCAACAAGAAAAAGGTATGAACATATTACAAAGTTCATCAAGTCAATCATGACATATGACACCTATTGGTATACGATATTGATGACACAGTAGACACCAAACACTCAAAAACCAAATAAACGACATAGTCAAAAATTAAAACACCAAATAGATGACATAAGAAAACTCATACCTTGATGCATCTCGGGGAACACTATCCTTTCTGCACAATAAATCTATATTATCATGATATAATCTCACAACATATCAACTCAAAAATAAATAAGTTCATGATGTCCATAACAGTAACTAGCTAACATGTTCGCATCATAAACATATAACAAATTACCATTCGTACATAATAATCACATATGCATAGTCAATCTAGATTGGTAC
This sequence comes from Pinus tabuliformis, assembly GCA_031772625.1. Classification (NCBI taxonomy): domain Eukaryota; kingdom Viridiplantae; phylum Streptophyta; class Pinopsida; order Pinales; family Pinaceae; genus Pinus; species Pinus tabuliformis. The sequence continues at coordinate 451,249,678 of CM062806.1, forward strand.
AACACACTATCATAATTAGGTTGACTCATACCTAATGTCATAAACCTCACCATCTGCATAGGCCAATCCAATATAGCATGATACGTATAACATCAATATATTAATGTAATAACCCTAATCATCAAGTTACGAGCATATAATAACAAGAAGTTATATATAATGCTGATCAAAAACATATAACCTAATCATCAAGCTAACTATCCTATAACAACAACAAGTTAACCTATAACATACTCATTGACAACATATAACATAATCCTCAAGTTACCTAACATGATACAACAATAAAAATGTATAAACCCACATATTACTACCATTCATGACTATCTGACGCATGTGCATAGGACTACAATAATCAACTAGCATATATCATGTATGTAACCATAACATCAATAAAATGAAAGGCATTCACATAACGATATTTCATATAACAATCCTTAAGCTACATACCTGCATGACCAACATGAAAACCTATCTGACGACATGCTCTTGCCTTGAGATCCAATGCTACAACTTCACTTTGATTGTATGCATCTCCTCTTCTATCTCAGTTAACACATTAGAATCATATCATAAAAACTACACCCAATGACCTCACAATGCATATCTAACCTATTAGGCATGCAGAACCATAACCATAAAAGTGCATGAACAAAAACCTATAGACACTCGCATGCATAAAAAATGCATATACAACCATACACTCATGATGACACCTTCCACAACAACACCATCAACCTTCTCATGGCGACATCACTAAAATCATGATCAACATCATGAAAATGAAACAAGTACATGGACTACAAGCATATGGAACACATATGCAACCGAAATGAATGCGTGACCAACACACCGAACTAGTCTGAGGGGTGAACCATGCTCTGATACCACTCTGTAACACCCTCCTCCAACATCTACCCATGTAACTGGTAAACCAAGGTAAACATGTGAAAAAAAGTTACTATGATATGATTCGACTTCATAAGTGACCTTAAGGAAGTGGAATTGATGGAAACACACCATAGAGACCCCCCATATCAACAACATGACTTCCAGGAACCATCCCAACCTCTCAGGTAACCAACCCCTGGGTCCCACTGAGTTCTTTTACCATTGAACCATCAGATGCTACCCTGATATGGGTATGGATTTGTCTAGGAGGCAATGGATGCTCCCACAGCATGGGTATGTATGCGTCCAAGGAATTTTCTCCTTAGACTTATGCTTGTGTCTGTAATGCCCCACTTAAATCTTATCCTACAAATTTTGTTAATATTTACATTATCTGAAAATATTGAGAAATATTGGTCTAATATAAATTTATGATTTCCATTATTCAAATTCCCCACTTACCTTCTCAAATTGAATATTATGTAGGATATGGTCTCCTTCCATTATTTCAAAATATATGTATCCATTTCACATTCCCCAATGTACCCTCACATTTACTTGGGAGAAGACATAGTCCTCTCCATCTTATCATCAATATATATTTATTCATTTCACATTCCCCAATGTACCCTCACATTTACTAAGGAGAAGACATGGTCCTCTCCATGTAAGTACATTTCACATTCCCCAATGTACCCTCACATTTACTTGGGAGAAGACATAGTCCTCTCCATCTTATCATCAATATATATTTATTCATTTCACATTCCCCAATGTACCATCACATTTACTAAGGAGAAGACATGGTCCTCTCCATGTAATTACACTTCACATTCCCAAATGTACTTTCCAGATTTACTTGGGAGAAGACATGATCCTTTCCCATTAAATTCTCAATTTTATATTCATGTCACAATTCCAAATGTACTCCTAGCTTACTTGGGAGAAGAGAAGTCAACTAAGGATGGATGAGAAGTTAATGACATTAATGAGAGGTGGTTGAGATGGAGAAAGGAAAGAGGGTATAAAAAGGGAAGGGGGAAGGAAGAAAAGGGGTGGGGTTTTGGAGTCTTGCTTAGGATTGTGGGGGTTGGTTGTGATTATTTCGCCTTGTTATGATTTTGGGAGACCTTGGAAACCTGTGGAGGTTTCTTGGGTTTGAGAGGAGGAAAGTATCATTATCTAGTTTTGCACATTCTTCTTGAGGACACACTATATCTGGTTGGACTTGGGCACAGAGGGCTAGGGAACCTGTGGAGGTTTCTTGGGGAAGGAATTTATTTCCTAGTTAGCTGGGAGGTAAATCCGGTTGGGTCGGTCCGAAGGAACGTTCAGCTGGAGCTATAAGACAAAGGTATCATCATCAACCGCCAGAACAAGTATTTTTCCATGGACTACTCTTGTTAAGTTGATATCAATGGAATGCTCACCTTAATTTACGTTGCTTATGATAAAATGATAAGATGTTAAATGTTTAAAGCTATGTGAGAAGGTCAGCAAGATCCTTTTATTACTTTTAAATTAACAGGAAAATAGATCTGTTAGTGTATAACAAAATTGAGGCTCTAATAGTTGGAATCAAGTCCTTACAGTGTCTCTAGGTTTTGTGCCACTTGTTCAGGCCCAAAGCCTAGGTCACTACCTAGAAATCAATGACACTTTTAGAATTGAAAGATAACAACCGAATAATGATACAAGTGAAATTACTTGAACAACGACTTGACTAGACCCCTACTAGCCATGACAAACATTTAGTCAAACATATCACAAATATGAAATCTATAGCTCTTAACAACATAACTTATCATAGGGTTCTCATACTTATCTTATATTCACTATGAGGAATTGTTTCCTTATCACGTTAGCTGCATTATCATATATTAGGCCATAGATACATTTTTCATTCATTTACAAGTAAAAACATCATGAGATCGATACATAGCCACTGTCATAATACATGTGCATAACTAGCATAATAAAAAGAGAAATACCAAGGAAACAACAACCATATAATCCACATACAAACCGATATAATACTAATGAATTTACAAGGAGCAATAATCTCATATTAATGATACAAAATCCAGCCTTGTATGGGACTACCACATTCCTATCGATCGTAGACATGGCTCAGCCAAATCTCTCTTCAATCAGTCATCCCCATGCCATATTCCAAGTATGAATGAAGGATCTAATAAAACACATCACTAAAAACCATCTAGGGTTTGAAGAGGCCAACCACCTCAACCCATCAAATCATGATTCCAACTCATTGTCGGAGATTACAAACCATAACCAAAGTGGTCTCTAACAAAGCATTCTATGGCTCCAGTGCATTTTTTCCTACCAAGGCTTCCAAGACTAGAAACTCAACCCAAGATAAAGGAAACATGAGAACTAGCAAAAGAAAAACAAGGAAATAAACCCATAAAACCATGGCTATCTTTGCAAGAAAAACTCATTGTAGTTGCTAATCCCAATGTCCTCTTGTGATTTCACACTCTTCCTTTGCCTTCTTTCTCCAAAACTCCAAGTATGCCATAGTCCTCCCAGAGTGCTCCAAGGAACTTAAAATGACCAAGAGTATGAGAGAGAGAATAGAAGAGAGCTCCACCAAAACCTATCAAAATATTTCCAAATGATCCTTAGAACCATTTTTATCAATGAGGCTTTTATTTTCTTCATTTTTCATTCTTTTCCTTCAATTTCCTCCTCAAATGGAACATGTGACCTTTCACCTTCCTTTTCTCCTAATTTTCACGTAAATAAATTCCAATTAATGCCTCTTTGCCTTTCCAAATCCTTTGCCATTTCCTTTTCCAATTTCCTTTAGCCATAATAACCAAAATGAACTCCCAGTAGGATGTTTTTCCCACCATACAACTTGGAATACGTGTCCCATGATCACGATATTATAATTTTTTACTTGAATTTTTAAACATGCCTACTACATAACCCCCCCCGGTAGAACACCGTCCTCGGTGTTCAATGACACCTATAACCAAAAGGACCGCTGAAAATAAAAACATACTACCCATGGAGCTATATAACATAGCTTGTTGCATTATTTACAATGACAACCTGTTGAAACATGACAAACATATTGTTTACATTTTTCATTCATTTACAAGTAAAAACATGATGTGAAAAAACAATACCAATGAAACAACAACCATATAATCCACATACAAACTAATATAATACTCATGAATTTTCAAGGAGAAATAATCTCATATTAATGATGCAAAATCCAACCCGGTATGGAACTAACACATTCCACTTGACCGTAGACATGGATTAGCCAAATATATATATAGCCAGTCACCCCCATTCCATATTCCAAGCATGAATGTGGGATCTCAGAAAACACATCAAATCAAAACCATTTAGGGCTTCCAAAGGCCAAACCACCTAAACCTATCAAACAATGATTCTAGCTCATGGTCGAACATCACAAACCATCACTAGATATATCGCTACCCAAGCCTTCTAGGGCTCCAGAGCATTTGATCCAACCAATGCTTCCAGGAGTAGTAACTCAACCCAAGCTAAAGGAAACATGAGAACCAACCAGAAAAATAAGGAAATAAACCCACAACACCATGGCTATCTAGGAGATGGCATGGCTAGGAAAATCCATTATCAACCCAAGGAATCCTCCATTTCAATGACAAATCTTGGCCAATAAACCACAAGCATATTCCATGCATACAAAAACTATTGAGGAAAACATACACACAACTCAGTACATGCAATCAAAATCTGTTGTAGTTGTTGATCCCAATGTTCTCTTACATTTTCCTGCTCTTTCTTTCCTTCTCACTCCAATATTTCTCCAAGAAACTATAAGTGAAAAAGAGTATGAGAGAGAGAAAATAGAAGAGAGCTCTAGAAAAACCTATGAAAAGCCTCTATTTTCTTAATTTTCCATTATTTTCCTTCAGTTTCCTCTCACATGCAAATAGTGACATTTCACCTTCCTTTTCTCCTAATTTCCAAATAAATATCAATTAATGCCTGTTTGCTTGTCCAAAGCCTTTGTCGTTGCATTTTCCAATTTCCTTTAGCCATAATAACCGAAATGAACACCCACTAAGATGTTTTTCCCACCATTCAAGTTGGAATAAGTGTCCCATGACCATGGTCTTATATTTTTTTACATCAACTTTTTAACCAAGGTTGTTACACAAGATAGGTGTGGCTGATAATCCATTTATTTTTTAGAGGAAGTGTTGAAAATGTAGCAAGAAAATCTCAATTTGACTTTGCCTTTGTCAAACAAGAGAAAATTTGAATTTCCATGTCAGCGAAAATCTTAGAGGTAGTTAATTGAGGTGGCATGGAATTTGTCACTCATTTAACTCAGTTGGGCTTGAGTTCACTTAAGCATAAGTGATTGATACTTTATAGCAATATAATTCATTTATATTGATTTTTGTTTAGTTAAACTAGTTCCAACTATTGGAGGAACTAGAGGAAGGTTAGTTGTGTAGTGTTGACTTCAGTCTAACTTAGTGATCATCCACTTAACTAATCAATCAGCCAAAAGTAGCTAATGCGTGATGATAATTTGAAGTTGCCTAGTTCAGGTGGATGTCCCAAGGCAATGTAACATTAGTTTTAGACTATTCTATAGCGTAACGATTTTACATGCAACCTAATGATCAAGTTGAGGAATTGTACAATCCATTTTCGAGAAGTTCCTAAATAATAGGGGCCTAATTCTTCGAGGAACTACGCAAAGAAATATGGGCTAAAACTGAGGGGGGAATTGACTAGTTTTGGGTCAAAGCTTCTCAATGAGTAGAGAGATAGGTTATGCACTTACAGGTTGTTCTTATTTGAGCAAAGAAATTGTAATACATCTATATTCACCATATTAATGGAACTAGGCATTTTGGTATTTTGAAGATTTATTTCCTTGGGAAAAATAATGTGTGCATGTGTGTTATTTCTTATTACATATTTGTGGTTGATGTTCTAAATTATGAATTACTTTCCGCAAAGTAGTAGAATAGATTTGTGTCTTGTGATTTTGATTAAAAATTCATAATTTCTACATACTCTTTCAAGTTCAACACCCCTTATAATACACTGTATTTCAATCTTGTCACTTGCATATATGGTGCAGTTTAAGTGATGAAAATAAAGGAAGTAAGAGTATTTCTTGCATGCTATTCAATAAAACATACTTGTGTTCATAGATCTAGTAATTGTAATTTGAGTACTGCATCTACCGCATATAGTCTCAAATGAGTTCATGTATATTGTAATCACTCCTAGGTATTGTTGAAAAATACAATAAAAAATGATATAGAAAATAAACGCTTAGTAACATGAAATCAAATGGTTTTTTTTTTCTCTTTATCTATGTCTATTTAAACAATATGATATAACTTACCTTCCATATTCCACTTGGCGAGGAAATCAGGTTTCTTATATTGTGAGTTTCATTTCTTGTGTTCAATGCACATATGAATGTGGATTGTGAATTCTGGAAAGCTCTTGCTTGTTTTTTAACTATGATTTTTAGCGAGATCAATGGAATAATGTTTTTCTGCAAATATCTTTGAATTGAAATACATCCAAAAACAAGTTTATCATGTACTTGAACCTATTACATATGTATATTTTGTTAAAAAATACATGAAAATTGTACAACAACTGAAGAATATTTTTTTCCTTGAACATTGGGATATTCAGAGCTATGCATATGTAACTTTTTTTTTATTTCAATGAAAATTTGGTATTCTAGATGGGGGGTGAGGGGGGGGGATATGGGCAATAACTTCGTAACAATAAAAAATTGAAATAAAACAAAGATTACTATAACCCTTCCCTGTTATCCATTGTTGTCTTTGATTTTCAATAAATATTTCACTATAGTGTGTGTTACTGAAATTGCAATAATTGCAATTGTTTGCACTACAAATACATCTTCATTATGTGACAAATTTTCAATCATCATGTTTGGAAAAAAATGGTACTTTGCAAAAATAGGAAAAATGTTTTCTACATTGTTAAAACTATTTAGAAAATAGTTTTCTCACAATCACCACTATCATATTTATGCTTTGGAATAATTTCAAAATTATTAATAAAACACCAACATTTGCAACAAGACTTGACTTATGTTGTTCAATTAACAATGTTGGCACAATAAATGTTATTGTCATTTTCACAATATTATCTATTAAGTCTGCATGGAGTATTTCTTTTGACTTATTTTCTTTGTCAAAAACATGTTTTTATGTAACAAAGACAATGCCATGAAAAATATTCCCAGTTATTTTTTTATTGATATCTTCGATCAATAATGATGTAGACTCGACCTCTCTTTTCCTAGTGATGAGCATTGAACTGAAATATATTTTTTTTAGATAGAAAAAGTGAGAAACGAATAGAAGAAAAAGGGAAAAACAAAGAGAAAAATAATGAAAGAATAAATCTAATACAGAGTTAATTGAACGGGTGCAAAATCAATTATTTGCATTTATTTCTTCGCTAGTTTTTGTTCCCTTTTTTTGTCTATTTCAATACATGTTTCTGTAACACTACTCATTTTTATCTATACACTCTTGTTGATCACTACTGTGACATCATTTGAAATCGGTAACTTTTGTACGTTCACAAACAATACACTAAAATCATTGCTTAAAATACAATTATAATTGAAACAAAGTAAGAACTATTTAATGAATACAAAATAAGATAAGGAAAAGTCATTACTACTATACAAAATTTCTAGATAGATTTTAGTTTTACCAAATACAAAAGTTTTACAGAACTATTCAAAGTAATTTTTTCCTTGTAATTATTGTCTTGGATATTAATGTCTAAGTTTCATATGTTTCCTAGAAATTTAAAAAGTTTTTCTTTTAGTTGTAGTATATTAAAAAATATGTCCAAATAGCAGTGGGAGGAAAAAAAGACTCAGTTGGGTTGTGTAGCAAATATAATCAAAGCACAATAAACAAAACAAAGATGTGCCTCTTAGAAGAGTTATCATTGTCCTTAACAATGTTTTTTCTATTTTTATTCATTTCTATTGCTATGATAATATGAGCTAGATCAAATATACATAAATAAGAAAAATAATAGTTTCTAATTCCATAGCACGGAAGTACTTCATAAATAATAACCATATGAAAATAATGCATTTTTTCCAATTGTGTTGAGTAATATCACATTGTATAGTATTTGAAATTTGTGCATCATAGCTATAGGATTGTACTCTATATTGTATAAACATTCTTAGTACTCCCATATAGAACAAATAATTCATTATGTACTTATCAATAATGCTACACACCTTGCACTTTTTCTCTAAATGAAAATCCATTATGGTGTGCAACTACCAACAGTACCATACAACCCAGACGAGGATTGTACTTGCAACCAACTTGTCTGAAAACTAGTTTAACATGCATTTGTAATGTGTGTGCTAGAAAGATTGCATGATGAACACGTGTTGAATGGTTATAGGAACAACTCAACCAAAATTAGTCGTTATCATTATCATGTTAGAATATAAATATTGAACATACATATTGGGTACTTAATAGAGATGGACAGGTAGATAGAAAAAATGTAATAATAATAAAATATCTAATCGAAAGCGAGTGGATTTTGAATCCTAATGTCTAAGTTTAACGTCTTCCTTTAAAAATAAAGAAATGAATCAATGCGATGTGTTCCTAGATGCTTAATTTCTTTTTACAAGCTTTGAAATAAATGATTGATTGATAAATATGATTAACTTCATTAATAACTAAGTAAAATGTTAAAGCTATAGTTTCAATCATTCCATTACCACTCTGGAAATTTGTAAAAGAAATTGTCATATTTTATTTAGTTCCCTAATCGATGTTAAGAAATAAACCTTAATTAAAAAAATTTCCTAGACTTGTGCGAGAGCTTTGTTTATGCAGAGTTTTCAGTGTGTGGAAAGCTCCAAACACTGCTTTACATGCAAAGCTCCGTAACATATTTAAAAACTTTAAACACAAGTGACGAAAAAATAATTTAAAGATTTTTGACAATCTATCTTCAAAACTAAGGCTATCTTTATTTTATATTAAATTATTTTTCCAATAGAACAATATGCTAAATGATAGTTTAAAGATCTTGCAATTTTTGACGAAATGTTGTGAGAGAGAATGATCTGAAATTCACTCTTGAGTGATCTCAGTATAATTAATTAATGAATGAAGGTATTACAGACTCATGTGCTGGTGTGTGTCTATGTTATTTTAGGCAACGAATCAATTAGATTGAAAAATTCACAGACACTGGAAAATGGAAAATAGTTAGGGAAAAATAGTAAGAAAATACAAGAACACAACACATTAACAAGGATTTCACCCTATTCTCTAGGGATACATCTCTGGTCCAACTTTCAATGGTGGCCTTCTTTTATTGTGTCTTTAAAGCAGAGATTTACAATGAGGAGTTCAATTTGAGTCTCCTAAAATAGATAATGCTTGGTAGGGTGGTTCTTGGATTCCCCAAGCCACTAGAGTGCATAGACTCTTTTCCTTTCCATGTCTTGACCTCTCTTGTCTTTAATGGGATGAGTCCAATGGTACTCAATTCCTGACAGATATCCTCACATGGATGGCTTGAACCTCTTAAGCCTAGTTTTGTCTGCTCGATGCTGCCTTAGGTCAGATCGACCCTTGGTTTTCCACTTCTTGCTTCACTGTCTCTTTTACCTTTTTTGTCACTATTTTTATTCTTTGGTTCTTCCTTATCCTTCTCTATGTTCTATTTTGTCTGTTTATTCATGGCTTAAAGCCAATCTGTCCTTGACTGTTTGCTTCCTCTTCTTCCCCTTCAGATCGCCTGTTGATGTTCGCTTGGAGTTCCCTACCCCTGTGTCATCGCAATTGTCTCACAGGGAGGTGGCCACTTGTCCTCTCATGAACTGCGCCAGCTCTTCCTTGATGGTTCAGTTTTTCAATTACACTGTGGAATGATTCATCCACCAACTCAGCAGTCAAATCGGACTTCTAACTTTTGTATGCCTGGCTTAATTCCCTTATCAAATCTAGCTTTCCTACCGGGCGCAATCTCCGTTGTTAGATCTGGAGCCCCCAGATCCTACAATGTTTACTCATTTCGTGTGGTTGACTTGCTCGACCGTTAGCACGCGATGAGAGGTGGTTTTCTCTCTCATCCATGGACATGCATCATGTGCTGAATGGAATCGCTCGTTTTCTGCCAAATCTACTTACCGTCCCAATGTGCCTCTGATATACCACTGGTTTTGGAGCGCAAGACCCACCTTTCGCCTTAGTGCTTTCCTTACTATTCCCGGCTTCCCATGTGACCAAGCACTCAGGGCTTTTCCTTTTCGATGGGTTTTGCCTAGCAATGTGCAATTGCGTTAATCACGCATCAGAAATGGTCTCCATTTCCCGATCCGGGCTTCCTAACTGCTAGTTTTGCCTCCTGCACGGTCTCCATAGGCCTCGGTTAGCATGCTTTGACCAAGGCCCTCGTCGTTCCTTGCTAGCTCCAAACTACCACTATCTAGAGGTCTTCCTGATCGCTCTTTGTTCATAAATTCGAAGTCTATCTAATTTGATACAAGAATGGAACTTGATAGCTTTTCATGGATCCAATTTGGATCATGACCTTCCCACTGAAAAAGCTTTTGGGCCACCAAAAGTTGGTTTTCAAGCATCAACTAAATGAGAGTACATTTTCTCACTTCTCAAATCTCTATCCACTTTGCAGTGCCCGGCATTGAACCCTTGAGCCCAATTCTGAGGTACTCAACATCTCCTTTGTGCGTTGTCCTCACCTGCCCATCTAGAACTGTGTCTTCTTGCAATTCATTAAGATATTTAGATAACAGGTCATCAGTAGAAGGAAATTGACTCTGCTCTTCGGGATCCTCAATTAGTGAAGGTTCAAACAATCTCAAGCAATCTGCATTTACGACTGAGTAGATGTGCATGTAAGCTGGTAGATTCAGGTGAAAACCATTCTTACCAATCTTCTCAAGTATCTTGAAAGGTCCATACTTGATAGGCTTTAGCTTTTTACCTTCACCTTGCATCCTGTCCTAGTTAATATACAGCCAGACTTGGTCACCAACTTGGAAACTATGCTCCACCCGATGCTTGTCATGCCTTTCCATGTATTTAGCTTGGCTCTTTTCGAGCTGTTCCTGTACTACCTGGTGGATCTCTTGGATTTTTTCGATGAACCTAGTTGCCATGTCCACATCACTATGTCCCTCAACTGTAGTGTCTTTACCAAAGACAAAATCCAAAGGAGACCTTGGTGTGAAACCAAAACAGGTCTCAAAAAGAGATCTCTGTGTAGAAGAATGTTTTGGTCCGTCGTAAACATGTTGCACATAACATAAATGTTCATCCCAAAGCTTAGGATTCTTGTTGTAATATCCTCTAAGTAACTAGATCACTGTCCTGTTAACACCTTTTGTCTGGCCATCAATTTGTGGATGAAAAGATGTGCTTTTCTTCAGTTTGGTGTCCATCAGTTCCCACAGACTTGACCAAAACTTCCCCACAAATCGGGTGTCTCGATCAGATACAATGGAAGTTGGTAATCTAAAATGAACCCATACATGTTCAAAGAAGAGTTTTTCAGTTTGTTCAGCTGTAATCTGTTTATTACAAGGTATCAAAATACACATTTTGCGGAACCTATCCACTACAACATATAGATAATCATGACCTTTCCTAGATTTAGGCAGTCCTGCAACAAAATCCAGGAAACACTTTCCCAAGGGTGAGAAGGAACTAGTAATGGTGTGTACAAGCCTAGTTTTCTATTGCTGGGCTTGCTTTTAGCACACGAAGTACACCCTCTTACATATCTAGAAACTGTCTCATTCATTTTTGGCCAATAACAAAATCTTTGCAGCTGTGCAACTATTTTACTTGCCCCAAATGACCTGATATTAGAGAAGTGTGTTCTTCTCGAATTATATATACTCTTTCAGTTTGTGGAATGCATAACTTCTCATAATGATATAAGAGTCGGTCCTTTACATGATAATCTAATTCTTCTACTCGTTTTCCTTAACTTAATGTTGCATATACATCTTTAAAGTCTACATCTTGAGCATATTGTTCAATGTAACTCTCATTGTAACAGAGAATTATGCTCAAGTATAATAGATGCATTTATAATGGGTCTAGATAACATGTCTGCAACTTTATTGTGTATGCCCTTTTTATATCTGATGACTAAATGAAATTATTATAGAAAAACCATCCATTTATAGTGTCTTGATTGCTGCAACTTAGTTTGGGAGTGTAGATATTAAAGTGGTTGATGATCGGTATGTATTACTATCTCTTTGTTGATTAAGTAATGTTTCCACTTTTTCACACTCTATACTAATGCATACAATTCTTTTTCATATGTAAGATAGTTAACTATTGCAGAATTAAATGTCTTAGAATGATAACATATGGGTTTACCATGTTGTGTCAACACTGCTCCCATGGCATCGTCACTAGCATTCATTTGGATCTCAAATGGTCTTTGAAGATCAAGTAGTGCTAGTACAGGTGTTGTACTAATCTTTTCTTTCAAGGTGTTGTTTTCTTCCCCACTGAAACACCTTGTTTAATTCTGTTAAAGCATGCAAGGGAGCTTCAATTGAGGAAAACATAGAAATGAACTTCCTCCAATATTTTTCTGCTCCTAAGAAGCTTCTAACTTCTGTAGAAGATTTGGGTTTAGGCCAGTTTACAATGACTGCCACCTTAGAGGGATCTATCTTCAATTCACCACGCCCTACTATATGACCCAAATAATTCAGAGATGTTTTTCCAAATTCACATTTTGAGAGTTTAACATAAATTTTTTCTCTTTTCAAAACATCTAGTGTCTACTTGACATGCTTTAAGTGTTCTTCCCATGTTTTGCTAAATATCTAATTGTCATCCAGATACACAATAACAAAATCATCAAGAAAAGGTCTGAGTACATTGTTCATTAATCTCATGAAAGTAGGAGGAGCATTAGTTAAGCCAAAAGGCATAACAAGCCACTCATACAATCCCTCCTTTATTTTGAAAGAAGTCTTCCATGCATCTTGTTCTGCAACTCTGACCTGATGGTATCCACTATGCAAGTCTAGCTTGGAGAAATAAACAAATTCTTTCAATTGGTCTAAAAGATTATCTATGCGAGGAAGGGGATAACTATTTTTTATTTTTATCTTATTCAATGCTCGGTAATCAATGCACATTCTCCACAAGCCATCTTTCTTTCTCACCAAAATGATTGGTGACCCACATGGGGATGTGCTAGGTGTGATGAACCCCTTCTTGAGAAACTCTTGCACCTTCTTCTTGATTTCAATATTCTCTAAAGTGGATGACCTGTACATTCCAATATTAGGCAATGGAGCATCTTGCTGCAAAATAATATCAGGCACTATTTCCTTTTTGGGTGGAAGACCTTTAGGTTCTTGAAACAAGATATCATACTCTGAAACAACGTTTTCTAAATCAGTTTGCTATTTAGCATTTCATCCACCCTGAGTTTATGAGAGTATAATTATTCTTGAGCTTATGAGCTCTTACAAAGTATCTGATTCCATATTTAACAAGTAGATACTTGTTCTCAGCTCTATAGAAAATAGCTTTTCTATCATACAAGTAAGGACTTCCTAAAACAATTCCACATATATCCAAAGGAATTATGTCTAACTCAACCTCATCTACAAATGCTGAGCCATAGAAATCTTGATTTTGCATTATCTAGTCACTTGTAGTTGTGCTTTATCATTCAACCATCCTAATGGGTATGGTTTCTTGTGAGGTGTAGTTACTAATCCCAACTTTTTTGCAATTGCTTCAGAAATCAAATTTAATTGTGAGCCACTATTAAACAAACTATCAATCTTTTGATGTTTGGAAATAACTCGAATATGGAAAAGCTCATGTCTTTTTCTCTCATTTTCTTCATCAATAGTAGATTGTGCAGAATTATTGGTAGATGCTTCAGAATGCTTACCACTTATAACTGTGGCTGCAATGGTTGTTTCATCTCTTGAGTTTGACCCCAAATCTTTCTGAATAACTGCAACAGTCTTCTTCTTCTTGCCCTCAAACATCTTAGGTCTCAGCTCTGGATGTAGAATCCAACAATGCTCATCATCATGCCCATCCTTTTTACAGTGAGTGCATGAAGAATTACTTTTCTGTGCAGTATTAGCCTTCCTTGCTTTCCATTTCTGCTTTCTCTTCTCCTTATTCTTGCTTGCAGTGGGTTGGGATGATCCCCCGACTTCTCAACTTCAATTATTTCCTCTAGCCTCTAGATGAGTAGCTTGTATAGATGCCTCATGTATACTAGTGGGATTAAACATGAGGATAGTGTGCCTCATGTAGCTATGTAAACCACCAATGTACTTCAACAGAGTCTGAGTTGAGTCTAATGAGATTCCTAGAATTAATGCTCTCTTTCTAAATTCTTGAGTGTACCCTTACACACATTTCCCTTTCAACTGTCGAAGAGTTTTCCAACTCATCATGGCTTGCTGCATGTAGGCCAATGGATAGAACTGCTTCTTGATTGCAGAAAAAATTCAGTCCAAACAGAGATAGTCTTACCATGTCTTTTCATGTCAGCTTGGGTCCTGCCTTCCCACCAAACCAAGGCAGTGCCTCCAAGGCGTAGGCTTGCCAAATGAATCTTGCTCTTGCCTAAATCAATATTCTGCACTCTACAATAAACATCAATTTGCCTAATCCAATTGTCCATATTTTCTTCATTTAACTCTCCATCATATATAGGTAAATCAAATTTAACATCTATTTTGATCAAAGATGCTTTCTTTTTAGGTCTTTTAGGAGGTGTGAGAAAGCTTTCCTCTTTCCTGTTGCCTTTTGAGTGGTCATGAGAATGTGACTCATCTTCTCCTTTGTCTTGTTTGGCGCCCGATGAATCTTCATCCTTATGTTTTCTAAAGTCCCTATACATTTCTTCTACCATGGACTTTATGGCTAGGAAACTATCTATGATTTGAGGGTCTGGCCCCATAGGACCTTCTTCGGACATTGTCTTCCGAGGATAGACTCTCACAATTTCAGGATTAGTTTCGACCAACTCACCTTCTCCTAATTTGAGCTTTGATCTACTTAACATTCAACAACTAAACCAGCACAAGCTTGTCTAACCTTAACAGCCTAAAGATCTGATACCATTTGATCTGAAATTCACTCTTGAGTGATCTCAGTTAATTAATTAATGAATGAAGTTATTACAGACTCATGTGCTCATGTGTGACTATTTTATTTTAGGCAACAAATCGATCAGATTGAAAAATACACAGACACTGGAAAAGGGAAAACATTAAGGGAAAAAAGTAAGCGAATACAAGAACACAACACATCAATAAGGATTTCACCCTATTCTCCAGGGCTACATCTCCAGTCCAACTTTTAGTGGTGTCCTTCTTTTATTTTTTCTTTAAAGTAGAGATTTACAATGAGGAGCTCAATTTGAGTTTCCTGAAACAAATAATGCTTAGTAGGGTGGTCCTTGGATTCCCCAAGCCACTAGAGTGCACAGAATCTTTTCCTTTCCAAGTCTTGACCTCTCTGGTCTTTAATGGGATGAGGCCAATGGTACTCAATTACTGACAGATATCCTCATAGGGATGGCTTGAACCTCTCAGGCCTAGTTCTGTTTGCTCAATGCTGTCTTAGGTCAGCTCGGCTCTCTGTTTTCTGCTTCTTTCTTCACTGTCTCTTTTGCCTTTTCTGTCAGTATTTTTCTTCTTTGGTTCTTCCTTATCCTTCTCTCTATTCTATTCTGTCTATTTATTCATTGCTTAAATCCAATCTATCCTTGACTGTTCACTTCCTCTTCCACCCCTTTGGATCACCTACTGTTGTTCGCTTTGAGTTCCCTGCCCCTACGTCATCGCCAATGTCTCATAGGGAGGTCGCCACTTGTCCTCTCACGAACTGCGCTAGCTCTTCCTCGATGGTTCAGTTTTTCAGTTACACTGTGGAATGATTCATCTGCCAACTCAGTTGTCAAATCGAACTTCAAACTTTTGTATGCCATGGTTTAATTCCCCTATGAAATCTAGTTTTCCCATTGGGCATAATCTCCGCCATCAGATCTAGAGCCCCTAGATCCTACGATGTTCGCTCATTTTGCATAGTTGACTTTCTTGACCATTAGCACGCGATGAGAGGTATTTTTCTCTCTCATCTGCTGGACATGCGTCGTGCGCTGAATGGAATCGCTCGTTTTCTACCAAATCTGCTTACCTTCCCAATGTGCCTCCAATATACAGTTGGTTTTGGAGCATGGGACCTGCCTTTCGCCTTAGCACTTTCCTTATGATATCCCGGCTTCCCATGCGACTGAGCACTCAGGGATTTTCCTTTTTGAGGGGTTTTGCCCAACGATATCAAACATGGCCTTCATTTCTCAATCTGGGCTTCCTAACTCCTAGTTTTGCCTCCTCCATGGTCTCCACGGCCTCGGTCAGCGTGCTTTGACTGAGGTCCTCATCGTTCCCTGCTGGCTGCAAATTGCCACTCTCCAGAGGTCTTCCTAATTGCTCTTTGTTCATAAATTCGAAGTCTGTCCCATTTGATATAGGCATGGCACTTGATAATTTTTCATGGATCCAATTCAGATTAGAGAATCAATGATATCATCAAATACCATTTTCTAGTTTTGATTATGAAATAAGTTCATGATATCATGAGTGCTCTAACTGTTTGATATTTATCCTCGCAATGATGCTAAAATTTACGTGTTTTCAATTCTTTTGCAAAGCTTGAATAAAAGGGGAATATTGAACAAATCTACAATTAATATTATTATTTTTTCTTTTGTGGATAATATGAGAGTGTGTGTGGAGGAAAATGTGGACGAGGATGAAACACTACTTATGGGAATCAATTTCACAAACTATTCCTTGACCAAGTACTTTGATACTCATTTACATTACACAGTCCTTATATGAAAGCGCAACATGGAAATGAGTAATCATTTTTCTTGAATTGTGATTTGTGGAGTAATATTTAGCATTAGCTTTTTTATCATGTTTAGATCAATATGATTTTGCCTTAATGTGATAATGTTGATCGTTCTATGCATTCTCAAACATTTATTAAGTTTTCATCTATATTCTAAGCTTATGGTTACTATTTTCATGCATAGAAATATATTCCACCTACATGCATATTGCAAAGCACACTCTACAAAATCATTAAATCTTTACACACATGCATTAGTTCTGTGCCCACGCTTCTTATGAACAACCAACTCTACACAACCACATCTGCATTCACACTTTAATAATTGTGAAATAAATTACTAAATAATAATTAAAAAAGAGATTTATATATTTATTATTTTAATAAAAAATTTGTGGAGCTTTGCTTGAGTGGAACTTTCTCTGCAGAGAAATCCACACAATAATTTTTCACACAAGAAATTCTTCGTAAACTACTTATTCCTTTTGAACAAACTTGATAATTATGGCAACGGTACTTAGCTTTTGTTTTCTAAATTTTGAGCACACAGTTTCATTCAGACCGTCCATGAGATTTCATTTGGAACCAAATTTAATGTATACGAAAAATATGGTTATCACTTTGCAATGTTGTCCAACATGGAATATCAAATAATTAAAGTCTAAAATCTAAAATCATGATTTCCAAATCATTGGAATATTAATCTTAACATATATTTTTAAAATTAATATAAATGAAAATCTTTGAGGATTTCGTTATGATTTTGAGAGCATTGAAATATTAATATTAATGTAAAAACTACCACTAATTGAATTAATCAACATAAGGAAAAGGTCCGTTCAAATTTGAAACTGAAACATTTCTAATGCTGATTCTTATTAATATTCTATTTTTCGTATTTTCTTACTAATATTCTAATGTTAATATGATTCTAGTGCAGAGCGCGGAGTATGGAAGTAGAGTCCAAAGTTTTATTGCACAAAGAATTAATATCACATTTATTACCTCCGCATATGGATTTTATGTGAAAATTCATAGGCTTAAATTATGAAACAAGACAACGCTCAGGCATAAGCAAAAATTTTAGTGAACACCACTTGCAGACTAAGTATGATTTTCGTACTCCAGCAAAATCAACTTCCTTTGCAATAAAAGCTTTGCTAATCAAATGGTTAAAGGTTGTGCTCTTCACATAGTGAAAACTTTGTTTATGGTTATTCTTTGTGTAAATAGATATATGCATGGAAGTCTTGATGAAGTCCATTGTGGAGACGAAGCTTTGAAGCTTTCATTGTGCAAACCTCAACAATTTGCACAATGAAATCTTCCCACATAAGTAAAGCTTTTCGCCAAAAGCTCCAATGATAATTAATTCTATAATGGCTACATAGTGGAGCATAAAAATAATCAAAATCAAAATCATGTAAAATTGATATATCACTTTCATTTTGAAATAAAACAAAAAAATTCCATTATGTACAATAGAAAGATACAAAGAAAATGGAATAAAATCCCTTCCCAGAGTATTGTACTTCAGAGAAATTTAAAAATATGATGACAGTGAACATTATTCATGTTTCATAGAAAACATAATTATTTCATGTTTCATGTTATTGGCATATGTGTATCGATGACATAATATAGGTGCTAAAAGTATAATTCTATAACATTAAGCATTACATTCATAGTAATAAAAATAGTATCGAGTTTCAAATTTCAATCATCATAGCAATGATTGAAATAAATAAATAGAATACAAATGCATGGCAGATTATATCCAAAGCATTACGAACTCTAATTCTCAGTGGGATTTTCTTGTATTATTAATGAAAATTCTCAATGGATCAATTCAATGGCTCACTCACTAGGTTACTCTTGCATTTTCTATTTTACCCCTATACTTGATCGAGATTTCAGAGGATCTAAGATTATCTATATACTTTTTTGAAGATCAAAAAGGTATATATAGTAGTTATGTCTACATAATAAGCAGAGATAAGTGAGGGAACCATTGTGACTTCTTTTTTACTTGACATGACTATTTTTTATATCATTTTTCTAGCCCAAATATTCAAGAGGATTATTCTTTTCTCGGAGGGTTTAACTAGACACTAGGTTGACTCATATACATTTCATATATGCTCAAGAAGATCTCTTATGAATTTAAATATTTTAATAATAAATCCTAAGGCTCTTAATGGGAGCCACTAATAAATAAATAAAGCTCTTTCCCATGAAACCCATGTAGCAACGCATACAAAAACAATTTTTGTTCTTTTTATTACATTATTTACATGAATCATAATTACATGTAATTATGAATATCGAACCTAGCTACACTTTCTTCAATACTCCTTCTTAACTAGGGAGGTATTCATAATGGTACTTGGTCATTCTCAATATGAAGAATTTCTCATAAGAATAATAATATTTGTAACCCATCTGTATAGCATCATAGTAACCAACAATTTTTCCACAACAATGCCTTGACTAAGATCTATATCTCTCATCAGATTAGAGCACAATGTTGGCAAGACCAATGACTATAGACACCTTCATCATTGTATCTCAACGTACATACCCACATGGGTGTTCACTGAGTATGACGTTCTAGGAATATTCTTATCTCGGGTTACCAACCCTCAAAAAATATTGGTCTCTTTCCTACTCTTATCTTGGATGCCCTACACATCCTCAAAGATCATCAGATGTGAGATTATTACCCAATCCTCCAGTACAACCAAAATAAACTTTATAAGAACCAATGGAATTCGATATTATGATGTCAACCATGGGGGATGATTGACCATTTTTGGAGTAAAAATGTACAAAGATTAAAAAATAATAACATAATAAAACTATTCAACTTGTATTTTCAACTTATCTCCCAAGCTTTCCCCCAAATTTTGAGCGGGAGTACTCATTGGATGAGAAATTTAATTCCTCATTCATGCAGTACCCATGTTGCATATTTTGAATGGACCCTACTACATGAAAAATGAGAAATACATGAAAAAACATGATTCCAATCACATTTTTAATGTATTTCTCATTTTTTGTGTAGAAGGGTCCATCGAAAGTATGCAACATGGGTACTCCTTAGATGAGGAATAAAATTCTGCATCCCATAAGTTTTTCTGCTCAAAATGTGAGTAAACCCATATGGATATAAGTTGAAAATACGAGTTGAAAAAATAGTTTTGTCTTTTCTTCCCTCTAAAATTTGATGATGTAACATAATCTTGTTTTATTATTTCCACTATTATTTTATAATTTCCTTCGGAGGCCCATTTTAGACCTCAAAAATCCCCTATTTTAAGAATGTTATGTCTATCTCTCCCTCTAACCTACGGAATCTATGCGCATTCCTTGAAGGAATATAACCAAGTTCTCTTTGACCAGGAACTTGTAGAAGCTTCGTTTTAATCAGGAACTTGTCAGAGATCCCTCTTATCTAGGGACTCATCTGCACATTAGCAACTTCTTATTTGTGGGTCCTTCAGCTGCCTGATCAACTTTTCTCCTTGATGTCATGAAATTCTGTTGATCTTTTTCCTTGTAGGGAAACAACCATCGATCACTTTCCTCCTTAGTTCTTCATGTCATTCCTTTCTTCAAGGAAATTGTCTTACTTAATATCTGGAAACTTTGTTATATGACTAATTATTTCTCATCATGCTTTGTCCATCTACCACATGAATTCTAGTTGTACTTGTATTTACAACTCTTGTTTGAGTAACAATGCATTATCCATATATTATTCAAGAATTAAAAACATAATATTAAATCAAATCATACCTTATGAGATTACTCTTCATCATGACGTATTTCTGTAGGTATTAAAATACTACATACATGTTGATACGTCTCCCAAATATATACATTCTCAATGGTCTTAATTTTTTCCATCAGAGTCTTCATATCTTTTCGAGAGATTTCTTAGTCAAGTCTTATTAGTTTTTTGGATGTTTATCACCATCATAAGCATTTCATATGTCATGATTTCTTTCTTCCTCACACATTCCATTCTCAGGAGATTTCAATCATAGTTTATTAATTGTATTCCACCACCTCATACTTCATATGAGGACATATTCTGTTGATTTCATCTATCGTGAATTATTTCTTCCTACATCATTTCAAAGGAGGAGATCCTTTTTCTCTTGATCATGCTTTTTAAATAGAAGTAATGATCCTTGTTACATGCAACCATGCGACATGACATTATAATATTAAACAAAATCATACATACCTTATTTTACCTTTAGGTCATCTAGGCTTCTTTCAGTTGCTTCCTTGATTGAAGTGTCTTCAACCCCTTGATTTACTTCTTTTCTTATGTTACCATAACATCATCCATGAATTCCAAAAGTTGGTTTTCTCGATGTAGCACTTGCTTCCTCTCTAGATTAGTGAACCCTTCGATGAGGATTCCCTTATAGAATCTTAAGCATCTTGTATATCCCCATTTAACACACGTTTCCTTTTTGACATGATGCGTAATGAAACTTGTCGTGGATGACTTCTTCTTTTCCTTCAATGTTCAATGAGATTCCCAAGAGCTATGTTCTTCATATTTGACTTTAATACATTTTGTCCTCCGTGATTCCCACAATGATGTCAGGAGATCTTGTTGCTAATGATTCCATGTGTAGGTTTTAACCCCATAGATAAATTACCTGCATACGAATTCTAAAACACAGAAAATAAACAATGCGAGAGCATAACACATAAAACACATATACATAGAGATTTTCCCCTAGATCCCAAAACCGAGACTACCAACTTGATTTTTCATTATGTTCCTTTCAATGTTATAATACATATTTATACATTCCGAAGCATCCAATACCATGGACTGAAAGCCATCGCGTCCAATACCATGGACCGAAAACCATCGCGTCTTATACCATGGACCAAAAAACATCGAGTCCAAAAACATGTGCAAAAATCATGCACAAAACCATAGTTGGGTCTACCTAGCCTAACATAGGGTCCAAAACCAAAATTTTCGAGGGCAGTGCCCTGGACCCCATAAAGTGTGGTTACGGGTACACCTCAAACCCCATGTGACCCTCCCCATCTAACCCCTGGTTAACTACATGGGCTAGTTGTGGAAAGAATATAACACAACCCGACATTCTCCCACTTGTTGTTTTCTTTCCATAGTGGGGCACAAGAGAGCTTAATCATTTTTCTAGCCCTGAAACCCCCATTGTCTCTCTACACCAAGAGAACTTCTCATAGCTCATAGATTTTGTCAATGCATCTGCAGTATTCTTCAAAGTGTCCACCTTTACCAGCAACACCTTTTTGTCTTCTATCATATCCCTCACAAAATGATACTGAACATCAATATGCTTTGTCTTTGAATGATATGCAGGGTTCTTTGCCAAGAAAATTGCACTTTGGCTGTCACAGTCTATCCTTATAGTTTCCTGTACTAACCCCATACTTGAAGACAATCTCTGCAACCAAACTACTTCCTTGCATGAGTGGCTACCATGTATTCTACCTCTGTAGTTGATAATGCCACTACAAATTGTTTCTTACTCATCCAATTGACTGAAACTCCAAATAGGTTAAATACATAACCACTTGTAGTTATTCTCTCATCTAAATCTCCTACCCATTCTACATCAACAAAGCCATGAATATCCAACATTCTATCCAGTCGTGGTCTTCCTTGGTAGCACAAACCATAATCACTAGTGCCATGCAAATACCTGAAAACCTACTTCATTGTTGTCCAATGATCCTTTCCTGGTTTTGACATAAACCTACTCAATACTCCCACTGCATGTGCAATGTCTAGTCTAGTATAGACCATTGAATAAATTAGGCTACCGACTGCACTTGCATACGGAACACGGGACATGTCCTCTTCCTCTTCTTGTGTCTTGGGACATTGTTCAATAGATAACCTCACACCTACAAGAATAGGAACCTTCACTAGTTTACTATCCTGCATATTAAACCTCTGTAGTATTATCTCAACATACTTCCTCTGGTTTAACTAGAGCTTCCTCTTTGCCTGATCTCTTTTAATTTCCATGCCCAAAATATAGTTTGCAGCACCAATATCTTTCATGTCAAATTTGGAAGACAATTGGGTCCTCAAATCCTGGATAATTTCTTTGTCATTTCCAACTAGCAACATATCATCCACATACAAGACTAGATAAATAACATGGTCACCAATTAATTTAAAATAACCACAATGATCTACTTTGCTTCTAGTGAAGCCAAGTCCCTGTATAAATGTATCAAATTTCTGATAACACATCCTTGGTGACTGTTTTAACCCATACATAGACTTCTTTAACATGCATACCAGTTACCCTTTGTTGCAAAGCCTTCAGGTTGCTTCATGTAGATTTCCTCTTCCAG
Source organism: Pinus tabuliformis (assembly GCA_031772625.1). Taxonomy (NCBI): domain Eukaryota; kingdom Viridiplantae; phylum Streptophyta; class Pinopsida; order Pinales; family Pinaceae; genus Pinus; species Pinus tabuliformis. Next base: position 451,272,957 of record CM062806.1, read on the forward strand.
ATCCCAGTGAAGAAATGTTGTCTTCACATCCATTTTTTCTACCTCAAAATCAAAAGTAGCAGCAATAGATAAAAGTAATCTGATAGAAGTTACCTTGGCAATAGGAGAAAAAACATCACCAAAATCAATTCCCGGCACTTGGGAATAACATTTTGCTACCAACCGAGCTTTTTATTTCCCCACTTTTCCCTCTGCATTTATCTTCTTTTTGAACACCCATTTCCTGCCAATGGGTTTCCTTCTAGCCGAAAAATCCACCAGATACCAAGCCTCATTTTTGTGCAAAGATTCCATTTCATCAACCATGGCCTCTTTCCAGAGTTTTCCATCCTCTAAATCTACTGCTTCCTTCACAATTCTAGGATCATCATCAGTAATAGATAAAGAAAATTTTGAACAGAAAGTAGATGGACTATACCTATCATGCTGCCCTCTTTCTTGAACTGATCTTCTCACAGCCGGATTTTGTGGCTCTTCATCTTCTAATTCCTCCTCTACTATAGAGTCTGATTCTTCCTCCTTCAGCTCAAACTCTATCTCCTCAGGTTCCTTTCATTGGACTTCATGTTTAATAACATCTTTCACCTCTCTGAACACCACATCTCGACTGTACACAACCGTCTATGTGACTGGGTTCCAAAGCTTATAGCCCTTTAAACCATCCTTATACCAAATAAAGATGCACTTTTCAGGTTTACTATCCAACTTGGTTCATTTCTCCTTTGGAACATGTACATATGCATAACATCCAAATACCCTCAGATGTGAAAGAGAGGGCTTCTTACCATTCCATACCTCTTGTGGAGTCTTATCCTCCAACACTGATGAAGGTGACCTGTTGACTAGGTAACATGCAGTATCCACCACCTCTGCCTAGAATTCTTGTCCTAACCTGGCACCACTGAGCATGCTTGTTTCCCTTTCCATCAATGTCTTATTCATTATTTCTGCAACTCCATTTTGCTGAGGTGTATATGGAGTAGTCTTCTACCATGCTATGCCACACTTCTTACATAATTCTTCAAATTCCTTACTGGAAAACTCTCCACCGTTATCTGTCCTCGAGACCTCTATCTTCTTCTCTGTCTGGTTTTCCACCAGAGCCTTAAATTCTTTAAACATGTCAAAGACTTCAGATTTCTTCTTAAGGAAATATATCCATGTATTCCTTGAGAAGTCATCTATAAATGACACATAGTACACGGACTTACCAAGTGATGGAACCTTCACAGGTCCAAACACATCACTGTGCACAAGTTCTAATATTTGTTTCTCCCTCTTACTACCAAAGGGGTATCTCACCCGATTATGCTTCCCACATACATAATTCTCATAGAAATCAAAATCCAGAGAGATATTACTCATACCTTATACCATACCTTTACCATGAAGTATCTGAAGGCCCTCTTCTCCAATATGTCCAAGCCTTTGATGCCAGCATGGTCTTCTCTCTGGAGACCACTAGATTTTTTGCTCCACTTTCAAGAACCACAGAACTATTGCACCCATCAATAACAGTGCTACCTTGCAGCTTGTACAGAGTTCCAATCCAAACTACCCACATCAATACTAGTGCTCCCCGAACCATCTTGCAGGTATCCTTCTCAAACACTATTTTACACCTGCATCATCAAACTTGCTAACAAAAATCAAATTTCTAGCTAATGCAGGAATATGTAGAATGCCTAGAAGTGTTCTAACCCTTCCACCTTGCAACTTCAACTTTACTTTTCTACGACCAATGATTCTAGCCTTCTTGTCATCCCCTAAGAAGACATCACCACCATCATATTTCTCATACTCGCAGAACCACTCTCTGTGGGGAGTGAAGTGAAAGGATGCACCTGAGTGAATCAACCATCCCTCATGATCTACATGCGTACTTGAAGAAGCCATGTACTCATCCCCACCTTCCTCTGAGGTGGTTTTCACCTCTGCAGAAGGAGCCTCATCACATCCCTTTCCTTTATCAGGAGCTTTAGATTTACAGTCCCTTTTGTAGTGCCCTTCCTTTCCACATTTCCAGCACACCACCTTTATAGGTTTTCCTGGAGATTTAGATATCCCTTTAGATTTAGATCTCCAACTTGATGAATTATTTTTGTTTTTGTTCTAGGTCCGCCCTCGTACAGATAAGGCATCACCATATTGGCTCTCCATATTTTTCCATCTCATCTCCTCTGTCAGCAACAATGAGACTATTTCATAAAAATGCAAGGAATTTGCATTGCTACCTATGACAATAACCATACTATCCCACAAATCTGGTAGAGAATACAACAAACTGATGCACTTATCTTCATCTGAAATTTTAATATCAACAGATGCTAACTGACTTACCACAGTATTAAATGCATTCAGATGCTCTGTCACTGAGTCTCCATCTTTCATCCTTAGGTTATACAGCTTTTTCTGTAGGAATATTTTATTCACCAAAGACTTAGATTGGTCCAAAGTCCCTAACTTGTCCCACAAATCCTTCACCGTAGCTTCCCCTGATACATTCAAAAATACTGAATCTGAGACACACAATCATATTGTGCTCTTTGCCTTCCAATCCAATTTCTTCCATTCTTCATCGGACACTACCTTTGGTTTAGTACCCAGATCTACCACAATCCAATGGTCTTTATCCACCAACAGATGCTCCATCTTGAGTTTCCACAACTCAAAACTCTAACCATTAAATTTCTCAATCTCTATCTTTCCACTGCTCACCATCTTCCTTCATCACCAGAATCGATCTCGTAGATCTCCCACTGAGCAGGGTCTACCGCAAGCCCGAGCGAAACCACTCAGCAACAAAGGCATCCCCTTGAAGCCAAAACAACTCTGATACCAAATGTAGGTTTTAACCCCATATAGAAATTAATTGCATATGAATTCTAAAACACAGAAAATAAACAATGTGAGAGCATAACGCATAAAACACATATACATAGAGATTTTCCCCTGGATCCCAAAACCGAGACTACCAGATTTATTTTTCATTATGTTCCTTTCAATGTTATAATACATATTTATACATGCCGAAGCATCCAATACCATGGAACGAAAGCCATCATGTCCAATACCATGGACTGAAAACCATCGCGTCCAATACCATGGACTAAAAACCATAGTGTCCAAACTAATGTGTGAAAATCATGCACAAAACCATAGGTGGGTCGACCCAACCTAACATAGGGTCCAAAACCAAAATTTTCTGGGGCACTGCCGTGGACCCCATAAAGTGGGATTACGTTTACACCTCAAACCCCATGTGACCCTCCCCCCTCTAACCCCTGGTTAATTACGTGGGCTAGTCGTGGAAAGAATATAACACAACCCAACGCCATGATGCCATGATGCATCTTATTACCTTGGTCATGTCTATAACATAAGATTTAGGAGCTTATGATAGGACCGTTTTGTGAGAGATACCATATTACTCATAGTAGAGATTTCTTACTACCCCTTTCCTTGGCCCCTTTTCCTTCAACTTCCTCCATGTTTCCAGTTATATGAGCTCATTTCTATAATATTTCCATAGCATGGAATCTTAGCTATACTTATTATGTCTTGGTTGAGGACCAAATTTTCCTTTCCTTTTTGCACATGTTTGAGTTATTTTAACCTTCAATACTTTTTCCATCAATTTGTCTTTCTCTATTTAGGATAAAACCTTAAGTTGTCGAATAAGGTAACCTTATTATCCCATGGCTATTTGTTACCTTGATTATCGGTTAGTGTATTATGAATCAATGATGGTTATCTTCCTTCCAGGATATTGGAAATGGTACCTTATGAAGATATCCTACATCCTTTGATACTCTTTACTTTCATGTACATCATATTTCAAGTGAACTTCTTAATTACACCTTCAAAGGATGATTTTATCATATACATCTATTTGGTGTCTCCAGTATTTATATATGATAGGATCTTTCATAAGTATCCATTTCTATGAATTTAGAGGACACATTTTGATATGTTCAATGACTTCAATTACTTAGAGGACTATGCCTATTCTCGTTCTTCATGGAAGGAATCTTCAATGATCCATCCAAAATATAGATATACTTGCAATAATGAAGTAATTTTACCAAATTAATTAATGAAAATACTTACCTGAGATGTGAAGATGAAACCTTCACCTTGATCATGTTGGAAGTGGTAGATGCATTAGAGCTTCCTCTTAAATGATCTTCTTTGAAATGAGAAAGAATTTCCTCAATATAAAAGGTTGCTTCTTTTGATGAGGATGATCTTTTGCTTCCTCGAGTGACTTCTTCTAGGGAAAGGAGACGATTCTTTCTTGAATATGACCATGCCTTATTGCCTTCAATATATTTTTCCTTCTCTTTTAGATCAGGATTGCTCCTAGATTTTTGATCTTCTCCAAGATGATGTAATATTTGTTTTTAAGGTGCTTTGAGCTACCTTACCTTGTAGACAACTTAGGTCTTGATGGACTTTTGGTGATGACTATGGAGATAAAATATCTTGTTGTTGTAGACTGTCTCCTAGATTCTATGGACAAAACCCCTTGTTGATGTAGACTGTTGTTGTAGATCGATCCTTCAATTTTTTCAAAGCCCTTCAACTTACTTTAATTCCCTTCTTGAAGCTGATCCTTGGATGTCTCTTTTTCCTACCCTTCCTTTGACTTTAGCACCCTATCTTTGATACCATGGTGAAGAATATAGGGAAATTAGAGTTAATGAAAGTCTTCTAGCATGATAACTATTTGTGAGGTATTTTAATTTTTCTTCTTAGCACAATCTTAACTTGTTCTTATTAGAGTATGTCTTCTTATATTCATCAAATAGTTACTGAAACAAAGAGACAAGAACACAATATGTTTGGCTTTCTTCCAAGGCAAAAACCTCTCACTCTTTGAGAGGAAAACCCACACAAAATTCTTCTTATAGAGATTCCAATTGATGAATACCAAGACCATGACCCTTGACGTATTAGGCCACTCCAAGATGAAGACACCAATCCTCTTCTTTGTCACTATCGAGATCATCATCATCACTAATACTTCACTACAATCATTATCATAGTACCATAGAGGTCCTTACAATCACGCTATTTCTTTTCCACCTAGACCATTGCTTCATCATCATGTCAACGAGGTCTTCATACTTATATGTGAGCTACATAGAGATATTGACCATGAACTTGTCTTTATTATCACCAATACCATGATTGCTAGTTTACTGAGATATTGATTGTGTCTAGAATGCTCAGAATGTATAACTATAAGATCACAATCACGGCAATATTGTGACAGTGACTAGAGACTAATGTTAAGAGTTCATAGCTTATACTTGCTTTCATCAAGATCCTTACTATCTATTAGACTGAGACTTTTTAGTACACCAAGATAGTGATCATGATGACATCTGAGAACTATAGAGCCATTTTACTTCATTCGAGATTCTATACCACTGTACTTGATCGAAATTTCAGAGGATCTAACATTCTTTCTATACCTTTGTGAAGATCAACAGGGTATATATAGTATTTATGTCTCCATAATAAGCTGAAATAAGTGAGGGAATCATTGTGACTTCTTTTTGAGTTAACATAACTGTGTTTTATATCATTTTGTTGGCTGAATTGTTCAAGAGGATGTGCTTGTCTTGGGGGGATGAACTAGACAATAGGTTGACTCATATACATTTCATATATTCCTAAGAAGAGCTCTTATGACTTTCACTCTTTTAATAATAAATCCTAATACTCTCAATGGGATCGATTAATAAATAAAGAAACCTCTTGCTCATGAAACCAATGTAGCAAGGCATACAAAAATTATTTTTTGTTCTTTCTATTACATCATTTAAATTAGTTACAATTACATGTCATTATGAAGACCAAACTTAGTTACACTTTCTTCAACACCAATTCCCTCAACTTAACTTGAATTAATGCTTTCATTGGTCCCATTGTAATCTCTAGCCTCACACGTTGATTGAATATTTTTTTTTTCAATTTCTATCACCTCTTCTTGTAATTGAGTAATAAGCACAAATTTCATGTCATTAATATTAACAAATCGAACCAGCCATCTGCTAATTTATTTTGAAGTAAAATCGATTATATCATCAAATTTATTTTCCATTGATTATTTTCTCTTATCCAATTTAAATGTTAGTGTACCTTTTATAATCAATTGATAATTTTGTATAATGCATGGGCCATATAGATCTTGAACAATTTCCATTTCCTTTAGAAATGCATCACTTCTCCTATTCTTTGTGCTCTCACATTCATAAATGAAGTTTTCTAGTGTATTGATTCTTCTGGACCATCCAGTTTTGATTCACCTCGTTCAATTACCATTTGGTAGTTCTTTATTTTTCTTGTCTAGATCATACAACATTTCAAGACTTTGACTAAAAAGAAGTAGGTCATTGTTAGCGAAATGCTTGTCTTTGTTAATATTACATCTTACCAGATTGACAAATGAGTTGATTTCCTATGCTAATAGTAGTAGAAGAAACCTCCTCCCATACATGTTCAATGTTTTTTAATCTCTGGCATATATTATCGACAATATGGAATTTGACTACATTAGCAATTTGTAGAGCTCTAACAGATCAATGAGATGTGCCAACATTTGGAATTGCAAATCACTAAGTTTTTATTGTGACTAGAGTAATAAAAAAAGGGCCTGGATTTAAAGCATTTTCCATCATTTCTATTATTTCTTTTAGTAACAGGTTCCCTGCTTCTCCTTCCTCAATAGACACTGCAAGTGCAATTTATGCAATGTCAAAACACCAGTGTTTGTGATTCCAAACATATGATCATTCATTTATGATTTATCAATAACTTTTTCACTCATGCATCCTTACTTTTTCAATTTTCAATATTTTACTATCCTTCTTATAGTTTGCATCTTGAAAAGTGAAAAAATAATCATCGAAAATAGAAATTTCTTTGGAAATCTTCTCCATTATTATCTTATTTTTGTTCAAAACAATATTGACCCAATTAGGTAACGAAGTTTCAATCTCCTCATTGATAGCTTCTTAACAACTTATTTTTTGCAAGGAACTTTTGCATTTTTCCAATTCAATCATGTGCATTTTTTCTGGAATAAAAGTTCGAAGAAAGCCAAATAAAGTTTGGATATGCAAACAAAATGTTATGCAGGTTTTCCACTTCTTTGTTTGCACATTGTTTCCGTGTTAATACTTGATTCTCCAACAATTTCTCTAATAGTTATGCTCTTTCTCGATTATTGCTTGGAGCACTTTGAATCTTTTCACTTTCACTTGCAACTTTTTTCAACGAGCTCTCACATTTGATGGCACCTAGATGTGGGATAGATAGGCCTTCTGGATCAACGTCTCACTAGACTTCAAATTCTTTTAAATTAAAATAATGCGAAGACTTCACAAACTGTGCAAGATGGCTTCCATTATTCATGATTACTTGTCCAATGATAAATGGAAAATAAATAAGTTGTTTCTTCTCTTTCTATTCAAATTTAACTTGACAATTGTAGTATTGTCTACAAACTTCGACAACAAAATACTTTCTCATAACAACTCTTGGAAGCAATAGTGGTTTACCTCAAAACCCATAAACTTGAATAACCATATTATTTTCTCTTTCTTTGTGTATCCCTTTCCCCTAGAGGAAAGCTTGTGTTTCACGAGATATTTTATGGGGCATTCACCTAGTTATGATACAAATAAATTTCTTTATTCGAATAAATATTGAAACAACTTCTAGCTTCCACAATATGGGATAGAGAAACTACAATGGTTCCTTGTCAAGTATGGAATTAAGGTTATGTGGAAACACATCAAAAGTATGACTTGACATTATGGTTGCATTTTTACTATTTGTTACTATTTTATGTGTGAAATATGTTTGATAGAACATTTTGAATAAAAAATAATTCAAAAATAGAAAAACAAATGTTTCCAAGAAATAACAAAAATAGTTTAAAAACAAATCTTGAAATTTGGAATGTGGTTACTTAATGTACGGAAAAAATTAAACCTGAATCTTTTCTAATAATCACAACTAGCTTACAGGTTATCAAAATTTGCACCCACTACTATATTAGTGTCAATTTAGAGGTTATAGCCTTTATGTTCCCGATTATGAGTGAATTCATCCATTCATGAAAAGGATGTAAAACCATTAATTTCATCATGTCATGTACGAAAAGAAATAAATTTCACTCCATACAATGAAATCATTTTTTTTTTTATTCTTTCTTCTTCTTCTACATAACATGATTTTGTAATTTCGTGTATTTTCCATATGCAACATGCACCTCCTACATTGATTAGAATCACCAATAAAACTTCAACCACAACATTATTAATAATTATTTTTGCAATTGATAAAATTTATTATCAAATAATGTTAGTGACGTCAGCATGACGTCAGCATTTTACGGCAGGTGACGTCAGCAGGGTGACATGGCGGGATGACATCAACATGATGTCATCAAGTACGGATGATGACGTGGCAGGTATGGTGGCGGGGACACGTGGCAGGAGGCCACACGAGCAAGTGACTCATCGGGTGACTGGACAAGGGGTGACGTGGGCAGTGACTGTGCAGGGGGTGACGTGGGCAGTGACGTCACCCAGTAGGAGGCGGTAAGCGGTATGTGGCGCACCGCTTTTCAGGCATGGCGGTTTCGGAGGGAGGGGCTCCGCCACAGGCCAACGCCTGATGCGTGGCGGGAGTACGACGGCAAAACCGCCGAACTCCCGGACGTTAAAGGCCGGGCGTGTCGGGAACAGAGATGCCCGCCCACCGTCGATCTGCGGGGCTGTGGATCGGACGGCTGGTGGCAGATGCGAAGGGATGGCGGGTTAAGGGGTGGGAATATTCGCAGGAATATTCCTTTTTTAATACGCGCGCCGGATGGGTTGAGACTTATGGAAACGGGTTTATGCGGGTTTTTACAGGCGCGGGTTAATATTTATGCAAAAAACTTTGGTTTAGGGGCGGAATATTGTTTTTTTGGGGGTTTTTAGGTTTAAGGGGGAGGTTACTAGCTGACCAGATGTTAAACTAGTTCCTTAATGACGCGGATGGGCTAAAAACAATCCTAGATGGACTGTGATTTCCCGGACTTGGTAGATTTATGTCTATAATTCCAGGGAGGGGTATTTACATAAGGGGATTTATATACATGATTTTAATAGGGGAAGGGAAAAACAAATAGGGAGTTTATATAATAAGGGTGATGAGAAGAAGAGAGAGGTTAGTGAACTCCAGCCTGAGTACCTCCAACTGAAATACTGCCTTAAACCGAAAAATGGATTGCTTATCAAAATTGGAACACAACAGTGGCACTTAGACTAGCATACTCTTATGGACACTTCTTTGGCCATCTGTAGCAAATATGGAGCATTGCAGCATGCATAGTACGACATATTTGGCATGTAAAAATGTCGATCATGAAAAATGGTTAACCTGCTGCAGCAGGAGGCTAACAGTGGCTCCACTTGGGGATGGCTTTTCCTTGTGAAAAGTCAAGAACAGCAGGTCAGACTACCTTGTATTCAATTGTTGCTGTGTTCTACAAATTTCTCTTGGCTGGCTGCCTTATTGATCCTACCTACCTACCTACCCTAAACAGTACTTACTTTGCTGTTAGGTGAAGTGAAATAGCCAATGCAGCCACTTAAGCAATAATAACATGAGTGGGCTTTGCTGCTTGTGCTTGCCGGTGAGACCAACTGAGATTCTGAAATTTGTTATGGCTTTGTCAATCTTTGAGAACATCAGGAAGCTATTGACCTCCTTTGCGGTGTTTAAATACTGTAAAAAACTGTCCTGCAACATATATATACAATTTCTAGGCTGAACTAAAGAACTGTACAAAGGTTGAAGATTGCTACCTTGCCTTGGAGTCGGGAGATCATCGACAACTCGATACTGAGCCTTGCAGCCTGTTAATGGAGAAGAGCACTAATCTCTTTCATCATTCTGCCTGCCAGCGGATAGGTCATTTAGAACTTGCAGAGGTGTTTGTAATTTGTTACAATCTGGCTCGAATAGAACTTGACTGATCTGTGCAGGCTGCTGGTCTTCTTCTTCTTTGAACAACTCAGATGGCTCAAAATAATGAGGCGGGGGATCCATTTGGATGTTTTGGTCATATGCTGCTACTTCTGGATCCTCCTCAATCTGATATTCAATGGCTCTTTGGGGCTCCAAAATTAGAGGCAATACCTTTGGAACAATATCTTGATTAACCTCCAGACGGTCAATAGCAGCACGCGGTGACACTTGATCATATATCGCATGATAGTTATCCTTGATAAATTGAAAAGATTCAAAACACAAGGGTAAATTTCCTTCACTGAAATCAGCGCACTCTGCGTTTTCTTCCTTTTCTTCATAGCTGAGATGGGCACGCTGATCATTGGGTTCAGGTTGCTGAACCTGAACACTGCTTCCTGCCAAAATAGGATCTGATTCCTCTGGAAGGTTGATTTGGTCGTTAGGCTCATAATCATCATCATACAGATCATATTTGGGTAGAAAATTGAAAGAAGACAAGCTATTATATTCACACAATATATCAGGAGACTACTCCATCATGTATGGCTGGATGAATATGTCATCTGGTTTGTGGCAGGTTTGTTCGTGAATGTCACTACTTTCCTGTTGTGAAACAGATCTGTTCTGGTGCTCTGAACATTCCACTTTCATTGTGATCAGCTGCATCATTTTCTCTGTCCTTTGTAACACACTATGAAATCTTTCTTCTTGCTCTGCTTTGCGCTATTCTTCCCTCCTTCTTAAATTTGCCTCTACGTCCACAACTATGTCCTGAATTTGTTTCAAAGTGGACGGGCCTCTTTCTCTCAAACAAAACTCCATTTCTGTGTCAAATGCTCTAGGATATTGCAATAGAGCTAAATCAAGGGGAGGTCTTATATTTAAAGGCATGGACTGATAAACTTGATTGAATCTGTCTGAAAACTGCTGAACAGATTCATTTGGATGCCTTTCTAAATGATTGTATTCTTCGATGAGCATGAAGAAATTACCTCTGATCATCCATCTATCAAGGAAAAGCTTGGCACACTGCTGAAACTTAGAGATGCTCGCCTCAGGCAATGCTTTAAACCAAGTCCTAGCTTCGCTTTGCAAAGAAAGGGAAAATAGTCTAAGACTGACATCTTCATCTTCCACTTCAAATGTATTAAGATAATCTTCAAAAGCCTGGATAAGTTTATGGGCATTAATGCCATTCTCTCCATCAAATCTAGGGAGATATTCAGGATGATTTGCCGGCAGGGGACCAAGCACAGGAGGCAAAATGAGCGGCTTATATCTTTCAGGAACTTTACGAGGCACAGGAGTATGTACAGGAACTAGAAGACTGGGTTCTATTTTTGGTTCCTCCTTGGTTGTATGATGATCTTCAACAACACTTGAAAACTACTGCTCTGATGTGCAAGGAGGTTTTTCAACAATCTTTTCCAAAGAAAAAACATAAAAATCTAACATAAAATCATTTTTAAAGTACAATATGCACATCAAAATCTGGTGCAAGCGAAAGAACATGATATCTTGGATGATAGTCCAAGTCAAAAGCCTGATCTGCTTGTATAATTCCTTCGGGTTCATTTCTCCAGCGGAGTCTTTATTATGAGGATGATGTGGAGTCGCCAGGTGGATGAATTAACCTTGAAGTGCCTGATCTCTGTCCACCATCACAGATCAGAGCTGAACATGAAAAACCCTAAAGAAAAGGAACACTTTCTCCAGAAAACGAGGTGAACTAGTCAAAATTGAGGATTTACACTGATAAACACATGATTCACTTCCCCAGTGGAGTCACCATTATGTTATCACTCAGGTTGTCCCTTTTGACTCCTAAAGGGATACAGCCGAGGTAACCACAAACCAACTTTGGACTGCAAGTCCTAGCCTACCTGCAGTCAGAGAGGGCTCTCTCTTTATGATTTAGATTTGTTGAAAAGGGTGATTTTAGGCTAGATATGATGCACAGGGGCTTTGATTGAGTTTTGGTGGGAAAACTGACACTTTCAGGTAGAGAGGCAGAGTATAGTATGAATGTTTCAAACCATTGGGCGTGGAGTCGAGGAGGGGAACTGCTGGTGTCTTTCCTTAATAACAGTGAGGGGAAAATGAAGCAAGATAACTGAAGCAGAAGCAACTTTCAGGTTGAAAGGATGGAATGAATGCTAAAGAAAGAGAGGCAGTTAAGAATCTTTCCAACAAATTAGCAGAGAAAATAACAGGGCGCTACCTAGGGGCAGTTAAGAATCCCTAGATAATTGGCCAGCACAGGTGAATTGGGGTAAACATGAGCCGGGAGGAATTCAATGTTCATAACCAATTCTTCTAGAGGAAAACATGAAGAAACAACATAAATTGAGCATAGAGAGTGTTTAAACTAATTCTAGGCTATTCCTTTTTTCTGCTATTTAGATAATGGAAAACACATAAACAGAGATAAGAGGCACTTACTGCTTCAGACCGCAGCGCAGGAATTCCATCTTCAACTCTTCAGAACATTCATCAGCAACAGACAGTTCGCTCTCCAAGCTTTAAGCAATCTTTGATTACAGAAAAGTTCAGGTATACACAACGAGTCTCTAGTGAAAATCTCAATTAACCAACCCTTAAAACTATACAGAGGGTGGTATATATAGGGCATAAACACTTTGCAGAGTTCCTTTATTACATCTTGACCTAATTAGGTCATAAAAATGACTACTTAACCTAATCCTATCTAGAAATGAATGCAAAAAAATATCTCGGGCCGTGCTCAGGGCCGATGTGTCAAAACTGAATAAATGATGCTGTCCTCGGTGGCTTGCTGCAGTGTTTTCTGAAATAAATGAGTATGGGTTTCTGCTTTCTTGCTATCCTGGTGCCTGGAATGCCTTAAAGGTGATTTGAAGGCAAGGATGGGCTGATACTTATTGATTTGACTTTCTGGGGGCTCCATCAATGTTCAGGTACCTCGAGCCCCTAAAAAACCTTGACTGATACTATCTGGTGTCTTTTCTTCCACTGATACTCTCTGACAAAATCTGGACTACTGATCTGATGTGTTGTGGGTCTAATCACCAGTAAATGGCTGTTTTTCGGCCTTGGTATCATCTGGAATTGTCTTTTGATCATTTTGGTATGCTCTGTGAAGAAAACGGATTATTTTTGAGCCTTTTCGGGCTTCCTGGGGCCGCATGGTGAGAAGATTCCCTAAAGATTCCCTGAAGATTCTCCATTTTGGCCCAAAATATCCTGCGATGAAATCGCTCATCAAAAACTCCCTCAGAATTCGATTCTGGGGCTCTGAAGTGCGACTTTTGCGCCTCTGCGCCAAAAAAAGTGCTGATGACGTCAGCAGGGCGACATGGCGAGATGACATCAGCATGATGTCATCACGTACGGATGATGACGTGGCAAGTACGGTGGTAGTGACGTGGCAGGAGGCCACGCAGGTAGGGGGTGATGTGGCCGGTGACTCTGCAGGGGGTGATGTGGGTGCTGACGTCACCCGGCAGGAGGCGGTAAGCGGTATGCTTTTCGAGGATGGCGGTTTCGGAGGGTGGGGTTCTGCGATAGCCCAGCACCTGACGCGTGGCGGGAGTACGGTGGCAAAACCGCCGAACTCCCGGATGTTAATGGCTGGGCGTATCGGGAACGGAGATGCCCGCCCACCGTCGATCTGCGGGGCTGTGGATCAGACGGCTGGCGGCGGATGCGAAGGGACGGCGGGTTAAGGGGTGGGAATATTCGTAGGAATATTCCTTTTTTAATACGCGCGGCGGATGGGTTAAAACTTAGGGAAACGGGTTTATGCGGGTTTTTACAGGCGCGGGTTAATATTTATGCACAAAACTTTGGTTTAGGGGCGGAATATGGGTTTTTTGGGGGTTTTTAGGTTTAAGGGGGAGGTTACTAGCTGACCAGATGTCAAACTAGTTCCTTAATGACGCGGATGGGCTAAAAACAATCCCAGATGGACTGTGATTTCCCGGACTTGGTAGATTTATGGCTATAATGCCAGGGAGGGGTATTTACATAGGGGGATTTATATACATGATTTTAATAGGGGAAGGGAAAAACTAATAGGGAGTTTATATAATAAGGGTGATGAGAAGAAGAGAGAGGTTAGTGAACTCCAGCCTGAGTACCTCCAACTGAAATACTGCCTTAAACCGAAAAATGGATTGCTTATCAAAATTGGAACACAGCAGTGGCACTTAGACTAGCATACTCTTATGGACACTTCTTTGGCCATCTGTAGCAAATATGGAGCATTGCAGCATGCATAGTACGACATATTTGGCATGTAAAATTGTTGATCATGAAAAATGGTTAACCCGCTGCAGTAGGAGGCTAACAGGTCACATGATGATGTTGGGAGAAATTGAAATGTTTTGTAGGAAATTGTAGTGTTGGCATTATGGTGCATGTGTTGTACTTTATGGCAATCCACTTGTACCATAACAACTCACTTGTATATGGTAACTAGATGAGTCTACGTAGCTAGATGAATCTACAAGAAAGATATCAGATGCGACAAAATGCATGGGAGTTCAAAGGAATCATTTCAGAAGCAATATGGAAAATTACAGTGTAACAGGTCTATTCAGAGGTAACAGGGAATTGGTATAGAAGAACAGGAAGATCGAACTAAGGTCTACTGATTAGAATAAAGAAGGTAAAGGAAAAGGTTGATGTACAACAATTGAAGAAGTATACACAAGTCCACTTAGTAAAAAGAGAATATACATTATACACGCACTCCCACAGGAGAAAGGCACGTACATGTTGGAAAACCAAGGTATTGGTCTAAGGTATTTGGTCTGAGGTATTTGGTCCGAGGTATTTGGTCCAAGGTGTTGGTCCTATGTGGTTTTGGTTCGAGGTATTGACAAAGGGTCTAGGTATATAAGGAGGAGAAGATCAAAGCGTTAAGAGCACAAGTAATGAATATCTTATGAAGAGTTAGATCTAAAGGACATATGCATGTTATGGGTTTATGATACTTTGCTTGATCTGAACTAAGTATGCACATGAGTGTTTGATGATGGATGAGATCTAATGATGGATCGGGATCATAATGACTTATCATTATGATATTTGATAACGGATAGGCTAGATCTGATTGCTAACACATGGTTTATCCTTTTATACGTGATGATTTTGGTATTTCTGAAGTTTGGAATTGCAACGAAGTTATAAGTAAGTATTTTCAGATTTATACACTAGTTTGCTTTGATGAAGTTGTGTATACACATTGATTCAACTCTTCCAAGTGGCATAAGAAAAAGAAAAGCTTGAAGCTAAGGGATGACTGATCTATCATATCAGTGTTGCTATTTTATTGTTGTTTGTCAATGATGTCTTCTTAGATCTGAAAGTAGATCTAAATGAATAAGGAAATTGAGTCTGATTGATTGATTGGTTGAGAAAGAATGGTGGTCCTTTTTGCTATCTTTTTAGAACTCTGTAATATTACAATAGATCTTCAGAACGTTACTGATTGGTACAGTTTGTGGTTCAAATATTTTATGATTCAGTATCTTTAGAACTATATGCAAGTTGGGAAAATGGAAGCGGCATAGACATGCAGGTTTGCTTCATTGAAGGAGTGTACACATTTTGACACATGCCTTTTGAGGTTACAATTATTTTTGGTTGTTGATGTAGTGTTATGGGTTTAGATTTGTGTACTAGTTAGAGTGATCTATTTGTTCCAGTTAACTGGTTGAATTTGATTAAGTTTTAATGAATGGTTGATTCAATTGTGTCAAAGGTTCGATAATTGTTTGATTCAGTTTTGTCAGAGGTTCAAAGGTTTCAATGATTGATTGTTTCAGTTATATCAGAGAGTGATGATTGGGTTTCAGTGGTTGGTTAACGTAGATGTGTTTGATGGTTATATTGTAGTGGTGATTGATTTTGAGCTTCAATGTTACCAATGGGTCCAAGGTGAAAATTTGATGAAACGTGGCCTTCATATTATAGTAATGTGTACTAGGAATATCCAGTTTGAAAATTAATGAAACATGGTCTTTGGAGGATGCTGAGGGTTGGAGCCTTTAGTGAGGAAGTCAAAGCTTCCTACCAGTAGTGGATGGTGATTTGATCAAGGGGTTGGAGCTCCCTTCTAGTAGCAGCTGGAGAAGGAGTGAAGGTTATAGCCTTCTGTAGGTCAAGGCCTACATACTAGTAAACATGTTGGCTAGTATAAGAACTAGGGGGTTGTAGCTCCCTTCCAGTAGAAGCTGGAGAATGAGAGAAGGTTGTAGCCTTTTGCAGGTGGATTCCTACGTACTAGCATGCGTATTCACTAGTACAAGACTGTAAACATATTTTATTATTATTAAAATATGACAGAGATGACAGAAGCAGGTGGTTTTCACCCATAATGGGTTTCCACCTTAAATCATGGTGTTCATGTGTGTTTCTTATGTGTGATAGTTTATTATATTATTACTACAAATGGTTACTATTTAATGTTTAATAAACTATTTATGCACTGATTAAAGATGAACATGTGATGAATTAACTTAATCATAAGTTCACTAGTTATATGTTTGTTGCCTTAAGAACAATTGTGTGCACATGTGAATTCGCTTCACTGAAGTAGCGTATATAAATCTGATTATGGAAATGAAAAAGTTATTGATTTTTAAATATTGATTCACCCCCCCACCAGTATTATTTCCAACATGTAGACATATACATTAGGATGTGAGCTTATTTTTTGACTAAGTGGGAGGAAATATTTCCTAACGTAAATGTAATTTTAGTTTCCCTTAGTTTGTGAGAAGGGGAAACAAATCATCTCTTGTGCTTCTTGGTTCTCCCATGTTAGCTTTATTTTTAAAGAGTAAGAGTGTTTGAGAAGAGGGACTGTACAACAAAAGTAGAAGAGGAGGAGGAGAAGAGAAGCCCCAATTATAGGAGAAGAAGCAGAGGTTAAGAGGCCCGGGCTGCACATTATACATCTGGATAGCTTAATCTGTATTTGAATGTGATTAATGAGTAAATATTTCTATATTCCTTAGTGTATGTAATGTATTTATATGTAAATGGTTAATAAAGTTGTTGGTCTTTGGGAAAATCTATTTATGTTTATAAATTGTTGCAATCACATTTTATTCATGTGTGTTGTATTATTTGAAAGTTTGCACTTGTAGTCTATTTTTTGAGCATTGAATCTTCCTTTACTGTTTTCAATTTTTGTTTGATTCTTGTTGTAAATACTATAGAGGAATTTGTGAAGCTTGTTTCCTATGATGTCTAAGTGACACGAAACTCATGAAGAAATGGAGCTTGAATACCGTCAATATTTTAAGTAGAGGTTTGATTGTTAGTCTTGTAAAATGGATGTTGGTTCTGTGCGTTGAAAGCACCATACCATGTTTTAGATTCTTGTGTTTAACCCTACATTCTTGTGAAGCTTTTGAACAAGAATTGGTGAAGACTATTTGCTGCCAGAAATTAGTGGAACTTTGATTGAAGGTTGGCAGTCAGGTTCCAAAGGGAAGATTCGATTCATTGGAGTGTCATTAAATCTATGTTGAGAGGAATGTGCCACGATGTTATGGAGATTATGACTATGTAGGACTTACAATGAATAAAGTGTTTTCATAGAAAACATAGTACCATGTTAGTATGTTGTCCAAACCCTTTAGATTGATTCCTACTTGGTAATTTTGCGTTAGAATTGTAAACCCCCATGAACGAGGGCATATGAAGTCATGTGTAATGTTAAGGAGAAATTCTAGGTTATGTAGAATGGTTTGGGAGACAATTTGAGTCATTGCTAAATAATAAATCCATACAGGTGAAGATAGTCTAAGATAGAGGAGGAATGACCTGCTACAAAGTTTTATGAACCCAACCTTTCGGACTACCAAGTGAGTCCATCATCAGGGGTGCTTCAATAGATATTCTAATATATTAATGATGTATCCATGAGCTATATTTAGGGTATATATATAGGTTATGAACTAGTTAATCTAGGAAATTAGGTCGACACTCATCCTGTTATTTTGTTAAAATTCAATTTTATTTTATTTTAATTACTTATTTATTATTATATAATTAATTTGTTTAGTTAATTTTCTTAATTAAGTTTTTTAATTAATTAATTAATTTGTTTAATCTATTGATTTGTTTGATTAATTAATTAATTAGAGAATTAATTAGGAAACTAATTAAACATTAATTGTTAAATTAATTATTTAATTTGTTTGATTAGTATCCTAATTAATTCTCTAATCAATTAATTAATTAATCAAACAATTCAATAGATTAATTAATTAATTAGAGAATTAATTAAGGAATTAATTAAAAAAAATAAATAATTAAGTAGATAATTAATTAAATCAATTAAACAAATTAATTATATAATAATAAATAATTAAGTAATTAATTAAAGAAAAACTAAATTTTAACAAAATAACAGGATGAGTGCCAACCTAATTTGCTAGATTAACTATTTCATAACCTATATATATACCCTAAATATAGCTCATTGATACATCATTAATATCTTTAGAATATCTATTGAAACACCCCTGTTGATGGACTCACTTGGTAGTTCGAAACATTGGGTTCATAAAGCTCTATAATAGGTCATTCCTCCTCTATCTTAAATTTGAGTCATTTCACCTTCTAGGAATTTGAAAAGATATATTTTTTGGGGCACTAAAAAATTATTTCGCAATTCCTACATGATTTGTTTTAGAGCTACGAATTTATTGCACAACGCCTACATCCAACAGTTTTTAGGGCTACGTGTTGGGTTTTTAAAGATTGTCTGTCCTTTTGATTGCATCATTGGTTAATATAAGAATATGTAAGCTTATATGAGGTGAGAAAACAAATTTGAAGGTGATAGAATGCCCTCTCTTGTAATTTATTGTTACAGCGAAAAGTGTCTATGCAGAACTGCTAATCCCACTAAGGCTGGTAGCTACCTTAGAAAAAAACAAAGTAAAACTACTTTTGTTTTCCTTTATGAAAGATAGATGAGAGAAGAATAAAGGAGACCAACCTCTCTCTTGCGCTTGGTTCCTTGCTCGATTCCTCTCTCTTCTGATAGTCCTTTGCTACTTGCTTTCTTGTATACCTAGCTTCACAGAGTACCTGCAGAATCAAAGCAGCAAAACACTATATGAGAACATGGATCTATTATCATAAACAATCTAGGATCAAATGTAAATTGACCATACAAATGCATAAAACATAAATCACACAAGAGTATGGAGGAAAACTTGAATAGCTTTATTGATAATCAAGAAAGAGCCAAGAGAGTTACAACAAATCGTTCTGGACCAGCATCATCCTCTCAGCAAGTGAGCCCTTCTTCACCTCATGAAGAGATTAGATCACCCAACACTATGATGTTGCCTCAAGAAACCAACAGTAATTCCTTACAAGATGCAAAATTCCAGCCTCTGGATCTCTGGGATGAGGGATCCATATATAGATGTCTACAAGGGAGGTGAGTTAGCTTTTGAGATTTGATTAGTGTCTTCCCTCTGATAGTTATTGCTTCCACTTGGAGATTGATGATATCTTACTCATCCTTGGTCAAATTCAGAGAGGCAAGTGTGACAAGAGAAGTTTCTCGAAGATTCCATGCTTCTCCACCTCGCAGATTGACACTGCCATTTGTCCCTTCTCGCCCATCGCACCCCATAGAAGGGATTTTTGAAATGCAACACACCTACTGTGTGTATTTAGGTGAGATGCAACGCACTTTGGCTATGGAGCAGGTGAAATGGTCCAGTTTTGACCAGTTTTGAGCAGTTTTTCATGGAGAACTTCTGGGAGAAGCTGTAATCAATTGACCTTGTTCTTTTAGGGGTTGGAACAAAACTTTTAGGGACTTAGGAGCCCTTACTTTATGGACATTTATGCTTGGGGTTGTAGTGCCCAAAAATTTCTATAACAGTTGCCCCCTAAAGCATGAGGTCGTTAATCTTTTTTGATGTCGGGTGAAATGCTTTATCATGAGGATCTGAAGTTCTTTCAAGCTAGAAGGAGACCTGTAATAAGATACAATACAATACATTATCTTAATAATATTTTCATGATCTAGCTGAGGCGAGCATTCCCATGCTCAGCTTTATAAATTCATTTTCATGTACATAGGACAGACAGTCGTCTGAGTGTAGACTGATGATTCTGGTAGAGCCATCATCCCTTAGATTGGATGATTACCTCTACAGCAATGATGTACATTTGATGTCTTTATTTTCCTGAATATATATCGCAGCCCGGATGGATGAAACTAGATCTGGGGTCTTCAATCTCGTTCGATATTTACTCAAAGTACAAGTCGATCCATGTGAGAGATGTTTTGGAGTCGAACATGGAAATACATCGCTTGATTACCAGCCAATGATGTAAGATGTTAACAGGCGCGAGAGGAATCATCGATAATGACAATGATCCTCAAGGTACTGCAGTACAATTCACGTGGTGTGAATAAGGGACTTGGCGTCAAACACCATGCAAAATCTTTCGATCAAAGGCCATTGATGTAAACCCGTCGCAGGAGGTGAGAAACTTGCCATTGAGGCATGCAAGCTTCAAAGAACTGAAATGGGTGTTCTTAGATTGACTTCTTGGATAATGAGCTGATGTCGACAAGAAGCGATCTGTCATAGGAGGGCCTTAATGAATCCCACATCAATAACATGGAAGGGAGAAAATTATTTTAATGGAGGTGAAAATGATCTGGTGATGTAATGTTCAGGGTGGCAGTCATGAAAGGATGGAGCGTAAATATATTGCAGAGGGTGAGACACATGTGAATTCTCTGAGTGACACCTCTTGAACATATTGGCGACACTGACATGATGGATTGGTAGCATTAACCCCAAATGTGGATGGTGTGATGTGACCATGGTGATGTAACTGGTGAATGAAACAACCCAACCCAACTTGGATGCAGAATGAAAGTGTCATGTTCAAGAGCGACTTGCTACCAACAAAGTTTCTTCAAGTTTTCTTCCCAATTTTTCCCCAGTCATTGCTGACCAATACCTCTTTATTTTTGTCAAGCTTGAGGAGGATAACATATGCTTTTTCTATAATTTGGCCTTTGGGCAAACCCATCGCTATGTTTTAATGAGCCTAGCGATAGTGAAACCTGTTCTTGTCTGTTATGGACAAGTTTTTCGCTATTAGGTTTTAACGAGTTTAACGAAAAAGATAACTCGGTCCTTTTCAATTTTAGAGAGTCTAAAAAGGGACGTAAAGGAAACTCCAAAAATCCTTTTTCGTCATCTAATCCCTTAGGTCCGAAAAAGTATAAAACAATACAAAAGGGATGAATTTTCAGTACTTTTAATGAACTGAACAAAACAAGCACTCGATCTTTTTGTGTAATAATCCCTCAAGTCCAAAAAGATTAAAATCTAAAGGAGGGATAGCACTTCCAGTCACTTTAACAAGCAGGAGAGGCCAATGGCTTGGCAATCTTTTCATATTTCACGAGTCAGCTGAAAATAACTTAAAGGAGGCTCGTTTCTTGAGGAACGAGTGATAAATTCGGGTAGCAACTGATTCCAGGTAAGGTTTTGAATTTCCTAATCACGACAGTGTTATAAGGATGGCTAATAGAATCACTCTTCACAGCTGTTCCTCAAAAGGGGTAAACAATCAAGTGGAGGTGAATGATCGGCCAATACAAAGTGGAGGTGATGATGAGAACACGACCAAGGCTTCAAAGGCTGAAGTACTGCATTCATAATGGTTATTTACTAGAAATTGGTTCATTTTTTAATGAGCTTAAACACTGGGGGAAACATTTGCGCATCACTTATGTTTATTTTTTAACGAGCATGAAGTCCGCGTTAAAACTGCTCGATTAATCGAGTCGTATAATAAGAATGTCTCATATACAAAAACGACTTTATTTCAAAGCTTCGCCCCACATCCTTTCTTTATGCAAGTTAGGAAACGACCAATCCTACGAGTTTAAAGGGTTAGAGGACCTAAAAATTTTAAAAAATAAATGGTCGCTCTTCACTTGCATGCCAAAAGGTTTGCATACCCCTAGGTATAGAGACATAGAGTTTCAAGGTTACCCCACAATTTCGTAGAAAAAATATTTGTTTTTCCAAAAGAGGCCTATCTCTTTTAGGTTACCAAAGATTGTTCTATTTGTACCACAAATAAAACACTTCTTCGGCGATGTCTACCAAAATAGACAAAGGTGAATGGCGCAGACGCCTCCACTCACATAACTTTGACGAGGGAATCTTGTTGCAGTCCAACCCCCTTTTCCAATTTCGGATGAGAGTGTCAGACTAGTCATATATCTCTCGTGGAAACCTACCATATACCTAGATTTTTCCTGCCAAAGTAGACCAGGGTGCATGCCCCTCTGGTTTGAGTCATGTCCCCCGAATTACTCGCGCTCATCAGGTGGACGAACTGGGGATTTGATGAGACAGTCCTTGCGTGAAATGACCATTCAGTGATGGTATATGACTATTTGCTATGCGTGAACCGGGGAATGAAAGCTGGTCTACGAGTTGACCACTCTTCCTTCGTGCGGAAAACACATTACTCTAAAGAGTGATGAGACAATGGCTCCCATGCAATAAATATAGTCTCACCCAAGGAGTAGATTATAATCCAGGGGTCCTTGGACTACCATTATGTTCATGTGAATGGTTTTCCCTCTCAATGTTATGGGAACATTGGGAAGGATCCCTAACAGTCGACTGGTTCCTTTGTCAAAGCCTGTTAGATTTCTCATCTCAAGCAAAAGCGATGGCAAACCAAGCCCTTTCCAAGCAGTCGAGGAAAGGATACTCACAGAAGCCCCTTCATCTATGATGGTACGGCCATAACCATTCTATATATTTGAGCAATGATTCGGAATGGTATACTAGCCGGTAAATGGGGTCTGCCTAGTAGATTCCAGTCAAAGGAAACAACTAGGTTTCTTGGAGGTGGGACTGAATAGATGATTGGGTACGACTCTGACGAACTTCTTTCCTACGATAAAAGAATGGGTAAATTGCCCCTATGTTCATCGGAGTCTGTGCTTACGAAAAGAATTTGGACGGTGTCATCCTTGTTCTCTTCAGTGACTGTATCATCTGATGATGGAACCTCTGAAGGCAAGACTGGGTCAACTGCCGCCTCGACCTTTTGACTTTCGTCTGGTATGGATTCAGATGGGTTTTCTTTAGTGATAGATAGTTCAGCCGACCACCTGGGCATGTCAGCCAGATTTTCAACTAGTGACGGACTCGGCAAGAGTTTCTTATATCCAGGTGGAAGTCGTAACGGTGAAACCGGACGATCTTCCAAAACTCTTTTAGCCTCGTCTAAGAAGGGAAAACGGTGTACGGCGTGATCACCTTCACACAGTTTACAAGGAAATTTTCTTTTTCCTTTTTGTCTAGGGGCTTCACTTTCACTAGTCGACGATGTATTTTCAACATGATCATCAGAGGTTGACAACACTAGGTTGTGCAAACGAGGAGACCGGTCCCTTAAGATTCGAGGGGTGCAAGGAAAATCTCTATGAAAGTGGTCTCCCTTGCAAATGACACATGGCGATTTAGGCTTGGTCGGTGCAGTGTGTGGATTTTCGCTAGACGATGCTTGGTTACCCCTTTTCGCGTTTGGCTCCTTCTTCTTCTCAGGTACTTGATTTTTGGCTTTACCAGCCCCATCAAGCAAAAAGGAAGGAGGAGAGGAAGCATTGGACGAAGTAGACGGTTGGGGGGTAACTCTGGAATTGTCTAGTTGCTGACTTGATTGTTCAGGAATCGCGGTGTTCTGAACGACGAAGTTTGAGAAAAGCCGTACGGGCAAATCGATTGTCAATCCTGGAAGCCACAATGTGGCCATATGGGGTGCACCAACATCTCCCCAAGAGGAGAAGGGACTAGGATTTCCTCCAAGAGGAACTCCTTGGTTGGTGGACTCCATTTTCCTCAACCTAAGACCAACGTAGGAAAGGTGATGATTATTCCGTTTAAAATAAATTTTAGACGCTTTGACACAACTTGTTTTTCAATTTTAAAGAGTTGAGAAAAAACAAAATATGACTCTAGTCGCCTTTGATTTTTGATGAGCCTGAAGTGACAAGTGCTCAGATGTACCTTTTCCATTAAGGATTCTGAAAAGGAACGAAAGGGACTGCTCTGGAAATCTAGGCAGAGGGATTACCAAACCAATCACAAAACTACATAATACTTTTTACGGTACAGCAGTCAATCTTCTCGAATGTTGTGTTCAGTGCATTGCAATCGACAGGGCAGTAGACACGGCTTCCTATGGATAAAGGATTAAGGCTATTGTGGTCTCCCAAAATATACTCGACGGTACGTGGGAGCAAAAGTCCATACTGGCACTTATCATCTCAAAGTAGAGGAATCACCCAACCAACAGTGAAAACAACAGTTACCAGGCTTTACGATGCCGCAATACGTCTCTAGCCCAGAATTCTAGATGTTGTGCGTTAGGTTCCAAAGCGTTGCTAGATTCATTAAATTTATTTTATAGTTGATCTTTCTTAAGAAATTTTCCTTTCAGGTTCACCACATGATGTAGATGTACAATTCCTAAAATACAATCTAAGATGATAAACAATTGTTTTATCTTCTTTGTGCAATGAAAATCCTAGCTACTAAGGAAAGACAAATGGCGTTCTTTCAACAAAGAGCATAGAGCACACACTATATGAATTGTTCCAAATCAAACCAATAAAGCAGTCTAAATGCAAATGCACATGCATGTATTTGTTATCAGCCTTCTTAATATGTGAATGATAAAAAGAAAGCTAATGCACAAATCTGAATTATTTTTCAAAGCGACAATTACTAACAAGTTTCTTTTCAAAATCAAAATGACGACAATGACAACACTTTTCAATTTGGAAATGAAAACTTGCTTTCGACACTAGAAAAACTACCAATTCAGATCAAATACAAGAGTAACAGGGTAATCGACTATCAAGAACAATCAGGTTCTCTTCTATGACTCATAATGACACTTGCAACATTTTTCAAATCAAGAAACAACAGTACAATTACGTTACTTCTTTATAAAGGAGAACTGAAAATGACTCAAAAAATACATAAAAACATTTACAGTTCTTTGCACAATGGAGGCGGAATAACAACAAGGAAAGGGGTTTCAAATATAGGTGTATTGACTACAAGCAGCAAAACTCCTGAATAGATCTAAAAAGAGTGAACACAGAAACAAAAATTTAGGAACAATGCCTAGTCTGATCAGCGCACCTGCAACACAGTGAAACTAAAATGCAACACACCTACTACACCTGGGAAGTGCGCTGAATTTGAGATTCACAGAACAGACAGTGCGCTGGACCAGGCACGAGACTTTGATTGGGTTATGGGTCACAGTGTGCAGTTCAATTGAGGGATTTTGGCCGAGCAAGTGGTAATCAATAAATCAATCACAGGGGTAGATCTAAGGAGGTTACTAGAGCCACCACAAGGGCAATTAGAAAGCTTGTAAATCAATTGTTTAATTTATAAACAAAACCCGAAGATTGACTGAAGCAACATTGATCTACTTTTCACTTGCATAGCAAGTGTAGCTCGAAGGCTAGCTTGCTTGACTTCAGGCTCCGTCTGTAAGTTCATAAATTAAACAAATGTAGATAAACAATCAATCTATTCGCTCCCCAGTGGAGTCTCCATTTTGTTACAGGGAAACGTGTCTATGCATAACTGCTAATCCCACTAAGGCTGGTAGCTACCTTAGAAACAAACAAAGTAAAACTACTTTCGTTTTCATTTATGAAAGATAGATGAGAGAATAATAAAGGAGACCAGCCTTTGTCTTGTGCTTGGTTCCTTGCTTGATTCCTCTCTCTTCTGATAGTCCTTTGCTACTTGCTTTCTTGTATACCCAGCTTCATAGAGTACCTGTAGAATCAAAGCAGCACAACACTATACGAGAACATGGATCTATTATCATAAACAATCTAGGATCAGATGTAAATTGACCATACAAATGCATAAAACATAAATCACACAAGAGTATGGAGGAAAACCTGAATAGCTTTATGGATAATCAAGAAAGATCCAAGAGAGTTACAACCAATCATTCTGACCCAGCATCATCCTCTCAGCAAGTGAGCCCTTCTTCACTTAATGAAAAACTTAGATCACCCAACACTATGATGTTGCCTCAAGAAACCAAGAGCAATTCCTTACAAGATGAAAAATTCCAGCCTTTGGATCTCTGGGATGAGGGATCCATATATAGATGTCTACAAGCAAGGTGAGTCGGCTTTTGAGATTTGGTTAGTTTCTTCCCTTTGATAGTTCTTGCTTCCACTTGGAGATTGATGATATCTTACTCATCCCTGGTTGAATTCAGAGAGGCAAGTGTCACAGAAGAAGCTTCTGGAAGATTCCATGCTTCTCCACCTCGCGGATTGACACTGCCATTTGTCCCTTCTCGCCTATCGCACCCCATAGAAGGGCTTTTTGAAATGCAACGCACCTACTGTGGGTATTTAGGTGAGATGCAACGCACTTTTCCTATGGAGCAGGTGAAATGGTCCAGTTTTGACCCGTTCTGAGCAGTTTTTCATGGAGAACTTCTGGGAGAAGTTTTAATGAGTTGACCTTGTCCTTTTAGGGGTTGGAACAACACTTTTAGGGACTTAGGAGCCCCTAGTTTATGGACATTTATGCTTGGGGTTGTAATTCCCAAAAATGTCTATAACATTTATAAAAGTGAATTCATATTCTTCTTTGACTGCATATGAGAAATGTATCTTGAAATATTGTTGAAGTGGATAAGAAAATGGAGTTATGTGTTTGAGTGTCCTAGGTTATTTACAGTCGGTGAAACCAATACATGTCCGTCATCAAGTGGTATCATAGACATGAAAATCTCTTTAGTTTGAAAATCATTAGTGGAGGATGAAGTATACTTTGAAAGAAAAGAATATATTACAAAGGATGCTTGAAGGCTAAAGCTACAACAAGGCTATTCTAACAAAGAGTATAAAAAAAGGTAAAAAATAATCTGTTTTTCAATTTAAAGTATTTTTTATCATAGGAAATTCATTCGAGATTGTGAGTGCAAGATATTACAAACTAGACATACTATAGAAGCAGAAATTAGGAAGTGTTGAATGCAGGGATAGGTGGATTTATAATTATGTCATGGAAGAGACAACATTGGAAGAGTGTGCATGCCTAATCTATGCAGGCCATTAAGAAATTAGGGATAAGCAAGGAGAAAGAATATCAAAAAAATACTTCAATAGAAGAATCAGAAGATACCACAGAAGAGGGAAAGAAAAATTACAGGACAACAATGATAGAACTTGCAGCAAGAGACAAATGTGGAAAAGCCCTAGAGGAAGTCTTATATCAGGGTTTGAATAGTATATTGAAAAGTTCAAGATATAAATATTTGAATTTTCATATTGAGGAAGTGCACAGTTGCATAAATTTTCAAATAAGATGAACAAAGACAGAAAGGACAAGAGAAGGAAATCCAGCAAACATAGAACTTGGCATTGAGGAAAGAAACAGACTTGTCACAAAGAGTTAGAGAAGAAGAACCTTACAACAAGAAGGGGACAAGTTGAATTCTTAAGAAGACTGAATTACTAGTATTTGTCATAGAAATTAATTTATGTCAAAGTAGAATGAGCATGAAAATCTCTTAGATGAATAAATGGCCACAAAACCCGACAAACAAATAATTTTTCTAAGAAAAAATAAGAGGAGTGATTCATTGAGGATACAAGAACCACTATCTTTGAAAAAAGAGGAGCTAGATTAATCAAAAAGGCTTTCTACTAAAGAGAACCTAGAGAAGAGAAGGTATCAGAGGATGACTTGGTATGGGTGACAAATAGTAGACTTGATATAGTGAAAAGAAGGGCTTGTTGCGGCTCACTAATAGACAAGGAGAGTTCACAAGAGGAAGAGATGAAGATTATTATTATTAGCAAAAGAAATGGTGCAGAGGATAGTCATAAGAAGAAGAAGAAAAGTTCCAAAGGAGTTGGACTCAAAGGAACGGGTGATGAATAATTTGAGAAGGAGATAGTTGAGTTAAGGGAATAACTCGATCATGTGAAATAGTTGGTATAAGAAATTCAAAACGACCAGAGTTATGGTTGGATAATGAGCTAAAAGAATGGTTTTGATTTAAAGAATAGGAAGGTATGTAACAAAAAAGGGATGAGAATAGTGAAAAAAAAAAAAATCGACAAAAATTGTGTTCAAGAGAAGAATGAACAACAGGTAACGAGATTTTTTCTGTCTAGTTAACTGTGTTTTAATTATTCATTACAAGTAGCAGTGACAAATGTTTGTAGTTGAGGATGATTTCAAGGAACCTTGTTGTAGAAAATGAGGAAGAACGTGAGTAAATTGCATGCATAAGCCAAAAGAGAAAAGAGTGCTCAGATGAAGGTTCAAGAAGAAGGATTTAGCATAAATGAGAATAGTATGCATGTAAGACATTAGTATGATATTTATAAAAAAACTGTAGTGGCTTGTTTGTAGTTCACAGTGAGTGGGGAGAATATCATAGAAGAAGGAAAAAAATGTAAGTACTAAGAATCATAGTAAAGGTTCAAAGAAATGCCATAATAGATCAGCTTAGGACAAACTTCATAGAGAAGTACCTGAAATCAAATGAGAGTTAGAGACGATGATAGGAATGCCATATAAATATGAGGAAGATCATGGTTACAGATGAAGTCTAAAAGAAAAAAGTAAAATGGAATTTGTTGTAGGTGATGTTGAGCCAGAGATAAATTCTCCATGCAAGAAAAGTTGAAGGGAGTTAGGTTACAACCATGGAAGAAAATCCTAAGGGTGATGAAGATTTGATGAGTTGCATGACAATAACAATTTTAAGCCAAGTAACGAAGTAGAAGATGAAAATGAAAAAAGGAATGTAGGAAGGTATAGTTGGTTGGATGAAGAGACAGCCTATGATCCTGAAGCAATTTTAATTAATGTATTGGAAATATTGAACCATTCAATAACAAATAAATTTCAAAGTTCGCAGTAGAAATAGTACAAGAAAGTACAAGTTGATTAAAGGTCTCGTAAGATATTTGTTTTCATTGTGCAGGTGATAGTAGAGGAAGGTGAGGAGATTTCCAGCAACCTAGAGCAAGGAGTGCTCAAAGGGTTCCATAGAAGAGAACTAGGAAGATTCCAAAAGCCTAAAATCTGGAGAAATTTTGGTGAGATATCATGTATCAAGGTGGAGACTTGTTACTACAGAGGCATGTTGTAGCTCACGAGTTGAAGATTGTTATGAGAAGATCATATGAATATTGCAAGAAGGTCATAAATTTTTGTACCTCAAGAGTCTGATATAGGTGCATATATGGAGAAAAAAAAATTATGAATACTGGACCAAAATCTTTCCAAAGTTATGGGATGGTAACATGATGGTGCTAGGAGAAATTTAAATGTTTTGTATGAAATTGTAGATATTTACATTAAGATGTGATTTTGTTTTTAGAATAAGCGGGAGGAACTATTTCCTAATCTAAATGTAATTTCAAAGTTTCCTTATCTTGTGAGAAGTGGGAACATATCATCTCTTGTGAGACTTGGTTGACCCATGATAGCCTTCTTTTTAAAGAGAAAGTGTACTTGAGAGGAGGGACTATGTAGTAGAAGCAGAAGAGGAGGAGAAGAAGAGAATCTCTAGTGCTAGGAGAAGATTCATAGGTCAGGAGGCGTAGGTTGTACTTTCCCACATTATACATCTGGCTAGTTAAATGCATACTCGAATGTGATTAATGCGTAAATATGTTTATGGGCCTATATGTATGGAATTTATCTATCTATAAATGGTTAATGGAGTTTTTGGTCTTTGGGAAAATATATTTTTGTTTGTAATTTGTATCAATCATATTTTATTCCTTTGTGTTGTTGTATTTCTAAGCATTCACTTTTAAACTAAATTTTCAGAGCATGAAAGCTTCCATCATTGTGTTGTCCATTCATGTTTGATTCTTGCTGCAAATTATGTAGAAGAATGTGTGATGCTTTTTTCATGTAATGTCTAAGAGACATGAAACTCATGAAGAAAAGGAGCTTGAATACCTTCACGAATTTAAGTATAGGTTTTATTGTTAGGCTTGTAAAATGGATGATGGTTTTGTGTTTTGAAAGAAACATAATCTGTTTGAGATTCATGTGTTTAACCCTATGTCCTTTTGAAGCTTTTGAACAAGAATCTATGAAGAGTATTTGTTGCCAAAAATCAACATAACTTTGACTAAGGGTTGAGAGATGAGTTCCAAAGGGAAGATTCGATTCATTGGAGTTTGTCATTAAATATGTGCCACAATGTTTTGGGGTATTGACTATGTAGAACTTACAACATATAGAGAGTTGCCATAGAAGACAGAGTACCATGTTATTATGTTTTCCAAACCTTGTAGATTGGTTCCTACTTGGTAAGTTTGAGTTAGAATTATAAATAACCATGAAGGAGGTCATATGAAGTCATGTATGTTATAGCATCATTTATCACTCCTATATATTTTGATGCTCTTATATGGCCTTGTGCAACCTTTTCCCATACAAACTTGGTCCTTTATTAAAAAACAATATTTCAAATTCCATATGTCACTATGCCCATTCAAAATCACTTACATACATGGCTTCCATAACTGCATACCCACGTACACCTTTTTAAATATGAAAAAATAAAATATTACGTTACTTTTCAGGCAGGGTTCATGGTTTTTACCAAGAACCCACCTATAGGATCCCGTAGCACAACTGAATTAACAAATTTTGAGGGGTATATATAGACACCTTGGGTAGGCATAAAACACATAAGAGAAGGGCTATCGACATTATACCCTTTCTTCTCCCAGATCAAGTATGATTTTCCCATGCCTCTTGCACTCCCAGTCTCTATGGAAACCCTTGTTTCATTTCCAGATATTTTCATCATCCTTATAGAATGTCCTGGCATTTGTTAGAGAGGTTTTTTTCATGGTTTGGGTTGGACAGCTTCAGAGGAAGGCTTCATCGGTGCTTTGGCTTGCATCAAGTTGTACCTTTTCTGTAGCTATTGCTGATTATCAATAAAGAAACTCATGTCTTATTCCTGATATGTTGTCGTCTCATGAAAATAAATTTTGATGTTTATATATGATGATCTAACATAAATTTTATGTATGCACATTGAATTATTTATCATGTATATGATTCTCTGAATTGACTTGCAGGCCTTCTCAATTCTGGAGGAAGTAGAGGGTTTGGACCCTACGGGAACACCATCAAATGTAGTACCTCCGAGTAAGTTTTCAAGTCCACATTTAATAATTTGGATGTTTGGAATGCTTTCTTGACCACTTCTTATTGATTTTCTTATTCTTTTCTATTGAGGTTGTCAAACCTTACCTTAGGGAACGTTTCCTGCCAACAAATTGGCCACTCCCATGGGAAATACCATGAAGTTTTTCCTAGAAGGGTTGTAATTCTTTTACCTTAGTTTTTTGGTTTTTGTTTCTTATTGTTTGTAGACTTCTTGACTCCTAAGAAGTCCGCTCAATCAGCTTGGTCCCTTGGATCAAGGTTGTATTTTTGTTTTCTAAAGTTTTCCATTTTTACACTCTTTTTGTTGTATACAAAAGAGTAAATACACATTTTATTCCAAACAAACCTGCATATACCTTAGTTTCTTAAGAAACAATTGCATACATCTGTGTTTCTGGAACCACGCAGTCGTGTACAGATTGGAAAAGATAATTATTTTTCATTTCTGTTTCTTTTTGGAGGTTTGGTCATGTTTTCCCATGTCTTTCTTGTTTGAATGAGGCTTGGAATCATATTTTTAGCATCTGTTGTCGATTATTTCCATATATTTCGTCAAAATATTGTCTCAACCTATGGTTTACATTTTTTAAGATTTTTATAATTAGAATTGGGTTTCAGACATTCTTTGAGTAGTGCCTCACTGTTTTATGTTGTTAGGATAGATGGTTGCTCTTGCAAGTCACTTATAAAACAATTTTCTTGACTACTTCTTTTACGTTCTTGAAGTTGGATTTTTTTTTTCTTTTCATTAGTTATTTGAGAAAGTTATTTGGAATTCTTGGGGTAATGAGAGGATTCAGTTCTCTGAATTTTTTCTCATTTCCAGAATTTCCTTTATCGTCTTGACCAAATCACAATAGTCTTTTTATTTTTGGGATTATTGATGGCTAGTGATATTTGAATCTCTTTCTTGTTGTCAGTCTTTAATCTAATACTTGCATTCAATTTCTGAAACTTGTAGTCTTTAAATCCTTTGAAGAAAAATAAAAACATTTGTTTCGAGTTTGTTTTCTTTCATATTTTGAACTTTTAATATTTTTCAAAGGGTGAATTCCTACTTTATGGCTAAATTTATTTTTGCATTACAAGTGTTTCTTTCTTGGGATTTTCTTCTTGTTTCTTGATTAATGGAATTTTTCTTTTGAATTCACCTTTTTCTTCTTTGTGAACTTTACTTGAATCTGGAATTTAAATATAGTGTGCATTAAGGATCGAGACTGGATGGAAAAAGGCTTCCCACATCCATAAAAGAGCATAAAAATCTATAGGAGTGCTAAATGATGCTATAACAATGTGTAATCTTAAGGAGAGAGTCTAGGCTATCTATAATCAATAAGGAGAAAAACCAAATTGTTTCACATTATAGGAATCTGAAAAGATAGTTTTTTTGGTGGCACTCTGAAATTATTTGTAAGTGCCTACCGAATTTTTGTTCAACACTACAAAATAAATTCATAATTCCTACAACTAACAGTTTTCAGGACTATGTGTTGGGTTATTAAAGCTCGTTTGGACTTCTCATTTCATCATTGGTTAAGAGAAGAATATGTAAGATTATATGAGGTGATAACGCAGATGTTGAGGTGAGATAAATCCCTATTTTGGAGTTTATCAAAGTGAATTCATATTCTCATTTGACTGCATATGAAAAATCTTTCCTGAAACATTGTTGAAGTCAATAGGAAAATAGAGTTGTGTTGGAGTGTCCTAGGTTATTGATAGCTAGGAAAACCCATATTTATCTATCATCAATTGAATATTTATCAACATAGTTATAGAAATTGTAATTGTATTCATATTCAAATGCTAGTCACAACAAATGTTATAGATATTTAACAACCAAAACTTTTGTGAAGCATTCATCTCCATTGTAAATAGAACTGGAATAGAGTAAATAGTCTTATGCTCCATGAGATTTGAATATTAACCAAAATAGTTATATCAACAACAAGTTTATTTAGATTCAAATCATAATTGTTATAGATATCATTCATTTAAATATTACAAATGTAATAGATATCTCTAAACCAAAACTCGTGCTAAACATTTATTGTCATTGCCAACAATTTTCATACCATTAAATAGAATATAAAAGTTCAAAATAATGGTATCATGAATTTATGTTCAACCAATGGTGTTAAGATATCCTAAAGAATCCATAATAATATAGTTTCACATGTAAATCAATATATAGGAATTATTGATATAACTGGTAAAAATTTTGAGCATTAGAACAGAGTAAACGTAAGTCCATTTTAATTATCATTCATTACAGAACATTAGCTAATATATAAAAGTGCAAACACAATACTGTAAAATAGGTGTTCAATGATAATTCTTGTTCTATATTAGAAAACCTGGGTGCATGCAACAACCCATGTGAAACATTATCTCATAATTGTTTACATAATTCGTAAACATAGTGAGAGATAGAAAAGATAGTAATCAAAATTCAAATAAGCTATGATTACAAAGATATGGTCCAAAAACTAGTCATTGTTGCTTAAATAACTTATGAAAATGCTAAGACTTTAGTTGCAAAGCTAAATGCATTCGTCATAATGGGGCCTATAATTGGAATCTCATCAATCTTAATCTCTAAAAGTAATCTGCAACAAATAACAAGGAGCTACATTTTGGAATTAGACCATTCCATCCTAACACACACATAAGATTTCAAAAGAAAAATTATTTGATGACAAAAAGAAATGTTCCAATGTACTAAGACACTTATAATATGAAAAATCACAAATTGATATTCTTTATCCCTCAGCTACCTCTCAAAATCAGGCTTCTTGAAACAAATTCCTTCACTTTAGCTTTAATTAATTCTTTCATCAGAGAAAATATAATTTCTTTCTTAACGAATTCATTGAATATCTCCTCCTCAATTTATTTTTCTTCTTATTTCAATTGTAAAACTAAGGCACAACACTCTTCATTATTACTAACAAAAGTAATTATCCATTTCCTAATTTCTTCTACAATAAAATCAATTATATCATCAAACATATTTTCTTTTGATTATTTCAACCTCTCCAAATTAACCATCATATTGTCTTTCACAATTAATCCAGTCTCATATGTAATACACAAATCATTTAAATCCATAACAATCACTACTGCCTTGAGATGCAGATCTTCTCTTCGATTTTCTGTCTCCACACATAGAAATAATTTCCTCCAATGTTTTGAGTTTCTCTAGCCATCCAACCCTAATCTACCTCATCTGATTAGCATGAGGCAACCCTAGTTTATATTTCTCTATTTTGGATAGTGAATCAAGCTACTAACTAAAGTTTAATAGTTCATTGTCTACAAATTCACTCTCCCTCCACCTCACTTTTGACGAGTTTGACAGAAGACCTAGTTCCTTTTTTTAAATGTTGCAAACCAAAAACAATTTGCCATGAAAATTCAATAACATAAAATATTTTGGATATATTTCTAATGATATATGATTTCACTACTTTAAGAGGATTTCACATCTCGCTAGTGGAGTCTACCCAGGCTCAGGGTATCTTCTAGCTATTTTATTTTTTCCTTCAACTTTAGATTTTATACTTGTCATCAAGCAACAAATTCACAAGTGATTTACCACCAGTTTGATGCAATTTCATCAGCCCTTGTGTTGCAACCAAACACAAAACAACATTCAATTATTTGTGGTCAACAACCTTTCTGTTGGAAAGTTGTATCCTTCCATTTTTAAATATCATACCACCTCTGTCATAATTTACATACTACAATGTGACAAAATGATCATCCAAATTAATTTCCTCTGAGGAATTTCCTATATTTTTTTCTGATTTTCTAGAAAACAAGTACTAACCTATTCAGATAGTACAATATTATCAACTTCCATGTCCACATTTTCTTTAATGTTCTATGTTTCAGGAACACTCTTGGATCTAAATGATTCAAATTTGTGCGATCATTTTGGAGTTACGCTACGAGTATTGTCTTCATCATCTCTGCCACCTGATACTCTATCAACAAAAAGTGTTTCAATTCCATGATTCATTTTACTTCTTTTGTTGGCATATGAAATGAACCTAGTACTATGAGTGGAAGATTGAGATCGTCCTACAGGAATTGTGCGTCTTTTCTTAAATATTTCTCTCGTCTAGATTATCTCTCTTTAATTGATCTGTTCAAAATGTGCTAGCTTTTTCTCATCTTTTGTTTATGCATTGTGACTTTCCTCGCTCTGCTCTCTAGATCTCATAAACAAGTTCCCAGAGCTCATAGACTCAAGGTCTTATGTGAAAATTCTTCTTATATCAAATCTTGTAATAGCTTCACCTTCACTTAAGTTAAAAGCATCTAAAGACTTTGCAAAACCGTAAGCATGAGCAACATTATTCAAAAATCACTTTTCCAATAGTAAAAAAAGAAGAAGAAAAAGATTGTCTTTTCTTTATTTGTTCATATATAAATAGCCAACGAGGATATTGTCTGCAAACTTCAGCAACAAAATAGCTATCCAGAACAAACATTAGCAAAAGAAATGGCCTCCATAAGTTCGTAAAATCACATTTCTTTCTATTTCCTCATATTCCATTTTTCCATATAGGAAATCCTCAACCTCTACAGATATTCATGAATGCTCTCGTCCAGTTACCATGAAATACACTTGCCTTACAAACAAATCTTGAATTTCATAAAATCCTAAGGAAGCTTCATGCTTCCACAATATAGGATACCAAAAGTACATCCGTTCGTCGTGAAAGTTCAATCTAGGATTTCATAGTAAATTGTCAAACAAATTCCTTGACATGAGAAGTGTTATCTGTTGGCATTATGATACAGGTGTTGTACTTCATGGCAACTTGCTCAGAAGTATGATACAGGTGTTGTCCTTGGTGGAAACTCAATCAGAGGACAGATCTTTGTACAGTAGGTCAAGAGAGAGATATACGTAGGTTAACCTTGGTGAAAGTGCATATACACGCGGGTGAGAAGAACAAAAGGCGTGTATACATACAAACATAGGTTCATAGAAGGAAAGGTGAGTACATGTCGGAAAACTAAGTTTTGGTCTAGGGTATTTGGTCTGAAGTGTTGACCCCAAGTATTGGGTCCAAGGTATTGGTTCTAAGTGGTTTTGGACCATGGTATTGAAAGAGGCCTAAACCTATATAAGGAGAAGATCACTAGGCCAATTGTGGAAGTGAAAGTAATGAATGTCTGATGAAGTGTGAAGATCTACTATGTTGGTTATGGGTTTGTGATGCTTGGCTCGATCTGAATGAAGTTGGAAATGGCAGCGAAGGTATAAGTAATTATCTTTAGATCTGTATGTGGGTTCTCTCTGGTGAAAGCACATGTACACGCGGTTTTGACATAGTGAAGTAGCGTATACATTATGAGATTTGATGTTTCAGGTTGTTGTTGGTTCTAGTGGTTGTTGCGGAGTTTTGGGCTCTAGTATGTGTTCAGGTAACTATATTTTGATGATAGTGTTTCAGCGATTCAGTATTGGGTGATTCAAAGATTGATGATGCAGGTATAAGTTGATGAGTGTATTTCAGTGATGATTGTTTTGTATTTATGGATCCAGTGTAAAAATTTATGAAACATGATCCCTGGAAGAAAAGAGAAGGTTGTAGCCTTCTGTAGGTCAGCACCTACGTACTAGTACCTCAGCTAGTACAAGAGCTAAGGCGGTTGTAGCTCCCTTCCAGGAGAGTCTGGAGAATGAGAGAAGGTTGTAGCCTTCTTCATGTAGAATCCTGCATATTGGTATAAGACTGCACCAGTACAAAACCATTGTAAAAAGAAGTTTCTTATTAAAGAAGATAGAGACGAATTGCAGCAGATGGTTTTCACCCACATTCGGTTTCCATCTTATGTCATGGTGTTCATGTGTGTTTCTTATGTGTGATGATCTGTTGTGTTTTACTACTCCTGTTTACTGTTCATATGGTTAATAATGTTCTGATGCACTCATTAAGGATCAACTAACCGAATCATAAGTTTACTGGATATACGCTTGTTGCATTACACACAGTTGTGTATACACACGGTTTGCGTTAACTGAAGTAGCGTATATGAATCTTAACATGGAAATGAAAAAGTTATATTGATTTGATAATACTGATTCACCCCCCCCTCTCAGTATTATTTCCAACATTATCATATATTTCATCATAAATAAGTCATTTTTCTTGGGTAATCTATGTAAATTAATAGCTAATTCATTTGAAATGACATCATCCTAATAAAAAATACAACTAGTTTTGTATGTGTCATAAAGAACATAGAAAATGTATTTCGGAACATTTGATGTATGTTCTATTCATAATACATGAGAAAAGAGCCAACATAAATCCCTAAATTGTCTCCTAAGACAAAGTAATATCTACAAGAAAAACATGAGAAGGAACCTCAGAATCTGTAGAAATGAATTCTTGTGCTATGTCAATTTTGCGTCCTTCTAGGTGTAGGAAACTAATTGCAATAGAAAATTATATACACTTGTTTAGTTCCAATAAATTAAATAACTACATGAATGCATTTAGATTTAGAAAAATTTATCACTCCTAGCTCAATTTACCTTTGTCTTAAAACATAATTATTTGCATAGAGATACACAAATTCTTTGAAATCAAAGACCTCTAAAACACACTCAACATTTGTTAATCTGATACTCCAAATCATACTACCTTTTTTTCTTCTATTGAAAGATTCACATATCACTCATACATTGTCGATCGGTAAAAGATTTATTGATGTCAGTAAGTGAGTTAACCATATCATTGCAAATAGTTTATTTCCCTTGCCTTGTACCCATTTTTCTTTTGCAACAAAAGAATACTCTATCAATGAAAAACATGTTCAAATCATGTTTCACATTACAATTCTCCTATTTTCTCACAAACATTGCTTGTTACTATTACTCGTGTGATAAAATTTACACACAACATTGTGATTAAATAGAAATTAAAGATACAAAAGGCAACTTTTACAAGCAACAATAAGCAAAATTTTTAAATTCAAAAAAGCACCATTTCCATTTACTTTGCACTTCTCTCTTGCTTCAAGATCATTGATATATTTGTTATAACAAATAAAATTTTTGATATAAAATAATATTTGTTGTCTACCGAAGTGGTATATTTTCCCGCAAAACCAAAAATCGTTGCAGTATGACCTATCTTGTTTTTTGAATAAAAACTTGATAGTGCAAGTGTTTGAATCATTTTTTGTAATAGTGGAAATGGATTCATCATCATCAAAAACACCATCAGAAAATTTGCCCATAGTGCGAAAAATCACTCCAATTTTTTTTCTTTTCTTTTGTTTCTTTATTAAAAATATGATAACACAACTACTCACACCCATGATCATGAAGACTAACAAATATAACCTCAAGGTACGAAAAATTACTACTGTCTTTTATTAGCAACATGCCAAAATTTCCCTTGTTCTTCCGGACAAATTTGAAGACTCATAAAAGTATCAATAATAACTACAAGTAGTAAAGTGCACAAGGAAATTCAAAAATAAATATTATGCCAACATGCATTTAGCTACTTTCTACTATGAATCGACTTGACAATTGGTCCCACTACTTTGTAAACCTATTTCTCGCAAAATTTTACATGCAGTTATAATGCAATGGGAACTTTATTCCTCACAAACAGATTTAATGTTAAACTCTTTTATTTCTCAAGACATTAAAATAATTTAATTACTCAATGTTTACAATTGTAACTTTGAGTTATTTTTGGTCAAATTTGAAGACTTGTAAAACTATAAATAATAGGTACCAATGGTAAAGCTACCTTCTATGATGAATCAAATTGACAGTTTCTCCCTACTACGTTGTAAAATTGAACCAAATTTGATTTAAAAATGGCTTGACACACCCATTTCTGTCAAAATTCGACATGCAGTCACAAATGGATTCAATTTTAAACCCTTTAAGTTTTCCCTTTAATGTAATAGGCACAACTGCAAAAAGAAATTTGGAAATTAGAAATAACAAATATTTTCTTGATTAAATACTTATTACTATTATGTAATATTAGATTAAGTCTCCTTTTAATGGATCCCAACAAGTGTTTCTCTGTGATAAAACATATGTGTGAAACAAAGACGAGAAACATTGATACCTTGTGTGTATCGGTATACATGATAATTTCAGTGTTTTATGTTAATAAGAGAACATACATTGAAATGATTAAAACTAAGTAAATAAAAAAATGATTTTGGCTATACGACACAATTCAAGGAGCAGAAAATAACAATATGTCATATACTTTTAACATAACATGAATGCATATATTATTGTCTGCATCAAATTTGCTACACATGACACACTGAAGAATTAGTAATAGAATAAACCAAAGCTAATCATAATTTATTCATTTAATATCATTGTTATATGTGTCATAAGAAAAAAACATTTACCATACAAAGCAAGCTTGAACTAATTGTAATCATCATAAACAACAAAGAAATAGCCAAATGTGAATAGGAAACCAATAATGGTGAATTAGTTAAAAACTTTGCAATATTATAGAGCTTTATATTTCTAAGCTACTACTATCGTTAATGATTTAACAAAATTCCATTGAAATGCCATTAAAGATGCAAGATCATCTTCTAAGATGACAATTTATTTAAGGCAACAAAAGGTCAGAGAATACTCCAAGCTCTAAAACACAATTTGCAAAGAGAAAATGCTCCATGATCTGCTAATTGACATGTGTAAATGATTAGAAAAGGATCTTCTCTATATCAATAAATAACTTCCTTCTTTCCTTCGTCAATGATTTCGAAATGTTTGTAGACTCGTTTCCTATGTATCACCACCTATATGACATGAAATCTTTGTGTTAGAGATAACTTGCTAACATCCGAATCTCTCTTTCGTTCTAATGTTTATTAGTTCTTGCCTTGTCGTTATTATTATTATTATTTCACAAATCTAACAATATGAACGAAGTGGATTATTTTTTTTGTAGCTTCAAATAGTGTTTTTCCCTCATGATACTAGTTGTTTTAAATGGCTCTAGAATCATTTCCCTCCAAATAAACACTTGGCACTATTTTGTGCTTAAAACACACTACAAAGGAAAATTTTCCATCCAATCTTTTTATCATATTTATTTATGTCCTTTGATTACTAAAAAATAGAGTTCCAAGTAAATACAAGTCATCTCAACATTCAATTCACCAACTACACACTTGTGCACACATTCAGAAAACCACATATGCACTAAAAAATGAAATCTAGAAACATAATTTTCATATAATTTCAACATAACATAAATGAATATGTGTGGAACAATAGATAACATCCATTTGTGTGAAACAATATTTGAAGCTTTCATTCACACAATCTATTATAAACATGATTTTCAACTCATTAAAATTTTAAGACTAATGTATACTTTCAAAATAACTCAAATCCAATGTTAATATTGTTGTATACATTCAAAATAACACAAATGTATATGTACTCTAAAGCTAAGTATGCAATTAAAAGATCCCTCTTCACTTCCCTCATTCCACTCAAACATCACATATCTCTCCTTCTTCATATGCAATTTTTCTTTGCGTAACCTTCGCACATGCACAACCACCTTCACACAACTTCATCCACACAACTACTTGTAGACTCAAAAATTCCCGTTTGTGAGTCACTGGCATTTGAATTTGATATTAATAAATGTGGGCCCCAGATATCACAGGCATGAAGCATTCATTTCGAAATACGTTCCTAAATAAGAATCAAAGAAGATATTTGTAAATTTATTATTTTAATAAACATTAGACAAAGCATTTTTTCTCTGCACACGCTACCTATAAATTACACAGTATATTGTGTGTAAAAATATCTCAAGATTTCATTGTGTGAACTTTTGCACTCAAAAAAATATATTAACAATAAAATAAGCATTCATCTTGTGCACAATATACTAATATCAAAATGAATTATAATTAATAGATCCCTCCACACTTCCCTCGTTCCGCACACGCAATACAACCTATGCACAACTAATTCAACACTCAATGATGCCCTCAGTCATTAACATTCAAATCTGATATTAATTAATGAGCATACATTGTGAAATAGTCCTTAAATAAGAGTTAAAAAAATGTTTTTATATTTATTATTTTAATAATATTTGCACTAAAATTTTGCATAACATTCACACATGCACAACCACATCTACAGAACTTCATATGCACAACTACTTATCCACTCAATAATGCCATTCGAAATTGATATTAGTAATGAGCTTCTATTGTGAAACGTGCTCCTAAATAAAAATTAAAAAAGAGATTTGTATGTCTATTATTTTAATAAACTTTGCACAAAACATTCGGCATAGTCAAAGCCCGACACACATGCATTTGTGCTCTGCACACATTACTCCAAACAACCAACTCCGCACAACTAGCTTTGCACAAATCCTTCTGCAAAGCTACTTCCATAGTTGTGAAACAATTTCCTAAATAATAATTTAGAAAAATACTTAAATATTTATTATTTTAATAAAAATTGTATAAATATTTTCACACATTCGTTTTACTGCACAACACTCCTTCTTGAAACGAATTGAAAACACAATTTATTTAGTATCCTCGTCTATGAAAATTAGCCATAATTCTCTCACACATACTCCTTAATAATACTAATTCGAGATTTGTTCAGCCCCCCTAGTACCTATGGAAAAACTTGCAACCACATCAATTCTCGCATCAATGGGTAGAGCACTCACATAATAGTGCCCCACAACTGCATGTCACATTGATTAAAAATATGGTTTACTTAATATTACATAATAAGAGTAGCTTTTATAGTCCAAATATTACGATAATTGTTAAAGAAAATGATAATAGCTCCCTCTACACCCCCGTCAATGTTAGAGCACCCCCGTCTATGCAAAGGATCCCAATTCTCCCACACATACTCGATCCTATGCATAATTAAATTTATGCATAACAAAACTATACCAATTACCACATTGTTCATCAGTGTCAAACCACTTACTATGCCAAGTATCCCAATTCTCCCTCACATACTTTGTTTTCCGCACAGGGAAATATAATAATATCAATTCAACATTTTTTCACCCCCCGTGGGGCTTATGCAAACAACTTGTAACCACATCAATTCTCGCATAATTGGAAAAAGCACTACCATAATCGTGTCCATGCAATCACATCAATTCTCACGTCGTTGAGCAGATAACTAACATAATAATGTCACTGTCAGAGCTCTCGCTATTACAATGGACACTCACAAAATTACTTTTATTTTAATTTTAAAATGAATCATTAGGCATTGGAAAAAACAAAAATAAAACACCCTCCGCCAAGGGAATTACATCCCACCAAAGCTTCCTCAGCCTATGGGAAATTAGAAATAACATTTACTAAAAATTAAAAAACTATGTTTGAATTTATGAAACAATTAATATTAAGCATTTTCCCACCACTTTGGTTAAAATTTCATAAACACAGCCAAAAAATGCATAGCCAATCCCACTTGTGATGCGGGTGGAAACACCCTAGGGTATTGGGTTGAAAACCCCAATAGAGTCGAGGGCATACAACATAAAGAATCCCGCAGACAAGCAGTCTAAATTCTTAAACTACCGAAGTAGGAAGAAGAGGCATTACCCGGAGGTCCTACATTTGAGGTCGATCCTGCAGGGTCCAAACCCTGTGCTCCTTCTAATGCCTTTAGAACTTGTAACGTATCCAAGAAAATCATACACAATAGTAGTAATAGAAGTCATGTTCATGGTATAGGTTTTAAATCATATAAGAATGTGAGAAAATGAGCATTAACATAACATCTCATATGTAAATTATAACATTTTTTAATGCGTAAACACAATAAATATCAGGAATAGAACAACATTAATGCATAAACACAATAAATATAAGGAATAGAACAAAATTTCTTTATTGATGTAAGCTAAATGAAATGTGGAAAACTACAATCTGAGTCTTCCTTCAACTACAAACAGAACCGTGATCTAGATCCATCCTGCCCAGGCCTTAGCAGTCCTGCTCCATAAAGGTTCACCAGGTAGTCATAAAAAGATGATGGACTCCTTAAATTAGGAAAAAGAAATTTCATATAACTTGGGAGTGAAGGAGGCACAAGGATTTCTTCAGACTCGATCAAGGATGTAATCAACTATAATATCAATATGTCATCTCTCCCCCCCTTTGGCCTTCCCATGGAGCTTTATTTATACTTCTCCCAAATTAGTTATTTTAGTTGGGAAACAGTTGGGCAATAGGCTATAGTAGGTGAGTAATAGGTAAAACCCATAAAATATGCCTGCATTTAAGGAGATTATATATTTTTTAGTGTTTTAACACATATGCGCCGGTTGGGTATAGACTAACCTACGTGTACACACTTTTTCTACAGAGAAAAATAATGTATGGGATTTGAAACAATGTTTATTAGAATTTGGACCAAGTCTGGAAAGGAAGGGTTGCCCTTGGCCATAACTAGAGAATGAAATCTACAAAGAGTGGTAAATGGTGCTATAACAAATGGCCCCTAATATATGAGGTCAGAAGGGGTACATGATGGCTATTTGGTCAATTTAGTGTGTCCTAAATTGCTATATAAATTTTCAATCCGGGAGTCATAAACTGCTAAAGTGAAGTGCACTATATATGCAAGATAACTGATTTCTTACTTCTTTGTCATTTTTTATTTTTGGTTTTTTTTTTGGGTTTACCTTTTGTTGATTCCCTAATGTGAAATGGTAAAATTAAAATTCAAGCATGGATATAAGTGTTCAAGGCAATGGTGACCTCTAAAATAATTTCCAAACTTCAAAATTCTCAAAAAGGTTTTAAAACATGCAGTGATGAAATCATTTCCTGAGAGAAAATAAAAATGTATCAAACAGTGAGCTAGTGACATTGAAGTTGAGTATCCTTGCTGCTGTATAAAAAGAGAAAAAAACTAAACTCAAAGTAATTCAAGAACTATAAGCAAAGTAAACTAAATCATACTACTTCAACTCATGTTCTGACCCCTCGCCATTCGACTCACTCTGGCTATAGGAGGTAATCATAAAAAAATTGAGTAATCTAATATCTAAATTGCATAAAATGAAACTAAGATCAAACTACACATTCATACTTCAATCCCTCACCATTTGACTTGCTCTGGCTATAGGAGGTAATTGAAAACGACATGAGTAATCTAATCACTAACTTGCAGAAAAGTAAACTAAATCATATTACATCAACTCATATTCTGATCCCTCACCATTCGAATCGCTCTGGCTATAGGACGTAAGCATAAACAAATTGAGTAATCTG
The DNA here is from genome assembly GCA_031772625.1 of Pinus tabuliformis. Classification (NCBI taxonomy): domain Eukaryota; kingdom Viridiplantae; phylum Streptophyta; class Pinopsida; order Pinales; family Pinaceae; genus Pinus; species Pinus tabuliformis. The sequence goes on from CM062806.1 coordinate 451,317,605, forward strand.
ATTTCTAAATTGCATAAAAGTAAATGACAAAAACAAAACTGAAAGAAATATAGAGTGCTGGAATTAGAACTCAGAAAATAAATCAGCAGAAGGACAAGAAAATTTCATGTCATTAGTCATTAAAAAGCAATGTTCAATTGCCCGGGCTGTCTATAAGAACCTGAAAGAAAAACACTGATCAATTAACAGTCATTAGAAAGCATAAAAGAAACTATGGACAACAACTATCATGAATACCAAAAACTGTGTAATATATACAAGCAAACGATTATGGCATCAGTGACATAAAGGAAGAAAGCAAGAAACTATATAGCAATTACAGAACCTTGGTGTACAGGGGCCCTTTTCAACGTCGGCCAATTAGCAATCAGTCACAAATTGAACTTAAGAACACTGTCTTCTCATACGTTAAAATGCAGTCATAATATAAAGATAGAGCACAACAGAGTGGGCTCGTAAAACAATCCAAATTACATATATCAAGCTAACTAATAAGCGTATGATAACGCGTTATTTGTAACTGAGGATGCTACAACTACTTCCTAAATTCTGCGCTACTAAACAGACACGTGAATAACCACATCTGGAGATCTAGCAATATAGTCATGACAATTAAATCCAAGGAGTGGTGGCTGTTAGATTTGGTTTACGGAGCAGTACACAGGTGTTAGCACACATCCTGAGATTGAGAAATTTGCCACGCAAGTCTTCACGTGGTGAAAAACAGACTCCTGCCACCGCAAAACTCTTAGGTTGACAACCACTTTGACTGTCCTTGACCATGGCCTTTTGTGAGTGATTCGGCTGAACCAAGGGGAGACGTTCCATGTCCACATCATTTGCAGCTTGCCCATGTGGCCAGATTCTCCCGTAAACACCTGTAACATACACTTCAACAAAAATGTTACGGAAAGTTGAGCTGGAAGCAAAAATCTAGATCAAACAACAGTCAGAAGACATAGTTAGGAAACCATTTTATATGCTCTTTTTAAACTAATATGCAATGATTTGACAGCTTGGTGGTTTAGGTAACTGGAAAAAAAAGGCTAAAAAGGTTTATAGGGAAGATGTAGGTTTGGGACTCAACATACGCCCACTGTGAAGGTGTTGCATGTCCTCATGCAACCAAAATTTTAGTCATTCCCCTTTAGTCCATATGTTCTAAAGCCTCTGCTAGTACATCTAGTCCTCTTCTCTTCTTTCTTGGTGCTACCACCATCATGGGTTTCCTTATCAAACATCTGAATTTGACATTGATTAGTTCCCTGCTCAACTTTTTGCACTTTTTCTTTAGTTTCTTGTTCTTCTCTTGCCATAGTCCCAAATGTAGCATAGTATTATCATGAATGATTTTTTCCACTTTTCTCTGCTCCTTTAATGCTTCATTCTCTTGTTTAATTTGCCTGTTTAGAACCTCTAATTCAAACACTTCTTGCTTTAAGGATTGGACTTGTGAATCTTGTGTTATGTGTGGTAGAGTGGATGATGTGCTCGGGCCTGCAGCTGTCTTTTCTAAGGATTCGAGGTAATCATACACCTCCTGCTGACTTGGATCTATTTTGGGTGTTTTCCTTGGACTGACTTTAAAGTTTTTTTGAGGAGGAGGACTGCTTTCTTATTTTGGCCGAGAAGGACTTGCATCAACATTTGGAGGACTGGTTACAATAGTTGGTTGAGGATGAGGTGGACTACAGCTAGTTGAAGGTTTCTCGGGTGTTTCCCCACCCAAGTCAATGAAGTGGGGTATTTTTACTTGTGTTTTCCTCCACCTTCCTCTAAGCCTGCTTCTTCTTCTTAAGTACCGTGGGCTGGTACTCCCTTCTTCTATGCTCTGTTTTCCTTTTTCTTTCTTCTTTGTTGTAACAACTTGTTTTTGAAGATGCACTACTCTCTCAGACAATGTTTGATAGTCTTCCTCTATAGATGGCTCTAGTGATTGGTAGAATTCTTCTATGTTCCTTTTTCCTTTCAATTACCTCTATTTTCGGTCCTTAGTTCTTTCTTCCTTCTATTTTTTACCAACTTATTTAGTTTTGTTAAACGGAGAGTCTTGGATTATGGCACTCTTTTCGTTTCTCCTACTCCTTCTTGGTGTCTTTGGTGTACTGCTTTCAGGTGCCTCATATGGCTCTTGAAAGTAATTTCTTACTAAGAACCGTTCCCAGGTATATTTGCTTTTCTTCAGTTGGTCTTCAATGAGAATCCTCACAAGTCCATGATGATATAAATGAGGTTCTATGTCTCCTATGTTCTTTTGGACTGTGGTGCTCATCTTTTTCAAATTGAGCAGTAAGAAATAAGGCAAATTAAGGGTTTGACTCTCTAAGAAGTTCATCAATAACCTAGCCTGATACATCTACATTGCTCCAAAGCGTCCTTCGCAAGTGATAAACTTTTGAATGATTTACAGTAAGCTAGCCCATTCTTATTTTAGTGCATGAACAGGAATTCCTTTTGTAAATAAAGTAACGTCCATACCTGGGCTACATAATATGATTCTCCATGCCTGCTCGTCCACACTTTTGTTTTTAAACCAAAGCTCACCTTCCTGGGGCAAGTCTGTGGCAGCTGCTATTGATGCTTTAGTGACCGTGAACTTTAGGTCTCCAATTTCCACCATCTGGCCGTTGAAAGACTGGGCAAAGGCTTTTTCTACCTCCTTATTATGGCCTTTAAATTTTTGAATGAAGCGTAGCCATTTTTCTTTCTTCGACAAATCTTTTACTTGAGGGTAACCTTCTAAATACCTAGGGCCTTCCAGCTCTACCCTTAATAACCGCCCCATCCTTTCCTCTGTTTTGAAATTCAGCTGAAATTCAACTGTGTGTGAGGGTTTAGCAGAGGCAAGATTGCTAGGTTGCAGGGTTTATGGCAAAAACACAGTGGCTGCAATTGGAAGATGGGTAACAGGTAACGTAAGTGTTCAGGAACTACAAGCATAAACAGAGGATGAGCAATCGAGGTGATTTCACAAAATGAAGTGCAGACGTATGTGAACAAGGTGGCTTTAACAAAATTGCAGGGTAGTGAAGTGAAGTCAGAATTTTGAATTGAATGCTTGCATACGAGATATTACACGTTTATGGAATGGCTACGAAAAATGCGGTGGAGAGGAGCCGTAATGAGATAGGTCACATCTCATGATTATAAGTGGAGTATGAAAGTGCAGTCATCTACGAGTTAAACTCGAAAATTAATCATGAAACCGTTTAGGGAATAAATGCATGGTTTATGGAATAATGTCGTGGAATGGTAATGGGTAATGGAGCTATTGTGATAATCATTGCACATAGTGGAGCTTTAAGGTTTAATAACTATGCAAAATTGTGCCTTTGATTGCTATTTGAAAGAAATTTTTTCTCATACCTTGGAATCTTTGTCATTTGTTGTCCATTAGCCTTTAATCAACTGCTTGTTATTGATGTCTGTAGATGCTCCATGTCTTCAGAGCAAATGCTCAGTCACACCTGCATTTTCATGATTATTGCACTAACATTTTGACTGTAAATTTGAAAAACAGAATGGTAGCTGCGGAAACTACTTCTGGCTGCGGAAACTGATTTTAGCTGTGGAAACTGACACAACACCCCCTTGGCTGAATAAATATAGTTAGATAATAACTAACTGAATGGAAATGGTTATGAAAGAGGCATTTATTGATGAAATGGAATGAAATGGAATGAAATGGATGGAATGAAGTGAGATGAAGTGGAGTGAAGTTAAATGAAAATGAAATGGAGATGGAGTGGGATGGAAATGAAGTGAAGTGAAAATGGGAAAGAAGGAGAGTTTTTTTTTTTTTTTTTGGAAAATATAGGGTGTCAGGTGTCCCTGATTTTCACTCTACATTTTCTGTATAAGACTGCCAATCAGTGATTGGTTTTCAATCTTATACAAATTTATTTTATTTTTTTTAACTGAAAGAAATAATGGCTAAGCTGGTGGGGAAGAAGGATTCTTCTTCACTAGCCTTATTGCAGAATTCTCTTGAAACATTTTGACAAATTCCTCTTTTGAGAGTGGCTTATGATAAATTTTCAATATGTGGCCATTCACAATAATAGGAGTTTGAAATTCATCAATGGTCTTGATTCTTACCACTCCATTTCTAAAGACTTTGTCAATCTCTTATGGCCCAAGTCAATGGGTCTGAAATTTACCTTTGAAGTCTTCAAACTTGGAATCAAATAGTAATGCCCAATCTCCCTCTTGAAGCTTTTTCTCTTTGATTTATCTGTCATGCCACTTAGCTCTTTGATGTTGAAGTAGATCAGTTCTTAAGATTGCTTCTTATCTGATCTCATCTAGCTCATTTAGTTGCTCCATTCAGTACTTTTGGGCTTCTGATAGATCCATCCCCAACTAAACTCCCATCTTGAAAGTTTTGACTTGAAACTCAATGGGGAGCAGGACTTCTTTCCCATAAACAAGTTCATTGGGAGAATTTCCTATTTTATTCCTCCATGTAGTTCTGTAGGCCCATAAGGCTTCAAGAAGCCTTTCTGCCCAATCTCTTCTGTGTAGATGAAAAGTTTTGGTGATGATGCTTTCAATAACTTTGTTTGTAGACTCCACTTGGCCATTTGCTTGCGGATGGTAAGGAGCATATTTTTTGTGCTTGATTTTGTATTCTTCCATCAGCTTCTCCATCATGTTCGATGTAAATTGACTTCCCTGATGTATCACAATTTCTCTTGGGACACCAAAGCGAGTAAAAATATCCTCATAAAGAAAATTAACAACTGAATTTTCAGTAGCAGAAAATAATGCTTTGGCTTCTACCCATTTAGTGACATAATCAGTGCATACCAATATATACTTCTTTTGTTTAGATGGTGGATTAATGGGTCCAACGAAATATAAAGCCAATTTTTCAAAGGGTTCGATGAGTACCTGTGGTTGTAATGGCATTTCATTTGAACAATAGGTTTCCCTACTCTTTGGCAGCTGTCACACCTTCTGACATATTCTTTTGTATCTTTGAAGAGGGAAGGCCAATAATATCCTAAAGAAAGGATTTTATAGGCTGTCCTTTTGTCAACAAACTGTCCACAACATGGTTCATAATGACATGCCTTGAGGATGTCAAGCATTTCATCTTCACGAACACATCTTGTGATCACACAATCTGGCCCTGTTTTAAACAATTCATTAGAAATCCATGAATATTTTGAACTCTCCTACATAATTCTTCTTTTTTCACTAGGAAATAAATGTGGAGGTAGCTTCCCTGTAACCAAATAGTTAGCAATATCTACATACCAAGGAGTCTTAGTAGTTACTGCAAATAAATATTCATCTTGAAACTTATCCTCTACAGGAGAATCTTCGTTAGTATTTTGGATCCTAGACAAGAAATCAACTATCGTATTTTGTTTCCCTGGTCTATCCAACACAGTAATATTGAATTCCTGCACAGTAATATTGAATTCCTGTAAAAGTAAGAGCCATCTTGTAACTCTGCCATTAGTAACAGGTTTTTTCACTAGATATCTAATCGCAGAATGATCAGTATGGAGAAAAGTTTCATAGCCTGTTGTATAATGTCTAAACTTATTGCTTGCATAAACAACAGCTAAGAACTCTTTTTCAGTCATAGTATAGTTCAACCCAGTGGGAGTCAAATTTTTATTGGTATAATAAATGGCATAAGGAACTAAATCCTTTTGACCCAACGCAGCTCCTAGAGTTGTATCTGAAGCATCTGTAGAAATATGGAAAGGAAGTTTCCAATTTGGTCCTCTCAAAATGGGTGCTTCAGATATTCTTGCTTTCAAAGTTTCAAATTCTGATTGACAATCAGGATCCCATTTGAATTCACAGTCTTTTGTAAGTAATTTGAAGAGTGGATATGCTATTTTGGTGAAGTTTTCTATAAATCTTCTATAGTACCCAGTAAATCCCAGAAAACTTCTAACATCTTTTTGACAATTTGGAATAGGAAACTTGGTGATGACTTCATCTTTTGATCTATCAACTTTAATCCCATCCCCTGAAATATGATGTGCTAAGTGAACTATTCAAAAATCATGAGAAATTAGTCAGTTACGACTACCTGTCATGGAAATGGTCATACGTTAGAATGACTTACTTAACGCAGTTGAATTCTAATATAATGCACTGCGTAAATCCCCCATACTTAAATTCAAAAAGAGTCAAGGGATCTCTACTTGAATGGTTCATGAGGCACAATACTTGCTAAGGTTTTGAAAATGGGGTAGCAAGCTAAGTGGGCTTGATTGTGGGGAAAACTCCACAGTTAAGCGCACTTGAGCCAGAGGAGTTCTGGGATGGGTGACCTCCTGGGAAGTCCTGGTTACCGGGTGCAAGCCCCGGAAGTGATGATTGATGCTATGTGATTCGTTCTCCACATTTCACTAGTTTCAATCCCACTTCTTCACCCCTGTGAGCATCACCCGATGCAATGAGTGCTAAGTGAACTATTCAAAAATCATGAGAAATTAGTTAGTTATGACTACCTCTCATGGAAATGGTCATACGTTTGAATGACTTACTTAACACAGTTGAATCCCAAAAATGATATCTAATCATAAAGCATTTTTCATGACTTAATGAAAGGTTTGTTTCTTTACATCTTATAAGGAATTTTTCCAAATTCTCTAATTCCTCTTCAAATGAATCACCATAAACTGTAAAATCATCCATATAAACCTATACACAATCATGTATTAGATCAGAAAGATTCCTAGTACTGCCCTTTGAAATTTTGCGGGTGCATTACATAAAGGAAGCACTTGGTAAGCAAAAGTTCCCCATGGACATGTAAATGTGCTCTTATCTTGATCTTTAGGTGCTAACTAAATTTGATTATAGCCACTAAAACCATCCAAAAGTGAAAAGTACTTTTTGCCTGCTAGAGTATCTAATCCCTGATCGATAAAGGGTAAAGGAAACTGATCCTTCAAAGTTTCTTTATTCAATTCCCTGTAATCAATGCATACCCTCCATTTGCCATTCTTTTTAGGTACTATAACCAAAGGAGAAACCCATCAGCAATCTGAAATTGGATAAATGAAGTTGACATTGAGTAGTTTTTGGAGCTCTTCTTTCACTATCTCCCTAAGGTTTGGATTCATCCTTCTCTGAGGTTTTCTGATTGGCCTACTGTTTTCCTCGATATAGATGTCGTGAATGCAAGTCTTAGGCAAGGATAATTTTAGGGGCGAATGTTCGCCCTTTGGCGAAATTAAGGGGTTTTAAATTTTTAGTGGGAAAATATTTTGTATCATAGTACATTTTTACAAATCACCTCAAATAGGCCACCTTAGTTTAAGGGAGAGGGTAAAAAAGGTAAATTTATCCCTTGAAATTAGGAGTTACAACCTTCCATTAGCCCATTTTCAAGAATAGGTTTTATTTAAGTGAATCCATTCGCCCATTTTCAAGAATAGGTTTTATTTAAGTGAATCCTATGGGCCAAATACCATATTTATAAAAGAGGTATGGTAAATTAATAAAAATATAAATAAATGAGAGGTATGGTAAATAAATAAAACATTTTTTATATTTAGTCCATAAGTCACTGGTGTAAACAAATAAAAATATAAGTAAAGTGGAGGTATGGTAAACAAATAAAACATCTTTTTATACTTACTCAAAAGGTATGGTGAATAAATAAAAATATAAATAAACTAGACGTATGGTAAATAAATAAAACCTCTTTTTATATTTAGTCCATAACCCTCGTTCTATTTATGAAGGCTCAAGAAAGAGGTTTTATTTAAGTGAATCCTATGGGCCAAATACCATATTTGTAACAGAGGTATGGTAAATTAATAAAAATATAAATAAACGAGAGGTATGGTAAACAAATAAAACATTTTTTTATATTTACTCCATAAGTCACCTTATATTTACGAACACTCAAAAAATGGGTTATATTTAGGTGAAACCTATGGGAAAAATACTATGGGACAAATACCATGGACTAGATTGTTATTAATACCATGTAAAAAACCATTATTAACCCTAATATTAGAATTAATAATAATAAAAATGGCACATGGTATTGACCCATGGTATTCACCAAAATGGCACATGGTATTGACCCATGGTATTCACCTCGAATGTAGCCTATTTAAATGGGGGAATTAAACCAGCATAGATCCATCTTTACTCTGGATCTACTAACCCCCGAGAGGTATCGAATATCGTGATATGCAAACTAGCATAGAGTGAAAAAATATTTGATCCTCTTGGGACTTGGTCAAGAGTAAAAATGGATGTTGTAATTTAATGTAGGTTAAACATTTTAGTTTGGTTAAAAAATAAATAAATAAATAAATAATCAACTATTAATTTTATTAATTTTTATAAATTACTACTAGTAATTTTTAAGCTCCAGGTTTATGATAACCCATGGTATTGACCCATGGTAATACCATGGTATTCATGTGAGGATAGACTATTTAAAGGGGAAATTTTATCATCTTAGATCCATACAAAGTTTTATTATTTAGTGAAAGACTCGCCAAGATCTTACAAGATTTTATAATTGAGTAAAATATTCGCCATGCCTGGTGAGAGATTCGCCAAAAAAATTATATATACATATTATATTATTGATAAAATTGCCTTCCATTTTTCCTATATACCATGGAGATTCGCCCATTTATTATATTTATAAATTGAGGGGGGTTCTTAAAATTTTCCCTGGTCTTAGGGTCAATACCTTTCATATCCGTATACTCCCATGCAAATGCAGTAGAATGTTTTTGCAAGATTTTGGTTAGCTCTCCTTGTTATGATTTCTCCAAGCTTTTGTTTACATTCAATGTTTTACCTGGAAAGATCTCAATTGTTGAACTACCAAATTCTTCCATAGAGTAAAGAGACATTTGTCTAGATGATAGATACTCAATGTCAAAATCTAACTGAAATTGTGTGTGGTCATATTCTGAAGATGTTTCAAAATTTTCTAATGTGTTCAAAATTTGACTATCTTCACTGATTTCAAAAATGGTAAAGAAAGGTTGTATAGTGTCCTCATCATCGACCCATTCATTATCTCCTACTTCTGTAATTGCTTTTCCTGGAGGATACATATTGAATTTCTTTGTCGAATTACCATCAGAAATGTACATATCCCCAGATCTACAACTGATAAAAGCATCAGCTGTGGCTAACCAAGGTCTTCCTAAGATGAGTGGGTGCCCTCCTAGATTACTCTTGGGAGTTAAAATCATGAAATCTACTGGATATTCCCAAGAATCTAAGGAGACTGAAATGTCTTCTAATACACCATCTCGTTTGATAATTGATCAATCTACAAGTTGTAGTAAAGTAGGTGTAAAAAGAAGATTAGGAAGTTTTAGCTGTTCCATAGTCTGTCTACTCATAATGTTGATAACAGCCCCTAAATCAATCAAAGTATTTGGAATTTCTACCCCATTGATATGTATTTTGACAATTGGACTACCGGGATCTACATACTTCTGCATGGTAATTTTTCCATCATGATATCTGCAATTTTTCCTACCAGGTGGATTCTTCTTGTATCTCTTGGTTTCCTTCCTGGTCTTTTGAGACTCAACCCCTTTGTTGTTTTTGCTAGAATAGGAATTTGTCTAATGGCTTGTAACAAGGGAATCCTGATACACACATTCTTTAATTCATCTAGGAAATCATAGTCAGGCAACAAGACTTGTTTTTCCACTCCTTTATCAATTTGTAATCTTTCAAGAAAAGGAGTTGTGGATGAAGATGCAAGTTGCTCAAATATAGGAGTTGTGGGGGTTGACTCAAGATTTTCTTTTTCTTTTTGAGTTCTTGGGTTTTGAAGAGATGCTTCAAAACCTTTATTGGCTTCAAGAGAATCTTCCTTAGAAATGCTTTGCTTTTGAGCATATATAGAAGGCTTGTCTAAAACTTTACCAGATCTCAGTTGTACATCATTGAGAGGAACAATCATATAGGTAGGAAATTGTTGTCCTTCTACCATGTAAGAATTTTTAGGGTTTTTATTATTGGGATTTGGCAATGGCTAGGAAGGTAGTTGATTTGTCTTTTGTTGGAATGGAAGCAAGAGTTGGGAATTTGGATTCTGTTGAGAAGGTTGTTGTTGTTGTGGAAATGGCAATGAAAGTTGTGGATTTTGATTTGGAAGGTGTGGAGCTTGTTGATTTTGAAAAGATGGAGGATATTGATAAAATTGAGCAAATCTCCCATAATGATTTTGCATACCTTGTACCCATGATTGAAATGGATTTTGAGGTTGGGACCAAGGTTGTTGCCAAGGATTCCAATTTGGTGGGGGTTGAAAGTTTGTGGGGTCGATAAACCATTGATTTTGTTGCCCCTGCCAAGGTCTCCTTGAAACAAAACAGAGAGACTCAATTGAATTTGGGGCTTCTTGAAAGATGGCTTTGAGCCCAGGAATTGAAGGACAATCCTTGGTCTCATGACTTTCTGAAAAAATAACACATGTTTCTACAACTTTTGCATCCAAGGGGCATTCCCTTAGAGCATGTTTCTTCCTACATTTCGGAAAAAAGATGGCCAAAGATTCAACTTCTGCTTTCTGCTTGTTTTGTATCTTAAGGGTGTCTAGTTGCTCACTAAGACTCCCTAAAATATCAGTTTTGAACTCATCAAGCATGTTGTCAATCTCAGCCCTACTTACTGATCCAATTGCACATTTTCTTTCTTTAATGAGAGAAGGATCTCTAGGCTCTTTTCCAGTTTTAGATTTTCCCCTTGAGAGATGGACACATAGCTCTGCTATATCATGAAGTGGAAGTTGAGATATATCTCCTTTTCCCATCATGTTCAAAATATCTATCCATTCATTTGTAATGGCTTTTAATTGAAGGGCTTTCAAGGTTTCCTCATCTAAGTTATTCATTTTTTCTCTTTTCAAGTTGTATTGAAATCTTTCAAGTAAATCCTCCAAGTTTTCATCTTCTTTTTGCACCATTTTGAATACCTCATCCTTGTGATTGGTGGGCATACAATAGTCCACGTATGTATCCAAAAATGTTTGTTTCATATCATTCCAATTCCTAATAGATTGAGTGACTAATCCCATGAACCATTTTAGAGCAGCTCCCTTCAATGTTGAAGGAAACAATTTGAGCTTTTGAGAGTCTTCCATATAATCATAAGTTCGGCACACGACTTCAAACTCAAATAGAAATGTTTCAAGATCCTCACTTCGCAACCCATAAAATTTTGGGAGGATAGAGGGTGAGATATTTTTCATTGTTGTTAGAGATTCATCATCAACTATAGGAAATCCAAATGAGTTATCTCCATCCCTACTTCCCCCATTGTTACCTCTACCTCTACCTCTACCTCTACCTCCTCCAAATCCGTTTACTACTTCCTTTGTCATGATAGTTTCCTCAGAGATTTCAGAGTCCTCTGGTTCTTCTACTAATGGAGAATGAGGAGGAATTTCTCCCTCTTCTTCTTCAGGTGATTCTACTTCCTCAATTACAATGTGTTTTCCTATAGAAGTAAAGAAAGGGTATTTTCCTAACTCAAATTCGGTGGATAGTGTGGGAGAGTCTCCTAATTCAATTACTGCTTCTTGAATTCCAGGAATCCTAAGGCTAGGAGTGTCAGTTGGAGATGATGGAGGTGTATCTTTTCTATACCTTGAAGTAGATGGAGTTGTAAAAATCGAACTCTTGTCCCTAGCTATAAAACTTCCCCTAGAATATCTTGCTCTATGCATGTCATTTTTTTTTATTTTTCTTCAAGTCGGGCTAATAATTCTCTTTCTGATCTTCCAAGTCACTCTAGGTGCAAGAAGAGAGCATACTCAAGAAATTATTAAACCAATAACTCTCTTTTCCGATCCTCTACATCACATTCGGTGCAAGAGGAGAGCATACTTTAACAAGTTATCAATTTTTACCTTCCTTGAAATTTTCTTGTATTTTTTTTAGAAATTGGCTACCTAGTTTCACTTCCCGGCAACAGCGCAAAAAATTTTGGTCAATTTAGTGTGTCCTAAATTGCTATATAAATTGTCAATCCGAGAGTCGTAAACTGCTAAAGTGAAGTGCACTATATATCCAAGATAACCGATTTCTTACTTCTTTGTCATTTTTTATTTTTGGTTTGTTTCTGGGTTTATCTTTTGTTGATTCCCTAATGTGAAATGGCAAAATTAAAAGTAAAGCATGGATATAAGTGTTCAAGGCAATGGTGACCTCTAAAATAATTTCCAAACTTCAAAATTCTCATAAAGGTTTTAAAACATGCAGTGATGAAATCAATTCCTAAGAGAAAATAAAAATGTACCAAACAGTGAGCTAGTGACAATGAAGCCCAGTATCCTTGTTGTTGTATAAAAAGAGAAAAAAATTGAACTCAAAGTAATTCAAAAAATGTAAGAAAAATAAACTAAATCATACTACTTCAAATCATATTCTTACCCCTCACCATTCGACTCTCTCTAGCTATAGGAGGTAATCATAAACAAATTGAGTAATTTGACACCTAAATTGCATAAAATGAAACTAAGATCAAACTACACATTCATACTTCAATCCCTCACCATTCGACTCGCTTTGTCTATAGGAGGTAACCGAAAATGACATGAATACTCTAATCACTAACTTGCAGAAAAGTAAACTAAATCATATTACATCAACTCATATTCTGACCCCTCACCATTCAACTCGCTCTGGGTATAGGAGGTAATCATAAACAAATTGAGTAATCTGATTTCTAAATTGCATAAAAGTAAATGAGAAAAACAAAATTGAAAGAAATAAAGAGTGCTTGAATTAGAACTCGGAAAATAAATCAACAGAAGGACAAGCTGATTTCATGTCATTAGTCATTAAAAGTTATGTGTAATTGCCTGGGCTGTCTATAAGAACCTAAAAGAAAAATAGTGATCAGTTAATAATCATTAGAAATCATAAAAGAAACTATGGACAAAAACTATCATGAATACCAAAAACTGTGTAATATATACAAGCAAACGATTATGGAATCAGTGAAATAAAGGAAGAAAGAAAGAAACTATACAACAATTATAGATCCTTGGTGTATAGGGGCCCTTTGCAACCTCGACCAATCAGCAATCAGTCACAAATTGAACTTTATAACACTGTCTTCTCATATATTGAAATGCAGTCATAATATAAAGATAGAGCACGGCACATTGGGCTCGTAAATCAGTCAAAATTACATATATCAAGCTAACTAATAAGTGTATGATAACGCGTTATTTATAACAGAGGATGCTACAACTACTTCCTAAATTCTGCGCTGCTAAACAGACACGTGAATAACCACGTCCGGAGATCTAGAAATATGGTAGCCATGACAATTAAATCCAAGGAGTGGTGGCTGTTAGATTTGGTTTACGGAGAATTCCACAGGTGTTAGCACACCTCTTGAGATTGGGGAATTTGCCACGTAAGTCTTCACGTGGTGAAAAACAGAGTCCTGCCACCGCAAAACTCTTAGGTTGACCACCGCTTTGACTGTCCTTGACCATGGCCTTTTGTGAGTGATTTAGCTGAACCAAGGGGACACGTTCCATGTCCACATCATTTGCAGCTTGCCCTTGTGGCCAGATTCTCCAGTAGACACCTATGACATAGACTTCAACAAAAACGTTGCGGAAAGTTGAGCTGGTTGCGGAAACTAACAAGATTCCACAAGTGACTGAGAAAAAATCTAGATCAAACATCAGCCACAAGACATAGTTAGGAAACCATTTTATATGCTCTTTTTAGACTAATATGCAATGATTTGACAACTTGGTGGTTTAGGTAACTGGAAAAAAAAGGCTAAAAAGGTGTATAGGGAAGATGTAGGTTTGAGACACAACAATGGCTGAAAATTATTAAGTGTACAGAAAGAATCCTGCCAAGACCTGACAAGAGTTCACTAGAATTCAACCTGGCAAGCCAGTGAAAGAGATCATAAAGAAAGTTGTTTTCTAAGGTAGGCATAACCATGCTAAGAGATAATAAAGCATGGCCACATATAAAATACAAAAGCAGATCCAAGATGCATACATGTATAAAAGTACTGAAAATACATAGTGGATCATCCATTCTTATCCGTAGAAGTACATGTCTCAATATCACATATAAATAACTGATCAATGATGTTCAAGTAGAAATATAATATTTGAAGTCATAAAGATGATTCAAAAAGTACCAAGTCAAATGGTGGAACAAATCTACACACAACTCGGGTGCCAACATATAGGATGTCACTGCAACGAGCTGCAACATATAATGTGGATGGTATCACTGGAAGAAACAAGAGGGACTGACAAGTGAACCAACAAATACTAATGCAAACCCAAGGTCTTCACTGACCGTCATGGTACATTTCTACACAATGGGAATAAATGATCTAAGGTTGACCATGTGAGAAATCACTTGATTACCATTCATTAATGTACACCATTAACAAATGCAAGACTACTCACCGATAATGATGATGAGAACCAAGGTACCCAATACAATCTAACGAGTGCAAATAAATGAGTTGAAGTTGAACACTTTGAATAATATATCAATCAGGAGACAATGATGTTTTCCCACTGTCGAGAGTGAACAAGTCTACCACTGATTACTACAAACCCTAAGGTACTACCAAATGGAATCTAGAACTTGTTCCCAAAGCAATGAGTTGAAGTCGATGGGAAAAGATACACTAGAAGGAAGGAATTAAGGCATCCTTCATCAATCTAGTGTGAGTGTAACCGGTAAGCCAATAATGTGCAAGGAATCAGATGAAGAGAGATGTATTAACCCAAATGAAGCATGTTTCTGGCGTACACAAGATGTAGCTAGTGCACGATAGAAACCCTCCGAACCAACCGATAACGAAAGCTGACACAAAGGTGAGGAATCCACCAATAGGGTAAAATGGAAACCAAGGTACTGCAAAAATCCTAATGTGTGATCATGAAAGCTGACATCCAACATAAGGGCAATCACTCAATCAAATACCCATGATACTGATCGATGTTGAGCACAAGGTGACCTAAAAATAACGAAAATAGGGCCAAGGTGTAGCTCTAGGTCCACTCTTACAGAAATTTTTTGTTGTTGACAAGAGAAAGACCCACCAACAAGATGTCAGTGGAGACCTTCTCAAACCAGCATGGGAAGAGGACCAAATAGCTGATGTGATAATGAACATGACTCTGAAAATCATGGATGACCAACTAAAAATAGGTCAAGGGACACCGCAGAAAGGTAAGCTCAGGTTTACTTCTCTTGCACAAAAGCACGGCTTAAATGTGACTACATGGTAGCATATGATAAATTTGTATAAGCTTTTTAGTTAGGAGGAATAAACAAACTATACATATGATTGAAGGATATAACCAATTGGAGGAGTATTGACTCAATAACAAGGTTAAGGCTCTCCTAAGTCGAATTAAAGCCCCTCCCAATGGACGAAGGAATAAAATTTGAGTTCTTTGTTCAAGGGCGATACAACATAATCTAGCTGCCATCAATCATGGAAGTATTGCCTTGTTCCCACTCTTTTGGGAATATATATATATATTTGTCTTTTTCATATTTATAAAACATGAAAAAACAATACAAGAATGCCTATGGTACAGTGGGAAGAATGAGTGTCCAAATACATATGTGCTAGTACCTAGGAGGGGAACATTCCTATGCTCAATGAAAGGTAATGAAACTGGTCAATGACACTCAAAGGATGTTCTTTCCATGGGTGAAGAGGTGTCAAGTTGCAAAGGCTAGGTGATTACAAGGTTGAATTCACAAAAGGCTTGGTCAAAAGGGGGCTTAAACAAGAGTCTAGGTGAAGTTGACTTAAGGCCAAAAGGTACAAATGGTCAACATGCAATGTATAAGTACAACTCAATGTGAAAGAGCCTCTAGGGTATAATGCTAGAAAAATAGCAAAGAAGTAGAGGAATGAGTCTCCATGGAAAAGTCATGGAGGGACTAAAAAGGACTACCGACCCTAAGTACAAAATTTCAGCATGGTGGCTAAGTGACAACAACGTACTATCTAGGGCACCCATGATAAGGTAGGCTCTACCACATAGGTTATGACACTTCTAAGAAATGAGAAGGTTTTTCATCATCTCTTGGTGGGGTCAATCCTAGGCCCAAAATGGAAAAGGAAACTAATAAATGCACAATGGAGGTGAAGAACATAATATTGTATGCGAGTTTGAATAACTAATACCTGTCAGAGTGGATGACCCATAAAAGATGTCCAAAGGAGAACCAACCATATCTTGTAATGCGTTGGAAGAAATTACCACTCCTCAAACTATCTAGATAGAAGGACATATGAAGAAGAAAAATGTAATAGTGTTGGTTGATTCGGGCAGTACCCATAATTTTATTCATTGTAAGATAGCCAAGTAGTTGAATGGCTTCTTATATCCAGCACCAAAGCGGACGAACCATAAATCTCTCTAGAAAGTGCCATAATATCAAGCTATCCATGGGAGGAAATGTATTGAATAGCCCATTGCTTTCCATTCAAATGGGTGGTGTTAATGTTTTACTACGAGTCCAATGGCTACAATCTTTGGGTATGATAGCTTTTAATTTCAAAGAACTTTTCTTGAAATTTTTTAGGGAAGGAAAGGAAGTTGAATTGAGGGGTATCGAAGGGAAAATTGGAAAGATAATCAACTCTAATAGCATGAAGAAGCTTCTAAATAAAGAAAAACAGGGCGTAATTGCCCAATTATGTTCACTAGAGGATCCCAAATCGAAATCATGTATGTCTCCATATCTCCAAAATGTTTGGATAATCATTCCAAGGTATTTGAGACTCCCAAAGGCCTCTCACCTATTCATGATCGTGATCATGCTATTCATTTGATTCCAGGAAGTGTTCCTCCAAACATCAGGCCTTACAAATACCCATATGCCCAAAGGAGTGGGAACTCATTGAAAAGTTGCAAAAGATCCCAGTTCAAACAGTATTGCAAGAACTTGAGACTGAAGTAAAAAACATATTGGAGCCTGAAGTAGTCATAGAACTGAGAAATTGATAGCTACGAAATAGATCAATTTCGAAGCATCTCATCAAGCGGAAGAACTTACTCGTTGAAGATTGCACATGGGAGGACAAGAATTTATACAAAAGCATCAAGAACTACTCAAGCGTTGAGGACAACACTTTTTGAAGGAGAGGGGCATGTTAGGTCCCTATACTACTAGTGTAACCCCTTATTGTTATTAGTATAATCCCCTTATTATATTGTTGTGCCCATCTAGTCCCCATATTGTTATTGTTGTGCCCTTACATTATTATTGTTATATCGACTCTGATTATGTTATGACCCCTTAGACTCCTATATATAGAAATGAGGCCTTTTCATTTGTATCATCCAAGAATTGTTCATATATTTAATGTAATGGAGGTTTACCCTTCTAAAGGCTTATTTCTAAGTCATTCATCTATCTTTTCTATCTTTTTGTGAGCTGGTTTCATAAGAAAAACTTGAAAATGCATACCTTATATGTAAAATATGTTACAGGGAACAACACAGCCTTGGGTCTTACACATAATAGTTATTCAGGACAAGCCCCTCATGCGGATCAAGTGAAGGATTCCTTTGGTAGTTAAAACTCATGGCTTCAAAAATTCCCTCCTGTGAAGGAAAATTAACTTCTAAGAAATCATTAGAACTAGAAGGATCAAAAGAGGGAATTAAGGGGTCCCACGTCCCCATAGGAGGAATCAATCGGTCAACCTTCGGGACCAGGTCCCAAGAAGGAAAATAATAGTTCAAAGGATCCTTCTGAGAAGCAATTGAAAATTTAGGATTCAATGCCACATAATTCACCCGTGGCGGGTAGAGTCTACCTGAACACTTGGAATAATCTAAGGGGTATTTTGTAGTAAATTCGAATTAGGGTGGTCATTATCATATGAAAGTTGATCAATATTGACAATATTTTCGCTATGAGGAAAACACATCACTCGAAAGAGTGAAGACACCACAGCGTTCATATCATAGACAAAATCATGCCCAAGTAGCATATTAAAGCATATAGGGCGATCAACCACCATCATACTGATAAAAACAATCTTCCCACCTAAAGTAATAGGAAATAGAGGAAGAACACCCATAGATTCACTAGGTCTTCTATCATCGGTTAACGACTAACTATCAACTATTAACAACTTTGGATAACCCAAATATTTCCAAGTCAAGGACGATTAAATACCTACAGAGGATCCTTCATCCACCATGCATCAATAGAGCTTTGTGGAATTAACTCCAACCTTTATCTCCAAAGGTGCAGCAGAAGGAAGACGACGCTCGACAAGGTTATCCCAATTATAGGAGACACTCCTAGAACTTGGAGGGGGTACACTCGGAGTGTCTAGAATGCCCCCTAGACCAAAAGACTCTATACTAGAGATCAAGAAAACTCTGTTGTTAGGCACTTCACCCCCCAAAAGAGGAGTGTAATCAACTAGAGATTGCACTAGCGCGACCACATTATCAACCAATGGTTGATGACATTGTTGAGAAACCATAATAGATTCAACTGTAGAATAATATTCAGACTCGGACCATATCCTTTGTACCTCTAGAATACAAGGGCACAAAAAAGTAAGATGGTCTCCCTTACATATCTTACAAGGGAACTTAGGTATAAAAATTTTACGCTTAGGTTTCTGATCAACATCCATTCCACCAACATGACTAGCAATGGTTGATGGAAAGTCCCTAACATGACTTGCAGAGGTTGATGACTCTTTCCCAAGATAGATGGGACTTGTGCCCCCATCCCTACTCATAGAAGCAAGTGAGTCAATAGAAATATGACTCACAAAGGTAGGTGACCAATTTCTAGTATGACTCACAGTGACTAGACTTATGCCCCCATCATGACTTGCAATGGCTGAAAGCTCTTCCCTAACATGACTAGTAGAGGTTGGTGATGATTCATTACTAGCATGACTTGCAGTGACTAGTCTTATGCCCCCAGCATGGCTTGCAGCGGCTAAAATCTCATCCCCAACATGACTTGTAGATGTTGGTGATGATTCATGGATAGAACTATTCTTCTCCTTCATCTTCCTCTTTCTCTTCTTTTTAGATCTCTTATTACAAGAGGGAGGAGAAAGAGGAATCATATATTTCTATTTTAAATAAAACGAACAATTAACAACCATTTGATTCCTTTGAAACAAAGCATTTGTTTGAGAAGCTTCAAGAACATCAGGAATATTCAGAGTGGACCATAGCCAAACTGGTAGTCCAACATCCAATCCAGAAATATTCAAAGTGGCCGTCAAGGGGGTACCAACGTTTCCAAAGAAAGGACAAGCACAAGGATACCCTTTTGGAAGGGTACCTTGGTTGGTCTCCACAGGAATATTGGAAATACCAAAATTATTCATAGATCCTTCCATAGAGGGAATATACAAATATATATGTACAATCAAAACCTTTTCCATTAAGGAGGCAACTCCAAAATTTTAAAAGAAAGATCAAAATCCTTCAAAGATCGACAGAGTGATAGGTCAATCACTCAGAATCTAATGTCCAAGAGTGTCAAGAGAAATCCAACTAAACCCAACTAAATTTAAAGAGTAAATAGAACTTGACTATAAAGTCCCTAAAGATGCAACCAATCAAGAAACCTCCAAGTATTTCCGCTCTTTGTGATGAATACCAGACACCAAAATACAATAATGTGAAGTAAGGGACCTTTCGAAAATAGTTTGGGATAATAACAGTCCAAGCATATTAGCAAAGGTAACAAAAATAGTTACGCTGACCTCTAGACAAAAGCCTTTTCTGATGCAAGCATCCAAGATTCACAAGGGTACCCTCTATAAGTACTAATGAATGTGATGCAATGTCTACCTCAGGTGCCACAGGATTCCCCTCCACAACCACCTACGTGATCCCTTGTAATAGAAACTAAGCGCACCAGTTCATATCAAAATCTGGGCAGAAAAGTCTTGAGGCGGGATCCAACAAGTAGGAGAGGGGGTCTCTCTCTCTTCCTTGTCTTCACTCTCCCTCGTGCTTAACTCCTAGTCACAGACCTTTCCCTGTCCTTCTCACGACACTAAATTTCACTCATTATTCAACATCTATGTTTGATAGTTTGAGTGGCCTTGGAGAGTTAACTCTCCACTTGAGTATTCCAAGGCCCTAGTGATATAGAGTTTTTGGTGGAATTAATGACAAACCAAAAAAAATTCTAGTTCTTTTTAATTTAGAATTTTATTTGAAAGGTTTGTTATTTAGGTCAAATGGACAATCAGAGTGAAACTTATGGTGTTTTGATGCAAACTAAATCAATAGGAACTTATCTATATGCAATTGGAGCTATTTTTCTTCAATGGAAAAGGATTTCTATAAATTCCTATCAATAAACTTGTATAAGCAAATTTCTCTTTTTCCAGAAAACACACTCAAATTCTAACAAAAAGACTAGAAAAGCTTATTGTGTAGACTAAAATAATGCAAACTCAAATGATGATGCAAGATCCTATGAATCCTCCTATAATAAGAAAATGAGTTCCTATCACAAGATCAATAGGCCAACTTGACTACAAAGAGGGAACAAATCCAAAGATAAACTTCCCTCGAAACCAAGCAAAACCAATTGAGAAAAGTTCACAATTTCTTAAAAACAAAATAAAAGAAACTAAAAACATAAACTTGGAAAGAAAAAGAAAGGAAAAATATATGTTTTTTGTATTTTTCTTTTAAAAACCCAATGAAAGTTTTTAGGTCAAAAAAGACTACTAAACTTCAAAGATGAAGAAACAAGCATAAAGAGTCCCTGAACTTCACAAGCTATGCAACTCATCAATAAAATGAAACTTTAAATGAGAAAGGAATACAAACTTGCATTAATTGATCTGAATAGCAGTACAAAAGACTTCAACAAGCCAACAAAATGTCAAGAAAGACTCTTAAGATTGTGAAAGAGACACTCAAAAACCATGAAAAACAAAATAGGTCAACCAAAAAGGAAAGCAAAGCAAAGAAATCTAAAATTTGGGTTATAAATGAAACTGAAACCAATTTCTTATTCTCGAAAGCCAGAACAACCAAGAACTTATGACAGAAGGCTTGAACCCAAAATGAAAACTGAAGCCTTACTCAAAAATAAATCCTAGGTCAACTAGGTTCTTCACCGAGAAGAAGATTCGAAATTGAAAACTTGCAAGAAAGAAGAGCTTTAATGACATTGAATGACAAGAAAATAGCAAAAGTCACCGAGCAACAGATTTAACAGGGAAAAATATTTTGAAAAAATAATTTAAAATTAGATATATGCAACTATGTAAAGGTACATAGGCATGTAAACATGTTTTAGGGACCGGAAACTCACATATATGCAAGTCTGTTTGAAAAAAGAAGTGTGTATACACCACTGTATCCCTAAAAAAATGTGTATAAAAAGCTCAATTAAGAAAAATAAAAAATGAAGGCCCGATCCAAAAGATAAGACTTGATGCCTGGGAAGCCAATAAGTCATTGACACTATAAAAACAAGAAATCAAGAAAACAAACCCTGATCAAGAAAAAACAACCCAAACTAGGAAAAATAAGAATGTTTTCCCCAGCGGAGTCGCCAATTCTATTGCAAGTGGAAACACCCTATGGTAGTGGGTTAAAAACCCCAACAAAGTGGAGGGCATCTATCATAAAGAAACACGTAGACAAGGAGTCTAAATTCTTAAACTACTGAAGTTGGAAGAAGAGATATTACTCGGTGTTTTTACATTTGAGGTTGATCCCACAGGGTCCAAACCCTCTTCTCCTTCCAATGCCTTTAGAACCTGTAACTTATCCAAGCAAATCATATACAATAGCAGTAATAGAAATCATGTTCATGAAATAGGTGTTAAATCATATAAGCATGTGAGAAAATAGGCATTAACAGAAGATTTCACATCTAAATTATAATATATATTAATGCATAAACACAATAAATATCAGTAACAAAACAACATTTCTTTATTGATGTAGGCTAAATGCAATGTGAAAAACTATAACCTGAGTCTTCCTCTAGCTGCAAGCAGAACCATCCTCCAGTTCCGTCCTTCCCAGGCCTCAATAGTCCTCCTCCGTAAAGGTACACCAGGACGTCATACAAAGATGATGGACACCTCAAAGAAGGAAACAAAGGTCTCCTGTAACTTGGGAGTGTTGGAGGCATAGGGTTTTCTTTAGACTTGATCAGGGATTTCATCAACTATAATATCAATATCTCATCTCTCCCTCCCCTTAGTCCTTCTCATGGAGGTTTATTTATACTTCTCCAAATTAGTTTTTTTAGTTACGAAATAGTTGGGCTATGGGCTATAGTAAGTGATTAATAGGTAAAACCCATAAAATCCACCAAAATTTAAGGAGATTATATATTTTTTAGTGTTTTAACACATATACGCGGGTTGGGTATAGAATGACACACATGTTAATGCTTTTTATATAGGGAAAAATATTGTATGGGATTTAAAACACTATTTTTTAGAATTTGGACCAAGTCTGGAAAGGAAGGGTTTCCCTAAACCATAACCAGAGCATCAAATCTATCAAGAGTGGTAAATGGTGCTATAACAACTTGGTTGCAAATCCAATGCTATATTCCCTAGAAAACCAACGACTAATAATAATTCATTGACTTTTCTTTATAATTTGAAAATGGATTTATGAATTTGTTCTATATCTTTTCTAACAAAATGTGATATTGGAAACTTAACATTTAATATAAATTTTAAAAATGTATATGTAAAAACTCATATATGATTTATCAAAAAACTATTTATATATAGGAATAAAATTTATAAAAATAAGAAAATAATTATAGAAATGTGTTATATTTTAATAAATATTAATATTTAATATAACCAATTTGCATTTAATTTAATTTTTATTTGTTTTAGATTCATATCAATCTATAATTTAAAATGCTATATATTTGCTATCTATCAATATAGTAAGTTATTATTTATTTATTATCTTTTGAATGTATATAATATTTAAATTACGTTTCATATAAATTTTTATTTTCAATTTTTTTATTACATAAAATAACAAATAAAAATTATCCTTGAAAAGGAAACACCTGCATAGTGTACAATGTTTTAGTATTTTTTAGTTGTGTATATTTTACGCCAATAATTTCCTTCAACGCTTAAAAAATTTAGAAAATAAATATAAATATAAGTTTTAGAAGAAAATAAACTAAGAAAATAACATGAAATAAAAACTATGAAAATCATAAATCATTGAATATAAAATTCACGTAAGAATCCACGACTATCAATGTCACCACTTGACATGATATAGATCCAGGGGTCTAACCCCCTTCGAATTGTATGTGCAAAAAAAATAGAAAGGGAAAATATTTTAGTTTTTTAAACCTTGATTGAATTACAAACCACAGTTGAATATTATTTGCAATCTCATTTTGTTGAGCTAAATAGAATCTCTTAATTGAGTTTTTATACCAAAATTATAAAACACTTTAAGCGAGGACAGATCTTGGTGAAGGTCATATGAAAAAGTGAAAAAGACGATATCTAAGTTAAATTTAGTTTCCCAAACAAGGTTATATGTCAACATCATAAAAAATTTCCTCAATGAAGGAGATACCTCAAACCATGTTCTATAAAAAAAAAATCAAGGAAATAAGTTGATCAAGGTTTTTCTATAGCTTAAGAAAACCAAAATGTAGGAAATTTTACATAATGAAAATGTATCTAAAGAAAGGTAAATTTGCGACAATACAATATTAAACAACTGTTGGCATTATGATTCAAGTGTTGTCCTTGATGGCAACTCACTCAGAAGGTTGGTACAGGTGCTCAGAGACTGGTACAGGTGATGACAACTTAACTAGAAGACAGATCTCAGTACAGCAGGACAAGAAAGAGATATACGCAGTTTCAGCAAGGAGAATCAGCGTGTACACGCAGGTTGGCTTCAGCAAAAGCGCGTGTATGTGGAAACGTACCTTTGGTCCATGGCGGTTAGTCCTTGGAAGTTGTGCCTATGGTTTCGGACCATTGTGTCTCGACGGGCGTGTCGATCCCTAGTATTGAAGTTGATGGTATTGTGTTTCTATGGTTTTGGCTCTTGGTATTGAACAAGGCCTAAAGCTATATAAGGAGAAGATCACTAGGCAAAGGAGCATGGATTGTGTGTGGCTGACGCAGTGAGAGGATCTGGTATTGTTGGTTATCTGTTCGGGACGCTTGGTAAGGGTCGGATCTGACAGCAAAGGCAGAAGTAATCATTTCTAGATCTGCACGCGGGTTGCCTTTGGAGAAAGCGCGTATACACGCGGTTTTGGTACAGTGAAGTAGCGTATGCATGATAAGGGTTGATATTTCAGGTTGTTGCTGATTCTGGTGGTTGTTGCAGAGTTCTAGATTCTGGTTGGGTTCTGTGTTCTTGATGACAGGGTTTCAGTGATTCGGTATTGGGTTGTTTAATGAATTATGATGCAAGTATAGTTGATGATTGTATTGTGGTAATGTTTGCTTTGTACTCTTGGATCCAGTCTGAAAATTGATGAAACGTGGTCCCTGAAGGTTGTAGGGTCAGCACCTACATACTAGTAAATAGATCAGCTAGTACAAGAGCTGAGGGGGTTGTAGCTCCCTTCCAAAAGTAGTTGGAAAACGAGAGAGAGGGTTGTAGCCCTCTGCAGGTTGTAGCCTGCATACTGGTAAAGGACTGCACCAGTATATTGTAAAAGAAGTTTCTCATTAAAGAAAGAAAGAGACGAATTGCAGCAGGTGGTTTTCACCCACATTGGGTTTCCACCTTATATCATGGTGTTCATGTGTGTGGCTCTTGTGTGATGATTCTGTTCTGTTATACTGCACCTGTTTACTGCTAAATTGCTTAATAATGTTCTGATGCATTTACTGAAGATAAGATTAACTGAATCATAAGATATCTGCATATACGCTAGTTGCTTTAGACACAGTCGCGTGTACACGCTGGTTCACTTAACATAAGTCGCGTATATGTTTCTGAGTAGGAAATTGAAAAGGTTTTATTAATCTGATAATACTGATTCACCCCCCCTCTCAGTATTATTTCCAACAATTGGTATCAGAGCAGGTCCTTCAGAGGAAGCTTGATCGCTTGAAGGAAAAGATCCATCAAAATGGCTAATCCAGAAAGAGAGGCACACATCAGGCCACCAGTCTTTGACGGGAACAATTTTACTCACTGGAAGATAAGAACCACTGCATATTTACAGTCTCTTGGAGCAGAAGTTTGGGGACTCATAGAAGGAGGATACAAATTCCCATCAGCAACTCCTACAGATCCAGCAGAGAAAAAGCAATATGAGCTCAATGCCAAAGTAGTTAATGTCCTATTGGGTACTTTGACTCAATCAGAATTTATGAAGATCATGCATCTCAAATCAGCTAAGGAAATATGGGACAAAATCGTTACAAGCTACGAAGGAGATGATCTGGTAAAAATAGCGAAGCTTCAAACTCTCAGAATCCGGTATGAAACTCTTAAGATGCGAAGTAATGAAAGCGTAGCTAATTATTTCCTGCGTATGGATGAGATTGTGAATTGTATGAGGGATCTGGGTGAAGAATTTGAGGAAGTTGTCTTAGTTCAAAAGGTTTTGAGATCTCTGTCTACTAAATTTGATTCTAAAGTATCTGCCGTAGAAGAAAAGGAGAATGTGCGAAAACTTACCATGTCACAGCTTCACGGGATCCTAACTGCTTTTGAAATGCGACTAGAGGTACCACCAGAGGCCGCATTCGAAGTGTCAGAGGAAGAAGATGAGGTAAATTTTGTCAAGAATCTTGAACGGGGAACTGGACGGTTCAAAGATAAGTTGCCTTTCAAATGTTTTCTATGTGGAAGAGTTGGTCACTATGCTGCTAGATGTCCTCATAACAAAGGAAGGATATATGAAGAAGATGGTAGAAGCTATTATTCCCATATTAAAAGTTCATTTAATGATAGTGAAGATATTAGAAGTCTCATGGCGCACAAGAAAAAGAATGCTTCATCCAATGATAGCGAGGATATTAAAAGTCTCATGGCACATGAAGAGAAGAATGTAGAAACTGAAGAAGCTGCCAAATTAAAAGAACTATTGGAAACAGAAACCAGGGTAAGGGAGAAATTGCAGGATATAGCAAAAGATCAGAGCTCAACTATTCAGAGACTTGAATCAAAGATCCTCTCTCTAAAAGAAGATCTTGAAGATCAAGAACATGAAGTGATCAAACTAAAGCGACAAGTAGAAGAAGGGAGAAAAGTTGAAGAAGACCTAAGGAAGCAGTATCTGAAAAAGGAAGAACAACATCAAGTTGAGGTAAATATCTTGAAAGGTAAACTAGAAGAAAAGGATAAGCTTTTACGATTTCAAGATAGTTCTAAAGTCTTGGATGATATTCTTAATAGTCAAAGATCTCCTGCTATCAAGACTGGTCTTGGTTTTCATGAATATGTTGAAGGTGAATCTAGTTCACAAGGTGAGACAAGAAACTCTAATGAGAAATCTGAAATGCTCAAGGAACAACCAAGAAAAGAAATTCCTCAAGGAAGATCCTTTACTCCTAACTATGAACGTGATAGACGATTATTTCCTCCGCTGAATAAAGTTGAATGTTATGTATGTCATAATCTTGGACATGTTGCAGCCAGATGCAGAAGTAGAATGGTTCAAGAAAGATCATCTCATCCCAGGTATTTCAGAGGGTATTGCTTTGCCTGTAATGCATATGGACACAAAGCATTTGATTGTGATAGAAGGAACATGAAAAATATAAGGTGCTATACATGCAACAACTATGGGCATAAAGCAAGGGAATGCAGAAGCAGATTTCAAAATTCAAGACAAGGGGACCATACATCATCACAGTTGCAGGAATTGAAGAAGACAGAGACAGAAAGGTGTGGAATAACTCAGACAGCTGACATAACAGACACAGGGGAATCTGAAAGTGATGAAATTCAGTATTCCATCCTGCATACGCTGATAGACTGAAGACAAGTCGCGTATATACGCGAGTTACAGGCTGCAAAGTCGCGTATATGAAGAAAGGGCAGCAGAACAGACCCAGGTTCAGTCATGGTTGGCTCAGGCTCAGGGGGAGCAGAACAGACTCAAGAAATGGTTCAGACATGGTTGGCTTACACTCAGGGGGAGAATATTCTTCGAATAATGCATTGTTGGCATTATGGTTAGAAGGTGTTGATAAAGTCTATGAAGCTAAATGATACATCTTACTGTTTAGGAATGGTATTGCAGGCTGATGGTACAGATCATGATGCTGTTGGTGGCTTTCATAAGTCTTGGTCTAGATATTTCATCACTATGTCATGTATCTCTTTTATGATGTCAAGGTCATGTAACGGCCTATGTTGGTTTCCCCACTATGCCTGGGATGAATGATGAAATGTTCATGTATTATCATGTATCTTCACATGGTTAGGTGAATGAGTCAATATTGGGATATCCCCACTAGGTTGGGTGAGGGTTATGTTGAGTCTTTTGGTGATAGGAAGGTATTCTATGATGTATAAGTCTTTGTTCTTCTTGTAGAACATCTTTTACAGATCTTGCCTACAGTCAAGGGGAGCATGAACAGCACATTTCAGCAAGAGCAGGATGGATAGATTGGTACACTTTGGCATACACAAAGGGGGAGCACATTTGGAGATTTCAGCATATACTCAGGGGGAGTATGGACAGCAGTATGGTCAGCAGAAGGTATACCAAGGAAGAGAATATATTGGTCCACCCTTTGCCCTTGATGTCAAAGGGGGAGAGTGACTTGGTGTGGTGGTTGCCATCAAGTCCAAAGGGGGAGATTGTTGGCATTATGATTCAAGTGTTGTCCTTGATGGCAACTCACTCAGAAGGTTGGTACAGGTGCTCAGAGACTGGTACAGGTGATGACAACTTAACTAGAAGACAGATCTCAGTACAGCAGGACAAGAAAGAGATATACGCAGTTTCAGCAAGGAGAATCAGCGTGTACACGCAGGTTGGCTTCAGCAAAAGCGCGTGTATGTGGAAACGTACCTTTGGTCCATGGCGGTTAGTCCTTGGAAGTTGTGCCTATGGTTTCGGACCATTGTGTCTCGACGGGCGTGTCGATCCCTAGTATTGAAGTTGATGGTATTGTGTTTCTATGGTTTTGGCTCTTGGTATTGAACAAGGCCTAAAGCTATATAAGGAGAAGATCACTAGGCAAAGGAGCATGGATTGTGTGTGGCTGACGCAGTGAGAGGATCTGGTATTGTTGGTTATCTGTTCGGGACGCTTGGTAAGGGTCGGATCTGACAGCAAAGGCAGAAGTAATCATTTCTAGATCTGCACGCGGGTTGCCTTTGGAGAAAGCGCGTATACACGCGGTTTTGGTACAGTGAAGTAGCGTATGCATGATAAGGGTTGATATTTCAGGTTGTTGCTGATTCTGGTGGTTGTTGCAGAGTTCTAGATTCTGGTTGGGTTCTGTGTTCTTGATGACAGGGTTTCAGTGATTCGGTATTGGGTTGTTTAATGAATTATGATGCAAGTATAGTTGATGATTGTATTGTGGTAATGTTTGCTTTGTACTCTTGGATCCAGTCTGAAAATTGATGAAACGTGGTCCCTGAAGGTTGTAGGGTCAGCACCTACGTACTAGTAAATAGATCAGCTAGTACAAGAGCTGAGGGGGTTGTAGCTCCCTTCCAAAAGTAGTTGGAAAACGAGAGAGAGGGTTGTAGCCCTCTGCAGGTTGTAGCCTGCATACTGGTAAAGGACTGCACCAGTATATTGTAAAAGAAGTTTCTCATTAAAGAAAGAAAGAGACGAATTGCAGCAGGTGGTTTTCACCCACATTGGGTTTCCACCTTATATCATGGTGTTCATGTGTGTGGCTCTTGTGTGATGATTCTGTTCTGTTATACTGCACCTGTTTACTGCTAAATTGCTTAATAATGTTCTGATGCATTTACTGAAGATAAGATTAACTGAATCATAAGATATCTGCATATACGCTAGTTGCTTTAGACACAGTCGCGTGTACACGCTGGTTCACTTAACATAAGTCGCGTATATGTTTCTGAGTAGGAAATTGAAAAGGTTTTATTAATCTGATAATACTGATTCACCCCCCCTCTCAGTATTATTTCCAACAACAACATTATAATCACAATGATTATGGGGAATTTAGGAAACCCAAAAATTACATTTTAGTGTCAATGGATTGATGAAGATGAAGCATGAGATAATACTAGAGAATATATTGTCCAAAAACAAACAAAATTAAGCGAACACCAAAAGGAAAATTTAGATCGACCCATTGTTCAATCTTCAATATATCTCATTGGGGAGTATTTAGGGCATCAAAGTTAGGGCTATATTAGTAAATTTTAACCACATTATCTGTATGCATATTATATTCATAGTTGCAATTTATACCCTTGTTTATCACTTATATATTATACTATGTAGAGATATAATTTCATCAATTATTACAGGGGTCTATTTCCTCTTCATGATACCTACCTCTACACATGGATGTTAACCATCATTATTCACATAATATTGACTTTTCCCTACCCTTCCATTCTCTATATAGAGTATCTTGATTCCCTTTCCTAGCTACTTTTCTGCAAGAGGATTGAATTCCATGCAACATTGAAAAATATTTTATTACTTCGTAAGTATACCCAAGGTGTACCTCAAGAGTTGGTTATGCTATCCATACCTTTATCTTTTTAAAAATTATATTTTGGATGATTTCAAAGAATGCATCCTTATCATACATAATTAGAATACTTAATGTTTAAGCAACCTTGTCACCATATACTACGTATTGATATGTCGTAAATAGTGGTAGTTAAAGTGACCATATATTTTTTGCTAGAACATGATTACTTCATCCCTATGTGTTAGAAGTATATATTTTGTAAGAAGAATATAAAATACACACATCTTGGACCAATAATATACTTTGCTAGCCACAACCATTTACCAAAAAGAAAAGTCCTATAATGACTATTGAATCGTGCATGAACTCTATTTATACTTGTTGGCACTTGAATGTATTATCTAATAAATGGAAATATGGATTATGGAAAATTAAGGTACTTACAATATATTATAAGATTGTCCATGATCAAATGGGTGGCATATTTCCTACATAACTAAAGTAGTATATTATCCCTCAATAAGATGGTACAACTATTGCATGGATCAAAAGTACTAAAAATTTCTTGTGATGAGGCAATATGGTTCAAGGATATTAAATTATGAAGTAAAGAAGATAATGAGGAAGGGATAGAATTGACTGGATAACTCATTACATCTCATTTTTCTTTATGATATTTTTGTTTCTCATATTTCTCAACTTTATTCTTGATATTACTAGTTAAATTGATATTATATTTATAAAAAAATAGGCCATGTTATCAATTTTCTTCCTCATGAATTCTAGGCCATGTTATCAATTTTCTTCCTCATGAATTCATATTCATCATGATTTGGTTTCTTATAGAAAACATATATCAACTTCCTCTTTTTTTATTTCTCAGTTTTAGAGAAAGAGGAGTATTCAGTATATTTTGGATTGCATTCTTTCTAGTATTGGTCTTTGTTTCCTTTGAATTTTTATTTCAGATTGTTTCTAATGTTATTTATTTCATTTGTAGACAATTCATTCACTCTTACAACATGGTAAAAACCTCATTGGG
The DNA here is from genome assembly GCA_031772625.1 of Pinus tabuliformis. NCBI lineage: Eukaryota > Viridiplantae > Streptophyta > Pinopsida > Pinales > Pinaceae > Pinus > Pinus tabuliformis. Next base: position 451,348,284 of record CM062806.1, read on the forward strand.
TGTTCCTTATAATTTGAAGTAGTATAAGAGGTTAGGGTAAATATACATATATAAGAATTTATATGCTTGATCCATTCAATGAAAATATTGTCCCTTTTCAATAAGGGAATTTTGTTCCATCTCATTCCCAATGTGATTTTCTATCCATTCATAGTAGTTGAATGGTGTAATGATTATCCATTGATACTTATCCATCTTATCAAGTGTTCCCTCATTCATGTCTTCCACTTGAAAACCTAAATACTACTCCCTTATCTTAAATCACACTCTAATACCATGTAAGATCTGATTGATCAACTTGCAAGGGGATTTTTAATACAATTGAGAATCAATACCATTAATAATTTGATAGAATAGAAAACAATAAGAATTAATGGAGCAAAGTAATTCCCATTAATGTGTAATAAGTAATTTATCTAACCATGAAATAAAATTATTTTATTACAATATAGTTTAATGCAATAGAACAAAATAATAACTCATGCAACTATCTTAGGCTTAAGTTCATATCAAGTATGAGATAGCACGCATGCCCTAATTAGAATAGCGCATCCATATAAATTAAATGGTTCATAAATGATGATAGGTAACTACATACTTACTTCATGATACATCTCTCATTGTCAAAATTAAAATTGATAAAAAATAACTAAATTTACATTTATTTTAAATTATTATTATTATTATTTCCCACATGGTGGTTTCTCAATTAGTGTTATTCATTCTATGAAGTATGATGTAAACCATGATATTTGTTGTAAAAATCCTTGTGGGTCAAGAGAACAAAAATACTTTTATGATTATAATTTTCCCATAGTAATACATAAGTTGAAACTTATGTGTGCTCTAAGGAATTAAATTATAATGATGCATACGAGGGAAAATGACGCATGTGCATGAAGAAAATATAAATATAGGAAACCCCCTTCATGGATTCATGGTGCACTTGATGCTTACTTATATCAATTGTGTTAGCTCCCTATAATACTAGTGTATTCCCATATTATTATTGTCATTGTAGCCCCTTATTGTTATTTCGATGCCCAAGTTGTCCCCATATTTTTATTATTGTTCCCCATAGAAACCCACTATTGTTATTGTTGTTCCCTTACATTATTATTGTTATGTCAACTCTAATTATATTGTGACCCCTTAGACTCCTATATATAGATAGGAGGTATTTTCATTTGTATCATCTAAGAATTTCTCATTTGTGAAATGTAAAGGAGGTTTCCCCCTCAAGGAAGCTACTTTTGGAGTCATTGATTTATCTCATTCTTCTATTTTGTGAGCTGGTTGCATAACAATTGGAATTGGAGCTTTGGATTCTAGGGTTTCGCTGCTTCAAACAGAACATCATGGAATTTTTGCTATAACTTGTATTCTAAAAATATTTAGAAGCTAAAACTAAAACCCATTTGAGCTGAAATCGTGATGAAACTTGAGAACAAATTTCAAATCTTATCTCTCTATATTTTCAGACATATGAACTTAGGAAGATATGGTTTTTGTAGGCTCCCTAATTCGATCTGAAAGAGGTCGCCTTGGAAAAATCGTTATAACTTTTTTTTCTAAGCATCATACTGAAATTTAGTAAACTGTTACAGAAATACAATAGACGGTAGGGTTTTTTTATCGTTTTCATGTCCAAATATTGAAACAATGACATGTGGAACTTCGTACAAGTTCACTCTATTGAGTGAGTCTATAATCAAGTAATCGTGGGAGATTTGACATAACTCTTACTTGGATAATCCAATCAAGATCAGAATTGTAGGGTGGAAATAGGACATAGTGGGATATCACATGACAAAATTTTAGACCTTTGAGATTCGAATTTACAGATATAAAACAAATTCAATGTCGAGCCCTACAAAGTGAAACAAGGATTACAGTCTTTTTTAAACATTTGCATATGTCTGGTTTGAAATTTTTTTCTAAAGTGATTCGAAAGGCATAGTGAATCCTATTTATCATTAATTGATGCCGTGAAGAAATAAAATGGAAACACCTAGTAAGCAACCTAAAATCTCTAGCATGACTCATGAAGAAGAGGAAGGAATGCAAGATGATATATCAAAATTACGAGACCAAGTGCAACAAATTTCACTCTCACAAAAAGTAACAGAAGCTAAGATGGATGGTTTAAATAAAGGCATGAAAGTTAATATGAATGGTGTGGAAACTAATATGGATGGTTTATAAGTAAACATTGAATATTTGAAGAAAAGCATGGAAGGTTTGAAACAAGGTTTGGCAATGTTGCTACAAGAAATTCTTCCTAATGGAAAAAATGTAGTCGAGGAAACTCATGATGAGAACAAAATAAATGCTAGTCATGACTTCATAGACTCTAACATTTGATCGAAGACCCACCATGTTCGAGTGATTGATATGAGGATGTTTTATGGCAAGGATCTCATAACATGGATATTATAGATGGAGCAATATTTCGATCTTCATAATTTGTAAAACACACAAAAGGTACGCATTTCGAATTTATATTTGGAAACTAATTAGTTTGTATGGTATCAATGGCTTTTCCCTCATAAAAAACTGTCACTTGGGTAATTTTTACGGAAGAAAGTATAGCACATCATGAGGATACAAAAAGAAACACCTTTTTTAGCCAATTGATAAATCTCAAACAAAAGGGTTCAATGGTGGATCACATTGAGGACTTCCAAAAATTGAATATAAGTGTAAAATATATTTAAGAGGAGCATAGGATTGATGTGTTCATATGGAATTTAAATGATAACATCCAACATGAGGTTCGCCTTTAGGAACTTGATTCATTAGAGAAGGCCTTCAGGTTGGAAAGAAAAATTGAAAGTAAAATGATGGAAATAAGGAAACCTACCAATGACAACTATAAAGATTGAAGTGTTGTTGCCCCTAGCCTTCCACAGCCTACAAGGTTGAAACAACTAAATTCGAAGAAAACAGAGAACACGAGCTTTTTTACATTTGTGATAGAAAATATTGTAAAGGTCATAAGTGTGCTGAGAAGAAATTATTTTTACATAGATTGTGAAGAGGAATATGAAAAGGAACAAGAAAAATCAAAAGAAGATGATACGCACTAGAAACAAACCCTAGAGAAAGAAGAAATGAATCTGACAATATCTTGTAATGCATTGGATAGAATTACCACTGCCAAACTATAAAGATAGAAGGACATATCAAGAAGAAAAAGGTAATAGTTTTGATTGATTCAAGAAGTACCCATAATTCTATTCATTATAAGATAACGAAGGAATTGAATTTCTTCCTATATCTAGCACCAGAGTGTCATGTGATGGTTGAAAATGGAGGAACCATAAATTTCTCTTGAATTTCCATAATATCAATCTATCCACGCGAGAATATGTGTTGAATAGTCCAACGCTTTCCATTCCAATGGGTGGTGTTGATGTTGTAATAGGAGTCCAATGGATACAATCCTTGCATACGATAGCTTTTAATTTTCAATAAAATTTCTTGAACTTTTTTTTTTGAAGCAAAGGAAGTTGAATTGAGTATTGTAGGGAAACTAAGAAAGATAATCAGCTCTAATAGCATGACAAATCTTCTAAAGAAAAAACAATGTGGCATAATTTCACAATTATGTTCGCTAGAGGTTCAAACATCGAAATCATCTATTTTTACAAATCACCAAAAATCCTTGGACAATCATTCCAAGGTATTTGAGAATCCCAAAGGCCTCCCACCTATACGTGATGATGATCATGATATTCATTTGATTCTAAGAAGTTTTGTCCAAACTTGAGGCCTTATATATATCCCTATGCCCAAAAGAGTGAAATTGAACGTATGGTTGCAGAAATGCTAGAGGCTAGTATAATTCAGCCTACTCAAATTTCTTTCTCTACTCCAGTAGAATTGGTGCACAAGAAGGGTGGATCATGGAGCATGTGTCCGGATTATAAGGAGCTCAAAAATCTCACTATTAAAAATAAATTTTTGATTTTTTTCATTGATGAATGATTAGATTAATTTCATGGAGCAATTTACTTCACCAAGTTGGACCTTCATTCAGGATATCATCAAATCAGAATGAAGACTAAAGACATTCCTAGAACAACATTTAGAACTCATGAGGGTCATTATGAATTTTTGGTCATGCCTTTTGGTATTACTAGTGCACCTTCTGCATTTCAAGGTTTGATGAATTCCATTGTCAAACCCTTCCTTGGAAAATTTTTGTTAGTATTTTTTGATGATATAATAATGTACAAAAAGTGTTGGAAGGATCATTTCCAAAATGTTGATAGAGTACTCAAACTATTGGAGGCGAAACAATTATATGCAAAAACCTTTGAATGTTTCTTTGGAGTACAAGGGGTGGAATATTTGGGCCATATTGTATCTCATGAAGGTGTTAAACTAGATCCTAGAAAAATTAAAGCCATTAAGGGATGGAAAATCCCCACATCCATGAAGAATCTGCGAGGATTTCTTGGGTTAATAGGGTATTATCTCAAGTCTTTTAAGAATTATGGGAGAATAACAACACCTTTAACAACATTACTCAAGCAAGATGCATTTTCTTGGACTTCAGAAGCAACGAAAGCCTTTGAACATCTTAAAGAGGCAATGTTCCAAGAACCGATCTTAGCTACGCTGGACTTCACGAAAACATTTACTATGGACAGTGATGCCTCAGGAAATCGAATTGGTGTTGTTTTAATGCAAGAAGAAAGACCTATTTCTTTTGAAAGTCATCCAACGAAAGGAAAGTATTTACACATAGCTATTTATGAGAAGGAAATGTTGGCAATACTACATGCACTTAAGAAATCGCGACCTTACCTAATGAGAAGACATTTCAAGGTAAAAATAGATCATGATAGTCTTAAATAATTTTTAAAACAAATATTATCTTCAGAACAACAACAAAAATGGGTTACAAAGATGTTGGGTTATGAGTTTGAAATCATCTACAAAAAGGAGAAGCAAAATGTTGTTGCATATGGACTCTCAAGAAAGGATGAGGATGTGGAAGCATTTCTTTGTGCCATTTATATTATCTATCCAGACCAGATAAATGATGCAAGATATGAATGGAATAATGATGTAGAAGTGTGGGAACTCATTCAAAAGTTGTTGCAACATCACAATAAATTTAATACATTTAGCTGGAAAAGTGATTTGCTATGGTACACAGATTGCTTATACCTCTGTAAGAATTCCCAACTCAAATAAAATATTCTTCTGGAATTGCACACCTATCCCTTAGGAGGGCATTCAGGATTTTTAAAAACTTACCACAAGGTTAAGAAGGATGTTTTTGGGATCGCCTTAAATCGGATATTCAAAAGTTTGTGGCAGAATTTTTGGTTTGACAACAAAATAAAGTTGATACAATTAAGACCCCAGGTCTACTAAAACATTTATCCATTCCAAGTGAACATTGGAAGGAGGTTCCAATGGATTTTATCATAGGTTTACCCAAGTATGAAGGAAAGAGTGTCATCATGTTTGTAGTTGATAGACTGACCAAGTATACACACTTTTGTGCATTATCTCATCCATTCAAACCCAGTACAGTTGCTACTACATTTATGGAAATAATTCAAAATCTAAATGGAAACCCAATGATTATTGTAAGCAACAAAGATCCTATTTTCACTAGAATTTTTTGGACATAATTATTTTCTTGTCTGGGTACTCAGTTAGCTCATAGCTCATCTTATCATCCTTAATATGATGGGAAAACTAAGATAGTGAAAAATGTTTCGAACGATATCTTCGTTGATTTGTATGGGATAAACAAACACAATGGGTCAAATGGTTGCCTCTAGTTGAATGGGGGTATAACACTACCTTACATACTCATACAAAAATGACCCCATTTATGGCACTTTATCGATATAATCAACAGTCCATCACATCATATTTAAGAAAAAACTTTTAAGGTTCAAATAGTGGAAGATCACATAAAGCATCAACAAAAATTTCTCCAACTCTTAAAGGATAACCTGCCTTTGGTGTATAATAGAATGAAACAACATGCAAATCAAAATCGTAGCGAAATAAGTTTTGATGTAGGTGACAGGGTATTTATACGACTACAACAATACCAAAAAAATGTCCCTCAGGAAAGCTAATAAGGGTAATAAATTATCACAAAAGTATTATGGTTCGTACAAGGTGTTACAAATGATTGGTACTATGGCATACAAATTGGAACTTGATGCATATTGTTTTAGAGAAGATTTTTCAGCAGAAGGCACATTATAATACTTTTTTCAATGTGTTTTGAACCAACAAGTGTGGTTCCACATCAGGACAAGTTGAAGAACCAGATCATGACTGCATATTAATTAGGGAGAGAAAATCTTCCAACAACTATATTTGACTAGGAAATGACTATATTGGACTCGGAAACTAGACTGGACCAATGACTATATTTGACTAAGAAAGTTCACTATGGAGCAGGAAGTTGATGGGTACCTACCCTTCCTCGATGTTCTCATTTCTAGGAATGATGACGGTTCTATCTCCAACCAAGTGTTTTGGAAGAAAACTCATACTGAGCAGTATCTTCATGCCAAATCCCATCATTTCCCCACTCAAAAGATGCACGTTCTCAACACTAACTACTCATGTGCTAAGGATCTCTGATCAAAAGAGCCTCAATAAAGAGAAGGATCATCTCCTTAATTTTTTTTATAATAATGGTTATAGTAGGCACCTCGGTTAGAAATCTTTCCTGAAAGCCAGAAAGAATTCATTAGTCAAGAAAGACCCTAAAGATCGAGTCTGGGGGATTCATTTCCCTTTCATCTATGGCACCATTGATAAGATTGCTAGAATTCTTAGGAAGCATAATGTTCCCTGAATCTTTCGACTCCTTAACACCATCCGTAGCTCCCTTAGATCGGGAAAAGACCCAGTTGACCCCAAGGACATGAAAGGTGTCTATGTTATTCCGTGTTCATGTGGGACCCCCGATTTTGGTGAGACTGGTCATTCTATTAATCAAAGGATTATTGAGCACTCAGTCGACATAAAACATGGGAGGACCTAGTCTTCTGCCCTATCAGAACATGCAAAGAAGACTAAGAATCATGTATGCATTGAGGAGGCTCTTATTATTACCAATTTTGTGCATTTTCATCACCGTAAATTTAGGGAAGCCATAGAAATCGAAAAAAGGCAGAGTAATCACAATAGAGATGATGGCTGGAAAATTAGCACTTGTTGGATCGCTGCCCTTTCTTCCTAGCCGCCTCCACACCTCGGCCGTCCCTGCCCTGTGTCTTCTTTGTTTTCTTCCCCTCATCATCTAGGTCATTTGTTTTCCTTTTTCCCTTCTCGTTCTTTATTTTTAGTATTTATTTTGATATTACTAGTTTTATTTCACTCCTTCTAGATTAAAAATAAGTTCTTAGTATGAATAAGTAATATAAAAAATCCTCCTCATTAAAATTATTATACGAATAGATGAATTTAAAATATTTCTTATGTACCTAAACATTAATACTAACTATTGATATTACCCCTTTTTTGGATATAATTAATTATAAATTAATTAACCAACATTATTCTTCTTCAAGGATTTTAATTTAAGTTCCAAGTTGTTTTAATTAGGAGGAATTTTCTTCATTCTCAATTTTATTAAATTCCTTAAACTTGATAAGTGGTCAATTATTTAACTAACTTACCATGTAATAAATATAAAAAGAAATAACTTACATATTAATTAACTAATTATTCTACATGTCCCTTTCCCTCGGTCCAGTCGGTTTGGCCAGTCAAATTTAGCCGTTTCTTAGTCAAATATAGATGTTGGTCTAGTCTAGTTGCTTAGTCCAATATAGCCTTTTCCTAGTCAAATATAGCCATTAGAATATCCTCTATCCCTATTTAACATATAACGATGATTTGGCTCTCCAACTTGTCCTGATGATGAACCACACTCATTGGTTCAAAACGTGTTGACAAAAGTATTATAATGTGATTTCCGCCAAAAAATCTTCTCAAAAACTTGATATGGATCACAAAAGCTTAATTTGAACATTTGAATCCTTGTATGGAAGAGCCATCGTGATGCCAGAGGTTGACATCCCTTCATACCTATCCGAAGCTTTTATGTGTGCTCCTTCCTTAAACAACCCAGGACCTCACATCTTGCGTTTATATACATATTATCGGGCATGGACTTAGAAGTTATACCCACAATCACATATTGGAAGCATTTTATTTTTTTGAACCTTTAAAAACTCTGGCTAAACAACTTTACCATAATACAAAGGGAACACGGGAAAACCCCGACCCAAACACATAAGCTGGAACTCAAATACATAAAAAACTGCATTTATAATTATCGTTAGGTCCGGTTCATCGCTCCAATCCTTTATACTCTGCCATCCTTGGTTGTCTTTGATCTCTGCATTACACTGAAAACAAAGGAAAGACTTGCTCAAAAGCTTAAGGCTGGAACTCAAATGAAATTAAGTCTGCAATCTTTTGGGTCTGCATTCCGCTGCAGACCTTCTACTGTGCTACGCCCTTATATTCCCTAATCTCCGATTAGCGATTCATCGCTATCGCATATCTCCATTTCCACTGGCACTTGACCCTTCTGAATTGCGATCAGCAATTAAATCGCTATTTTTGATCCTTCTCCCGATCCAACGATCCATACTTTATCGCAACATCGCAATTACTATGTCCTAACTCCTAGTTCCAATATCACCCAAGACTTTCTGCCAATGCAATATATCGGTGTAATTGCAATCGAAACATCATAAGGCCTAAGGTCCACCCTCCTTATATCAATCTTGTTGATGTGATATGGAGACTCTGCTCTCCTTGATTTAGAGCTAGCTCGCTGATCTTCATGATCCAATGGATTCTGTGCATTCTTTCTATCCTTTCATCCACCTCTTTACTTTGGTATTTTTCGTCGTTTCTTCAATGGTTCCTTTGTTACAAATAAGATTCTTATTTATACTATTTAATCGTTGCAACTCATGACTTAATACATAAAAAAAGAGAAGAATACCCAATTTGTTCTGCAGGTAAATGTAGAGAGAAAAGAAAAGGATTTCAATACAAATGACCCATTAACACACACACTGAAACATTTATTCAATATAGTAATACTTTTAGAGTCTCGCCTTCCAGCTTGACTACAACAATAAAAAGACCCTGTTTCAATCTTGAAATCCACGCTTCCTCTTACTCGACTCTAACCTAGCTAGCCACTCTATCCTTTCTCTCGCTAAACTCTAAATCATGAAAATAGGTCATATTTTATACAAGAATAGATTCATGAACCAATTTTGGTTCAGATCTAGGAATCTCTCTCTCTCCCCTAAAAAATCCCTTCTACTCCACTTTTTTCTAAAACGAACACTAATTCAAGCTTTAAAATCCCTCATATCTTATTCAAAACCAAATAAATCTAATTTTTTGGCTTGATCTCCACATAGGTAGGATCGATCAGCCACATTACCTTTTTTCTCATATTTTACAATAAATAAACACTCTCACACATTTAAATAAGTAAAATTAACTAAACTCTTGTCTTCCAACCCTTTGTTAGTCACAACATGTGATCATGCCATCACATTGCTGACTAGGCCTGAATGCTCCTGCATCAGACGCCCAAAGTTGAAATTTTTCATGACCTCCTGGTCATGTGATTCTTCTGCTAATCATTCAGTATCCCAAACTTTACTTTGTAACCAGTCATCACTTTCATCATGCTGCTGACTCAATTCTTCTGCCACTGTCGCTTTTGTTCTTGAAGGTTTCCAAATCTTATTTTGTTGTTGTCCTCTTTCCTTATTGATACAAATTTCTTTTGCTAATTTATCTTCATTGTTTTCCTTATTCATCTAATTTCATCTTCCACAATTTCTCAACTTCCTCTTTACAATTTGTTCTTATTGAACTCTAATGACATCTACCTGCTGTACATTTCTCCTCATCATAGAAATTATGAAATTTCTGTCCAATTCTTCTTTGCCTCTATCATTTACAAACTTGTACTCTACAACTTCCTTTTCCCTATCATTAAAGATAATATTTTCCTCTATGTTATCAGGTTCATCCTATAACTTTTCCAACAAAATACCATTTCCTTCATATTCAATAACCATATCATTCACATATGGCTCCTCCTTCCTGTATAAAATAGAATTTCCATCACAATTGTCAGATTCAAAATAGCTATGGTTTTCACTTTCCATAGGTAATTATGCCATCAAATCTTTATACTATCCTTCTACATAAGTTATGAAATTATCATCAATTATCATTCCATTACCTTCCTTTACATTACATAGTGTTCCTTATTCTAACAAAAGAATATCATTCAACAGTTCAATAGCTAGGTTTTCTTGGAGCATATCATTGTTTCTAAAGTACCTACCCTTCCTCTTCTCCTACATCAGAAACAAGATTTATGGTTTCTAAAGTTTCTTCATGGTTTACAAATTCATAAAAATAATCCACTTTAAAATCATAGAATTTCTGAACTTCTATATCTATCAACGTCATCCTATATGCCTTCACAATTTCCATGATACATTCATTTTGATTCTCTAATTAAAATACTTCATTCTAGTTATCATCATAAACTTTCATTTTCTTATCTTCAGATTCTTTAATCATGACAATTTCCCTATCAATACCATCATTCTCAAAATTATTAAATACATGCTCAAAATATCTTTTTGTCTCAGCCATCTCTTCTAGTAATCTCACTTCTTCATCAACATGCATAAGCACATTGTCCAATTGTTGTTCATCACCTATCAAACCTGAAAACATACACAACATGTCAGTTTCAAAAATACAAGGCTCTTCATTTTAAGCCTCGGTGATCAGCTCCTCATGTTTCTTTGAAATATTCTGATATTTCACTAACTTATTGAGAGATTTTTCCTCAACATCTCTGACTTCTTCCTCATTGAAGAAAACTTCTAGGACTGCAACTTCTTCACTATGCTTGGGAACTTCATCATAAGTTTGTAGAATACCTTCCTGTTCTACACAATTTCTTCCAAAACTCAGTTTGTACAAATAAGAAAACAATGTCTCCTCCTCTTCTCTGATAAGATTTCGATCTTTCAAAGATTTCCTTGACTTAACTTCTTCAGTTGAGTTCTTTGTGTCAGCTTTTCTTCTCCTCACTTCCAAAATATTCAATGCATCTGTTTCCTTTCCTTTTTCCATTTCCCATTGGTCGTCTATCCATGCTAAAATTCCTTTTATCATGATCCAATAAGTTTTCACTAAGAGAAGACACAACCATTCAACCATACCTTTTAATTTATTCCACCAATTGAAGTCTTGAAAGTCTTTATGCATCTCCTTTTGTGGTTTTCTTGCCTCTACCTCTTTCACCTTTTCATATACAGGTTCAAATTCATTACGTTGCATACCTGCAATTTTACATTCACAGACATAATTAATCTGAAAAATATGAGATTTTGTTGTTTGTGAATATGTTACCAATACATTCCTCTCATTCTGATCTACATAGATCAGTTATTCATCATTGTCATCACTGTCTCCTTCCCAAAGGAAAGATCCTTTCTCTGGTTCACAGATCTATTCTACTCCTTCATCCTCAATTGTTCGGAGTATTAGTTTCTCAGCAAGCAATTCTCTGACAAGCCATTTAACTCCTTTTCCCACATAAAATCCTTATTTCCATTTTTCTCTAATTCCTTTCAATACTAGCTTCTTCAAACGACTGAGTTCTTCCTTCATGTCAGCCAACTCTATGTCCTTTTCTTCCTTACTCATTCCATTAATTCCAACTGCTTCAGTACAGCTTTTCATTTGTCTGTGACTTTCCTCTATATCCTTGTCATGACTATCAATAGTCAATTCCATTTCTTCCTTTGGTGAACTTTCCTTGTTCACTAATGAGCTGCAACTAGCCTTTTTTATTTCACCTTTAATAAGTTTCCTTCATGCCTCACCAAACTTCTATGAGTTCAACCTTTTGGCACCTATTAGTTCTTTCCTCGAACCTTTCACTGACTAACAATTCTACCCATCACTCCTCTTGCTGAAATTGTTATCTCCTATCCACAATCACAATTATGGAGCTACCTCAACAACTTCTACCCAACCACAGTTGGAAGTTATTCTCATCTTCTCTCAAACAATCCTTGCTTTAGGCTTTGCATCTTCAACTGCTCATTCCCTTCTATCATTCAATAATTTCATTTACTGTCAAGTACTGTCACCTTTACTCATATGAGAGTTCTTCTTGCTCTATCTTCTTTAACATAGCTCATATTCTATGATGTTGGTACAACCCATTCTACCTTTCAGCAGTTCCACTACTCCGATTGACTTGCAAAATCTTGTCTCAAGATACATCAAAGTACCTTTCAATCCGGCAATATTTCTTCAAATATGTGTTAAAACTAGTTCCCACTCCATCAGTTAAATATTTGCCAAAAGATTCATATATTCACTCTTTCATTTAGACTTTCCCATTCAAAAGACTCCATACAGCAAACAACTATTTCCCATTTTACTTTTCATAATGGACTCTTCAATTTTCAAGATCAATTAAGATTAGATCTGAATTTCAATTATATTTACCAATTCATGACATACACTATCAATTCATTCTAATAACCTATTTATAAGAAAATCATGTTTTGCTTCTACAAATTCCAAAATTCATTCCTTGTATTGACTCTCTTTTCATATTTATTGAGTCCAACCTTCTGTCTAACTCTTCCTTTATCTATCAATATCATTGTCTTCAACAATGCTTTAAGCAATCGTCAATCATTCTTAGTTTTCACAAAATTCTTCAAATCATTTAAATGGCTTCAATGCCATAGCAAACCACTCTTCAATTCAGCTTTAACTTCTAAACCTTTCATTTCAATTTAGCTTTTAAATCAAATCAATCATACAATCAACTTACACAGAAATTTCATTTTCTTGAAAGGAAAGCATCTTCTCCTTTGAAATTTCAATCCTTTGTTGCTCTTCAGACATTCAAAACAGATCTCTACAAAGTTATCAAAATAAACATTCTTGCCAGGCCTTCATCATAAGTTCAATGCTTCCCCACTCTAATCTCAGTGTCCTTTGTAGTCTAATCGCCATTTGTATCTCACTTCCGTGCAAATTATACATATGTTGAGATTTAAAATTCAATTTCCAAACCAATCTTTACAGAGCATTGAGCTAGCTCTAATACCAAAATGATGCCATAGGTTGACATCCCTTCATATACAAGAAACTATCGGAAGCTTTTATGTGTGCTCCTTCCTTAAACAACCCAGGACCTCACATCTTGCATTCATATACATATTATCGGGCATGGACTTAGTGGTTATACCCAAAATCACATATCGAAAGTGTTTTCTTTCTTTGAACATTTAAAAACTTGTGCTAAAAAACTTTATCATAATACAAAGGAAACACGGGAAAACCCCAACCTGAACACATAATCCAGAACTTAAAATACATAAAAAACCACATTCATAATTATCGTCGGGTCCAGTTCATTGCTCCAATCCTTTATACTCTACCATCCTTCATTATCTTTGATCTCCACATTACACTGAAAACAAAGGAAACCCCCGCTCAAAAGCTTAAGGCCAAAACTCAAATGAAATTAAGTCTGCCTCTATAAATCTTTCGGGTCCACATTACAGTACACTGCGCCCTTATATTCCCCGATCTTTGATTAATGATTCATCGCTATCACTTATTGATATCACATATCTCCATTTCCACTCGCACTTAACCCTTCCGAAGTGTGGTCAATGATTAAATCACTATCATTGATCCTTCTCCCGATCCAATGGTCCATACTTTATCGCAACATCGCAATCACTCTATCCTAACTCTTGGTTCTAATACCACCCAAGGCTTTCCATCGATATGATATATCAGCATAATCGCAATTTGAACTTCATAAGGCCTAAGGTTGTCCCTCCTTATATCAATCTTGTCGGTGTGGTAAGGCGACTCTACTCTCCCTGATTATATCTGGTCTCTTGATCTTCCAGATCCAATGGATTATGTGCATTCTTTCTATCCTTTTGTCTGCCTCTTTACTTTGGTCTTTTTCGTCGTTTCTTCAATGGTTCCTCTGTTATAAATATGATTCTTCTTTATACTATTTAATCACTACAACTCATGACTTAATACATAAAAATAGAGAAGAATGCCTAATTTGAGTCACAGGTAAATGTACAGAGAAAAGCAAAGGATTTCAATACAAACAGTCCATTAACACACACAATGAAACATTTAGTCAATATAGTAATATTTATAGACTCTCACCCTCTAACTTGAATACAACAATAAAAATACCCTATTTCAATCTTGAAATCCTCGCTTCCTATTACTCGACTCTAACCTAGCTAACTACTCTATCCTTCCTCTCGCTAACCTCTCAATTATGCAAATAGATCATATTTATACAAGAATGGATTCATGGACCAATTTTGGTTCAGATCTAGAAATCTCTCACTCTCTCCTAAAGAATCTCTTCTACTCCACTCTTTTCTAAAACAAATGCTAATGCAAACTTTCCAATCCCTCATATCCTATCCAAAACAAAATAAATCTAATTGTTTGGCCTGATCTCCGCACAGGGAGGATCAATCAACCACACTACCCTTTCTCTCATATTTTACAATAAATAAACACTCTCACACATTTAAATAAATAAAATTAACTAAACTTTTGACTTCCAACCCTTTGTTAGTCACAACAAGTGATCATGCCATCACATTACTGAGTGGGCCTGAATTCTCTTACATCACTGTTAGGACTCCGAATTGACCACTTTTGACCTTGTATTTTTGCTATAATATTACCTTCTTCAGTCCATAAGTTGAAAGCCTTGATTATATAATTACCTAATCATTCCAAGGTATGAAGTAACTCTCCTCATTACTATATGTTTAATCATTCATTACATATTCATGTTATCTTTATAATTAATCTTTGGAGAAATTAACCAAGTTGCTAAGTAACTGTTGAACTGTCTAAAGTCTGCAGAAATTATAGTTCGTAGTTGCTGCAACACCAGAAACAGCAACTACGTAGTCGGTGCAACACCAAAAACAAAAACTACGTAGTTGCCGCAACACCAGCAACAACAACTATCTAAAGCAGGGAAAACGTTATTTTGCAACAACTGGAACACCGGAAATGACAAGCGGAAACAACAACTATCAGAAGATCGGCAGAGTTCGACGCTGACACAGCACGATCAACAACTGTCCAGAAAGGGTAAAACACATTTACAGTTGCTGAAAGACCAGGAACAACATGAGTTTACTAAATCAGCAACAATGGTGAAGCAGCAAAGGATAGTACGAGGATTCAAAGAAGACGGTTGAGGTTTGTTTACCAGCTGTGTAACAGTAAGAGACCTAAGAAATAATACGCTATCACACTGTTGTAACGGCATCCTGTAACAAGGATGGATTTCTTCTTTTTAACAAAAAGGTTAAGCTGAATGAACCATGACGGTCTATTGTAATAGATGTCTCCTCTATAAAGAGGAGACATCTACATTAGAAAGGGGGGGAAGAAAGAAAACAAGTTGTAAGGGAAATTTTGAAAAACAAAAGCAAGTCTGAATCTTCATTGTAATTGGACATTTTGGCAGATGAATAAAAGGTTGTTTTGAGCATCTAATCCGGCATCTGTGTTCTGGGGAATCTTGTGAGAGGGACAGGGCCCACCTTCTTCACAAGATTCACCCATTTATTTTCTGTTAGTGTGTGAGTGTGTTTGAATTCTGTAGCATTATCTCTGATAATTTCCTTTTGCTGATACTCTATTTGGATTCTGTAGCATTACCTCTGATAATTTTCTTTTGCTGATAATCTGTTTTGTTAATTGCTTGATATTGTAAAAGAATACTTCACCGGTGATTAGGAATTCCAGTGTGTATTAGTAACCTGGTTACAGGGGCAGGTGTTGAACATCCTTACCCTGAGGATAGGGTCCTGATCCTCTACTA
This sequence comes from Pinus tabuliformis, assembly GCA_031772625.1. Taxonomy (NCBI): domain Eukaryota; kingdom Viridiplantae; phylum Streptophyta; class Pinopsida; order Pinales; family Pinaceae; genus Pinus; species Pinus tabuliformis. The sequence continues at coordinate 451,364,272 of CM062806.1, forward strand.
ATAGAGCAGCCATTATTTCTCTTTGCAGATTTGTATTCTTAGTTAACTGCTTTCATTTCATCTCTGCAATATATTTTAACTGCTATAACATAGAGTAAGGAGTTTGACAGAAAATAGAATTGTTCATACTGTAGCTTTTAATGCTTTTAGAATTAAGTGCATGCAGTACGAGGTCACCTTTGAAATAAAAGGACTTTCCCAGGTTGACAAATTAATGTGGTACTCGACTGTTTAATCAATAAACAATTCAAGTAGCCAACATTTTTGCATCGTTGCCGGGGAAGGCGACTAGAGATTTTAAAAGCATTAATGATTTCTTTTTAAGAATAACAGGTGCATGAGAGGACACAGAAAACCTAATTTCACAGGCGGCCAAGGCGGGGAGGAAGAAAGACCTTCATTGACGAAATTATTTCAAAGGATGAGACATCACAGAGGACGAGTTCCCGGAGACCTCAGATCCAGTATTCCTCACGAACAGATCGACGGACGGAGCAAGTACTAGGACCTGAAAGGAAGTTGGAAGTACCAGAGCACACTGAGGAACCGGTAGAAGAACCTGAAGAGACAGAAGATACTGAAGATAGCGCAAGCGATTCAGGAAAAAGGCCAATGGAGGATAACAGAGCAGAAGGAATGGGGGAAAACTCACTCTCTACCCTGGAGTTCCCTATTGGGGAGCTCCCGAGAGGGGCAGCCCCTATGAAGAACATTCCACTTTCAGCATTACCCAACTTTCATGGGTTATCCTCTGAAGACCCGGATGAATTCCTCTTTGAATTTGATATACTATGTAGGAGTTATGATTATGTGAGCCCTAATCAGAAACTAAAACTGTTTCCAGCAACACTGAAAGGGAATGTGTTAAGGTGGTTTATGAGTAGGAGCTCAGGCAATTACCACCTGGGTTCAGATGAAAGAAAGTTTTCTGGGCAAATATCAGGATTACTGCCGAACAAGAGAGAGGAAGGAAGAGTTTTTTAAAATGGTTCAGAAGGAGGACGAGAATCTCGAGGACTTTGTGGAAAGCCTGTAGTATAATCTGCAGTGGTCTAACGACCCTACCATGACTAAAGATATTCTGAAAACAATATTGTTGAAAGGGGTACGAGATGACTGCTTGGACATGTTGAATATGCTTGGAAAAGGGGACATTTCCAAGGAACCATTTGATGAAATTATCAACCTCTGTATGAGATGTTCAAGAGGAGGAGTAAGCAGACCAAAAAATAGGGACAACATATATTCAAGAGTCCAGAAGTCAGCAAGTGGAGGAGAAACAAGGGCTGAAATAGGTAATTTGTTGGAAGAATTTAAAACTGAAATGTTAAGCTCTTTTGCTTCACAAATTGATGCTCTGCAGGTAAAAAAGAAATAGGCAGAAGCAGAAGCTGCCCTAGCTATTTTTTGTTCTAAATGCAGAGAAAAACACCCACTCAGGGAATGCCCACTAGATAAGGTACCAGTCTGCACGATCTGTGAAAAGGACCATGAGACCCAGCAATGCCCCTATCTGCCAGGAATAAAAGCAGCACTGCAGTCAACTGAAGAAGAGGCTGAAGCAGTGTACCTGATGACACAGAGGAGGCAATGGCCACGAAGACAAGGTATGAATTCTAAAATGGCATTTAGTTGTTGGAATAATCATTCTCCTTTTCAAACAAATTACCCACCCATGAACCAAATGCAGTACCCACCCTTTAATACGATGAATTTTCTACCCATGCAGCAACCAAGTCTTCCTTTTCCTGATCCTACCATGTGGAATCCTTGGGCTCCCCAGCAATCGTATTTTAATCAATGGAATCCGAACTGGGCAGCCTAGCAGATGCCATTTCCTCAGCATCAACAATCTCTTTCCTTACCATCCAATACTCCTCCGAATAACTAAGAAATTAGACCATAGCTGCCTATGCAACCTAACCCCAACCCAAATAATAATAAAGCTCTGCAAGTAATTGATGTTCAAAATCAGCCTGTCTCCCCTATGCAATGTAACGATGTCCATCTCCGTTTAGGGAGAATTGTTGAACCCGTCATTGATGACATTACTGACTCTGATAAAGAGGAAGTTGGAAAAGAAAAACCAGCTAACAATAATGCTGAAACAGTTGAATCAACATCTAACAAGAATGCTCAAACAACAAATCCGCCATTCCCTGAACATCTGGCTCTCACCAAAACGCTTGAGCAACCTGCTTTTAACCTTTTAGGCGAACTGCATAATTTATATGTTAAAATTCCATTGTTGCAAGTGCTAAGAGATGTTCCCATTTATTCTAGGACTGTTAGAGATATCTGTATAAAAAAACCTGGAAGAAAAGCTAAGGACCCCTCACAGTTCATGTGATGGGAGAACTGACTGCTTTAATGACAGAAAAAGATCCTCGTGTGAAATATGGTGACCCTGGTCACCCTACAGTAACAGTTCAGGTTGGAAAAACCTTTGTCTCTAAAGTTCTAGTAGATTTGGGTGCTACAATAAACATTATGACGCTTGAAACAACATAATTACTGCAGTTAAAAAACTTTATTAGGGAAACTCCAACCATTCTAGAGCTGGTTGATCGCTCTACAATTAAACCTGAAGGAGTCATTGAAGACCTAATAATTTTTGTAGAATCCTCGAATTATCCAACTGATTTTGTGGTGTTACAAACTAAAACAAAGTTGGGGGGTCATCCACTGATTCTAGGAAGACCTTGGCTAGCTACAGCAGATGCTTTCATCAGCTGTAGATCAGGATCAATGACCATCTCTAATGGCCAGGAAACCAAACATCTTACCCTTTATCCTCATGCTACACCCATGATTAATAATGACAACTCTGTATGGGTAGATTATGAGGATGAAGAAACCCAACCTATCTTGACTATCGGACAAGCTTTAACTTTCAAAGATTCTACCGAAGATGAATTAATCAGTAGCTTCATTTCTAAACCTTCTTCGGTCAGCCCAGAAATGTATAATCACTTCACTGCAATCTTGGAATCTGAATCTCAGCAGAACCTGAAAACTAAAAATTTATCTCAGACAATAGTAGGCAGCTCCTCCAAAAGTACAACAATAGAAATTGAGCCTGGCAAAACATTAAATATAAATCCTAACTTAACTGATAATGAAAAACAGCAGTTAATAAAGTTACTCCGGGAGAATAAAGAAGCATTTGCATGGGATTATACAGATATGAAGGGGATTTCTCCTGAGCTATGCACCCACTGCATTTATATTAAAGAAGGATCCCGCCCAGTCTGTAAACCCTAGTGACGGATGAATCCCAATTTTTGGGAAATTGTGCAGGAAGAACTTCAAAAACTGTTGAATGCAGGATTTATATATCCTATATCTGATAGTGAGTGGGTTTCGCCACTTGTAATTGTACCCAAGAAAAATGGCAAATGGAGAGTATGTGTGGATTACAGGGCTCTAAATAAAGCCACCTAGAAAGACCATTTCCCTTTACCATTCATTGATCAGGTATTAGATAATTTGGCAGGTAAGAAATTATTTTCATTTTTGGACGGATTTAGTGGATACAATCAGATTAAGATTGCACCTCAAGACCAGGACAAGACCACGTTTACTAGCCCATGGAGGACCTTTTCTTACAGGGTTCTTCCATTCGGGCTATTTAATGCTCCAACAACATTTCAAAGAGCGGTGATAGGGATTTTTTCTGATATGCTAAATGATTCCTTAGAAATATTTATGGATGACTTTACTCCTTATGGAGTGACTTTTGAGGATGCCCTGCAGAACCTTGAAAAAGTACTTAAGAAATGTATAGAAGCACACCTTGCCTTAAGCACTGAAAAATTTCATATGATGATGAATCAAGGTATTGTATTGGGTCACTTCATCTCATTCGTAGGAATTCAAGTCGATCCAACCAAAATACAAGTAATTTAGACCCTCCCTATCCCCAAAACACAAGCTAATGTAAGAAGCTTTTTAGGACATGCTGTATACTATAGAAGATTTATCAAGAATTTTTCCAAAATAGCTTCTCCTCTATTTGTGTTATTAACAAAAAATGCTGAATTTAAGTGGACTGATGATTGTGAAAAAACATTTAATGAACTTAAACATCAGTTGTCTACAGCTCCCATTTTGAGAGGACCTGATTGGGCACTACCCTTTCATATATCCTCTGATGACTCAGATACTACAATTGGATCTGTCTTGGGCCAAGAAGTAAATAGTCTTCCCTATGCTATTTATTTTATCAGTAAGAATATGACACCAGCTGAACTGAATTATACAGTCACTGAGAAGGAATTCCTAGCAGTCATTTATGCTATCAATAAGTTTCGACATTATATTACTAGCTACATTACTTTTGTGCATACTGATCACTCGGCCATTAAATATCTAATGAATAAATCAGTTACAAATGCTCGAGTTACCAAATGGTTATTATTATTACAAGAATTTGACATCACAATTGTAGACAGGCCAGGAAAAGAAAATGTAGTTGCTGATTTCCTTTCTCGATTACAAACTGATGAAAATATTCCAGTAGATGATTCTTTTCCTGATGAATATTTATTTGCAGTATCTGCTCACTCACCTTGGTATGCAGACATTGCCAACTATTTAGTTGCAGGAAAATTACCATCGCACCTATCACACAGGGAAAAAAGAAAGATCATTCAGTAAAGTGCTAGGTACAACTGGATAAGCAGGTGTCTTTTCCACACAGGACTCGATCAAGAAATCCGGAGATGCATTGGTGAAGATGAAATTTACGATGTGTTAAAAGATTGTCACGATGGCCCTTGTGGAGGGTATTTTGCAGATAAAAGAACAACACACAAGGTACTTAGAATGGGTTATTATTGGCCCTCACTCTTCAAAGATGCAAGGAAATATGTGAAGGCCTATGATAGCTGTCAAAGAATGGGCCAGCCTAATCACAGGGATGAAATTCCACTCAAACCCCAGGTAATTCTCGAACCTTTTGAGAGATGGGCATTATATTTTATAGGTCCCATTAATCACCCATCCAATCAAAGAGTGTACATAATAGTGTGCACATATTATATTACTAAATGGGTAGAAGCTAAGGCACTCCTTAAAGCTAATGAAGGATCAGTACTAACATTTTTATTTGAAGAGATCTTTGTTAGAATTGGATTACCCAAAAAACTAGTCATGGATGGAGGACCTCCTTTCAACTCTCATGGCTTCAAGGATACACTTCAGAAATATCATATTAAGCACAAATTGACTACACCTTATCACCCACAGGCAAATGGGTAGGTAGAAAGCACCAATAAAGTCATAGAAGCCATCTTGACAAAAACAATAAAGGAGAATAGAAGGGACTGGTTTCAAAGGTTGTCTGAGGCATTATGGGTCTATAGAACTACTTGGAGGAATACTATGGGCTTTTCACCTTATGAATTAGTTTTTGGAAAAAAATTTGTTTTCCATGTAGAGTTTGAAATCAAAACTTTAGGAACTGCTTTAGCTATTAACCTTGACTTGAATGATGCACAGACAACCAGGTTGCAGCAGCTTCAGGAATTGGACGAGAAGAGACTGGATGCCATCCATCAAACAACCATGATACAACAACAAAGAAGTAGGTGGCATGACAGAACCATCAAGCAAAAGCAATTCCAGAAAGGTAACTGGGCTCTACTCTATGACTCCCGTTTTGAGAATTTCCAAGGTAAGTTAAGAACAAGGTGGTTAAGGTCTTATGAAGTAGATGTTGTTTTTCCAAATGGGACAGTCATACTTTTAACGATTGATGACAGCAGAACACCACTACTAGTGAATGGGTATCGACTCTGTTTGTATCAGCGGCCTGTTTCTAAAGAAGGTTTTAAAGCTACTTGCATGACAGATATCCACTATCCTTTCCTGGGGGAACTTGTTGTCCCTCAAGGCACTTAAATCTCTGTTCATTTATTTATTTTTTAGATCAGATATTCTTTTCAACTAATAATCCCTTCCAAGGGTTGCCTTATTACAATTCATTATTTTGCAGATCTTAGTTTTGGAAAATGGCTGAGAACAAAAACTTCGAAAGAATCACTTTGCAGACTTGGGAACGTTTTTTGGACCATAAATCAGTCTTTCATCATTTTTCGTTGTTGTAACACCATTTCCCGTTGCTGCAACACCATTTCCTGTTGTTGCAACCCAACTCCCCATTGCTGCAACACCAACTCTTGTTGCTGCAACACCATTTCCTGTTGTTGCGACACCATTTCCCGTTGCTGCAACACCACTCTTGTTGCTGCAACACCATTTCCCATTGCTACAACACCAACTCTTGTTGCTACAACACCATTTCCTATGGTTGCAACCCACTCCCCGTTGCTGCAACACCAACTCCCGTTGCTGCAACACCAACTCCCGTTGCTACAACACCAACTCCCATTGCTGCAACACGATCTCCCATTGCTGCAACACCAAATCTTGTTGTTGCAACACCAACTCTCGTTGCTGCAACACCATCTCCCGTTGCTGCAACACCAACTCCTGTTGCTGAAACACCAACTCCCGTTGCTGCAACACCACTTACCGATGCGGTAATGCCTTTTTCAGTATTTCTCTCATTTATACTAAAAAAGCACCAATTTCTCCACTTCAGTTCCCAAGAAATGATTTATTATTTGCATAAAACATACCATTTCCTACCAAAAGAACCAGCGATACACTATGATGATTACAATCCTCCACTATTACTTCCCGTCAGTAATAAAAACCGCTAGTATTCTCATACTTTTAGACCCGCTTTAATCATTATTAATCCAGCAAAAGACAAAATAACACTTTTCGACGCAGTAACTGAAAAGGTAAAATATAAAGGTATGCATGATTATGCATGGATATTAAATAATAGTTAATGTGGAGAAGTTGATAGGACTACTGAATAATTGTACTTCCAATCGTATCACTTAGTCGTAGCTTTTGGGGGGGGGGGATTACCAAAGCACTATCATAATTGTATAGCATGCCAACTACGGCCGCCCTTAACTCTCCCGGTAATATGTAAAAGTCACCTCATCATGTCATGTTACCATTTGCAACGGTTTACTCTGGACTGAACTCGGAAACTCGGCTCTGTACTCAGAATTCTGACTGAAACAACAGCTATGGGAGGAAATCTCATCACATACGAACCTGGCACAACAACACTTCTTGAGCTCTATTCTGAGGCCTACCAAATCTTCCTGCAAGCGGGATGGCTAGATTATTTTAGGAGACTTCCAGATTTCGACGTGTAGCAAGTCCTTGAGTTTGCATGCAATTTAACAAAGGGGTTTTCCGTCGTTCAGGGAGTACAAATTCCAGTCACAGAGGAAGTCATAGCCCAAGCTACCAGGCTACCAGTTAATGGCACGCGCTAGTTCAGTAGGAAGTATCTGATCCTCAACGCGCAACAGGATTTTCTTCAACCAGGCGAGTAGGTGGAACCTAAGGGTAGAGGCGTAGCACTTCAATCACTGCCTCAAACATGGCCGAAAGTTGCTCAGTTTGTAAAGAAATACCTGACGTGCAAAGGCCGGTAGCAGGTAATTTACCAGCACAATTTAATCTTGTTGAATCACTTGAGGCATGGTCAGTAGATAAATATGCCATACTATCTATTGGGATGTCTTAAAAATATGTCACGTTACACTGTCAACGCAAAGCATTCGCTCCATTCCTTGAAAAACCACCATCTAGATCAATTATTGATAAATAAAGGCCTTGCCTTAAATAACCCCCCTCCCCTCATTAATCCCCACCAAGAGGAAGAAATCCCTCAGCCAGAGCAGGAAATTCCTCATCAGGAAGAGGAAATTCCTCATCAAGTTGAGGACATACCTCAGCAGGATGAAGAAATTCCTCAGCAAACAGAGGATACTTCAGAGTAAATACCCGAAGAAATTCCTCAACAAACAGAGGATACTTCAGAGCAAATACCCAAAGAAATTCCTCAGCAAACAGAGGATACTTCAGAGCAAATACCCGAAGAAATTCCTCAGCAAATAGAGGATACTTCAGAGCAAATACCCAAAGAAATTCCTCAGCAAACAGAGGATACTTCAGAGCAAATACCCAAAGAAATTCCTCAGCAAACAGAGGATACTTCAGAGCAAATACCCCAAGAAATTCCCCAGCAAACTGAAAAAACTCCCCCACAAGTTGCTGAAAATGTACAATCAGCAGTAGAAATACCCATGCAAACAACCCCATCCCCCAATAAAACCGAACCATCCACTCCCATACTTGGTATTTCTATCGACGACCCTGATGACAACATCCTTATTACCCTTCTCAAATGATAGAAGCAACAGAAAAATGAAACCCCACCGAAAAGAAGAAGAACTAGGGCTTCGATCAAGGCAGCTGCTATTTCCGCCACTGCCCCTATTTTAAAGAAAGCTAGCCGAAAAAGAAAAATATCTGAATTCCCTGCTTCTCTACCCAAGCAAAGGACTCGGTCATCTGTAACAACTAAACCCCCTAGCCCCACTCTCCCCAGCTCTCCACCCATCATGTTAAGAACCCGTACTCCCACCAGCCCTGAAAACTCCCCTTCCTCACCCTTTGGGGCTGAGATGCAGAGTGTTCATAGTTTCGTGACATTATCTTTTGAGGCAGCTGTCACACAAGAACCAACTGCCGACACCCAAGGTAATATTGTCCAAGTGGCTGCAACACAAGAAACAGCCACTACCCCACCAGGTGACACACAAGAACCACCTGTTGGGGGTATAAATGTTCAAATGAATGCTGAAACACAACCTCTGCCTCCACTGGAACCTGCAGTTCCACAAGCTTAGCCTACCATATCTGCCCTGCAGGAAGAAATTGAATTTTTGAAATCCAAAATTGAGGATTATCAGGAGGAAATAATAAAGGTCAAAGAAGCTTATCAAAATGAACGCAACCTACACGTTTTAGCACAGGTAGCATCTGCAGCGGAGAAGAGTAAAGAGAGTGAATATATGTGCACCAAGTGTGGTGAGCTATACACTCAAGTAGGATACAAGATAGTTGCAGTACCAGTGACTGGAGTCATTCCAGAACCTTATGCTGTTGTAGTTGAAATGAAAGAACCTGCTGTTACACAAATTGCAGAAGCAAAAATAGAACCACCACAACCCTCTACTGATATAGAGCAACCTGCTGCAACACAAGAACCAGCAGGCTCTCCAAAAATTGTGCAGGAGGAAACAGAGCAACCTGCTGCAACACAAGAACCAGTGGGCTCTCCAAAAACTGTGCAGGAGGAAACAAAGCAACCTACTGCAACACAAGAACCAGCAGGCTCTCCAAAAACTGTGCAGGAGGAAACAGAGAAACCTGCTACAACACAAGAACCAGCAGGATCTCCAAAAAGTGTAAAGAAAGAAGTAGAAGAACTTGTTGTAACACAAGAACCAGCAGGCTCCCCGAAAATTACAGAACAAGAAAGAGAAGAACTTGTTGTTATGCAGGAATCAGCCGCAAATGACCAAGAAGACATAGAATCACCCCGGCCTACCCAAATTGTTATAGAACAAGAAGAAGAAGAATTGGTTGTTACACAGGAATCAGCAGGAAATGGAGAAGAATACATAAAATAACCTCGGCCTACCCAAGCTGTTATGGAACAAGAAGAAGAAGCATTGGTTGTTACACAGGAATCAGCAGGAAATGGAGAAGACATAAAATCACCCCGGCCTACCCAAACTATTATGGAACAAGAGGAAGAAGAATTGGTTGTTACACAGGAATCATCAGGAAATGGAGAAGAAGACATCGGACCACCCCGGCCTACTCCAATTATCACAGAACAGAAAATTCTTGTTGATGCCTATACACAAACTGAATCTCCCTCTGTCAGTGATGCATGCATAGAGACCGATAGTTTTCAAGAATTAAAGGGAATATGGTGGAAAGAATATGAGTTGTCACAAGGGAAAGCATTCCAACAGCAAAAGGGAATCTAGTTCAATTATGCATATAAGAATTGGGAAGCACTTGAGCAGTCTAGAGCTCACTACAAAGAAATTAAGGAACTAAAAGCCAGACTGTCCCAGATCTTTGATTTGGTTCAAAGAATACTTGCTACAAGAAAACCTTCCTTTAACTATGTAGCATTTTTTAGGGAACGACTAACATTCTTATAGATAAAGGCAGTTATAGTTGGTAGACCTCATCAGGTGATCACATCAGAACAATTTATTGAAACCTTTGCAGAAGCGCCCAAGAATGATCAAAATTTGTTGTGTGAGCTTTATCTCCACAGCGAAGTTATGTCTGAAGACAGAAAAATGAATATAATCCCTCTTGTTGGCGACATACAACTCAGAGCTTTCATTTCCTTTCTAGCTTACCAACTCACTTGGCAAAATGCTTTCATCTCAGCACAACACAATGAACAGAACTGCCTCCTTTGGATTAGGGATGAACCCCAAAATACAGCTACTTTCATTGCACAACAACAAAGAATGTTAAGTGAACCTGGAATGACTGATAACATTAGGCAACTACAAGCAGTGTTCTTGCGAGATTGCCAACACTATGTGAAAACAAAGGCACCTTTGGCTATTAAAGCCAACAATGTATTCTCGGAAAACTATCCCAAGGAAAGACAGGAGTATCATCCCTATAATCCCCCTAATCTACAGGCAGCAATTTCAAGGGTACCTTACTATTTTAGATGTATGGAACAATGTGCTGAGAAATGGATTGGCTACAGATTTAAATTTCCCCTCTTATGGTTCTCTGGTCAGCAATACAAGGGTTAGCTTAGATCATCCAAAAAGGAAGAGGTGGCAGCATGGAAGCAACTAGAGACTGTCTGTGGGTTCAGAGATAGGTTTGTTAACACTTTCCATAGCTACTGTATCAGTAATTTACACTGTTCATCCCAGTACTCTGACTCAGATTCAGAGTAAGCATTGCATGACGACATGCAACCCTTCCAGTTGGGGGGGATGTTAGGACTCCGAGTTGACCACTTTTGACCTTGTATTTTTGCTATAATATTACCTTCTTCAGTCCATAAGTTGAAAGCCTTGATTATATAATGACCTAATCATTCCAAGTTATGAAGTAACTCTCCTCATTACTATATGTTTAATCATTCATTACATATTCATGTTATCTTTATAATTAATCTTTGGAGAAATTAACCAAGTTGCTAAGTAACTGTTGAACTATCTAAAGTCTGCAGAAATTATAGTTCGTAGTTGCTGCAACACCAGAAACAACAACTATGTAGTTGCTGCAACACCAGAAACAACAAATACGCAGTTGCTGCAACACCAGCAACAACAACTATCTAAACAACGAAAATTTTAAGAACACGCCCTAAATTTATAAATATAATAAATGGGCGAATCTCCATGGTATATAGGAAAAATGGAAGGCGATTTTATCAATAATATAATATGTATATATAATTTTTTGGCGAATCTCTCACCAGGCATGGTGAATATTTTACTCAATTATAAAATCTTGTAAGATCTTGGCGAGTCTTTCGCTAAATAATAAAACTTTGTAAAGTCCTAGTGAATCTTAACATAGGCTACATGCTGGTTTAATTCCCCCATTTAAATAGGCTACATTCCAGGTGAATACCATGGATCAATACCATGTGCCATTTTTATTTTTATTAATTCTAATATTAGGGTTAATAATGGTTTTTTGCATGGTATTAATAACAATCTAGTCCATGGTATTTGTCCCATAGTATTTTGGCCATAGGTTTCACCTAAATATAACCCATTTTTTGAGTGTTCATAAATATAAGGTGACTTATGGAGTAAATATAAAAAAATGTTTTATTTGTTTACCATACCTCTCGTTTATTTATATTTTTATTAATTTACCATACCTCTTTTACAAATATGGTATTTGGCCCATAGGATTCACTTAAATAAAACCTCTTTCTTGAGCCTTCATAAATAGAACGACGGTTATGGACTAAATATAAAAAGAGGTTTTATTTATTTACGATACGTCTAGTTTATTTATATTTTTATTTATTTACCATACCTCCACTTTACTTATATTTTTATTTGTTTACACCCTTACATGTATATAAGGTGACTTATGGAGTAAATATAAAAAATGTTATATTTATTTACCATACCTCTCATTTATTTATATTTTTATTAATTTACCATACCTCTTTTATAAATATGGTATTTGGCCCATAGGATTCACTTAAATAAAACCTATTCTTGAAAATGGGCGAATGGATTCACTTAAATAAAACCTATTCTTGAAAATGGGCAAATGGAAGGTTGTAAGTCCTAATTTCAAGGGCTAAATTTACCTTTTTTACCCTCTCCCTTAAAATAAGGTGGGCTATTTGAGGTGATTTGTAAAAATGTACTATGATACAAAATATTCGCCAACTAAAAATTCAAAACCCCTTAATTTCGCCAAAGGGCGAACATTCGCCCCTAAAATTATCCTTGTATCTAAAGCAGGCAAAACGTTATTTTGCAACAACTGGAACACCGGAAATGACAAGCGGAAATAACAACTATCAGAAGATCGGCAGAGTTCCATGCTGACACAGCACGATCAACAACTGTCCAGAAAGGGTAAAACACAGTTACAGTTGCTGAAACACCAGGAACAACATGAGTTTACTAAATCAGCAACAATGGTGAAGCGGCAAAGGATAGTACGAGGATTCCAAGAAGACGGTTGAGGTTTGTTTACCAGTTGTGTAACAGTAAGAGACCCAAGAAAGAATACACCATCACACTGTTGTAACGACATCCTGTAACAAGGATGGATTTCTTATTTTTGACAAAAAGGTTAAATTGAATGTGTTGGGATCACGATTTCCATTACACCAAAACCCGCAGGTGTTAGTAAACGGACGCATCGCCAGAGTTAACGGATCCTCGAGAGGCAGTTAGTCCATGTCACGAAACACACAGGGAGCGCTGGATTATCTAATGCCCAACAATCTCCCCCCCAGTGCGAGCCGGGTGTGATTCGAACTCGAGACCTTTGGCTCTGATACCACTTGTTGGGATCACGATTTCCATTACACCAAAACCCGCAGGTGTTAGTAAACGGACGCATCGCCAGAGTTAACGGATCCTCGAGAGGTGGTTAGTCCATGTCACAAAACACACGGGGAGCGTTGGATTATCCAATGCCCAACAGAATGAACCATGACGGTCTATTGTAATAGATGTCTCCTCTATAAAGAGGAGACATCTACATTAGAAAGGGGGGGAAGAAATACAACAAGTTGTAAGGGAAATTTTGAAAAAGAAAAGCAAGTTTGAATCTTCATTGTAACTGGAAATTTTGGCAGATGAATAGAAGGCTATTTTGAGCATCTAATCCGACATCTGTGTTTTGGGGAATCTTGTGAGAGGGACAGGGCCCACCTTCTTCACAAGATTCACCCATTTATTTTATGTTAGTGTGTTTGAATTCTGTAGAATTATCTCTAATAATTTCCTTTTGCTGATACTCTGTTTAGATTTTGTAGCATTACCTCTGATAATTTCCTTTTCCTGATACTCTGTTTTGTTAGTTGCTTGATATTGTAAAAGAATACTTCACCGGTGATTAGGAATTGCAGTGTGTATTAGCAACCTGATTACAGGGGCAGGTGCTGAGCATCCTTACCCTAAGGATAGGGTCCTGATCCTCTGCTAACAGTGCAGCCATTATTTTTCTTTGCAGATTTGTATTCTTAGTTAACTGCTTTCATTTCATCTCTGCAATATATTTTAACTGCTATAACATAGAGTAAGGAGTTTGACAGAAAACAGAATTGTGTATACTACAGCTTTTAATGCTTTTAGAATTAAGTGCATACAGTACAAGGTCACCTTTGAAATAAAAGGACTTTCCCGGGTTGACAAATTAATGTGGTACTTTACTGTTTAATCAATAAACAATTCAAGTAGCCAACAATCACATCATGACTAAGGTTCATCATTTTGAACAAGCACACTTGCAGGTTTCAAAGTTGAAATCGGATCTGGTGTTTTTCAAGAGATGAATAGATCCTTCCATCATCCCTATTTTTTCCCAGATTAGTCATCACCTCCAGACTCCTCAGAACCATCGGCTCTTTCTAAAGGCCAGTTTAGCATTGCTGAGATCTGAAATTAGTAGAGTTAGGAGAACCCTAGATTCGCTTTCTTGGAATATTTTGGCTTTACATCAGGAACTTTCGGGCTTAATTTCTGCCTCCCTTTAGGTACGAATTGATGCCTTTTCAGCTCTCAAATCCATACAAATGGAAGATATTTGGAGGAAAAAATAGGCTTCAAAGTTTCAAAGGTTGGCCCAATGGTCCTCAACTTTTGGCAAAAATTTCACATCCTTGGATGAAAAGTCCCATAGCCATCTTTTGGTTAGCCAACAATCTACCCTTTAGTCATGGGTTTACAGTCTTTCTAGTGGGGCCTACCAACCTATGAAAACTACTTTATCTTCTATCGCATATGAAGATGCCTATTACCCGGAGGATTTCCAACTAGTCCCCATCCATTCATTATCTTTCTATCATTCTCGCGATCTAGAATGTCCTTCCACCGGTGGCTCGATCCCTCAATCGTTATCTAGCACATCTGAGACCTTAATGTAGCCCGATCTCCCCCCTTTACATGGGCGTTCTTCTTCTTCTACCATGGCGATTATTATCCCTAGTTCCCGTGCAGAGGTATCATCATGTTCCATCCTGCTTCATTTGAACTTGACCTTAGAACAGTCGCAATCACCATATCCCGAACTCATCCCATCTAGTACGGTTGCCCTCACCTTACTCGTTGAGTCAAGAAACCCGATCATTGCCTCCTCGGTCAGTCTTCCTGTTGAGCTGCCCTCAGTGAAGCTTGGTCGAAGTTCTAGTTTTTTCTTAAATAATCCTTTTAATAAGTGTAAATATAATTTAGATATGGACACGTTAAATGCAATCAATTTTAAGGAATTCAATTTTTGCAATAATTATATTAATATTAGGCATAGTAATAATGCATATATTAATAAGGTGAAAGAACATAATGAAAATGAAGTTTATTTATGTAGTAGTAGTAGTAATAATAATAATAATAATGATAAGCATCTTCCCCCTCATTCTCATACTGATAATGATGTCAATCTTTCTAGATTCTCGATTCCCCCTTCTGTCTTTAGCCTTTTGGGTAAAGGTTTAAATTTTGCCCTAGCCCCTAAAGATATCCCGGTAGAAGACATTATATGGGACGTAGAATTTGGGATTAGGGGCTTACCCAATAATATTAAGGACACTATAAGGAAATATTGCACTGTTGTCCTCAAGAAGGCTAAGCCCCCTAGTATCAACATCAGTAAGGATGAATTTATGACCCTCAAATCCTCAAACCACAATAAAGATATCGTGGTTCTAAAATCTGATAAAGGAGGGGCTGACGTCATCCCTGACAAAGAGGATTATCACCATAATATGTTGGATCATCTTTGTAATAGTGGAAGCTACAAGAAACTCTCTGAGAATCCCCTGAAAAAGATCTCAAGGGAAATGGCTCTTGCCATCAACTCTAGTAACTCTATGGATTCATTTAACCATAAATTCATTGACATTAGCCCCATTACTCCAACAATCTATGGGCTTCTAAGGATTGATAAGGAGGGGGCTCCCCTTAGGCCCATTGTCAACACCATTGGTGGTCTTACATACCTTCTAGAAAATACCTTGCCTTCAAGCTTGGACCCCTGGTTGGCCTCATAGAGTCCTTCGTCAAAGACTCTATGTCTTTTGTCGAAGAGCTTAAGCGCATAAAGCTTGACCTTGGGGACATTCTTGTGAGTTTTGATGTGGTCTCCCCTTACACTTGCATTGCTATAAAGGAGGCCATTGAGGTCATCAACCGCCTCACAGACCCTGATACCACTCATTTGCTTGCGATTTGTCTCACTTCCACTTTTTCCGGCTTTGAAGGTGAGTTCTATGAACAGACCTATGGTGTTTCAATGGGCTCCCCCTATCCTCGGTTGTTGCTAATCCTTTTATGGAAGATTTTGAATCCAAGGCTTTTGCCTTAGCCCCTCTCCTGCGCAATCTTTGGAAGAGATTTGTGGATGACATGGGTGTCATCTGGTCTCATGGCCAAGAAGAGTTGGATCATTTCTTCAATCATCTCAACAATCAATCCTCCACCATAAAGTTCACTATGGAGTAGGAAGTTGATGGGTACCTGCCCTTCCTCGATGTTCTCATTTCGAGGAATGATGACGGTTCTGTCTTCCACCAAGAGTTTCGAAAGAAAACTCATACTGATCAGTATTTTCATGCCAGTTCCCATCATTTCCCACTCAAAAGATGGGTGTTCTCAACATGCTAACTACTCGTGTGCTAAGGATCTTTGAGGAAAAGAGCCTCGATAAAGAGAAGGCTCATCTCCTTAATGTTTTTGCTAATAATGGTTATATAGTAGGCACCTCAGTTAGAAAGCTTTCCTCAAAGCTAGCAATAATTCATTAGTCAAGAAAGACTCTAAAGATCGAGTCTTAGGGGTACATCTTCCTTTCATCTAGGGGACCACTGATAAGATTGCTATAATTCATAGGAAGCATAATGTTCCCTCAACCTTTAGACCCCTTAACACCTTCTGTAGCTCCCTTAGATCGGTAAAAAAGCCGGTTGACCACAATGACATGAAAAGTGACTATGTTATTCCATGTTCCTTTGGGACCCCCTATGTTGGTGAGACTGGTAGTTCTATTAATCAGAGGATTAGTGAGCACTCAGCCGAGATAATATATGGGAGGACCCGGTCTTCTACCCTGGCAGAACATGCAGAGAAGACTAAGCATCATGTATGCATTGGGGAGGCTCGTGTTATTGCCAAGGTTGTGCATTTCCATCAACGAAAATTTAGGGGAGCCATAGAGATCGAAAAAAGGTTGAGCAATTTCAATAGAGATGACACCTAGAAAACTAGCAATTATTGTATCCCTGCACTTTCTTCCTAGCTGCCTCCCCGCAACCCACCCCCCCAGTCCCCACCCCGTGTCTTCTTTGTTTTTTCCCCCTCGTCATCTAAACTGTTTGTTTTCCTTTTCCTTTCTTGTTTCTTTAATTTTAGTATTTATTTTGATATTACTAGTTTTCTTTGACTCCTTCCAGATTAAAAATAAGTTCTCAGTTTGAATAAGTAATATAAAAAAGTCCTTCTCATTAACATTATTGTATGAATAGATGAATTAAAAATATCCTTCTATACCTAAACATTGATACTAACTATTGATCTTACCCCGCTTTTTGGATATAATTAATTATAAATGAATTAACCAACCCTATTCTTCTTCAATGATTTTAATTTAATTTCCAAGTTGTTTTAATTAGGAGGAATTTTCTTCATTCTCAATACTATTAGATTCCTTAAACTTAATATGTGGTCAATTATTTAACTAACTTATTAGGTTTAATAAACTTTTATTATATATATATATATATATATATATATATATATATATATATATATATATATATATATATAATTCCATATTATGATTTAAGTTTTTATTTAGATGGTTTTAATAATAAAAAATTCTTATATAATTTTTATAGTTAACTCATATTAGATTAATGATTAATGTTTTTATTTAGATGGTTTTAGTAGTAAATAGGTCTAGGATCTTGGTAGATAATATAAAAAATTATTTTTAACTAACGATTTATTTATATAATTATAATTAGAGAAAAGGCTTATTAATACCTAATTGATTCATACTCTTGATTATTAAATACAAACTTTAACTTTATTCAAATTTGGTAATAAATATATAAAAAAATAACTTACATATTAATTAACTGATTATTCTTCCTGCCCCTTTCCCTCGGTCCAGTCAGGTTGGCCAATCAAATTTAGTCGTTTCTCAGTCAAATATAGTCATTGGTCCAGTCTAGTTGCTCAGTCCAATATAGTTGTTTCCTAGTCAAATATAGCCATTGGAAAATATTCTATACCTATTTAACATGCAACCATGATCTGGTTCTTCAACTTGTCCTGATGATGAACCACACTCGTTGGTTCGAAACACGTCGACAAAAGTATTATAATGTGATTTCCGCCGAAAAATCTTCTCAAAAACTTGATATGGATCACAGAAGCTTAAATTCAACAATTTAACTCATGCATCTTCTCGAGTGCACCCAGTTTTCCATGTTTTATGCCTAAAGAAGGTTATAGGTGACAAGCTCCCAGTTCAAAAAATATTGCCAGAACTTTATGAGGAAGGAAAAACCATAATGGAACCTGAAGTAATCACTGAAACAAGAACTCAACATCTATGAAATTGATAAATTTTAGAGTATCTCATCAAGTGGAAGAACTTACCCGCTAAATATTCCACATGGGAGGATCATAATTTTATATAAAAGCATCCAAAACTAGTCGGGTGTTGAGGACAACACTTTTTTATGGAGAGGGGCATGTTAAGTGCCTATAATACTAGTGTATTCCCTTATTATTATCACCATTGTAGCCCCTTATTGTTATTGTTGTGCCCATGTTTTCCCCATATTTTTATTATTGTGCCCCATATATGCCCATTGTTGTTATTGTTGTGCCCTTACATTATTATTGTTGTGTCGACTCTCATTATATTATGACCCCTCAGACTCCTATATATAGAAAGGAGCTATTGCCATTTGTATCATCCAAGAATTGTTCATTTGTGTAATGTAAAGTTGGTTTCCCCCTTGAAGAGGCTACTTTTGAAGTCATTGATATATCTCATCCTTCTATTTTGTGAGCTCGTTGCATAACAAATTGAATGTGTTTTTTCCAAAATGGTATTATTTGACAATATGTCACTTTCAAACATTGATAGGTTAGTTTGAATAAGAATATTATTATTCTTTAGTAAGCTCAACTAAACTCCCTAGGAAAGTCTTGGCTCACTTACTTTGGACATGTATCCTTCTTCCATCCATATGGTGTTAATTTTAAAAAGCACTAGTGACAATAAGGTTACAACACCTCATTTTATAAGCTCTATGTCACTATCACTATTTTCACTAAGTGTTCTATGCTAGCTTGGTATCTTTAAACCAAGTGAAACATGTTGCAGTGTAAAATGTTTAAACCTAAATATTAGGACAAAAAAATGGTGTGGTATCCTTGATTGCATGACTAACTATAATAGTATATTACAAAATTTACATAGTTTGTGTCAACCTACAGTTAGTCCATGTAATCCATACCAAAATAGTTTAAACAATTAAACAAAGGGTTGTTTTTAACTCTCTAGTTGCATATATTTAATTTCTAATTTACAATTTTATCTAGAAACCATGTTCGAATCTTAACAAATTAGAAATATCAAATTTCTGAAGTGTTTTTTCAATATTTTTACTTAGTTTAATATGGTTTGAGCAAATTATTAGTGGGTTATTTTCATTGTTAGGATTATGCATTTTAACCTAGCTTGGTTTTTCTTTCCTTGATGCATATTTTGAGATATTTCATACTCACTTTCAAGGTTATTTTGGTGTGAAAAACTCGTTATTTACATGTACTATTTGTTTCCTAAAATGTTTAAGTCACATTAAATTACATCTCTATAGTTGTTGGCTATTCAATCAACTCAATTTCAGTATGCAATTGTATAGAAAAATCACTAGTTAAGTTGTCCTACACTCTACTAAACCGCATTAGCTAGTCTATTTCCATTTTTTGATCTTATAAAGGATGGAACAAGTTATTATTCACGTATATTAGTTAGTTGGTTGAAAAGAGTGTTTTCTTGTTTTCACATTCATGGGAGACAATTGTCACTCCTTAACCTTGTCACCCCTCCAAGGAGAGGAAGGAGGAAAATGTCCAAGTTGGGCACTCCTCATAGGACTTGCACACAAGTCTATCCCCTCTCCTTCTGCATTTCATTTCCTCAAGCATAGGACAATCAAAAGTGCAAGTAGCCTCTATATTATGTGAAGCTACTAAAAATATTAAAACTAGTTCAACTATTGGAAATGTAGATCATATCTCAATGTATTGATTTTACATATAAAAGCAATTAAGCAATGAACTAGAGATGAAAACAAAATTTACATTTTGGAGAATAAAAGATAATGATTTCATCTTGGTTATACTCCAAGAAATAAGCCTTTAATGATGAAAATTTATTAAGTAAAGTCTTTCGGTAGAAATCGCATAACATAATTTTTTTGCTGACACATTTCGAACCAAGAAGTGTGGTTCATCATGAGGACTAGATGAAGAGGCACACAATGGAAAAGGCTTAAATAGAGAACAATGTAGAGACTAATTTCCAAGTAACGGCTATATTTGAGCAACAATATTTAAATTATGATATTAATTTATTAATATATTTAATTATTTTAAATATATTAGTAAATTAATATCATAACTTAAATATTATTATTCAAATATAGTCGTTACTTGGAAATTATGTCGCTACATTGCTCTCTATTTAAACCTTTGCCATGGCCTGCCTCTTCATGTGGTCATGATGATAAACCACACTTGTTGCTTCGAAACACATAGGCCAAAATTTTCTCTTATGTGATTTCTACCCAAAAAACTTTGCTTAATTCATTAAGGATCACATAAACTTGAATACGTGTAAACTTATCTTAAAGCATAGAAAAATTGGAAAATTTCGTTTTTCCCTCATATGTGAACTCTAAAATGTTTAATGATATTTTTAATAGAAATTTCAAATTTTTAAAATTTCTATGAAGTATTTTAGTTAAAATAAGTTTATCCTACCCAATATGAATTAAATATTTGGAAATAAAATAAAATTAATCAATTTATTTTAACCTATAAAATTAATCCAATAACGAAATCTAACCTATATGATTTCAAAAATTTTCAAAAGAGAATATGTATTAATAAAACCTAATAACCATAAACCTCCAAATTAATTCAAAAACATGTCTATATAAACCCATCAACCATACTTATAGGCATTATACACATTAAGGATAACACTTACATTACAGAATTGAAGTAGATGGCATGTACATACGAACCCAATATGACATACTTCGGTAAAAGGATCATAAATAAAATGAATTAAAAGGTATTGCTTATATTACTTTTTTAAGGTAACTGGGATATAACTTAAAAACCCAATAATGCAAAAAAAATTAAATGAGAAAGAGAAGAGACCTCCATGCAGCAGACTTGTGTGGTAAGAATTACATGATTAAGTCATCAAGCATATGATTGGCTGAAGTTACATTGGAAGGTGAGCACATTTTTCATATGTGCTGGTAATTTTTCCATAACGATCTAAAAAACTACAGAGGTTTTTAATTGTAAGATGCCAATTTTCAAAATTTTTCAAGGTAGATAACATTGGCCATTACTTTTAATCCATCTGTTGTAAAAATGAACAATAATTTCAATGTAGATAACATTGGCCATTAGTTTCAATCCGTCTGTTGTAATAATGAAAAATAATTTCTAATTTATAGGTTTGATTTTGTTGACCAAGATAGGATTATTATATAGTTAATATATTATAACGAAAGATAGAGTTAATAAATGAGTGTTTCCATGATAGAAAATAAAGTTGATATATTATTGGTATTGGATAAAGATTAAGAATTTGGACAAGATAATAAATATTTGATATAAAAAATGGGTGTTTAGTAAAATGAGTTTTTTTAACTATATATTAAAAAAAATTAACCATATTTATTAATATCTAGTAAAATTAAAAAAAAAAAAATATATATATATTTATTATAGAAAAATTCACCAAAATAAAATATTATTTTGTAACTATATTTTCCTCAAACGTTAACAAAATTGGATAGTTAACAAAATTTTATTATAATTCTTATTTCAAATTCATAATAAGTATGTCGTGATTAGCACTATTTTATCTTAAAATTAAATTAATAAAAAAAACCAAAAACAAAACCTTACCTATACTTTCATCTCACATACATAAATACATATAGAAAAGAAAAGGAAGTTGGGAATAAGTTAGGCTTAGAATTATGATCGATGGATCAAACCAGGATGATAATAATTTAATTTCTCTCAAGATGAGTGGTGAATTATTCATAGGATTAATTGTGTTATATATTACTCTAGCCTAAATAAAATACTATTGATGTTATAAATATTTTATCGTTGTTATAATTATTTTATTATTAATATTATAAATATTTAGGATAGACATATAGTTTTGAGCTAAACTCTTAATTTAACTTTTTATGTGAGAATTTTATTAAAATTATATTGATAAATTAAGAATTTTGTTTTCCATGATTATGAGTATTTTATCTATATCGTTTTCTTTTCCTAAAATCTTTATAGCTATGTAAGTTTTTTAGAATGTTTTTTTTTTTTTCATTTTCCCTTTTTTGAAAAAGGGTTTCAGAAAAAGGGTATGACTGAAAGGGGAGTTCAATACCTGTTATCATTCCACAGATGGTCGGGCTAGAGGAGCTTTAGCGTTATTATTCAAACTCGATAACGACTTCAACAGACTGCATTTTTACTCCCTCCTGGGTGCAGTCCAAAGTACAACATGGGAGAATACGGAGTACATTAACATAACTATTAAGAGTTTTAAAATATTTATTGTTTTGTTCTCTAAACTCGTTTAGATGTTTTCACATAATTATTATATCATGTTTAGTTATACCTGTGAATGGGTTAACTTGGATCATCACTTAACTCCTAGCAGAATGTTCTAAAGGCTATATACATTGGTAATTATGGTCATTAATGTTACATATGAGATGAGTTTATACTTACAATTATGAAATATATATATTAACGAGATATATGGAAGCACATGTTATATTAGAATTATTTAATTTGATTTTTTTATATAAAAAAGTGAATCTCTTATTTTAGTTATTGATTTTTCATATAAATAGTAGGTTATATTGTCATCTCTCAATATAGTTATCACACTCATATGCGCTTTCCAATCTAGGAAGAGATGTTGTAATGTCTTGTTCTTTGTAGGTCAATTTTTTTACAAAAAAAAAAATTGTAATTTCCATTAATATAATGAAAATTAAATGTTGTAGAAGCCTGAAGGCATATCAAAAGGTATGGTAAATCAAGAAAACCAACTTTTCTTGGTACCCAAGATAGAAGTCTCATAAAATATATAATACTACTCTAATCTCTCTTACCCTTCTTTTTCTCCATTTTCAACAAACCTTTAGAGTTGCAGTGGAGGATACAATAGTCATTTGATGATCTTCTACATTTACAGTTGTTTATATATCAAAGTGTGAACTCTCTTTTCCATGGAATCTTCTGGTGCCACTTGTTTCTTTTCCTAATAAGTCCTCACATTCTACTGTTGGTGAACATGAGGTGTTGATACTTTGTCGGAATCAACAAATCTACTTGCTCAGCCTTACTTTTCTCTATGATTTCCTCAAATATTTTTCTAACATTTTTTGTAGAATTCTGGGGTTTTCCTTCCCCTTCATCTCTACCTGTGTACCTGTGAACAACCCCTTTAGCTTTGGGGCTTGTCTCTTTTTTCTTTTGGAGTCTTTCTTTGCCTAAGGACAAGAATTTTGTATATGTCTAATTAGACATCAAAATGTTGTGTTTCCAAAATCTAAAGTGTGGGACCACTCACATTATTGTGAATTAGAATAATTTGATCAAGTAAACCTTTACTAAGGTTGAGCTCTACACAAATCCTAGGGAAGGTGAATATTCCATTTGTAAGTCTATCCATGTCCACTTTTAAGAATTTCCGCCAAAACTTTGTGCTGGAAGAAATGTAAAGTAATATTGTGTAATCTAACCCACAATGGCATTTTGGAAACCACCTTTGTATTTGCATCAAAACCTAGAAAACATGGAATCATAAAAAGATGTGCGTTACCCCATGACCATGGTCCCTCTGTTAAGGCAAAATCCATATCTTTTGTTGTATCAAATTTCACAATAAAAAGTTTGTAGAGGACGAGGGAATGTTAGAGTTTTTAGTCCAAGAGTAATATATCCAATTATGTAAATCCTCTTACATAGGTCAGAAAAACCATTAAATATACATATTATTTCTTTTTAATGGAACTCATGAATAGAGCTCATTGACCTCTAGCAAGTTTATTGCGAATGTCGGAACCTAGTTCAATTGTTTCGCAATATATGGACCATGGATATTTGGGGCAGATCTGAATTTTTTTGTGGTTCTTATCTACCTTCAACTACAGCTTTGAAGGAAACTAGACCCTTGGAGCTAGATCCAAAAAATCCTCCAAGTAATCTCATATTAAGAATGATCGTCAAATCTCGTACAATTCCATAATCTTGTACTTGTTATCCTCTTGCAATGATTTGTCGGCATAAATTAGGCCTTGGAAGGTTGCAGCAATGGCCATCAGATTTTGTATTGTGGCTTGAGAGATTGGATTCGATATCCAACCTATAATCTCATAGGCATTGATTTCCCATCCAAAGATTTAACAAATATCGAGATAGAATCTTTATGAGTGGACATTATTTAAATGTTCTGTATAGTTATTTTTTTTTAGATTTTTTAATTTTTTTATTTTGGCACATGAGCACAATTTCAACATTGATGAGAGAAAAAAAACTCTTACACATCATATTGGGATGTAAAATAAAATGAGCCTCTGGACTTACCAAAAAAAATCTTTTAATTTAATATAATAAAATATCAATATAATTAAAAATAATAACAATTAATTAGGTATTAATTTTTTTTTATTGCATATTTAATTTTAAAAAAATAATTATGCATGAGCCTTACATTGTGGGTTTGAATTCTTCATTTACTTTTGACGAAATTTTTACTACTTATTAATGCCAAGTCATCACAACCTATAAACATATGCATTGTAGGTTGTAAACGAAAAGTTAATGCGTCTATTTTTTATTTTCAGTTCATGTGACAGGTAAGAGAAAAGTTATTTTGATATGAGAATCATACTCCACGATTGATTTTCGTTAATTATTTTTCTTTTATTAGTTGTCAAAATACAGTGATTAAGTATCCAAATAAACGTACGCTTCGTAAAATGTATATGTGACTTGTGGCTAAACTTGGAAAATGTAGTGATTATTTTCGATGTAAAACCACTTCAACGCATATCCACAAAGGACTTTCTAAAACCTAAAACATTTATTTCCCAACAATATTTTTACATTCTCCTCTCACATGGCTTCATAGCTAAATTTGTTAGTTCTATAATAAAAAATAAAAATAAATCTCGAAAAATCGAAAGTGTGGGATGCTTTTAGGAGATAAATTGGCATATCCAGCATTATTATTTAGTTCTTACACATACTTATTTTGCCAAAAAGAATTTTGAATTTTCTGCTCAAGAACCTTAGCTTATGGCATGGAAAATTTAGAAATTTAGGGATGTAAATTTATCTTAATTTTGAGAATCTTTGGTGAATCTTACGAGTCCCTAATATGCAAACTGTAAAATATTTTCCCATACTTTCATAAAACTATTCAAATTTCTAGTCATTTTATAGTCTCTATGAATTTTGAGTGTTTTTCATGGTAAAATAGTTTTATACTATAAAATTTGTGTGAATCATTGTTAGAGAAATAGGAAATCGGAAAATCATTTCCTTGGAGAAAACATGGAAAACTAGCTCATTTGTGAATATTCCCCTAAAACTTTCCCTTACGAAGGGATCTTGTTGCATGAAGACAAGACAGTTGAGAAATATGATCCTTAATAGTTATTATTTCCTAACTCTCGAAATGCACCTTTAGAGGAAGAGGATAATTTTCATGAGGGAATGGCATATGAAAGCCTTGTTAAGGAGTAGGCATGTAATTTGAAATTCCTTGTAGAATTAGAAGACCAAACTAAGGTGAAGAGTATTCCAACTTCCCTTGGTTATTTAAGAATGATCTAGACACATCCCTCCTTGATTTGACAATCTCTACAGATTCTACAATTATTTTTATGAGATCCACGAGTTGAAATATTTTCTTGCTATGCTCAAATGTGCAACATTATATTAACTCATGGATCTTGGTAGAGATAGTATTTGGACTTGGGAATAGATGAATAAAATGTCCTAGAGAAATATTAATATTATTGCAAGGAAAAGGGTCGAAGAGAAGAGATATTTAGGATGAATTAGAAAAGATATGAAAACTTGGAAGACTATAATGAATGGTTCAATTATAACTTGTAATTGGAAAGACAAAGATATTTTCATCAAGGCAGCTTACTTGTCCTACTACTACATGAGATTTGTGATGATTGTATCAACCTTTTCAACCTGATGGATGGAGGTCATTTTTCGCAACAATTTTATGCTATGATTATTGAATTATATTGAAGATATTATGAAGGAACATCGAGGATTATAGAGAGGACCAAGGGATATATTGTCAAAATTTAATAAAACAACTAGCACTATAGTAACTAGAGTTGAAATTGGGAAACCATTATAAGATTCCTTCTAAGCCTGATATACTCCATTCATTGAGTCCCTAATTCGACACAACTAAAATTAAACAAGTATTAGGAACATGGTTTTCGTTGCTAATAATTTTCCCAAAAGTGTAGAGGAAAGCACCCATTGAAGGAATTCCCACAAAACCATATTGAGGTTTGCAAAATTTGTAGTTAGGACCATACAATGAGAAAGCCTATGTGCTTGTTAATGTTGGAAATAATACTGAGGGGGGGGGGGGGGGTGAATCAGTATTATCTAATCAATTGAGCTTTTCCAATTTCATACTCAGATTCATATACGCTACTTCAGTTAAGTATTCCCGCGTATATACGCGACTGTGTCTATTTGTGAATAGTGTATAACCATTAAACTCATGATTCAGTTATGTGATCTTCAATGGATGCATCAAAACATTATTAACCATATTAACAGTCCACAGTGGTAGTAAAATAGATAGATCAACACACATAAGCAACACACATGAACACCATGATATAAGGTGGAAACCCAATGTGGGTGAAAACCACCTGCTGCAATTCGTTTCTATCTTCCTTTATTAAGAAACTTCTTTTACAATGTACTAGTGCAGTCCTTTACCAGCACGCAAGCTACAACCTGTAGAAGGCTACAACCTTCTCTCGTTCTCCAGATTCTCCTCGAAGGGAGCTCCAACCCCCTTTGCTCTTGTACTAGCTAAGATACTAGTATGTAGGCGCCGACGTGCAATCTTCGCTCCTCCAGGTACCACGTTTCATACATTTTCAGACTGGATACTCCTGAAGCACAACACTATAACCTGAAAGGCCACATTTCATCCAATTTTCATACTGGACACATAACAATCATTGAAGCTCAAAACAATCACTACTAGCATCATCAATTTCTGAATCACTGAAACCCTATCAACAACACAGTCACCAAAACACAGAGAGGACACCGAACTCTGCAAAATCAATCAGAACCAACTGTACCATCAAAATCATGCATAAGAGTGCATACGCTACTTGGAAGTGCCGAACCTATGTGTATACACAACTTCATCAAGATGAACCAACGTATATGTCATTAATCACTTATTCATAACTTTGTTGCACTTCCTGACTTCAGACATAACCAGATCATGACATATACAAGGATAACATATGTGTTAGCACCCAGATCTAGTCCATGAGATCTCATAAATATGAGTCATTATGATCCTGATCCAATATTAGTTCTCATCCATCAATACTGAGGCTAAACACAATTAGCCAAACAAGATATGCAGAATACTGACACCTTTAAACTGTCATCAGAACCCTTCAACAACCAGAACCACCTATAACTTCAAATATCATAGCTCAAAAGATATACGCTACTACAATGAACTCAACCTGCGTACATACGCGCTTACACCAAAGCCAACCTGCGTACAGATCTATAAATATTCAATCATGACTTGCAGCGATTTCAAACTTAAGTTATACCCAGTTTAGATCATTACATGCGTCAGTATACAAATCTAGAATAAACATAATCAATCATATAGAGATAGTTCATTTCGAACCATTTGATCCCGATCTATCCTTAAATATTGTTCTCCATCCACCGGTGAGATCCCTCCTTAGCTCAGATCAAGCAATGCATCATCAACCCATAACCTGCATACTGGATCTCATACTTCCTCAGATATTCAAGACTTTTCTAATACATTTGCCTAATGATCTTCCTCTCCTTTTATAGTCTTAGGCCCTGCTCAATACCACAGACCAAAACCATAATAAAACAATACCTTCGACCCCATACTTGCGATCAACACTTATGGGTGCAATACCACGGACCAAAACCATAGGTCTAAATACCACGGACCCAAAAATAAGCTTTCCAACATGTACGCACTTTTCCGTGCATGAAACTGCTTGTATACCCTACTTGGTATATAGCGAGCCTGCGTATACGCGACTTGGTATATAGTGAAATTGCGTGTATACCCCACTTGGTATATAGCGAACCTACGTATACGCGACTTGGTATATAGTGAACCTGCGTGTATACCCTACTTGGCATATAGTGAACCTGCATATATACTCTTCTTTCTTCATTCTTTGTAGTCTGATCATCAATTCTTTGCTACTGACCTGCTGCACTATAATTTGTCATCTGTGTGATTTGCCATCAAGGACGAAACGTGTCTCATAATGCCAACAATCTCCCCCTTTGGACTTGATGGCAAAGCTAACTTGTCACACTTAGAACTATCATCTGATTCCTTTGAGTAGTCCTGCGTCCCATGCATTCAGTCACATCTGATATCTCTTCTGATGATTCATTAAGTGAGATGTTCTTCTGTGAGAGGGTTGCCATCAAGTACAACACATGCATCATAATGCCAACAATCTCCCCCTTTGGACTTGATGGCAACAACACCAAATCACTCTCCCCCTTTGACATCAAGGGCAAAGGGTGGACCAAGATATTCTCTTTCCTTGATAAACATTTTGTTGTCCATACTCCCCCTAAGTACCTGCTGAAATCTCCAAATGTGCTCCCCCTTTGTATATGCCAAATTGTACCAATCTGTCCATGCTCCCTCTGAGTACATGCCAAGTCTCTGTACTGTTGAAGTGTGTTGTTCATGCTCTTCCTGACTAAGGGCAAGATCTACAAAAAGATGTTCTTCAAGAAGAACCATGACTTATACATTATAAGAGACCTTCCTATCGCCAAAAGACTCAATACATACATCCATTTCCCAACCACGTGGGGATATACTAGAATTGACTCATCCACCCAACCAAGTGGGGATACATCAAACGTTTACACATGATAAAGAAAGAACATTACATCTTCATCCCAGGCATAGTGGGGAAACCAATATAGGTCGTTACATGACCTTGACACCATGAAGGAGTTATCACAAAAGAGATACATAACATAGAGACGAAATATCTAGAACAAGACTTATGAAAGTCACAAATAACTGATAGCATCAACATCTGTCAATCACCATTCAGATCAGCAACCAAGATTTCCTTTTGTTCTCCCTCTGCCTCTGTTCCATCTAAAACCAACAACAACTGTGAACTAGAACCAAAAGCTTCTAAGATAATGCCAACAATGCATCATTGGAAGTTTATTTGCTCCCCCTGAACCTGTGCTAGATGGTCTCTGTCAGACCCATATCAGAATCTTCTCATTCTGAGTTTGACCCACTGATTTCCTTCAAATTTTCATATACACGACTGTATCCACATAAACAAGCGTATATACGCGGATAGTCCTTATGAAACTTGCGTACAACCATTTCCATATCAGCAACCTGTAAATGTCTTGTAACAAGGTATGTCTGAACATAGATGTCAACTTATCCTTTTAAAACATCATCATGAAATCATTCACATTATATCATATGTGAAACCACCATAGCCCTTTCATCAACATCAAGCTCTACATGATCCAAGTATCATTACTTGGGAACATCTGCATCAATCAACATATGTAAGTATCAACCTATCATCATATAGATAAGAACTCATCATCATGTCTCAACAAAGTGACTTTGAGTAGTCATCCATGTATCAGCACTATGTATCTTGAGCTCAAGCTCATTTGACAGAACTTCTTGATATCATCAACAACAACAATCCTTATCCACATGAGTGCTTGTATGATCTTTATACATATGATGACAACAACATATGAGTGACTCATCATCAAGTGAGGAAGATGTGTATTCAAGCTTTGTACTTCTCCTTATCCTTATGAAGATCACCATGTAAGCACCATATATGCATCATCAAAGAATCAACCATAAATCTGATCTGAACATCTACTATGTAACCCCAAGAATCATATGAGATTTTATCATAGACAACTCACAACCACATCATAGCAAGATATATCATTTAGCCATATAAACATCATCATCAAGGCTATTAACCATAATGCCAACAATGCATTATTAAAGGCATATGCTCCCCCTCAACCTGAGCCATCTGTTTACTGTTAGATCTGATCATGCATATATCAGCAATAAGCATTAAGACATCATCATCAAGTTAGGATCAAACCCTTCTAAACAAGACATTTCCACACATCCTTAGCAAACTGTAAACATTATTAAACAAAGAAAATAATGGTCTGAAACATAACAAATCCTTTTCCTGAACCTGTCCCTACTGCATTTCTTCAGATACTCATATACGTGACTGTGCAGTATCCAACTCGCGTATATATGCTACTTCCATTTATGGAACTTGCGTATGAGATTCAGGACACTGAAGTTTTACACTTCTAGCTCCCTCTAATTCTGTTATGTCTGTATGTTGTGTTGTGCCGCCTCTTTCTGACTGTACTTCTTTCTTCTTCCACATCTTCAAGTGTGATGTTGTTTTCTCCTTTTGGTGTGATGTCTACACTTTGTTCCTACATTCCTTTGCTATATGTTCAAGTTTGTTACATGCATAACATCTTACATGTTTCATTTTTCTCCTGTAGCAATCAGTAGCTTTGTGACCAAACATATTGCAAGCAAAGCAATATCCATTAAAGTACCTTGAATGTCATGATCTTTCTGCATGATGGTCTTGAACCCTTATTCTTCCACATCTAGCTGCAACATGTACAAGATTATGACATACATAACATTCAACATTTTTCATAGGAGGAGTAAAATATTTTCTTTGAGGAGTCTCTTTCCTTGATTGTTGATGGGGTTGACCTTTCATCTCCTTATTGATCATTTTACATTTCTCTTTAGAGTTCCTTGCCTCACCTTGTGAACTAGATTCACCTTCAACATATTCATGAAAACCAAGACCAATATTGATAGCAGGAGACCTTTGACTACTAAGAATATCATCCAAGGCTTTAGTAATATCTTGAAATCTCAATAGTTTATCCTTTTCTTCTAATTTACCTTTCAAGATATTTACCTCAACTTGAACTTGTTCCTCCTTTTCTAGACATTGCTTCTTCATGTCTTCTTCAACTTTCCTTCCTTCTTCCAACTGATGCCTTAGTTTGAGGATCTCCTTTTCTTATTCTTCATTCAGATCCTACTGCATTTGACGAATTCTGAAGGCACATTCCAGCTGATATTTTAAGCTGATATCTTCGTTTACCTGTTTTTCAATAGCTTGGAGTAGATCTTTATTCTGCTTCTTTGATTCTTCAAGATCTTCCTTTAGTGAGCGGATCGTGGCTTCAAGATTTTCATAGTAACTGGATCTATCTCTGAGTTTCTTTATGGTTGTGCTTCTTTCATTGACTTCGTCTCTTAATGATGTCACTTCTCCCTGCAACTTTTAACATTGATTTTCCTTGTCCTTGAGTAACTTTCTTACCATGTTTCCTTCCTCTGATTGAGCTTTTAGTTTGGTAACTTCTTCTTTGAAAGCACATTCCATTTTGTTCAATAGATCTTGTTGATCTTTAATTTTGTCTGTAAGCCTTCTAAATACTGCCTCTATTTGATACTTTTCTTGCTCACCCATAAAAGCAAATTCAGTTGCTTCACTATCACTTTCATCTTTTCCAAATGGATAGATAGCTGGAACATCAGAGGATAGCAAATCCATACTTGATAGTTCATCTTCATTCTGAAATGATTCTGAATCTGAAGAGCTTCTTATACCTAATCCCCAATCGATTCTCCCACTGTCATAGTTCTTCTGAGATGTCTTCTTCTTCTTAGGTGCTTTCTTCTTAAGCTTCTTTCCCATAGTTCCACGGATCTCCTTCAAGCGATCAAGCTTCTACCAAAGGACCTGCTCTGATACCATGTTATGAAACCAACTCACAAAAAGATAGAAAAGAGAGATCCACGCCTTAGAATTCAGCCTCTTCGAGGGGGCAACCTCCTTTACATTACATAAATCAACAATTCTTGGATGATACAAATGACAAA
Source organism: Pinus tabuliformis (assembly GCA_031772625.1). Classification (NCBI taxonomy): domain Eukaryota; kingdom Viridiplantae; phylum Streptophyta; class Pinopsida; order Pinales; family Pinaceae; genus Pinus; species Pinus tabuliformis. The sequence goes on from CM062806.1 coordinate 451,396,546, forward strand.
ACCTCCTTTCTATATAGGAGTCTAAGGAGTCACAATATAATCCAGCCGACCTAACAATAATAATATAAAGCCACAAAAATAACAATAGAGGGATTTTATGGGGCACATAAATAACAATATGGGGGTAATAGGGGCACAACAACATAAATAAGGGGTATAACTACAATAGTAATGGGGTAATCACTAGTATTATAGGGACCCAACATGCCCCTCTCCTTCAAAAAAGTGTTGTCCTCAACGCTTGAGTAGTTCTGGATACTTCTGCATAAAATTCTCATCCTCCCATGTGGAATCTTCAGCGGATAAGTTCTTCCACTTGATAAGATACTCTGAAATTGATCGATTTCGTAGCTGTCGAGTTCTTGTTTCTGTGACTGCTTCCGGTTCCAATATAATTTTTCCTTCCTCGTCAAGTTCTGGCAATATTGTTTGAATTGGGAGCTTGTCACCTATAACCTTCTTTAAACATGAAACATGGAAAACTGGGTGCAATCGAGAAGCTGCAGGAAGCTCCAATTTGTATGCCATAGTACCAATCTTTTGCAACACCTTGTACGGACCATAATACTTTGGTGATAATTTATTATCCTTCTTAGCTTGCTTTAGGGACATTTGCTTATATGGTTGTAGCCGTAGGAATACCCAATCACCTACATCAAAACTTCTTTCACTGCGATGTTGATCTGCCTGTTGTTTCATTCTATTTTGTGCCAACACGAGGTTATCCTTTAAGAGTTGGAGGACTTGTTGTTGATGTTCGATGTGATGTTCCACTGCCTGAACCTTAGAATTTTCTCTTAAATATGATGTGATGGATGGTGGTTGATACCCATAAAGTGCCATAAATGGGGTCATTTTTGTTGCTGTATGGAAGGAAGTGTTATACCACCATTCAGCCAGAGGCAACCATTTGACCCATTGTGTCTGTTTATCAGATACAAAGCAACGAAGATATCCTTCCAAACATTTGTTTACTATCTCAGTTTTCCCATCAGATTGAGGATGATAAGATGAGCTATGAGCTAACTGAGTACCAAGACAAGAAAATAATTCTGTCCAAAAATTTCCAGTGAAAATGGGATCTCTGTCACTTACAATAATCTTTGGGTTTCCATGTAGCTTTTGAACTGTTTCCATAAATGCAGTAGAAACTGTACTGGCTTTAAATGGATGTGATAATGCACAAAAGTGTGCATACTTGGTAAGTCTGTCAACTACCACCATGATGACACTCTTTCCCTCAGACTTGGGTAAACCTGTGATAAAATCCATTGAAACCTCCTCCCAACGTTGGCTTGGAATGGATAAAGGTTGTAATAGACCTGGTGTCTTAATTGTTTCAACTTTATTTTGTTGGCAAACCAAACATTCCGCCACAAACTTTTGAATATCTGATTTAAGGCCATCCCAAAAAAATTCCTTCTTAACCCTGTGGTAAGTTTTTAAAAATCCTGAGTGCCCTCCTAAGGGAGAAGTGTGCAATTCCATAAGAATCTTTTGTTTTAGCTGGGAATTCTTACAGAGGTATAAGCGATCTTTGTACCATAACGAATCATTTTGCCAGCTAAATGTATCAGAAGTACTGGAATCTTGTTGTAGCTTTCGAATAAGTGCCCACACTTCTTCGTCATTCTTCCATTCCTCCCTTGCTTCATTTATCCAATCTGGTTGGATAATAGAAATGGCACACAACAATGCTTCCACATCCTCATCCTTTCTTGAGAGTGCATCTGCCACCACATTTTGCTTCCCTTTTTTGTAGATGATTTCAAAGTCATAACCCAACATCTTTGTGACCCACTTTTGTTGCTCTTCAGAGGATAATCTTTGTTCTAAAAAGTATTTAAGGCTATCATGATCCGTTTTTACCTTGAAGTGTCTTCCCATTAGGTAGGGTCGCCATTTCTTAAGTGCATGGAGTATTGCCAACATTTCCTTCTCATAAATAGCTTTGTTAAAAACTTTCCCTTGATTGGACGACTTTCAAAAGCAATGGGTCTTTCATCTTGCATTAGAACAGCACCAATTCCATTTCCTGAAGCATCACATTCCACAATAAAGGTTTTTGTGAAGTCCGGTGTAGCTAAGACCGGTGCTTGGCACATTGCCTCTTTAAGATGTTCAAAGGCCTTTGTTGCTTCCGGAGTCCATGAAAATGAATCTTTCTTCAATAATGTTGTTAGAGGTGCTGCTATTCTCCCATAATTCTTAACAAACTTGCGATAATACCCTGTCAACCCAAGAAATCCTCGCAGATGCTTTATGGATGTGGGGATTTTCCATTCCTTAATGGCTTTAATTTTGCTAGGGTCTACCTTAACTCCTTCATGAGATACAATATGACCCAAATATTCCACCTCCTGGACTCCAAAGAAACATTTGGATCTTTTTGCATATAATTGTTTCTCCTCCAATAGTTGTAGCACCCTGTCAACATGTTCAACATGATCCTTCCAAGACTTGCTGTAGATTAGTATATCATCAAAAAATACTAACACAAATTTTCTAAGGAATGGTTTGAAAATTGAATTCATCAAACCTTGAAATGTTGAAGGTGCATTGGTAAGGCCAAAAGGCATGACCAAAAATTCATAATGACCCTCATGAGTTCTAAATGGCGTTTTCGGAATGTCTTCAATCTTCATTCTGATTTGATGATATCCCGAACGAAGATCCAACTTGGTGAAGTAAATTGATCCATGCAATTCATCCAGTAATTCATCAATAACAGGAATGGGGAACTTATCTTTAATAGTGAGCTTGTTGAGCTCCCTATAATCTGGACACATGCGCCATGATCCATCCTTCTTGTGCACCAATACTACTGGAGCTGAGAAAGAACTTTGACTTGGTTGAATTATACCAGCCTCTAGCATTTCTGCAACCATACGTTCAATTTCACTTTTTTGGACATAGGGATATCTGTACGGCCTGATGTTTGGAGGAACACTTCCTGGAATCAGATGAATAGCATGATCATGATCACGCATAGGTGGGAGACCTTTGGGAGTCTCAAATACCTTGGAATGATTGTCCAGGACTTTTTGGAGATCTGGAGAAATAGATGATTCCAATGTGGAAACATCTAGCGAACATAATTGTGCAATTACACCTCTTTGCTCCTTTTTTAGAAGCTTTGTCATGCCATTAGAGCTGATTATCTTTCCTGGTTTCCCTGCAATACCCCTTAATTCAACTTCCTTTCCTTCCACAGAAAATTTCATGAAAAGTTCTTGAAAATTAAAAGCTATTGTACCCAAGGATTGTAGCCATTGGACTCCTAGTACAACATCAGCACCTCCCATTGGAATGGAAAGCATTGGGCTAGTCAATACATATTCTCCCATGGATAGCTTGATATTATGGCACTTTCCAGAACAATTTATTGTTCCTCCATTTGCAATCATCACTTGACACTCTGGTGCTGGATATAGGAAGCAATTCAATTCTTTTGCTACCCTACAATGAATAAAATTGTGGGTGCTTCCTGAATCAATCAACACTATTACCTTTTTCTTCTTGATTTGTCCTTCTATCTTGATGGTTTGAGGAGTGGTAATTCCCGCCAATGCATTACAAGATATGGTCGGATTTATTTTTCTTCATCTAGGCTTTGTTCCTGGAATATATCCTCTTCTTTTGACCTTTCTTGCTCCTTTTCTTCTTCCTCTTCACAATCTATGTAGAATAATTTCTTCTCAGCACACTTATGACCTTTTGTGTATTTGCTATCACAATTGTAACAAAGCCCTTTTGCTCTTTTTTCTTCCAATTGTTGTGGTGTCAACCTTGTAGGTTGTGGAAGACTATGGGCAACAACACTTCCGTCTTTATAGTTGTGAATGGTATGCTTCCTAGTTGCCATAATTTTGCTTTCCATTTTTCTTGCTAACCTGAATGCCTTCTCTAATGAATCAGGTTCCCAAAGGCGCACATCATGTTGGATATTATCCTTTAAAGACCCTATGAACACATCAATCCTATGCTCCTCTGGAATATCTTTTACCCTTATGTTCAATTTTTGGAACTCCTCAATGTGCTCCATTATTGAACCCTTTTGTTTGAGACTTATCAATTGGCTAAAAAAAGTGTTGCTTTTTGTATCCTCATAATGTGCTATCAATTCTTCCGTAAAAATTGCCCAAGTGATAAATTGTTTACGAGAACAAAGCCATTGATACCATACAAACTGATTTGGTTCCAAATATAAAGTTGCCATACGTACCTTTTGTGTGTTTTGCACATTATTGAGATCGAAGAATTGCTCCATCTGTAATATCCATGTGGCGGGATCCTTGCCATCAAACTTCCTCATATCGATTTTTGGAACATGGTGAGTCTTCGATCCAACATTAGAGTCTATGGAATCATGATTAACATTTCTTTTGTTCTCATCATGAGTTTCCTTTACTACCTTTTCACCATTAGTGACCCTTTCTTGTAGCAAATTCTTCAATTCTTCCATGTCTATCTTCAAATTTTCCATCGAATCCTCCATCTTAGCTTCCATGCCCTTTATCTTAGATTCCACGCCATTTATCTTAGCATCTGTTAGCTTTTGTGAGCGTGACATTTGTTGCACTTGTTCTTGTAATTTTGATATATCATGTAGCATTTCTTCCTCTTCTTCATGAGTCATGCTAGAGCTTTCAGGTTCCTTACTAGGTGTTTGCATTTTCTTTCCTCAGGGCATCAGTTACCAATAATAATGCTTTACAAGGCCCTTTGAATTCCTTCAAACCAAGCTTATGCAAAATTAAAAAATAAAAACTACACACTTTTTTTTTACTTTATAGAAGTCTGATATTGAATCTGATGTATCTCTGTAATTTCGAATCATCCAGTTCTGCACTTGTGACCTGTAGTAGCCTTCTGTGTCCTCTTTCTAATGCCACTAGTCTGAACCAAATTGGATTCTCCAAGAAAGAGTTATGCACAATCTCCCGCAGTGACCTGATTATGGACTAGTTCCATAGAGCGAACTTGTATGAAGTGCCACGTGTCACTGTTTCACCCTTTGACTCTGAAAAATATATAAAAGAAAACTACAGTCCGTCCTCTTTCTGTACCTTCTTACGAATTTCAATCTGATGCTCAGAAAGAAAGTTATGACGATTTTCCCCAGGTCACCTGTTTTGAGTGTAATTCAGGAGTCTGCAAAAAGACCAACTTCCTCAGATCATATCTCCGTAAATATCACGTGAAAAGCTCTGAAATTTGGACCCAAGGTTCAGCGCGATTTCTTCTCAAATGGGTTTTTTTTTGCAACTTCTGAAACTTCACAGAAAAAACTTATAGCGAAAATGCCACGATGACCTGTTTGGAGCAGCGAAACCCTAGAATCCAAAGCTCTGATACCAAATGTTATGAAACCAGCTCACAAAAAGATAGAAAAGAGAGATCCACGCCTTAGAATTCAGCCTCTTCGAGGGGGCAACCTCCTTTACATTACATAAATGAACAATTCTTGGATGATACAAATGACAAAACCTCCTTTCTATATATAGGAGTCTAAGGAGTCACAATATAATCCAGCCGACCTAACAATAATAATATAAAGCCACAAGAATAACAATAGAGGGATTCTATGGGGCACAGAAATAACAATATGGGGGTAATAGGGGCACAACAATATAAATAGGGGGTATAACTACAATAGTAATGGGGTAATCACTAGTATTATAGGGACCCAACATACCAATTGTTGGAAATAATACTGAGAGGGGGGGGGGGGTGAATTAGTATTATCTAATCAATTGAAATTTTTCAATTTCATACTCAGATTCATATACGCTACTTCAGTTAAGTATACCCGCGTATATACGCGACTGTGTCTATTGCAAATATCGTATAACCATTAAACTCATGATTCAGTTATGTGATCTTCAATGGATGCATCAAAACATTATTAGCCATATTAACAGTCAACAGTGGTAGTAAAACAGAAAGATCAACACACATAAGCAACACACATGAACACCATGATATAAGGTGGAAACCCAATGTGGGTGAAAAACACCTACTACAATTCGTTTCTATCTTCCTTTATTAAGAAACTTCTTTTACAATGTACTAGTGCAGTCCTTTACCAGCACGCAAGATATAACCTGCAGAAGGCTACAACCTTCTCTCGTTCTCCAGACTGTCTTGGAAGGGAGCTCCAACCCCCTTTTCTCTTGTACTAGCTAAGATACTAGTACGTAGGCACCGGCCTACAATCTTCTCTCCTCCAAGTACCACGTTTGATACATTTTCAGACTGGATACTCCTAAAGCACAACACTATAACCTGAAAGGCCACGCTTCATCCAATTTTCATACTGGACCCATAATAGTCATTGAAGCTCAAAACAATCACTACTAGCATCATCAATTTCTGAATCACTGAAACACTGAAACCCTGTTAACAACACAGTCCCCAGAACACAGAGAGGACACCGAACTCTGCAAAATCAATCAAAAGCAACTGTACCATCAAAATCATGCATTAGAGTGCATACGCTACTTGGAAGTGCCGAACCTATGTGTATACGCAACTTCATCAAGATGAACCAGCGTATATGTCATTAATCACTTATTCAAAACTTTGCTGCACTTCCTGACTTCAGACATAACCAGATCATGACATATACAAGGATAACATATGTGTTAGCACACAGATCTAGTCCATCAGATCTCATAAATATGAGTCATTATGATCCTAATCCAATATTAGTTCTCATCCATCAATACTGAAGCTAAACACAATCAGCCAAACAAGATATGCAGAATACTGACACCTTTAAACTGTCATCAGAACCCTTCAACAACTAGAACCACCTATAACTTCAAATATCATAGCTCAAAAGATATATGCTACTACAATGAACTCAACATGCGTACATACGCGCTTACACCAAAGCCAACCCACATACAGATCTATAAATATTCAATCATGACTTGCAGCGATTTCAAACTTAAGTTATACCCAGTTCAGATCATTACATGCGTCAGTATACAGATCTAGAATAAACATAATCAATCATATAGAGATAGTTCATTTCGAACCATTTGATCCCGATCTATCCTTAGATATTGTTCTCCATCCACCTGTGAGAACCCTCCTTAGCTCAGATCAATCAATGCATCATCAACCCATAACCTGCATACTGGATCTCATACTTTCTCAGATATTCAAGACTTTTCGAATACATTTGCCTAATGATCTTCCTCTACTTTTATAGTCTTAGGCCTTGCTCAATACCACAGATCAAAACCATAATAAAACAATACCGTCGACCCAATACTTGTGATCAACACTTATGGGTGCAATACCACGGACCAAAACCATAGGTCTAAATACCACAGACCCAAAAATAAGCTTTCCGACATGTACGCGCTTTTCTGTGCATGAAATTGCATGTATACCCTACATGGTATATAGCGAACCTGCGTATACGCAACTTGGTATATAGTGAACATGCGTGTATACCCCACTTGGTATATAGTGAACCTGCGTATACGCGACTTGGTATATAGTGAACTTGCGTGTATACCCTACTTGGTATATAGTCAACCTGCGTATATACTCTTCTTTCTTCATTCTTTGTAGTCTGATCATCAATTCTTTGCTACTGACCTGCTGCACTATAATTTGTCATCTGTGTGATTTGCCATCAAGGACAACACTTGTCTCATAATTCCAACAGTTAATACTAAAGGTTGTGTATTAGGAATTTAATGAACTTCATCAATTAAATTTCATCTCTCTGAATTTTTATTGGAAACAAAAGCCTCAAGGTATAATCCCCTATCAATCTCAATATTATAATTTGTAGTAGTATGATCTTTCGATGCAATACTCTTCTATGTAGTGTTGTTCATCTAGCCAACCATTGATGGCACCCCACTTCAAAATCAACTTTGGAAGTAGGGATAGAGGAATCCACTCTTTGGAAGTTCTTAAAAGGCCTTAGTGTAGCCACCAATGCCTCTATTTCCTTCTCCACTAATGAAACCATTCACATCATCCTCCCTTAGCCTCAACCTCCTACACAACCAATCTTTACCCATGTATTAGAAGAAATTTTAGCCTAATAGTGCCCGTGAAATTTTCATGTGATTTCGATGTCACAATATGTAAACCACTCAAAATCCTTTAAATTTAAAAAGAGGTACATGTAAATATTTTGTAGGGAAAAGAAGAAAATTATTTTTTTTAATTATATTTTTGGCTTATCTCCTTATAGTTTTATTCAAACTTCAAGCGTAGAGACCCGTTGGATGCAGAATTACATTTCGCATCCAATGAGTACCTATTATGCATACTTTTGAGAAGACCGACATTGATTAAAATATGAAGATACATTAAAAAACATGTTGAGCACGCTTCTTTTAATGTATATTCAATTTTTATCAATTTGGGTCTTCTCAAAAGTATGCATAATGGGTACTCATTGGATGTGGAATTTAATTCCACATCCAAGAGTGTCTACACTTGAAATTTGAGTAAACCTATAAGGAGATAAGCCAAAAATATAATTAAAAGAAACAATTTCCTTCCTTTGCCTCTAAAATTCATCTCTTATTTTATTATTTTAACTATTATTTTAGTATTTTTCCTTAGGAGGTCACTTTTAAGATGAATTTTCTTCTAATGATAATGGTAAGGCACTCCAACCGGCACATCTTGTTGGGATTGCTACTTACACCGCATACTCTATTTCTTCCCTAGAGTTTCATGATATCCATGTTAGATTAGTGAAGACCCTAAATAAAGAGGCTCATCCAGTGATGTGATTATTAAAAATATGCCAATGCGATGAACAATAAATAACACCGTAATGTGATGAAAAATGAACATCATTTCAATGTGATTAACAAAATACATCATTACAATGTGATGAATAGTAAATTTCAGTGCAAAGTGAAGGAAAAAAACATCATCACAATATGGGAAATAAAAAAAATCACCGCAAAGTGATGTATAATATATGTCATCAAAATGTGATAAAAGATAAACAATGTGACAATGTGATGAACAAATTACATTGCCCCAATATGACAAACAAATAAAGTTACAATGTGCTAAAAAATAAATGCCATTAGAATCTGATGAACAATAAAAATCATCATAACGTGACGAAAAATAAACATTGTTTCAATGTGACACACACAAAAATGACATCATAACGTGATGAAAATCAAATGTCATCACAATTTGACAAAATAATCATGTGACAATGTGACAAGCATGAACATCAAGAAACATGGTCAACCATGTTTAACTAAGTCAACTATGGTAGTCCCTTGGTTGATCGAGTTCGAACACTGTTAACCATGATCATACATGGTGAATAAAAGTCAATCATAAACAATAAGGTCAACCAAGGTCAAGCAAGGTCAACATGGTCGACACGATAAACCATTAAGCAAAGTCTTTCAGTAGAAATCACATAAGAGAAAGTTTTGGATGACGTGTTTCGAACCAACAAGTGTGGTTCATCATTAGGACCAAATGAAGAGGCAGACCATGGGAAAGGCTTAAATTGAGAGCAATATACAGACATAATTTCAAGTAACAACTATACTTGAACAATAATATTTAAATTATGATATTAATTTATTAATATATTAAAAACAAATATTATTAAGTAACAACTATATTAAACGGTTACTTTTTGAAAATAATTATTAAATAATGATATTATTTTATTAATTTATTAAAAATATTAATAGGTAATGGCTATACTGAATGGCTAGTTTTTGAAAAATAATATTCAGATAATGATATTAGTTTATTAACTTATTAAAAACAAATATTAATAAGTAACCGTCATATTAAACAATGACTTTTTGAGAAATCATATTTATTAAATTTAAGAATAAAAAAGTCAAAGTCAAAGTCTCAAGAAGGAGAGAAGTCAAAAATTATTAAAACGGGTCAAGACCCTAATCAAGACAGGATCATTTGATAAATAAGATAATTAATAGAAATAAAATAAACAAAATTAAAAATAATTAATGGAAAAATAAAGAAAATAAAACAAATATATACACAAGTCAAAAGAAATATATATATATATATATATATATATATATATATATATATATATATATATATATATATATATATATATATATAGATATATATCAAAAGAAAAGTAATCAATAATTAAAACAGGGTCAACAATAAAATATGGGGTTGAGGCCCATTAAAAAATTAACAAAAATAATATAAGGAGTTAAAAATGAATAGGATGATAAAATACATAGAAAAACACATAGGATCAAGAAAATAAACTTTAAATAAGAATAAACCAACAACAAACACTATAAAAAGGATGCCAATACCTACATAGATAAAAAAATCGAGCAAAATAAATCCCAAAAAGAAGCCTAAAAAACTATCAGGATAGGAGAGGGACACAACTTCTACTAATATTCCAACCATCATCTCTATTCAAATTATTGGGTCTTTTTTCAATTTCTACGGGCTCCCTCAATTTACGATGATGGAAATGACTAACCCTAGCAATGATTTGGGCCTCCTAAATGCAGATGTGGCGCTTAGATTTATCTGCATGCTCTGACAAAGCAGAGGAGTGACTCTTGCATGCTTGATGTCAGTAGCATGCTCACAAATCCTTTGATTAATCGAGCGACCGGTGTCACCAAAGTAGGGAGTCCCACAAGAGCACGGGATAACTAAACACCATTCATATTTTTGGGGTAGATGGGATTTTTTACATATATAAGGGAGCTCTAGATGGTATTTAAAGGCCGAAAGATTGAGGCCACCTTATTCTTCCTTAGTATCCTCGCAATCTTATCAGTGATCTCTTAGGTAAAAGGATGATGAACACTAGAAAATCAATCTTTCGTATTTTTCTTAGCACTAGGACCTTTTTCAACTCTGAGGAAAGCCTTAGTATATTGGTTTCTACTATACCCATTATTAAAGAAAACACTTAGGAGATGTTATTTCTCTTTATTGAGATGGTTGTCATCAAAAACTCTTAAAGCTCTAGTATCTAAGGTGTTGAGAACACAAAGCTTTTGAGCAGGGAAATATTGAGAATTAGCATGAAGATATTGTTCCTTATGAGTTTTCTTACGAAATACCTAATGAGACAAAGAGTCATCATCATTCCTTGAGAGGAGGACGTCAAGGAAGGTCAGACTACCATTACATTCAAATTCCATGTTGAACTTTATAGAACTAGATTGATTGTTAAGATGGAGGAAAAACAGTTCCAACTTTTCTTTACCATGGGACCAGATAACACAAGTGTCATCCACAAACCACTTCCACATCTTAGGCAGAAGACAAGAAGAAGCTAAGGCCTTTGATTCAAAATCCTTCATGAATATATTAGATACCATGGGGGAGAGGGGGGAACCCATGGTGACACCACAAGTTTTCTCATAGAATTCCCCATCGAATGAAAAGAAAGTAGAAGTTAGACAAATACCAACTAAATAAGATGTATGAGGATCTATGATGTGCTTGATGACTTCGATGGCCTCGTTGATAGGGATATTAGTGTAGAGGGAGACCACGTCGAAGCTCACAAGATTTTCATCTGAATCAAGCTTGAAACTATTTAACTCATTAACAAACGATGAAAAGTCCTTAACGAAGGATTTTGAGCAGAGTTCAAACCATAGTAGAAAATGGTTAGCATGGTTTACATCTTTGACTATGTATAACCATCGTCAGTATGGTTAATATGGCCAACCATGTTTAGCATGGGCATCATGCTCATTCATAGTCAACTGTAGCTATCATGTTGATACTCAACATCCAATAGATGTTAACATTGTCACTACATTTAATGACTTTAACTTAAGTAAGATTATATAATAAATTGTTATACCATTTTTGGCCATAGTAAACCATATGTTGACCATGGTCAAACATGGTAACCATGTTCAACCATAGTCGACCTTGTTCAAACAATGATGCGGGAGCATGTAACTCAGAGGGGAAAAATCTTCCAAATTATTTCAAAATTCAAAAAAAAATCTACAGGCAAGGGAGTGGGGTCCTTTAGCCTGCAATTTCTATGCTTTCTTAATTAAAAATAGAATAAATTCTAGCAATAAATCACGATATTTGTAACAGAGCTTTTCAAGCTTTAAATCATCCTGTAAAGCATGCTTTTCTTTGTATCAGATAAGGACCGAGAGGGCATATCCTCAGTTATAAATAAAGAGGCAGCGAAGCCCTCATCGGACAGAGGAGAGGGGCGAGTTCCATATTATTATTTTGAAAAATTTGTTCTCTCTGCGTCTCTTATTAATGACTTTGTAGTATGCATACACAGATTATTGGATAGTGTGATGGTGTTGAAGAGTTTCCATTTCCACACGCTGCAAATAATGTGTATTAATCATTGGAATTAATTTCCTTTCATTTTATGTTTATATAGGCCTTGATTTTACAATTGCGCATGCATCTCTGTTATCCCAAGAACTCTTGCGAATTCTATTAAGTGACTGTAGCGGATTTGGAAATTTATAACTGTAAGTTCTTACCTCGTGGTTCCGAGACCATATAGGTGTCGAGAGGTCCTTTAAAACGGTAGTCGTGTGTTCAGTTTACAAGGCTTTTCTGTTGCGAAGGAGCCATAGCGTCACAAAGGGCGAGTTCTGAAATTGGGAGCCGAATTAATATAAATTGCAATATATCCATATCGCTGAGTTCGTTGTTTCGGAGGTGAGAAATTGTTAAATTGAGTCAACCACTGAATAGCAGAATCACTGAAGTATTAAATGTTGCATAGAAGTATATCGGCTCCAGAGGGAAGCAGAACATTGTTTGGGCGATGCGACTTATGTATATATTGACCTCAAACTAGCATAGAGGTGGAGATATATATAGCCGTTGGTGCGATATATACCCGAGCCTTGTCCACGGTAAGGCCTCACCTTTAATCATCGCCGATGCGATCTCGCATCAGGCCAAGGAGCAAAGGGAAACATAACTGTTATATATAATTATGTGTGCGTAAGCGGTTTGGGTTTATGTGGATTGCTTGCGATAGTGGGAATATGTGAGCTGAGGTGTAAACACTATATAACGTGGCACATATATATATTGTGTTGCGTAAGTCCGCCAATTGGACATTTCTTTTAAGAGCTCCCGAAAAAGCCACTGTTTGTTAATAAGCCTGATAGTGAGTTTTTTTTTTAAGAATGAAACATCAGTTTAATGACTAATGCGCCCAGAGCAGAAGAAAGGGAAGTTGATCGAAATATTGAAGAGCTTACTGACATATTAGGGAGATTGTCTCTAAGGCATGCACCCTCGTCATCATTAGTGGTATCGGAGCCATCAACTGACATTGAATTGAATCTCAAGAGCAGAAGAAGGATGGCTTTCAGAGTTGGAAGAGGACGAGGACGTGGTGGAAGAGGACGACCTGCTACAAATGTTGAACTAATGGAAACAGTATAAGAGCTGCGAGTTAGAGTGGATGCATTAACTTCAGATAGAAATATAGATGATGGAGATGTCAGTGAGCCCAAAATTGAAGCTGTTGAAGAGGAGGAAGCTGTACAAGTTACTCATGAGATGAGGTTCTTTCAGTCAGTGTTAAAATCCACAGCCAAGCCATGGAACCAATCGGTACTGGTATATCAAGGAGGACTGAATCCAGAAGAATTGATCGACTGGATTAACAACATGGAGAAATTCTTCGATTACGAGGAAACAGAGGATGAGAAGAAAGTAAAGTTTGTTGTCACCAAGTTAAAAGGACACGCAACGCTCTGGTGGGATGATGTGCAGGTGGAAAGGAAGAGACTTGGTAAGCAGCCAATCAAGAACTGGAGCCGAATGGTAGCAAAGTTAAGAGGTAAGTTCTTGCCAAGTAATTATCAGCAAATGTTGTTTATAGAAATGCAAAATCTTAGACAGAGAGCTTTAACAGTAAAAGAATATACAGAAGAGTTTTATAAAGTAAGCATAAGAGCTGGAGAAGCCCAAGACACAGATGAGAAGGTGGCTAGATACATGAATGGCCTCAGGATGGACATTCAGGATGAGATAAGTCTGATGTCTCCTAAAATAGTAGAGGAAGCTTATCAGATAGCACTGAAAGCTGAGGAAAAACTCATAAGGAAGGAGTCTGCCAAAGGGAGAGGGACTTTCAGAGGAAAAGGAAGTCAAGGTGGTCGAGGAAGATCTACAACACCTAGAGATTGAGCTAGTAGTAGCTCAACCCAGCATGCACCCAGAGAAGGTGATGCAAGAGGCAGAGGGAGTTTTTCCAGAGGAAGAGGAGGCAAAGGAAGAGGCAGAGAAATAAGATGTTACAGATGTAACAAGCTGGGACACAGAGCTTTTGAGTGCCTAGAGAATGCAGACATAAAGCAAAGGAATGAAATTGTTGCTCCAGCTGAAGAAGAAGCACCAGCGGCAGCAGTAGCAGAAGAAGAAAATACACCAGAAAGAGGAGAATCTCTGGTGGTTAATAAAATCTTACTTAAGCCAATGAAGTAGGTGGCTGTTGAACCGCCACAAAGGAAAACTTTATTCTGGACAGTGTGCAAAGTCCAAGGGAAATGTTTCCAGATGATCATTGATAGTGGCAGCACTGATAATTTGGTCTCTATAGAAGTAGTGGAGAAATTGAAGTTGAAGACAATGAAGCATCCAACACCTTATAAGGTGTCATGGTTACAAAAGGGACATCAACTGTTGGTAAGTGAATAGTGTGAAGTGGAATTTCAAGTGGGCAAGTACAAATATAAAATTGTTTGTGATGTGATGCCTATGGACGTGTGTCACATATTGCTTGGGAGGCCTTGGCAATATGACAGAGGAGCCATACATGACGGGAAGAGAAACACCTACAAGTTTGGAAAAGATGGTGTTAATCATACATTGTTGCCTCTGCAAGAAGAAGATGTACCGGGACAGAAGACTGATCCAAAAACTCTGTTACTTGGAGGGAAGGAATACTTGAAGCAGATTGAAGAAAATGAGGTAAATTTTTTTGTAATTTGCAAGCCCAAGGTAATATTGAATTCTACTAAAATTTCTGAATTAACCATTGAAATTCAAGAAATGCTGGAGAATTATTATGATATTATTGTTGATGATTTGCCTGACGAATTACCGCTAATTTGAAAAATCAGTCATCATATAGACTTGATTCCTGGAGTAATCCTACCTAACAAAGCAACATATAGAATGACTCCTGCAGAGAATGAAGAAGTTAAGAAACAGGTGCAAGAATTGCTTGACAAGGGGTTGATTAAAGAAAGCCTGAGTCCTTGTGCAGTGCCAACAGTGTTGAGCTCGAAGAAAGATGGAGGCTGGAGAATGTGTACAGATTCAAGAGCCATCAATAAGATTACAATCAGGTACACATTTCCATTATCGAGAATTGAAGATTTAATGGATTGCTTGTCTGGCGCAAAATATTTTTCAAAGTTAGATCTTAAAAGTGGCTATCATCAGATAAGGATAAGAGAAGGGGATGAATGGAAAACCGCTTTTAAGACCAATGAAGGATTATATGAGTGGAGAGTGATGCCTTTTGGGCTGTCCAATGCACCAAGTACATTCATGAGGCTTATGAATGAAGTTCTTAAAGAATTCATTGGTAAATTTGTAATAGTATATCTGGATGATATATTAGTCTATAGCAAATCCAAGGAGGAACACTTGAGGCATTTAAATTATGTTTTACAGAAGATGCAACAAGAAAAATCATTGTTGAATCTGAAGAAGTGTTTATTTATGAAAGAGGAGCTGGTTTACTTGGGTTTTTTTATCTCAGCTGAAGGATTGAAGATGGATCCAGAAAAGATAAAAGCAATTGTGGAGTGGCCTTCACCCAAGAGTATTTTTGAGGTAAGGAGTTTTCATGGTCTTGCTAGTTTTTACAGAAAATTCATTAAGAATTTTAGTAAGATTAATGCACCTATTATTGAGACCATAAAGAAAGATAAACATCCATTTAAGTGGACTGCTGAAGCAGAGAGAAATTTTCAACTGTTGAAGAGGAAAATAACTGAAAAGCCTATTTTGGTTCTACCTGATTTTAACAAAACTTTTCAAGTTAAGTGTGATGCCAGCACAGAAGCAATTGGAGGAGTATTAAGCCAAGAAGATAGACCAATAGCTTATTTCAGTGAAAAGCTAAATGATGCAAAAAGGAAGTATTCTTCTTATGATAAGGAGTTTTACGCAGTTGTGCAGGCACTAAAGAAGTGGAGGCATTATTTAATGTCGAAAGAATTTATTCTTTATTCAGATAACCATGCATTGCAGTTTTTAATGCAGCAGCCAAAACTTAGACAGAGACATGCTAAATGGGTAGAGTATCTTCAAGGCTTTCATTTTGTGTTGAAGCATATAACTGGACAGTCAAACAAAGTCGCAGATGCCTTAAGTAGGAGAAGTGTATTGCTGCAAGAAAGTCAAATCCAAGTGTTGGGTTTTGATTTTCTTAAGGAATTATATGAGACCAATTCAGATTTTAAGGAGGCATTTGAGGCTTGTAAAAATCCTATTTTGGCAGAAAGGAGCAAGTGGCTGGATTATTTTATACAAGATGGACTGTTATTTAAGAAAAATCAACTGTGCAGACCCAACTGTTCAATGAGAGAGAATTTAATCAAAGAGAAGCATAGTGGAGGACTTGCAGGACATTTTGGTAGAGAGAAGACCTTTGAATAGCTCAACAGATTTTACTTCTGGCCGAGAATGAAATCTGAAGTAGAGAAATATGTAAGAAATTGTAAAGTCTGCCAGTATGCAAAAGGGAGGAGCCAGAACACAGGGTTGTATATTCCATTGCCAATTCCAGATAGGCCTTGGGATATGGTAAGTATGGATTTTGTGCTAGGATTGCCAAAGACTCAAAGAGGCTATGATTCAATTTTTGTTGTAATCGACAGATTTTCAAAAATGGCACACTTTATTCCATGTCATAAAACTAGTGATGCTTCTCACATTGCTAACTTGTTTTTTAGAGAAATTGTAAGATTACATGGATTGCCCAAAAGCATTGTTTCAGACAGGGATTCAAAGTTCGTTGGACATTTCTGGAGAACACTATGGAAGAAGCTGGGAACTAAATTAAATTTTAGTTCCGCCTATCATCCACAAACTGATGGACAGACTGAAGTTGTGAATAGAAGTTTAGGCAATCTTTTGAGGAGCTTTACTGCAGAACATCCAAAGCAATGGGATCAAGTGTTACCACAAGTTGAATATGCATATAATGACTCACCAAACAGGAGCACAGGACAGAGCCCATTCCATATTGTTTATGGAATGCACCCAAGGGGAATATCTGAATTAAGGAACTTGGGAAAAGAAGAAATAAGAAGTGCAGAAGGTGAAGACTTTGCTTCAAGAATGCAAGCGATACATGAATAGGTGAAACAACAACTACAAGACAGTAACATTCAATATAAAACCAGAGCAGACATGAGGAGAAGAGAAATGAACTTTGAAGTTGGAGACTTGGTTTTAGCACACCTCAGAAAAGAGAGATTTCCAAAGGCAGAGTATAATAAGTTAAAATCCAAGAAAATTGGGCCATGCAAGGTATTGAGGAAATTCTCTGCAAATGCTTATGAGATTGAATTACCACCTGGTGTGGGAATGTCACCAGTTTTTAATGTTGCAGACTTGTACGAGTATGAGAATGAAGTTGCAGATGATACAACATAGGATCAAGAGACTCCAGAGATATACTGGGTAAAACAGTTACCCACAGCAAAGAATTTACATCCAGAAAGAATTATGGACAAGAAAGTGTATAAAAAGACAAGGGGACGAGAATATTTCCAGTATCTGGTAAAGTGGAAGGGACAGCCGATTGCTGAAGCTACTTGGACTACAGAAGACATTCTACAGAAATTGGGCAAATATGTAGATGAGCTCATGGACAGGAGCCCATGAAGAATTTTGTCCTCAGGAGTCTGATGCGGGAGCATGTAACTCAGAGGGGAAAAATCTTCCAAATTATTTCAAAAATAAAAAAAAAATATACAGGCAAGGGAGTGGGGTCCTTTAGCCTGCAATTTCTATGCTATCTCAATTAAAAATAGAATAAATTCAAGCAATAAATCATGTTATTTGTAACAGAGCTTTTCAAGCTTTAAATCATCCTGTAAAGCATGCTTTTCTTTGTATCGGATAAGGACCGAGAGGGCCTATCCTCAGTTATAAATAAAGAGGCAGCGAAGCCCTCATCAGACAGAGGAGAGGGGCAAGTGCCATAGTATTATTTTGAAAAATTTGTTCTCTCAGCGTCTCTTATTAATGACTCTGTAGTATGCATACACAGATTATTGGATAGTGCGACGGTGTTGAAGAGTTTCCATTTCCACATGCTGCAAATAATGTGTATTAATCATTGGAATTAATTTCCTTTCATTTTATGTTTATATAGGCCTTGATTTTACAATTGCGCATGCGTCTCTGTTATCCCAAGAACTCTTGCGAATTCTATTAAGTGACTGTAGCGGATTTGGAAATTTATAACTGTAAGTTCTTACCTCGTGGTTCCGAGACCATATAGGCATCGAGAGGTCCTTTAAAACGGTAGTCGTGTGTTCAGTTTACAAGGCTTTTCTGTTGGGAAGGAGCCATAGCGTGACAAAGGGCGAGTTCTGAAATTGGGAGCCGAATTAATATAAATTGCAATATATCCATATCGCTGAGTCCGTCGTTTCAGAGGTGAGAAATTGTTAAATTGAGTCAACCACTGAATGGTGGAATCACCGAAGTATTAAACACTGCATAGAAGTATATCGGTTCCAGAGGGACGAAGAACATTGTTTGGGCGATGCGACTTATGTATATATTGACCGGAAACTAGCATAGAGGCGGAGATATATATAGCCGTCGGTGCGATATATACCTGAGCCTTGTCCATGGTAAAGCCTGACCTTTAATCATCGCCGATGCAATCTCGCATCAGGCTAAGGAGCAAAGGGAACCATAACTGTTATATATAATTATCTGTGCGTAAGCAGTTTGGGTTTATGTGGATTGCTTGTGATAGTGGGAATATGTGAGTTGAGGTGTAAACACTATATAATGTGGCAGATATATATATTGTGTTGCGTAAGTCCGCCAATTGGACATTTCTTTTAAGAGCTCCCGAAAAAGCCACTGTTTGTTAATAAGCCTGATAGTGAGTTTTTTTTTAAGAATGAAACATCAGTTTAATGACTGATGCGCCCAGAGCAGAAGAAAGGGAAGTTGATTGAAATATTGAAGAGCTTGCTGACAGATTAGGGAGATTGTCTCTAAGGCCTGCACCCTCGTCATCAAACAGGCTCAACCATGTAGAACCATGTGTTGGGTGTTGAGCGTGATTATGTTTTTTATTATTCAAGGGTTTTTGTTTGAGTCACGTTAGATCCCTGTTCCTAATGGGGTAGAAATGTCTTTTGTTTAATTGTTGTCAGGGGACTCAAAGGAAGGCAATGATCACTTTTATGAGCCCCCCTTGGAGGGGATTAAGGGGTAGCGCCCCCAAAGCTAAAAATAGATAAAAAATTCATATATATAAATATCATTCTTAATTTAAATATATTATTTATTAATATTATAATTTAATTGGATATAGTTCAATAGAAATATAGTTATTTATTATTTGAGTATTATATTCATTAATTAAAACCATTAATAAATATATCTGTTAAATAATATACACATATATATTTTTAATAAAATAAGATTACAAAATTTATCTAAATATTATTAAACATTCCCCAGTCCCTCCCTCGGTCAAATATAATTGTTATCTTCTAGTTGTTAGATTGACCTATCTCCCTATTTAACCTTCTTCCTAGATTTGTTTTTTCATCATGTCCTAAGGATGAACCATAGTCACTGGTTTGAAACATGTCGACCAAAATCTTCAATCTAATTTCTTCTCAAAAATTCTCTATACATTAAGATAGAGAACTGCCTTGTAAAATATGGTAATTTCATAATCAATCTTGGTCATTCATTAGGCAGATGATCTTACGGTAGAAGTCATGTTAATTTAGGGTTTCTTTCCATAGAAGGCAACCCTTCGTTTATATGAGGGAATTGTATTGTAGTTGTGCATTATTATTTTGAGAGAGAGAGAGGAGGTTCTGTGACATCAAAGAGGAAATTACAATGGATCTATTGTAAGTTGTATCTCTTCATTTCTCTAGATAATATAAAATGAAGGACTGGTTGTTTCTCCATGGACGTAGCCCAAATTGGGTTAACCACGTATATATGTGTATCTCTTATTTTATGCATTTATGTATTTGTGATTCCACAATATTTTATATATTTTATTGCTTTTTTAATTAATTTCTAACACTCTGGTCAACATGGTTAAACCATGGTTAACATGGAAAACACGAATTACCATGTTCATGGTTAACCATTATTTAACAATATTTAACTATATTCAACCATATTCAAACATGGTCAAGCAAGCCTACCCATTGTTAAACCTTGTCACCATGTTTAACCTTGCTTACTGATGTCACATAAATGCATCATTACATTAATGGTTGAAGATGGTTAATCATTGTCAACCTCATCAACGTTTTTGAGCCATTAATGTATCATTCAGCATTAATGAAACATCAACCATGGTCATCCTTAGTAAAAAATGGTCAACCCTCCTTAAACATGGTTAACCTTGTCAACTTTTGTGAAACATGGTCTACTAATACTCCTCATTCACGTCATTTGTAAAGTAGCACAACCTTATTACAAAAGTGGTAGATATATGTTGATGAATTTGATTATTAGTTTTAAAAGGTGGATAGTGAAATTGATTGGCATATGTCATCTGCGTTATTAATGTGCTTGTGTTAGTGTGTTTCTATATATATCTATATATATATATATATATATATATAGAGAGAGAGAGAGAGAGAGAGAGAGAGAGAGAGAGAGAGAGAGAGGGAGTAGTGTGTACATATATATGTATGTATTTAATAAAAAGGAATTAAGATATTATACATAGATAGTTAACTAAATATTAATAATGTTGTTTTTACATTTAAATTTGATATTAATAAAGATATTTATATATTTAAAACATGTAACTTTTTCCAACTCAAATAGAAAAATTAAATATTATTCCTTTTGTTTCCAACTATAAACAAAAAATGATACTTATAGAGAATAAATATGTCTCATATTTTTTCTCCTTTGTTCAAAGCCCCCTAATCAAACCACATCTCATTATATAAGAATTATTTTCAATGCAAGACCTAGAATATGAGTCTAGGGCATTAATGTAAATATTATAAAGCAATTGTATGTAGTTGGAGCTACATCTATGATTTCTAATCTGGCTAGTAGCTCGTAGTACTAGTTTTCTTAACATCTAATATTGGCCAATTTTTTCTTCCTCTTCTTCTTCTTCAATCTAATTCCTATTTAATACAAATGGTGGAGTGTGGAGGCTCAACATTCTCGTTATTTGAAATTGAAAGCCATTTCCAGAAGAAAATATGTGTAGAGAAGACATAAATGGAAACATGTTATGATTAGCACACAATGAGAATCAAGTCAAAATAAATACCCTTCATCGACCAAGTTTTAAAGTGTTTTTCCTTTCTAAAATTTCTTGACCACATTTTTGGTTAGTGGGTTGTTTGGAATATCTCTTTCTTATTATCATCAGTAATGTCTAAATAATATGACAAATCTATAACAATTTAAAAAAAATCTAGAAGTGTATGTAAGAACTAGAGGAAAAGAGAAATGACTGAAGTGAGGGATGAAAATTGTTTAATAGATTTAGGGAGAGAATATTGTGGAGAAAATTATCCATATGACTTGAACTAATCATCTAATTATGCGTAGTTGTAATGGTTTCCTATTTCTATATAAACATACTAATTATAAAGTAGAACTACACATGGGAATGATCACTTAATAAAAAAAATTGGGTGTAAATTCTATGCACCCCTTATTTATAATTGACTACTATACAAATTATATATCTAACACCACCTCCCACTCCCTTGGAATAATCCTAGCTAAATGGGAGGTGTTACCATAACCATCCTCCTCCCACATCTACACAAGTAACCGGCCAACTAGAGCAAACATGCGATGAGAGAGGCCATTATGAAGGGATGCAACTTCCTTGGTGACCTTAAGGAAATGGAATCGATGGAATAGATCAACCATAACTTCCACATCAAGAACAAAAACCCCAGGAGACATCTTAGCCACCCAAACATCCTACCCCCATGTCCCACTAACCTTTTAGACCTCTTGACCTTTGGATGCTTTCACAAGCCTACAAGCTAATGTCCATGGAATTTTCCTAGTAGACCTCTACTAGCGCCCCTGGAATTCAAGGAACTTTTCTAGCCCATAATTCCAGCCAATGCCCATAACTGGTTCTAACTTTTAGAATCCATCAAAGACATGATGACAAGCCTAATGCACCAAAAACAAACCTCGGGACTAGGCTTGACCATTCCCAACTAGGACTGAAATTTTGTCAAATACTTGGCATGAATGCAACCTACAGGTCTAGGATACAAGACAAAGCATGAACGACTGAAAACTCTTATGAAACATCACAACAAAGATCACCACCTTCACCCTTGGACTATTATGACAACAACTAGGTCTTGCATCCATCATTTTAACAATTATAAGTAAATACATGAAACTACCATGACATGAACTAGTAGATTAACCGTGCTTATAACCATCATAAAACCATGTAAATAATAGAGATATAACATCCATTAAATCCACATAAAAACAAGTGAAAATGTAAGAGAAATTAGGTTTCATTAGTCATAGGAAAATCTGACAAAGTTCGGGGCTTCCACGTACCACCTGATCATAGACATGGTTGAACCAAATATTTCTTTCATCCAGTCACCCCGATGCCATATTACAAGCATGAATGTGGGATCTCATGGATAAACCAATCAAAAAATAACCAAGGGAATCGATATTTTAAACCACCTCCACCCTCACAAAATCGTGATCATACCAAAATCGGTGCTCCAATCACAACTAAAACGAACTTGGAATGCCATTTGGAATCCATCACTATCCTTGAGGAATTTTCGATTTCCTTGTCTCTCAGTCTTTGCCGTAATCCAATCTTGAATCACCAGGCCCTAAAATGAGACTAGTCTCTTAGCATTTACTACAATCCAAATCTGGATCACTAGGCCCTAAACTGAGACTTCTCCCTTAGGCTTTACAATGTATTTCACCAAAACTAGTCAAGGGATCCCTAGGCCTTTGGGAATCAACCTTCAGACCACCTCCACCCGGGATTCTGAAATCCATCTAGAAAAACAAAGCTCAAAATCGAGATAAACATCCCAACATACGATGGAATTCATAAAATGGAAAGGCTAGGCTTAAAACCATTGTCATAACCCAGGAAAATATGC
Source organism: Pinus tabuliformis (assembly GCA_031772625.1). Classification (NCBI taxonomy): domain Eukaryota; kingdom Viridiplantae; phylum Streptophyta; class Pinopsida; order Pinales; family Pinaceae; genus Pinus; species Pinus tabuliformis. Next base: position 451,419,939 of record CM062806.1, read on the forward strand.
CACTGACAACAACAGAACTATACACCAACATGCAAACCCATGCATGTTAAAACAAACTAGGAAATCACACATGAAATATGTTACCTACAAGTATTCCTGCTGAAAATACCTAATCCTACTCTTTGTTCCTTGATCCTTTCTTTCCTTCATTTCCCTTTACTTTCTTTTCCTTAAATGATCCAAATCTAGAGCTTTGGAAGAAAACTCCAAGTGACCAAGAGTGAAAGGGAGAGAGAGAATAGTGAGAGAGCTCCAAAACTTGAACTTACAAAAGGTTACCCATTAATCCTTGAAAGCCTTTTTATTAATGAGGCCTTTATTTACTTAATTTTCCATTGTTTTCATCCATTTTCCTCCTCGCATGCAACCTATGACCTTTCACCTTACTTTCTCCTAATTTTCTTTATTTTCATAAATAAATGTGCCAAAAATGCCTTTTTTTCTTTTAATGCCTTTGTCCTTTCCTTTTCCAATTTCCTTAGCCATAAACACATCCAGTGATGTCCACTAGGATATATTTACCCACCATTCAGCTTCTAGTAATTGTTGCTTAACCATGGTCTTATTTTTCCTTTATTAACATTTATTACATGAAATTTCCATGAGGGTTGTAATAGTTACATTGAACTAACCTAACCTCCATGGATTCATTATGAAGATGGGGTTATGAAATTACTTCTCACTCAATGTGTGAATACCTCACTTTGGATAACATCACCATATTTATCTCTTCAAGATATTTCCAGTGAGATAATCATTTCCTCAATCCATCCTCAGGATTGAAAGTTATGCCCATTTCAAGTTTGAATTGTTACCCTTGACACATAAATAAGGATTCGCCACGTGCCAACCAACTGGAACTTCCTCCTCATGTGAAATACTTCATGGCACTTGGAATTGTTGAAAATGTAGCAAGAAAATCTCAATTTGACGTTGCCTTGGTCAAACTAGAGAAAATTTTAATTTCCTTTTCAACAAAAATCTTAGAGGTAGTTAACTGAGGTGACATGTAACTTATCACTCATTTAAGTCAGTTATTTCATGTTGGGAAGCTTGATTTTATTTTAGTATGATTGATTGCTAATTTGTAGAAATATATTTTAGTTAAATTGAGTTATGGTTTGCTAAACTAGTTCTAGTTTATCCAGGAACTAGTGGAAGATCAAGTCGTGGAAGTTTAACTTCAACCACACTAAGTCATAAACTAGTTAACTAATCAATCAACCAAAAATAATTGATCCATGCATAGAATTCAATTTTTCTAGTTGAGATGGAGATTTCAAGGAAATGTACTATCAGTTATAGACTATTCCAATGTGTACAGGTGGTTCATGTAGTCAAAGGAAGAGCCTAAAGGAATTGTGCAATCCAATTGAGGGAATTTCCTGAATAATAGGGGATAATTTCATCAAGGAACAATACAAGGAAATCGGATCTTGGAGGACTTGAAAATTGGCTAAGTATTAGACAATGTCATTCATTGAGGCTGACAGATAAACTATACACTTGCAGGTTATGCTCAGGCCTGAGAAAACATATGTATTAATCTATATTATTTGATTAATGCAATCCAGATAGGAAGGGGTTTTGAGCAGTTTGTTTACCCTAGATAAATATTTGTGCATGTCTGATGTTTCCTTTTCGATGTCTATTATTTGTGTTGTAGATTGTGAATTAACGTTCCCAGAGTAGTAGAGTAGCTTCGAGTGTTATGATTTAGTAAATTTCAAGAGCAATTTATAATCTACAACCTAATTTATAAATGGTATAGGACTTGAATTCACAATAGAACAGGAAATTAAAAGTTGGGTCTCAGAGGTTTGAATTTGAAGATCAGTTTAGGAGGATTTCTTCAAATCTGATAAGATGGCCTTGAATGGAATAAGGCTATTGTATGCATTGGAAGGCACCTCAAATTTTGTTGCATGGAAGGACCGCATGGAGGCAGTATTGGATGACAATGGGTTGCTAGAGTACATCAAGATATATCATGCAAGACCTCAAGCATATGATGATCAAAATTTTTCTCAGTGGAAGAAATATGTAGCTATGGTGAGGATAATAATCTTGGAGGGTGTACAAGATCATATTGTCTCAAATATCTATGGTAGTAACCAAAGGAAGTTGTTTCTCAAGGATAAACTTCGAAGTATCAAGATGAAGAAGAATTACACAATTCCACAGTATCTGAGTATGTTTACACAATGGCATCATGAACTTGGCAAGGTCAGTGTTCATGTCCCTAAACAAGACTTGGTTCCTCATTCCCTTTTGAGCCTTCCCAAGAGCTGGCATATCTATCAAGATTTGGTGAATGGCAAGGAGAAACTATCGAGTTGGGAGAGCTTATGGTTTGACTTGGTGCAAGAGGAAACAAGGTGGAATAACAAATATGGGACTTCATCCAAGGGTGAGGATGAATACAAATTTGCATTAGCTGGAATGGAAAATAAGGGAAAAGGGAAGAAATCCCAATCCAAATCACAATCCAATCAAGGGGGCAAGTAGAAATTTTTTTCAAAAATTAAATTCATTCATTGTCATGAATTCCAGCACTATGCCATGAAGTGTCCACACAATAATGCAAGCAAGAATACCTTAGGAGGAGAAATAGGTGAATCTTTGAATTCATAGTTCAAGCTTTATTTTACCCTCATTAAATCCATGGCCATCATAGTGATGGGGAGCATGTGGTACTTTGACTCAGGTGCCTCGCTCCATATGATGGGGAATAAATAATTTTTCAGTGACCTAAAGGAAAAAATTCTTTCATATGCACATTGAGATGGGGAATTATGGAAGGTATAGTGCGATCGGGATTGGTACAGTCACCTTCCAGAGGGAGCCATGATCCCCGCTCAAGCTCAAGGATATCATGCTCGTTCCAAGACTAAAGAAAAACCTCATCTCTACTACAGTTTTAGAAAACCATGGTTATGATGTGATATTCAGAAAAGGAAAGGAATTGTTGTGACACATTGACATGAGACAAGAGAAGTCCATCAGGTTTCATGTGAATAACTTGTACAAGCTAGATGTGGAGGATTGTGTTGCATCGAGAAAAATGGTGGAGAAGGTGAAGAGTCATGATGTCAGTGGAATTTGGAATAAAAGTCTTGGCCATTTGCAGCATGGTGCTTTTGATATCATGCAGCAGATAACGACAAGCCTCCCCAAAGGATGGCTTGAGTAGTAGGATGTGTAAAGGATGTACCTTAGGGAATTACACAAATACCACCTTCCATGATTAGGACAACAGAGAACATGTAGTCCTTGAAAGGATCCACTCTGATGTTTGTGCACCTTTCTTGAAAACCTCCACTCCCAGTGACAAACATTTTTTCATTTTTATGGACTACTTCTCACAAAAATGTTACATCTTGTTGAAACTGCAATAAGAAAATCCTAATTTAATTTTCTCCTTTAATAAATTATGAATAAAATTGTAATTCTAGATGTCATGACAGCTTGTATTAGTTAACTAAATTAATTTTTCTTAGTTGGCTCAGTTAACTCGAGTTGAGGGTCTAATGTGAATCATGTAGAGTGTCTCCTACATTATAAGAGCTTTGGTTGAGTTTATTTTCAGTTGTAATTAATTATTTTTGTTTAACTGAGTTAAAGGAAGTTAAACTAATTCCAACTATTGGAGGAACTAGTGGGATGTCTAGTAGTATGGTGCTACCCACAATGCTCAACTAGTTAACTGATGATTCACTCATAAATAACTCATGCATGTCAAATCAGAGAGTTACCTAGTCGAGATTGGAGTTCAAGGACATTATACTATTGGTTGTATAATCATTCAAATTATACAGGTGGTGCATGTAGTGAAAGGAAGGCCTATGATGGATTGTGAAGTTCCAATTGAGGAATTTCCCTAATTAATAGCAACTAATTCCCAAGGAAACAACGCAAGTAAATAGGGACTTGGGAAAGCACAAAATTTGTTAAGTATTGGCCTAGGCTTGTCTAGCAAGTTGTGAGATAGATAGAGATAGTGCAAAGGTTTCTCGGCCTTCAGAATAGCATTGTAATATTCTCATATTTTATGATTAATGAAACATAGAGATAGTAGGGGTTTTTAGTTGGGATTTCCCTAGGAAATCATTGTGTAATGTGTTGATTGAATTCTTTCTCTTGTATGCTTTTTGATTTCGCAAACGTTTAATTGTTTTGGCTAATGAGTAAAGTAGATTCAAGACTACTGTTTTATCATATTATAGTTAGTATTTTGACTATACAAGGAATTTCTACATGGTATCAGAGCATAAATCACTCTAGAGGAGGAGAATACATGTTTGTCTTTTGCAGCTGAAACAAAATTTATAGTATCATACTACAGAGCCAACAAGATGTCATTCTATAGATTGAATATGCCCTTGAGGGTAGTTTGAAATATATTTCTTGGAAGGAAGGGATGGAGGAAGTGTTGTAAGATGACAAGCTTAAGGAATTCATAGACAAATATATTCCTAAGCCTGCAGCAACTGATTCTCAAGATTCAGAAAAGTGGAGGAAATGTGTTGCAAAGGTGAGAAGGATTATCCTAGAAGGAGTCTGATATCATACTGTCTTGAAACTCCATATTTAGAAGACTCCATATGTAATGTGAAAGGCCTTTAAAACCCTATTTCAAAATAACAGTGATCACAGGAAGCTGGAATTGATGAACATGGTTAGAAAAATAAAGATGGGGAAGGGAAACATAATAGAAAAGTACTTTACCAAGTTCACCCAATGTCGGGATGAGCTTCGAAGTGTCGATGTTATACTAGTTGAAGATAATATAGTTAACTTATCCCCTCTAGGCATTCCCAAGAGCCGGCACAACTACCAGGACTCAGTAAATGGGAGAGAGAAGCTACTAGAGTGGGAGCATTTATGGTCTGACTTGGTGCAAGAACAGATTCAACAAAACACTAGAGATGGATCCTCATCGAAGCATATTGATGAGGAGAATTTTTCCTTAGATGCAAAGGTGAAGAAAGGGAAAGGGGAGTCTTTCCATTCCAAATCATATTATAGTCAGGGTGAGAAGAAGAAGGACTTGTTGAAGATTAAATTTTTTCATTGTCATGAGCTGGGACACTATGCCAAGAAGTGTCCACACAAGAAGGCTGGGTAGAACCCCTCAGGAGGAATGGAAGTTGAAGCTCTTGCTTCATAGTTCAAGCTCGATATTTCCCTCATCACTTCCGTGGTGACATCAATGATGGGTAGTGTGTGGTATCTAGATAGTGGAACCTCATTCCATATGACAAGAAACAAAGAGATTTTTAGTGACTTGGAGGAGAAGGACCTCCATATGCATATCAAAATCGAAGATGATGGAAGATAAAATGTGACCGACATCAGTACTATTACTTTCCAGAGGGAGTCTCTCTCTCCTCTCACATTAAAATATGTCATGTATGTTCTAAGTCTAAAGAATCATTTGGTTTAAGTTTCTATGTTGAAGAACCATGGCTATGATGTGATAGTTAGAAAAGGAAATTCTTTCCTTCATCACATAGCCTTAGGAAAATTGAAGTGGATCGGGATTCCAGTGAAGAACCTCTAAAAATTGGATGTAGAATATTGTGATGCATTGAGCACAAAAGTAGATAAGGTGTAGAGTTAAGACATCAGTGAGTTGTGGCATAAAAGATTGGGTCACTTGCACCATGGAGCTTTGAAGATCATGTAGTAGATTTCTGTAAGATTTCCGAAGGGTGCAGTGGAGCAAAGATATACATGAAAATGGTGGAAGTAAACCAAATACACCTTTCATGATAAGTATAGTCAATAGAAAGTGATCCTTGAAAGATTTCACTCATATGTGTCTGGACCATTCTCGACAACCTTCACTACCAAGCATGTGTATTATGTAATATTTGAGATGATTTCTCATGTAAGTGCTGAAATTTTTTCACGCATAAGAAAGATCAATCATTTTCAAAAAATTTTGAATTTAAAGCACTTTTTAAGAAATGCATTGGCAGGAAAGTGAATGATATTAGCAACAATAATGGTGGATAATATGTGTCAAACGAATTCAAGAAATTTTGTGTATCAGAACGCATTCGACGGGAGTTAATAGCACCCCATAACCCACATAATAATGGGTGGATGAAAGGAAGAACAAAAGTATTGTGGCAGTTGCATGAGATATGCTACATGATCAGGGCCTACCGTTGCACTTGTATGATGAAGCATGAAACATACTTATATATGTGCATAACGGAAGTCCTCAACAAATTCTTGGGATGATTACACCAGAAAAAGCTTTTGGAGGTAAGAAACCATATGTGGCACACTTCAAGATCTTTGGTTCATCAATTTATTGTCATGTTACCAACGATGTAAGGAAACATCTAGAACCAACAACTAAGTTGGGCACATTTTTGGGGTGCACTAATATACCTCACAACTATTTGGTGTACCTTCCATCTCACAAGATGATAGTGGTTCATAGAGAAGTGAAGTTTGATGAAGAGAAGGATGTGAAATGTTCCCTTTAGAGGGAGGTTAAGTCACATGCAGATGAGGATATTTTAGCTCCAAAGGAAGAACCTTAGGATGATGTGGAGTAACTGCATCCAGAGGAATAGAGAGTGGAAGCACCCAGTCATGCAGAGACTTTGAGAGATGGAAGGAAGCACAATTGAGAGGTTGACAAATTGGTGCATTATGCTAGAGAGAATGTACGAGAACCCACATCACAACACAAGAAGAGGAGGATACCAGATCGGTACACTCGCCACATGGCTCTGATGAGTGAGAGTCTAGAGATTGAGACATCCCCATTAAAGGAAGAAGTGCAGAAAACAATATGGGTTGATGCCATGGTTGAGGAGTATGAATCCATTATCAGAAACAATTTTGCAAAGTGGTCCCAACACCAGTAGAAAATTCAATGGTGAGCTCAAAATGGATTTACAAGGTAAAGCAAGTAGATGATGGGAGTGTGGAGAAACAAAAGGCCAGATTTGTGGTTGTAGGGTTCTCTCAGGTGGAGGGAATTGATTACGAGGAGACCTTTGCTCCAGTAGAAAGGTACTCTTCAACCATATCTACTCTAGCACTATCAGCACAGATGGGATGGAAGATATATCAGATGGATGTGAAAGCAACATTCATCGATAAAGAGATTGAGGAAGAGGTGTACATTAAGTAGCCTGAAGAATTTGAGGCCTTCAACAGAGAGTAACATGTGAGAATACTCAAGAGATCGTTGTATGGATGGAAACAAGCATCCTGTGCTTAGAACTCTAGGATTGACAATGATTTCTCCAAGTTGGGCTTTATCAAAAATGAAGCAAATGCTAACCTTTACCATGTCGTGTTTAAAGGTAAATTATTCATTATATTATTATATGTCAATGATTTAATTCTAACAGGTGATGAGAAGCTGGTCAAATCTTGCAAAGAGGATCTTGCAATGGAATTAGAGAAGAAGCACCGGGGGTTGATGCATTATTTCCTTGGTATGGAAGTATGGCAAGGAGATGAGTGCTGGGATGTGTTATATTCTTTCCATGACTAGCCCACGTAGTTGATTAAGGGGTTAGAGGGGGAGCGGAGCCCTCCCTTCGTTGCGCCAATTGCGTAGCGAGGGGATCACAAGGGGTTTGAGGGGTGCGGGTAACCCCACTCTATGGGGTCTAGGGAAACGCCCCAAAATTTTTTGGTTTTGGAACCTATGTTAGGTTGGGCGGACCCACCTATGGTTTTGTGCATGATTTCCACACATGCTTTTGGACGCAATGGTTTTCGGTCCATGGTTTTGGACAAGATGGTTTTCGGTCCATGGCTTTGGACAAGATGGTTTTCGGTCCATGGTATTGGATGCTTCGGCATGTATAAATATGTATTATAAAATTGAAATTAACATAATGAAAAATCAAGCTGGTAGTCCCAGTTTTGGGATCCAGGGGAAAATCTTTGTGTATATGTGTTTTATGTGTTATGCTCTCGCATTATTTATTTTATGTGTTTTAGAATTCCTATGCAGGTGATTTCTGTACAGGTTTAAAACCTACATTTGGTATCAAAGCTATTTTTGGCTTCAAGGGGATGCCTTTGTTGCTAAGGGGTTTCGCTCAAGCCTGTGGTAGACCATGTTCAGTGAGAGATCTACAAGATCGATTGTGGTGGTGAAAGAGTATGGCGAGCAGTGGAAAGATAGAGATCGAGAAATTTAATGGTCAGATTTTTCAGTTGTGGAAACTCAAGATGGAGGATCTATTAGTGGATAAAGATCAGTGGATCATGGTAGATCTCGGTACTAAACCAATAGGAGTGTCTGATGAAGAATGGAAGAATTTGGATCAGAAGTCAAAGAGCTCAATACAATTGTACGTCTCAGAGTAAGTATTTCTGATTGTATCACGGGAAGCTATGGCGAAGGCTTTGTGGGACAAGTTAGGGACTTTGTATCAATCTATGTCTCTCGTGAATAAACAGTTCCTGCGGGAAGAGTTGTATAACCTAAGGATGAAAGATGGAGACTTAGTGATAGAGCATATGAACACATTTAATGCTCTGGTAAGTCAATTAGCATCCGTTGATATTAAAATTTCAAATGAAGATAAGTGCATCAATTTGTTGTGTTCTCTACCAGATTCGTGGGATAGTATGATTATTGCAATAGGTAGCAGTGCAACTACCTTGCAATTTGATGAAATATTCTCATCCTTGTTGATGGAGGAGATGAGACAGAAAAATATGGAGAGCCAAAATGGTGATGCCTTGTCTATATGAGGATGGTCCCAGAACAAAAAAAAAATAAGTCATCGAGTGGGAGATCTAAATCTCTAGGAAAACCTGTAAAGTTGGTGTGCTAGAAATGCGGAAAGGAAGAACACTACAAAAAGTACTATAAATCTAAAGCTCTTGATAAAGGAAAGGGATCTGATGATGCTCGTTCTGCAGAGGCGAAAACAACCTCAGATGAAGGTGGGGATGTGTACTTGGCTTCTTCAAGTACACATGTAGATCACGAGGCATGCTTGATTGACTCTGGTGCATCCTTTCACTTCACTCCCCATAGAGAGTGGTTCTGTGAGTATGAGAAATACGATGGTGGTGATGTCTTCTTAGGGGATGATAGGAAGGCTAGAATCATTAGTCACAAAAAAGTAAAGTTGAAGTTGCAAGATGGAAGGGTTAGAACACTTCTAGGTGTTTTTCATATTCCTGCATTGGCCAGAAATCGGATTTCTGTAAGAAAGTTGGATGATCCGGGTGTAGAAACAGTGTTCAAGAAGGATACCTACAAGATTGTTGAGGAAGCACTGTTATTGCTGCAGGGAGTTTGAATTGGAACTCTGTACAAGCTACAATGTAGCATGGTTGTTTATGGGTGCAATAGTTATGTGGCTGCTAAAAGTGGAGAAGAAAATCTAGTGGTGTTTGGAGAGAAGACAATGATGTGGCATCAAGAACTGGACATATTGGAGAGAAGGGCCTTTTAATACTTCATACTAAAGGTATGGTAGAATGTATGAGTAGTAGCTCTCTCGATTTTGATTTATCTGAAAATTGTGTATATGGGAAGCAAAATTGAGTTAGTTTCCCCTCTAGTGGTAAGAGGGTGAAACAAATATTAGAGCTTGTGCACATTGCTGTGTTTGGACCTACGAAGGCTCCATCATAGGGTAAGTGTGTGTACTATGTATCATTTATAGATGACTTCTCAAGGAATACATGGATATATTTCCTTAAGAAGAAATATGAAGTCTTTAAATTTACAGGTTTAAAGAATTTAAGGCTCTAGTGGAAAACCAGATAGAGAAGAAGATAAAGGTGCTGAGGACAGATAACAGTGGAGAGTTTTGCAGTAAGGAATTTGAAGAATTCTGTAAGAAGTGTGGTATAGCACGGCATAAGAATACTTCATATACACCTTAGCAAAATGGAGTTACAGAAAAAATGAACAAGAAATTGATGGAAAGGGCAAGAAGCATGCTCAATGGTGCCGTTTAGGACAGGAATTCTGGGCAGAGGCGGTGGAGACAGCATGTTACCTGGTCAACAAATCACCTTCTTCAGCATTGGAGGATAAAACTCCACAAGAGATATGGACTGGTAAGAAACCACCTCCTTCACATCCGAGGGTATTTGGATGTGATGCATATGTACATGTTCCAAAGGAGAAACAAATTAAGTTGGATAGTAAATCTAAAAAGTGCATCTTTATTAGGTATAAGGATGGTTTAAAGGTTATAAGCTTTGGAACCCAGTAACAAGGAAGGTTGTGTACAGTCGAGATATGATTTTTAGAGAGGTGAAAGATGATATTAAACATGAATTCCAACCAAAGGAACCTGAGAAGATAGAGTTTGAGCTAAAGGAGGAAGAATCATACTGTATATGAGAGGAGGAATCAGAGTATGAAAAGCCACAAACTCCAGGTGTGAGAAGATTAGTTCAAGAAAGAAGGTAGCCATAAAGGTATAGTCCATCTGCTTTCTACTCAAATTTTTCTTTATCTATTACTGATGATGATCCCAGAACTATGATGGAAGCAGTATATTCAAAGCATGCAAAACTCTCGAAAGAGGCCATGGTTGATGAGATAGCATATTTGCACAAAAATGAGGCTTGGGATCTGGTGGAGTTGCCGGCTGGAGGGAAACCCATTGGCAGCAAATGGGTGTTCAAGAAGAAGACAAATGCAAAAGGAAATGTGGAGAAATACAAAGCTCGGCTGGTAGCAAAAGGTTATTCCCAAGTGCTAGGAATTGATTTGGGTGACATTTTTTCTCCTATTGCCAAGGTAACCTCTATTAGATTACTTTTATCTGTTGCTCATGCTTTTGATTTCGAGGTAGAATAGATGGATGTGAAGACAACATTTCGTCATGGTGATCTAGAAGAGGAAATCTACGTGAAGCAACCTGAAGGCTTTGAGATGAAGGGTAAGAAAGAACTAATATGCAAGTTAAAGAAGTATAAGTATGGGTTAAAACAGTCACCAAGGATGTGGTATCATAAATTTGATACATTTATATGGGGACTTGGCTTCACAAAAAGAAATGCAGATCACTTTTTGTATTTTAAATTAATTGGTGACCGTGTTATTTATTTGGCCTTGTATGTGGATGATATGTTGCTGGTTGGAAATGACAAAGAAATTATCTAGCATTTGAAGAACCAATTGTACTCAAAATTTTACATGAAAGATATTGGTGTTGCAAACTATATTTTGGGCATGGAAATTAAAAGAGATTAGGCAAAGATGAAGCTCTGGTTAGACTAGAGGAAGTATGTCGAGACAATATTGTATAGATTTAATATGCAGGATAGTAAACCAGTGAAGGTTCTTATTCTTGTAGGTGTAAAGTTATCTTTTGAACAGTGTCCCAAGATGTAGAAGAGGAAGAGGACATGTCCCATGTTCCATATGCAAGTGCAATCGGTAGCCTGATGTATGCAATGGTCTGTACTAGAATAAACATTGCACATGCAGTGGGCGTATTGAGCAGGTTTATGTCAAAACCAAGAAAGAAGCATGTGGAGCGGGATTTCAAGTATTTGCATGGCACTAGTGATTATGGTTTGTGCTATCAAGGAAGACAAGAATTGGACAAAGTGTTGGATATTAATGGCTTTGTTGATGCAGACTAGGCTAGAGATATAGATTAGAGAATATCTACAAGTGGGTATGCGTTTAACCTATTTGGAGGTGCAGTCAGTTGGATGAGTAAGAAACAATTTGTAGTGGCACTATTAACTACAGAGACAGAATACATGGCAGCCACTCATGCAAGTAAGGAAGTAGTTTGGTTGCAGACAAGGAAAATTTTAAGGATGGAAAATTTTCTTGAAGTTTAAAACATTGGCGAATCTCGCTAATCCCTAATATGCAAATAATAAATGTTTATTGATATATTTGTAAAATTATTCAAATTTATAGTTATTTTTTATATAGTCTCTATATAATGTTGGCGAATTTTAAGGTAAAATAATTTTATATTCTAAAATTTGGGCGAATCGTCTTTTATAAAATTGGAAATTGGCGAATCTTTTTTTTGGAAAAATCATGGAAAATTAGCCCACTGGGCGAACATTAGCCCCTAAAATTTTCCATGGTTGCAGAGATTGTGTTCGAGTATGGGGTTAGTACAACGAACTATAAGGATAGACTTTGATAGCCAAGGTGCAATTTTCTTGGCAAGGAACCCTACATATCATTCAAAGACAAAGCACATTGATGTTCAATATTACTTTGCGAGGGATATGATAGAAGACAAAAAGGTGTTGCTGGTAAAGGTGGACACTTTGGAGAATACTGTAGATGCATTGACAAAATTTGTAAGCTCTGAGAAGTTCTCTTGGTGTAGAGAAACAATGGGCATTACAGGGTTGGATAAATTACCAAGCTCCCTTGTGGCCCCCTATGGAAAGAAAACAATAAATCGGAGAATGTTGGGTTGTGTTATATTCTTTCCACGATTAGCCCACGTAGTTAACCAGGGGGTTAAAGGGGGGCTGAAGCCCACCCTCCGTTGTCTTGATTGCATAGCAAGGGCATCACAGGGGGTTTGAGGGGTGCAGGTAACCCTACTCTATGGGGTTCGGGGTAGCACCCTGGAAAATTTTGGTTTTGGAACCTATGTTAGGTTGGGCGGACCCACCTTTGGTTTTGTTCATGATTTTCGCACATGTTTTTAGATGCGATGGTATTCGGTCCATGGTTTTGGATGCAATGGTTTTCGGTCCATGGTATTTGATGATTCAGAGTGTATAAATATGTATTATAACATTCAAAGGAAAATAATGAAAAATCAAGCTGGTAGTCCCGGTTTTGGGATCCGGGGGGAAATCTCTGTGTATATTTGTTTTATGTGTCATGCTCTCACATTGCTTATTTTATGTGTTCTAGAATTCGTATGCAGGTGATTTCTGTACAGGGTTAGAACCTACAATGAGTAACTTTTTTTCTCTTAGGGAATGTATGGCAATGTGATACCGAATAAGTTCCACATGAATAGCAACAAACCCATGGATACTCCTCTAGCATAGAATTGGAGGAAGGAAGATACTACTTTAGGTGAGGTATTGGAGGATACTATTTACAAGAAGCTTGTGGGTTCACCTATGTATTTGGTGAACACACTACCAAACATATGTTTTTTAGTTAACCAACTTAGTCAAGGAATGGTTAAGCCAACCAAAATCTATGGGAAGAAATGTAAACATGTATTGAGATACGTCAGAGGCACCACCCAATTTGGTCTTCAGTACAATAGATAGAGGGAATGAAGTTGCAATGCTTCACAGATGTAGATTGGGTAGGAAGTTCATTTGAAAGGAAGAGCGCATCAGAGGGAATCTTCAGTATTGGGTCAACATCAGTTTCTTCGTACAAAAGGAAGTAAATATCAGTTGCACTTAGTTTAACATAAGCAGAGTATATGGCTACTTGTAAAGAAACTTGTGAGCCTATCTCGATGAGGAAGATCTATGTTGGGTTATTTCATCAGCAGATGGATCCTACAATGATATTTTTGTGAAAATCAAAGTTGTATCAAACTTTTTGAGAATCTAGTTCTTCATGATTGGTCCAAGCATATTGAAATCTGGTATCACCATCTACAATATTGTGTATAGAAGAGAATCATGTTGCTGGAGTACATTCCTACAGAGGAACACGATGCAAATATTTTTACAAAGGCATTGTTAAGATGAAAATTCAAGTTTCATAAAGGAAATATATGGGTAGCAGATAATATGTTTCTGTTGAGAGGGAGTGTTGAAAATGCAACAAGAAAATCCTTATTTAATGATGTCATTGAATTAAATTAGGAATAAATTTTTAATTCCACATCAAATGACAACTTGTATTAGTTAACTAAGTTAATTTCACTTAGTTGGCCTAAATAATTCAAGTTGAGGGTATAACTTGAATCATCTAGAGTGTCTTTTATATTATCGAAGCCCTGGTTGACTTTATTTTGAGTGGTAATTAATTAATTTAGCTTAACTGAGTTAAAGTTAGTTAAAATAGTTCGAACTATTAGAGGAACTAGTGGGGGGTCTAGCAGTGTGGTGTTGCCTGCAGTGATGAACAAGTTGGTTGATGATTCACTCATAAATAACTGATGCATGTTAGATAAGAGAGTTACTGAGTTGAGATTGGATTTCAAGGAAATGTACTATCAATTGTATAATCATCTAAATTGTATAGGTGGTGCATGAAATCAAAGGAAGACCTATGATTGATTACAAAATTCCAATTGAGGAATTCCATAATTAATAGGTGCTAATTAACAAGGAAAAAACACATGGAAATAGGGAATTGAGAAAGCGCGAAATTGGTTAAATATTGGCCTAGGCCTGTGTAGGAAGCTGTGAGACAAATAGAGATAACGCAAAGGTTGCTCGGGCTTGAGCAAAGCATTGTAATTTTCTTGTATTTTCTTACTAATGAAATATATAGATAGAAAGGTTGTTTAGTTGTGGCTTTCCCCAAGAAATCATTGTGTAATGGGTTGATCGAATTCTTTCTCTTCTATGCTTCGTGATTACGTCATCGTTTAATTGTTTTCGCTGATGAATAGATTAGATTAAAGTCTATTGTTTTAGCATATTATAATCAATATTTTGGATCTACAGGAAGTTTCTACATATATTCTTCATGCAAAAGAAGGATGAGACATTCTCTAAATTCATATAATTCAAGGCACTAGTTCCGAAAGAAACTGGAAAGAAAGTGAAGGCTCTCAGGAGTGATAATGGAGGTAGTACATGTCAAATGAGTTTAAAAAAAATTGTGCAAAATAAGGCATTCAAGTACAACTGAAAACACCCCACAAGCCACAACAAAGTGGGTTAACAGAGGGGAAGAACTGTAGCATTGTGGGAGAAGTGAGGGTGATGTTACATGATCAAGTCCTACCTTTACATTTGTGGGTTGAGGCATGCCAAACAACAGTCTATTTGTAGAACCAAAGTCCTCATCAGATTCTGGGCATCATTACGTTGAAGGAGTCTTTCTCGTGGATAAAGTATGATGTGTCACACTTCAGGATTTTTGGAGCCTCTGTTTACTACCACATCTCCAAAGAATCAAGGAAGAATTTATAGCATACAATAGAATTGGGGGTATTTTTTGGTTATAGAAAAACTCCCCACAACTCGTTTGTGTATGCATCATTCCTCAGAATGAAAGTTATTCAAATGGATGTAAAATTTGATGAATACAAAACCATGTGGTGCTCTCTTAAGAGCAAGCTCTAGATACCACTAGAACAAGATTTCTTAGCTCCAAAGGAGGATCCCCGGGAAATTTTGGAGCATCCAAAAGTTGAGGAGTAGAGACTGGATACTGCCATTAAAGTAGAGCCATATAGAGAAGGTAGGAAAAGGACAAAGGAAGATGAGATACTTGTACACGATGTGAGGGATAATGTGGGTGCTCCTTCAAATAAGTGCAGGCAGAGAAGGTCACTAGATCAGTACACTCACTACATGGCTCTAAATACTGAACTTGTAGAGAATGATCCATCCTCTTTCGAGCAAGTAGTAGAACAATTTGTATGGGCTAATGCAATGGTGGAGGAGTATGAATCCATTATAAACAATAGTGTTTAGGAAGTGGTCTCAAGACCAACAAAAAATTCTATTGTGTGTTCGAGATTGATCTTCAAGGTAAATCATGCAACAAATGGAATCATAGAAAAGTACAAGGCTAAATTTCTAGCCAAGGGAAACTCTTATGTTGAGGGGATTAACTATAAGGAAACATTTACTCTAGTAGAAAGGTATTAATCCATCAGATCAATCCTTACTTTGGAAGCACGGATGGGGTGGAAGATCCACCAGATGGATGCGAAAACAACATTCCTCAATGGAGTTATTGAGGAGGAGGTGTATATCAAGAAACTAGAAGGCTTCAATGATTTCAATTGGGAGTCTCACATGTGTAGATTCATGTGAGTGTTGTACGGTCTCAAGTAAGCATCTTGTGCTTGGTACATCAGGATCGATAACTATCTCACCAATTTGGGCTTCACCAAAAGTGAAGAAGATGCAAACCTCTATCATAATTTGGTAGAAGGTAAATTATTTATTATTGTCTTATATGCTAATGAATTGAATTTAACTAGTGATAAGAAGCTGAGCAGATCATGCAAGGAAGACATTTTAAGAGAGTTTGAAATGAAGGACATGTGTCTCATGCACTACTTCCTCAGATTGGAAGTATGGAAAGGTGATGGGGAACTGTTTGTCTCTTAGGTCAAGTATGTCAATGCAATACTACAAATGTTCTACATGGAAAGTTTCAAACCCATGGACGCACTTCTAGCATCAAACTGGAGAAAAGAGGATGTCACTTCAGGTGAGGGAGTGGACGCTACTATTTGCTAGCAGTTGGTGGGTTCACTAATGTGTCTTATGAATGCACAACCAGATATGTGCTATGTAATCAATCAAATGAGCCAAGTTATGGTTATGCCAACTAGCTTATTTTGGAGGGCAACAAAGCATGATCTATGGTACATCGGAGGAATGCCTTAATTTGGGCATTGTTACAGATGGACAGAGGGAGTGAAGATGTGTGGCTTCACTGATGCCAATTGGGTGGCGTGTCCGCGAGACTAAAAGAATACATCAAGTGGAGTTTTAAATGTTGGGCCCGCAATAGTTTCTTGGTACAGCAGGAAGTTAATATTTCTAGCACTCAACTCAATAGAAGCAGAACACAATATTGCAAGCAAAGAAACTGTGAGGCAATCTAGATGAGAAAGATACTTGTTGGATTATTTAGTCAGATAATGGATCCAACTGTGATATATTGTGATAATTAGAGTTACATCAAACTCTATGAAAATATTTTTTCCACGATCGATCCAAGAATATAGATATTTGGTATCACCATTTATGGGATTGTGTGCAGAGGAAAATAATGTTGTTGCAGTACGTTCCGATAGAGGAACAAGGTGTTGACATTTTGAAAAAGGCCTTGTCAAGATAAAAGTTCAATTTCAATAGGTGAAAGATACGGGTGGCTGATAATCCCATTCTTGATGAGAGGGAGTGTTGAAAATGAAACACGAAAATATGGGTTTGACATTTCCTTGTTCAAACTAAAGAAAAATTGAATTTCCATTTTATCATAAATCTTGGAGGTAGTTAACTGAGGTGACATGCCACTTGTCACTGAGATAAATTATTTTATTTGAGTTGGAGAAGCTTGAGTTTAGTTCAATATGATTGATTGTTAATTTCTAGCAATCTATTTTAGTTAAATTGAGCTATGGTCAATTAAACTAATTCTAACTATTGGAGGAACTGCTCGAAGGTCAAGTTGTGGAAGTGTGACTTGAACCACACTTACTGATCAACCAGGTAACTAATCAATCAACCCAAAATAATTAATGCATGTAGATGAATCGAGTTACCCAATTGAGATGGATATTCCAAGGCAATGTACTATCAATTGTTGATTATTCCAATGTGTACAGGTGGTGCATGGAGTGAGAGGAAGATCCTATAGGAATTCCACAATCCATTTGAGGGAATTTCCTAAATAGTAGGGGCTAATTTACTCAATGAACAACACAATGAAATAGGAGCTTGGAGTGCTTGAATATTATCTAAGTGTTGGCCAGAGTCAGTTAGTCAAGCAAAGAGATAGACTATACATTTGCATGTTGTGTGTAGGCTTGAGCAAGCATATGTATTCATATCTATTATTTGATTAATGCATAAGGATAGGAAGGGGTTTTGAGTAGTTTTTTTCCCCTAGATAAATATTTTTGCATTTTTTATGTTTCCTTTTTCATATATATGATTTGTGTTCTATGTTGTGAATGAACGTTTGCAGAGCTGTAGAGTAGCTTCAAGTCTTGCGATTTAGTAAATTTGATGAGATGTTTCTAATCTACCATGTAATTAATACAGTAACGTCATAGTTCCTAAGCCATTTCCTTATAATGAAAATACATACATGACTTCATGGTGCATCATACATTTCTATGTGAAATGATGGGGACAGTGAATATCATGTAGGTATGTTTACTTTATGCTAGTATAACACACCCCAAAGGTACACCACTCTATTACATGTGATGTGACATAAATTGTTTTTGATCATGTAATAATGGAGATATTTATGTCCTGTAGTTTCCAACGCTTCCATGTATTTTTTCAATTTCATGGCAAGTCATATAAAAAATACACCACATACCTTTATTCACAGTCCCACACTTTATAATGACATGACCCCTAACCATGTGAGCCACCATGTCATTGTTGCATTAAAATCATATGTCAAGAGTCAGCACAATCCACAATAATGTGTCTTCTAGATGAAATGTCAACTAACCTCCATTGCACCCACTCATACAATGTCTTGATGATGTCATGTTGATGCCTAGGTGGATTGAATCTATCATGTGGAATTCCCCAATACTATCATGTTTCACACAAAATCTGATCACTTAGTCACATGAAAGGCTCATACCTACATTCCACACGTCACGCCATCAACGTGCCACATTATCAGCTTAGCCAAATCATGAGTACTTGTAACTCATGCTCGATGTGGCATATTCCACTTCAACTTAGGTATTGGGTCCCACCATGGTCCTAGACCTCTATGAAAAGTAGTTATTTTTCATTCATGGACAAAGGGGGATCTACATCGCGCCCTCTATGAACATCACAAACATTCCCAATCATGGAAAAACCATTAGTCATACCTTTGCGACACAACAACAGTATTAGTGAAAGGTGAGAGGAAGTTTCCCATCCCACACCTTGGGCCAACCACACCCCCTTCCATAAAGAATATCTTGGCATAATTGATGTGGTGTGACATGAATATTTCGTGGTGATTAACAACAATTTTCCCATCCAAAACTTTGTTAACTCAATGCCTTAATAAATTTCATAATTCTTCCTTGTAAATTCATCAAGTTTTGTTTGGTCCGAGCACCAGCCAAAAATCGATGAACCCACGCTTGAAGTCTTAATAACTTCAACAATATTACATGGCCATTTCCTTACACTATAATTCAATATTCCAATATAATATTGCTACTGCCATACATATAAGAAACTCACATGGTCTCTTATCATGTTATGAGTAACATTTGATTAGAATAACTCACCAACTCTATGGCATAGATATTTCCATTCCACTATAGCATAAAATACATGTATTTAAGCACATCACACAGTTCAATGAGATTTATTGGCAATTATTCATGTATAACATATAATGTAATTTGAGAACAACCATAGGTGTTTCCAGGAAAACTAGTGTCTTTTTGATTTGCTAGTCCCACTATGATGGGTAGCTATCTTAGAAACAAAAAATCAAAGCAATTTGGGATTTCCTTTATATATGATAGATAAGAGAGAAGCAAAGAGGACCAACTTGGACCTTTCACTTGATTCCTTGCTTGATTTCTCTCTCCCTTTATAGAGCTTTCCACTCCTCTGCTACTTGTCCCGCTTAGAGAATAGCTATAGAACCAAAGTAACAAAACACCATCAAATAATCTTGATCTATAATATCATAAACAATGCAAAATTGGAAATACATTGACCATCCAATTGCATTCATAAATAACAAGATTAAGAAATACACGATTGTATGGAGGAAAAATCAAAGAACTTTATTAATATTAGAAATAGAAGAGAGGATTACAACCGAGCTGTCTAACCGAGCATCATCTTCCCAGCATCAAATCTCTCTTCACCTCATGAAAAGCAATATCACCCAACAATACAATGTTCCTTCTCAAGGAGAAACCAACAACACTTCGTTACAAATTACAAAATTCCAGCCTCTAGATCTCTCAGATGAGGGATCCATTTATAGATGACTTGCAAGGGTGTGAGTCAGCTTTGGGTTTTTTATTAGTGTCATTCCACGGATAGTTCTTGGTTCCACTTGGAGATTTCATTGATCTCTTACTCATACCTGGGCGAATTCAGAGAGGCAAGTGTCATAGGAGAAGCTTCTGGAAGATTTTATGAGCATCCACTTAGCAAATTGTCTCATCCATTTTTCCATTCTCACTCATCACACCCTACAGAAGGCCTCTTCAATATGCATCACACCTAGCTAGTGTAACAGCCAGTATGCATCGCACCTTGACCATGGAGCAGTCAGTATGGTCCAGTTTTTGCCAGTTCTGAGTGGCTTTTTTGAGGTGGAACTTCTCGGAAATGATGTAATCAGCTGACCATGATACTTTAGGGTATGAAACAAAACTTTTAGGGGTTGAAGATCCATTGGTTTATCAACATATGTGATTGGGGTTGAAGTGCCGAAATATGTCTATAACAGTTGCCCCCTAAAGCATGAGGTCGTAAATCTTTTGATGTTGGGTGAAATGCTTTATCATGAGGATCTAAGGAATTCTAACTGGAAGGTGACCTATATAAGATACAATACAATACATCATCATCATATTATTTTCATGATATAGCTAAGGCGGGCATTCCCATTCTTAGCTTTATAAGTTCATTTTCATGTACATATAACAGATAATCGTCTACAGTTGCAAACTGGTGATTCTTCATATGAAGGGTGATCATCCCTCGCTTGGATGACCATCTATGCAACTTCTATGTACATTTGATGTCTTTATATTCTTGAATATATTGCAACCCGGATGGATGAAACTAGATCTAGGGTCTTCAAACTCATTCAATCCTCGCTCGATGTAAAATTCGATCCATGTGAAAAGATGTTCTAAAGTCAAACATGGAAATACATCGCCTGATTACTAGCCAATGATGTATATTGTTAACTGGTGTGAGAGGGATCACCGATAATGATAATGACCCTCAAGGTACTGTAGTACAATTCACGTGGTGTGAATATATGAGTCGATGTCGAACACCAAGAAAAATATTTCAGTCGAAGGCCATTGATGTAAAACTGTCGTTGGAAGTGAGAAACTTGCCATTGAGGCATGCAAGCTTCAAACTACTGAAAGGGTTGTTTGTAAGTCAACTTCTTGGATAATGAGCTGATGTCAACTAGAAGTGACCCGTCGTAGGAGGGCCTTGATGTATCCCACATCTACGACACGAAATGGAGCAAATGATTTTCTGGAGGTGAAAACAATCTGATGATACAAGGTTCAGGAATGGCGGTCATGAAAAACGGAGAGTGAAGGTATTGCATTGGATGAGGCATTAGCTGGGCGGTAAATTCTCTGAATGACTTCTCTTGAACATATTGGCAACACTAAGATGGATTGGTAGCGTTAACCCTAAAAGATGGATGGTGTGGAGGACCAATGGTGATATGACCGGTGAACGAAATAACCCAACCCAACTCAATCATGGTGATGGAGTGAAAGCGTCATGTTCAAGAGCGACCTACTACCTATAAAATTCTTCAAGTTTTCTTCCCTTTTTCCCCAGTCATTGTTGACCAGTACCTCTTTATTTTTGTCAAGATTTAGGAGGATAACATATGCTTTTTCTATAATTTTCCCTTCAGGAAAACCCGTCACTATCTTTTAGCGAGCCTAGTGACAGTGAAACTCATTCTTGTCTGGGTGGACAAGTTTGTCGCAATTGTTTTAATGAGTTTAATGACAAGGATAACTCGGTCATTTTCATGTTTAGAGAGTTTGAAAAAGGATGAAAGGGAAGCTCTAACAGTCCTTTTTCGTAGCATAATCCCTTAAGTCTGAAAAAGTATAAAACAATATGAAAGGGATGACTTTTCGATCGCTTTAACGAGCCAAAAAATACAAGCAGTTGATAATTTTGTGGGATAATCCATTGGGTCCAAAAATATTAAAATGTACACGAGGGTGGTGCTTCCCTTTACTTTAACGAGCAAGAAAGGCCAGTAGATCGGCAATCTTTTCATATTTAACAAGTCTTAAAAGAGCTAAAAGGGACTCGTTTTTGAGGAACTAGTGATGTTTTCGAGTAGCAACTGGTTCTAGGTAAGATTGGAACTTCTCAAAACATGGTAGCGTGAAGAGGGTGGCTAACAAAATCACTCATCACAGTTGTTCCTCAAAAGGGTAAACAATCAAGTGGAAGCGTATGATCAGCCAAAAGAATTGAGGTGATGGTAGAACACAACGAAGGCTCAAAAGGTTGATAGCATGGCAATCATAGAGGTCGTTTACTGAAGGCGGGTTTATTTTTTTAATGCGCTTGAACCTCGCATCAACATATGCTCAGTAGCGGGTTTATTTTTTAATGAGCTTGAACCTTGTAGAAACATTTCTCATTAGTAGGTTTATTTTTTAATGAGCTTGAACCTTGCGGAAACATTGCTCATGCTAGTTGTTAAAGATGTCCCTCATTGGTAGGTTTATTTTTTACTGAGCTTGAACTCTAGAAGAACATGTGCTCAGTTTCCTTTTTATGTATGCTAGAAGCGACCAAACTACAGAGCTAACTACCCGAAAAGCTAAGGAACTACTAAGAATACGTAGGATGGTTTTGTCTTTTGTCTTGAGAGAACCCTTCCTTTTCTTTGTCTGCGCACTGCACACAAAGGTGAATGGTGATCAGACCAATCACCTAACCTAAGAAGTTGAAACTAAAAACCTAAAAATCTAAAAACGCTAAAAAGCTAAAAAATGAAAGTGGTCATTTTTCACTTGCATACAAACGTTTGCATGCCCCCAGGTATTGAGAAAAGGAGAGTCTCTAGGTTACCATATGGAAGTCCCTGTGGTTAGGCAAGATTGTTACTGTTAGTGTCTAGAAAAAAGAACACTTCCTTGGGTTTGTCCATCGGAATAGACAAAGGTGAATGGTGTGAGCTTCCAATCACATAACCTATCTGGAAACCTATCTTTTCAATTGGGTTCATGTGCTGAAGCAGACCAGGGTGGATGCCCCCTAAGCTTCATTACATTCACCAGACTACTTGTTTCAATCAAGTGGATGGAATGAAGGTTGAATAGACACTCTTGATGAAAAAAGACCATTTAGGGATGATGTTTGACTTGTAGTTGTGTTTGAACCAGGAAATGAAAGTTGGTTGATAAGTTGTACCATTTTGCCTTCATGTGGGAAACACATCACTTGGAAGAGTGTGGAAACAATCGCTTCCATGCTATATATATAGTCACATCCAAGAATAATATTGTAATCTAATGTTCCTTGGACTACCATCATGTTCAAATGAATGGTTTTCCTTTTCAAAGTTATAGGCAACTTTGGAAGGATCCCTAACGGTTGACTAGTTCCTCTATTAAAGCCTGACAAATTTGAGTAACAGGCATAAGCGATGGCGAACCAAGTGATTTCCAAGTAGTTGAGGAAAGGAAACTCACTGAAGCCCCTTCATCTATGATAGTTCCAGACACGATCATTTTGTAAACTTGTACTATGATTTGGAATGGTACATCAGATGGAAGGCGGGGTCTTGCTAGTTGATTCCAATCAAAGGAAACGACTAGACTATTGGGAGGGGGTGTCAGATAAATGGCTTGATGAATCCCTTGAACTAGGGGACCTTCCTCCTATTGTAAAGGAATGTGATGATTTCCCCCAAGTTCATTAGACTCTGTATTAACAAAAATAATTTGAATGACATCATTTTCATTCTCTTTGGAAATAGTATCATCTAAAGGCAGACCTTCTGAAGGCAAGACTGGGTCAACTGCCATCTCAACCTGTTGAATTTGGTTCGGTATGGACTCAGAAATTTCACTCTCAACGATAGCCATTTTGACCGACGATTGACTTACATCAGTCATATTTTCAACTAGCGATGGACTTGGTAAGAGTTTCTTGCAGCCAGGTGGAAGTTGCTGCAATGAAGCAGGATGATTATGAAATATTCTCTTGGCCTCATCTAGAAAAGGAGAACAGGGAAGGTGATGGTCTCCTTCACATAATAGACATGGAGTTTTGACCTTTCTTTCCTTTCCAGGACTTTCATTTTCACTAGTTGATGGTGTGTTGTCGACCTGATCGCCAGAGGTCGATGACACCAAATGGTGAAAAAGGGGAGACCATTCTCTCAAGGACCACAGAATGCAAGGAGAATCTTAGTGAAAATGGTTTCCTTTGCAAATTAGACAAGGGTATCTAGGAGATTTAATGTGTGGATTTTCACCAAATGATTCATTGTTGCCCCTTGGTTAACTAACTTCTTCTTCTTCTTCTCCTTGCCTTTCTTCATCTTCTTAGTCACTTGATTTTTAGTATCACTAGTTTCACCAAGTGAAGAGGAAGAAAGGCGAGAAACAAATGAAGTAGAAGGTGAAGGGACAACTTCAGTATCATCTATTTTTTTATTCGATTGTTGAGGAATCATGGTGCTTTGAACGACAGAGGTTGAGAATAGCCATACTAGCAGGCCAATTGTGATTCGTGGAAGGGACAATGTAGCCATATACGAAGCATCAATATCTCCCCAAGAAGAGAAAGGACTAGGATTCCCCCCAAGAGGGATTCCTTGATTGGTGGACTCCATTACCTCAAACTAAGATCAATGAAGGAATAGGGATGTTATTCCAAATTAAATAAATTCAAAACTTTGCTTTTTCAATTTTTAAGAGTTGAGAAAAAGCTAAAGATGACTCTAGTCACCTTCAATTTTTAATGAGCCTAAAGTGACAAGAGCTCAGATATACCTTTTCTTTTAAGGAGTAAAAAAGGAATGAAAGTGACTACTCTTGAAATCTAGAGAGAGGGATTACCAAATCAGTCGCAAAACTACAATATACACCTTGGTGGTAAATTAAAGAGAAATTACCAAGGACTTATGTACATTAGTCAATCTTCCCAAATGTTGTGTTTAGTGTATTGCGATCGATAGGGCGACAGACACGGCTTCGTATGGATAAAGGATATCAGCATATTATGGTCTCCCAATATATACTCGACGGTATGGGGAGCACAATTCCGTATTAGCACTTGTCGTATCAAAGAGGAGGAATCACCCAATCTTCGATGAAAACGATAGTTACCAGCTTTTACGACGCCAAAACACGTTTCTAGCCTAAAATTCTAGATGTGTTGCATTAGGTTCCAAAGCGTTTTTATGTTCATTGAGATTTATTTTAGAGTTGATCTTGTTTAGAAGTTTGTCTTTCAAGTTTCACCGCGTGATGTAGATGTAAAATTCCTAAATATGCAATCTAAAATGATAAACAGTCATTTATTTTCTTTTAGCAATGAAAAACCTAGCTACTAAGGAAAGAAGATAACGATTCTTTCAATAGAGAACAAAGAGCACACACTAAATGCACTTTTCCTAAATCATTTTCCACATACAATCTAAATGAAAATTCACATGCATATATTTGTTTTTTGCTTCCTTAATGTGAGAATGGCAAAAAGGAAAACTAAGTACAGATCTAAATTATTTTCTTCAAAGTGACATTTCGACAATTTCTTTTCAAAGTGAAAGGAAGACTAAAATGACACTTTTCGATTTCAAATAGGAAACTTTTTTCAACACTTCAAACATTAACAATTCAAATCAAATACAATGGCAAAAGCACAATCGACTATCTAGAGGAGGAACACTTTACAACACCTCTTTTTAATCTAAAATGACAGTTATGACACTTTTGCATCAAAAACGACAGTTTGATTAAGCTATTTTTGACAAAGAAGGACTATAAATGGTGGACAAACACATAAAAACATTTACAAATCCTAATCAATGGAGGCTGAATAATGTAAAGGAAAGAGGCTTCAGCAATGAGATATTGATCATAAACAACAAAACAACTTAATAGAGTTGAAAACAAGGAGGAAAAACCCAAATTTCAAAGAGAGAAATAGGATTACTTAGTCATCGCACCTGTCCTTAACAAAAACAGGGATGCATCTCGCCTGCTACACATAGGAGGTATGATGCATACTGGTTTCTAGTTACAGACAATGCGATGGGCCAGGGAGCAAAACTGAGTTGGGTTTTTGATCAAAATTTGCAGCTGAGTTCAGTGATTTAAGCTAAGCTATGATGAACAGTAAAACAAAGTACATGGGTATGATCTTAAGAGGTTATTGAGCTACCACAAGGGCGTTTAGGATGCTTGTAAGTCAGATTTTCAGTTCATAAACCAACCTGGAGATTCACTAAAGCAACATTCATCTACTTTGTAATTTAATAGCAAGAGCAGTTCGAAGGCTATCTAGCTAACTTTAGGCTCTTTCTGTAGTTTATAAAGAAAACAAAAATAAAAAACAAACAAACTATTTGATCCCCAGCAAAGTCACCATTTTGTTTTCGGGAAAACTACTATATTTTCAATCTGCTAGTCCCACTAAGATAGGTAGCTATCTTAGAAACAAACAATCAAAGCAATTTTAGATTTCCTTTATATATGATAGATAAGAGAGAAGCAAAGAGGACCAACCTAGATCTTTCACTTGATTCCTTGCTTGATTTCTCTCTCCCTTGATAGAGCTTGCCACTCCTCTCCTACTTGTCCCGCTTAGAGAATACCTGTAGAACCAAAGTAACAAAACACCATCAAATCATCTCGATCTATAATATCATAAACAATGGAGAATCAGAAATACATTGACCATACAATTGCATTCACAAATAACAAGCTTCACAAATACACGATTGTATGGAGGAAAACTAAAAGAATTTTATTAATAGTAGAAATAGAAGAGAGGATTACAACCCAACTATCTGACCCAGTATCATCCTCCCAGCATCAGAGCCCTCTTCACCTCATGAAAAGCAAGATCACCCAACAATACAATGTTCCTTCTTACATACAAACCAACAGTACTTCCTTACAAATTACAAATTTCCAGCCTCTAGATCTCTCAGATGAGGGATCCATCTATAGATGTCTTGCAAGGGTGTGAGTCAGCTCTAGGTCTTTTATTAGTGTCATTCCACTGATAGTTATTGGTTCCACTTGGAGATTTCATTGATCTATTACTCATCCTGGGCGAATTCTGAGAGGCAAGTGTAATAGGAGAAGTTTCTAGAAGATTCCAATGAGCATCCACTTAGCAAACTGTCTCAGCCATTTGTCCATTATTTCTCATCGCACCCTACAGAAGGCCTCTTCAGTATGCATTGCACCTGGCTAGTGTAGTAGCTAGTATGGATCACACCTTGACCATGGAGTAGTCAGTATAATCCGTTTTTGGCTAGTTCTGAGTGGGTTTTCAGGTGGAACTTCTGGGAAATGATGTAATCAGTTGACCATGATATTTTAGGGTATGAAACAACACTTTTAGGGGTTGAAGTTCCCAAATATGTCTACAACAATAGGTAACTAGTCATATCAACAATTAAACATGAGCAAATGAATAACATTCCATTCAAGTGCATATCAACATCATAAGGACTTGCAACTTCCGTACAATTAAGATAGCCATTCACAACCATCACACTGTAACACAAGTGGATACATATTCCTCATTGATGGTGTTGATATAACCACTACCATAGAATAATAGTAATCATCTTTCATATTTCGTAAACATATACAAGTTACAAGTAGCTTATCTTAGAAATAAGATGATTGGAAACTAAGAGAGGGACTTCAACTCTCCTCTTAACTATAGGAAAACTGCACTTCTATCCTTTCTTGGAGTAACCACCCTCAAGCTAGATTCAAAGTTTGAGAGTGAAGTGCTGAAGCAAAATTCGCACTATTCATTCACAACACATGGCAATGTAGAGCACACAATGCCTCCACATGCAATTGAAAGGAATCCAAAACACATAGTTCCTCCACCCAAATAGTCACTTCTGAGATTATATAGTCCAAATTTCCTCCATTTGTAAGATGACAAGAATATATAGCACAATGTGTCCACCCCACAATCACTTACAGGAATCTAGAGCCCCAATGTCTCCATTTGATTACCCTACAAGAATCTACAACCCATAGTGCCTCCATAAGAATTTTAGTAGGGATCTAGAGCACACCATACATCCATTTGACAACTTTCATGGGGATCCAATGATCCATGTGGACATTGTTGGCTACCCTCCTATTCCACCTATACCCCAACATTGTTTCTTTGAGTTTCATCAATTGTAGCATAACTTACTATTTTCGGAATTTTTTTAGGTCCTAAACTTCCGGAGCCATTTTCAGGCTCTAAACAACATTTTTTTTTTAAATGCACCAAGCCCATAGCCCAGAGGTAGTGGCTTTCCCAAAAAATGTTTTCCTTGGATAGATATTTCTAACAATGTATTTTTCACACCAAACAAAGATACATGGTGAAATTGCGACCCCATAACAACGTCTACAAACATTTGGTGCTTCATCTCCTCGGGTTATTTTTTTGGATGTTTAGGGTCTTACCATTTTTTCTCAATAATAAAAATGCCTATGAGCTTCATTGTAAAAAAATTCAGAAGGCATGTAGTAGTCACATATCTTCCCAGAGATAAGTTAAAATCACCTAAGCTAGGTTATTTCCATTATGCATGTAAAAAATTTAAGTATTACATTTTAATGAATTGAAGTTCTATTTTCGTTATAGCGTTTTGTTTCCATTTAAATTTGTATTTCATTTTGTTCCTACATAAATCTGGATAAGTGGTATTAGATTGGTCTAATCTTTCTTTTTTCTTTAATGCATGTCCCCAAAGAGGTTGGGGTACAAGGAGTTAGGACTTGAACTCGTTGAAACCTTGTAAGACCGACCTCACTGAACCTGACTTCCTTGTATGGAGGAAGAAATAAAATATGAAGTAGAAGAATCTCTCTAGCAACAAAGGAATGATATGATGGATCAATTTGCCCAAATCCTTCAGTGGGTATTAATGGGCAAATAATATTCATACAATAGCCACCTCAAAGGTGCCACCCCATTTAAGGTAAAAGTTAACTTTCGCATTCCTGTAATTGAAGGCGAAATAGATGTAGATGTCAAAGATAAATGGTTAAATGTACTAGAAGTATATTTTTTAGTTCATGATTTTCCAATAGGGAAAAGATTACTTTTTCCTTCCTCAAGCTCGCCCCCCACATCAAGGACTAGTGGGAAACCTACGTTGAGAAGAGAGATGAGAAGGAACCTCACTATTTTCAACCACGCCCACTTGGAAGTATTTTTGAGACATCGTCAATGAACAATATTACCCTGTCAATGGCTATGAAGGTAAGTACATAAAATGGACCACACTCTGACAAGGAAGGGACCAAGCCATGCTTGAGTTCATAAATATTTTTCATACCCTTCACACAAAGTTGGGTATCAAGTATTCTTAGTGAAATATGGTAGTCAAGTACTATAACTATCTACACAAATATATTCAAGACAATATGGAGTTCCTGGACATCTTCTCACTTGGCACTACACACTAATATGTTGTCAAGATCGGGAAGAAATTTAAAGAGAAGAAGAGAGACTTTGGATATGTGAATTTGAAGTAGGGAAATGGCACCCCAAACCACAGAAAAAAGGAAAAATTGAAGGTTGGTGACCCAATACAACCCATCGAAGCCATAAGAAAATAATATCACCATGAATATAAAGATGGACACAGGAAAATGGCGTGAATTCCATAAGAGCCCCACTCACAACATAAGTGAGTGTCATGTGAAGCAGTCACTCGTGGCTAAGTTGAAGGCTTCAGGCTCAAATTCATTTTCTAAATCTTAATCACCACTCAACAAAGGGAATCAAAAATGGAAGTAGATTATCAATGTACAGCCCAACACTAATGTCCAGAATATTGACTCAGAAGATCTAGAGGGAGGGGAGCGTCTCTTCTCCCGAATGGATGTGAGTGAAGGGACCTTTGCTACAATTCATTATTGACAGTGGGAGTTAAGAGAAACTCATCTTAGAAGAGGTCGTTAAGCTATTGGTTTTACCGACCACACCACACCCACAACCATGCACCACCAAGTGGCTCCACCAAGGACAAGGTCTCTGCTTTGGCCAACAATGTCACCTTCCCTACAACATCAATCCATTCATGGATGAGGGTTTTTTTGATGTTTCCTCTCTTGAATTCTATGACGTGTTATTAGGAAAAACATAATTGTGGAAGCGCCATGTTGTGTATGAGTCTATGCATGACTCTGTTATTATTACTTTGGTAAGTAAGCTATATAGTATACCACAGGTAGCCCCGCTTACTTCCATCTCTTTAATCTCTGCTAAGAAATGTAGTATCATCATTTCCTAGACTCGAAAAATTGTTTTCTTTCTGATTCACTCTCAAAGTAGGGGGGAGATCATGGTCACATCCATGGCCCCCGAGAAGGTTCCTCCTCACAACAAAATTAGGTGGATAAGGTCATGGAAGAATACAGGTACATATTATCCTCACCCATAGGGTACGTTTGCACTATTAGATCAAGCATTATATTGAACTGAATCCTTGACAACTTCTACCCAATGGGATGATATACCATTTCTCTATTATAAAAGGTAAAGAAATCAAGTAGAATATCTAGGATCTACTACAAAAAGGGAACATCTTACCAAGTTCCTCACCCTGTGGGATCTCAACTGCACTTGTACAGAAGAAGGATGGCACCTAGATAATTTGCATTGATTAGCATGCACTAAACAAAATCATTGTTAGGAACCGGTATCCAATCCCACGGATTGATGAACTTCTTGACTAGCTCAAGGGGGTCAAGTACTTTAGAAAGGTAAATTTTAAGTTTGGCTATGACTAGTTTCCAATAGAACCCAAAAATGTATGGAAGGCCACCTTCAAATCCAATGAGGGTCTTTTTTAGTAGTTGGTCATGCCATTCAAGTCGAAAAATTTCCGTGCAAATTCTATGAGGTTGATCGATGACATCTTGTGGCCCTTCAACAACTCATTCATGACTGTATATGTTAACGAAATGATCCACTTGAGAAAGAGTTCGGAAGAGAACTTGCAACAGATTCATCAAGTCCTTTAATCCCTGCAATAGAAAAAACTATGCGCCAACTTGGATAAGTTCACCTTTGGAATGAATTAGGTCCAATATCTGGGTTACATCATTGATGAGCAAGGTTTACAGGAGGATTTAGCTATGAATCCAAGTCATTTAGGATTAGCTAGCCCCGACCACTCTAACAAAGCTTCGTAATTTTTTTGGCCTTGCCAATTTCTATGATAGGTTCATGTTTGGATTCTCTCATATCGTTTTTCCTTTTAGATAGGTTAGAAAGGGTGGTGTGAGTCCCTACAAAAGGCATTCAATGAGCTGAAGTGCCACCTTTTCTTTGCACTAGTACTCACATTTCCAAACATGCAAAAACCATTTCAAATTGAGATAGACACTTCCATATATGATATTGGTGCAATTCTCACCCAACAAGGGCATTCAATGGTCTATCACAATGTGAAAAAAATTTAATAAATTTTGGAAATGCCCCACCTACGATAAAGATATGTATTCGATCGTGCAGTGTTTTTGGCAATGGAAACAATACATTATTGGGAAGGAGACAGTCATCCACACAAATCACTGGCCTATTCAGTTTATATAGATGCAAGGGAGGTTGGAGAATGATCACCATAAAAATTGGTCCACATATCTAACAAAATTTCATTCAAACATTAAACACAAGAAGGAAAACTCCAATCTTGTTACATATTTCCTTAGTCGACCACCAGTTTAGCATTGACTACTGTTCTCAACTGTTGTGGCCACAAGACCTCTCGATGGCCACAACTATACAAAAATGATCCATATTTCACCACCACATATGCTATGCTAGTTGATCACCATAAAGTACCATAATTCCACCTACATAATGCATTATTATGCTACATGAGATAACTTTTTGTTCCTTCAAGTGAGAATTCCAAGGTCATTTGGGAGGCACACTAGAGTCTGTTCTTAGGAAACTTAATGTGGAGAAAATTGTGGGAGTACTGTAGAAGTATTTTTATTAGCGAAAACTCTCAAAGAATGTTGGAAAATATATCAAATCTTATACTGCTTGTGCCATTTCCAAGAAAACCATCAAGATGCAAGGCCTATACACTTCCCTTCCTAGTCCTAGCTAGCACTGAGAGTCCATCTCCGTGGACTATCTGTCTCACCTTCCCTTCCATCTAGCATGGTAATGACTGTGTATTTTTGGTCGTGGACAGATTTTCTAAGATGGCTAGATGGTGGCCTACAAGAAGAGTATCATAGCAACAGACAGTGACAAACTCTTCATCCAAAACATGTGGGTGATTTTTGAGATCATCTAGACCATTATATTAGATCGGGATAATAGGTTCTTGAGCACATTCTAGTCGAGCCTCTGGTCATTAATGGACACCAACCTCATCAAGTCAACTGCATTCCATCCCTAGACTAATGGCCATATATAGGTCGTCAATAAGATGATAGTGCACATGCTACGCATGTAAAGCTCTAAGCTTCCACAAACGTGGGATAAGGTCCTTTCCTATGTGTAGCAAAACTATAAAAAAACTCTCCATAACTCAACTAGTCGCAGTCCCTTTCAAGTTGGTATGGGATTTCAACCATTGTGTCTGATTGATTTTGTCATGCTTCATGCAACAACACAAGCATAGTCTACACATGTACCATTTGATATTGATAAAGAAATCAGGTTTATTGAACACATCCAGCACATCCTCAAGTAGGTTCATGACATATTTGATAAAGCCAATGTATAAACAATCAAGTTATTAGCATAGGGTGCTACATAAGTTTTAGGTGGGTGACAAAGATTGGTTGCATTTGTAGAAGGAATGCCTTGCCAGAGCCCATCAGAAACTCCGACAAATATGATACGGGCCTTACAAGATTGCCAAGTTTGTGGGATACAATTGTTTCAAGCTTAGAATCCCCCCATTCCTCGGCTCACACCCAGAGTTCAACATTGATTGCATTCGACCATACTTTCCACCATTGCTTGACACTTCAGATATTGCTGAGTAGCTGACATAGATAGAGATGGACCCATATTTCATGGAACAAACCATGATTGATCAAATCATGGAGATGGAAATTAATAACACTCATCGATAAAGAATACAACTTTAACATGTTGTCAAAGATGGCTAACTCCTACACCAACGCAAGTGGATCAATAGGGCCCAAGTTCAACAAAAGTTTCCCCATCTCATGGAGGTACTCAATACAATGGGGACCATTTCTTCCTAAGGGGGAAGGATTGATCTAGGTGGAAGTTGGTAGCCTGCCACGTATTCAACCTACACCGTCAATATTGTTTCTTTCAATTTTTAATTGTAGTGCAATTTACTATTTTTGGCAGTTTTTCAAGTCCTAAACATTTGGAGTTGTTTTGAGGCTCTAAACGACAATTTTTCTGAAAAACACATCAAGCCTATAGCCCATGGGTAGGGGCTTGCCTAGAAAATTTGTTTTCCTAAAATAGATTATTGCAATGATGTATTGTGCATGCTAAAAGAGATCATATGGCCAAACTATGACCCCATGCAGTTGTCATTCTAGCTAATCCTAAGGGCCTACAAATGTTTTGTCGCTTCATCTCCTAGTGTTAGTTTTTTGCACGTTTATGGTTTTCACATTGTTTCTTAATAATGAAAAGTCCTTCGACCCTCATTGTAACATAGTTCAAAAGTTGTGTAGCCATCACATCTCTTCTCATAGATAAGCTACCATCGCTCGAGCTAGTTTATTTCCATTATCCATGTAAATGGTTGGAGTATTTTGTTATTAATGAATTTAAGTTCAGTTTTCATTGTAGTTTTCTGTTTCTATTAGGTCTTCATTCTATTTCGCTCCTGTATAAATCTGAAAAATACAAAGCCATCTTCGCAGTGTCAACCTATGAGAATTAAGATAATGCCTAGAGTAACTAGTGTTTCCACCTACTTTGAAGGAATCTGGAGTCCACTTCCACCGTATCTTCTCAACACCTCAACTTCACCTTTCTACAATATTCACCAACTAGCACCCAAGCCTGAGCATACGATGAGTCTCGTTTAATTCTCCCATGCATTCATTCTTGTTGTAGGACAATCATTTTACATTCGTATTCTTGTTCACTTATTCACTAGTTATCATTTGATATTTTTCTCTCTCTACATAAAGCATGAATTCTATCATCATGAGAGTCCCCTCCCCCCTCTTCCCTCATTCCTTCCCTTACTTCCTTTGTATGTTGACCAATGTCCATTGTCCAACAACACCATCTCATCCTTTCCTCATGAGGCCATATTCCAGTGTAAATTATTGTACCATGGAACAAGGATATGGTTAATGGCTAGTTGCAAGATTCAAAATATGGCTACTTCCCTAAGTCATTCCCAAGAAGCTTCTACTCCCAAATATTCCAAATTTGTGTCCTCTCATTCAATACAATGATTTTTATGTTCATAATTATTTACAATTATACATAAAATATTTAAAAGATGGATAACCAAGAAGGGTTATTACAGACTCCAACGGCCTTAAGGAAAACCATCCTTGATGTGGCTCGACCAACGCCCCCCCACCAAATAAGTCAATTAAGGGCCTTTCCTTAGCTATACGAAGCCAAAATGGACTACCCACACACCAGATCAGTAGTCCCCCAGCCACCCTACATATCTTCGTTGAGTCAAGAAAAACAAAAAATGTACAGTGAGCTTTATATAGACAACTCTTTTACATTTACATGTACATTTAAATTTTCTCATCCAACAAACAAAATGGATTAGGTACCCTAATTTTCTCATCCATCTACTGAGAGGATACATTTGGTCCAAAGTGCCTCCACAACATCTTGACGTGCCCGATTAATCGATTTCGTAGCATGAACTACCTCTAATCCAGAATGCAGAGTGGATCTAGTTGAAATTCTCTCCCAGATTGTACCTGTATCATAAACTAATCAACAATATGATTAGTAGAATTTACATACTTTTGAGAAAAGAGATATCGAAGAAATCACAATCTTTCACTGTAATTGGCAAGGCCAATACGTAGGAACTAGCCCCACTCTTTCAATGATCTAAAAAAGTCCACAAAATCTAGGTGCTAGATTTGCACAAGACACAATTCTCAGTGAAATCTTCCATTGTAAAATGTGATGATAAACGTGTTCCCCCATAGGGAACTCCTTTTGCATTTTCTATTGATTTACATAGCCCTTATGCCTATCCTGAGCTATATTAAGTTGCTTCCTGGCATCAATTGCTTCTTCTTCCTTTTCTTTTAACATATTTGGCGCAATATAAACTCTTCTAATTGCATGATTCCAATTGATAGGTGTATGAATTTTCTATCATAATGAGCCTTAAATGGACTCATTCTTAATTACTCTAAGAACCCATTATTATAATATAACTCTACGAAAGGTAGAATTTCTTTCCACCTCTTTAGGTGATGCATGTGATACGTTCTTAGTATTTCCTCCAACACTCTATTTATCCTTTTAGCCTTCCCATCCATTTCAGGATTATCAGTTGTGTTGAAGGCCAAGAAATTGAACCTTCCAAAACTAAGAGTTGAAATTAACACCCCTATCTGGGATGATCTTCTTAGTTACCCCATGCAATATCAATATTTTGCTTATGAACATTTGATCAATATCACTTTCCTTATGAGTGGATTTAATGGCTACCAAATTATCTACCATCCCCAGCTTATATAGCACCACCATTATGTCATCACACTACCTAGATATTCTTGGTTGTCCAACAATGAATTCCATTAATATGACTTCCCACTTACACAAAAGAGTGGGGATTGGCTATAGTAATCCCACAAAATGTCTACACTCTACCTTCACATGATGACATTCCAAGAACTTGGAAATTTTTGCCACATCATTCTTCATAACAAGCCCATAGTACATCCTTTTCATGGTTTTTATTATTTTCTAATAACGAGGGTCACTAGAATATGGGATTTTATGAAATTCATCCAATATGAGCTACTTCAAATCACCCATACATGGTATATACCATTCTGCTTTAATTTTTAGGAAACCATGATCTATATGAGAGTATTTCTTACTTAGTATTCCTTCTGGATCCTGCTACAAGCATTATATTATTTGTTAGTAGTGTTAATGTTGTTGTATTGCCTCCTAAATCTTCTCTTGGATGTTAACTTCACAAGAATTTATAGTTTCCACCACAACTATCTATAGCCTTCGACTCAATGCATTTGCTACTTTTTTCTCCTTTGCTTTGATCTACTTGATTTAAAAAAATAACTCACTAATCATGGCTAAACAACTTGCTTGTCTCACATTTAGCTTGGGTTGATCAAAGGAATACCTCAACCCTCCATGATCAAACATTGATGCAAATTTCCTTCTGAGGAGATAATGCCTCAATATCTTAGTACATGGGCTAGTTTTGACAATTCCAAATCATGAGTGAACTCCACTCATGTTCATTTATTTTTTTGGATTCATAGCACACTACCTATTATTCTTACATTAGGACTCCATTGAGCCCCTCCCTGTAGGAATTTGTGCACACCAAAAAAACTTTCTCTAGGTTTGATATTCATAGTATCAATGAATGTGGGAGAAAATATTTCAATTGCTTAAAGCTAGCTTCACATTTCGGTGTCCACTGAAACTTTACTCATTTTCTTTGTAACCGTGTGATTGGATGCCTAATTTTTGAGAAGTTGCGAATGAAACTCCAATAGTAATCAGCCAATTTGATGAAGGATGTTACTTTTTCCATGTTCTTAGGAGTAGGCCACTCCATAACGGCTTTAATCTTCTCTAGATCTATCGCTACTCCTTCTTTTCATACAATGTGCCCCAAATACTAAATTTGGGACTCAAGAATTCACACTTGTTGAGTTTGGTATAGAGCTTGTGCCATCTCATCAATTAAAATACTATTGCTAAGTACTTTTCATGATCCTCTAGTATTCGAATAAACCAAGATGACATTAACAAAAGCTAGTACAAACTTGTCCAAATATAAACTTAAAAACTTGTGCACTAGAGATATAAATACTGCTATTGCATTTGTGAACCCAAGTAGCAAAAATACAAATTCATAGTGTCGATACCTAGTTCTAAATGTAGTTTTATGAATTTCTTCATCTCTCATGTGTACTTGATGGTAAATAGACCTCACATTGATCTTTGATCAGACTTTAGATTCTCTCAAATGATCAAACAAATTATTGATCATGAGTAGATGATATATTTTCTTAATCGTAGCCTTATTTAGTTGTTAGTAATCAATACATAACCTCCAAATGTCATCATTCTTCTTTGCAAATAATATAGGTTCTCATGAGAGTGATATGTGGGGTTTGGTAGATCACATCCCTTTTAGTTGTAGTTGATATATACATATTTATTTATTTTTTTTTTCTATGTGGTTAATGGTCCCTAGCGATTGAGACTATTATGTTCATAGAATATTTTTATCACACAATTCTACGTGGAAGGATTACTTCTTGAGAGCTCCATCATGAAGCTTGACCCCAAGAGTGTCGAAAAAATTGAATCTATGACCTCTCAATAGCATAGGTGCTTTTAACAACATGGACTCGACAAACTAAGCTAACCGAAAAGGCTAATTAATAATTATTCCTATTTGAGAAAAAAATAAATAACAAACATATAAAATACTACTTAAATTAAGTTAAGAAATATAATATTAAAAAGAAATATATATTTAAATACATAAATTTGAAATAAATAAATAAATATATGTGTGATTTATAAATTATAAAACACACTTTCTTGAGTTATAAAGTAAGACAAATTATGGCCATGTGGCCAGGCTACATTCCCATATTTTTAATTATAAAAATAAAGTATTAAAGAATATCAGCTAATTTATTACTTTCTTTAGATAAAATAGACCATAATAATCTTAAAATAATCATTATACTTTCATAGCTATTATATTTCATAATTTTTTATAAATTAATTCTTAAGTATATAAAAAAATTCAATATTTATATATATATATATATATATATATATATATATATATATATATAATTATAATTTTTATATAAAATTAAAATTAAAATTGTTTTTGAAATGTGAAATTTATATAAATACAAATAATATTATTAAAAACTAATATACATATAAATTAATCTAATATTTACTAATTACTAATAGTAATAAAAAATATGAGATATTAACCCATTTTCATGTTTTGTATTCAAAATGATATTTACATTAAACAATATAATTCAATTGCATACTTAATAAATTCATAATTAAAATAAATTTATCTGAAAAATTAATATATGTTCACATGTATTCATAAAATCTTTTTTAATCTTTTTTATTGGTAATTTTCTTTTATAAATAAATAGATATGAACTTGATTATTTTATATGGATGTTAATATTTACCTCTCAAGTACTTTAATAGCCACTAAACTAGGTATCGTACAAAAAGAACAAGTATTTGCTTGATGTGATAGAGCTGGATGGTAATTACGATTCCAATAAGTAAGAAGGAATTATGATTGGTGCTTTATTACGCAGTCAGGTATGAGCTTAAAACTAGGTATTTGCTGGATGTGATACAGCTTTATGGTAATTATGATTACCAATGATAAGGCAGAAGGAATCATGGTTGGCGTTGTCTTTTCCGGACACAATTTTCTTTTTGTTTTAAATTTATCGTTGCTTGGAATTTGGTTTTTTTCCCAAACGTTTCGCTATATTAATGGTTATATTCTAGTTGGAATCTGATTTTTTGTTGTTTTAAATTTATTGTTGTTTGGAATTTGTTTTTTTTTCAAAAGTTTCACTTATTAAGGTTTATATCTTTTAGGATGAAAATGGATTAGTATTAACTATTTTTTTTTTAATTCTAAATTTAAAAATTTTACAATCAGATTTCCTAAAATTTTAACCAAATTTTTAAAAAACCTATATTGAAATGATAACCAATTTAAAAAAAAAAAAACCATATTAAAATTTACACCATTTTCTGAACAAAAGTATAGCCCTCCATCATGATTGGGCTACTTGAAAGTGAAAAAAGAACAATTCTGGTGATCAGAATGTATTAAATGAATCCAATTTGAGTGTTATGGTTGATATCAATTATTGAATTTATAATATAATAAAGATATTATAATTAAAATTCTGGTATTGGGTTGTAAGAGACAAAATCACAAATAATTGTATGTTATTTATCCATATCAGTAGTACATTATGGAAAAATTGTTGATATATGTTTCATCATATGATTCTATATGATGTTCAATGTTCTCATTTTATATGTCTCTCAGCTATATGTCATATATGTTCTCAGCTGTGGTCACCAATGTGATGAGATTTTTTCCTGTTATCCACAGAGCATAATGTATATATTTCCTCAATATAATATATTACTTTTCTTTCTGAAAAAAAAAAGTATCACTGTAATTATATGATAACATTTCAAGATAACATAATTAATCAAAACACAAATTCGCAATACCTCTAATCATATGTGGAATATTATGATTTCTTCTACAATATTGAAAGACCCTCGAAAATAAAAATATGAAAGCACTGAAAATAAAAGTAAAAATATTAATTCTTTTTACAAGTAGTTTTCTTTTATAAATAAATAGATATGAACTTGATTATTTTATATCGATGTCAATATTTACCTCTTGAGTACTTTAATACCCACTAAACTAGGTATTTGCTGATGCATACAAAAAGGACAAGTATTTGCTTGATGTGATAGAGCTGGATGGTAATTACGATTCCCAATAAGACAGAAGCAATCATGATTGCTGATTAAATTTAGGTATTTTGTTATATATACGAAAAGAAGCACACATATTGGCTGTGGTGATACAGCTTTATGGTAATTATGAGGCCATGGAATCATGGTTGGCGTTGTCTTTTCGGGGCACAATTTTACTCTCAAAGTTATTTTTTAATCTGAATTTTTTTGTTTATAAAGTTATTGTTAGTTGGAATTTAGTATTTTTTTCAAAAATCTCATTATATTATTATTTATATTTTGTGAGGGTGGAAATAGATTATCACTATTAAAAGTTTTTGAAAACTCTAAATTCTGAAATTTGACAATTAAATTTTCCAAAAACATCTAATTGCGAAATTTGACAATAAAATTTCCCAAAATTTTAACTAGATTTTTGCAAAAACCATAAATTTTAACCGGACTTTTACAAAATCCATATTAAAATTTACACTATTTTCGGAACAAAATTATAGCCCTCCATCATGATTTGGCTATTTGAAAGTTGAAAAAGAACAATTCACATGATCAGAATGTATTAAATGAATTTAATTTAAATGTTATGTTGATATCAATTATTGATATTATAATATAATAAAGATATTACCATTAAAATTCTGGGAGTGGGAATTGTTTGTAAGAGACAAAACCACAAATAATCGTATGACACAAAGTATCACTGTAATAATATGATAACATTTCAAAATAACATGATTAATCAAAACATAAATTCGCACTACCTCTAATCATATATGGAATATTATGATTTCTTTCACAAGATTGAAAGACCCTCGAAAATAAAAATATGAAAGCACTGACTCATATATTATTGCAAGCACAAACTTTATTGAAACATAACACTTTTGAAATATCCAAACACGAAACTATATGGATAATACTGTGAACGCTAAAATATAGTGATTGGCTTCATAATACTATGAAATAGCATGTAGGGCTTTCTAATTTCATTGTCAGAGACCTCTGTTGAGCATGCTCTCCAACCTTTTCATCGACTCCAATCTCTCAGCCGCCAATTTCTTCTTCGTTTTCTCAATGTAAACCTCTGCCTCTTTGTCTACAGTTGCGTCCTCAATTCTCTCAGAGCTCTTGTCTGTCTCACCTGCCTCTGGTTTAGCACTCTCACTAACTTTAGCTGCATCACTAGCTTTACTTGAATCTGCTACATGGTTTTCCCCAACTTTAGCTGTGCGCTGCATGGGGGTATGGCCTGCAGAAGATTTCTTGCTAATATCCTCATGACTAACTTGAGAGCCACACCCACCAAACAAGCGTGAAATTGCTTTACATACGCCAGATCTCTTATGTGGGTGTTGCTCAGGAGTCTCGGGGACTCGAACCCTGGGTCTTGTTGCCATTCCTGCACAGAGAAATATACAGATTTTCTTCGAATGGGAATATGTTTCTGTTCCTTAGTGAGGTTATATATAGAGAAGTGACAGGTAGCTTAGTTGATAAGCAATTGAAATTAAATAACAATTAAATTGATTGTGCAGCTAGTTGTACATTTTCATATTCCTCTTCACTGAACTTATCCTTCTTTTGAAGATCACGTGTTTGCGCTCCCTTCATGACGACATTTTAGACGTCATCATCTTAGTTTAGATAATATAAAAGGAAATAAAGCTAGGGTTAGAGAAAATTAAGTTACGTAAAGAATACTTTAGAAAGTCCGGGCCCTAACTTGTCCCGTGCAAAATTCAAAGTCAGTATCTTTTTCTCTATGGATATGCTCTATCAACCAAAACGAAAATAAAAAGAAAAAAGTTGTGTGGGTGGGACAAAGTATCCACATATTTAGTAAAAAATGAGTCGCATTGTTGGAGACAAGTGCATAGAGTTGGAGAAACTAATTTAATTTAATTGAGAAAATAAGTTCACTATTATTGTCTCTTCGCAGATCTCTCAAAGAATATAACTTTTCATAAATTCATGTGGGTGTGTCTGGTTATCCTAAAAATTAAGTATTTTAAATAAGCTATATATTTTTCATAACAATTTTTAATGGATTGAGTTACATGTTAATTATGTATTTTCAAGAAATTATAATTTTTTATATTTATTTTCATACATTGATTTAATATAAAATTATATTTAAAAAATAAGTAATAATTTATTCGTACTTTTATATGTTGTTTGACGATGTATTTATGAATATATATATATATATATATATATTTATGAATATATATATATATATATATATATATATATATATATATATTTAGTGAAATGTGAAAATATAAACTTAATATTTTATATATTTTCATTTAAATTGATTTCCTACACATTTATATTTACTTTGTAATTTTCAATATATAGTAAATAAATATGTTTATAAAGAAATGTGTTGTTGTTTTAATGATATGGTTTTGAAAAGTAGTCATGTTATTTAATATGACAAGTTTATATTTAATTAGATATTTATTTTTTTAAATCTTAAGGAATTTTAGTAAATGATTTGTGTTCTTGATATTTAAATTATTATTCAATGTATTAAAAATTTAGAAATAACCACAATTTATATTAAAAATAGTAGTGGATTGGCTTTTTATAAGAAGTTTTTTTGGGGTTAGATTTGATAAACTAATATTTAAAATCAATTTGTATACACCTTTGTGTTTCCTATAAATAATTTTTTTTTAGTTTAAATGTAATATAAGAAATACATTTTTGAAAAAGAAGAATTTGCTCTGTGTATACATATTTTTTAATATTTTTTAGCGTGTAGATTTTATGTTACTGATTTTCTTCATACACTTTATAATATGTGAACACATATAATATTACTTTTGGAAGAATATAAACTAAAATACTATAATTTCCCCAAAAAGTTGTAAATACTTTATTTACCGCTATAAGAACAAATTAAATAATTAGTGTTATTACCTATTTGAATTGAATAATATTTTTATTTATTGAAAATGAGTAATGATTTAATGTATCAACAAATTTTGTAACTTTTGGGTGAAAGAAGTTGAAAAGGCAGTTGCTGAAAAACCCTAACTATGCTGAAAAACCTTAACTACCTCCCCTAACTGTGAAATGCTTCTAAAGAAAAGGAAGGCATTAAAGGGAAAATTGCTAAGTCTGGTGATGACTAGATAACATGAGCACTATGTGCAAGCAACTTGCAGGAGACAGAAAGTCTCGTGAGCAAGCTAGGGGAGAGATTTGGTCCCGAAAGACAATCTCATGGTCGGGAGGATTGACTAGCAATGAAACCCAAAGGTTACCTCTATCATTGGAGTACTTCACTTTAAAGCAGCTCACGTATGGGGTACCTTTTGGAAAAATTATACTGCTGCACAAACTAAATTATGTGTCTTCTACTGTGAATGAAATGATGTAGAAGTGTGGGATCATGAATGATGGTGATGCTGCGATGAGGGTTTTACAGTCTAGGGTTTCGTCGAGGGTTTCATCGAAGGCAGGGTAGAAGGGGCGCCGAATGCTGGAGCAGCGTACAAGGGCAGAACACGGGCAAGAGAATCAGAGTAAAGAAAGTAGAGTAAGAAGAGTCCAAAAAACCAGAAGCCTGAGGGGTAAAAAGAATTTCAAGAACTAAAGGAAAGCAATGGAAACGGCGCAGGGGAGGGGAGAGATCCCCTCCTACAAAGCAGTGATAACGGGGGAAGCGCGGAAGGAACGTCAGAAGGAAGGAGACAAAACAAGCGAAGGAAAGACTTCAGCAACAGGAATGCAAAGGAAAACGGGAGCAACAAGCAAATTTCTGCCGAGGGCAATGAACAAACCCAGGTTCGTAATACCTAATAACAGACTAGAGAAATATAGAAGTTATATGAAGGATTATGCTTTGATCTGTAAATTTGTAGGATTCTGGCCAGTAGAGAAAGATCTTCTCAGATGGATCCAACAAAGGTGGAAACCAAAGGGACATGTGGAAATAAAGCTGGGGGCGAAGGGCTTTTTTACAGTAATATTCTTCAATCTAGAAGACAAGGAAAGGATCTT
This sequence comes from Pinus tabuliformis, assembly GCA_031772625.1. Taxonomy (NCBI): domain Eukaryota; kingdom Viridiplantae; phylum Streptophyta; class Pinopsida; order Pinales; family Pinaceae; genus Pinus; species Pinus tabuliformis. The sequence continues at coordinate 451,463,475 of CM062806.1, forward strand.
TGAGGAAGGACCTTACTTCATGAAAAATGTTGGATTATTTATGAGACAGTGGGTAGACTGTTACAACCCAGATAAGGAAAGAATGCTAGCAGCTCCAATATGGATCAGACTCTTTGGCTTACCAATAGAATTCTGGGACCCAGAAATCCTTGAGGGTATAGGGAATGCAATAGGATCTTTTGTGAAAGTGGCAGAATCGACAAAGAGGGGTAGATATACAACATACACAAGAATCTGCGTGTATATGAACATAACAGAGCCACTTCCAGATACAATAGAGTTGGAATACCACGATGAGATCTGGCACCAACCAATTGATTACGAGCATATCCCCTTTCGTTGCAGAAGATGCCATGAGTATGGACACCTATACCGAGAATGCCCTATCACGTTATCAGAAAAGGAAAAGGAAGCAGATAATGAAAGGAGAAACGCGGCGAAGGAATCAGGACAGGAGGATGAGAACTTCAGAGAAGTGCAGAGAAAGAAAAAAGAGGGAACAACAAGACACAGCCGAAAAAACAAAAAGGAATCAATATTATAGAATCCCAAAACAAATTCCAAGTCTTACAAGACGAAGAAGTGGAAACAGAGGAGAACGAAGATGAGGAAATAGAAGGAATGGAGGTCATAAAGGAGAATGCAGATAAAGGGGTAGATCAAGTAGATAAAGGTCAAGAGGGTACAGAGGAACCAATAGAAAACCAAGAGGATCAACGAAAAATGGAAATAGACCCACAGAAAACAAAAGGCGAGGAAGAATAACAAGTAATGAGGAAGCTTTTGCAGGAATGGAAGACGCTTGATGAAAGATTTATTCTAGAGGAACAGAAGCAGATGTACAAAGAAGCCTTTCAAAGATACAAAGAGAAAAAAGGAATAACTGAAGACAGAAGAGTGGGGAAGATGGAGATGCAGGAAACCCAAAATCTAGGAATGAGCAGTACTGGCAAAGGAGGTAGAAAAAGAGTAGAAGAACAATGAGTGAAACAATTCAAGAAGTAGGAGAAATGCTGGTTAATTCAGGTAGAGTTATACCTCTCTGAGAGGTATTTCAAACCCCTTTGAAACTTTTGCGATGATCATCACAAGCTGGAACATAAGAGGCCTCAACAGTAGAGGCAAACAGAGGTATCTAAATGACAGACTGAAAAAAAGATAAGCCTAGCATAATGATAGTACAAGAAACAAAAATAAGTACAGAGAAAATGAGAGATATTTTGAATAGAAACAAGAATAGATATGAAATGATGGGACAGGATGCGATTGGGAGTGCAGGGGTTTGGTAATAATTTGGAACCCTGAAGAAATACAATTAGACAATTGGATAAGTTTCCCAAGAATTCTAACAGGAACTGCAAAGATTATAGGAACAACAGAGGAGGTTATTATAACAGGTGTTTACGGACCCCATACCCAAAGAGAACGGGAAAACTTTCTGCAAAATCTAAAAGCAATGAGGAATCTAATCCCTGAAATACCGTGGATAGTAGGAGGGGATTTCAATCTGATTAAAAGCTTAGAGGAGAAAAGAGGAGGTCTAAGAAGAATGGATACAGCTATGGAACAGTTTGGAGATATGATAAGGGAGCAGGGACTGATTGATATTCAAACTATAAATGGAAATCATACTTGGAACAACCGAAGAGGGGGAGCTAATCAAATTGCATCACGACTTGACAGGTTCTTAATTTCTGAACAAATAATGATGAAAGATGTTTTCATAGAAGCCACAATTCTACCGGTTGCAAGATCGGATCACTGGCTGATTAAGATGGAAATAGATCTCAAACAAAGACCTAATAACAGACCATTTAGATTTGAAGCATTTTGGCTCAGAAATGAGGGGATGATAGAGAAACTTGAAGAATGGTGGAAGAAGAGCGAACAAAAAGGGAAAAATAAAATGCATACCTTCCAACTCAAATTAAAGGAGTTGAGAGGCAAAATAAAAAAATGGAATAAAGAAGAATTTGGAAATATTCTGAAGGAGAAACAGCGCCTAGAGCAAAGAATGGAAGCGCTACAACAGATGGATATATTAGAAGGTTTACAGGAAGATAGAATAAAGGAAGAAGGAATTATAATAAATCAACTAGAAGAGAGAAGGAAACAAGAAGAGATCTTATGGAGACAGAAGTCAAGGGTTCAGTGGCTTAGAGAAGGAGAAAGGAATACTAAGTTCTTCCATAAAGCAATGATACAACATAGACAAAGAAACAGAATTTTCTCCATTAAGAACCAAGAAGGTCAGCGTGTCCTCCAGCATGATGAAATAGAAAAAGTACTAGTTAATCATTTCAAAAATCTTCTAAATGAAACTCAAGATAATAGAACAGAGGCTATAACGAAGATAAGCAAGGAGATCCCTAAACTGGTAACCAGAGAACAGAATTTGGCATTGATGAGGAAAATTACTATGGAAGAAGTGGAGGAAACAGTCAGGAATATGAAAAGGAACAAAGCCCCTGGGCCAGATGGGTATACGGTAGAATTCTACCAAGAAGGATGGCACTTCCTTGCTGAAGGAGTCCTATAAGTGGTGGAGGAAGCTCGAATTCATCAAAGAATATGGCCAGGTATAAACTCAACCTTGTTAACTCTCATTCCCAAAACTACCCACGCGGATCAAGCTGAAGGCTTCCACCCTATAGCTTTATGTAATGTTATCTACAAGATAGTGGCATTAGTGGTGGCCCAGAGGCTGAAATCCATCCTCCCGAACATAATATCCCCAGAACAAACTGGGTTCGTAGAAGGAAGACAGATTTTGGATGGATTAGTGGTGGCACAGGAAGTAATCCATACCTTAAAAGTGAAAAAGGAAAAAGGAATGTTGATTAAATTAGATCTGTCAAAAGCCTATGACAGATTAAATTGGAGATATTTAGAAACCATCCTTCAAGCCTTCGGATTCTGTGATAGATGGGTGAAATGGGTCTTAAGTATGATCTCCACGCCAAATTTTTCCATCTTGCTAAATGGAGCCCCATCTGCTACTTTTAACGCTTCAAGAGGTCTTCAACAGGGGGATCCCCTATCCCCCTTTCTCTTCATAATAGCAGTAGAAGGATTAGGCAAATATTTCAAAAAAGAATTAAGAGAAAGGAAAATCCAGGGTCTGAGGTTATGGGGCAATCATACTACAGTTACTCACCAACAGTTCATGGACGACATCATGATATACTGTAAAGTATCCCTAAACGAGGTGAGATGGATAAAGAGAATTTTAGAGGTGTTTATGAAAGGTTCAGGTATGGAGATAAATAATGAAAAATCAAGAACGTTCTTTTTTAATACAGTGGAACCCATCAAAAATCACTTAACCAAGACCTTGGGCTATAGAAAAGGGGAGCTCCCAACAAAGTATTTAGGAACCATGCTGGACTCATCATCCATAAAAATAGGAAACTGGAGATCCATTATAGAAAAGATCATGAAAAGACTTGAAAATTGGTCTTTCCGTACTCTGAATCTTGCTGCAAGAGTTGTACTGCTCAAATCAACCATTCAGGCTATCTCGATATATCCATTATCAGTAATGGCAACACCAAGAGGGATATGCAACAAGATAATAGAGATATATAGAAAATTCCTATGGGGAGGGCCTAAGCAAGAAAAAAATTGGGCACTCTGCTCCTGGGATAGCCTAACTAAACCAAACGAAAAAGGCGGATTAGGTCTAAGGGACCCGTCTGTACTAAATCAAGTTCTAGCAGCAAAACTAAGATGGAGATGGATGCAAGGAGGAAAGGACCTTTGGAAAGAAATATGGACAACAAAATATAATATGCCATCAACTCCTGAAGAAATATTAAGGAAACAAGAAATACCAAGAGGATCAGATATATGGAATCTGACCTATCAAAACAGAGAAATAGTAGATGGAAATATATTTTGGTAAATCAGAGGGGGCCAGACTGCGAGATTTTGGGAAGAAGCGTGGCAGCAAAGGGAGAAAATGGTGAATCTACAGGGAATGCAAGATATCTACAGAATAGGGATTGACAAAGAACTCATCTTGGTCAAAGATTATTGGATAGAAGGAAGAGAAAATGAAGAATGGAGAGAATGGAAAACAATAGAAGATTGGAACAGGAATGCAACGGAGGAACAAAAAATCTTGTTTAGTAAGGAATTAGAATCCAGGAAAATAAAAAGCAGAGGAGGCAATGATATCCTACGATGGGGAAAAGAAACTAAAGGAACTTTCACTATTAAGGAAGCATATAATATAAAAGTCCAGCAAGATCAGAGGGAAGAGGAGCAGAAATGGAGAAAACTTTGGAAAAATAAATGGTGGCCGAAGATAAAGATGTTCGTGTGGTTGGTAGGGAGGAAACGTATACTAACCTAGGACCAAATCCAAAAAAGAGGATTCTCAGGCCCATCAAGATGCTGTCTCTGCAACCTAGACGAAGAACACCAGGAGCATTTACTAAATGGCTGCAGAATAGCTCAATACCAATGGGATAAGACTAAAGATCTCTTTTCAAAAATCGAACGAAATCCACAAGATATCATACAAACTCTGTGTAATTGGGGAGAAGGAAAATTTAAAAGCTCGGTGGTGAGAAGAGCCTGGAACATGGTGGCAGGATTCAATGTGTGGAATATTTGGAAAGAAAGAAATGGAAGAATTTTCCAAAGGAAAATATCAAATCCGGAAAAAGTCTGGCAAAGGACCCTGAGACAAATCAGAGAATCAATTCTTGCAGAAGTATGGACAGAGGAAGATTGGAAAACCTCTGAGGAAGAAGCAGAAATCCTAAGAAGGTTGAACTTGGAATAAGGGATGGTCTTTCAACAAAAAACAAAGCAACAACAACCTATCGTTGCCCAAAGTCTTGCAGTCTTCCGAAGGCCACAAGAAGGGTTTATCAAGCTCAACTTCGACGGAGCGGCAAAGGGGAATCCAGGTCCAGCAGGATATGGAGGAATTTTTAGAGATAGTCAAGGAGATATAGAATGGATTTATGCAGAACATGGAGGAACTATGAGTAATAACGAAGCGGAATTCATGGCGGCTTATCAGGGCCTCAAAATTGCAATAAGAAATGGATATAGAAAGCTAGAGATCGAAGGCGACTCAACCCTGGTTATAAACACCATAAAAAAACTAACACAAGGGAAACAGTGGGAGCAGGTAGCCAAAAGTTGGAGAACATCGAGCTTGGTCCAAGAAATTGAAGAAACACTGAAACATATAGAATACAAGACCACCTCTAATGTTAAGCGAGAAGGAAATAAACCTGCGGATTTCTTGGCCAATTGGGGAAGCAAGGAATTAATAGGGAAAGTGGACGACAATTGGACAAACCAAATGGTGATGACAAGATGGGATAGTTTAAGACAACTCATAGATAACGATACCCATGAAACAATATAATTGTAATCAAAAAACCGTGAACCTCCTGAGTGGGAAGACAAGGCAGGTGTATTCGGCAGCAAAGATAGGATAGAAGGACGGCGACCATACCTCCCTAACCATAGTAATTAATGATAATTCAGAGCAGCAGGTACGAAATTCAAATCAAATCTCGGAAAACACCGAAGAGAGCATCATACAAGTTATAAGGGAGAAAGAAAGTGGAGGACAAATACATCATAAACAGAAAGGTGGCGATAAAGCTATAAGGCGGAACAAGAGAAGGATGAAAGACAACAAGAAGTTGAAGAGGGTGGCTAGGAAAGGAGGGACCTGGCAGAGGAATCAAAACCAAAGACTTAAACGAGTCAAGATGGCAGCGAGTTGGGATATAGAAGTTCAGTGAGAGCGGGAAGATTACAAAGACAGACAATCTGAGCGGAGCAGAATCAAAATTGAGGTCGAAAGCTCAGAATACATGGAGATTAACCAGGACGAGGGTTTCCTGAGGGAGACCTTTGAAAAAGGACAGAGCAGTAAAAATGTTAAACAAGGCAGAACAGACGGAAGAAGGAAAGCACGTGAGCGAAGAGGTAAGGGCCAACCTTGGCAAGCAAACAATGGAAAGGAGGGAAACCAGCCTCAAGAAAGACAAAAAAGGGGAAGGAAATATATCCGTAGGACGGTTCATGAGGCAGAGCAGGCTTACAATCAAGAAACAAATGAAGACATTCGAAAAATTATTGAAGTCATGGAAAACAGAGTCCTGGAAGAACCGTCAGACCCTGACATGGAAGAGTGGAAATCGCAGATGCCAGATCCAGGCAATACCAGAGGTAGACTAACCCTATATCGTCGAGCTCTTCACACTTACTGGGTCCTGAAGCACCTTTTGGCCAAGGCAATGGAACAGGTCGCTGCAGAAATGGTGGAGATGGCTCAGGAATCGATGGCAGCAAGAAAGGAGATGGCTAATGTTGAAGGTATAATGTGCAACAGAATGAGAAGATCAAGGAGATACATGAGATGCTGAAGGAACTGGTAAAAACCAAGGACAATAATGAAATCAAAAAGGGAAGCGTGGAGACTTGAGAGGCTAGTAAACTCTCTCTTTTTTATTTTTGATGCTACTGAGCTATTTTGGGAATTTGATTGTATGTTACAACAACCAGTAATGAAGATAGGTCTTTAAGTAGATCTTAGAAAAAATAGTCTCGGAAAACAATCTGATTACAAAGGTTTAATGTCTTGCAAGTTTTTTCTGACAGTATGTGAAAAGAAAAACAGTACCAAATGCTTGATGAAGAGGAACCAACAGATCCGGTTTCCCATATGGGCGGATTGAGGTTCCTTAGTATGTATTTTTCAGTTTTCTGTAGACAATAGAAATTCCTTAGCTTACAAAAAAAAAAAATTATGTAGAAGTGTGCCTAACGCTGGAGTGATAATTGAAAAAGATAATAGTAGGGTTATGTTTTACATTTTTATCTACCGATATCAGGAAAACTTAAGTATAGTAATCTTTTACAGAAGAATAATTAATTGTCGGAGCAAGGGAGTTTCCCTGTAAATCTGGAACATATTTATTTGCAAAAATATACTCTATTCAGATCTATTAATGCAAGAAAATTGATTAATATAGAATTACTGTAGAATATGATTTGTACAGGTAATTTAATGCAAGAAAATTGTCTAATGCATAATTATTGTAGAGTTACTATTTTGTACAAGTCTTTTTATGCATAAAATAAAAGAAGGTTATTGTAAAATTCTGTAGAAAAGAACTAGTGAATAATTTTCTTTGTTAATTGAGTGAAATATAGACAAACTAGGAATTGATTGAAAATGCTGGGAATTCTGTTTATCAAAGAGTGAAAAAACATAGAAGGGGTTGATGTGGCAGGGGCATAAGGGTAGAAACCCTAAAGCTGACCTGGCCAGATTTTTCCTGAGAGTGGACTGTCAATTAAATTCTAAAACCCTGCCAGGTCTTCCTAAAACCCTACAAGGGATTGAAACCCCATGCTATTAACTTTGACAAAACCAATCATCGAACAAGTTAACTAAAGTTCTAGTTTAACCGAAAGACATATAATTAGTTATATCTTAATCACACAAAGGACAATATCCAAAACAATCTCGACACGGAATAGCATAAACAAAAGGAACTAAAAAGAAACCCTGATTCAAGTTTTTCCACAGTAAGCTCTATTCGGATCAATCAAAACTAAAACTTATGAACAAAATTATCATAGGTAGTTGAGAGAACAAAAATAAAATCCATTTATATATCGACCAAAATTCAAATCGTGTTCCATAGAGCATATAATATTTACACATCGAACTGGACATTGATCTATAACTAGATGGAACCAGAATCATAGATATAAGAGGATCGACAAGGCTACAAACCCAGGAAACCGATTCAAATTGGATAACAGTTCTTCATTGCAAGAAAAGTAAATATTCCATAGTAAATACATAATTTAACATGTAAACTACATAGGCACTGCCATAAACACAAGACCCGCAGCTGGATAATAAAACCCTCGTTCATAAAGAGGAAATGTCCATGCATACACCTCAGAACAACGATGGGTATTCACTTGATAACCTTAAAATTTTAACTATACAGAGACCGCAACATTTCAACAGGAATGAAAAGCTTAAATACACAGAGAGTTGAAGCTCTAGCCTCAGTCATCCTATGAGAGTTCCTTCTTAAGCAGACTAGCATAGTCCGGAGTTAAATCTTACCCGAAATCACTCAAGTGACAAAAAACTGAGGAGAATCCATCCTTCGGGCATAGTCGTAAACCTCAAACCTGTAGCTGAGGTTCCTACAGTTCAAACCATGCCACAATCGTTGATTAGAAACAGAGCTAATGTATATCAATCATCTGTAAAGGAAATAAAATAGAGTCACCTTTGTGAATACAATATTACCTAAGGAGCACTCGCTTGTAAGAAAACCATAACCCTGTTTCTAAGAATTTCCTCGCATTGTAGCTCTAGACCAGCGGACCAAGTAGGCCTGCAAGAGGAGATGCAGAACCAAAGTAGGCGCCGAGGAAGGATGGATTAAAATGAAACACCGCCATCTCAAACAAAGATGTGAAAAACCCCAGATGCAGCTTAGTTGTAGGATTGAGATCCCAGATCCTCCACCGTCGATGAGACGAGAGGCCCGAGAGGAGCAGCTGCGGTCGGACGGTCTGCCCGTGCCACGTGCCACGACGAAGCAGGGTATTTAATGTCAAAACAAATATCAATACCATCATAAAGAAATACAGTTTGTAAGCCAAGTGACTGAGACAGCTTGTGCGTGGAAACAATAGGCAGTATGGTTTGGAATTGCGTGGCATAGAGACATTTAATGGAGACCATCACAACATTGGCACTTAAACCAAAAATAAAAGGATTGACAACCAGAAATTTAATCAGAGAACCCTTTTACATGGATACGAATGTACTTACCTCATTAACAGTAAAGTATAGTGTTATGACTATTTAAACTAGGGTGTACATTGATGCAATCCTTTGTATTATAATTTTTTTTTATTATATGTATAATTTGGTGTATTGTGGAGTCGTTACAAATACTAACACAACCACATTAATAAATGTGGTTGATAAACGCCTACAGGCCCATATCAAGCACATATATCGATTATCAATAATATAAGAATTTTAAAAAATATAGCATGTGAAACATTATTGATGGAATTTTAAATCTATAAATATACAATTTTTTTAGTGTATGATATATTTCAATAAGTGATTAAAAAAAACTTATTTAATATCTTTACCTCATCTACTTTACTTATAATCCATTTACAATATAATTCAATTCAAATTTTAAAAATAAAAATATATTTCAAAACATTAAACATAATTTCTAAATCTCATAATTCATTAATTATGGAGGAACTTATCATGGAACTTATTAATATAAACAATGTACTTCATAAGTAAAATATTTCAATGTCATATTAACTAAAATATTTCAATGTCAACTAATATGTACAATGAAAAGAAATAAATTTTTATGGTTAAAATATTTTTAAGCATTTCAAGTAATGTTATTATTTTGTATTTTGGCTATATTTTTGTTGTCAATTTTATCTTTGAGATGGAAACATTTTTTTTTTTCAAATTTTGCATTTTAAAAAAATTAATCAAGAAGAAATTATATCACTCTAAACACTTCTTATGCTTGTGATTAAAATAGAGCAATACCAATTTACAAAAAAACTAATAAGACTAGCTTGCAATTTGAAAATTTGTTATTGAATGATTGCTAATTAACTTTAAAGAACATATTCACTCATGCTACTTTACCTATTTCTACCCTAATTTTATACACCTTTATTTGAAAAGTACATCAATTTTCCATAGAGCACTCCTGCAAATCATTGACATCTAAATCACACTTAGTTACTAAATTTATAGCAGACACATAATTGATCTCGTAGATATTAATAAGCTGGCCAAACATTGTCCTCATAAAATGGTCAAACATGGCCTAGTGATCTAATATCAATGGTCAAACTTCTCATAGAGGTTTTCCACGTTATATTTTGCATTATCAGACACATGTGGCAACATTCACAACTTGTAGCCCACATTCTTCTAGAGTGAGGAGAAGAGTGATCTAATATCAAATGGCCAAACTTCTCATAGAGCTTTTCCACATTATATTTTCCATTATCGGACACATGTGGGAACATTCACAACTTGTAGCCCACATTCTTCTAGAGTGAGGAGAAGATTGGAGTACGCAGTTTGATCTTCCAACAAGTTGAGGGAGATCTTAACACTACAATGGATGAAATTTAGGAAAATACCTTGTTATATATTTTCTTATTTACATAAATGAATGTTATAAATAATAATGAGGAATTTATCATGGAGGAACTCATTAGAATTGGAATAATCTCAAATCCCTAGGAAATTGGTCACTGGGGAGTCACATATGAATCTAATTTTTAAAATTTACTAAAAGTAATGAACCATTTTACTAAGTAAAATCTGCTTATACAAAAATGAATGTTATAAATAATAATGAGGAACTTATCATGGAGGAACTTATTAGAATTAGAATAATCTAAAATCTCTATAAAATTGGTGGGCAAGAGCCAGGAGCCACGTGGAACATATCTAAATTTTTTAAATTTATTAAAAACCAATACAACCTAAAAAAGTCTATAATACACTATAACCATTGATAAGCAATAAGACTAAGCATATGCTGAGCATATTCCCTTGGGAATCAATTTAAGCCCTCAATTAAAAAAAAGTGAACACACTTTCTTCCATCTAAAGTTCATATATATAACTTATAACGAATGAAATCAACAATATGAAAACAAAATATTTTTTTGATATAAAACTCAATAAATAATCCATAAACATCAAATTCACCCTATAATATGATATAGATAAATAAATTCCATCCCATCAAACTGGATTTGAGAAAGAAATATTATTCTTATATATTTTTATATTAATTAAAAATATTTAAATTTATACTAAATTATATTTAATCTTTATTTCTAGTATTTTCTTACTTATTCATTTTCTAAAAAAAGTTATGTGAATTAATTTTTTTTTTTATATATTTAAAATTATGTATATCAAACATTTTTAAATAAATATTAAACATAATTAATAGATCAATATTTGTCCTACTATTAAATTAGAATAATGTAGTATTCCAAATGAAAAAAAAAAAAAGAAGCTAAACTAATAATTTTAATATTTTCAGATGGTTTCATACCACTTCCGATATCATTCTCAACAGATGGGTATTTTATTTTCATTCATGTTCTGTGTGTATTTTATTTTCATACATGGATGTACGCTAAATTCACGGTTGCTTATTTTCCCTTCATGATATCACTTCTTTATGTCACCATCCCACCATTTGCTCGGGGATTATGTATATTTAATTAATTATTTAAAAGGGGAAATAAAGGTAGGTGCATAGACCATTAAGTTACGTTAAGGTTAAGAATAATGAATATTAATGGAGAAAAGTCATGATTTATAAATTTGGGTGTTGGGTAAAGTACCCACATTCTTACTAGTGCCCACGTTATTAGTGGCACCCACCTGCCACCTTTTATATAAAAGGTTAATCACATTGTGCGATATACGCATAAAGTAGGAGAAACGTCATGCTCTATTTTCCTAAAGTTCCCCAACGATGTAATTTAAACTCATGATGAACATCAAACTCATTGTTGACGTCTTTTCTTAAATCTCCCTGAGGATGTAACATGTTTTAATTGAAGATGGATTTTTTTGAAAGTCTCGAGAATGGTATAAGTAAAACATGAGATATTCTTCTAGAAATACAGTTCTCCATCGTTGTTTGTTGCTCTATCGTTGAATTATATGCTTATGCTTATCCTTGTTGTATGCTTATGACCATATTTTTATAGTATTTTTATGCTTGTGTACCAAGTAATTTTTCTATTAAGAAGATGAATTATTAATTAAATCCATCGTTTTTATCCTTGAGAAATCATCTTATCTATTATGTCAATCATCTTCTCTACTATTACCACTTATGAGATAGATGCATTAGCATATTTTTACTAAATGAAACAACTTTAGAGATGAGAAGATGATAGTGTTGAGTGATGTACTAATTATAGATATAGAGTTAAAATTAATATTGATGTGTTTTAAGAGGAGAATGTTGTGTTTTCTAGATTAATATTAACACTTTAACTTTAGTATTAGATGTTATTGATATTTATTATTATCTAAATCTAGCAATAACGTGTAATCAAAACTTCACAACATTTTCTATGCTTTAATGGTTGTAAGTGTAAAAATATTGAAGATATTGTTGAAAATTTATATGAAAATCTCAATCTAAATTAAAGCCTAATTTGGGGTTTTACATTATATAAGTGTGGGTACAAAGCATTGATCATTAGTGATTCGAATTGGAAAATAGATATGTAGCAGGGAAAAATATTTGATTTTGATTAGCTGCCATTAATTTTAATAAGTTACCACATAATTTTAATAAGTTATAGATTTCGTAGAGAAAATGTTGATGGTGCACACCCAAGCTAAGTTAGGTATCTTGAATAAAAGGAAATTGAGATCTATAATATGTCATATAGCTATTATGTTAGATATTTTTATGAATCTATATAATTGAAGTGTTAAATTTCCTCCCAAATCTAATAATATATTGCAAAGAATTTAGAAAACAACTTATTAGAATCAGACAGATTGTATACATTAATTAGAAATTGATATCATTGAATTTGGGTATAATGATGGTTGATGGTAGAAAAATAGTTTAAAGATTAAATAAATGCTTTAATTTTCATCATCTATACATGCAAAATTATTCTATAAAATTATCTTCAAAATTAATAAAATAGATGAAAGTATAGAATTTTAAAATTGTCCAAAATCTTCCTAAAAACAAAATAAAATAAAAAATTTAAAATGAATTAAGTTTTACTCTCTTCATTAAATTTTATGCATACTTTATGAATTTTTGTACATATTTTAAGACATTTTATTATTTTTAATATTACATTTATCACAATTTATTAATTATATATTTTTTAATTTAAATTTAAATTTAATTTAATTTCATAATACTTGACTAAGGCTTCTTTGGCAACAAAGAGCCATGACTCCAACTCATGCATCCTTTTTAGGTTCATATTTGCAATATGAAGTTGCCTCTCCATTTCCTGCAATCTCTGAGAAAGCGACTGCTTCTCTTCCTCCATAGAATTCAACTGCTCTCTAAGTATGCTGCTCTTCCTTCCATCCTCATACATTTCCCTCACCATATCCATCATGGTGGCTATGTCTTGCTTCATGTCTTCATCAAAGACTTTTGTGAAGAAAGAAGAATTTGAGGACTCACTTGTAGAAGTAGTCATTATGTCAATGAACAAAAGAACTTCAAACAAGATTAATAAAGAGCTTATTTGGTAACCCTTTGCAACAAACCTCTTTTGCTTCAAGGATTGCCTCGAGGTCCTTTGGGATAAGAAGAATTCCTTCAACACTTCTTCCTTCTTGTCCTTCCTGGACTGAGCTATCAATAGCTTTCCCTTCACCTTTGCAAACTCAAACAATAGTCAGTTTGCAAACAAGCATACAATCAACCTCTGATCGTTTAAACACCTTTCAGAGAAGCAATCTTTTCTTTGTCAACCAAGAATTCTGATCTGATACCACTTGCTTTAGTATAATAAGCTTTGATATCACCTTCCTGAAGGTGAGGTTAATCAATCTCGAGCTCTAATACCACCTGATCTGAAAATGGGGCCTAAATGCTTCTTGTCAAGCTTACAAGAACCTCTCCCACTCCCAAAGCTTAAATATTCCCAAGATGTAGTGATTAACCAACTGCAGAATTAAAAGTGCTTGAAAAATAGGTGTATGCTTGTATTTGGTTTTTAAATTGATTATGTGTTTTAAGTTTATTTGCTTGAACTGATATACACCATATAACAACAAATATAGCAGCAAATACAATGCAGCAAAAAGCAATCACACATAATAGCAATATAATATCGAGTTCACCCAAAACTCTTAGGCTACGTCTTCTTGAGCTCTAGCCAACTTGACTAGGCTCTATAGGATTATGGAAAGGTCCTTTTACAAGCTCCCTGCTCAACTCCACTGGTTTTCATAGAACACAATGGGCGTAGAACACCATCTTGTCCCTGGGCCTAAAGCTCTTAAGCTTTCTGGCTCTGGCACTGGCTCTGGCTCTCGGCTCTAGCTTTGGCTCTAGATCTGACTCTAGCTCTTGGCTCTGGCCTGTGGCTCTGGCTCTTGGCTCTGGCTCTAGCTCACGCTCTTGCTCTCGGTTGTTGGATCTGGCTTCTCTGAGCTCTCTCTCGGCCTCTGTAATTCGATTGACCTCCAAGCGACTCTCTTAGCAACTTTTAGCTCTCTAGTTCACTCGTTCGACCTCTAAGCGACCCCAAAGACTCCCTCAGCTGCTTGCGCTTTCTGCTCTACCTGCTCTTCTCCACAATCATGCTCTCTGGCTTATTTGAGGCATTCTTCAGGCTCCATGTCTTCCTGTCCATTTCTCTACGTATAATCATTCCTTTGTCTCTTCATCTGGCCCTCTGGTTTCTCGCTCTGTGGCTCTGTGCATTACAAACACATCATTGCTTATAAAATGCCTGCTTTCCACTTGGCATAATGGCTAGGGATTGTTACAAAGGAATCAGGCTCTTTCTTCAGGCAAATCCTGAAAATGGAACAAAATTCCAATACACAAAGTTTTTCTGAAAATACATTATTGGGTGTGAAATCCATACTGCAAACATTATGAAATTGTCCCCATAAACACTTTCAGGTCCATCTTTTATGGCTATCACAAGCCCACCATTGATCTGCGTGATCTTCGATCCAACAACTAACAACCTGTTTCAGGTGGCTTACGTTCACGAATATTACCCGCCCGAAAAGGCGGTTCTCTCTCTCCTACGCCATGCCACGTGTCGGATAGTGTATGGGTTCGGGCGAAGCCCGTTCAATACCACTTACCGCTTGAGGTCCACCTGAAATCCCACTTACCATGGGTTTCCTTTGTATTTCGGTTTTTATAGCAGAAATGTGCTAATACACAGAAAATATGGAAATCTCGGATTTCAAATTTTATGTAATCGGGCTGATCATTCCCATCGGGTCCGGCCCTTATTGGCTTATCGAAAGTCATGTGCCCAATGGCCCTTTTTATCAGTGATCACCGATTACCGATCGCTAATATCAGCGCATCGTTGTCGGCCCCGTCGCTATGTCGCACATCACAATCGCAACGGCCCGGGGGTCTGCCCTTTGACCATGCTGACCGTCAATCCACCACTTTTCATATCGCTGATATTGCACCTCACGTATCAGATTGGCGGGGGTCTATGCCTTCTACTCCTCCGATCGCCGATTATCGCAATAGCTAATCGCATGTCGCCTTGTCTGGGGTCCCGATATCATGTGCAGCCTACCTCCGACACGATATATCAGAGATCATTGATTGGGGGCCCTTCTGCCTTTGTGTTAAGTCCAATCCCTTGCACATTTGCAATTCGATTTCCTTAAGGAGCCTTTTATGCTAGTTTTAGAAGAAATGCCTCGTTTTCCAAAGGACAAAGGTAGCCTTCTTTCTGTGATAACTTCTTCATCCAAAGTCCATTTTAGCCCATTCAAGTTGCAGTAGATTCAGAATGTGAAGATCTATGCAATTGAACTATTTCCAAGAGCATCCTTAGACTTTCATTTTCCTCTATGAGGAACACTTCAGAATTAGAAGTCTATCCAAGATCCATTTTGGATCACCTATGGTATTTGAGGGTGCTAAATCTATTTATCCATTCAATAAATCTATTTAAAAAACACAAAATTTTGAAATTGTATAGTCCGATTTTAATGAATTCCAGCTAAACAAGATATTTTATCTATAAATTAGAAACAAACTATTTCATTTATAAATTAAATTGCGCTCATATATTGATTTCAATAATATTTTTCAAGAATAATAATATTTAATATAATATTTTTTTTAATTAAAAAAAAGCCAATATAATTACAATGTATAGAAACTGAAGTAGTAATTTGTTTTTTTCGTTAATTTTGTTATTGTTGTTGTTGCTGTTATTGTTTATATTTCTGCTAATTTTACTTACATGATATTTAAATTACATTAAATACATAATATATATTTTTGTTCACAAATTTATTTATTTATTTAGAATATATCTATATATATATATATATATAGATATATATATATATATATATATATATATATATATATATATATATATATATATATATATATATATATATATATATATATATATAGATAGATATATATATATTTGAAAAAGAAAGATCTTATATATTTGAAAAAGAAAGATCTACCAATTACATAAATATTTTTTAGGTTTTTTTAGTTATGTAGATTGTATGCTAATTGTTTTCTTTAAACCCCTCAAAATTTATATAAGAAAATGTAAATATAAATTTTAGAAGTAAATAAACTATAAATATAACATAAAATCAAATTTATGAAAATAGTAAATCATTAAATAAAATTTGATTGAGAAATCCGCTAACATCATCTTCACCACTCAACATGATGTAGAGAAGGGATTTCACCCCTTCAAATTGTATGTGCAAAAAAAAAAAAAATTGTAGAAAGGGCACAGGTTTTAGTTTTTTGAACCTTAGATTGAATTGCAAATCTCAATTCAAAATTATTTGAAATCTCACTTTGTTAATTTAAATAGAATTTCTCAACTAAGTTTCTATGTCAACATTATAAAAAAACACCTTAACTAAAGAAATATCTAAGTGAAGATCTTACTAAAAATAAAAAAATGGCCCAAGTTAAATCTAATTTCTCAAATAAGGTTATATGTCAATGTTATAGAAAAATGCCTAATCGAAGGAGAGACGTCAACCCAAGTTCTATGAAATAAATACTTTTACTAAGGAAATAAGTTTATCGAGGCTTTGCTTTAACTTAAAAACCTCATAATGCAATAAATTTTAACATAAAACAAATACATCTTGGAAATAAAAATGTAAAATTATGAGAAGATAATCCTAAACAATAGTGTAATAACATTGATTATGGAGAATTTAAGAAACCACCAGAGGATATATTTGTTCCAATGTATGGATGAGCATTGATGAAGATGAGATCTGAGATTAAGCTACAGAATACATTATCCCAAAACAAACCAAATTGGGGAGTATTCAATCTTCAAGTCATCCAATTGGGGAGTATTTAGGGCATCAAATTTAGGGCCATATTAATAAATTTTAACCACATCAAATTTAGGGTCATATTAATAAATTTTAACCACGTTGCTTCAATTGAGGTTATATTCATAGTTTCATTTATATTTTTGTTTATCACTTATATATTTAGTTACATAGGGATATAATTCCATTAATTATTGCAAGGTTTTATTTTTTCTTCATGATACTTATCTATACACATGAATGTGGGGCATTATTATTCACATAATCTCATCCTTCCCATCAACACCATTGTTTATGCCATGTATCCTAATTCTCTTTCCTAGCTACTTCTATGCAACAGGATTAAATTTTATGGAACACTAAAAAACATTTGATTAATGTTTGAGGAAGTATACCCAAGGTGTACCATAAGAGTTGATGAGGTTATCGATACCTTTACCTTTCAAAATTTTCTTTTGGATGATTTCCAAGAAGGCATTCTTATCATACACGATTATAATACTAAATGTTTAAGAAAACTTGTCACGATACCTATTGAGATCGTGTAAAAGGTGGTAGCTAATGTCACCAAATATTCCATGCTACAACATGCTTAATTCATCCTAATGTGTTAGAAATATATATTTTGTAATAACAATAGAAAATACATACATCTTGGACAACACATCATCTTTGCAGCCACAATATTTGTACCATCAGAAAAGTCCTATAACGACTATTGAATCAGGAGTGAAGTCCACTTGCTTGTTGGTACCTAAATGGGTTATCTAATAAATGGAAAGATGGATTATGGAAAAGGAGGCTACATGAAATATATTATAAAACTCCCATGATCTAAATCAATGGCCTCTTTCTTACATACCTAAACTAGTAGGTAACCTTTCATTAGGATGGTAAGTCGTAAACATTTATTGTGATGACACTAGATGGTTCAAGGCTCATAAATCACGAACTACTGAAGCTAATGTAGAAGGAATAAAAAGAAGTGCATAACCAAATTCCATCCCTCTTCCTTTATGATATTTTGGTTTTCCACATTTCTCAACCTTATTCTTGATATTAGTAGGTAAATTGATTGATTTGAATCAAAAATTTAAGTTTGTTGTGCTTAAATCCAATTCAGAATATAAATAAAGTGCTTGAGGGTTCATGAGATAAATTGCAAGTTAACCATGAGTTTTTGTGTGAATTTCATGAGAAAAATAACATAAATCAAACACTGAACAACAACATGCAACATACATAAACATCACCATAAATAGTAACATATCAGCACATGATGAAGGAGTTCACCCCTCTTGGGCTATGTCTCCTGGTCCATCTTCCCATGGCTTGGTCCTCTTTCATTATACTCAAATTTGTGAATACATGAACTTATATTGCTCCAATGGCTCTAAAACCTATTCTAATGGCTTCAAAAGACCCAAAAATTCTTGTCTAGCCTCTTCCTGCTACTGAAAAGACCGAAAATGCCACAAGTTATGAGTTTTCCTAGCTTTGATGCCATTCGCTCTACAAATTCCCCAAAATTCGGCACCAGTCCTATAGTTTCGCCCCAAATTATGTTAATAGAGCACCATTTTGGTGGATTGTCGGTGCATTTAGTGGGCGTGCTAATTTTTCCATTGACGCCTTAATGCCTAAAATTCTGGCCACATGGGGGTTCACATGGCCGGGGGCTATGACTAACCGTCTGCCGCCGCTAGTCGAGCCCCGAGTCCTCGCACCCTGGTCACATTGCTACAACAATCTTGGGGCTAGCCCCTCTCTGCCTGGCCCTTAGTCCCGATAGTGGTCAGATCGTAACGTTTAATGGGGGGGTAGGGCTAAGCCCTGGTCACTTCCACCAACCACTTCGTCATTAAAATTCAAATAGGCATTAAGTTCTTATAGTTTTAAGAACTAAATGGATGTTGCCTTGGTAATGGCTTGTTTTGGAGACTTCGTAGGTCGTGGGTTTGACCCCGCCCACTACTACTTGGACCTCACCACCATTGTTTTGGCCCTCGCACTTCCACGTGGTGGCCCCTAGTGATGCCACGTGGAAGCCTGTGATTTGCCACCCAAAACCCAATAAGAACATGCCATATCACACCAATAAATGGATGCCACTTGTCACCGCGTGATTCTACAGAAGAGCCCAGTCATATGCGCAATCACCCTACCACATAGGGATTCTAGTCATCCTACCACGTCAGCAGTACGGATTGCTGACTTTGCCGTGATGCATTTTTTTTGCCAAATTCATTTGTTTTCGAAAATGAACAGAACATGTTTCTAGGAGCATATGGAGCCTGTTTCGTGTGAAATGAGTTGAGCAATATTCAGAATGGTGAGCACTACGCAGTTGTTCAGGTTCGACACCAATCCAGAAACTTCGAATATTTAGCCTTTTAGGATCCATTTGGATCACGAAACTTGATCTGAAGGGGAAAGTTAGGTTTTTTATGTTTAATCCAATTCAAAATATAAAAAAAAGTGCTTGAGGGTTTATGAGATAAATTGAAAATTAACCGTGAGTTTTTATGTGAATTTCATGAGTAAATTAACATAAATAAAACACTAAACAACAACATGTAACATACATAAACATCACCATAAAAAGTAAGATATCAGCACATGATGAAGGAGCTCACCCCTCCTGTGCTACGTCTCCTAGTCTAGCTTCCAATGGCTTGGCCCTCTTTAATTATACTAAAATTTGTGAATACATGAATTTACAGTGCTCCAATGGCTTTGAAACTTATTCAAATGGCTTCAAAATACCAAAAAATTCATGTATAGACTCTTCGTACAACTGAAAAGACAAAAACTTGACAAGTTATGAGTTTTCCTAGCTTAGCTATTATTTTTTCTACAAGTTCCCCAAAAGTTGGCACACATCATATAATTTCTCCCCAAATTGTGCTAATCATGTATCATTTTCACAGATTTCCATTGCATTTAGTGGGTGCAGTAATTTGGCCACTAAGGCATTAATGCCGAAAATTGTTGCCACATGAGGGGCCATGTGCGAGGGGGCGAGCACTATCCCTTGGCACATGTACGATGGATTTACACAGATGGTCATATTATCATGGGTCTATGTCTATAGACGACTATATGATTTATGTACATATCATTAAAATTTTATATGTTGAGCATGGGTATGCCTTCCCTGAACAATTCATGAAAAATTCAACGTTATCATGATATTATGTATTGTAATTGATGTAGGTCACCATCTGCTTTAGATCCTCCTCATCACATCATAAAGAATATCAGTCAACATTATCATTTTTCACTTCATGCTTTAGGGGGCAGCTGTTACAGGTCTATTTGGGCACATTACTCTCGATGATCATATCAGTGTAAACAGGGTCTATCAAACCCAAATTCAGTTGCTACATGCCCTAGACATGCCACCTCATTCAGTGCTTTCATCCATGAGAGTTTCCTGACTTCAAACCCTACTAAAGTGCTTCCTTGGGTCACTAGCACACCCCTGGTTAGGGGTAAGTTCTCTACAGAAAAGGTAACCCCATTAAAGGCTGTGTTGCAGAGCAAATAAGCCCACTCAAGCCTGTGCTAGGCGAGAATCCTCGAAATGTTCATTGGATCCTGAGTATATTCATCCTTTCTAGAGATTTCTAGAAGGAACCCAGCTCCTATCCTATCAAGATGAGCTCGACTTAGGATAGCCTTGGATCATCTAATCCTCTATCCTCTCATCCCTTTGAACATGGAAATTAATCATCTAATTATGGAAAACCATTCAATTCCATATTAATGAAAAAATGATTTGCATTCATCTATAAATTGGTCTCCTTCTATCTATCAATAAAGTTGTTTTTTTCCTTTGCGAATGATTTTTTCTATATCTTTGATGAATGTATGTTCAAATGTTGTCGACTCCATTTTTTTACAATAAATAGATCATATGCTTTGATTGTCGTCGTCTTCTGTTTATGTTTATGTTTATGTTTTTTTACAATAAATAGATCAAAGGAAGTGAAGGATCACAAGTAGGTTCTGTTAGCTTATCTGTTTATTGTAGGAAAAGGTTAAACATCTTTACTTCATCTGTTCCAAGTGTAACTACCCACTTAGGGAAGATATACTTATCCACAGGTATAAATTTCGTATAACAACAGTGCCCCGAGATTTTTTTTTTTGACCCTATATTAGGTGGGTGGACCTACCTATGGTTTTGTGCATGGGTTTTTGCACATGGTTTTGGGCATGACCTTTTTCTACCCATGGTATTTTGTACATCCAGTTAAGGGAACTATGATTATGTTCTAATCCAGGGTTAATGGATTGGGTTTTATGAATGATTCTACATGTATATATATGTATTGTAATATTCAAAGGAACATAATGAAAAATCAATCTAGTAGTCTCGGTTTCAGGATCTAAGAGAAAATATCTGTGTGTTTGTTTTGTGTTTCTCACCATTGTATATGTTCTATTTTTTAATAATTTGTTTCTAGGTAACTTTTTTACAAGGTTAAAACCTACATGCCCTAAAGCATTCTTAAGAACCTTCTACTCCCAAAGGTTCCAAATTCATGTCCTCTCTCTAAGTCGAGTCATTTTTATATTCATAATTATTTACAATCGTACATAAAATATCTATAAGATGCGTAACCAAAAAGGGCTATTATAGACTTCACTTGTTTAAAGAAAAAGCATCCTCAGTGTTATCTGCATGAACAAAAAATGTATAAGGAGGTTTATATACACAAATCTTTTACATTCACATGTACATTTACATTTTCTCATCTAGAAAAAAAAAATTGGTAAGATACCCTCATTTGATCATCCATCCACCAAGAAGATTCATTTAGTCCAAACTTCCTCCATAACACCTTGACATGCTCAATTACTCAATTTTGTAGCACAATCTACCTCTAATCCAAAATGCACAATGTCTCTAGCTGGAATTCTCTCCCAAATTGCACATGTAACACAAACGAATCAACAGAATAATTAGTATCATTTACACATTTTTTAGGAAAAGAGATATGGAACAAATCATGAGCTTTCACTATAGTTGGAAAGGACAATCTGTCTACCACTAGCCCAACTTTTTTAATGATCTAAAATGGTCCATAGAATCTAGGTGCTACATTTTCACAAGACACAATTCTTAATGATCTCTTCCTTGGTCAAATGTTATGTAAACATGTTCCCCCACGTAGAAGTCCTTTTGCATGATCTGCGTATCTCTTATTCTTTTCCTAAGCTATTTTCAGTTGCATCCTTATAGAAATTACTTCTTGTTCCTTTTATTTTAGCATATATGTCCTAGAATACGCTCTATTCATTGGATCATCCCAAGTGATAGGTTAATTTCACTTTCTGGCATACCAAACCTTGAATGGACACATTCATAATGACTCTTGGTACCCATTGTCATAGAAAAATTATACAAAAGGTAGAAATTCTTCCCACCTCTTTAGCTAAGGAATGAGATACATTCTCAGCATTTCATCCATCACTTTATTTATCCTTATTTTCTGCCCATCTGTTTGAGGATGATAGGTTGTGTTGAAGGCCAACGAACAAAGCCTTCCAAAACATAAAGGTGAACTTAAAATCCCTATCTCCTTGGGTACCCCATGCAATCTCATTATTTCTCTTATATTAGTTTCCTTATCAGCGGATTTAATGGCTACCAAATGATCTACCTTCCTCAACTTATAAACTTCCACCATTATGTCATCACGCTGCCTAGATATTCTTGGCAATCCAATAATGAAGTCCATTAATATGACTTCCCATTACAGTAAATAATAGGTATTGTTTGAAGCAATCCTACAATATGTATACACTCTGCCTTCACTTGATGACATTCCAAGAACATGAAAATATATTCTGCCACATCATTCTTCATAACCAACCAACAATACATCATTTTCATGGTTGTTATCATTTTCTAGTAACCAAGGTGACTGAAATATGTTTTTTTGTAAAATTCATTCAAGATGAGCTACTTCAAATCACCCATACATGGTATATACCTTTCTCCTTTGAGGTTCAACAAACCTCCATATGTACATGAGTAATTCTTACTAAATATTCCTTTTGGATCTTGTTACAAGCATTCTATTATTTGTTACTAGTGTTCATCTTGATGTAGTATTTTCTCTTGAATCTTCTCTTAGATGTTAACTTCACAAGAACTTATAAATGCCACCTCAACTATCTATAGCCTTTGACTTAGTGCATCCACTACTTTTTTCTCCTTTCCTTAGATGTACTTGATTTTAAAAAAACTCACTAATCATGGATAACCAAATTGCTTGTCTCACATTTAGCTTGGGTTAATCAAATAGGTACCTCAACCCTCTTATTGGACATCCATACAAATTTCCTTCTAAGTAGATAATGCCTTGACATGCACTATTGCTAACAATTCCAAATCATGAGTGAAATAATTACACCAATTTTCATTCAACTTTTTTCGATACATAGCATCCCACCTATTTTTCTTATATTAGGACTCCACCAAGCCCCTCCTTATAGGCATCTGTGCACATGACAAAGACTTTCTTTAGGTATGATATTCTTAGTATTAATTAATGTTTGCAAACATGTTTAAATTTCTCAAAGCTGGATTCACATTCCGATGTCCACTGAAATTTTACTCCTTTTCTTTGTAGCCTGTGATTGGATGCACAATCTTTGAGAATTTATTAATGAACCTCCAGTAATAATTAACAATTCTCATGAAGGATATTATTTCTACCATGTATTAAGAACTAGGCCACTCCATAATGGCTTTAACATTCTCCATATCTCCGGGTACTCCTTCTTTCGAGACAATGTGCCTGAAATAATGTATTTGGGATTGGAAGAATCACAGTTGTTGAGTTTGGTGTAGAGTTTGTTCCCTCTCAATAATTGTAATACGACTGTTAATTTTTTTTCATGCTGCTCTTGTCTTTGAATAAGCCAATAAGTTAGTCGACAAAAACTGGTAAAAACTTGTCTAAATAAAAAATAAAAATTTTGTCCATTAGACATACAAATGTTGCTCGGGTGTTTGTGAAGCCAAATAGAACAAATACAAATTCATAGTGCCTATACCTGGTTCTAAATGACATTTTATGAATGTCTTCCTCTTTGATCTCTACTTAATGGTATCTATACGTTAAATTGATCTTTGATGAGACTGCAACCCCCCTCAACTGATCAAACAAATAATCAATCCTTAGTAGAGGATATCTATTCTTAATTGCCATCATTCTTATTCATGAATACTATAGGTGCTCACAAGAGTGATATCTTGGGTTTGTTATATCCTTTGTCAAACATCTCTTTCAGTTGTAGTTTTTATATGCATATCTATTTGTTTATTTTATTTTATTTCATTTTTCTATTTGGTTAATCGTCCTTAGCAAATGATGACCGTTATGTCCACAAAATGTTTTTATTAAATAAATCTACCCAAAAGGATCACTTCTTGTCGGCTTAATCATGAAGCTTGACCCCAAGAGTGACGAAAGAATCAAATCTGTGACCTATCAATAATAGAGGTGCTCTTAACGATAGAGACTCAACCAACTAAGCTAACCTTCGAGACTAATTAATAATTATTCATAATAAAAAACATATAAAATATAGAAAAACGAAAAAGAATAACTATATATATATATCTATATATATATATATATATATATATATATATAGATAGATAGATAGATAGATAGATATATATATATATATATATATATAGATATAGATATAGATATAATTAATATATAATTAAAAGTAAATATATATTTAAATATAGAAATGTGAAATAAATAAATAAATACATCTGTGATTTATAAATTATAAAATGCACCATCTTGAATTATTAAGTAGGAAAATTTATGGTGATGTAGGAATGTTACTCTCCTATCTTTTGGATCATAGAAATAAAGTATTAAATAATATCAACTAATCAATTGCCTCCTATAGGCCCAATAGGCCATAGTGCTCTTAGTGGATGTTAATCATCATCATCATCATTTAACCATATAAAATAAAATAATGATTTGCATTCATAACTATATATATTCAATATTTACAATAAGTTCCTCCCCCCACCCCACTAAGAACCTGTTTGACTTGTTAAGTCAACAAAACTTCAATGAAGTTACAACACTTCTCTCCCTTCTTTTTTATAATAGAAATAAAATATTCTATAATCCCATTTTTTAAGGTCCACTACACCATATTGGTCTTATTAGAAGTTAATCATCACATCATCAAATTAAAAATTATACAACTTGTAATTAAATATATTATTAAAGTATAATAAAATTAAAAATAAGAATACTTTTAGAAATGTCAAATTTAAATAAATATAAATATTAAGAGTTAATATATATAAATTTTAATTTGGGACTGACCAAATACCCAAAATAATAAAATTTCTTGAATGAAAACACTAAAAAATATGATCTTCAATACTTAATAAATTTATAATTAAAATAAATCTATACTATGATGATGATGATGATGGTTAATGTCCACTTAAACCAAAGTTTGGTCTATCGGACCTAAAGATATGAATTATTTAGTTGGATTTAAGATTTTATTCATATGCTCAAAAAGCTTGGAGAGAAGCCTCCCGAGCTCACTATAATTTTGACAAACTAAAAGACTAGGAAGGTCAGTGTTGCAACAAAGATTATGAAACTGAGATCTAATGTGGTTGTACACGGGGCACTCTAAGAGGAAGAGATTTTCATCCTCGATGTTCATATTCTCACAGAGATGGAAAATCCTTTCCAACCATAGTGTTTTAGGAATTGCCCAACGACCCGTTTCACTATGAATCTCATGAGAGTTCGTTCTAATCTTGTCTATATTAATTTTCTTCTTTGAGCTAGTTAAAAACAAAAAGATACTTTTGATACTCTATAGTGCGATTAATGACCTCCTTATAATATCTTAATTTTCTTTTAGCTGCTAAATCTTTCTCACACCATATCTTTTCTTTGAAATTGGAAGTAACAATATTTTTAATGTTATTAATGTTTTTCAATGCAACATTCTTGTCGATCTCCCAATGGTTTAACCAGGCCATGGTGTCTTTATACAAACCTTGTTTGAGCATTAGGTGGTTTTGGCTGGAATTTAAACCTAGCTTAGGAAGTTTATGGTCTCCTATGTTATTGAGTTTGTGCTTATACAACAAAAACCTAGTCATAGCTAGGCTCTCGATAGAGGAAAGACCCACTTCTATAAGGAGAATAGGATAGGGTGTATTTCTTTTAATTTTGAGGTTATACATTATAAAATGCTTCTGGATTTTTCAATATTTCTCCAAGATTCTCTAGAGATGATGCAACCCCAAACCTTGCATCCATGTAAGATAAGAGGAGTGACTAAAGTTTCAAAGAGGAACTTCTTTCTATCCCACATTACAAGGTTTGCCATTTTACAATTATTTTCAAGACCAAAATAAGCTTTCTACCCCCCAGTAATCATTTTCTCAATGCTATAGCTCCTGTTGAGCTTGTGACGAAAATCAATTCCTACGTACTTGTAAGAAGACACTTCATCCAAGTTACTATTGTCATACATAAATATAGTGTAAGTGTCCTTCTTGGATTTGATAATCATAACTTTTATTTTGTCAGTATTAACACTCATACTTTTGGTAGAGCGGAAATTCTTAATTCTTTAAAAAAAAAATTATGTAGTTATTTTCATAAATAAATAGGTAGGAATGCTTACATTTAAATTATTTTATATGCTAGTAAGGCATCAACTTCATTCTTTTATATAGGTTTCAAACTTTACATCTAAAGTACTTTAATACCCACTTTGGTATCAGTACAAAAAGACGAAGTTCTTGCTTGATATGATAGAGCTGGATGGTAATTACGATTGCTTCTTTATTACCCACTAAGGTATGAACTTAAAACTAAGTATTCACTGATACGTACAAAAAGGACAACACATGTTCAACTGGATCCATAGCAGTCCTATTTATCCATAATCATCCCACCAGTCTCTAAACCACTTACATTGTTGGTATCCTTGATAATGACCAATGGCGTTGAACTTGAGTCTGGTATAATGGGTGTCGTCTTTGTCATCGATGTTGAGAAATTCCCACCAGAGCTTTTTGTAGTCTGCGAAGTCATATACTGTATCTGGAAACATGATCTGACAATCATTTATGGGCCATCTAGCTGCGGGTTGAGTTCTGAAATGACCAGGTTCATTCCAGAGATCTCTCATTCTGTAGATGCAGACATAACTTTCATACATTCCTACGCTACGGCCTCCATGGTACCAAATAGTAGCAATGTTGTGAAAGTTTTGTTCCAAAGCCAGCCTTGCATATTCATCATCTCTTCTTGCGTTGTCATATATCATATCATGGATCCATTTTCCTCCTTCTGGATATACTTTTCTTTCTGGAACAAAGTGTTGAAGGTCTGTATGTGGCTGTAAGTTGGCATCTAACACCTTAGTGTTTCGGAGCTGCCACGTGGGTGTCCAGTTTCTTTTATAGGTCTCCCAGTCTTGATTATCAGGAATAGTTCTCAAGACTTCTTGTTCCTGGTGCTGGTCCCTCTCAGTGATAATCATCATGACATGATTTTTATCTTCAATGTATTCCCTTCTTAGAAGATCAGGCAGATTATTGTCTTTTCCCTTGATGTGCTCCACCTGAAAATCAAAGTTTGCAAATAAAGCCTGCCATCTGGAAAACTTGGCTTCTCCAGCCTTCTTGATATCTTTTGTTAACACTTTCTACAGAGCAGATGCATCAGTTCTCAGAAGAAAAGGTTTATTAATAAGGTAAACTTCCAACTTACTGATACAGTTCCATGTTGCCTTGACCTCTTTCTCACACGTGAAGTAGTTCATTTCAGTTGGTTTCCATACTTCTGATGCAAATTGTACTACTTGTTCTTCTTCTCCAACCTTTTGTTTTAAGATTCCACCCCATCCAATATTACTTGCATCTAATTCAACAATTTTCTATGCAAGATCATCAGCAACATATAGAATAGGCAAGGACTTTACCTTAGCCTTGATGTTCTGAATTGCTCTTGTATGGACTTTTGTCCATCCAGGAGGATTCTTCTTCTTCAATATCTGGTTTAATATCCTTCTGTCACTGGCATAGTCCTGATAAAAGTTGCTCACATAATTAAGACAGCCTAAGAACCTTTGCAGCTGGTCTTTATCGGTGATGACATCAGGAAACTTATCTGCAAACTCTAAAGCATGTTTTTGCAGAGAAATCTGCCCATTGCAGATCGTATGACCCAAAAATTTGATAGTGGTTTGGAATACCTCTATCTTCATTTTGCTAAGCACCAAGCCATTGTGCTTAACCAAATTCTTAAAAACATTTACATGTTTAAGATGTCCCTGGATGTTCTTTGAAAATATTAGTACATCACCAATATATACAATTAGCCAATCAAAATATGGCTTGAAAATACCATCCATTACCTTTTGAAATTTTGAAGGAGCATTCTTGAGACCAAAAGACATGACGTTCCACTCATAATTTCCTGTTGGTATGCTAAAGGTGGTTTTAAATTTATCTTTCTCAGTAATGGCCACTTGCCAAAATCCTGCTTTCAGGTCAAAGTTGGAAAATATCTTGGCACCTGCTATCCTTCTTATTAAGTCTCCTTTATGTGGGATTGGATAGGTGTCATCAACTAGGACTGAATTTAGAGGCTTATAGTTTATGACCAGTCCGGGGATGCCTCTGATCTGTTCAGCTCTTTTGTTGACATAGAACCCGTAACAGTTCCAGGGACTGTTGGATTCTCTGATCAGTCCTCTACTAAGGAGCTGTTGAATCTCCTTCTGGCAAAGATCTCGGTATTATGTGTTCATAGGGATGGCTCTGCTCTTACAAGGTTTGCCACTGTATCCTTCCTTGTTAGGGAGTTCGACTGTGTGCTACTTTCTGTGCCAAAAGGCATTGGGTTCCTCTGAGCAGCATTCTTCTTCTAATTATTTCTTCAATTCTCCAATTCTCTTTTTGATTTGGGGCAATTTGAGTTGTTCTTCTATTCTCAAAGTTGAATTCAAATATTTTAGATCTGTCAACCTAGCTTCAGCTCTATCCAAATCTTGTACAGTGTACCATTGTAGAAATTCTAGGATTGGAGATATATGGAAGTTCAATTTTCTTTCTTGTCCCTTTTGAAGTGCGGACAGAAATAAAATATCCAGCTTTGCCTCGCTTGAGTTTGACTGAACCATGGGGTTCTACTGCTGCAAGAAATACATTACCAAGTATGCAATCTACCGGAATGTCAGCTACTGCAAACTTCAAATAAACACAGTGGCTTTCAAAGAAAACAGATGCTTTGGGTACTTCATATCTAAGATTTTTATTGCCCAATCCTACCACTTCTATTTCTGCAGTTACCCAATATCTTGCGAGGATATTTTTTATATTCAAAATATTAATATCTTCTCTGGAATCAATAAGAGCAACCATTTCAAACATTTTCCCTTTTATGCAGATATTTACTAAAACATGATGCTGCTGGTATGAGATGGTTAGTAGCCTCATATCTCTGAAACCAAAATTTGGATCCTTCATACCTTTAGCAATTTGAATTTCTTGATTACTGCTATGAGAAGCAGTATGCTAGGGATGATTATTATTTTCTTCTTTTTTGATTTGTTTTCCTTTCTGTATTTCTTCCATTTGAGCTTTTAATGCAGAAATTCCAGTCTTGAGGATATGAATTTCTCGACTGACTTCTCCTAAAGTAAGGGACCTTACTCTATCAGGCTTCTGTTGATGCCTCTGAAATGATTTTGTATTTTTCTCATATGATGCATCAACAAAAAGAGATTTCTTACCTAAGTTGTTCAAAGCTTTTGTTTTTAGCTGATCAATAAAAGCTTCGGTAAGGCGATTTTTCATCTCTCCATCCTCCATGGCACGGATCTGAGATAGGATCTTCAATTATTCTTCTTCTGTGGCGGCCATAAGGAATTTTTCTTTCTGGGGCTTAGACTTTTCCCCGTCTCCTTCACTTGTTTCACTGGAATATTCAAAATCAGAGTTATATTGAACTTGACAGGCACATTCTTCAGAGTCAGAACATAAACAATCTAAAGAATCAGAATCTGAATATTTTTCTATATAAGCATGGAGTTCTTTTGTAGAAGAAGAACTGAAAGAATCATTAGAAGACTCTTCTATTTGATGTTGTTGAGCTATCTCTCTGATTGTTACATTGGGGCAACATTCTGTATTGTGAGCATGAGAACCACATTTCATGCACACCATTGGTCTTCTTCCTTCTTGCTTTACTTGCCTGTTTCTTTGGGCAAAGGCTTGGGATTTCTTGCCTTTGTTTAACTTTGACTCTTCTCCTTCTAGACATCTGGAGGATGTATGTCCATTTTTCCCGCATAACCAGCAAGTATTTTTATTCCATTTCTCCTGCTTATTGGTGTGCAGGTGGATATCTGAGGGATTATAATAGTGTGTTTTGGGAACATACTTATAATACCCTTTCTTTGTTCTGGAGTCTTGGCCTTGCCTCGGTTTTGAATATCTCCTTTTATTCTTTGGATAATTTCTTTGTTTTTTGTAGAAAGTTTCTTTAAACTCTCTTTTGGCTCTTTTCTTAGCCTTCCTTCATTTTACAAAAGGATCATCCAATGTTAATCCATATTTGCTGCATATGGATTTTTTGTCAGGAAATCTGGAAAGCTTTTCCAAAGACTTATTAACCTTTGAGCTAGTACAAAGACTGACCAGTGTCTTTGTGATGAGAGCATAAATCTCTCCCCATGTGTATGAATCAAAAGGTAATGGAAAGACTTCCTGCATTTTTATATGATCAACAAATTTAGATGGCAGAGCTGCAAGATATACCTGTTTCCATAACAGGTTCTTTGAGTCTTTGACTTCAAATATCCTCTTCATCCAATCTCTATGGAAGTCATCATATTGGGACATTTTATGGCACTTTAGATTCATCAAAATGACTTCCTTTTTATCAGTAATTTCTGTTTCACTTCCACACCAATGTTCCAGAATCATTGATGTTAATGCCTCTATCATGTTGCTGATAACTGTGCCATCGGGATTATGTATCACGTCTCCTTTTTCATCCTTAAGTACTTCTGCTTCCATTGTGTCAATAAGCTTTGGAGATGATTTTGTCTCCCACCACCTAAGGAGTGTCCCTGTAAAACACTGAATAATAGTCCTACAAGCATCAATTTCAGATTTTCCCCTGAGACACATGAGTTTATATTCCGTGTACATCATGTCAATCATTTGCCTTATTTGGCCAACACTCATGCTATCTATATTCCATTCTCTGTGAGAATCTGGAAAAAATGTATGTGATTCAAGAAGCTTTCCTTTTCCTTCTATATCAGGAGTTGGATATCTGGTGAACCTATGTTCAAGAGGTTCATATATGGGAAGGATCTGTGTATCCTAATGTTTCTGCTCTTTCCCCTGATCTATATCTTCATCCTTAAATAAGGATGCAATAGTGATTTTATTTGTAGCCTCAGAATCTGATGAGGTGGCTTCTTCTTTAGTAAATAATGTTGGAAATCTGTCTACATATTTCATAGGGTCTTGAATTCTTATGCTTCTTTTCAGCAAAAAGGAGTTTGGAACTAGTTTCTCAATCTTAGACAGATTCATCTTTTCAACTCTATCTGTTAAATCAGTTATTATATGTTTAGTTGCATCCAAATGATCAACTAACTTTTCTTCTACTCCTTCTATTTTATCTAAAGAACTTCTTGCATAAGAAGAAATCATACTAGATTCAAACTGTACATTGTTCAAGCATCTATTTACATCATTAATTGATACTTGGATAGTATCAATTTGTTCCTTGACTTCTGTTGATTTTGCAACATTCATTTCTAAGCCTTTTACTGTAGTATTTGTCCAATTAAGTTGTTCACTGGCTTTCTGTATTATGTCGTCAATGCCGAGGGCATTGTCATCTTCTTGGACCAGTGGGATGGGTTTGGCTGCATTTTGGTTTTCTCCTATAACAATTCCTTTGTAAGAAGGAAAAGTTGTAGGAGTTTCTATTTTGGATCCATCTAGTGCAGTCCAAGCATGCTTGCTTGCTGAAGTGCTGGTAAGACCAATGAAGACATTTAATGGAGCAATATTATCTTTCCATGAATAGAAAGATATCCAAGTGTTGTTCATCTCCATATAGTGTTTCCAATCTTCAGCAAATTGTTTCTTCTTAACAAGAGTATAATTCTGATCAAAGTCATCTGCTTGAGGATTAGTGTATAGATCCCAATTTAACATAGCTTTCATCCATTGGGCACTAATCTCAGATTTCAAGCATCCATCCATAAGAGAATAAAAGTTATGAATCTCCATTACCGCAGGCTTTTTGCAGTCAGAAGGAACAGGGCAAAATCTGCAATCTGGGATCAGGCCTTGCGCCTGCTCAAGGTATCCCAAACCATATCTGGGTTTGACTAGTCTCATCAAACACATAATTTCTGTCAGCCTTGGATCTTCTCGTTCGAGAGTGGTAAGTTCATGCATCATGAGCACATGATCATGGTCTGATTCATGTGGGAAAGGAATATCTGTGCATTTGGGATTTGGGCATGAATTTACAGATGTAGTAGGAGGAGCGATTCCAGTTCTAGGATTATGGTTCGAATGGAGGTTAGATTCAACCAGAGTAAGCAGATTAAGAGGTTCTTGGCAATCTGGACATTTGACTTCTAAAGAAGAATCATTTACAAGCTGGGCTAATTCATAAAAAGAATTATGTTTACAAAAAGATGAAGAGGAACAAGTTGTATCTACAATGAAAGGATCTCTGTAATACTTGGATTGTTTGCAGGCTAACTCTATTCTTCTTCGGTTAACAGTAGATCTTCTGGGAAATGAAATAACTACAGAAGAAAAATTTTCTGTAATATCAGCGGAGGTAATAGCTTTAGGAGTGAAAGGCTTAGGATTATTTACAACCTAGTGTTCTGGAAATATCAAGTCTTCCCATCGGATGGTCTGATGCTCAATTTTTTGGTTTCTTGCATTAGTGAGAACGACTATACTTGACTTGGAATCTCTGCTGGGTGTGTGGTGGATGGCTGGCCAAAGGGTATTAGTATGTCTGAAATAGCCTTTGGTTTGGATGGAAAAATTATTTCTCTTTTTCTTCAGGTCAAAACCAGTGGTTTGAATCTAGAGTTGTAAAATGTGATCTATGGTTTCGTCAAAGGTATACATAGAGAAATTGGGATAACAGTCGAAGTAGACTGGGCCATCGGATAAAGGAGCAACAATCCCGCCTATTAAGGAATATGTATACTTATTGTGTGTCATATCTTTGACAGTGGCTAGCACAAAAGTATTTAGGCCTTTACGCGTTAAAGCATTGATTCCGACGTGGATACACCCTAAATGCAAATAATTTTTCTTTAGCCTTTTTGCTTCTGCTTGCAATTCTTTAGGTTTTAACAAAGATATAGTCTGTATATTATCTGAACTCTCCTGGATCTGGCTTACAGACTCTTTAATGCTTATTCTAGTGGCTACTATTAAATGAAAAGCAGAAAGGTCACTATACACTTCTAAGGGAGCTATCTGGGGTAATTCCCATAGGGCTAATGGTTGGGATTCTTCATAAGACAGTTCAACAGAATTCAAAACTCTACTAGAACTACTAGCAAACATCTCCCTTAACGGGTTTTCCTCAGCCTGTGAATCTCTCTCTTCAAGGTCTCGGAAAGAAATAAATTTCCGGGGGGGGGGGTCTATTCTTTTAACGAGTACAAGATTTAGAATACCGACCTCTGAACCAGACGTTACTGGCTCTGATACCAACTTTTTGCAGAGGCTTCTGATACAAGCTTGCTACAGTGCTTGGTGCTACAGTGCTGCTACAGTGTACTGCTAAAGTGCGCTGCTACAGTGCTGTTGCTACAGTGCCACGTGCTTCGCGCGCTATGCTGCTGTCGCTTTCTCTGCTAACTTGGCCTTGCTGGGTCTCTTCAATTATCTCTGACTACTGACACCTGGTGAACCAGTGGTGAACCAATGCTGAACCTACTCAGAAATTTCATGACCTCGCGGCCCCAACAACGGCTTTCTCGCATAGCAATGGCCTTGGCGTCCCTTCGTTCCTTTGGCGAACTTCCTGCGAACTTTAGATGACAGCTGAGGGAAATCTTACTACTACAGCAGACTTAATAGATGCACAGAGTATTCATATTGTAAAATGGCGTACTCATTTTATTTTAGAATGGATATGACTTGTTTACAGAAGAGTTTTTACAGAGAGATTTCCTTACAGAGATTGACTATCTTCGCATTTACTGGGCTTTATGCTATTCGCATGGAACAAGCAATACCGGAGTCTACCTGGTGAAGGATAGACTCTGCCTCAGAATCAGACTTCGACACATACAAACTAGTCAACTCTCTATATGATTCAGCCACTTTAGGTTCTCACCAGCGTCAGGCACTGATGCGCAGGCTCCCAAATCACCTAAGGACTTGAGTTCCTCTCGTGATGTAAGAAGATCAGACTAAAAGTCCACAGATGCAGAGCAGGAAAGGAACTTGACACAAACTCTCAAAGACTCGGACTGACTCAAACTCCAAAAATGTGAATGCCTTGGCAATGAGCCTTACCCTCCTTAAATAGGAAGTGAGGGGGGACAAACATCACTATAGGTCATCCGAGAACTGACTTAAAGGTGCAAGGAATCATAGCTTTTAGGTACTTCCAGGGCAATGTCCGCACAAAGATTCCAATTCGAAAGGTGGATGGAATAATTTATTTTGGGTAATGCCAAGGTGTTGCCTATTTAGCACACTCCTGTCCGAAAAATATCTTACGGAAAATATTTTTACAGTACAAATTGGATGCTTTTGCCAAAGCCGAAGAGAAAATTAAGATACCGACAAAATAAAGTGGATGTTTTTCGTAAAAGCCCACAGGAAATAATATCTACACAGTGGAGGCTTTAATACAGCAAATCCCACGGGAAATCTGGTCACAATTAAGCCCTTGTGACTGGTTCTTACATCAGAAAATAGTGAGGCTAGGGAATCTATCCGTTTTGTATTGCATTGTGTCCCAGGATTTTGTATAAATCCTGCGGAAAATCATAGGCTTTCCAAGCACAATTTGGTACTGGACTTTGGTTAGTACAAGCCATTCCATGTGCTCTCTCATGTATTCTTCAAGGGAATTATTATATGGAGAAGACTTGTATGTTGACCATTCCCCACTAGCCATTTGTTTAACAGTGTTGTAAATAGGGTGATTGCAGTCAGTACTACATTGCTCAATACATGGTTTGCAGAGGTTTTTGCAATATTTGCTAGATGTGATATAGCTCTATGGTAATTATGATTACCATCAGGCAAAACGAATCATGATTTGGCCATTTGAATGTGAATAAAAAGCACAATTCTCATGACCAAAATGTATTAAATGAATTTAATTTAATTGTTAGGGTTTATATCAAACATTGATATCATAATCAAATATATTATAATTAAAATTTTGGGAATCATTTGTAAAAAGACACAATCACAAATAAATAATAAAATATATTACAATTAAAATTGTGGAACATATTTAAATTTTTGAAATTTATTAAAAACCAATGCAACCTAAAAAAGTATGCAATACACTATAACCATTAATAAGCAAAAAGACTAGGCATATGCTGAGCATATTCTCTTGGGAATTAATCTACGCCCTCAATTAAAAAAAAAAAAAGTGAACACATTTTCTTCCATCTAAAATTCATATATATAAACTTATAACGAATGAAATCAACAATATGAAAACAAAATATTTTTTGATATAAAACTCAATAAATAATCCATTAACTTCAACTTCACCCTATGATATGATAGAAATAAATAAATTCCATCCTATCAAATTGGATTTGAGAAAAAAATAATATTGTTATATATTTTTTTATTAATTAAAAATCTTAAAATTTATACTAAATTATATTTAATCTTCATTTCTAGTATTTTCTTACTCATTTATTTTCTAAAATTTTGTATGCGAATTAATTTATATATATATATATATATATATATATATATAAAATGATGTATATCAAACATTTTTAAATAAATATTAAACCTAATTAATAAATCAATAATTGTCCTATTATTAAATGAGAATAATGTAATATTCCAAATGAAAAAGAAGCTAAACTAATAACTTTATTCCGATATCTTTCTCAACAGATGGGTATTTTATTTTCATTCATGTTTTGTGTGTATTTTATTCTCATAAATTCACGGTTGCTTATTTTCCCTTCATGATATCACTTCTTTATGTCACCATCCCACCATTTGCTCGGGGATTATGTATATTTAAATAATTAATTAAAAGGGCAAATAAACGTAGGTGCAGAGACCATTAAGTTACGTTAAGAATAATGAATAAAGGAGAAAAGTGGTGATTTATAAATTTGGGTGGTGGGTAAAGTACCCACATTCTTACTAGTGCCCACGTTATTAGTGGCACCCACCTGCCACCTTTTATATAAAAGGTTAATCACATTGTGCGATATTCGCATAAAGTAGGAGAAACGTCATGCTCTATTTTCCTAAAGTTCCCCAACGATGTAATTTAAACTCATGATGAACATCAAACTCATTGTTGACGTCTTTTCTTAAATCTCCCTGAGGATGTAACATGTTTTAATTGAAGATGGATTTTTTTGAAAGTCTCGAGAATGGTATAAGTAAAACATGAGATATTCTTCTAGAAATACAGTTCTCCATCGTTGTTTGTTGCTCTATCGTTGAATTATATGCTTATGCTTATCCTTGTTATATGCTTATGACCATATTTTTATAGTATTTTTATGCTTGTGTACCAAGTAATTTTTCTATTAAGAAGTTTGAATTATTAATTAAATCCATCGTTTTTATCCTTGAGAAATCATCTTCTCTATTATGTCAATCATCTTGTCTACTATTACCACTTATGAGATAGATGCATTAGCATATTTTTACTAAATGAAACAACTTTAGAGATGAGAAGATGATATTGTTGAGTGATGTACTAATTATAGATATAGAGTTAAAATTAATATTGATGTGTTTTAAGAGGAGAATGTTATGTTTTCTAGATTAATATTAACATTTTAACTTTAGTATTATATGTTATTGATATTTATTATTATTTAAATCTAGCAATAACGTGTAATCAAAACTTCACAACATTTTCTATGCTTTAATGGTTGTAAGTGTAAAAATATTGAAGATATTGTTGAAAATTTATATGAAAATCTCAATCTAAATTAAAGCCTAATTTGGGGTTTTACATTATATAAGTGTGGGTACAAAGCATTGATCATTAGTGATTCGAATTGGAAAATAGATATGTAGCAGGGAAAAATATTTGATTTTGATTAGCCGCCATTAATTTTAATAAGTTACCACATAATTTTAATAAGTTATAGATTTCATAGAGAAAATGTTGATGGTGCACACCCAAGCTAAGTTAGGGATCTTGAATAAAAGGAAATTGAGATCTATAATATGTCATATAGGTATTATGTTAGATATTTTTATGAATCTATATAATTGAAGTGTTAAATTTCCTCCCAAATCTAATAATATATTGCAAAGAATTTAGAAAACAACTTATTAGAATCAGAGAGATTGTATACATTAATTAGAAATTGAATTTGGGTATAATGATGGTTGATGGTAGAAAAATAGTTTAAAGATTAAATAAATGCTTTAATTTTCATCATCTATACATGCAAAATTATTCTATAAAATTATCTTCAAAATTAATAAAATACATGATAGAATAGAATTTTAAAATTGTCCAAAATCTTCCTAAAAACAAAATAAAATAAAAAATTTAAAATGAATTAAGTTTTACTCTCTTCATTAAATTTTATGCATACTTTATGAACTTCTTACATATTTTAAGACATTTTATTATTTTTAATATTACATTTATCACAATTTATTAATTATATATTTTTCAATTTAAATTTAAATTTAATTTAATTTCATAAATCTTATTACATTCTAAATAATTCCATAATAATTATTTATTATTATTTATTTCGTTGAAAAATATTTTTTATAATGCTAAATAAGATAATTTAGTGAAGAATATAAAAACAAATAATAATAATAATAATAATAATAATAAATTCATAATCAAAAAGAAAAAAGAAAAAAAATTGATCGGGATGTGAGTTAGGCAAAGGGGCATCATGGGATTCAGGCAGATGTAGTAGTAAGAGTGAACATTAAGGCAGGGGGTGGCATGGCCAACCCCACATATGCAAATCCATGCATCATACGAGAGGTAGTAATTTCACTCAGCGAGGGTAAAAGGAAAGTAGGTTAATGCAAGAGGAGGTGAATTGAATTGGGGCCATAAGTATTTTGAGAGATCTGGTGAGGGTTTCTTAGGTCACCGAGTAGAGGTGGCGAGAAAAAGTCATTGTTGCAATGTGGGGAGCGAGAAGGATTTTCTTCTTGTCTCAACCTGCACATACAGATGGCTCAACCTCAACTCTAAAGGGTATGTTTTGGAAGGTTTTGTAATTTACATTACGATTATGGTTATATTTCTCTACAAGCATAGTGTTTCGTCAAATCATTATGGTCAATCCATTAGATTCTAGGATTCATTATGTCATAGGGTCGACAGATGGTCTTAAACCAACTCTACCGTACTTCAGTTCAGAGGATGGTTGCATCAAATTTGTTTTCATGTCAATGTCGTTGGCTTAGTTCTATGCATTTTATGCTTAACTAAAAATTGGGCTTGAGGGAATCCATGGAACCTATAAGTTTCCATTCTCAGCCATTCTGGGTGGGGGTGAGTTTTGTCCAATCATTTGCTATTTCAGGTTGAGGGTTGTATATATGCTAGTAACCACAATTATTTTTTGAGACACAGAAGAGGTTCTTCTTATATTCATACTTGGATTACTAGTGGAAGCCTTCTAAAGGGTAATGTGGCTTAGGGGAAATGCCTTTCTTTTTAGATTGACAAACATTATGGGGAAACAACCCACCATGGAGGGATGGGTCAGGATGTCATGATCCCAACTCACCATTATATGGAACGACTTTGGATTTTGTCTATGAAATTTATGTTTCTCCATGGTTGTTTGGTAGATTTTTACATGTACATCTTATTTTAGGCACTCTAAGAGTGTGGTTGAATTCTCCAATTGAGGAAGCCTATTGATCATGTTCAAGTGTGGACCAAAGATAAAGGGCCAGGCTTCGGTGAACTCTTAGGGAAAGTTCGCAATAGGAGGACAATAAAATGTATGGTGTGCTCCAACTATAGGACTATTTCAAGTGCTGGAAAGGGAGAGGGTGAGGCATGGCCAAATCTAGGTCCAATAGAGGCAAGGTCCATGGGCATACTTCTACCACAAGTGATGATGTTGACAATGCTTACTGAAATGGAACTCACTCTTAGGCCAAAGAGACTATTAGTGATTGGGAAATTGAAATTCAAACAGAGCTAGACCCAAATGAGTAGGACCTATTAGAAGAATGGGTTGACATTATTCCAGACCTAACTAATACTCGGGGATGTCACACCTTATTTTTTAAAAATGTGCATGTTTCATGGTTAATTAAAACATTATTAGAAAAGGACTTAATGATTCCACTAAACGGTAGCCTACGAATCATAGCGGAGCTGCAGGCAATCCACAGGGAATTACAGTTGATCCAGTACCAAATTTAATGGAAAATACCTAGTTGACCTACATAAAGAATCACATTCCATGCTCTCCACTAATAGAATAACTAGGAACTAGAACGAGGGACCCTACCCCAGTATATTCTCCTGATGTATAGACTCCCCTAAATGCATAATATATATATTTTTTGTGCTTTAGAGTAGGGTGACAGATAGTAGACGTTATCAACATAGTTTTGTTTATGTAGCTTTGAAAGGCTCTCTCAAAAAATTTAAATTTTATCCTATTTATAACTCAACCATATGATCAATAAACTTGATTTCCCACTGGATAGGTTAAGACCATCTAGATATGGATGATCATGATATATTTACCTATTAATTTTTAAAATAATAGAAAAAAACCATATCCATTTACAAACAATTAAAAAGAAACAAAAAAATTAAAAACTATAAATACAATAATAAAATAATAAAATATAAATCTATATTAAAATTTAAAATAAAATATCAAAATATTATAGATTTTAACCTCCCTCGATCCACCCACCCTTGTAATATTTTACAAATATAAAAGAAAAACTACTAATAATAATTCATTCACTTTTCTTAATATTTTTTTTTGTTTTTCTTTTTATTTTGAAATGCTAGGTTAAACCTAACATTAAAAATATTTTTTAAATTAAATTTCTAAAAACTTATATACAATATTTTGAATTTCAATATATAGTTAACGAATATTATACATATAGTTAACAAATATTTTTAATTATTTGAATTTAAATCGTTTAATCTCCATAACTCAAGTGCCCTATTGATCTAAAAATGGAGCCTAAAGGCTTCTTGTCAAGCTTATAGAAACCTCTCCCACCCCCAAAGCTTAAATATTCCCAAGATCTAGTGATTAACCAACTGCAGAATTAAAAGTGCTTGAAAATAGGTGTATGCTTGTGTTTGTTTTTTAAATTGTTTATGTGTTTTAAGTTTATTTGCTTGAACTGATATAAACCATATAATGACAAATAAAGAAGCAAATACAATGCAGCAACAAGTAATCACACATAACAACAATATAATATGGAGTTCACCCAAAACTCTTGGGCTACGTCTCCTTGAGTTTTAGCCAACTTAACTAGGCTCTCTGGGATTATGGCAAAGTTGTTTTACAAGCTACCCACTCAACTCCATTGGCTTACATAGAACACAATGGGCTTATAACACCATATTATTCCTGGCTCTAAAGCTCTCAGGATTTCTCGCTCTGGCTCTTGCTCTCACTTTGGCACTTGGCTCTGGCTCGTGGCTCTAGCTCTTGGCTCTCGGATCTGGCTTCTCTGAGCTCTCTCTTGGCCTCTACATGCCTCTGTAATTCACTTTACCTCAAGGAGACTCTCTCAATAATTTTCGGCTCTCTAGTTCACTCGCTCGACCTCCAAGCGACCCCAAAGACTCCCTCAATTCCCTGCTCTTTCCGCTCTGCCTGCTTTTCTCCTTAATCGTGCTCTCTAGATTCTTTGAGGCATTCTTCTGGCTCTGTGTCTTCTTGTCTGTTTCTCTGCATATAATCATTCCTCTGTCTCTTTATCTAGCCCTTTGGCTTCTTGCTCTATGCCTCTCCACGCTACAAACACATCATTTCTTATAAAACGCATGCTTTCCGCGTGGCATAATGATCAGGGGTTGTTACAAAGGAATCAAGCCCTTTCTTAAGGCAAAACCCGAAAATGGAACAAAATTCCAATACACAGAGTTTTTCCGAAAATACACTATCGGGTGTGAAAGCTGGACTTCAAACATTATGAAATCACCCCTATAAACCCTTTCAGGGCCATCTTTTATGGCTATCACAAGCCCACCATTGATCTACGTGATCTCCAATCCAATAACTGACAACATGTTTTGGGTGGCTTATGTGCACGAAGATTACCCGCCCAAAAAGGTGGTTTTCTCTTTCCCGCGCCATGCCACATGTTGGCCAGTGCATGGGTTCCGGCGGAGCCCATTCAATACCACTTACTGCCTAAGGTCCGCATGAAATCCCGCTTACCATGGATTTCTTCTGTATTTCGGTTTTCATAGCGGAAATGCGCTAATACACTGAAAATCAGAAAATCTTGGATTTCAAATTTTATGCAATCGGGCTTATAATTCCCATCGGGTCTAGCCCTTATTGACTTATCACAAGTCGGGTGCCCAATGGCCCTTTGTATCGGGGATCATCGACCGTCGATTGCCGATATCGGCGTATCACTATCGGCCCCGTCGCTATATCGCACATCACAATCACAATGGCCTAGGGGTCTACCCTTTGACCATGTCGATCTGCCAATCCGTCGATTGTCGATATTATACCTCACATATCAGATCGGCGGGGGTCTATGCCTTTTGCTCCTCCAATCTCTCCAGTCGTCGATTATCGCAATCGCTAATCGCATGTTGCCTTGTCTTAGGTTCCGATATCGGGTGCAACCTACCTCCAACTCAATATATCGGAGATCACTGATTAGCGTCCTTCCACCTTTGTGTTATGTCCATCCCTTTGCACATTTGTGATGTGATTTCCTTAAGGAGCCTTTTAGGCAATTTTTAGAAGAAATGCCTCATTTTCCAAAGGATAAAGGCAACCTTCTTTCTGCGATAACTTCTTCATCCAAAGTCCATTTTAGCCAATTCAAGTTGCAATCGATTTAGAATGAGACGATCTATTCATGTGACTATTTTCAAGAGCATCCTTGGAATTTCATTTTCCTTTGTGAGGAACACTTCAGACTTACAAGTCTATCCAAGATCCATTTTGGATCACGCCTTCCCACTAAAAGAACTTTTGGTCTCCAAAAGATTGATATATTGATCTGAATAGTAAATGAGAGTAAGAAAACCCTCTTATTTTAGCCTCCATACACTTGCCTTGCATAGT
The DNA here is from genome assembly GCA_031772625.1 of Pinus tabuliformis. Lineage (NCBI taxonomy): Eukaryota > Viridiplantae > Streptophyta > Pinopsida > Pinales > Pinaceae > Pinus > Pinus tabuliformis. The sequence continues at coordinate 451,506,211 of CM062806.1, forward strand.
GCCTCTGAACCAAAGCCTTTGACCACTCTCCTTCCTAGATGTGTTGGTCCTCTTAGGAAGAACTATTTTCCTCCTTGACTTCATGCAGAACTCCTGCTGAGATGGTCACAGAAGGTAGTTTGAACCTCTCTATCTTGATCATTGATCCAAGGGGGCTCAAACAAATGTGAAGTACATCTGCTCCACAAAATTTTCATTTGTACCTATTTGACAAGCTGTCAACAACAACTATTAATAACAACAGAAATACAGACAACAACTGTATGGCATAAACTCATGCTTCAACAAAAGAAATAGATTTCACATCTTGTGAACACCTCCATGTCTTACATTTGCATACAAATGATGGATTAGATAACAAGCCTACAAAACATGCCTTTAAAACAAATGACCCTTCAATTCAAGCATGTAGAAAAGGACCATTAGGACTCTTTTTCAAAAGATGAAACACTTCATCATTATCTCCATCTTGGAGACCAAGTTAAATTCTCCCACGTCAACATTGCATGCATGTTACCACAAAGCAATAAAATCTTCAAGTTAATTACACATACATGTCCAAATACAAGGAAATCATTAGCATCCCCGTGTTAATGCATATCATTCCTATGCATGCATTTCATCCTTCAACTTTCGCTTAAGCAGACTGTACTTTCGAAGCTGAAATGAACATAATGTTGTAGCAACAAAGTGAGTCCCCTACTCAGCTTTCTCCATTCACCTTCTTGGTAAAAACTTGCAACTTGCATTCCATCAATAAAGAAATGAAAATAGATGCATCAATAGACATGAAATCTTAATTGGATAAGAACGCTAACCATTTCTTACCAATCCCTTTCAAAGGTCTTTCCTTTGTTTGCACATTAGCATCAACATGTGAATCATCCTGAAACACATCAATCATGGAATCTTTATTTCCATTCCTGCCATTTTCTCTTTCAAATTTCTTCAAGTTTCATGGAAGCATTGTTGGATTCAGAGTCCAACATCTTTCATCAAGATGCCCTTGCTTATGGTAGTAAGTGCAACACATGTGCTTCCTCTTGACAACATGATTTGCCTTGTTCAATGGACCTTTGGCTACTTGCTTCCTTTCCTTCAAAAGTTTCCTACATGTGGCTATCCTCTTCCAACATCTAGAAACATTATGGTTATCTAAACCACAAAAGGAACATGCAATTATTTTCCCATACTTATATGGAAATTTACCATGCTGAACATAATCAAAAGGAAAATGTTTAGAACCAGATTTATACCTTTCTCTTTCAACTTTATTGCCTTCATGAGGAGGTGAATCAAATGAATAAGTGGCTCCCTTTGGAACACCATCAATCTCTTCAAGGCTATTAGAGTTTCCACAACTCTCCAGTTCAAGTGTGTGCTTCCGAACACCTACATCCTGCAAATTATGTTTCAAGCTATTGCATTCTTCCTGAATACAATCTTCACACTCTTGAGGTAGAAGACCTGCAATGCAACTCATTCTTGGAGCTGTTTCAATAGCCTTCATAGCAACATTGGAATTTTCTCCATAAGATTGTCCATAGACAAGACCAAAATACTTAGGCCTTTCCTCAACCATTATTGTCTCAACAATACCTTGTGCATGTTTACCCAAGCCTTTTCCTTTATAACCCATCTTGGAAATTAGCTTAGAACCTATGCCTCTGGTATGTTTTTCAAAAGAACCAATATATGCATTCTTAGAAGAATTTGAATACAAACAAGAACTATTTACCTCGTCTTCAAGCTAATACTTGACTAAGGCTTCTTTGGCAACAAAGAGCCATGACTCTAACTCATGCATCCTTTTTAGGTTCATATTTGCAATATGAAGTTGCCTCTCCATTTCCTGCAATCTCCCAGAAAGCAACTGCTTCTCTTCCTCCACATAATTCAACTACTCTCTAAGTATGCTGCTCTTCCTTCCATCCTCATACATTTCTCTCACCATATCCATCATGTTGGCCATGTCTTGCTTCATGTCTTCATCAAAGACTTTTGTGAAGAAAGAAGAATTTGAGGACTCACTTGTAGAAGTAGTCATTATGTCAATGAACAAAAGAACTTCAAACAAGATTAATAAAGAGCTTATTCAGTAACCCTTTGCAACAAACCTCTTTTGCTTCAAGGATTGCCTCGAGGTCCTTTGGGATAAGAAGAATGCCTTCAGCACTTCTTCCTTCTTATCCTTCCTGGACTGAGCTATCAATAGCTTTCCCTTCACCTTTGCAAACTCAAACAATAGTCAGTTTGCAAACAAGCATACAATCAACCTCTGGTTGTTTAAACATCTTTCAGACAAGCAATCTTTTCTCTGTCAATCAAGAATTCTGATCTGATACCACTTGCTCTAGTATAATCATCTCTGATATCACCTTCCTGAAGGTGAGGTTAATCAATCTCGAGCTCTATGACCACCTGATCTGAAAATGGGGCCTAAAGGCTTCTTGTCAAGCTTACAAGAACCTCTCCCACTTCGAAAGCTTAAATATTCCCAAGATCTAGTGATTAACCAAATGCAGAATTAAAAGTGGTTGAAAAATAGGTGTATGCTTGTATTTGGTTTTTAAATTTTTTATGTGTTTTAAGTTTAATTGCTTGAACTGATATACACCATATAACAACAAATATAGCAGCAAATACAATGCAACAAAAAGCAATCACACATAATAGCAATATAATATCGAGTTCACCCAAAACTCTTGGGCTACGTCTTCTTGAGCTCTAGCCAACTCGACTAGGCTCTCTGGGATTATGGAAAAGTCCTTTTACAAGCTCCCTGCTCAACTCCACTAGTTTACATAGAACACAATGGGCTTCGAACACCATCTTGTCCCTGGCTCTAAAGCTCTTAAGCTTTCTGGTTCTGGCACTGGCTCTGGCTCTCGGCTCTAGCTCTGGCTCTATATCTGGCTCTAGCTCTTGGCTTTGGCGTGTGGCTCTGGCTCTTGCTTTAGCTCTAGCTCTCGCTCTGGCTCTCGGCTATTAGATCTAGCTTCTTTGAGCTCTCTCTCGGCCTCTGTAATTAACTTGACCTCCAAGCGACTCTCTTAGCAACTTTTAGCTCTCTAGTTCAGTCGCTCGACCTCCAAGCGACCCCAAAAACTCCCTCAATTGCTTGCACTCTTTGCTCTACCTACTCTTCTCCACAATCATGCTCTCTGGCTTCTTTGAGGCATTCTTCAGGCTCTGCATCTTCCTGTCCATTTCTCTAGGTATAATCATTCCTCTGTCTCTTCATCTGGCCCTCTGGCTTCTGCCTCTGTGGCTTTGTGCATTACAAACACATCATTTCTTATAAAATGCCTGCTTGCCACGTGGCACAATGACTAGGGGTTGTTACAAAGGAATCAGGTCCTTTCTTCAGGCAAATCCTGAAAATGGAACAAAATTCCAATACATAGAGTTTTTCCGAAAATACATTATTGGGTGTGAAATCCATACTGCAAACATTATGAAATTGTCCCTATAAAACCTTTCAGGTCCATCTTTTATGGCTATTGCAAGCCCACCATTGATCTGCATGATCTCCGATCCAACAGCTAACAACCTGTTTCAGGTGGCTTATGTTCACGAATATTACCTGCCTGAAAAGGTGGTTCTCTCTCTCATGCGCCATGCCATTTGTCAGCTAGTGTATGGGTTCAGGCAGAGCCGGTTCAATACCACTTACCGCGTGAGATCCACCCAAAATCCCGCTTACCACGGGTTTCCTTTGTATTTCGGTTTTTATACCAGAAATGTGCTAATACATAGAAAATATGGAAATCTCGGATTTCAAATTTTATGTAATCGGGATGATCATTCCCATCAGGTCTAGTCCTTATCGGCTTGTCGAAAGTCGTGTGCCCAATGGCCCTTGGTATCAGTGATCACCAATCGCCGATCGCCAATATCGGCGCATCATTGTCGGCCCTGTCGCTATATCGCACATCACAATCGCAACGGCCCGGGGGTCTGCCCTTTGACCATGCCGACCGTCGATCCACCGCTCTACCTATCGCCGATATTGGCGGGGGTCTATGCCTTCTGCTCCTCTGATCGCCGATCAACTGATCCCTCCGATCGCCGATTATCGCAATAGCTAATCGCATGTCGCCTTGTCTGGGGTCCCGATATCGGGTGCAGCCTACCTCCGACCCGATATATCAGAGATCATTGATCGGGGGTCCTTCCGCCTTTGCGTTAAGTCCATTCCTTTGCACATTTGTGATGCGATTTCCTTAAGGAGCCTTTTAGGCCATTTTTAGAAGAAATGCCTCGTTTTCCAAAAGACAAAGGCAACCTTCTTTCTGCAATAACTTCTTCATCCAAAGTCCATTTTAGCCCATTCAAGTTGCAGTAGATTCAGAATGAGAAGATCTATGCAATTGGACTATTTCCAAGAGCATCCTTGGACTTTCATTTTCATGTGTGAGGAACACTTCAGAATTAGAAGTCTATCCAAGATCCATTTTGGATCACCTATGGTATTTGAGGGTGCTAAATCTATTTATCCATTCAAAAAATCTATTTAAAAAACACAAAATTTTGAAATTGTATTGTCTGATTTTAATGAATTCCAGCTAAATAAGCTATTTTATCTATAAATTAGAAACAAACTATTTCATTTATAAATTAAATTGCGCCCATATATTGATTTCAATAATATTTTTCAAGAATAATAATATTTAATATAATATTTTTTTAATTAAAAAAAAGCCAATATAATTACAATGTATAGAAAATGAAGTAGTAATTTGTTTTTTGCGTTAATTTTGTTATTGTTGTTGTTGTTGCTGTTGTTGTTTATATTTCTTCTAATTTTACTTACATGATATTTAAATTACATTAAATACATAATACATATTTTTGTTCACAAATTTATATATTTATTTATTTATTTAATATATATATGTTTTTGAAAAAGAAAGATCTACAAATTACATAAATATTTTTTAGGTTTTTTTAGTTATATAGATTTTATGCTAATTGTTTTCCTTAAACCTCTCAAAATTTATATAAAAAAATTGTAAATATAAATTTTAGAAGTAAATAAACTAACGTAAAATCAAATTTATGAGAATAGTAAATCATTAAATAAAAATTGATTGATAAATCCGCTAACATCATCTTCACCACTCGACATGATGTAGAGAAGGGATTTCACCCCTTCAAATTGTATGTGCAAAAAAAACAAATTTGTGGAAAGGGCACAGGTTTTAGTTTTTTTGAACCTTTGTTGAATTACAAATCTCAATTCAAAATTATTTGAAACCTCACTTTGTTAATTTAAATAGAATTTCTCAACTAAGTTTCTATGTCAACATTAAAAAACCACCTTAACTAAATAAATATCTAAGTGAAGATCTTACTAAAAATAAAAAAATGGCCCAAGTTAAATCTAATTTCTCAAATAAGGTTATATGTCAACGCTATAGAAAAATGCCTAATCGAAGGAGAGACGTCAACCCAAGTTCTATGAAATAAATACTTTTACTAAGTTTATCGAGGCTTTGCTTCAACTTAAAAACCTCATAATACAACAAATTTTAACATAAAACAAATACATCTTGGAAAAAAAATGTAAAATTATGAGAAGAAAATACTAAACAATAGTGTAATCACATTCATTATGGAGAATTTAAGAAACCACCAGAGGATATATTTGTTCCAATGCATTGATGAGCATTGATGAAGATGAGATCTGAGATTAAGCTAGAGAATACATTATCCCAAAACAAACCAAATTGGGAAGTATTCAATCTTCAAGTCATCCAGTTGGGGAGTATTTAAGGCATCAAGTTTAGGGCCATATTAATAAATTTTAACCACGTTGCTTCAATTGAGGTTATATTCATAGTTTCATTTATATTTTTGTTTATCACTTATATATTTAGTTACATAGGGATATAATTCCATTAATTATTGCAAGGTTTTATTTTTTCTTCATGATACATACCTATACACATGAATGTGGGGCATTATTATTCACATAATCTCATCCTTCCCATCAACACCATTGTTTATGTCATGTATCGTAATTCTCTTTCCTAGCTACTTCTATGCAACAAGATTAAATTCTATGCAACACTAAAAAACATTTGATTAATGTTTGAGGAAGTATACCCAAGGTTTACCATAAGAGTTGATGAGGTTGTCAATACCTTTACCTTTTCAAAATTTTCTTTTGGACGATTTCCAAGAAGGCATTCTTATCATACAGGATTATAATACAAATGTTTAAGAAAACTTGTCACGATACAATACATGTTGAGATCGTGTAAAAGGTGGTAGCTAATGTGACCAAATTTTCCATGCTTCAACATGCTTAATTCATCCTAATGTGTTAGAAGTATATATTTTGTAATAAAAATAGAAAATAGATACATCTTGGACAACACATCATCTTTGCAGCCACAATATTTGTACCATCAGAAAAATCCTATAATGACTATTGAATCCGGTGTGAAGTCCACTTACTTGTTGGTACCTAAATGGGTTATCTAATAAATGGAAAGATGGATTATGGAAAACGAGGCTACATGAAATATATTATAAAACTCCCATGATCTAAATCAATGGCCTCTTTCTTACATACCTAAACTAGTAGGTAACCTCTCATTAGGATGGTAAGTCGTAAACATTTATTGTGATGACACCAGATGGTTCAAGGCTCATAAATCACGAACTACTGAAGCTAATGTAGAAGGGATAAAAAGCAGTGCATAACCCAATTCCATTCCTCTTCCTTTATGATATTTTCATTTTCCATATTTCTCAACCTTATTCTTGATATTAGTAGGTAAATTGATTGATTTGAATCAGAAATTTAAGTTTGTTGTGCTTAAATCCAATTCAAAAATATAAATAAAGTGCTTGAGGGTTTATGAGATAAATTGCAACTTCACCATGAGTTTTTGTATGAATTTCATGAGAAAAATAACATAAATCAAACACTGAACAACAACATGCAACATACATAAACATCGCCATAAATAGAAACATATCAGCACATGATGTAGGAGTTTTCCCCTCTTGGGCTATGTCTCCTGGTCCATCTTCCAATGGCTTGGTCCTCTTTCATTATACTCAAATTTGTGAATACATGAACTTATATTGCTCCAATGGCTCTGAAACCTATTCTAATGGCTTCAGAAGACCCAAAAATTCCTGTCTAGCCTCTTCCTGCTACAGAAAAGACCGAAAATGCCACAAGTTATGAGTTTTCCTAGCTTTGACGCCATTCGCTCTACAAATTCCCCAAAATTCGGCACCAGTCCTATAGTTTTGCCACAAATTGTGTTAATCGAGCACCATTTTGGTAGATTGTCGATGCATTTAGTGGGCGTGCTAATTTTTCCATTGAGGCCTTAATGCCTAAAATTCTAGCCACATGGGGGTCCACATGCCCGGGGGCTAGGACTAACCATCTACCGTCGCCAGTCGAGCCTCGATTCGTTGCACCCTGGTCACATTGCTTCCACAATATTAGGGCTAGCCCCTCTCCGCCTGACCCTAGTCCCGATAGTGGTCACATGGTAATGTTTAATGGGGGGCCGGGGCTAAGCCCTGGTCCCTTCCATCAACCACTCCACCATTAAAATTCAAATAGGCATTAAGTTCTTATAGTGTTCAGAACTAAATGGATGTTGCCTTGGTAATGGCTTGTTTTGGAGACTTTGGAGGTCGTGGGTTCGACCCCGCCCACTACTACTTGGATCTCACTACCATTTTTTTGACCCTCGCACTTCCACGTGGTGGCCTCTAGCCGTGCCACGTGGAAGCCTGTGATTCGCCACCCAAAACACAATCAGAACATGCCATATCACACCAATAAATGGATGCCACTTTTCACCGCGTGATTCGACAGAAGAGCCTAGTCATATGCGCAATCACCCTACCACATAGGGATTCTAGTCATTGTTTCTAGAGATTTCTAGAAGGAACCCAGCTCCTATCCTATCAAGATGAGCTCAACTTAGGATAGCCTTGGATCATCTAATCCTCTATCCTCTCATCCCTTTGAACATGTAAATTAATCATCTAATTATGGAAAACCATTCAATTCCATATTAATGACAAAACGATTTGCATTCATCTATAAATTGGTCTCCCATCATATAGCCAAGGAGCTTGGATATTATAGAGAAATATTGTTGGTTTAGAGACTTGAAATTATTGTCAAAGTAATGTTATGCTACTAGATTGATGTTTCTATTGGTGTGATGAGGGCTTGGACTAAGTTGGATGAGTGACACGAAATCAAACCACATTGGGTGTAACTTCTCCTTCTATCTATCAATAAAGTTGTTTTTTCCTTTGCCAATGCTTTTGTCTATATCTTTGATAAATGTATGTTCAAATTTTGTCGACTCCATTTGTTTACAATAAATAGATCATATGCTTTGATTGTTGTCTTCTTATTTTTATGTTGGCAGGTACGAATTGATCGAATTTAGTTTGAGCGGGAGCGACAGGAGAAACTCAAAGGAGATCAAAGGAAGTGAAGGATCACAAGTAGGTTCTTTTAGCTTATCTATTTATTGTAGGAAAAGGTTAAACATCTTTACTTCAGTTGTTCTAAGTGTAACTACCCACTTAGGGAAGATATACTTATCCATAGGTATAAATTTCGTATAACAACAGCGCCTCGAGTTTTTTTTTTGACCCTATATTAGGTGGATGGACCTAGCTATGGTTTTGTGCATGGGTTTTTGCACATGGTTTTGGGCATGACGGTTTTCTACCCATGGTATTTTGTACATCCAGTTAAGGGAACTATGATTATGTTCTAATCCAAGGTTAATGGATTGGGTTTTATGAATGATTCTACATGTATATATATATATATGTATTGTAATATTCAAAGGAACATAATGAAAAACCAATCTAGTAGTCTCAGTTTCGGGATCCAAGAGAAAATCTTTGTGTGTTTTTTTTTTGTTTCTCACCATTGTATATGTTCTATTTTTTAATAATTTGTTTCTAGGTAAATTTTTTACATCCTTAAAACCTACATGCCCTAAAGCATTCTTAAGAACCTTCTACTCCCAAAGGTTCCAAATTCATGTCCTCTATCTAAGTCGAGTCATTTTTATATTCATAATTATTTACAATCATACATAAAATATCTATAAGATGCGTAACCAAAAAGGGCTATTATACACCTGACTTGTCTAAAGAAAAAGCATCCTCAGTGTTATCTGCATGAACAAAAAATGTACAAGGAACTTTATATACACAAATCTTTTACATTCACATGTACATTTACATTTTCTCATCTAGCAAACAAAAATGGGTAAGATAACCTCATTTGATCATCCATATACCAAGAGGATTCATTTGGTCCAAACTTCCTCCATAACACCTTGACATGCTCAATTACTCAATTTTGTAGCACAATCTACCTCTAATCCAAAATGCACAATGTCTCTAGCTGGAATTCTCTCCCAAATTGCACATGTAACACAAACGAATCAACAGAATAATTAGTATCATTTACACATTTTTTAGGAAAAGAGATATGGAACAAATCATGAGCTTTCACTATAGTTGGAAAGGACAATCTGTCTACCACTAGCCCGACTTTTTTAATGATCTGAAATGGTCCATAGAATCTAGGTGCTACATTTTCACAAGATACAATTCTTAATGATCTCTTCCTTGGTCAAATGTTATGTAAACATGTTCCCCCACGTAGAAGTCCTTTTGCATGATCTGCGCATCTCTTATTCTTTTCCTGAGCTATTTTCAGTTGCTTCCTTATAGAAATTACTTCTTGTTCCTTTTCTTTTAGCATATATGTCCTAGAATACACTCTACTCATTGGATCATCCCAAGTGTTAGGTTAATTTCACTTTCTGGCATAACGAACCTTGAATGGACACATTCATAATGACTCTTGGTACCCATTGTCATAGGAAAATTATACAAAAGGTAGAAATTCTTCCCACCTCTTTAGCTGATGAATGAGGTACATTCTCAGCATTTCTTCCATCACTTTATTTATCCTTATTTTCTACCCATTTGTTTGAGGATGATAGGTTGTGTTGAAGGCCAACAAACAAAGCCTTATAAAACATAAAGGTGAACTTAAAATCCCTATCTCCTTGGGTACCCCGTGCAATCTCATTATTTCTCTTATAAAAATATGTTCAATATCACTTTCCTTATCAGCGGATTTAGTGGCTACCAAATGATCTACCTTCGTCAACTTATACACTGCCACCATTATGTCATCACGCTTCCTAGATATTCTTGGCAATACAATAATGAAGTCCATTGATATGACTTCCCATTACAGTAAATAATAGGTATTGTTTGAAGCAATCCTACAACATGTATACACTCTGCCTTCACTTGATGACATTCCAAGAACATGAAAATATATTTTTCCACATCATTCTTCATAACCAACCAACAGTACATCATTTTCATGGTTGTTATCATTTTCTAGTAACCAAGGTGATTGAAATATGTTTTTTTGTAAAATTCATCCAAGATGATGTACTTCAAATCACCCATACATGGTATATACCTTTCTCCTTTGAGTTTCAACAAACCACCATATCTACATGAGTAATTCTTAGTAAATATTCCTTTTGAATCCTGTTACAAGAATTCTATTATTTGTTGCTAGTGTTCATCTTGATGTAGTATTTCCTCTTAAATCTTCTCTTAGATGTTAACTTCACAGGAACTTATAGATGCCACCTCAACTATCTATAGCCTTTGACTTAGTGCATCCACTACTTTTTTCTCCTTTCCTTTGATGTACTTGATTTAAAAAAAACTCACTAATCATGGATAACCAAATTGCTTATCTCACATTTAGCTTGGGTTAATCAAATAGGTACCTCAACCCTCAATTATTGGACATCCATACAAATTTCCTTCTGAGGAGATAATGCCTCGACATGCACTATTGCTAATAATTCCAAATCATGAGTGAAATAATTACACCCATTTTCATTCAATTTTTTCGATAGATAGCATCCCACCTATTTTTCTTTTATTAGGACTCCACCAAGCCCCTCATTATAGGCATCTGTGCACATGACAAAGACTTTCTTCAGGTATGATATTCTTAGTATTAATTAATGTTTGCAAACGTATTTAAATTTCTCAAACGTGGATTCACATTCCGATGTCCATTGAAATTTTACTCCTTTTCTTTGTAGCCTGTGATTGGATGCATAATCTTTGAGAATTTTTTAATGAACCTCTAGTAATAATTGACAATTCTCATGAAGGATATTATTTCTACCATGTATTAAGAACTAGGCCACTCCAAAATGGCTTTAACCTTCTCCATATCTCCGGGTACTCCTTCTTTGGAGACAATGTGCCCGAAATAATGAATTTAGGATTGGAAGAATCACAATTGTTGAGTTTGGTGTAGAGTTTGTTCCCTCTCAATAATTGTAATACGACTGTTATTTTTTTTCATGCTGCTCTTGTCTTTGAATAATCCAAGAAGTTAATCGACAAAAATCAGTAAAAACTTGTCTAAATAAAAAATAAAAAATTTGTCCATTAGACATACAAATGTTGCTCGGGTGTTTGTGAAGCCAAATAGAACAAATACAAATTCATAGTGCCTATACCTGGTTCTAAATGACATTTTATGAATGTCTTCATCTTTGATCTCTACTTAATGGTATCTATACGTTAAATTGATCTTTGATCGGACTGCAACCCCCCTCAACTGATCAAACAAATAATCAATCCTCGGTAGAGGATATCTATTCTTAATTGTAGCTTTATTCATTTGTCAGTAATCATTAAATAGCCCCACAGTGCCATCATTCTTATTCACAAATACTATAGGTGCTCACGAGAGTGATATCTTGGGTTTGTTATATCCTTTGTCAAACATCTCTTTTAGTTGTAGTTGCTATATGCATATGTATTTGTTTATTTTATTTTATTTCATTTTTCTATTTGGTTAATGGTCCTTAGCAAATGATGACTGTTATGTCCACAAAATGTTTTTATCAAATAGATCTACCCAAAAGGATCACTTATCGTCGGCTTAACCATGAAGCCTGACCCCAAGAGTGACGAAAGAATCAAATCTGTGACCTATCAATAACAAAGGTGCTCCTAACGATAGAGACTCAACCAACTAAGCTAACATTCGAGACTAATTAATAATTATTCATAATAAAAAACATATATAATATAGAAAAAAAATAAAAAAATAAAAGCATATATATATATATATATATATATATATATATATATATATATATATATATATATATATATATATAATTAATTAATTAATTAATTAATATATAATTAAAAGTAAATATATATTTAAATATAGAAATGTGAAATAAATAAATAAATACATCTTTGATTTATAAATTATAAAATGCACCATCTTGACTTATTAAGTAGGAAAATTTATGGTGATGTAGGAATGTTACTCTCCTATCTTTTGGATCATAGAAATAAAGTATTAAATAATATCAACTAACCAATTGCCTCCTACAGGCCCAATAGGCCATAGTGCTCTTAGTGGACGTTAATCATCATCATCATCATTTAACCATATAAAATAAAATAATGATTTGCATTCATAACTATATATATTCAATATTTACAATAAGTTCCTCCCCCCACCCCACTAAGAACCTGTTTGACTTGTTAAGCCAACAAAACTTCAATGAACTTACAACACTTCTCTCCCTTCCTTTTTATAATAGAAATAAAATATTAAATAATCTCATTTTTTAATGTCCACTACACCGTATTGGTCTTAGTAGAAATTAATCATCACATCATCAAATTAAAAATTATACAACTTGTAATTAAATATATTATTAAAGTTTAATAAAATTAAAATAAGAATACTTTTAGAAATGTCAAATTTATATAAATATCAATATTAAGGATTAATATATATAAATTTTAATTTGGGATTGACCAAATACCCAAAATAATAAAATATCTTGAATGAAAACACTATAAAATATGATCTTCAATACTTAATAAATTTATAATTAAAATAAATATATACTATGATGATGATGATGATGATGGTTAATGTCCACTTAAACCAAACATTGGTCTATTGGACCTAAAGATATGAATTATTTAGTTGGATTTAAGATTTTATTCATATGCTCAAAAAACTTGGAGAGAAGCCTCCCGAGCTCACTATAATTTTTGACAACCTAAAAGACTAGGAAGGTCAGTATTGCAGCAAAGATTATGAAACTGAGATCTAATGTGGTTGTACACGGGGCACTCTAAGAGGAAGTGATTTTCATCCTCTATGTTCATACTCTTACAGAGATGGCAAATCCTTTCCAACCATGGTGTTTTAGGAACTGCCCAACGACTCGTTTCACTATGGATCTCATGAGAGTTCGTTCTAATCTTGTCTATATTAATTTTCTTCTTTGAGCTAGTTAAAATACAAAGATACTTTTGATACTCTAGGGTGGGATTAATGACCTCCTTATAATATCTTAATTTTCCTTTAGCTGCTAAATCTTTCTCACACCATATTTTTTCTCTGAACTTAGAAGTAACAATATTTTTGCTGTCATTAATGTTTTTCAATGCAACATTATTGTTGATCTCCCAATGGTTTAACCAGGCCTTGGTGTCTTTATACAAACCTCATTTGAGCCTTAGGTGGTTTTGGCTGGAATTTAAACCTAGCTTAGGAATTTTATGGTCTCCTATGTTATTGATTTTGTGCTTATACAACAAAAACATAGCCATAACTAGGCTCTCAATAGGATAGGGTGTATTGCTTTTAATTTTGAGGTTATACGTTATAAAACACTTCTGGATTTTTCAATATTTCTCCAGGATTCTCTAGAGATGATGCAACCCCAAACCTCGCATCCATATAAGATAAGAGGAGTGACTAAAGTTTCAAAGAGGAACTTATTTCTATCCCACATTACAAGGTTTGCCATTTTACAATTATTTTCAAGACCGAAATAAGCTTTCCACCCCCCATTAATCATTTTATCACTGCTATAGCTCCTGTTGAGCTTGTGATTAAGATCAATTCCTACGTACTTGTAAGAAGACACTTCGTCCAAGTTACTATTGTCATACATAAAATTAGTGTAAGTGTCCTTCTTGGATTTGATAATCATAACTTTTATTTTGTCAATATTAACACTCATACTTTTGGTAGAGCAGAAATTCTTAATTCTTTTAAAAAAAAAATTATATAGTTTATTTTCATAAATAAATAGGTAGGAATGCTTACATTTAAATTATTTTATATGCTAGTAAGGCATCAACTTCATTACACTGACACTGACTCTGACTCAAACCTTCTCTCCTTGACTCTGACACCTAAGTAATACAGTTGCCACCTCCAATAGTCTGACCTTATCCTTATAGATGAACATCATTCTATTAGAGACTGTAACCCGATCACTCCTGGATCCAAGACTTTAGGATGAATTGATTCCAAGAACTGGATCTTATTTAATACATCACTCCTGGATACAAGAATTTGAGGATGTGTTGAGTCCAAGAGCTTGATATTGAATAATACCCTAAAGGCTGCAAAAAATCTATAATGACTTTTTTTTTTTATATAGGTGTGAAACTTTACATCTAAAGTACTTTAATACCCACTTGGTATCAGTACAAAAAGACGAAGTTCTTGCTTGATGTGATATAGCTGGATGGTAATTACGATTCCCAATAATTTGGTAGAAGAAATCATGATTTCTTCTTTATTACCCACTAAGGTATGAACTTAAAACTAAGTATTTGCTGATGCATACAAAAAGGAAAACACATGTTCAACTGGATCCATAGCAGTCCTGTTTATTCCATAATCATCCCAATAGTCTCTGAACCACTTACATTATTGGTATCCTTGATAATGACCAATGGTGCTAAACTTGAGTCTAGTATAATGGGTGTCGGCTTTGTCGTCGATGTTGAGAAATTCCCACCAGAGCTTTTTGTAGTCTGAAAAGTCATATACTGTATCTGGAAACATGATCTAAGGATCATTTCTGGGCCATGTGGCTGCGGGGTGAGTTCTAACATGACCAGTTTCATTCCAGAGATCTCTCATTCTTTAGATGCAGACATACCTTTCATACATTCCTACGCTACGACCTCCATGGTACCAAATAGTAGCAATGTTGTGGAAGTTTTGTTCCAAATCCAGCCTTGCATATTCAGTATCTCTTCTTGCCTTGTCATATATCATATCATGGATCCAATTTCCTCCTTTTGGATATACTTTTCTTTCTGGAATAAAGTGTTGGAGGTCTGTATGTGGCTGTAAGTTGGCATCTAACACCTTAGTGTTTCGGAGCTGCCACATCGGTGTCCAGTTTCTTTTATAGGTCTCCCAGTCTTGATTATCAGGAATAGTTCTCAAGACTTCTTGTTTCTGGTGCTGGTCCCACTCAGTGATAATCATCATGACATGATTTTTATCTTCAATGTATTCCCTGCTTAGAAAATCAGGCAGATTATTTTCTTTTCCCTTGATGTGCTCCACCTGAAAATCAAAGTTTGCAAATAAAGCCTGCCATCTGGCAAACTTGGCTTCTCCAGCCTTCTTGATATCTTTTGTTAACACTTTTTGCAGAGTAGAGGCATCAGTTCTCAGAAGAAAAGGTTTATTAATAAGGTAAACTTCAAACTTACTAATACAGTTCCATGCTGCCTTGACCTCTTTCTCAATCGTGGAGTAGTTCATTTTGACTCGATTCCATACTCCTGATGCAAATTGTACTACTTGTTCTTCTTCTCCAACCTTTTGTTTTAAGATTTTGCCCCATCCAATATTACTTGCATTTAATTAAACAATTTTGTATGCAAGATCATCAAAAACATATAGAATAGGAAAGGACATTACCTTAGCCTTGATGTTATGAATTGCTCTTGTATGGACTTCTGTCCATCCAAGAGGATTTTTCTTCTTAAATTTTTGGTTTAATATCCTTCTGTCACTGGCGCAGTCCTGATAAAAGTTGCTGACATAATTAAGACAACCTAAGAACCTTTGCAGCTAGTTTTTATCGGTGATGACATCGCGAATCTTATCTGCAAACTCTAAAGCATGTTTTTGCAGAGAAATCTGCCCATTGCAGATCGTATGACCCAAAAATTTGATAGTGGTTTGGAATACCTCTATCTTCTTTTTGCTAAGCACCAAGCCATTGTGCTTAACCAAATTCTTAAAAATATTTACATGTTTAAAATGTTCCTGGATGTTCTTTGAAAATATTAATGCATCATCAATATATACAATTAGCCAATCAAAATATGGCTTGAAAATACCATCCATTACCTTTTGAAATTTTGAAGGAGCATTCTTCAGACCAAAAGGCATGATGTTCCACTCATAGTGTCCTACTGGTATGCTGAAGGCGATTTTAAATTTATCTTTCTTAGTAATGGCCACTTGCCAAAATCCTGCTTTCAGGTCAAACTTAGAAAATATCTTGGCACCTGCTATCCTTCTGGTTAAGTCTCCTTTATGTGGGATTGGATAGGTGTCATCAGCTAGGACTGAATTTAGAGGCTTATAGTTTATGACCAGTCTGGGGATGCCTCTGATCTGTTCAGCTCTTTTGTTGACATAGAACCCATAACAGTTCCAGGGATTCTTGGATTCTCTGATCAGTCCTCTACTGAGGAGATGTTGATTCTCTTTCTGGAAAAGATCTCGGTATTATGTATTCAGTGGGATGGCTCTGCTCTTACAAGGTTTTCCAGTGTATCCTTCCTTGTAAGGGAGTTCAACTGTGTGCTACTTTCTGTGCCAAAAGGCATTGGGTTCTTATGAGCAGCATTCTTCTTCTAATTGTTTCTTCAATTCTCCAATTTTGTTTTTTATCTGTGGTAATTTGAGTTGTTCTTCTATTCTCAAAGTTGACTTAAGATCTTTTAGATCTATCAACTTGGCTTCGGCTCTATCAAAATCTTGTACAGTGTGTATGTTGGGTCCCTATAATACTAGTGATTACCCCATTGCTATTGTAGTTATACCCCTTATTAATATTGTTGTGCCCCTATTGTCCCCATATTGTTATTACTGTGCCCCATAGAATCCCTCTATTGTTATTTTTGTGGCTTTATATTATTATTGTTAGGTCGGCTGTGTTATATTGTGACTCCTTAGACTCCTATATATAGAAGGGAGGTTTTGTCATTTGAATCATCCAAGAATTTTTCATTTATGTAATGTAAAGGAGGTTTCCCCCTTGAAGTGGCTGAATTATCAGGTGTTGATCCATCTTTTCTATCTTTTCTTGAGCTAGTTTCATAACATTTGGTATCAGAGCTTTGGGTTCTAGGGTTTCGCTGCTCCAAACAGGTCATCGTGGTATTTTTGCTATAACTCTTTTTCTGTAACGTTTCAGAAGTTGCAAAAAAAACCCATTTGAGAACAAATCACGTTGAACCTCAGATACGAATGTCAGAGCTTTTTACGCTATATTTGCGGAGATATGATCTGAGGAAGTTGGTATTTGTACAGACCCCTGAATTACATTCCAAACAGGTGACCTGGGGAATATCATCGTAACTTTCTCTCTGGGGATCGGATTGAAATTTAGTAAGAAGGTATAGAAATAGGACGGACTCTAGTTTCTTGTATGCATTTTTCAGATCCAACGGTCGAAACAGCCACTCGTCGCATGTCGTACAATTTCGCTCTACTGAACTAGTCTATAATCGACTCACTGTGGGAGATTTCACATAACTCTTCCTTGGAGAATCCAATTTGGGTCAGACTTGTGGCATTGGAAAGAGGACATAGAGGGCTACTGCAGGTCACAAATTCAGAACTAGATGATTGAAAAGTATGGAGATACATCAGAGGCAATATCGAGCTCCTACAAAGTGAAAAAATGTGTGTAGATTTTCTTAAATTTTTGCTTAAGATTGGTTTGAAAATTATTTTGAAGGAACTATTATTGGTAACTGATGCCTTGAGGAAAGAAAATGCAAACACCTAGTAAGGAACCTGAATTATCTAGCATGACTCATGAAGAAGAGGAAGAAATGCTACATGATATATCAAAATTACAAGAACAAGTGCAACAAATGTCACGCTCACAAAAGCTAACAGAAGCTAAGATAAATGGCATGGAATCTAAGATAAAGGGCATGCAAGCTAAGATGGATGATTGGAAGACATATTTGAAGACAGAAATGGAAGAATTGAAGATAGATTTGAACACAAACTTGAAGACGGGCATGACAGATATGAAGACAGATTTGACAAATTTTCTACAAGAAATACTTACTAATGGTGAAAAGGTAGTAAAGGAAACTCATGATGCGAAAAAAAGAAATGTTAATCATGATATCATAGACTCTAATGTTGGATTGAAAACCCACCATATTCCAAAAATCGATATGAGGAAGTTTGATGGCAAGGATCCCGCAACATGGATATTACAGATGGAGCAATTTTTCGATCTCAATAATGTGCAAAATACACAAAAGGTACGTATTGCAACTTTATATTTGGAACTAAATCTGTTTGTATGGTATCAATGGCTTTGCTCTCGTAAACAATTTATCACTTGGGCAATTTTTACCGAAGAATTGATAGTACATTATGAGGATACAAAAAGCAACACTTTTTTACGCAATTGATAAGTCTCAAACAAAAGGGTTCAATAATGGAGCACATTGAGGAGTTCCAAAAATTGAACATAAGGGTAAAAGATATTCCAGAGGAGCATAGGATTGATGTGTTCATAGGGTCTTTAAAGGATAATATCCAACATGATGTTTGCCTTTGGGAACCTGATTCATTAGAGAAGGCATTCAGGTTAGCAAGAAAAATGGAAAGCAAAATTATTATAACCAGGAAGCATACCACTCACAACTATAAACACGGAAGTGTTGTTGCCCCTAGTCTTCCACAACCTATAAGGTTGACACCACAACAATTGGAAGAAAGAAGAACAAAAGGGCTTTGTTACGGTTGTGATAGCAAATACATTAAAGGTCATAAGTGTGCTGAGAAGAAATTATTCTACATAGGTTGTGAAGAGGAAGAAGAAAAGGAGCAATAAAGGTCGAAAGAGGAGGATATACTCCAAGAACAAAGCCTAGATAAAGAAGAAATGAATCGGACCATATCTTGTAATGCATTGGCTGGAATTACTACTCCTCAAACCATCAAGATAGAAGGACAAATCAAGAAGAAAAAGGTAATAGTGTTGATTAATTCAGGAAGCACCCATAATTTTATTCATTGTAAGGTAGCAAAAGAATTGAATTGCTTCCTATATCCAGCACCAGAGTGTCAAGTGTGATGATTGCAAATGGAGGAACAATAAATTGCTCTGGAAAGTGCCATAATATCAAGCTATCCATGGGAGAATATGTATTGACTAGCCCAATTCTTTCCATTCCAATGGGAGGTGTTGATGTTGTACTAGGAGTCCAATGGCTACAATCTCTGGGTACAATAGCTTTTAATTTTCAATAACTTTTCATCAAATTTTCTGCGGAAGGAAAGGAAGTTGAATTAAGGGGTATTGTGGGGAAACTAGGAAAGATAATCACCTCTAATGGTATGACAAAGCTTCTAAAAAAGGAACAACGAGGTGTAATTGCACAATTAAGTTCATTAGATGTTTCCACATCGGAATCATCTATTTCTCCAGATCTCTAAGAAGTCCTAAACAATCATTCCAAGGAATTTGAGATTCCCAAAAGTCTCCCACCTATGTGTGATCATGAACTTGCTATTCATCTGATTCCAGGAAGTGTTCCTCCAAACATCATGCTGTACAGATATCCCTATGCCCAAAAGAGTGAAATTGAACGTATGGTTGCATAAATGCTAGAGGCTGGTATAATTCAACCGAGTCAAAGTTCTTTCTCTGCTCCAGTAGTATTGGTGCACAAGAAGGATGGATCATGGCGCATGTGTCCGGATTATAGGGAGCTCAACAAGCTCACTATTAAAGATAAGTTTCCTATTACTGTCATTGATGAATTACTAGACGAATTTCATGGATCAATTTACTTCACCAAGTTGGATCTTCGTTCAGGATATCATCAAATCAGAATGAAGATTGAAGACATTCTGAAAACAACATTTAGAACTCATGAGGGTCA
Source organism: Pinus tabuliformis (assembly GCA_031772625.1). Taxonomy (NCBI): domain Eukaryota; kingdom Viridiplantae; phylum Streptophyta; class Pinopsida; order Pinales; family Pinaceae; genus Pinus; species Pinus tabuliformis. Next base: position 451,526,293 of record CM062806.1, read on the forward strand.
TTATGAATTTTTGGTCATGCCTTTTGGCCTTACCAATGCACCTTCAACATTTCAAGTTTTGATGAATTCAATTTTCAAACCATTCCTTAGAAAATTTGTGTTAGTATTTTTTGATGATATACTAATCTACAACAAGTCTTGGAAGGATCATGTTGAACATGTTGACAGGGTGCTACAACTATTGGAGAAGAAACAATTATATGTAAAAAGATCCAAATGTCTCTTTGGAGTCCAAGAGGTGGAATATCTGAGTCATATTGTATCTCATGAAGGAGTTAAGGTAGACCCTAGCAAAATTAAAGCCATTAAGGAATGGAAAATCACCACATCCATAAAGCATCTGCGAGGATTTCTCGGGTTGATAGGGTATTATCGCAAGTTTGTTAAGAATTATGGGAGAATAGCAGCACCTCTAACAACATTATTGAAGAAAGATGCATTTTCATGGACTCCGGAAGCAACAAAGACCTTCGAACATCTTAAAGAGGCAATGTGCCAAGCACCAGTCTTAGCTACACCAGACTTCACAAAAACCTTTATTGTGGAATGTGATGCTTCAGGAAATGGAATTGGTGTTGTTCTAATGCAAGATGAAAGACCCATTGCTTTTGAAAGTCGTCCAATCAAGGGAAAGTTTTTACACAAAGCTATTTATGAGAAGGAAATGTTGGCAATACTCCATGCACTTAAGAAATGGCGACCCTACCTAATGGGAAGACACTTCAAGGTAAAAATGGATCATGATAGCCTTAAATACTTTTTAGAACAAAGATTATCCTCTGAAGAGCAACAAAAGTGGGTCACAAAGATGTTGGGTTATGACTTTGAAATCATCTACAAAAAAGGGAAGAAAAATGTGGTGGCAGATGCACTCTCAAGAAAGGATGAGGATGTGGAAGCATTGTTGTGCACCATTTCTATTATCCAACCAGATTGGATAAACGAAGCAAGGGAGGAATGGAAGAATGACAAAGAAGTGTGGGAACTTATTCGAAAGTTACAACAAGATTCCAATACGTCTGATACATTTAGTTGGCAAAATGATTCGTTATGGTACAAAGATCGCTTATACCTCTGTAAGAATTCCTAGCTAAAACAAAATATTCTTATGGAATTGCACACTTCTCCCTTAGGAGGGCACTCAGGATTTTTAAAAACTTACCACAGGGTTAAGAAGGAATTTTTTTGGAATGGCCTTAAATCAGATATTCAAAAGTTTGTGGCGGAATGTTTGGTTTGCCAACAAAATAAAGTTGAAACAATTAAGACACCAGGTCTATTACAACCTTTATCCATTCCAAGCCAACGTTGGGAGGAGGTTTCAATGGATTTTATCACAGGTTTACCCAAGTCTGAGGGAAAGAGTGTCATCATGGTGGTAGTTGACAGACTTACCAAGTATGCACACTTTTGTGCATTATCACATCCATTTAAAGCTAGTACAGTTTCTACTGCATTTATGGAAACAATTCAAAAATTACATGGAAACCCAAAGATTATTGTAAGTGACAGAGATCCCATTTTCACTGGAAATTTTTGGACATAATTATTTTCTTGTCTGGGTACTCAGTTAGCTCATAGATCATCTTATCATCCTCAATCTGATGGGCAAACTGAGATAGTAAACAAATGTTTGGAAGGATATCTTCGTTGCTTTGTATCTGATAAACAGACACAATGGGTCAAATGGTTGCCTCTGGCTGAATGGTGGTATAACACTTCCTTCCATACAACAACAAAAATGACCCCATTTATGGCACTTTATGGGTATCAGCCACCATCCATCACATCATATTTAAGAGAAAATTCTAAGGTTCAAGCAGTGGAACATCACATCGAACATCAAAAACAAGTCCTCCAACTCTTAAAGGATAACCTCGTGTTGGCACAGAATAGAATGAAACAACAGGTAGATCAACATCACAGCAAAAGAAGTTTTGATGTAGGTGATTGGGTATTCCTACGGCTACAACCATATAAGCAAATGTCCCTCAAGCAAGCTAAAAAGGATAATAAATTATCACCAAAGCATTATGGTCCATACAAGGTGTTTCAAAAGATTGGTACTATGGCATACAAATTGAAACTTCCTACAGCTTCTCAATTGCACCCAGTTTTCCATGTTTCATGTTTAAAGAAGGTTATAGGTGACAAGCTCCCAGTTCAAACAATATTGCCAGAACTTGACGAGGAAGGAAAAATTATATTGGAACCGGAAGCAGTCACAGAAATAAGAACTCGACAGCTACAAAATCGATCAATTTCAGAGTATCTTATCAAGTGGAAGAACTTATCCACTGAAGATTCCACATGGGAGGATGAGAATTTTATACAGAAGTATCCAGAACTACTCAAGCGTTGAGGACAACACTTTTTTGAAGGAGAGGGGCATGTTGGGTCCTTATAATACTAGTGATTACCCCATTGCTATTGTAGTTATACCCCTTATTAATATTGTTGTGCCCCTATTGTCCCCATATTGTTATTACTGTGCCCCATAGAATCCCTCTATTGTTATTTTTGTGGCTTTATATTATTATTGTTAGGCCCGCTCGGTTATATTGTGACTCCTTAGACTCCTATATATAGAAAGGAGGTTTTGTCATTTGAATCATCTAAGAATTGTTCATTTATGTAATGTAAAGGAGGTTGCCCCCTCGAAGAGGCTAAATTCTAAGGCGTTGATCCATATTTTCTATATTTTCTTGAGCTGGTTTCATAACAGTGTACCATTGTAGAAATTATAGGATTGGAGATATATGGAAGTTAAATTTTCTTTCTTGTCCCTTTTGAAGTGGGGACAGAAATAAAATATCCAGCTTTGCCTCCCTTGAGTCTGAGTGACCCATGGGGTTCCACTGTTGCAAGAAAGACATTACCAAGTATGCAATCTACTGAAATGTCAGCTACTACAAACTTCAAATAAACACAATGGCTTTCAAAGCAAACAGATTCTTTGGGTACTTCATATCTAAGCTTTTTATTGCCCAATCCTACCACTTCTTTTTCAGCAGTTACCCAATATCTTGCGGGGATATTTTTTATATTGAAAATATTAATATCTCCTCCAGAATCAATAAGAGAAACCATTTCAAACATTTTCACTTTTATGCAGATATTTACTGAAACATGATGTTGCTGGTATGAGATGCTTAGTAGCCTCATATCTCTGAAACCAAAATTTGGATCCTTCATACCTTCAGCAATTTGAATTTATTGATTATTGCTATGAGAAGCAGTATGCCAGGGTTGATCATTATTTTCTTCTTTTTCCATTTGTTTTCCTTTCTATATTTCTGCCATTTGAGCTTTTAATGCAGAAATTTCAGTCTTGAGGATATGAATTTCTTGATTGACTTCTCCTAAAGTAAGGGACCTTACTCTATCAGGCTTCTGTTGATGCCTCTAAAATGATTTTGTATTTTTCTCATATGATACATCAACAAAAAGAGATTTCTTATGTGAGTTGTTCGAAGCTTTTGTTTTCAACTGATCCATAAAAGCTTTGGTCAGGCGACTTTTCATCTCTCCATCCTCCATGGCGTGGATCTGAGATAGGATCTTCAATTCTTCTTCTTTTGTGGCGGCCATAAGGACTTTTTCTTTCTGGGGCTTAGACTTTTCCCCATCTTCTTCACTTGTTTCACTGGAATATTCGGAATCAGAGTTATATTGAACTTGACAGGCACATTCTTCAGAGTCAGAACATAAACCATCTGAAGAATCAGAAACCAAATATTTTTCTATATAAGCATGGAGTTCTTCTGCAGAAGAAGAACTGAAAGAATCATAAGAAGACTCTTCTATTTGATGTTGTTGAGCTATCTCTCTGATTGTAACATTGGGGCAGTGTTCTGTATTGTGAGCATGAGAACCACATTTCATGCACAGCATTGGCCTTCTTCCTTCCTGCTTTACTTGCTTGTTTCTTTGGGCAAAGGCTTGGGATTTCTTGCCTTTGTTTAACTTTGAATCTTCTCCTACTAGACATTTGGAGGAAGTATGTCTAGTTTTCCCGCACAACTAGCAAGTAATTTTATTCCATTTCTCCTGCTTATTAGTGTGCAGGTGGATATCTAAGGGATTGTAATAGTGTGTTCTGGGAACATACTTATAATACCCTTTCTTTGTTCTAGAGGCTTGGCCTTGCGTCGGTTTTGAATATATCCTTTTATTCTTTGGATAATTTCTTTGGTTTTTGTAGAAAGTTTCTTTAAACTCTCTTTTGGCTCTTTTCTTAGCCTTCCTTCGTTTTAACAAAGGATCATCCAATGTTAATCCATATTTGCTGCATATGGATTTTTTGTCAGGCAATCTGGAAAGCTTTTCTAGAGACTTATTTACCTTTGAGATAGTACAAAGACTGATCAGTGTCTTTGTGATGAGAGCATAAATCTCTCCCCATGTGCATGACTCAAGAGGTAATTGAAAGACTTCCTGCATTTTTATATAATCAACAAATTTAGATGGCAAAGCTGCAAGATATACTTGTTTCCATAACAGATTCTTTGAATCTTTGACTTCAAATATCCTCTTCATCCAATCTCTGTGGAAGTCATCATATTGGGATATTTTATGGCACTTTAAATTCATCAAAATGACTTCATTTTTATCAGCAATTTCTATTTCACTTCCACACCAATATTCTAGAATCATTGATGTTAATGCCCCTATCATGTTGCTGATAACTGTGCCATCGGGATTATGTATCACATCTCCTTTTTCATCCTTAAGTACTTCTGCTTCCATTGTGTCAATAAGCTTTGGAGATGATTCTATCTCCCACCACCTGAGGAGTGTCCTTGTAAAACACTGAATAATAGTCTTGTAAGCATCAATTTCAGATTTTCCCCTGAGACACATGAGTTTATATTCTGTGTACATCATTTCAATCATTTTCCTTATTTGGCCAACACTCATGTTATCTATATTCCATTCTCTATTAGAATTTGGAAAAAATGTATGTGCTTCAGGAAGCTTTCCTTTTCCTTCTATATCAGGTGTTGGATATTTGGTGAACCTATGTTCAAGAGGTTCATATATGGGAAGGACCTATGTATCCTGATGTTTCTGCTCTTTCCCCTGATCTGTATCTTCATCCTTAAATAAGGATGCAATAGTGATTTTATTTGTAGCCTCAAAATCTGATGAGGTGGCTTCTTCTTTAGGAAATAATGTTGGAAATCTGTCTACAGATTTCATAGGGTCTTGAATTTTTATGCTTCTTTTCAGCAAAAAGGAATTTGGAACTGGTTTCTCAATCTTAGACACATTCGTCTTTTCAACTCTATCTGTTAAACCAGTTATTATATGTTTAGTTGCATCCAAATTATCAACTAACTTTTCTTCTACTCCTTCTATTTTATCTAAAGAACTTCTTGCATAAGAATGAATCATACTAGATTCAAACTGTACATTGTTCAAGCATCTATTTACATCATTAATTGATACTTGGATAGTACCAATTTGTTCCTTGACTTCCGCTGATTTTGTAACATTCATTTCTAAGCCTTTTACTGCAGTATTTGTCCAATTAAGTTGTTCACTGGCTTTCTATATTCTGCTGTCAATGCCGAGGGCATTGTCATGTTTTTGGACTAGTGGGATGGCTTTGGCTGTATTTTGGTTTTCTCCTATAACAATTCCTTTGTAAGAAGGAAAAGTTGTAGGGGTTTCTACTTTGGATCCATCTAGTGTAGTCCAAGCATGCTTGCTTGTTGAAGTGCTGGTAAGACCAGTGAAGACATTTAATGGAGCAATATTATATTTCCATGAATAGAAAGATATCCAAGTGTTGTTCATCTCCATATAGTGTCTCCAATCTTCAGCAAATTGTTTCTTCTCAACGGGAGTATAATTCTAATCAAACTCGTCTGCTTGAGGATTAATGTATAGATCCCAATTTAACATAGCTTTCATCCATTGGGCACTAATCTCAGATTTCAAGCATCCATCCATAAGAGAATAAAATTTATGAATCTCCATTACTGCAGGCTTTTTGCAGTCAGAAGGAATAGGGCCAAATCTGCAATCTGGGATCAGGCCTTGCGCCTGCTCAAGGTATCCCAAACCATATCTTGGTTTGGCTGGTCTCATCAAACACATAATTTCTGTCAGCCTTGGATCTTCGCGTTCGAGAGTGGTAAGTTCATGCATCATGAGCACATGATCAGGGTCTGATTCATGTGGGAAAGGAATATCTGTGAATTTGGGATTTGGGCATGAATTTACAGATGTAGTAGGAGAAGCGATTCCAGTTTTAGGATTATGGTTTGAATGGAGGTTAGATTCGACCAGAGTAAGCAGATTAACAGGTTCTTGGCAATCTGGACATTTGACTTCTAAAGAAGAATAATTTACAACCTGGGCTAATTCATAAAAATAATTATGTTTACAAAAAGATGAAGAGGAACAAGCTGTATCTACAATGAAAGGATCTCTGTAATACTTGGATTGTTTGTAGGCTAACTCTATTCTTCTTCGGTCAATAGTAGATCTTCTGGGAAATGAAATAACTGCATAAGACAGATTTTCTGTAATATCAGCAGAGGTAATGGCTTTAGGAATAAAAGGCTTAGGATTATTTACAACCCAGTGTTCTAGAAATATCAAGTCTTCCCATCGGATGGTCTGATGCTCAATTTTTTGATTTTTTGCATCAGTGAGAACAACTATACTTGACCTGGAGTCTCTGCTGGGTGTATGGCAGATGGCTGGCCAAAGGGTATTAGTGTGTAGGAAACAACCTTTGGTCTGGATGGAAATATTATTTGTCTTTGTCTTCATGTTGAAACCAGTGGTTTGGATCTGGAGTTGTAAGATCTGATCTATGGTTTCGTCAAAGGTATACATAGAGAAATTGGGGTAACAATCAAAGTAGACTGGGCCATCGGATAGAGGAGCAACAATCCCGCCTATTAAGGAATCTGTATACTTATTGTGCGTCATATCTCTGACAGTAGCTAGCACAAAAGTATTTAGGCCTTTATGCGTTAAAGCATTGATTCCTACTTGGATACATCCTAAATGCAAATAATTTATCTTTAGTCTTTTTGCTTCTGCTTGTAATTCTTTAGGTTTTAACAGAGATATAGTCTGTATATTATCTGAATTCTCATGGATCTGGCTTACAGACTCTTTAATGCTTATTCTAGTGGCTGCTATTAAATGAAAAGCAAAAAGGTCACTATACACTTCTGAGGGAGCTATCTGGGGTAATTCCCATCGGGCTGATGGCTGGGATTCTTCAACAGATAGTTCCACAGAATTCCAAAGTCTGCTAGAACTACTAGAAAACATCTCCCTTAAAGGGTTTTCCTCAGCCTATGAATCTCTCTCTTCAAGGTCTCATAAAGAAATAGATTTCCGGGGGGGGGTCCATTCTTTTAATGAGTACAATATTTAGAATACTGACCTCTGAACCAGACGTTACTGGCTCTGATACCAAAATTTTGTAGAGGCTTCTGATCACAAGCTTGCTACAGTGCTGCTATAGTGTACTTCTACAGTGCGCTGCTACAGTGCTGCTACTACAGTGCCACGCGCTTCATGCGCTATGCTGCTATTGCTTTCTCTGCTAACTTGGCCTTGTTGTGTCTCTTCAATTATCTCTGACTACTGACTCCTGGTGAACTAGTGGTGAACCTACTCAGAAAGTTCATGCTCTCGCGGCCCCAACAACGACTTTCTCACCTAACAACGGCCTTGGCGTCCCTTCGTTCCTTTGGCGAAATTCCTGCGAACTTCCTGTGAACTTCAGATGACAGCTCAGGGAAAACTTACTACTACAATAGACTTAATAGATGCACAGAGTATTCATCTTATAAAATGGTGTACTCATTTTATTTCAGAATGGATATGACTTGTTTACAGAAGAATATTTACAGAGAAATTTCCTTACAGAGACTGACTGTCTTCGCATTTACCGGGCTTTATGACGTTCGCATGGAACAAGCAATATCAGAGGCTACCTGGTGAAGGATAGACTCTGCCTCAGAATCAGACTTCGACACATACAAACTGGTCGACTCTCTATATGATTCGGCCACTTTAGGTTCTCACCAGCGTCAAGCACTGATGTGCAGGCTCCCAAATCACCTAAGGACTTGAGTTCTTCTCGTGATGCAAGCAGATTGGACTAAACATCCGTAGATGCAGAGCAGGAGAGGCACTCGACACAAACTCTCAAAGACTCGAACTGACTCAAACTCCAAAAATGCGAATGCCTTGGCAATGAGCCTTACCCTCCTCAAATAGGAAGTGAGGGGGGACAAACATCACTATAGGTCATCCGAGAACTGACTTAAAGGTGGAAGGAATCATAGCTTTTAGGTACTACCAAGGCAACGCCCGCACAAAGATTCCAATCCGAAAGGTGGATGGAATAATTGCTTTCAGGTAATGCCAAGGTGTCGCCTATTTAGCACACTCCTGTCCGAAAAATATCTTACGAAAAATATTTTTACAGTACAAAGTGGATGCCTTTTCCAAAGCCCACGAGAAAATTAAGATACCAAAAAAATAAAGTGGATGCTTTTCGTAAGATCCCACGGGAAAGAATATCTACACAGTGGAGGCTTTAATACAGCAAAATCCCACGGGAAATCTGGTCACAATTAAGCCCTTGTCACTGGTTCTTACATCAAAAAATAGTGAGGCCAGGGAATCTATCCCTTTTTTATTGCATTGTGTGCCAGGCTTTTGTATAAATCCTGCGGACAACCATAGGCTTTCCAAGCACAATTTGGTACTGGACTTTGGTTAGTACAAGCCATTCCATGTGCTCTCTCATGTATTCTTCAAGGGAATTATTATATGGAGAGGACTTGTATGTTGACCATTCACCACTAGCCATTTGTTTAACAGTGTTGTAAATAGGGTGATTGCAGTCAGTGCTACATTGCTCAATACATGGTTTGCAGAGGTTTTTGCAATATTTGCTGGATGTGATAAAGCTTTATGGTAATTATGATTACCATCAGGCAGAAGGAATCATGATTTGGCCATTTGAATGTGAATAAAAAGCACAATTCTCATGATTAAAATGTATTAAATGAATTTAATTTAATTGTTAGGGTTTATATCAAACATTGATATCATAATAAAATATATTATAATTAAAAATTTTGGAATCGTTTGTAAAAAGACATAATCACAAATAAATAATAAAATATATTACAATTAAAATTTTGAAACATATTTAAATTTTTGAAATTTATTAAAAACCAATGCAACCTAAAAAAGTCTGCAATACACTATAACCATTAATAAGGAAAAAAACTAGGCATATGTTGAGCATATTCTCTTGGGAATTAATCTAGGCCCTCAATTAAAAAAAAGAAGTGAACACATTTTCTTCCATCTAAAATTCATTTATATAAACTTGTAACGAATGAAATCAACAATATGAAAACAAAATATTTTTTGATATAAAACTCAATAAATAATCCATAAACATCAACTTCACCATATAATATGATAGAGATAAATAAATTCCATCCTATCAAATTGGATTTGAGGAAAAAATAATATTGTTATATATTTTTATATTAATTAAAAATATTAAAATTTATACTAAATTATATTTAATCTTTATTTCGAGTATTTTCTTACTTATTTATTTTCTAAAATTTTGTATGTGAATTAATTTTTTTAATTTTTTTATATATATTTAAAATGATGTATATCAAACATTTTTAAATAAATATTAAACATAATTAATAAATCAATATTTGTCCTACTATTAAATGAGAATAATGTAATATTCCAAATGAAAAAAAAGCTAAACTAATAATTTTAATATTTGCAGATGGTTTCATACCACTTCCGATATCTTTCTCAACAGATGGGTATTTTATTTTCGTTCATGTTCTGTGTGTATTTTATTTTCATACATGGATGTACGGTAAATTCACGGTTGCTTATTTTCCCTTCATGATATCACTTCTTTATGTCACCATCCCACCATTTGCTAGGGGATTATGTATATTTAGATAATTATTTAAAAGGGTAAATAAACGTAGGTGCAGAGACCATTAAGTTACGTTAAGGTTAAGAATAATGAATAATGGAGAAAAGTCCTGATTTATAAATTTGGGTGTTGGGTAAAGTACCCACATTCTTACTAGTGCCCACGTTATTAGTGGCACCCACCTGCCACCTTTTATACGAAAGGTGTTATCACTCAGGTTGTCCCTTGGCTCTTAAGGGATACGGCAAAGGTAACCACAAACCAATCTTTGGATTGCAGGTCCTAGCCTACCTGCAATCAGAGAGGGCTCTCTCTTTATGATTTAGCTTTGTTTTGGTGAGATTTTAGGCTAGTTATGATGTACATGTTTTGTTTTAAGTTTGGTGGGATGGATGATGTTTGCAAACAGATTTGGCATGCAAAGCATGAGAAGTTCAGACCATTGGGAAATGGAGTCAATGATTATGGGTTGTTGGGTGTGATTTCTTTGGTAAAGAGGGAACTACAGAGCAAGGTAGCTAAACATGGAACAATTTTTAAGCTGGAAATAGGATGAAATGAGGTCAAGAATGAAAGGAAATTAAGAATCTTTCATCATAATAACATAGGGAAAGTGAATGATTATGACCAAGAAGCAATTAAGGATTTCTTAGCATGTAATCAAGATGCAAAAACTAGGGAAACAGGAGCAATTAAGTATTCACTGCTTATGCTAATTTTGAGGAAAAACATAGAAAAATCACAGAAATTGAGCACATAGTACATCAAAGTAAATTCTAGGCTATTCTTTCTTTCTACGATTTAGATTAGGACATGTAGATGGTATACTAAACATATAAACTGAAAACACAGGTGAGAAAGACTTATTGATCCATGAGGTAGAACGCGAGTTCTGTAGTATGTTCTTATGCCATCAAATCCACAACCAGACAGTTCAACAGCAAAGCATTCCAGCAATATTTCTTCATAAAAGTTCTCAAGTTACAGCGCAAGTCAAGAATGATTATTATCAACCAACCAACCCTTAAAACATTGTTTGGAGCGATATTTATAAGACAAAATATGTACAAACAAGATCTCAGAAAATATCTAAGTTAACCTAACTTAATCTGCAAGTAAAATGAAAATATCTAGCTTGAGCTCCGCTGGAGGCAACTCCATCAAAACTTGGCTTAAAGGTGTCCTTTGTAGCTCTGTGCTGTCTATCTGCAATAGCTGTTCCTCAGCTTTTGATCTGTTCCTTTTAGCCGACTACAATGTTCATCAATCCTGATTAGATTTAGCTTTTAATAGCCTTTAACTCTGTACTGATACTCTTTGACTTTGTTGGATTTTCTTTAATGTTCCTTTGATGTGGCTTTAACTCTTCCACTGATATTCTTTAATTCTGCTAAATCGCCCTTGCTTTATCACTGTTTGGCAAATATAACTGTTATTATGTCTTCTTTGTTTCTTTCTGTGGGCCAGAAAGTCTATCGGCGCTGAATAATATCAAAAAGAGGAGGATGACTGTAAAATGGCAAAGGACTGCATAATGGTGACTGTGCTGAGGCCGCAAGCTCGTTGTCCGAAGCTTTTCTGGACGGAGGAGGTCGAAAAATGGCTGAAAATGTTATCTGGTCCCTTTGCTTTTGCAGCACGCAGAAGCGATGAGCAGAAACATATGAAAAAACCTTTTTACCCCTAAAATGGGCAAAAACGACTTTACACAGGAAATTGATGCTTTGCAGGGCGGGAGCGATCACTTTTGAAGAAAATAGAAATGATTAAATGCGAGCCGTTGGATCAGACAAGGGCAGTTCCAATGGCTGAGAATAAGTCGCAATATCGCATCGGCAAGGGACATGGGGGCGGAGTCTTTTATATATATATGACTTGTGATATAGCGATAGCGATATCACATCGGCGATCGCATATCTGGGGTGGTAAGGGGCAAAGGCCTTTAAACATGCGCGATAAGCGATAGCGATATGGGTTTTATGATATATGATGGCGATATGGAGTGATGCGATAATAATATAAAATGTTGCATATGCGGGTTAATCGGACGGTGGACGGGCGATCGCTATATTGCGTCGGCGGAGGGAAAGGGGTCATGAACCTTTATATATGTGCGATTGCGATAATGCGAAAATGCGGCAATTTGCGATAGCGATGAATTGGCGGTAAAACATGTGATTTTCAATAAAACGGGGTTTTGCGGTAAAACTTAAGATTTGTGGTAAAACTTAAGATTTGTGGTAAGACGGGGAATTTGCTATAAAGCGGGGATTTATGGCAAAACATGTGATTTGAGGTAAAGGGAGTTTGCGATAGCGATGACTTGCGATATCGGTGATGATGCGATATCGATATCGCATTGGAGGGGGTCAAATGGGAAAACAAAACAGAGGCATGGTGAATAATGCGATAGCGATTGCGATATCGCGTCAGAGGGTTTTCATCGGAGAAAACAAAACAAGGGGAGTGCCAACACTTGCGATAGCGATTGCGATATCGCATCGGAGGGGGTCCAATTGGATCGAAGGAGGGTTAATTGGATTGGAGGAAGGTTTATGAGATCGGAGGAGGGTTCTTACTAAGTTTCAAGTAAACTTAGTAATTCCCAAAACAATACTTATGGTTATATTTCAACCAAAGGCGGGGATATGTATATATTGGGGCTTTTTATCATATTTTTAATAAGGGGAGGGAAATAACATGGGATTTATATAATAAAGTTAAGAGTTAATATGAAATTTTGAGAAGAAAGCGCTATGTATCAATATTTTATAACTTAGGGAAAGGGGAAAAGGTGGAGGTTAATGGAGTAATCTAGGAGTATTGAGCAAATCTCAATATCCTTGGGGAAATTAGTAAATGATTTGGGGAAAGGATGAAGGGGAAGTTAGTCATGCCTCGCTTGAGCTGCTCCAAGGGAATCTGCCTTGCACTTGTGATATAAGTAGATTTAACACTTTGAAACACAAAATTTATCACAATTCTTCATTCTGCAACCTCAAAATTGCCTACCCAGCCTACTTTGCCTAGCATTTTCTCTTCTCTTTGTTTGGGTGCACTTAGACAAGCAAACCCTGATTTTCTTCTTTTCTTTTAGCTGTCCTCCTATCTAAACCTATCCTTATCTCTTCCAGGGGCTCAGATTAAGCTTTTGAGCACCCTTGTTTCTCTACCTATCTAATGATCTGCCAAGATTAAACAGTTTGGACAGATTTTATTCTCTATCACTACAACAAGAAATTTAAACCTAGAGAGGCCAAGGTTAAGCTGTTTGGCCTTCCCTTAACTGTGAAATTCTTCAAAAATGGAATAGTAGTGGCATTTGAGCTAGCACACTTTCCTGGCCTTTTGATTGGGGTTCATTTCTTTTACTTTTTTCTTGGCCCATTCATTCTTCTTTTTGCCCTTTGATTATTCTTTTAGGGCATACCCTCTTTACATTTTTAAAATTTTTGATTTTCTTGGAAATATGGAACCTTTGCATCATGGAAAGGATGAGATATTTGGCACTTACACAGTCAATCATGAAATATGAAACCTATTGGTATAGGAGGCTAACAAAAGGTTAATCACATTGTGGGATATTCGCATAAAGTAGGAGAAACGTCATGCTCTATTTTCCTAAAGTTACCCAACGATGTAATTTAAACTCAGGATGAACATCAAACTCATTGTTGGCATCTTTTCTTAAATCTCCCTCACCATGTAACATGTTTTAATTGAAGATGGATTTGTTTGAAAGTCTTGAAAATGGTACAAGTAAAACATGAGATATTCTTCTAGAAATACAATTCTCCATCGTTGTTTGTTGCTCTATCGTTGAATTATATGCCTATGCTTATCCTTATTATATGCTAATGACCATATTTTTATAGTATTTTTATGCTTTTGTACAAAGTAATTTTTCTATTAAGAAGATGAATTATTAATTAAATCCTTCGTTTTTATCCTTGGAAATCATCTTCTCTATTATGTCAATCATCTTCTCTACTATTACCACTTATGAGATAGATGCATAAGCATATTTTTACTAAATGACACAACTTTAGAGATGAGAAGATGATATTGTTGAGTGATGTACTAATTATAGATATAGAGTTAAAATTAATATTGATGTGTTTTAAGATGAGAATGTTGTGTTATCTACATTAATATTAACACTTTAACTTTAGTATTACATGTTATTGATATTTATTATTATCTAAATCTAGCAATAACGTGTAATCAAAACTTCAGAACATTTTCTATGCTTTAATGGTTGTAAGTGTAAAAATATTGAAGATATTGTTGAAAATTTATATGAAAATCTCAATCTAAATTAAAGCCTAATTTGGGGTTTTACATTATGTAAGTGTGGGTACACAGCATTGATCATTAGTGATTCGAATTGGGAAATAGATATGTAGCAGGGAAAAATATTTGATTTTGATTAGCCGCCTTTAATTTTAATAAGTTACCACATAATTTTATTAAGTTATAGATTTTGTAGAGAAAATGTTGATGCACACCCAAGCTAAGTTAGGAATCTTGAATAAAAGGAAATTGAGATCTATAATATGTCATATAGGTATTATGTTAGATACTTTTATGAATCTATATAATTGAAGTGTTAAATTTCCTCCCAAATCTAATAATATATTGCAAAGCATTTAGAAAACAACTTAATAGAATCAAAGAGATTGTATACATTAATTAGAAATTGATATCATTGAATTTGGGTATAATGATGGTTGATGGTAGAAAAATAGTTTAAAGATTAAATAAATACTTTAATTTGCATCATCTGTACATGCAAAATTATTCTATAAAATTATCTTCAAAATTAATAAAATACATGATAGAATAGAATTTTAAAATTGTCCAAAATCTTCCTAAAAACAAAATAAAATAAAAAATTTAAAATGAATTTAGTTTTACTCTCTTCATTAAATTGTATGCATACTTTATGAACTTTTGTACATATTTTAAGACATTTTATTATTTTTAATATTACATTTATCACAATTTCTTAATTATATATTTTTAAATTTAAATTTAAATTTAATTTAATTTCGTAAATCTTATTACATTCTAAATAATTCCATAATAATTATTTATTTCATTGAAAAATATTTTTTATAATGCTAATAAGATAATTTAATGAACAATATAAAAACAAGTAATAATAATAATAATAATAATAATAATAATAATAATAATAATAAATTCATAATTAAAAGAAAAAAGAAAAAAAAATTGATCAGGATGTGAGTTAGGCAAAGGGGCATCATGGGATTCGGGCAGATGTAATAGTAAGAGCGAACATTAAGGCAGGGGATGGCATGGCCACCCCCACATATGCAAATCCATGCATCATACGAGAGGTAGTAATTTCACTCAGCGAGGGTAAAAGGAAAGTAGGTTAATGCAAGAGGAGGTGAATTGAATTAAGGCCATAAGTATTTTGAGAGATCTGGTGAGGGTTTCTCAGGTCACTGAGCAGAGGTGGCGAGAACAGGTCATTGTTGCAATGTGGGGAGCGAGAAGGATTTTCTTCTTGTCTCAACCTGCACATACAGATGGCTAAACCTCAACTCTGAAGGGTCTGTTTTGGAAGGCTTTGTAATTTACATTACGATTATGGTTATATTTCTCTACAAGAAGAGTGTTTCGTCAAATCATTATGGTCACTCCATTTGATTCTAGGATTCATTATGTCATAGGGTCGACAAATGGTCTTAAACCAACTCTACTGTACTTCAATTCAGAGGATGGTTGCGTCAAATTTGTTTTCATGTCGATGTTGTTGGCTTAGTTCTGTGCATTTTATGCTTAACTAAAAATTGGGCTTGAGGGAATCCATGGGACCTATAAGTTTCCATTCTCAGCCATTCTGGGTGGAGGCGAGTTTTGTCCAATCATTTGCTATTTCGGGTTGAGGGTTGTATATATGCTAGTAACCACAATTATTGTTTGGGACATAGAAGAGGTTCTTCTTATATTCATATTTGGATTACTAGTGGAAGCCTTCTAAAGGGTAATGCGGCTTAGGGGAAATGCCTTTCTTTTTAGATTTACAAACATTATGGGGAAACAACCCACCATGGAGGGATGGGTCAAGATGTCATGATCCCAACTCGTCATTATATGGAACAACTTTGGATTTTGTCTATTAAATTTATGTTTCTCCATGGTTGTTTGGTAGATTTTTACATGTACATCTTATTTTAGGCACTCTAAGCGTGTGGTTGAATTCTCCAATTGAGGAAGCTTATTGATCATGTTCAAGTGTGGACCAAAGATAAAGGGCTAGGCTTCGGTGAACTCTTAGAGAAAGTTCGCAATAGGAGGAGAATAAAATGTATGGTGTGCTCCAACTATAGGACTATTTCAAGTGCTGGAAGAGGGAGAGGGTGAGGCATGGCCAAATCTAGGTCTAATAGAGGCAAGGTCCATGGGCATACTTCTACTACAAGCGACGATGATGCCAATATTTACCGAAATGGAACTCACTCTCAGGCCAAAGAAACTATTAGTGATTGGGAAATTGAAATTAAAACAGAGCTAGACCCAAATGAGCAGGACCTATTAGAAGAATGGGGTGACATTATTCTAGACCTAACTAATACTCGAGGTTGTCACACCTTATTTTTGAAAAATGTGCATGTTTCATGGTTAATTAAAACATTATTAGCAAAGGACTTGATGATTCCACTAAATGGTAGGCTACGAATCATAGTGGAGCTGTAGGAAATCCACAGGGAATTACAGTTGATCCAGTACGAAATTTAACGGAAAATACCTAGTTGACCTACATAAAGAGTCACATTACATGCTCTCCACTAATAGAATAACTAGGAACTAGAACGAGGGACCCTACCCTAGGGTATTCTCCTGATGAATAGACTCCCCTAAATGCATAATATATATTTTTTTGTTCTCTAGAGTAGGGTGACAGACAGTAGACATTATCAACATAGTTTTGTTTATGTAGCTTTGAAAGACTCACTCAAAAAATTTAAATTTTATCCTATTTATAACTCAACCATATGATCAATAAACTTGATTTCCCACTGGATAGGTTAAGACCATCTAGATATGGATGATCATGATATATTTACCTATTAATTTTTAAAAGAATAGAAAAACACCATATCCATTTACAAACAATTAAAAAAAAAACAAAAAAATTAAAAACTATAAATACAATAATAAAATAATAAAATATAAATCTATATTAAAATTTAAAATAAAATATCAAAATATTATAGATTTTAACCTCCCTCGATCCATCCACCCTTGTAATATTTTACAAATATGAAAGAAAAACTACTAATAATAATTCATTCACTTTTCTTAATATATATATATATATATATATATATATATATATATATATATATATATATATATATATATTTTGTTTTTCTTTTTATTTTGAAATGCTAGGTTAAACCTAACATTAAAAATATTTTTTAAACTAAATTTCTAAAAAGTTATATACAATATTTTGAATTTCAATATATAGTTAACGAATATTATACATATAGTTAATGAATAATATATATATATATATACAGAGAGAGAGAGAGAGGGCTTTCTTCATGATTATTTTTATTGTTAATTTTAATCAAAACTTGACAAATCTTTTTAATTATTTGAATTTAAATTGTTTAATCTCCATAATTCAAGTGCCCTATTGATCAAAAAATGGAGCCTAAAGGCTTCTTGTCAAGCTTATAGAAACCTCTCGCACTCCCAAAGCTTAAATATTCCCAAGATCTAGTGATTAACCAACTGCAGAATTAAAAGTGCTTGAAAATAGGTGTATGATTGTGTTTGGTTTTTAAATTTCTTATGTGTTTTAAGTTTATTTTCTTGAACTGATATATACCATATAATAGCAAATAAAAAAGAAAATACAATGCAGTAATAAGCAATCACACTTAACAAAAATATATTATGGAGTTCACCCAAAACTCTTGGGCTATGTCTCCTTGAGTTTTAGCCAACTCGACTAGGCTCTCTGGGATTATGGCAAAGTCATTTTACAAGCTACCCACACAACTCCACTGGTTTACATAGAAAACAATGGGCTTAGAACACCATATTATCCTTGGCTCTAAAGTTCTCAGGCTTTCTGGCTCTAACCCTTGTTCTAGCTCTCAGCTCTGGCTCTGGCTCTCGCTCTCGCTCTAGCTCTTGGCTCTGGATCGTGGCTCTGGCTCTTGGCTCTCGGCTCTAGCTTCTTTGAGCTCTCTCTCAGCCTCTACATGCGTCTGTAATTCACTTTACCTCCAGGCGACTCTCTCAATAACTTTCAGCTCTCTGGTTCACTCGCTCGACCTCTAAGCGACCCCAAAGACTCCCTCAGTTGCTTGCACTTTCCGCTCTGCCTTCTTTTCTCCTTAATTGTGCTCTCTGGATTCTTTGAGGCATTCTTCTGGCTCTGCGGCTTCCTGTCCATTTCTGTGCGTATAATCATTCCTCTGTCTCTTCATCTAGCCCTTTGGCTTCTGGCTCTGTGGCTCTCCACGTTACAAACACATCATTTCTTATAAAATGCATGCTTGCAGCGTGACATAATGATCAGGGGTTGTTACAAAGGAATCGGGCCCTTTCTTAAGACAAAACCAGAAAATGGAACAAAATTACAATACACAGAGTTTTTCTGAAAATACACTATCGGGTGTGAAATATGGACTTCAAACATTATGAAATCACCCCTATAAACCCTTTCAGGTTCGTCTTTAATCGCTATCACAAGCACACCATTAATCTGCGTGATCTCTAATCCAATAGCTGACAACATGTCTCAGGTGGCTTATGTGCACGAAGATTACCCACCCAAAAAGGCGGTTTTCTCTCTCCTACGCCATATCACACGTTGGCCAGTGCATGGGTTCAGGCAGAGCCCATTCAATACCACTTACTGCCTAAGGTCTGCATGAAATCCCGCTTACCATGGGTTTCTTTTGTATTTCGGTTTTCATAGCAGAAATGCGCTAGTACACGGAAAATCAAAAAATCCTGGATTTCAAATTTTATGCAATCTGGCTTATAATTCCCATCGGGTCTAGCCCTTATCGACTTATCGCAAGTCGGGTGCCCAACAGCCCTTTGTATTGGGGATAGTCGACTGTCGATCGCCGATATCGGCGTATCACTATCGGCCCCATCGCTATATCGCACATCACAATCGCAATGGCCTAGGGGTCTACCCTTTGACCATGCCGATCATCGATCTACCAATCCGCCGATCGCCAACATCGTACCTCACATATCGGATCGGTGGGGGTCTATGCCTTCTGCTCCTCCAATCTCTCTAGTCGTCGATTATCGCAATCGCTAATCGCATGTCGCCTTGTCTCGGGTTCCGATATCGAGTGCAGCCTACCTCCAACTCGATATATCAGAGATCACTGATTAGGGGTCCTTCCACCTTTGTGTTATGTCCATCCCTTTGCACATTTGTGATGTGATTTCCTTAAGGAGCCTTTTAGGCAATTTTTAGAAGAAATGCCTCATTTTCCAAAGGATAAAGGCAACCTTCTTTCTACGATAACTTCTTCATCCAAAGTCCATTTTAGCCAATTCAAGTTGCAGTCGATTTAGAATGAGAAGATCTATGCATGGGACTATTTTCAAGAGCATCCTTGGACTTTGATTTTCTTTTGTGAGGAACACTTCAGACTTACAAGTCTATCCAAGATCCATTTTGGATCACGCCTTCCCACTAAAAGAACTTCTGGTCTCCAAAAGACTAATATATTGATTTGAATAGTAAATGAGAGTAACAACACCCTCTTCTTTTAGCCTCCATAAACTTGCCTTGCATAGTGCCTCTGAACGAAAGCCTTTGACCACTCTCCTTCCTGGATGTGTTGGTCCTCTTGGGAAGAACTATTTTCCTCCCTGACTTCATGCAAAAATCCTGCTGAGATGGTCACCGAAGGTAGTTTGAACTTCTTTGTCTTGATCATTGATCCAAGGTGGCTCAAATAAATGTGAAGTACATCTGGTCCACAAAATTTTCATTTGTACCTGTTTGGCAAGCAGCCAACAACAACTGTTAACAACAACAGAAATACAGACAACAATTGGATGGCATAAACTCCTGCTTCAACAAAAGAAATAGATTTCACATCTTGTGAACACCTCCATGTCTTACATTTGCATACAAATGATGGACTAGATAACAAGCCTACAAAACATGCCTTTAGAACGAACGACCCTTCAAGTCAAGCATGTAGAAAAGGACCATTAGGACTCTTTTCAAAAGATGAAACACTTCATCATTATCTCCATCTAGGAGACCAAGTTAAATTCTCCCACGTCAACATTGCATGCATGTTACAACAAAGCAATCAACCCTTCAAGTTAATTACACATACATGTTCAAATACAAGGAAATCATTAGCATCCCTATGTTAATGCATATCATTCTTATGCATGCATTTCATCCTTCAACTTTCGCTTAAGCAGACTGTACTTTCGAATATGAAATGAACATAATGTTGTAGCAACAAAGTGAGTCTCCTACTCAGCTTTTTCCATTCACCTTCTTGGTAAAACCTTGCAACTTACATTCCATCAATAAATAAATGAAAATAGATGCATCAATAGACATGCAATCTTAATTGGATAAGAACTTTAACCATTTCTTACCAATCCCTTTCAAAGGTCTCTCCTTTGTTTGCACATCAGCATCAACATGTGAATCATCCTGAAACAAATCAATCATGGAATCTTTCTTTCCATTCCTGCCATTTTCTCTTTCAAACTTCTTCAAGTTTCATGGAAGCATTGTTGGATTCAGAGTCCAACATCTTTCATCAAGATGCCCTTGCTTATGGCAGTAAGTGCAACACATGTGCTTCCTCTTGACAACATGATTTGCCTTGTTCAATGGACCTTTGGCTTCTTGCTTCCTTTCCTTCAAAAGTTTCCTACATGTGGCTATCCTCTTCCAACATATAAGAACATTATGGTTATCCAAACCACAAAAGGAACATGCAATTCTTTTCCCATACTTATATGGAAATTTACCATGCTGAACATAATCAAAAGGAAAATGTTTAGAACCGGATTTATACCTTTCTCTTTCACCTTTATTGCCTTCATGAGGAGGTGAATCAAATGAAGGAGTGGCTCCCTTTGGAACACCGTCAATCTCTTCAAGGCTGCTAGAGTTTCCACAACTCTCTAGTTCTAGTGTGTGCTTCTGAACACCTACATCCTGCAAATGATGTTTCAAGCTATTGCATTCCTCATGAATACAATCTTCACACTCTTGAGGTAGAAGACCTGCAATGCAACTCATTCTTGGAGCTATTTCAATAGCCTTCATGGCAGCATTGGAATTTTCTCCATAAGACTGTCCATAGACAAGACCCAAATACTTAGGCCTTTCCTCAACCATTATTGTCTCAACAATACCTTGTGCATGTTTACTCAAGCCTTCTCCTTTATAACCCATCTTGGACATTAGGTTAGAACCTATGCCTCTGGTATGTTTTTCAAAAGAACCAATATAAGCATTCTTAGAAGAATTTGAAGACAAACAAGAACTATTTACTTCTTCTTCAAGCTAATACTTGACTAAGGCTTCTTTGGCAACAAAGAGCCATGACTCCAACTCATGCATCCTTTTCAGGTTCATATTTGCAATATGAAGTTTCCTCTCCATTTCCTGCAATCTCTCAGAAAGCAACTGCTTCTCTTCCTCCACCGAATTCAACTACTCTCTAAGTATGCTGCTCTTCCTTCCATCCTCATACATTTCTCTCACTGTATCCATCATGGTGGCCATGTCGTGCTTCATGTCTTCATCAAAGACTTTTGTGAAGAAAGAAGAATTTGAGGACCCACTTGTAGAAGTAGTCGTTATTCCAATGAACAAAAGAACTTCAAACAAGATTAATAAGGATTTTATTCAGTAACCCTTTGCAACAAACCTCTTTTGCTTCAAGGACTGCCTCGAGGTCCTTTGGGATAAGAGGAATGCCTTCAGCACTTCTTCCTTCTTGTCCTTCCTGGACTGAGCTATCAATAGCTTTCCCTTCACCTTTGCAAACTCAAACAATAATCAGTTTGCAAACAAGCATAGAATCAAACTCTGATTGTTTAAACACCTTTTAGACAAGCAATATTTTCTCTGTCAATCAAGAATTATGATCTGATACCACTTGCTCTAGTATAATCAGCTTTGATATCACCTTCCTGAAGGTGAGGTTAATCAATCTCGAGCTCTAATACCACCTGATATTAAAATGGGGCCTAAAGGCTTTTTGTCAAGCTTACAAGAACCTCTCCCACTCCCAAAGCTTAAATATTCCCAAGATCTAGTGATTAACCAACTGCAGAATTAAAAGTGCTTGAAAAATAGGTGTATGCTTGTATTTGGTTTTTAAATTGTTTATGTGTTTTAAGTTTATTTGCTTGAACTGATATACACCATATAACAACAAATATAGCAGCAAATACAATGCAGCAAAAAATAATCACACATAATAGCAATATAATATCGAGTTCACCCAAAACTCTTGGGCTATGTCTTCTTGAGCTCTAGCCAGCTCGACTAGGCTCCCTGGGATTATGGAAAAGTCCTTTTACAAGCTCCCTACTCAACTTCATTGGTTTACATAGAACACAATGGGCTTAGAACACCAACTTGTCCTTGGCTCTAAAGCTCTTAATATTTCTGGCTTTGGCACTGGCTCTGGCTCTCGACTCTAGCTCAGGCTCTAGATCTGTCTTTAGCTCTTGGCTCTGGCCTGTGGCTCTAGCTCTTGGCTCTGGCTCTAGCTCTCACTCTGGCTCTCGGATATTGGCTCTGGCTTCTCTGAGCTCTCTCTCGGCCTCTGCAGTTCGCTTGACCTCCAAGCGACTCTCTTAGCAACTTTTAGCTCTCTAGTTCACTCGCTCAACCTCCAAGCGACCCCAAAGGCTCCCTCAACTGCTTGCGCTTTCTACTCTACCTTCTCTTCTCCACAATCGTGCTCTCTAGCTTCTTTGAGGCATTCTTCTGGCTCCGCGTCTTCCTGTCCATTTCTCTACGTATAATCATTCCTCTGTCTCTTCATCTGGCCCTCTGGCTTCTGCCTCTATGGCTCTGTGCATTACAAACACATCATTGCTTATAAAATTCCTACTTGCCACGTGGCACAATGACCAGGGGTTGTTACAAAGGAATCAGGCCCTTTCTTCAGGCAAATCCTGAAAATGGAACAAAATTCCAATACACAGAGTTTTTCCGAGAATACATTATTGGGTGCGAAATCCATACTGCAAACATTATGAAATTGTCCCTATAAACCATTTCAGGTCCATGTTTTATGGCTATCGCAAGCCCACCATTGATCTTCGTGATCTCCGATCCAACAGCTAACAACCTGTTTCAGGTGGCTTACGTTCACGAATATTACATGCCCGAAAAGGCGGTTCTCTCTCTCCTACGCCATGCCACGTGTTCGCTAGTGTATGGGTTCGGGCGGTGCCCGTTCAATACCACTTACCGCCTGAGGTCCACCCGAAATCCCTCTTACCATGGGTTTCCTCTGTATTTCAGTTTTTATAGCAGAAATGTGCTAATACACAGAAAATATGGAAATCTCAGATTTCAAATTCTATGTAATCGAGCTAATCATTCCAGTTGGGTTCGGCCCTTATTGGCTTATCAAAAGTCATGTGCCCAATGGCCCTTTGTATCAGTGATCACCGACTGTCGATCACCAATATCGACGCATTGTTGTCGGCCCCGTCGCTATATCGCACATCACAATCGCAATGGCCCTGGGGTCTGCCCTTTAACCATGCCGACCATCGATCCACCGCTCTTCCTATCGCCAATATTGCACCTCACATATCGCATTGGCAGGGGTCTATGCCTTCTGCTCGTCCGATCGCTGATCGATCGATCGCTCCGATCGCCGATTATGCAATAGCTAATCACATGTCGCCTTGTCTAGGGTCCCCATGTCAGGTGCAGCCTACCTCCGACCCGATATATCAGAGATCATTGATCGGGGGTCCTTCCGCCTTTGCGTTAAGTCCATTCCTTTGCACATTTGCGAGGTGATTTCCTTAAGGAGACTTTTAGGCCATTTTTAGAAAAAATGCCTCATTTTCCAAAGGACAAAGGCAACCATCTTTCTGCGATAACTTCTTCATCCAAAGTCCATTTTAGCCCATTCAAGTTGTAGTAGATTCAGAATGAGAAGATCTACGTAATTGGACTATTATCAAGAGCATCCTTGGACTTTCATTTTCCTCTGTGAGGAACATTTCAGAATTAGAAGTCTATCCAAGATCCATTTTGGATCACCTATGGTATTTGAGGGTGCTAAATCTATTTATCCATTCAAAAATCTTATTTAAAAAACACAAAATTTTGAAATTTTATTGTCTGATTTTAATGAATTCCAGCTAAACAAGGTATTTTATCTATACATTAAAAACAAACTATTTCATTTATAAATTAAATTGCGCCCATATATTGATTTCAATAATATTTTTCAAGAATAATAATATTTAATATAATATTTTTTTAATTAAAAAAATGCCAATATAATTACAATTTATAGAAAATGAAGTAGTAATTTGTTTTTTGCATTAATTTTGTTATTGTTGTTGTTGTTGTTTATATTTCTTCTAATTTTACTTACATGATATTTAAATTACATTAAATACATAATACATATTTTTGTTCACAAATTTATATATTTATTTAAAATATATATATATGTTTTTGAAAAAGAAAGATCTACACATTACATAAATATTTTTTAGGTTTTTTTAGTTAAGTAGTTTTTATGCTAATTGTTTTCTTTAAACCCCTCAAAATTTATATAAAAAAATGTAATATAAATTTTAGAAGTAAATAAACTATAAATATAACATAAAATCAAATTTATGAAAATAGTAAATCATTAAATAAAAATTGATTGAGAAATCCGCTAACATCATCTTCACCACTCGGCATGATGTAGAGAAGGGATTTCACCCCTTCAAATTGTATGTGCAAAAAAAACAAATTTGTAGAAAGGGCACAGGTTTTAGTTTTTTGAACCTTTGATTGAATTACAAATCTCAATTCAAAATTATTCGAAATCTCACTTTGTTAATTTAAATAGAATTTCTCAACTAAGTTTCGATGTCAACATTGTAAAAAAACACCTTAACTAAAGAAATATTTAGGTGAAGATATTACTAAAAATAAAAAAATGGGCCAAGTTAAATCTAATTTCTCAAATAAGGTTATATGTCAACGTTATAGAAAAATGCCTAATCGAAGGAGAGACGTCAACCCAAGTTCTATGAAATAAATACTTTTACTAAGGAAATAAGTTTATCGAGGCTTTGCTTTAACTTAAAAACCTCATAATGCAATAAATCTTAACATAAAACAAATACATCTTAGAAAAAAAAATGTTAAATTATGGGAAGATAATACTAAACAATAGTGTAATCACATTGATTATGGAGAATTTAAGAAACCACCAGAGGATATATTTGTTCCAATGTATTGATGAGCATTGATGAAGATGAGATCTGAGATTAAGCTAGAGAATACATTATCCCAAAACAAACCAAATTGGGGAGTATTTAGGGCATCAAGTTTAGGGCCATATTAATAAATTTTAACCACGTTGTTTCAATTGAGGTTATATTCATAGTTTCATTTATATTTTTGTTTATCACTTATATATTTAGCTACATAGGGATATAATTCCATTAATTATTGCAAGGTTTTATTTTATGTTCATGATACTTACCTATACACATGAATGTGGGGCATTATTATTCACATAATCTCATCCTTCCGTCAACACCATTGTTGATGCCATGTATCCTAATTCTCTTTCCTAGCTACTTCTATGCAACACTAAAAAAACATTTGATTAATGTTTGAGGAAATATACCCAAGGTGTACCATAAGAGTTGATGAGGTTATCGATACCTTTACCTTTTCAAAATTTTCTTTTGGATGATTTCCAAGAAGGCATTCTTATCATACATGATTATAATACTAAATGTTTAAGAAAACTTGTCACGATACAATACATGTTGAGATCGTGTAAAAGGTGGTAGCTAATGTGACCAAATATTCCATGCTACAACATGATTAATTCATCCTAATGTGTTAGAAGTATATATTTTGTAATAACAATAGAAAATACATACATCTTGGACAACGCATCATCTTTGCAGCCACAATATTTGTACCATCAGAAAAATCCTATAATGACTATTGAATCCGGTGTCAAGTCCACTTACTTGTTGGTACCTAAATGGGTTATCTAATAAATGGGAAGATGGATTATGGAAAAGGAGGCTACATGAAATATATTATAAAAATCCCATGATCTAAATCAATGGCCTCTTTCTTACATAACTAAACTAGTAGGTAACCTCTCATTAGGATGGTAAGTCGTAAACATTTATTGTGATGACACCAGATGGTTCAAGGCTCATAAATCACGAACTACTGAAGCTAATGTAGAAGGGATAAAAAGAAGTGCATAACCCAATTCCATTCCTCTTCCTTTATGATATTTTGGTTTTCCATATTTCTCAACCTTATTCTTGATATTAGTAGGTAAATTGATTGATTTGAATCAGAAAGTTAAGTTTGTTGTGCTTAAATCCAATTCAGAATATAAATAAAGTGCTTGAGGGTTTATGAGATAAATTGCAAGTTAACCATGAGTTTTTGTGTGAATTTCATGAGAAAAATAACATAAATCAAACACTGAACAACAACATGAAACACACATAAACATCACCATAAATAGTAACATATTAGCACATGATGAAGGAGTTCGCCCCTCTTGGGCCATGTCTCCTGGTCCATCTTCCAATGGCTTGGTCCTCTTTCATTATACTCAAATTTGTAAATACATGAACTTATACTGCTCCAGTGGCTCTGAAACCTATTCTAATGGCTTTAGAAGACCCAAAAATTCTTGTCTAGCCTCCTCCTGCTACTGAAAAGACCGAAAATGCCACAAGTTATGAGTTTTCCTAGCTTTGATGCCATTCGCTCTACAAATTCCCCAAAATTTGGCACCACTCCTATAGTTTTGCCCAAATTGTGTTAATCGAGCACCATTTTGGTGGATTGTTGGTGCATTTAGTGGGTGTGCTAATTTTTCCATTGAGGCCTTAATGCCTAAAATTCTGGCCACATGGGGGTCCACATGCCCGGGAGCTAGGACTAACTGTCTGCCGCCGCTAGTCAAGCCCCGAGTCCTCGCACCTGGTCACATTGCTACCACAATCTTGGGGCTAGCCCGTCTCCGCCTAGCCCTTAGTCTCGATAGTGGTCACATGGTAACATTTAATGGGGGGCCAGGGCTAAGCCGTGGTCCCTTCCACCAACCACTCCGCCATTAAAATTCAAATAGGCATTAATTTCTTATAGTGTTAAGAACTAAATGGATGTTGCCTTGGTAATGGCTTGTTTTAGAGACTTCTGAGGTCGTAGGTTCGACCCCGCCCACTATTTCTTGGACCTCACCACCATTTTTTTGGCCCTCGCACTTCCATGTGGTGGCCCCTAGCCATGCCACGTGGAAGCTTGTGATTCGCCACCCAAAACCCAATCAGAACATGCCATATCACACCAATAAATGGATGCCACTTGTCACTGCGTGATTTGACAAAAGAGCCCAGTCATATGCGCAATCACCCTACCACATAGGGATTCTAGTCATCCTACCACGTCAGCAGTACGGATTGCTAACTTTGCAGTGCTGCATTTTTTTTGCCAAATTCATCTGTTTTCGAAAACGAACAGAACATGTTTCTAAGAGCATACGGAGTCTGTTTCATGTCAAATGAGTTGAGCAATATTCAGAATGGTGAGCACTACACAGTTGTTCAGGTTCCACACAAATCCAAAAACTTTGAATTTTGAGCCTTTTAGGATCCATTTGGATCACGAAACTTGATCTGGAGGGGAAAGTTAGGTTTGCTATGGTTAATCCAATTCAATATATAAAAAAAAGTGCTTGAGGGTTTATGAGATAAATTGCAGGTTAACCGTGAGTTTTTATGTTAATTTCATGAGTAAATTAACATAAATAAAACACTAAACAACAACATGCAACAGACATAAACATCACCATAAAAGGTAACATATCAACACATGATGAAGGAGCTCACCTCTCCTGGGCTATGTCTCCTAGTCTAGCTTCCAATGGCTTGGCCCTCTTTCAATATATTAAAATTTGTGAATACATGAATTTACAATGCTCCAATGGCTTTGAAACTTGTTCAAATGGCTTCAAAATACCGAAAAATGCATGTATAGACTCTTCCTACAGCTGAAAAGACCAAAAACTCCACAAGTTATGAGTTTTCCTAGCTTAGCTATTATTTTCTCTACAAATTCCCCAAAATTTGGCACACGTCATATAATTTCTCCCCAAATTGTGCTAATCATGTATCATTTTTGCAGATTTCCATTGCATTTAGTGGGTGTGGTAATTTGGCCACTAAGGCGTTAATGCCGAAAATTGTTGCCACATGGGGAGCCATGTGTCAGGGGGCGAGGACTATCCTCTGGCACATGTACGATGGCTTTACACATATGGTCATATTATCATGGGTCTATTTCTATAGACGACTATATGATTTATGTACATATCATTAAAAGTTTATATGTTGAGCATGGGTATGCCTTCCCTCAGCAATTCATGAAAAATTCAAAGTTATCATGATATTATGTATTGTAGTTGATGCAGGTCACCATCTGCTTTAGATCCTCCTCATCACATCATAAAGAATATCACTGAACATTATCATTTTTCACTTCATGCTTTAGGGGGCAGCTGTTACAGGTGTATTTTGGCACATCACTCTCGACGATCATATCAGTGTAAACAGGGTCTATCAAACCCTAACTCAGTTGCTACGTGCCCTAGACATGCCACCTCATTGAGTGCTTTCATCCATGAGAGTTTCCTAACTTCAAACCCTGCTGAAGTGCTTCCCTGGGTCACTAGCACACCCCAGGTTAGGGGTAAGTTCTATACAAAACAAGTAACCCCATTCAAGGCTATGTTGCAGAGAAAATAAGCCCACTCAAGCCTGTGCTAGGCGAGAATCCTCGAAATGTTCATTGGATCCTAAGTATATTCATCCTTTCTAGAGATTTCTAGAAGGAACCCAGCTCCTATCCTATCAAGATGAGCTTGACATAAGATAGACTTGGATCATCTAATCCTCTATCCTCTCATCCTTTTGAACATGGAGATTAATCATCTAATTATGGAAAACCATTCAATTCCATATTAATGACAAAACGATTTGCATTCATCTATAAATTGGTCTCCCATCATATAACCAAGGAGCTTGGATATTATAGAGAAATATTGTTGGTTTAGAGACTTGAAATTATTGTCAAAGTAATGTTATGCTACTAGATTGATGTTGTTATTGGTGTGATGAGGGCTTGGACTAAGTTGGATGAGTGACACAAAATCGAACCACATTGGGTGTAACTTCTCCTTCTATCTATCAATAAAGTTGTTTTTTCCTTTGCCAATGCTTTTGTCTATATCTTTGATGAATGTATGTTCAAATGTTTTCGACTCCATTTGTTTACAATAAATAGATCATATGCTTTGATTGTTGTCGTCTTCTGTTTATGTTGGCAAGTACGAATTGAGCGAATTCAGTTTGAGCGGGAGAAACAGGAGAAACTCAAAGGAGATCAAAGGAAGTGAAGGATCACAAGTAGGTTCTTTTAGCTTATCTGTTTATTGTAGGAAAAGGTTAAACATCTTTACTTCAGTTGTTCTAAGTGTAACTACCCACTTAGGGAAGATATACTTATCCATAGGTATAAATTTCGTATAACAACAGTGCCTCGAGATTTTTTTTTTGACCCTATATTAGGTGGGTGTACCTACCTATGGTTTTGTGCATGGGGTTTGCACATGGTTTTGGGCATGACAGTTTTCTATCCATGGTATTTTGTACATGCAGTTAAGGGAGCTGTGATTATGTTCTAATCCAGGGTTAATGGATTGGGTTTTATGAATGATTCTACATGTATATATACGTATTGTAATATTCAAAGGAACATAATGAAAAATCAATCTAGTAGTCTCGGTTTCGAGATCCAAGAGAAAATATCTGTGTGTTTGTTTTTTGTTTCTCACCATTGTATATGTTCTATTTTTTAATAATTTGTTTCTAGGTAACTTTTTTACAGGGTTAAAACCTACATGCCCTAAATCATTCTTAAGAACCTTCTACTCCCAAAGGTTCCAAATTATGTCCTCTCTCTAAGTCGAGTCATTTTTATATTCATAATTATTTACAATCGTACATAAAATATCTATAAGATGCGTAACCAAAAAGGGCTATTATAGACTTGACCTGTTTAAAGAAAAAGCATCCTCAGTGTTATCTGCATGAACAAAAAATTTACAAGGAGCTTTATATACACAAATCTTTTACATTCACATGTACATTTACATTTTCTCATCTAGAAAACAAAAATTGGTAAGATACCCTCATTTGATCATCCATCTACCAAGAGGATTCATTTGGTCCAAACTTCCTCCATAACACCTTGGCATGCTCAATTACTCAATTTTGTAGCACAATCTACCTCTAATCCAAAATGCACAATGTCTCTAGCTGGAATTCTCTCCCAAATTACACATGTAACACAAACGAATCAACAGAATAATTAGTATCATTTACACATTTTTTAGGAAAAGAGTTATGGAACAAATCATGAGCTTTCACTATAGTTGGAAAGGACAATCTGTCTACCACTAGCCCGACTTTTTTAATGATCTGAAATGGTCCATAGAATCTAGGTGCTACATTTTCACAAGATACAATTCTTAATGATCTCTTCCTTGGTCAAATGTTATGTAAACATGTTCCCCCACGTAGAATTCCTTTTGCATGATCTGCATATCTCTTATTCTTTTCCTAAGCTATTTTCAGTTACTTCCTTATAGAAATTACTTCTTGTTCCTTTTCTTTTAGCATATATGTCCTAGAATACGCTCTACTCATTGGATCATCCCAAGTGATAGGTTAATTTCACTTTCTACCATAACGAACCTTGAATGGACACATTCATAATGACTCTTGGTACCCATTGCCATAGGAAAATTATACAAAAGGTAGAAATTCTTCCAACCTCTTTAGCTGATGAATGAGATACATTCTCAACATTTCTTCCATCACTTTATTTATCCTTATTTTCTACCCATCTGTTTGAGGATGATAGGTTGTGTTGAAGGCCAATGAACAAAGCCTTCCAAAACATAAAGGCGAACTTAAAATCCATATCTCCTTGAGTACCCCATGCAATCTCATTATTTCTCTTATAAAAATATGTTGAATATCACTTTCCTTATCAGCAGATTTAATGGCTACCAAATGATCTACCTTCCTCAACTTATACACTGCTACCATTATGTCATCACGCTGCCTAGGTTTTCTTGGCAATCCAATAATGAAGTCCATTGATATGACTTCCAATTACAGTAAATAATAGGTATTTTTTGAAGCAATCCTACAATATGTATACACTCTGCCTTCACTTGATGACATTCCAAGAACATGAAAATATATTCTGCCACATCATTCTTCATAACCAACCAAAAATACATCATTTTCATGGTTGTTATCATTTTCTAGTAACCAAGGTGACTGAAAAATGTTTTTTTGTAAAATTCTTCCAAGATGAGCTACTTCAAATCACACATACATGGTATATACCTTTCTCCTTTGAGTTTCAACACACCGTCATATGTACTTGAGTAATTCTTACTAAATATTTCTTTTGGATCCTGTTATAAGTATTCTATTATTTGTTGCTAGTGTTCATCTTGATGTAGTATTTCCTCTTGAATCTTCTCTTAGATGTTAACTTCACAAGAACTTATAGATGCCACCTCAACTATCTATAGCCTTTGACTTAGTGCATCCACTACTTTCTTCTCCTTTCCTTTGATGTACTTGATTTAAAAAAAACTCACTAATCATGGATAACCAAATTTCTTGTCTCACATTTAGCTTGGGTTAATCAAATAGGTACCTCAACCCTAAATTATTGGACATCCATACAAATTTCCTTCTAAGGGGATAATGCCTCGACATGCACTATTGCTAACGATTCCAAATCATGAGTGAAATAATTACACCCATTTTAGAGAGAGAATCTTCGGTGAAAATCACATGGAAAATCAATTGTCGACGCGTTTCGAACCAACAAGTTTGGTTCATCATCAGGACAGGTTGAAGAAACAGATCCAGCTGAGCAAGTTATTTTCATTCAACTTTTTCGATACATAGCATCCCACCTATTTTTCTTATATTAGGACTCCACCAAGCCCCTCCTTATCGGCATCTCTGCACATGACAAAGAATTTCTTTAGGTATGATATTCTTAGTATTAATTAATGTTTGCAAACATATTTAAATTTCTCAAAGGTGGACTCACATTCCGATGTCCACTGAAATTTTACTCCTTTTCTTTGTAGCCTGTCATTGGGTGCACAATATTTGAGAATTTTTTAATGAACCTCTAGTAAAAATTGACAATTCTCATGAAGGATATTATTTCTACCATGTATTAAGAACTAGGCCACTCCATAATGGCTTTAACCTTCTCCATATCTCCGGGTACTCCTTCTTTGGAGACAATGTGCCCGAAATAATGAATTTGGGATTGCAAGAATCACAATCATTGAGTTTGGTGTAGAGTTCGTTCCCTATCAATAATTGTAATACGACTGTTAATTTTTTTTCACGCTACTCTTGTCTTTGAATAATCCAAGAAGTTAATCGACAAAAACCGGTAAAAACTTGTCTAAATAAAAAATAAAATATTTGTCCATTAGACATACAAATGTTGCTCGGGTGTTTGTGAAGCCAAATAGAACAAATACAAATTCATAGTGCCTATACTTGCTTCTAAATGACATTCTATGAATTTCTTCCTCTTTGATCTCTACTTAATGGAATCTATACATTAAATTGATCTTTGATCAGACTGCAACCCCCCTCAACTGATCAAACAAATAATCAATCCTCGGTAGAGGATATCTATTCTTAATTGTAGCTTTATTCATTTTCCAGTAATCATTAGATAGCCCCACAATGCCATCATTCTTATTCACGAATACTATAGTTGCTCATGAGAGTGATATCTTGGGTTTGTTATATCCTTTGTCAAACATCTCTTTCAGTTGTAGTTGTTATATGCATATCTATTTGTTTATTTTATTTTATTTCATTTTTCTATTTGGTTAATGGTCCTTAGCAAATGATGATTGTTATGTCCACAAAATGTTTTTATCAAACAGATCTACCCAAAAGGATCACTTCTTGTCGGCTTAACCATGAAGCCTGACCCCAAGAGTGACGAAAGAATCAAATATGTGACCTATCAATAACAGAGGTGCTCTTAACGATAGATACTCAACCAACTAAGCTAACCTTCGAGACTAATTAATAGTTATTCATAATAATAAACATATAAAATATAGAAAAAAAATAAAAAAAAAGAATATATATATATATATATATATATATATATATATATATATATATATATATATATATATATATAATTAAAAGTAAATATATATTTAAATATAGAAATGTGAAATAAATAAATAAATACATTTATGATTTATAAATTATAAAATGCACCATCTTGACTTATTAAGTAGGAAAACTTATGGTGATGTAGGAATGTTACTCTCCTATCTTTTGGATCATAGAAATAAAGTATTAAATAATATCAACTAATCAATTGCCTCCTACAGGCCCAATAGGCCATAGTGCTCTTAGTGGACGTTAATCATCATGATCATCATTTAATTGTATAAAATAAAATAATGATTTGCAGTCATAACTATATATATTCAATATTTACAATAAGTTCCTCCCCCCACCCCACTAAGAACCTGTTTGACTTGTTAAGTCAACAAAACTTCAATGAACTTACAACACTTCTCTCCCTTCTTTTTTATAATAGAAATAAAATATTAAATAATCTCATTTTTTAAGGTCCACTACACCATATTGGTCTTAGTAGAAGTTAATCATCACATCATCAAATTAAAAATTATACAACTTGTAATTAAATATATTATTAAAGTTTAATAAAATTAAAAATAATAATACTTCTAGAAATGTCAAATTTATATAAAAATAAATATTAAGAATTAATATATATAAATTTTAATTTGGGACTGACCAAATACCCAAAATAATAAAATCTCTTGAATGAAAACACTAAAAAATATGATCTTCAATACTTAATAAATTTATAATTAA
This sequence comes from Pinus tabuliformis, assembly GCA_031772625.1. Taxonomy (NCBI): domain Eukaryota; kingdom Viridiplantae; phylum Streptophyta; class Pinopsida; order Pinales; family Pinaceae; genus Pinus; species Pinus tabuliformis. The sequence goes on from CM062806.1 coordinate 451,560,566, forward strand.
AATAAATCTATACTATGATGATGATGATGATGGTTAATGTCCACTTAAACCAAAATTTGGTCTATTGAACCTAAAGATATGAATTATTTAGTTGGATTTAAGATTTTATTCATATGCTCAAAAAGCTTGGAGAGAAGCCTCCCGAGCTCACTATAATTTTGACAACCTAAAAGACTAGGAAGGTAAGTATTGCAACAAAGTTTATGAAACTGAGATCTAATGTGGTTGTACATGGGGCACTCTAAGAGGAAGTGATTTTCATCCTTGATATTCATATTCTTACAGAGATGGCAAATCCTTTCCAGCCATGGTGTTTTAGGAACTGCCCAACGACCTGTTTCACTATGGATCTCATGAGAGTTCGTTCTAATCTTGTCTATATTAATTTTCTTCTTTGAGCTAGTTAAAACAAAAGGATACTTTTGATACTCTGGGGGGGATTAATGACCTCCTTATAATATCTTATTTTTCTTTTAGCTGCTAAATCTTTCTCACACCATATTTTTTCTTTGAACTTAGAAGTAACAATATTTTTAATGTTATTAATGTTTTTCAATGCAACATTCTTGTCGATCTCCCAATGGCTTAACCAGGCCTTGGTGTCTTTATACAAACCTCGTTTGTGCTTTAGGTGGTTTTGGCTGGAATTTAAACCTAGCTTATGAAGCTTATGGTCTCCTATGTTATTGAGTTTGTGCTTATACAACAAAAACCTAGTCATAGCTAGGCTCTCGATAGGGGAAAGACCCACTTCTATAAGGAGAATAGGATAGGGTGTATTGCTTTTAATTTTGAGGTTATACATTATAAAACACTTCAAGATTTTTCAATATTTCTCCAGGATTCTCTAGAGATGATGCAACCCCAAACCTCGCATCCATATAAGATAAGAGGAGTGACTAATGTTTCAAAGAGGAACTTCTTTCTATCCCACATTACAAGGTTTTCCATTTTACAATTATTTTCAAGACCAAAATAAGCTTTCCACCCCACATTAATCATTTTCTCAATGCTATAGCTCATGTTGAGCTTGTGATGAAAATCAATTCCTACGTACTTGTAAGAAGACACTTCGTCCAAGTTACTATTGTCATACAGAAAATTAGTGTAAGTGTCCTTCTTGGATTTGATAATCATAACTTTTATTTTGTCAATATTAACACTCATACTTTTGGTAGAGCAGAAATTCTTAATTCTTTTTAAAAAAAAATTATATATTTTATTTTCATAAATAAATAGGTAGGAATGCTTACATTTATATTATTTTATATGCTAGTAAGGCATCAACTTCATTCTTTTATATAGGTGTGAAACTTTACATCTAAAGTAATTTAATGCCCACTTTGGTATCAGTACAAAAAGACAAAGTTCTTGCTTGATGTGATAGAGTTGGATGGTAATTACGATTCCCAATAATTTGGCAGAAGAAATCATGATTGCTTCTTTATTACCCACTAAGGTATGAACTTGAAACTAAGTATTCATTGATATGTATGAAAAGGACAACACATGTTCAATTGGATCCATAACAGTCCTGTTTATTCCATAACTAGCCCACCAATCTCTGAACCACTTACATTATTAGTATCCTTGATAAAGACCAATGGCACTAAACTTGAGTCTGGTATAATGGGTGTCGGCTTTGTCATTGATGTTGAGAAATTCCCACCAGAGCTTTTTGTAGTCTGCGAAGTCATATACTGTATCTGGAAACATGATCTGAGGATCATTTCTGGGCCATCTGGCTGTGGGTTGAGTTCTTACATGACGAGGTTCATTCCAGAGATCTCTCATTCTCTAGATGCAGACATACCTTTCATACATTCCTACGCTATGGCCTCCATGGTACCAAATAGTAGCAATGTCATGAAAGTTTTGTTCCTAAGCCAGCCTTGCATATTTAGCATCTCTTCTTGCCTTGTCATATATCATATCATGGATCCATTTTCCTCCTTTTGGATATACATTTCTTTCTGGAACAAAGTGTTGGAGGTTTGTATGTGGCTGTGAGTTGGAAACTAACAACTTAGTGTTTTGGAGCTGCCACGTGGGTGTCCAGTTTCTTTTATAGGTCTCCTAGTCTTGATTATCAGGAATAGTTCTCAAGACTTCCTATTTCTAGTGCTGGTCCCACTCAATGATAATCATCATGACATGATTTTTATGTTCAATGTATTCCCTGCTTAGAAAATCAGGCAGATTATTGTCTTTTCCCTTGATGTGCTCCACCTGAAAATCAAAGTTTGCAAATAAAGCCTGCCATCTGGAAAACTTGGCTTCTCTAGTCTTCTTGATATCTTTTGTTAACACTTTATACAGAGCAGATGCATCAGTTCTCCGAAGAAAAGGTTTATTAATAAGGTAAACTTCAAACTTACTGATACAGTTCCATGTTGCCTTGATCTCTTTCTCAATGGTGGAGTAGTTCATTTCGGCTAGATTCCATACTCATGATGCAAATTGTACTACTTTTTATTCTTCTCCAACCTTTTCTTTTAAGATTCCGCCCCATCCAATATTACTTGCATCTAATTCAACAATTTTGTATGCAACATCATCAGCAACATATAGAATAAGAAAGGACCTTACCTTATAATTGATGTTCTGAACTGCTCTTGTATGGACTTCTGTCCATCCAGGAGGATTCTTCTTCTTCAATCTCTGGTTTAATATCCTTCTATCACTGGCGCAGTCCTGATAAAAGTTGCTGACATAATTAAGACAACCTAAGAACCCTTGCATCTGGTTTTTATCGGTGATGACATTAGGAAACTTATCTACAAACTCTAAAGCATGTTTTTGCAGAGAAATCTACCCATTGCAGATCGTATGACCCAAAAATTTGATAGTGGTTTGGAATACCTCTATCTTATTTTTGCTAAGCACCAAGCCATTGTGCTTAACCAAATTCTTAAAAATATTTACATGTTTAAGATGTTCCTGGATGTTCTTTGAAAAGATTAATACATCATCAATATATACAATTAGCCAATCAAAATATGGCTTGAAAATACCATCCATTACCTTTTGAAATTTTGAAGGAGCATTCTTGAGACCAAAAGGCATGACATTCCACTCATAATGTCCTGCTGGTATGCTGAAGGTGGTTTTAAATTTATCTTTCTCAGTAATGGCCACTTGTCAAAATCCTGCTTTCAGGTCAAACTTGGAAAATATCTTGGCACCTGCTATCCTTCTGATTAAGTCTCCTTTATGTGGGATTGGATAGGTGTCATCAGCTAGGACTAAATTTAGAGGCTTATAGTTTATGACCAGTCTGGGGATGCCTCTGATATGTTCAGCTCTTTTGTTGACATAGAACTCGTAACAGTTCCAGGGACTGTTGAATTCTTTGATCAGTCCTCTACTGAGGAGTTGTTGAATATCTTTCTGGCAAAGATCTCGGTATTATGTATTCAGCAGGATGGATTTTCTCTTACAAGGTTTGCCAGTGTATCCTTCCTTGTAAGGGAGTTCGACTGTGTGCTGCTTCCTGTGCCAAAAGGCATTGGGTTCCTCTGAGCAACATTCTTCTTCTAATTGTTTCTTCAATTCTCCAATTCTGTTTTTGATCTGGGGCAATTTGAGTTGTTCTTCTATTCTCAAAGTTGACTTAAGATCTTTTAGATCTGTCAGTCTAGCTTCAGCTCTATCCAGATCTTGTACAGTGTGTACCATTGTAGAAATTCTAGGATTGGAGATATATGGAAGTTCAATTTTCTTTCTTGTCCCTTTTGAAGTGGGGACAGAAATAAAATATCCAGCTTTTCCTCCCTTGAGTTTGACTAACCCATGGGATTCTACTGCTGCAAGAAATACATTACAAAGTATGCAATCTACCGGAATGTCAGCTACTGCAAACTTCAAATAAACACAGTGGCTTTCAAAGCAAGCAGATGCTTTGGGTACTTCATATCTAAGATTTTTATTGCCCAATCCTACCACTTCTATTGCTACAGTTACCCAATATCTTGCGAGGATATTTTTTATATTCAAAATATTAATATCTTCTATGGAATCAATAAGAGCAACCATTTCAAACATTTTCCCTGTTATGCAGATATTTACTAAAACATGATGTTGCTGGTATGAGATGGTTAGTAGCCTCATATCTCTGAAACCAAACTTTGGATCCTTCATACCTTTAGCAATTTGAATTTCTTGATTATTGCTATGAGAAGCAGTATGCTAGGGCCGATTATTATTTTCTTCTTTTTCCATTTGTTTTCCTTTCTGTATTTCTGCCATTTGAGCTTTTAATGCAGAAATTTCAGTCTTGAGGATATGAATTTCTCGACTGACTTCTCCTAAAGTAAGGGACCTCACTCTATCAGGCTTCTGTTGATGCCTCTGAAATGATTTTGTATTTTTCTCATATGATGCGTCAACAAAAAGAGATTTCTTACCTAAGTTGTTCAAAGCTTTTGTTTTTAGCTGATCCATAAAAGCTTCGGTCAGGCGATTTTTCATCTCTCCGTCCTCCATGGCACGGATCTGATATAGGATCTTCAATTCTTCTTGTTCTGTGGCGACCATAAGGAATTTTCCTTTCTGGGGCTTAGACTTTTCCCCGTCTTCTTCACTTTTTTCACTGGAATATTCAAAATCAGAGTTATATTGAACTTGACAGGCACATTCTTCAGAGTCAGAACATAAACAATCTAAAGAATCAGAATCCCAATATTTTTCTATATAAGCATGGAGTTCTTTTGCAGAAGAAGAACTGAAAGAATCATAAGAAGACTCTTCTATTTGATGTTGCTGAGCTATCTCTCTGATTGTTACATTGGGGCAGCATTCTGTATTGTGAGCGTGAGAACCACATTTCATGCACACCATTGGTCTTCTTCCTTCTTGCTTTACTTGCTTGTTTCTTTGGGCAAAGGCTTGGGATTTCTTGCCTTTGTTTAACTTTGACTCTTCTCCTTCTAGACATCTAGAGGAAGTATGTCCATTTTTCCCGCATAACCAGCAAGTAATTTTATTCCATTTCTCCTGCTTATTGACAGTGTGCAGGTGGATATCTGAGGGATTATAATAGTGTGTTCTGGGAACATACTTATAATACCCTTTCTTTGTTCTGGAGTCTTGGCCTTGCCTCGGTTTTGAATATCTCCTTTTATTCTTTGGATAATTTCTTTGGTTTTTGTAGAAAGTTTCTTTAAAGTCTCTTTTGGCTCTTTTCTTAGCCTTCCTTCATTTTACAAAAGGATCATCCAATGTTAATCCATATTTGCTGCATATGGATTTTTTGTCAGGAAATCTGGAAAGCTTTTCCAAAGACTTATTAACCTTTGAGCTAGTACAAAGACTGACCAGTGTCTTTGTGATGAGAGCATAAATCTCTCCCCGTGTGTATGACTCAAAAGGTAATGGAAAGACTTCCTGCATTTTTATATAATCAACAAATTTAGATGGCAGAGGTGCAAGATATACCTGTTTCCATAACAGGTTCTTTGAGTCTTTGACTTCAAATATCCTCTCCATCCAATCTCTATGGAAGTCATCATATTGGGACATTTTATGGCACTTTAGATTCATCAGAATGACTTCATTTTTATCAGCAATTTCTGTTTCACTTCCACACCAATGTTCCAGAATCATTGATGTTAATGCCTCTATCATGTTGCTGATAACTGTGCCATCAGGATTATGTATCACATCTCCTTTTTCATCCTTAAGTACTTCTACTTCCATTGTGTCAATAAGCTTTGGAGATGATTCTGTCTCCCACCACCTAAGGAGTGTCCCTGTAAAACACTGAATAATAGTCCTACAAGCATCAATTTCAGATTTTCCCCTGAGACACATGAGTTTATATTCCATGTACATCATGTCAATCATTTGCCTTATTTGGCCAACACTCATGCTATCTATATTCCATTCTCTGTGAGAATCTGGAAAAAATGTATGTGCTTCAGGAAGCTTTCCTTTTCCTTCTACATCAGGTGTTGGATATCTGGTGAACCTATGTTCAAGAGGTTCATATATGGGAAGGATCTGTGTATCCTAATGTTTCTGCTCTTTCCCCTGATCTGTATCTTCATCCTTAAATAAGGATGCAATAGTGATTTTATTTGTAGCCTCAAAATCTGATGAGGTGGCTTCTTCTTTAGTAAATAATGTTGGAAATCTGTCTACATATTTCATAGGGTCTTGAATTCTTATGCTTCTTTTCAGCAAAAAGGAGTTTGGAACTAGTTTCTCAATCTTAGACAGATTCATCTTTTCAACTCTATCTGTTAAATCAGTTATTATATGTTTAGTTGCATCCAAATGATCAACTAACTTTTCTTCTACTCCTTCTATTTTATCTAAAGAACTTCTTGCATAAGAACAAATCATACTAGATTCAAACTTTACATTGTTCAAGCATCTATTTACATCATTAATTGATACTTGGATAGTACCAATTTGTTCCTTGACTTCCGCTGATTTTGCAACATTCATTTCTAAGCCTTTTACTGTAGTATTTGTTCAATTAAGTTGTCCACTGGCTTTCTGTATTCTGTCGTCAATGCCGAGGGCATTGTCATCTTTTTGGACCAGTGGGATGGGTTTGGCTACATTTTGGTTTTCTCCTATAACAATTCCTTTGTAAGAAGGAAAAGTTGTAGGAGTTTCTATTTTGGATCCATCTAGTGCAGTCCAACCATGCTTGCTTGCTGAAGTGCTGGTAAGACCAATGAAGACATTTAATGGAGCAATATTATCTTTACATGAATAGAAAGATATGCAAGTGTTGTTCATCTCCATATAGTGTTTCCAATCTTCAGCAAATTGTTTCTTCTCAACAAGAGTATAATTCTGATCAAACTCATATGCTTGAGGATTAGTGTATAGATCCCAATTTAACATAGCTTTCATCCATTGGGCACTAATCTCAGATTTCAAGCATCCATCCATAAGAGAATAAAAGTTATGAATCTCCATTACCGCAGGCTTTTTGCAGTCAGAAGGAACAGGGCAAAATCTGCAATCTGGGATCAGGCCTTGCGCCTGCTCAGGGTATCCCAAACCATATCTGGGTTTGGCTGGTCTCATCAAACACATAATTTCTGTCAGCCTTGGATCGTCTCGTTCGAGAGTGGTAAGTTCATGCATCATGAGCACATGATCAGGGTCTGATTCATGTGGGAAAGGAATATCTGTGCATTTGGGATTTGGGCATGAATTTACAGATGTAGTAGGAGGAGCGATTCCAGTTCTAGGATTATGGTTCGAATGGAGGTTAGATTCGACTAGAGTAAGCAGATTAAGAGGTTCTTGGCAATCTGGACATTTGACTTCTAAAGAAGAATAATTTACAAGCTGGGCTAATTCATAAAAAGAATTATGTTTACAAAAAGATGAAGAGGAACAAGCTGTATGTACAATGAAAGGATCTCTGTAATACTTGGATTGTTTGCAGGCTAACTCTATTCTTCTTCGGTTAATAGTAGATCTTCTGGGAAATGAAATAACTACAGAAGAAATTTTTTTTGTAATATCAGCGGAGGTAATAGCTTTAGGAGTGAAAGGCTTAGGATTATTTACAACCCAGTGTTTTGGAAATATCAAGTCTTCCCATCGGATGGTCTGATGCTCAATTTTTTGGTTTCTTGCATTAATGAGAACGACTATACTTGACTTGGAATCTCTGCTGGGTGTATGGCGGATCGCTGGCCAAAGGATATTAGTATGTCTGAAATAGCCTTTGGTTTGGATGGAAATATTATTTCTCTTTTTCTTCAGGTCGAAACCAGTGGTTTGAATCTAGAGTTGTAAAATGTGATCTATGGTTTCGTCAAAGGTATACATAGAGAAATTGGGATAACAGTCGAAGTAGAATGGGCCATCGGATAAAGGAACAACAATCCCGCCTATTAAGGAATATGTATACTTATTGTGTGTCATATCTTTGACTGTGGCTAGCACAAAAGTATTTAGGCCTTTATGCGTTAAAGCATTGATTCCGACACGGATACACCCTAGATGCAAATAATTTTTCTTTAGCCTTTTTGCTTCCGCTTGCAATTCTTTAGGTTTTAACAAAGATATAGTCTGTATATTATCTGAATTCTCCTGGATCTGGCTTACAGAATCTTTAATGCTAATTCTAGTGGCTACTATTAAATGAAAAGCAGAAAGGTCACTATACACTTATGAGGGAGCTATCTGGGGTAATTCCCATCGGGCTAATGGTTAGGATTCTTCATAAGACAATTCAACAGAATTCAAAACTCCACTAGAACTACTAGCAAACATCTCCCTTAAAGGGTTTTCGTCAGCCTGTGAATCTCTCTCTTCAAGGTCTCGGAAAGAAATAGATTTCCGGGGGGGGGTCCATTCTTTTGACAAGTACAAGATTTAGAATATCAACCTCTGAACCAGACGTTACTCGCTCTAATACCAACTTTTTGCAGAGGCTTCTGATCACAAGCTTGCTACAGTGCTTGGTGCTATAGTGCTGCTACAGTGTACTGCTAAAGTGCGCTGATACAGTGCTGTTGCTATAGTGCCATGTGCTTCGCACGCTATGCTGTTGTCGCTTTCTCTGCTAACTTGGCCTTGCTGTGTCTCTTCAATTATCTCTGACTACTGACACCTGGTGAACCAGTGGTGAACCAATGCTGAACCTACTCAGAAATTTCACGATCTCGCAGCCCCAACAACGGCTTTCTCGCCTAACAATGGCCTTGGCGTCCCTTCTTTCCTTTGGCGAACTTCCTGCGAACTTCAAATGACAGCTCAGGGAAAGCTTACTACTACAACAGGCTTAATAGATGCACAGAGTATCCATATTGTAAAATGGCGTGCTCATTTTATTTTAGAATGGATATGACTTGTTTACAGAAGAATTTTGACAGAGAGATTTCCTTACAGAGATTGACTATATTCGCATTTACTGGGCTTTATGCTATTCGCATGGAACAAGCAATACCGGAGGCTACCTGGTGAAGGATAGACTCTGCCTCAGAATCAGACTTCGACACATACAAACTAGTCAACTATCTATATGATTCAGCCACTTTAGGTTCTCACCAGTGTCAGACACTGATGCGCAGGCTCCCAAATCACCTAAGGACTTGAGTTCCTCTCGTGATGTAAGAAGATCAGACTAAACGTCCACAGATGCAGAGCAGGAAAGGCACTTGACACAAACTCTCAAAGACTCGAACTGACTCAAACTCCAAAAATGTGAATGCCTTGGAAATGAGCGTTACCCTCCTTAAATAGGAAGTGAGGGGGGACAAACATCACTATAGGTCATCCGAGAACTGACTTAAAGGTGCAAGGAATCATAGCTTTTAGGTATTTCCAGGGCAATGTCCGCACAATGATTCCAATTCGAAAGGTGGATGGAATAATTTCTTTCGGGTAATGCCAAGGTGTTGCCTATTTAGCACACTCCTGTCCGAAAAATATCTTACGGAAAATATTTTTACACAACAAATTGGATGCTTTTGCCAAAGCCAAAGAGAAAATTAAGATACCGACAAAATAAAGTGGATGCTTTTCGTAAAAGCCCACAGGAAATAATATCTACACAGTGGAGGCTTTAATACAGCAAATCCCACGGGAAATCTGGTCACAATTAAGCCCATGTGACTGGTTCTTACATCAGAAAATAGTGAGGCTAGGGAATCTATCCGTTTTGTATTGCATTGTGTCCCAGGCTTTTGTATAAATCCTGCGGAAAATCATAGGCTTTCCAAGCACAATTTGGTACTGGACTTTGGTTAGTACAAGCCATTCCATGTGCTCTCTCATGTATTCTTCAAGGGAATTATTATATGGAGAGGACTTGTATGTTGACCATTCCCCACTAGCCATTTGTTTAACAGTGTTGTAAATAGGTTGATTGCAGTCAGTTCTACATTGCTCAATACATGGTTTGCAAAGGTTTTTACAATATTTGTTAGATGTGATATAGCTCCATGGTAATTATGATTACCATCAGGCAAAAGGAATCATGATTTGGCCATTTGAATGTGAATAAAAAGCACAATTCTCATGACCAGAATGTATTAAATGAATTTAATTTAATTGTTAGGGTTTATATCAAACATTGATATCATAATCAAATATATTATAATTAAAATTTTGGGAATCATTTGTAAAAAGACACAATCACAAATAAATAATAAAATATATTACAATTAAAATTGTGGAACATATTTAAATTTTTGAAATTTATTAAAAACCAATGCAACCTAAAAAAGTATGCAATACACTATAACCATTAATAAGCAAAAAGACTAGGCATATGCTGAGCATATTCTCTTGGGAATTAATCTAGGCCCTCAATTAAAAAAAAGTGAACACATTTTCTTCCATCTAAAATTCATATATATAAACTTATAACGAATGAAATCAACAATATGAAAACAAAATATTTTTTGATATAAAACTCAATAAATAATCCATTAACTTCAACTTCACCCTATGATATGATAGAAATAAATAAATTCCATCCTATCAAATTGGATTTGAGAAAAAAATAATATTGTTATATATTTTTATATTAATTAAAAATCTTAAAATTTATACTAAATTATATTTAATCTTGATTTCTAGTATTTTCTTACTCATTTATTTTCTAAAATTTTGTATGTGAATTAATTTATATATATGTAAAATGATGTATATCAAACATTTTTAAATAAATATTAAACCTAATTAATAAATCAATAATTGTCCTACTATTAAATGAGAATAATGTAATATTCCAAATGAAAAACAAGCTAAACTAATAATTTTAATATTTGCAGATGGTTTCTTACCACTTCCGATATCTTTCTCAACAGATGGGTATTTTATTAGTCCCTGCCGGGGACTATAATCGATTGATAGATCACTGACTTTGGGTCGACCACGGCGATATTTGGAAATATTTGCTGGTTTTCCTAAGTCGGATTAAGGTTTACGGGGCGGCAATGGTTGGGGGTCTTATTACGTGCTTTGCATGGTTCGAGGCGAATGGCACGTGGCGCGCGTGAGGGGCACGTGGTTGCATGCGGCCTGGTGGTCTGATCGACGGCCAGGTGTTTGTCCTCGAGATGCTGGAACATCAGGGGTGTGTTTTACTGTCTTCGCGGCATTTGGGTTGGTATTGTTTTGTGCAATGTTTGGTCTGCGGTAGAGGTGCTGCGTGCCCGGGTATTGTTGCTTGCAGTGTGTGTGATTTTTCGTCTGTGGTGGAGTTCCTGCCTGCTCGGTGTGGGTTTGGTGAGTTCGGCTACTGTGTGGCTTGCATGCAAAAGTCGATGGCATTCTGGTTGAATACTCAGGGTTTGTCTTCTGGTTAGATACTGAGGGTTTCTCTTACGTGCATGCAAGAGTCCATGGTTAGTTGAAGGTTATAAGTTAATGGCATTGTGGTTGAATACTGAGGGTTTGTCTTGGCTGTCGTCGGCATGCGGTATGGTGGTCTGATCGGCGGTCAGCTGTTCCTGCTCGACATGCTGCAAAGTTCGGCTTGGGTTTTACTGTCTTCGCGGCCTTTGGGTTTTACTGTCTTTGCGGCCTTTGGGTTGGTATTGTTACTTGCTTGTTTAGCTCTGCAGTCTGTGCGATTTTTCGTCTGCGGTGAAGATCCTGCCTGCTCGGGTATTGTTAGTTGCTTGTTTAGCTCTGCAGTCTGTGCGATTTGTCGTCTGCGGTGGGGTTCCTGTCTGCTCGGTGTGACTTTGGTAAGTTCGGCTACTGTATGCCATTCTGGTTAAATATTCAGGGTTTGTGTTACCTGCATGCAAGAGTCCATTGCTATTTGGGTTTTACCCTGTTCGCGGCCTTTGGGTTATTATGATTACTTGGTTGTTTAGCTGCGCGGTCTGTGCGATTTTTCCTTTCTATTTGTTCTATTGTCTGCGGTGAAAACACAATGCGGTTCCTGCCTGTTGTGTTAGCTGCATGCAAGAGTCCATGGTTGTTTGAGCATTATAAGTTAATGGAATTGTGGTTGAATACTGAGGTTTTGTCTTAGCTGCATGGGTTTTATGCAAATTTGGGTAAATGTCTGCATGAAGCTATGATTGTTAGTTGTATTGTTTAGAGGTTAAGTTCAGCTACTGCATTATAAGTTAATGGCATTTGGATTATTATTGTGAATACTCAGGGTTTGTCTTCTGGTTGAATACTGGGGTTTTGTCTTACGTGCATGCAAGTGTCCACGATTATTTGAGCATTTTAAGTTAATGGCATTCTGGTTCAATACTGAGGGTTTGTCCATGGGTTGACAGACGCGATTTTTGCAAACATTTGGCATATTTCCTAATTCGAACTAAGGTTTACGGGGCGGAAAGGGTTGGGGGTCTTATTACACGCTTCGCATGGCTTGAGGCGAATGGCACGTGGCGCGCGAGGGGCACGTGGTTGCATGTGGTCTTGTGGTCTGATCGGCGGCCAGGTGTCCGTCCTCGAGATGCTGGAATGTTCGGCTTGTGTTTTACTGTCTTCGCGGCATTCGGGTTGGTATTGTTACTTGCTTCTTTAGCTCTGCAGTCTATGCGATGTTTGGTCTGTGGTAGAGTTCCTGCGGTAAATGTCTGCGTGAAGCTATGATTCTTAGTTGTATTGTTTAGAGGTTAAGTTCGGCTACTGCATTATAAGTTAATGGCATTTGGATTATTATTGTGAATACTAAGGGTTTGTCTTCTGGTTGAATACTGAGGTTTTGTCTTACGTGCATGCAAGTGTCCATGGTTATTTGAGCATTATAAGTTAATGGCATTCTGGTTGAATAGTGAGGGTTTGTCTTAGCTGTGGTCGGCATGCGCTGTGGTGGTCTCGTCGGCGGCCAGCTGTTGCTCGTCGACATGCTGGAAAGTTCGGCTTGGGTTTTAGTGTGTTCGCGGCCTTTGGGTTTTACTGTCTTCGCGGCCTTTGGATTGGTATTGTTATTTGCTTGTTTAGCTTTGCACTCTGTGCGATTTTTCGTCTGCGTTGGAGTTGCTGGGTGCTCGGGTATTGTTCATTGGTTGTTTAGCTCTGCAGTCTGTGCGATTTTTCGTCTGCGCTAGGGTTCCTGCCTGCTGGGTGTGCCTTTCGTAAGTTCTGCTACTCTATGGAAATCTGGTTAAATACTGAGCATTTATGTTACGTGCATGCAACAGTTCATGGTTATTTGGCTTTTACCCTGTTTGCGGCTTTGGGTTGTTATTGTTACTTGGTTCTTTAGCTCTGCGGTCTGTGCGATTTTTGTTTTGTATTTGTTGTATTGTCTGCGCTGAAAACACAATGCGGTTCCTGCCTGCTCTGAGGATTGCTGTTACCTGCATGCAAGAGTCCATGGTTATTTGAGAATTATAAGTTAATGGCATTCTGGTTGAATACTGAGGGCTTGTCTTAGCTGCATGGGTTTTATGGAAATTTCGGTAAATGTCTGCGTGAAGCTATGATTCTTAGTTGTATTGTTTACAGGTTAAGTTCGGCTACTGCATTATAAGTTAATGGCATTTGGATTATTATTGTTGCTTGGTTGTTTAGCTGTGCGGTCTCTGCGATTTTTCCTTTGTATTTGTTGTATTGTCTGCGGTCAAAACACAATGCGGTTCTTGGCTGTTCGGTTAACTCTGTCGCAAACGTTTGGTTGCGGTTGTGTTGTCCCAGATACAGCTTCTATCGCTCGACTGTGTGCTGTCGCTTTGGTAAGTTCAGCTACTGCATTATAAGTTAATGGCATTCTGGTTAAATACTGAGGGTTTCTGTTACTTGGATGCAAGACTGCATGGTTATTTCAGCATTATAAGTTAATGCAATTCTGGTTGAATACTGAGGGTTTGTCTTAGTTGCATGGGTTTTATGGAAATTTGGCTAAATGTCTGCATGAAGTTGTGATTCTTGGTTGTATTGTTTAGAGGTTAAGTTCGGCTACTGCATTATAAGTTAATGGCATTCTGGTTAAATACTGAGAGTTTCTATTACCTGCATGGAACATTCCATGGTTATTTGAGCATTATAAGTTAATGGCATTCTGGTTAAATACTGAGAGTTTCTATTACCTGCATGGAACAGTCCATGGTTATTTGAGCATTATAAGTTAATGGCATTCTGGTTGAATACTGAGGGTTTTGTGTGCAGACTTCGTTAACCAATTATGTCATTTGCACATTTTCTCATGGTACTGCCATAGGCTGCGTTGTGCATGCATATGCTCTAGACAAGAAGGAATTCAAACGCTCGACTTCGTTGCAGGTATGGTGTTATTCTACTAATTGCATTTTGTCAATTTTTGTATTGCTTGCTTTTTGTCAATTTGTTAGTGTTTTAATTTTTGCGTTGTGTAGGTTTATGGTCCAGTTACTCTAGGTTTATAGTCCAGTTACTCCGTCATCCCTGCTGGGGACTATATGCGATTGATAGATCGCTGACTTTGGGTTGACCGATGCGGTTGCTGGCTGCCGTGATACTGTGGGTTTCTGTTAGCTGCATAGGTTTTATGGAAAATTCTGTAAATGTGGATTTCAACCACGATGTCACTTCGTTATCATTTGAACCGAGTGGACCTGGGCGAAGCTATGGTTCTTGGTACAGATTGAGTCGCAGTGTTTTGTAGTTTGAACTGTTTTTGCACATGAACATCTAAATAAATTGGGGATTTTGAACTGTTTGAAATGTTAAAATATTGAAGATTGCAGTCTGTTTTGTAACTGCACGGTTTCCTATCTTAGAAGTGTATTCAAGGTTTTTCGCTCGTATAATTTATGTATATGTTTGCTTTGGTCCTTAATGTTTGTTCAGGTTTGTAATTCTGTTATGGATGTATGAATATTCGACTCTGATATTACTCCTAGAACGCAAAGTTGCTTTGTTAACAACTTTGTTAAGTTCATTTAGTTAATGTTAAGTTCATTTGCTTTGTTAACAAGTGTTGAATTCAAGGTTTGCTATATTGGTACTAGATGTTGTTCGTTTGCTGTTGCTTATATATTGGATGAAATGTTTCGTTTGCGAAAATTATAAGCTTTTCTGTCATACTGAGGGTTTCTATTACCTGCATGGGTTTTATGGAAATTCCCGTAAATGTCAGTTTCGAGCACCATGTGACTTCCTTGTCATTTGGGCCGAGATGGCCTAGGTGAAGCTGTGGTTCTTGGTACATGCTCTGTTGTGCATGAATATGGTCTAGACGAGAAGCAATTTGAATAGTCGGCGTTGTTCCAGGTACGCCATTATTCGACTAATTGCTTTTTGTCAATTTTTGTATTAATTGTTTTTTGTGAATTTGTTAGGCTTTTAATATTTGCATTGTGTAGGTTTATGGTTCAGTTACTCTAGATTTATAGTCGAGTTACTTTGTGATTGTTTTAAAAAACACAGATATTTAAGCTGTATTCAGTCATTTAGATCTTTTCTGTCATTCAATTATATTGGAATTCAAATCTGAAATTGTCATTGTTTATTTTGTGTTTACATTAATATTAATATTAATATTAACAATTGTTATAATCATAACAACAATATTATTTGAGATGATCCCAACAAGTAGAAGTTGAGTAATGCATGCAACTAGCTCTGTATAATGATGAATCAAGACATTTTGTCTATTTAAACCTTAGATTAAAATGTCATGTTAGCTAGTTATAACCAGAATGGTTCTCATATGATGTTCAACTACCTTATTCTGCTCAGACAGAAAAAATTATTTTATTATGAAAACAAAATTACATTTATTATATATGTTCCTGCATTTCACAGATATGCTTAATCATAGGAAGTGATAAAAGTATTGCTGGGAACATATCTTGTTTCATAAACAGTTTCCAAAAATGTCAATATGACAGCCCTATCATAGTCATTCTAACATATATCGAAGCTTTGAAGCGAGTTTTATCTGATAACAACCCTGTCATGGCCATTCTGACATACATCAGAGATTTGAAAGTAGTTTTGTCTCATGAAGAATCAGGTCCTAGATATGTTCATAAACAGTGGCATAAAAAATTATACATAGATATTGGAATTTAAAAGACATTCCATTAGCTTTCCTTCCACTCTTTGTTGAATCAGCCAAGCTCATGCTACCAAGTGTAATCTTGATTTTGACAGTCCATCAGTTTCCATGTTCCTGTCTTTGTGTAATCTTGCTTTTGACAGTCCATCAGTTTGCATGTTCCTGTCTTTGTAAACATGTTCAAACATAATGTGTCAAATACTCTGTTTAACGAAGTCGAATCTCCTGAAATATAGGTTGAAGTTTATAATTATCCAATCAATTTGTTGCATTCATCAAATTCACCACAATTTGTGAATCATCAAAGATCTGTAATTTTTGGGCATCTTCTTTCACATGCGACAATTGGCAATAGTCTTGGGACAATTTGCTTAGGCAGATTGTTGCTGTGTTTGCCAAACCTGCCCTTTGAATATATTACATGTTCATCATTTATATGGATCATACCTGCAGTGTCCCATAATGATGGATCTTGTTGAGAAGCATTATGGAATTATTCTTATGCACTACTCGTATCTGGTTCTCAATGCCTTGTTTGGGTTCCTTGATCCTTGAATTCTGTTTAGATCCATATAGTATAACCATATCCAAATGCCATTAACTTATAATGCAGTAGCCGAACTTAACCTCTAAACAATACAACTAAGAATCATAGCTTCACGCAGATATTTACCACAGGAACTCTACTGCAGACCAAACATCGCATAAACTGCATAGCTAAATAAGCAAGTAACAATACCAACCCAAATGCTACGAAGACAGTAAAACACAAGCTGAACATTCCAGCATCTCGAGGATGGACACCTGGCCGTCGATCAGACCACCAGACCGCATGCAACCACGTGCCCCTGACGTGCGCCACGTGCCATTCACCTTGAACCATGCAAAGCGCGTAATAAGACCCCCAACCCTTTCTGCACCGTATACCTTAGTTCGACTTAAATGAAGACTTCAAAAATTTCAATTGCATCTCAAGTTGCATTAAGCATGAAGTAATGATATTGATAAAGGAAAATATCGTTATCCTTGAACATACCCATTTTGAAGACTGCTTTGTAGAAGCATTGTTTGCAAAAATAAAAGTTGACACATTAGAAATTGCAATACTCAATATATATGCATTGCCACATGCAAACCTAAACAATATCTTCAACGTCATTGCAAAATCCTTTTACCAGTTAGATCTAAACAATATCATAGTTATACTAGGGGACTTGAATATTGATATGGTGCATTGCAATCAAAAAACAAAGCAGCTAGAAACCTACATGCAAAACTACAATCTTCATTTCCTAGTTGACAAAACTAATAGCATGTACAAATCATTGATTGACCATGTTTGGGCAAATCTAGGCAATATAAACTATAAAATTCTCATATTGGATGCATATTGGTCTAACCATGATATAATATCTGTTGTCCTTGACCTATGATACACACATGAAACAGTTTATAAAATTCCAAATTTTGACATTTTTGCAATATCTCATTGCTTTTATCATATCTATTTTACTAAAGCATACTACAATATCTTTTTGTGGTAAACGAAGTGATAACAGCATACATACTATGCATTCTATTCTACATTTGCATATATGGCGTTCTGTATTGATCAATGCAAATTATGCCAGAGACAGCCTTTTCAATTAATGAACAGAACTATCCTATCATAAATTTGCAGATATGACCCCATCTATTTATGCATGCAGATTCTACTAGTAAAACCCTTTTCAATTGAACAGAACAACCAAGAAAAAAGAACAACAACATGAAACATAAACAAACACAGTATATTCTTTTTGCCTTTCCTTTTCCATGGATCATGCATCTTGTCTTCTTGTTCAAGTTTTACTTTCATATGTTCTTTTGACTTGTACTAAACATGTCTTGCTATTCTATAACATACCATAAAACTTGAAAAAGGAAATGAAACAATTCAAGAAATAGAATGCATAAGCCAATTAGAAAGCGCAAACAAATCACTTGTTTTGCAAAGCTATGTCTATGAGAACTACACAAAAATGGTAATTTGTATTTAGAATATTAATGTCTACTATATATGCATTCTATTTTTATTTTTACATATGTATGGTTCTATGGTTTTAATGTTCTTGTTCAGTTTCTTCTTCTAGTTTTCACTAGATATATGTTAGTATTCTATAACATAGCCTAAATCTTCAGAGACGAAACAAAACAATTGAAGAAATAGAATCCATAACGCAATTAGAAAGCGCAAGCCAACCACTTGTTTTGCAAAGGTATGTCTATGACAACTATACAAATATGCTGATTTGTATTTAGAATGATAATGTTCAGCAAGGTATGTCTATAACAACTATACAAATATGCCAATTTGTATTTAAAATGTTAATGTTTAGTATATATCCATTCTATCTTTACATATGTATGGTTCTATGGTTTTAATGTTCCTTGTTTACTCTTTACTTCTATATGCTCTTTGAAATTGAACTAAATATATGTTCCTATTCTATAACATAGCATAAATCCTGGGAAAGGAAAACAAACAACTAAAGAAATAGACCACATAACTTAATTAGGAAAGGCAACCCAACCGCTTGCTTTGAAAAGGTATGTATGGCAACTATACAAATATGCTATTTGCTATTTAAAATATTAATGTTTACTATATATATCTCCTCTTTTTACATATCTATATTTAAATGTATATATGTCAGAACATGCCACCAAACCCCCGTGAAGCTTCTCAACGCCAAAGTCTTTCCCAAAGAACGATCTCCCTTTTTAAACGAAACTGCAAATGTTTGCATTGGTAGTTTTGTTGAAAAAGGGACATCGTTCTTTGGGAAACACTTTGGTGTTGAGAAGCTTCAAGGGGGTTTGGTGGCCTATCGATGTCAGTCATGTTCAGTTTTTGCTAGCTTCATCAATATTTTTTTGCAAAGCTGTACAAGACAACTGCAAAAGCCAACCCTGGTAAGCAATTGCACATAATGGAAGAAATAATAGATGTTGACAATTACAAATTCAGATTGCAATGCATTTTGCTTGACAACATTGATATTGTATTAAAAAGAAATGGTCTTTTTAGACTAAATGCATTTTCATATACTGTAGGAGATTGTCTATTTGACTCGTTCGAAATGCTTCTACATTTTCGTTATACTTCAAATGAATTGCGAAATGCGTTAATAGACCACTTTCTTTTTTGCTTAAAGAACAATGACGTTGAAGCAATACAGTCATATCAATATGAACTAGCACCTTAGTTCCTATACGAGTTACATCGTGTTAATGATATTGGTACATATCTTCATAAAATGCATTATTCTGCATCTACAAATATAAAGGAGTCTGAACGAGGTTTATGGGGTGATACCTTTTGCATACGTTGGTTAGCTAAATGACTAGATATGTCAATTGCATTAATGTTGGAAACCACTTTAATATCAGTTTGAATCTTCTGCTGCATTGTTGACGTTCTGTTTTACTTGGTGATGCATCAGAAGAAAAACAACTTCAATCAGGGTAGAAGGAGGCTCAAGTTAGCGTGAATCTGAAGTTTGATCGCAAATACAATTCTGTAACCAGCAATAGCATCGCATACGATAAAACACCTTTAAGCAGCTTGATCTTATATTGAAATTGTGTTCTTCCCTGCTCACATAAGGGAAGTGCAATCTGCAACTATTTGATGCTTCTTTCTGTTTGCAACTATTTCAGGTTTTTTTGCAAATACCTTATCCAAACATCTTTGTTTTATTTATGACTCAACATATTATTAGATGCAAAATTGAGTTCAGATGTTTTAGATTACACTTCCATGTTATTTCAGTCTTGCATAATTTGACTACTGTTTTGACTCAACTAGTTTATTTGCATGAGCAAGTGCACTTGATGATACAAAATGCAACTCGTCACAGAGCATCATGATGATGTTACATGTGTTTATTCTTTCCCAAATATTTCTGTTGGCTTACCTAAGTTGTCAAATTTTTCCATCGCATGGAGCACCGCATCAAATTCTGTTGGATTCAGATATAGATAGAAATGACTTTTTTGCAATTCTTTATCTTCTAAAACAGAACCGCTCACAGTTCAACGTGAAAGTACGTTTATTTTCTGTTTCACTTGCTTTTACATATATGTCTCTAAAACTTTGCTACGTGTTAGTCTGGATTATGTGTGCATTCTGTTTTAGTTTAATTGCATTCATTTGACTCGAGAATAAAAAAACAAAGATCATGACACATAGTTACTATTCCCTGCCGGGGACTATAAGCGATCGATAGATCGCTGACTTTGGGTTGACCGCGGTGATATTTGTAAATATTTGGCGTTTTTCCTAAGTCGAATTAAGGTTTACAGGGCGGAGAATAAGGTTTATTTGGCGTTTTAAAATAACCATGATAAAGAATGTCCAAGCAGTAAGTTTACCTCAACCCATTTCATTTTTTATATCATTTGAAGTGCACTTCACACACAGTGTTGTCTATGCAGAAGCTACTTTGGAGTACTTAGGCAAGGGGACTTAAAACTTTTTATGAAATGCGTGCCTAAAATTTCTAGTCGGTTCTTTGCATTTAATTGCCTACATCCTCAGCATTCTGCAATATTTTCAGCCAATGTTTCTATTAGACCTCATTGAAAAGCACATGCTATAGGCTTTGTGCCAAAAGTTTATGGCTTTGTAGCCTCACACTTTTGATCTCTCCTTGTGCATTCTCATGTTTAGCTAGTTAGCGTGAATCTGAAGTTTGATCGCAGATACAGTTCCTAACCAGTAATAGGATTGCATATGATAAAGTACGTTTCATCAAGTTGATCTTATTTTGAAATTATGTTGTCTAATTGGCAGGGATGCTGTACCGACTTCTGATATGAGGCACACAACAGCTGCCAATATTAGAATATTACAAAGAGAACAGCTTCCTCGGTGTGCTTTCGAAACTGATCAATTGGTTGAGGTATGTACAATACTCACTTTCTAATAAACTGTTTTTGCAAATCAAAACAGATCTCGTCAACATTGCAAAGCTGCAACAAGCCATCTTAGGCATGTGTTTTAGTCTTATACAGCTTTAGTCAACAAAGCAACCTTCCGTTCTAGGAGTAATATCAAAGTCGAATATCCATAGATCCATAACCGAAAAACCTTGAATACACTCCATAGCTTGACTCAGGTTGTCTCGTTCCAAATGCCGGTCGAAACCGACATTTACAGAAATTTCCATAAAACCCATGTAGCTAGGACAAGTCCACAACATCACGGCCGGCACAAACCACATTGTGTTTTCAGTGCAGACACTACAACAAATACAAACGAAAAATCGCAGAGATTGCAGAGCTAAACAACCAAGTACCAATAATAACCCTAAGGGCGCGAACACAGTCTGATTCATACCAACGTTACATAACGGCCTGGGAGTCACCGGACCACCTGCGCTTCACCTCCAACGATGCGAGGCCCCCAATAAGAACCCAAAACCTTTCCACCACCAAAACCAACCTTTCCAACCTCCAAAACCTTGGTTCGACTTAGCTTATATCGCTCATAAAAGCCATGAAGATAAGAGAAACCCTCAGTATTTAACCAGAATGCCATTAACTTATAATCCTCAAATAGCCATGGAATCTTGAGGGAAACGAAGAGACAATAAACCCAAGTCGAGTAACTTTTCAGGATCTCGACCAGGGACAGTTGTCCGCCCACAAGTCCACCACAGACGAAAAATCGCACAGACTGCAGAGCTAAAGAAGCAAGTAACAATATCTGAGCAACCAGGAACTCCACCACAGACGAAAAATCACACAGACTGCAAAGCTAAACAAGCAAGTAACAATACCAACCCAAAGGCCACGAAGACAGTAAAACCCAAGCCGAACTTTCCAGCATCTCGAGCAGGAACAGCTGGCCGCCAATCAGACCACCATAGCGCATGCCAACCACAGCTAAGACAAACCCTCAGTATTCAACCAGAATGCCATTAACTTATAATGCTCAAATAACCATGGACTCTTGCATGCTCGAATAACAAGCTCAATTGTTGATGAGTTGCTATGAACACACTTTATTTACTGATCATGTTTTCTTTGTATGGTTAGATTTCTGATGCCAAAGTTAATCTTCTTGAAGTTAGACCAGGAAAATCTGAATCACTGATTGAAATTTCAGGCAATCCATAGCAAACAACTGCACCAATTTTGTATGCAGTTCTTGATCTCCCTCTGACATTTTCCAACATTTGCCAACAATTCCTCTACTGTCCCTCCGTTGCTACTTTTTGATTTTGATTTCTTACAACAAAAGCAGATTCCTTGATTCAATTAAATTTCTATTTAAGATAATTAACCATAAATCTGCCTGCAAACACGAGCCCCTGCAGTACTAACTATATGCTTTGTTTCAAAATTCAGTCAAATCGCAATATAAACAGTATTGGCAATTTCTCTGAGTTTCAGGACCCAATTCTTTGTCAACAGACTTCTGCCAGATTTGAAAGGTACATAACATTTGCAAAATTTTGTCAATTGCTACTATCATAGTGCTTTTGCTGATCAGTATTTCTGTGCTAATGTCCTTGACATTGTATATCACCTTTGGCAGTGTGACAACCATAAATCTGTCTGCAAACATGAACCCCTATAGTACTAACTAACTATATGCTTTGTTTCAAAATTCAGGCAAATCGCAATATAAACAGTATTGGCAATTTCTCTGAGTTTGAAGACCCAATTCTTTGTCAACAGACTTCTGCCAGATTTGAAAGGTACATAACATTTGCAAAATTTTGTCAATTGCTACTATCATAGTGCTTTTGTTGATCAGTATTTCTGTGCTAATGTCCTTGACATTGTATATCACCTTTGGCAGTGTGACAACAGCTGGTCAGCTTATCACAAAAACTACAGTTGAAGTTGAGTTTGAGGACCCAATTCTTTGTCAACAGACTTCTGCCAGATTTGAAAGGTACATAACATTTGGAAAATTTTGTCAATTGCCACTATCATAGTGCTTTTGCTTATCAGTATTTCTGTGCTAATGTTCTTGACATTGTATATCACCTTTGGCAGTGTGACAACCATAAATCTGTCTGCAAACATGAACCCCTGCAGTACTAACTAACTATATGCTTTGTTTCAAAATTCAGTCAAATCGTAATATAAACAGTATTGGCAATTTCTCTGAGTTTGAAGACCCAATTCTTTGTCAACGGACTTCTGACAGATTTGAAAAGTACATAACATTTGCAAAATTTTGTCAATTGCTACTATCATAGTGCTTTTGCTGATCAATATTTCTGTGCTAATGTCGTTGATATTGTATATCACCTTTGGCAGTGTGACAGCAGCTGGTCAGCTTATCACAAAAACTACAGTTGAAGTTGTAAGATCTGAACGCACAGTTGAAGTTGTAACATCTGAACGCACAGTTGCAGCCATTCTAGGAAAGTCTGGAAATGATCTTGTTAAAATTCAGCAGTTAAGCTAGTATAAAGAAGCATAAATTTCTGCAAATTCCATGGGATCCCCTTCAACTGAAATTTTTGAAACATGCAGACTTGGAATGAACTGCTGTCATTGCTAGCAAAATGACATTGTATTGACAGAAGGCAAAATGTTACAGCACAAATCCTATGTTCTTAAATGATCATCTTGTATGTGAACATTCATCTAGTGGAATGTTGCATTAATTATTAGTTAATAATAAAATTGGCACTGGCAGTTTTTATTTTGTCTCTATGGCTCTTGATTCATTATGCTAATGTTTAACGCATTAATTATTACTTAATAAAAATTGCATTGGCAGTTTTTATTTTGTCTCTATGGCCCTTGATTCATTATGCTAATGTTTAATTAAATTTCAATATCTCTGGTCCAATATTTTTTCATTATGCCAATGTTTAATGCATTAATTATTAGTTAATAAAAATTGCATCGGCACTTTTTATTGTCTCTATGGCTCTTTATTCATTATGCTAATGTTTAATTAAATTTCAATATCTCTGATCTAATATAAAAATATTGTTATTATTTATTTTTATTTAATTGTAATATCACACTCTATCTTGCATTGTTTAAATAAATAATGTATTTTATGATTTAAATTACCCATATAATATTAAATACTGCTTATTCATTTATATTTAATTATAACTATTAAATTATTTATAGTTTTAACTAAGTATAAATTTCCTATAATATTTTTATTATTCAGTATTCATGATGGAAAGACTACATTTCCAATCACAAAGAAATAAAATTATGTTATCTATTTCTTATTTAAAACAGTATTAATTGAATATGACTTTCATAATTCATAACATGTAATATCATTCCTTCCACTTGTATTACTTTCTTGTTACCAGGTATAAAGCTTAATAACATAATAACTTTTAAAAAATAAAAATATTCTTATTATTTATTTTTATTTAATTATAATATCACACTCTATCTTTAATGTTTAAACAAATAATGCATTTTATAATTTAAATTAGCCATATAATATTAAATACTGCTTATGCATTCATATTTAATTATAACTATTAAACTATTTATAGTTTTAACTAACTATAAATTTCCTCTAATATTTTTATTATTCAGTATTCATAATGCAAAGATTACACTTCCAATCACAAAGAAATAAAATTCCTTGAATAAAAATATTCCCACATTGAAATGAACTCTTATCTATTTTCTAAAACACTATTAATTGAATATGACTTTCATAATTTATAACATGTAATATCATTTCTCCTAGTTGTGTTAACCTGCAATAATTAGCTTATCCCAAGGCAAGCCTTTCTTGTCACCACGTATAAAGTTTAATAACATAATAACTTTTATAAAATCAAGCTGCCAAAACATTATTTCTAACTAAAAAATAGACTAATTTGAAGTGCTATAGTCAATCTCCATTTTTTTATATTAAACTATACCCCCTTATTAAGATAATCACAAAATAGAAAAACAATTATGTTTAATGGCATCTCTTTATCTGTGATGTAAGTCCTTTCACAACACCAAAAGATAATGAATATTTTCTTGCAGATCATGGTCAATTTACATTTCAACTCATAGAGTTTGAATGTTTTTTTAATTTTAATTTGTTTGTTTTAGTTTTTAATTTATAAAATAAACTTATCAAAATTGCTTTGCTATTGTACTTAGATCCAATATTTACTAACCCAAAGCTATAAAAAAGACCAAAAGTCATGTCCTTTTGCATCACAACAAATTATTAATTAAATGCAACAAATTACTAATTAGAAATTAGATATAAGGTTTATTTTCTTTGCTAATTTGTAATTGGAGAAATTTAAAATTCACACTAAAGTTATGATAAACAATATTTTAAAATAAATATATCTTTTGTTCTTTTGACCATGAAATAATTCGCCAATCATTGACATTAACCTGAATGCTATCGCTTATGTCCAAACATGTTACTAGATATCTAATCTTTCAATCATGGGTCCAAGACTCCATAATTTTTAAATGCTTAAGTTCTTCTTTGACTTCCGACAATCGTTTATCTAAATATTGAACACTCTCCACCACGGATTTAATTATCAAATTTATATTCATAATAATGTTTATTTGCTGATTATCATTTTATTAATATTTCCATAATATTCAAATGTAAAAAAATAACAAAATTCTATCTTTTATGCACCATTAAAATACATAACTTACTTTAACACTCTTTAATTCTTCATACATTATAATGCATTATTATTACCTTTTATAGTTTTTTCCCGTCAAAGTTTCCATGATTCAATCTTAAATTTTATTGCATTTTAATTATTAATCTACACATTTTCTAAATCATGACACATTGGAATATTACATCTAAAACTAATCTTACATTTATCACAATTCTTATTTAACAAACGCAAAGTTCATTATATTTTACTCTTTGCATAAAGTCAAAAAGTCCATACAACAATTCGCTATTCAAATCACTAAACTTTAATACAAGTAAACATGCCTAAAACATACTCGGCAAACCCGCTCTGATGATAATGTAAATTTAACACAAGTTAAATCTCAACCGGCAAGGACTAGCGCCACCACAGTGGCTCCTTGTTTTCATTCAGGGTCTGTGTGTATTTTATTCTCATACGTGGATGTACGGTAAATTCACGGTTGCTTATTTTCCCTTCATGATATCACTTCTTTATGTCACCATCCCACCATTTGCTCGGGGATTATGTATATTTAATTAATTATTTAAAAGGGTAAATAAACGGAGGTGCAGAGACCATTAAGTTACGTTAAGGTTAAGAATAATGAATATTAATGGAGAAAAGTCATGATTTATAAATTTGGGTGTTGGGTAAAGTACCCACATTCTTACTAGTGCCCACGTTATTAGTGGCACCCACCTGCCACCTTTTATATAAAAGGTTAATCACATTGTGGGATATTCGCATAAAGTAGGAGAAACATCATGCTCTATTTTCCTAAAGTTCCCTAACGATGTAATTTAAACTCATGATGAACATCACAATGATGTCTTTTCTTAAATCTCCTTGAGGATGTAACATGTTTTAATTGAAGATGGATTTGTCTGAAAGTCTCGAAAATGGTATAACTAAAGCATGAGATGTTCTTCTAGAAATACAGTTCTCCATCGTTGTTTGTTGCTCTATCGTTGAATTATATGCTTATGCTTATCCTTGTTATATGCTTATGACCATATTTTTATAGTATTTTTATGCTTTTGTACCCAGTAATTTTTCTATTAAGAAGATGAATTATTAATTAAATCCATCGTTTTTATCCTTCAGAAATCATCTTCTCTATTATGTCAATCATCTTCTCTACTATTACCACTTATGAGATAGATGCATTAGCATATTTTTACTAAATGACACAACTTTAGAGATGAGAAGATGATATTATTGAGTGATGTACTAATTACAGATATAGAGTTAAAATTAATATTGATGTGTTTTAAGACGAGAATGTTGTGTTATTTAGATTAATATTAACACTTTAACTTTAGTATTACCTATTATTGATATGTATTATTATTTAAATCTAGCAATAACATGTAATCAAAACTTCACAACATTTTCTATGCTTTAATGGTTGTACATGTAAAAATATTGAAGATATTGTTGAAAATTTATATGAAAATCTCAATCTAAATTAAAGCCTACTTTGGGGTTTTACATTATGTAAGTGTGGGTACAAAGCATTGATCATTAGTGATTGGAATTGGAAAATAGATATGTAGCACGGACAGATATTTGATTTTGATTAGCCGCCATTAATTTTAACAAGTTACCACATAATTTTAATAAGTTATAGATTTTGTAGAGAAAATGTTGATGGTGCACACGCAAGCTAGAATAAAAGGAAATTGAGATATATAATATGTCATATAGGTATTATGTTAGATATTTTTATGAATCTATATAATTGAAGTGTTAAATTTCCTCCCAAATCTAATAATATATTGCAAAGCATTTAGAAAATAACTTCATAGAATCAAATAGATTGTATACATTAATTAGAAATTGATATCATTGAATTTGGGTATAATGATGATTGATGGTAGAAAAATAGTTTAAAGATTAAATAAATACTTTAATTTGCATCATCTATACATGCAAAGTTATTCTATAAAATTATCTTCAAAATTAATAAAATACATGATAGAATAGAATTTTAAAATTGTCCAAAATCTTCCTAAAAACAAAATAAAATAAAAAATTTAAAATGAATTTAGTTTTACTCTCTTCGTTAAATTTTATGCATACTTTATGAACTTTTGTACATATTTTAAGACATTTTATTATTTTTAATATTACATTTATCACAATGTATTAATTATATATTTTTAAATTGAAATTTAAATTTAATTTAATTTCATAAATCTTATTACATTCTAAATAATTCCATAATAATTATTTATTTCATTGAAAACTATTTTTTATAATGCTAAATAAGATAATTTAATGAAGAATATAAAAACAAATAATAATAATAAAATTCATAATCAAAAGAAAAAAGAAAAAAAAAATGATCGGGATGTGAGTTAGGCAAAGGGGCATCATGGGATTCAGGCAGATGTAATAGTAAGAGTGAACATTAAGGTAGGGGGTGGGATGGCCACCCCCACGTATGCAAATCCATGCATCATACGAGAGGTAGTAATTTCACTCAGCGAGGGTAAAAGGAAAGTAGGTTAATGCAAGAGGAGGTGAATTGAATTGGGGCCATAAGTATTTTGAGAGATCTGGTGAGGGTTTCTCAGGTCACCGAGTAGAGGTGGCAAGAACAGGTCATTGTTGCAATGTGGGGAGCGAGAAGGATTTTCTTCTTGTCTCAACCTACACATACAGATGGCTCAACCTCAACTCTGAAGGGTATGTTTTGGAAGGCTTTGTAATTTACATTACGATTATGGTTATATTTCTCTACAAGCAGAGTGTTTCGTCAAATCATTATGGTCACTCCATTAGATTCTAGGATTCATTATGTCATAGGTTCGACAGATGGTCTTAAACCAACTCTACCGTACTTCAGTTCAAAGGATGGTTGTGTCAAATTTGTTTTCATGTCAATGTTGTTGGCTTAGTTCTGTGCATTTTATGCTTAACTAAAAATTAGGCTTGAGGGAATCCATGGGACCTATAAGTTTCCATTCTCAACCATTCTGGGTGGGGGCGAGTTTTGTCCAGTCATTTGCTATTTTGGGTTGAGGGTTGTATATATGCTAGTAACCACAATTATTGTTTGAGACATAGAAGAGGTTCTTCTTATATTCATATTTGGATTACTAGTGGAAGCCTTCTAAAGGGTAATGTGGCTTAGGGGAAATGCCTTTCTTTTTAGATTTACAAACATTATGGGGAAGCAACCCACCATGGAGGGATGGGTCAAGATGTCATGATCCTGACTCATCATTATATGGAACGACTTTGGATTTTGTCTATTAAATTTATGTTTCTCCATGATTATTTGGTAGATTTTTACATGTACATCTTATTTTAGGCACTCTAAGCGTGTGGTTGAATTCTCCAATTGAGGAAGCCTATTGATCATGTTCAAGTGTGGACAAAAGATAAAGGGCCAGGCTTCGGTGAACTCTTAGAGAAATTTCGCAACAGGAGGAGAATAAAATGTATGGTGTGCTCCAACTATAGGACTATTTCAAGTGCTGGAAGAGGGAGAGGGTGAGGCATGGCCAAATCTAGGTCCAATAGAGGCAAGGTCCACGGGCATACTTCTACTACAAGTGACGATGCTGCCAATTCCTACCGAAATGGAACTCGCTCTCAGGCCAAAGAGACTATTAGTGATTGGGAAATTGAAATTCAAACAGAGCTCGACCCAAATGAGCAGGACTTATTAGAAGAATGGGGTGACATTATTCCAGACCTAACTAATACTCGAGGTTGTCACACCTTATTTTTGAAAAATGTGCATGTTTCATGGTTAGTTAAAACATTATTAGCAAAGGACTTGTTGATTCCACTAAACGGTAGGCTACAAATCATAGCAGAGCTGCAGGCAATCCATAGGGAATTACAGTTGATCCTTACCAAATTTAATGGAAAATACCTGGTTGACCTACATAAAGAGTCACATTCCATGCTCTCCACTAATAGAATAACTAGGAACTAGAACGAGGGACCCTACCCCAGTATATCCTCCTGATGAATAGACTCCCCTAAATGCATAATATATATATTTTTTGTTCTCTAGAGTAGGGTGATAGACAGTAGACGTTATCAACATAGTTTTGTTTATGTAGCTTTGAAAGGCTCACTCAAAAAATTTAAATTTTATCCTATTTATAACTCAACCATATGATCAATAAACTTGATTCCCACTGGATAGGTTAAGACCATCTAGATATGGATGGTCATGACATATTTACCTATTAATTTTTAAAAGAATAGAAAAGAACCATATCCATTTACAAACAATTAAAAAAACACAAAAAAATTAAAAACTATAAATACAATAATAAAATAATAAAATATAAATCTATATTAAAATTTAAAATAAACTATCAAAATATTATAGATTTTAACCTCCCTCAATCCACCCACCCTTGTAATTTTTTACCAATATAAAAACAAAACTACTAATAATATTTCATTCACTTTTCTTATTTTTTTTTGTTTTTCTTTTTATTTTGAAATGCTAGGTTAAACCTAACATTAAAAATATTTTTTAAATTAAATTTCTAAAAACATATATACAATATTTTGAATTTCATTATATAGTTAACGAATATTATACATATAGTTAATGAATAATATATATATATATATATATATATATCGAGAGAGAGAGAGATGGATGACTTTTTTCATGATTATTTTTCTTGTTAATTTTAATCAAAACTTGACAAATATTTTTAATTATTTGAATTTAAATCGTTTAATCTCCATAACTCAAGTTCCCTATTGATCTAAAAATGGAGCCTAGAGGCTTCTTGTCAAGCTTATAAAAACCTCTCCCACTCCCAAAGCTTAAATAGTCCCAAGATCTAGTGATTAACCAACTGCAGAATTAAAAGTGCTTGAAAATAGGTGTATGCTTGAGTTTGGTTTTTAAATTGTTTATGTGTTTTAAGTTTATTTTCTTGAAATGATATAAACCATATTGCAGCAAATAAAGAAGAAAATACAATGCAGCAACAAGCAATCACACATAACAACAATATAATATGGAGTTCACCCAAAACTCTTGGGCTACGTCTCCTTGAGATTTAGTCAACTTGACTAGGCTCTCTAGGATTATGGAAAAGTCCTTTTACAATCTACCTGCTCAACTCCACTGGTTTACATAGAACACAATGGGCTTAGAACACCAAATTATCCCTGGATCTAAAGATCTCAGGCTTTCTGGCTCTAGCTCTTGCTCTGGCTCTCAACTTTGGCTCTCGCTCTCGCTCTAGCTCTTGGCTCTTGCTTGTGGCTCTGGCTCTTGGCTCTCGCCTCTGGCTTCTCTGAGCTCTCTCTTGGCCTCTACATGCCTCTGTAATTCACTTTACCTCCAGGCGACTCTCTCAATAACTTTCAGCTCTCGGGTTCACTCGCTCGACCTCCAAGCGACCGCAAAGACTCCCTCAGTTGCCTGCTCTTTCCGCTCTGCCTGCTTTTCTCCTTAATCGTGCTCTCTGGATTCTTTGAGCCATTCTTCTGGCTCTACGGCTTCCTGTCCATTTTTCTGCGTATAATCATTCCTCTCTCTCTTCATCTAGCCCTTTGGCTTCTGGCTCTGTGGCTCTCCACGTTACAAACACATCATTTCTTATAAAACGCATGTTTGCCGCGTGACATAATGATCAGGGATTGTTACAAAGGAATAAGGCCCTTTCTTAAGGCAAAACCCGAAAATGGAACAAAATTCCAATACACAGAGTTTTTCTGAAAATACACTGTCATGTGTGAAATCTAGACTTCAAACATTATGAAATCACCCCTATAAGCCCTTTCAAGTCTGTCTTTTATGGCTATCATAAGCCCACCATTGATCTGCGTGATCTCCAAACCAATAGTTGACAACATGTTTCAGGTGGCTTATGTGCACGAAGATTACCCGCCCAAAAAGGCGGTTTTCTCTCTCCTGCGCCATGCCATGTGTTGGCCAGTGCATGGGTTCAGGCAGAGCCCATTCAATACCACTTACTGCCTAAGTTCCGCATGAAATCCCTCTTACCATGGGT
Organism: Pinus tabuliformis; assembly: GCA_031772625.1. Lineage (NCBI taxonomy): Eukaryota > Viridiplantae > Streptophyta > Pinopsida > Pinales > Pinaceae > Pinus > Pinus tabuliformis. The sequence continues at coordinate 451,592,179 of CM062806.1, forward strand.
TTCTTTTGTATTTCGGTTTTCATAGCAAAAATGCGCTAATACACGGAAAATCAAAAAATCCTGGATTTCAAATTTTATGCAATCGGGTTTATAATTCCCATTGGGACTAGCCCTTATCGACTTATGGCAAGTCGGGTGCCCAATGACCCTTTGTATTGGGGGTTCATCAACCGTCAATCACGGATATCGGCGTATCACTATCGGCCCCGTCGCTATATCGCACATCACAATCGCAATGGCCTAGGGGTCTACCCTTTGACCAAGCTGTTCATCGATCCGCCAATCCGCCGATCACCAATATTGTACCTCACATATCGGATCGGCGGGGGTCTATTCCTTCTTCTCCTCCAATCTCTCCAGTCACCGATTATCGCAATCGCTAATCACATGTCACCTTGTCTCGAGTTCCGATATCGGGTGCAGCCTACCTCCAACTCAATATATCAGAGATCACTGATCGGAGGTCCTTCCACCTTTGTGTTATGTCCATCCCTTTGCATATTTGTGATGTGATTTCCTTAAGGAGCCTTTTAGGCAATTTTTAGAAGAAATGCCTCATTTTCCAAAGGATAAAGGCAACCTTCTTTCTGGGATAACTTCTTCATCCAAAGTCCATTTTAGCCAATTCAAGTTGCAGTCAATTTAGAATGAGAAGATCTATGCATGGGATTATTTTCAAGAGCATCCTTGGAATTTCATTTTCCTTTGTGAGGAACAATTCAGACTTACAAGTCTATCTAAGATCCATTTTGGATCACGCCTTCCCACTAAAATAACTTTTGGTCTGCAAAAGATTGATTTATTGATCTGAATAGTAAATGAGAGTAACAACACCCTCTTATTTTAGCCTCCATACACTTGCCTTGTATAGTGCCTCTGAACCAAAGACTTTGACCACTCCCCTTCCTGGATGTGTTGGTCCTCTTGGGAAGAACTATTTTCCTCCTTGACTTCATGCAGAACTCCTATTGAGATGGTCACAGAAGGTAGTTTGAACTTCTCTGTCTTGATCATTGATCCAAGGTGGCTCAAACAAATGTAAAGTACATCTGCTCCACAAAATTTTCATTTGTACCTGTTTGACAAGCTGTCAACAACAACTATTAACAACAACAGAAATACAGACAACAACTGGATGGCATAAACTCCTGCTTCAACAAAATAAATAGATTTCACATCTTGTGAACACCTCCATGTCTTACATTTGCATACAAATTATGGACTAGATAACAAGCCTACAAAACATGCCTTTAAAACAAATGACCCTTCAAGTCAAGCATGTAGAAAAGGACCATTAGGACTCTTTTTCAAAAGATGAAACACTTCATCATTATCTCCATCTTGGAGACCAAGTTAAATTCTCCCACGTCAACATTGCATGCATGTTACAACAAAGCAATCAACCCTTCAAGTTAATTACACATACATGTTCAAATACAAGGAAATCATTAGCATCCCTGTGTTAATGCATATAATTCGTATGCATGCATTTCATCCTTCAAATTTCGCTTAAGCAGACAGTACTTTCGAAGCTAAAATGAACATAATGTTGTAGCAACAAAGTGAGTCTCCTACTCAGCTTTCTCCAATTACCTTCTTGGTAAAACCCTGCAACTTGCATTCCATCAATAAATAAATGAAAATAGATGCATCAATAGACATGCAATCTTAATTGGATAAGAACTCTAACCATTTCTTACCAATCCCTTTCAAAGGTCTTTCATTTGTTTGCACATCAACATCAACATGTGAATCATCCTAAAACACGTCAATCGTGGAATCTTTCTTTCCATTCTTGACATTTCCTCTTTCAAACTTCTTCAAGTTTCGTGGAAGCATTGTTGGATTCAGAGTCCAACATCTTTCATCAAGATGCCCTTGCTTATGGCAGTAAGTGCAACACATGTTCTTCCTCTTGACAACATGATTTGCCTTGTTCAATGGACCTTTGGCTTCTTGCTTCCTTTCCTTCAAAAGTTTCCTACATGTGGCTATCCTCTTCCAACATCTAGAAACATTATGGTTATCCAAACCACAAAAGGAACATGTAATTATTTTCCCATACTTATATGGAAATTTACCATGCTGAACATAATCAAAAGGAAAATGTTTAGAACCAGATTTATACCTTTCTCTCTCACCTTTATTTCCTTCATGAGGAGGTGAATCAAATGAAGAAGTGGCTCCCTGTGGAGCACTATCAATCTCTTCAAGGCTGTTAGAGTTTCCACAACTCTCTAGTTCAAGTGTGTGCTTCTAAACACCTAAATCCTGCAAGTGATGTTTCAGGCTATTGCATTCCTCCTGAATACAATCTTCACACTCTTGAGGTAGAAGACCTGCAATGCAACTCATTCTTGGAGCTGTTTCAATAGCCTTCATGGCAGCATTGGAATTTTCTCCATAAGACTGTCCATAGACAAGACCCAAATACTTAGGCCTTTCCTCAACCATTACTGTATCAACAATACCTTGTGCATGTTTACCCAAGCTTTTTCCTTTATAACCCATCTTGGACATTAGCTTAGAACCTATGCCTCTGGTATGTTTTTCAAAAGAACCAATATAAGCATTCTTAGAAGAATTTGAAGACAAAAAATAACTATTTACCTCTTCTTCAAGATAATACTTGACTAAGGCTTCTTTGGCAACAAAGAGCCATGACTCCAACTCAAGCATCCTTTTTAGGTTCATATTTGCAATATGAAGTTGCCTCTCCATTTCCTGCAATCTCTCAGAAAGCGACTGCTTCTCTTCCTCCATAGAATTCAACTGCTCTCTAAGTATGCTGCTCTTCCTTCCATCCTCATACATTTCCCTCACCATATCCATCATGGTGGCTATGTCTTGCTTCATGTCTTCATCAAAGACTTTTGTGAAGAAAGAAGAATTTGAGGACTCACTTGTAGAAGTAGTCATTATGTCAATGAACAAAAGAACTTCAAACAAGATTAATAAATAGCTTATTTGGTAACCCTTTGCAACAAACCTCTTTTGCTTCAAGGATTGCCTCGAGGTCCTTTGGGATAAGAAGAATTCCTTCAACACTTCTTCCTTCTTGTCCTTCCTAGACTGAGCTATCAATAGCTTTCCCTTCAACTTTTCAAACTCAAACAATAGTCAGTTTGAAAACAAGCATATAATCAACCTCTGATCATTTAAACACCTTTCAGAGAAGCAATCTTTTCTCTATCAATCAAGAATTCTGATCTGATACTACTTTATTTAGTATAATCAGCTTTGATATCACCTTCCTGAAGGTGAGGTTAATCGATCTCGAGCTCTAATACCACCTGATCTGAAAATGGGGCCTAAATGCTTCTTGTCAAGCTTACAAGAACCTCTCCCACTCCCAAAGCTTAAATATTCCCAAGATCTAGTGATTAACCAACTGCAGAATTAAAAGTTCTTGAAAAATAGCTGTATGCTTGTATTTGGTTTTTAAATTGATTATGTGTTTTAAGTTTATTTGCTTGAACTGATATACACCATATAACAACAAATATAGCAACAAAAAGCAATCACACATAATAGCAATATAATATCGAGTTCACCCAAAACTCTTAGGTTACGTCTTCTTGAGCTCTAGCCAACTTGACTAGGCTATATAGGATCATGGAAAGGTCCTTTTACAAGCTCCTTGCTCAACTCCACTGGTTTACATAGAACACAATGGGCGTAGAACACCATCTTGTCCCTGGGCCTAAAGCTCTTAAGCTTTCTGACTCTAGCACTAGCTCTGGCTCTCGGCTCTAGCTTTGGCTCTAGATCTGGCTCTAGCTCTTGGCTCTGGCCTGTGGCTCTGGCTCTTGGCTCTGGCTCTAGCTCTCGCTCTTGCTCTCGGTTGTTGGCTTTGGCTTCTCTGAGCTCTCTCTCGGCCTCTGTAATTCGATTGACCTCCAAGCGACTCTCTTAGCAACTTTTAGCTCTCTAGTTCACTCGTTCGACCTCCAAGCGACCCCAAAGACTCCCTCAGCTTCTTGCGCTTTCTGCTCTACCTTCTCTTCTCCACAATCATGCTCTCTGGCTTATTTGAGGCATTCTTCAGGCTCCATGTCTTCCTGTCCATTTCTCTACGTATAATCATTCCTTTGTCTCTTCATCTGGCCCTCTGGCTTCTGGCTCTGTGCATTACAAACACATCATTGCTTATAAAATCCCTGCTTTCCACTTGGCATAATGGCTAGGGGTTGTTACAAAGGAATCAGGCCCTTTCTTCAGGCAAATCCTGAAAATGGAACAAAATTCCAATACACAGAGTTTTTCTGAAAATACATTATTGGGTGCGAAATCCATACTGCAAACATTATGAAATTGTCCCCATAAACCCTTTCAGGTCCATCTTTTATGGCTATCGCAAGCCCACCATTGATCTGCGTGATCTTCGATCCAACAGCTAACAACCTGTTTCAGGTGGCTTACGTTCACGAATATTACCCGCCCGAAAAGGCGGTTCTCTCTCTCCTACGCCATGCCACGTGTCGGATAGTGTATGGGTTCGGGCGAAGCCCGTTCAATACCACTTACCGCTTGAGGTCCACCCAAAATCCCACTTACCACGGGTTTCCTTTGTATTTCGGTTTTTATAGCAGAAATGTGCTAATACACAGAAAATATGGAAATCACGGATTTCAAATTTTATGTAATCGGGCTGATCATTCCCATCGGGTCCGACCCTTATTGGCTTATTGAAAGTCGTGTGCCCAATGGCCCTTTGTATCAGTGATCACCGATTGCCGATCCCCAATATCAGTGCATCGTTGTCGGCCCCGTCGCTATATCGCACATCACAATCGCAACGGCCCAGGGGTCTGCCCTTTGACCATGCCGACCGTCAATCCACCGCTTTGCATATCACTGATATTGCACCTCACGTATCACATTGGGGCGGTCTATGCCTTCTACTCCTCCAATCACCGATTATCGCAATAGCTAATCGCATGTCGCCTTGTCTGGTGTCCCGATATCAGGTGCAGCCTACCTCTGACCCGATATATCAGAGATCATTGATTGGGGCCCTTCCGCCTTTGTGTTAAGTCCAATCCTTTGCACATTTGCAATTCGATTTCCTTAAGGATCCTTTTAGGCCATTTTTAGAAGAAATGCCTCGTTTTCCAAAGGACAAAGGTAGCCTTCTTTCTGTGATAACTTCTTCATCCAAAGTCCATTTTAGCCCATTCAAGTTGCAGTAGATTCAGAATGTGAAGATCTATGCAATTGAACTATTTCCAAGAGCATCCTTAGACTTTCATTTTCCTCTATGAGGAACACTTCAAAATTAGAAGTCTATCCAAGATCCATTTTGGATCACCTATGGTATTTGAGGGTGCTAAATCTATTTATCCATTCAATAAATCTATTTAAAAAACACAAAATTTTGAAATTGTATAGTCCGATTTTAATGAATTCCAGCTAAACAAGCTATTTTATCTATAAATTAGAAACAAACTATTTCATTTATAAATTAAATTGCGCTCATATATTGATTTCAATAATATTTTTCAAGAATAATAATATTTAATATAATATTTTTTTTAATTAAAAAAAGCCAATATAATTACAATGTATAGAAACTGAAGTAGTAATTTGTTTTTTGCGTTAATTTTGTTATTGTTGCTGTTGTTGCTGTTATTGTTTATATTTCTGCTAATTTTACTTACATGATATTTAAATTACATTAAATACATAATACATGTTTTTGTTCACAAATTTATATATTTATTATTTAAAAAATAAATAAATATATATATATATCTATATCTATATATATAATTTTGAAAAAGAAAAATCTACAAATTACATAAATATTTTTTAGGTTTTTTTTAGTTAGGTAGATAGATGCCGCCGCTAGTCGAGCCCCGAGTCCTCGCACCCTGGTCACATTGCTACAACAATCTTGGGGCTAGCCCCTCTCTGCCTCGCCCTTAGTCCCGATAGTGGTCAGATCGTAACGTTTAATGGGGGGCCAGGGCTAAGCCCTGGTCACTTCCACTAACCACTCCGTCATTAAAATTCAAATAGGCATTAAGTTCTTATAGTGTTAAGAACTAAATGGATGTTGCCTTGGTAATGGCTTGTTTTGGAGACTTTGGAGGTCATGGGTTTGACCCCGCCCACTACTACTTGGACCTCACCACCATTTGTTTGGCCCTCGCACTTCCACGTGGTGGCCCCTAGCGATGCCACGTGGAAGCCTATGATTTGCCACCCAAAACCCAATCAGAACATGCCATATCAAACCAATAAATGGATGCCACTTGTCATCGCGTGATTCTACAGAAGAGCCCAGTCATATGCGCAATCACCCTACCACATAGGGATTCTAGTCATCCTACCACGTCAGCAGTACGGATTGCTGACTTTGCAGTGATGCATTTTTTTTGCCAAATTCATCTGTTTTCGAAAATGAACAGAACATGTTTCTAGGAACATATGGAGTCTGTTTCGTGTGAAATGAGTTGAGTAATATTCAGAATGGTGAGCACTACGCAGTTGTTCAGGTTCGACACCAATCCAGAAACTTCGAATATTTAGCCTTTTAGGATCCATTTGGATCACGAAACTTGATCTGAAGGGGAAAGTTAGGTTTGTTATGCTTAATCCAATTCAAAATATAAAAAAAAGTGCTTGAGGGTTTATGAGATAAATTGCAAATTAACATGAGTTTTTATGTGAATTTCATGAGTAAATTAACATAAATAAAACACTAAACAACAACATGTAATGGACATAAACATCACCATAAAAAGTAATATATCAGCACATGATGAAGGAGCTCACCCCTCATGTGCTACGTCTCCTAGTCTAGCTTCCAATGGCTTGGCCCTCTTTAATTATACTAAAATTTGTGAATACATGAATTTACAGTGCTCCAATGGCTTTGAAAATTATTCAAATGGCTTCAAAATACCAAAAAATGCATGTATAGACTCTTCGTACAACTGAAAAGACAAAAACTTGACAAGTTATGAGTTTTCCTAGCTTAGCTATTATTTTTTCTACAAGTTCCCCAAAATTTGGCACACATCATATAATTTCTCCCCAAATTGTGCTAATCATGTATCATTTTCACAGATTTCCATTGCATTTAGTGGGTGCGGTAATTTGGCCACTAAGGCATTAATGCCGAAAACTGTTGCCACATGAGGGGCCATGTGCCAGGGGGTGAGGACTATCCCTTGGCACATGTACGATGGATTTACACAGATGGTCATATTATCATGGGTCTATGTCTATAGACGACTATATGATTTATGTACATATCATTAAAATTTTATATGTTGAGCATGGGTATGCCTTCCCTCAACAATTCATGAAAAATTCAAAGTTATCATGATATTATGTATTGTAATTGATGTAGGTCACCATCTGCTTTAGATCCTCCTCATCACATCATAAAGAATATCAGTCAACATTATCATTTTTCACTTCATGCTTTAGGGGGCAGCTGTTACAGGTCTATTTCGGCACATTACTCTCGATGATCATATCAGTGTAAACAGGGTCTATCAAACCCAAATTCAGTTGCTACATGCCCTAGACATGCCACCTCATTCAGTGCTTTCATCCATGAGAGTTTCCTGACTTCAAACCCTACTGAAGTGCTTCCTTGGGTCACTAGCACACCCCTGGTTAGGGGTAAGTTCTCTACAGAAAAAGTAACCCCATTCAAGGCTCTGTTGCAGAGAAAATAAGCCCACTCAAGCCTATGCTAGGCGAGAATCCTCGAAATGTTCATTGGATCCTGAGTATATTCATCCTTTCTAGAGATTTCTAGAAGGAACCCAACTCCTATCCTATCAAGATGAGCTCGACTTAGGATAGCCTTGGATCATCTAATCCTCTATCCTCTCATCCCTTTGAACATGGAAATTAATCATCTAATTATGGAAAACCATTCAATTCCATATTAATGAAAAAACGATTTGCATTCATCTATAAATTGGTCTCCCATCATACAGGCAAGGAGCTTGGATATTATAGAGAAATATTATTGGTTTAGAAACTTGAAATTATTGTCAAAGTAATGTTATGCTACTAGATTGATGTTGCTATTGGTGTGATGAGGGCTTGGACTAAGTTGGATGAGTGACACGAAATCGAACCACATTGGGTGTAACTTCTCCTTCTATCTATCAATAAAGTTGTTTTTTTCCTTTGCCAATGCTTTTGTCTATATCTTTGATGAATGTATGTTCAAATGTTGTTGACTCCATTTTTTTACAATAAATAGATCATATGCTTTGATTGTCGTCGTCTTTTGTTTATGTTGGCAGGTACGAATTGAGCGAATTCAGTTTGAGCGGGAGCGACAAGAGAAACTCAAAGGAGATCAAAGGAAGTGAAGGATCACAAGTAGGTTCTGTTAGCTTATCTGTTTATTGTAGGAAAAGGTTAAACATCCTTACTTCATCTGTTCTAAGTGTAACTACCCACTTAGGGAAGATATACTTATCTACAGGTATAAATTTCGTATAACAACAGTGCCCCGAGATTTTTTTTTTGACCCTATATTAGGTGGGTGGACCTACCTATGGTTTTGTGCATGGGTTTTTGCACATGGTTTTGGGCATGACGTTTTTCTACCTATGGTATTTTGTACATCCAGTTAAGGGAACTATGATTATGTTCTAATCCAGGGTTAATGGATTGGGTTTTATGAATGGTTCTACATGTATATATATGTATTGTAATATTCAAAGGAACATAATGAAAAATCAATCTAGTAGTCTCGGTTTCGGGATCTAAGAGAAAATCTCTGTGTGTTTGTTTTGTGTTTCTCACCATTGTATATGTTCTATTTTTTAATAATTTGTTTCTAGGTAACTTTTTTACAGGGTTAAAACCTACATGCCCTTAAGCATTCTTAAGAACCTTCTACTCCCAAAGGTTCCAAATTCATGTCCTCTCTCTAAGTCGAGTCATTTTTATATTCATAATTATTTACAATCGTACATAAAATATCTATAATATGCGTAACCAAAAAGGGCTATTATAGACTTGACTTGTTTAAAGAAAAAGCATCCTCAGTGTTATCTGCATGAACAAAAAATGTACAAGGAGGTTTATATACACAAACCTTTTACATTCACATGTACATTTACATTTTCTCATCTAGCAAACAAAAATTGGTAAGATACCCTCATTTGATCATCCATCCACCAAGAAGATTCATTTAGTCCAAACTTCCTCCATAACACCTTGACATGCTCAATTACTCAATTTTGTAGCACAATCTACCTCTAATCCAAAATGCACAATGTCTCTAGCTAGAATTCTCTCCCAAATTGCACATGTAACACAAACGAATCAACAGAATAATTAGTATCATTTACACATTTTTTAGGAAAAGAGATATGGAACAAATCATGAGCTTTCACTATAGTTGGAAAGGACAATTTGTCTACCACTAGCCCAACTTTTTTAATGATCTAAAATGGTCCATAGAATCTAGGTGCTACATTTTCACAAGACACAATTCTTAATGATCTCTTCCTTGGTCAAATGTTATGTAAACATTTTCCCCCACGTAGAAGTCCTTTTGCATGATCTGTGTATCTCTTATTCTTTTCCTAAGCTATTTTCAGTTGCATGCTTATAGAAATTACTTCTTGTTCCTTTTATTTCAGCATATATGTCCTAGAATACGCTCTATTCATTGGATCATCCCAAGTGATAGGTTAATTTCACTTTCTGGCATAACAAACCTTGAATGGACACATTCATAATGACTCTTGGTACCCATTGTCATAGAAAAATTATACAAAAGGTAGAAATTCTTCCCACCTCTTTAGCTGATGAATGAGATACATTCTCAGCATTTCATCCATCACTTTATTTATCCTTATTTTCTGCCCATCTGTTTGAGGATGATAGGTTGTGTTGAAGGCCAACGAACAAAGCCTTCCAAAACATAAAGGTGAACTTAAAACCCCTATCTCCTTGGGTACCCCATGCAATCTCATTATTTCTCTTATAAAAATATGTCCAATATCAGTTTCCTTATCAGCGGATTTAATGGCTACCAAATGATCTACCTTCCTCAACTTATAAACTTCCACCATTACGTCATCACACTGCCTAGATATTCTTGGCAATCCAATAATGAAGTCCATTAATATGATGTTGGGTCCCTATAATACTAGTGATTACCCCATTACTATTGTAGTTATACCCCTTATTTATATTTTTGTGCCCCTATTACCCCCCATATTGTTTTTTCTGTGCCCCATAGAATCCCCCTATTGTTATTTGTGTGGCTTTATATTATTATTGTTAGGTCGGTTGGATTATATTGTGACTCCTTAGACTCCTATATATAGAAAGGAGGTTTTGTCATTTGTATCATCCAAGAATTGTTCATTTATGTAATGTAAAGGAGGTTGCCCCCTCGAAGAGGCTGAATTCTAAGGCGTGAATCTCTCTTTTCTATCTTTTTGTGAGCTGGTTTCATAACATTTGGTATCAGAGCTTTGGATTCTAGGGTTTCGCTGCTCCAAACAGGTCATCGTGGAATTTTCGCTATAACTTTTTTTCTGTGACGTTTCAGAAGTCGCAAAAAAAACCCATTTGAGAAGAATTGGCGCTGAACCTTGGGTCCGAATTTCAGAGCTTTTCGCGCGATATTTTCGGAGATATGATCTGAGGAAGTTTTCCTTTTTGCAGACTCCTGAATTACATTCAAAACAGGTGACCTGGGGAAAATCGTCATAACTCTCTCTCTGAGGATCGGATTGAAATTTCGTAAAAAGGTACAGAAAGAGGACGGACTGTAGTTTCTTTTGTGTGTGTTTCAGATTCAAAGGTTGAAACAGTGACTCGTGGCACGTCGTACAAGTTCGCTCTACTGAACCAGTCTAAAAGCAAGTCACTGTGGGAGATTTCACATAACTCTTCCTTGGAGAATCCAATTTGGCTCAGACTTGTGGCATTGGAAAGAGGACGCAGAAGGCTACTACAGGTAGCAATTTCAGAACTAGATGATTCGAAATTACAGAGATACATCAGATTCAATATCAGGCTTCTATAAAGTGAAAAAAGGTGTGTAGTTTTTTTTTAAATTTTTGTGTAAGCTTGGTTTAACGGAATTCAAAGGGCATAGTAAAGCATTATTATCGGTAACTGATGCCCCGAGGAAAGAAAATGCAAACACCTAGTAAGGAACCTGAAAGCTCTAGCATGACTCATGAAGAAGAGGAAGAAATGCTACATGATATATCAAAATTACAAGAACAAGTGCAACAAATGTCACGCTCACAAAAGCTAACAGAAGCTAAGATAAATGGCGTGGAATCTAAGATAAATGGTGTGGAATCTAAGATAAAGGGCATGGAAGCTAAGATGGATGATTTGAAGACAGATTTGAAGACAAACATGGCAGATTTGAAGACAGATTTGAAGACAGACATGGCAGATTTGAAGACAAACATGGCAGATTTGAAGACAGATTTGAAGACAGACATGGCAGATTTGAAGACGGATTTGACAAATTTTCTACAAGAAATACTTACTAATGGTGAAAAGGTAGTAAAGGAAACTCATGATGAGAACAAAAGAAATGTTAATCATGATTCCATAGACTCTAATGTTGGATCGAAGACTCACCATGTTCCAAAAATCGATGTGAGGAAGTTTGATGGCAAGGATCCCGCCACATGGATATTACAGATGGAGCAATTCTTCGATCTCAATAATGTGCAAAACACACAAAAGGTACGTATGGCAACTTTATATTTGGAACCAAATCAGTTTGTATGGTATCAATGGCTTTGTTCTCGTAAACAATTTATCACTTGGGCAATTTTTACGGAAGAATTGATAGCACATTATGAGGATACAAAAAGCAACACTTTTTTTAGCCAATTGATAAGTCTCAAACAAAAGGGTTCAATAATGGAGCACATTGAGGAGTTCCAAAAATTGAACATAAGGGTAAAAGATATTCCAGAGGAGCATAGGATTGATGTGTTCATAGGGTCTTTAAAGGATAATATCCAACATGATGTGCGCCTTTGGGAACCTGATTCATTAGAGAAGGCATTCAGGTTAGCAAGAAAAATGGAAAGCAAAATTATGGCAACTAGGAAGCATACCATTCACAACTATAAAGACGGAAGTGTTGTTGCCCATAGTCTTCCACAACCTACAAGGTTGACACCACAACAATTGGAAGAAAAAAGAGCAAAAGGGCTTTGTTACAATTGTGATAGCAAATACACAAAAGGTCATAAGTGTGCTGAGAAGAAATTATTCTACATAGATTGTGAAGAGGAAGAAGAAAAGGAGCAAGAAAGGTCAAAAGAAGAGGATATATTCCAGGAACAAAGCCTAGATGAAGAACAAATAAATCCGACCATATCTTGTAATGCATTGGCGGGAATTACCACTCCTCAAACCATCAAGATAGAAGGACAAATCAAGAAGAAAAAGGTAATAGTGTTGATTGATTCAGGAAGCACCCACAATTTTATTCATTGTAGGGTAGCAAAAGAATTGAATTGCTTCCTATATCCAGCACCAGAGTGTCAAGTGATGATTGCAAATGGAGGAACAATAAATTGCTCTGGAAAGTGCCATAATATCAAGCTATCCATGGGAGAATATGTATTGACTAGCCCAATGCTTTCCATTCCAATGGGAGGTGTGATGTTGTACTAGGAGTCCAATGGCTACAATCCTTGGGTACAATAGCTTTTAATTTTCAAGAACTTTTCATCAAATTTTCTTGGAAGGAAAGGAAGTTGAATTAAGGGGTATTGCAGGGAAACCAGGAAAGATAATCAGCTCTAATGGTATGACAAAGCTTCTAAAAAAGGAGCAAAGAGGTGTAATTGCACAATTATGTTCGCTAGATGTTTCCACATTGGAATCATCTATTTCTCCAGATCTCCAAAAAGTCTTGGACAATCATTCCAAGGTATTTGAGACTCCCAAAGGTCTCCCACCTATGCGTGATCATGATCATGCTATTCATCTGATTCCAGGAAGTGTTCCTCCAAACATCAGGCCGTACAGATATCCCTATGTCCAAAAAAGTGAAATTGAACGTATGGTTGCAGAAATGCTAGAGGCTGGTATAATTCAACCGAGTCAAAGTTCTTTCTCAGCTCCAGTAGTATTGGTGCACAAGAAGGATGGATCATGGCGCATGTGTCCAGATTATAGGGAGCTCAACAAGCTCACTATTAAAGATAAGTTCCCCATTCCTGTCATTGATGAATTACTGGATGAATTGCATGGATCAATTTACTTCACCAAGTTGGATCTTCGTTCGGGATATCATCAAATCAGAATGAAGATTGAAGACATTCCAAAAACGGCATTTAGAACTCATGAGGGTCATTATGAATTTTTGGTCATGCCTTTTGGCCTTACCAATGCACCTTCAACATTTCAAGGTTTGATGAATTCAATTTTCAAACCATTCCTTAGAAAATTTGTGTTAGTATTTTTTGATGATATACTAATCTACAGCAAGTCTTGGAAGGATCATGTTGAACATGTTGACAGGGTGCTACAACTATTGGAGGAGAAACAATTATATGCAAAAAGATCCAAATGTTTCTTTGGAGTCCAGGAGGTGGAATATTTGGGTCATATTGTATCTCATGAAGGAGTTAAGGTAGACCCTAGCAAAATTAAAGCCATTAAGGAATGGAAAATCCCCACATCCATAAAGCATCTGCGAGGATTTCTTGGGTTGACAGGGTATTATCGCAAGTTTGTTAAGAATTATGGGAGAATAGCAGCACCTCTAACAACATTATTGAAGAAAGATTCATTTTCATGGACTCCGGAAGCAACAAAGGCCTTTGAACATCTTAAAGAGGCAATGTGCCAAGCACCGGTCTTAGCTACACCGGACTTCACAAAAACCTTTATTGTGGAATGTGATGCTTCAGGAAATGGAATTGGTGCTGTTCTAATGCAAGATGAAAGACCCATTGCTTTTGAAAGTCGTCCAATCAAGGGAAAGTTTTTAAGCAAAGCTATTTATGAGAAGGAAATGTTGGCAATACTCCATGCACTTAAGAAATGGCGACCCTACCTAATGGGAAGACACTTCAAGGTAAAAACGGATCATGATAGCCTTAAATACTTTTTAGAACAAAGATTATCCTCTGAAGAGCAACAAAAGTGGGTCACAAAGATGTTGGGTTATGACTTTGAAATCATCTACAAAAAAGGGAAGCAAAATGTGGTGGCAGATGCACTCTCAAGAAAGGATGAGGATGTGGAAGCATTGTTGTGTGCCATTTCTATTATCCAACCAGATTGGATAAACGAAGCAAGGGAGGAATGGAAGAATGACGAAGAAGTGTGGGCACTTATTCGAAAGCTACAACAAGATTCCAGTACTTCTGATACATTTAGCTGGAAAAATGATTCGTTATGGTACAAAGATCGCTTATACCTCTGTAAGAATTCCCAGCTAAAACAAAAGATTCTTATGGAATTGCACACTTCTCCCTTAGGAGGGCACTCAGGATTTTTAAAAACTTACCACAGGGTTAAGAAGGAATTTTTTTGGGATGGCCTTAAATCAGATATTCAAAAGTTTGTGGCGGAATGTTTGGTTTGCCAACAAAATAAAGTTGAAACAATTAAGACACCGGGTCTATTACAACCTTTATCCATTCCAAGCCAACGTTGGGAGGAGGTTTCAATGGATTTTATCACAGGTTTACCCAAGTCTGAGGGAAAGAGTGTCATCATGGTGGTAGTTGACAGACTTACCAAGTATGCACACTTTTGTGCATTATCACATCCATTTAAAGCCAGTACAGTTTCTACTGCATTTATGGAAACAATTCAAAAGCTACATGGAAACCCAAAGATTATTGTAAGTGACAGAGATCCCATTTTCACTGGAAATTTTTGGACAGAATTATTTTCTTGTCTTGGTACTCAGTTAGCTCATAGCTCATCTTATCATCCTCAATCTGATGGGCAAACTGAGATAGTAAACAAATGTTTGGAAGGATATCTTCGTTGCTTTGTATCTGATAAACAGACACAATGGGTCAAATGGTTGCCTCTGGCTGAATGGTGGTATAACACTTCCTTCCATACAGCAACAAAAATGACCCCATTTATGGCACTTTATGGGTATCAACCACCATCCATCACATCATATTTAAGAGAAAATTCTAAGGTTCAGGCAGTGGAACATCACATCGAACATCAACAACAAGTCCTCCAACTCTTAAAGGATAACCTCGTGTTGGCACAAAATAGAATGAAACAACAGGCAGATCAACATCGCAGTGAAAGAAGTTTTGATGTAGGTGATTGGGTATTCCTACGGCTACAACCATATAAGCAAATGTCCCTAAAGCAAGCTAAGAAGGATAATAAATTATCACCAAAGTATTATGGTCCGTACAAGGTGTTGCAAAAGATTGGTACTATGGCATACAAATTGGAGCTTCCTGCAGCTTCTCGATTGCACCCAGTTTTCCATGTTTCATGTTTAAAGAAGGTTATAGGTGACAAGCTCCCAATTCAAACAATATTGCCAGAACTTGACGAGGAAGGAAAAATTATATTGGAACCGAAAGCAGTCACAGAAACAAGAACTCGACAGCTACGAAATCGATCAATTTCAGAGTATCTTATCAAGTGGAAGAACTTATCCGCTGAAGATTCCACATGGGAGGATGAGAATTTTATGCAGAAGTATCCAGAACTACTCAAGCGTTGAGGACAACACTTTTTTGAAGGAGAGGGGCATGTTGGGTCCCTATAATACTAGTGATTACCCCATTACTATTGTAGTTATACCCCTTATTTATATTGTTGTGCCCCTATTACCCCCATATTGTTATTTCTGTGCCCCATAGAATCCCCCTATTGTTATTTTTGTGGCTTTATATTATTATTGTTAGGTCGGCTGGATTATATTGTGACTCCTTAGACTCCTATATATAGAAAGGAGGTTTTGTCATTTGTATCATCCAAGAATTGTTCATTTATGTAATGTAAAGGAGGTTGCCCCCTCGAAGAGGCTAAATTCTAAGGTGTGGATCTCTCTTTTCTATATTTTTGTGAGCTGGTTTCATAACATATGACTTCCCATTACAGTAAATAATAGGTATTGTTTGAAGCAATCCTACAATATGTATACACTCTACCTTCACTTGATGACATTCCAAGAACATGAAAATATATTCTGCCACATCATTCTTCATAACCAACCAAAAATACATCATTTTCATGGTTGTTATCATTTTCTAGTAACCAAGGTGACTGAAATATGTTTTTTTGTAAAATTCATTCAAGATGAGCTACTTCAAATCACCCATACATGGTATATACCTTTCTCCTTTGAGGTTCAACAAACCTCCATATGTACATGAGTAATTCTTACTAAATATTCCTTTTGGATCTTGTTACAAGCATTCTATTATTTGTTACTAGTGTTCATCTTGATGTAGTATTTGCTCTTGAATCTTCTCTTAGATGTTAACTTCACAAGAACTCATAGATGCCACCTCAACTATATATAGCCTTTGACTTAGTGCATCCACTACTTTTTTCTCCTTTCCTTAGATGTACTTGATTTTAAAAAAACTCACTAATCATGGATAACCAAATTGCTTGTCTCACATTTAGCTTGGGTTAATCAAATAGGTACCTCAACCCTCAATTATTGGACATCCATACAAATTTCCTTCTAAGGAGATAATGCCTTGACATGCACTATTGCTAACAATTCCAAATCATGAGTGAAATAATTACACCAATTTTCATTCAACTTTTTTCGATACATAGCATCCCACCTATTTTTCTTATATTAGGACTCCACCAAGCCCCTCCTTATAGGCATCTGTGCACATGACAAAGACTTTCTTTAGGTATGATATTCTTAGTATTAATTAATGTTTGCAAACATATTTAAATTTCTCAAAGCTGGATTCACATTCCGATGTTCACTGAAATTTTACTCCTTTTCTTTGTAGCCTGTGATTGGATGCACAATCTTTGAGAATTTCTTAATGAACCTCCAGTAATAATTGACAATTCTCATGAAGGATATTATTTCTACTATGTATTAAGAACTAGGCCACTCCATAATGGCTTTAACCTTCTCCATATCTCCGGGTACTCCTTCTTTGGAGACAATATGCCTGAAATAATGTATTTGGGATTGGAAGAATCACAGTTGTTGAGTTTGGTGTAGAGTTTGTTCCCTCTCAATAATTGTAATATGACTGTTAATTTTTTTTCATGCTGCTCTTGTCTTTGAATAATCCAAGAAGTTAGTCGACAAAAACTGGTAAAAACTTGTCTAAATAAAAAATAAAAATTTTGTCCATTAGACATACAAATGTTGCTCGGGTTTTTGTGAAGCCAAATAGAACAAATACAAATTCATAGTGCCTATACCTGTTTCTAAATGACATTTTATGAATGTCTTCCTCTTTGATCTCTACTTAATGGTATCTATACGTTAAATTGATCTTTGATCAGACTGCAACCCCCCTCAACTGATCAAACAAATAATCAATCCTCAGTAGAGGATATATATTCTTAATTGTCAGTAATCATTAGATAGCCCCACAGTGCCATCACTCTTATTCATGAATACTATAGGTGCTCACGAGAGTGATATCTTGGGTTTGTTATATCCTTTGTCAAACATCTCTTTCAGTTGTAGTTGTTATATGCATATCTATTTGTTTATTTTATTTTATTTCATTTTTCTATTTGGTTAATCATCCTTAGCAAATGATGACCGTTATGTCCACAAAATGTTTTTATCAAATAAATCTACCCAAAAGGATCTCTTCTTGTCGGCTTAATCATGAAGCCTGACCCCAAGAGTGACGAAAGAATCAAATCTGTGACCTATCAATAACAGAGGTGCTCTTAACGATAGAGACTCAACCAACTAAGCTAACCTTCGAGACTAATTAATAATTATTCATAATAAAAAACATATAAAATATAGAAAAAAGAAAAAGAAAAAAAGAATAACTATATCTCTCTCTCTCTCTCTCTCTCTCTCTCTATATATATATATATATATATATATATATATATAGATATAGATATAGATATAATTAATATATAGTTAAAAGTAAATATATATTTAAATATAGAAATGTGAAATAAATAAATAAATACATCTGTGATTTATAAATTATAAAATGCACCATCTTGAATTATTAAGTAGGAAAATTTATGGTGATGTAGGAATGTTACTCTCCTATCTTTTGGATCATAGAAATAAAGTATTAAATAATATCAACTAATCAATTGCCTCCTATAGGCCCAATAGGCCATAGTGCTCTTAGTGGATGTTAATCATCATCATCATCATTTAACCATATAAAATAAAATAATGATTTGCATTCATAACTATATATATTCAATATTTACAATAAGTTCCTCCCCCCACCCCACTAAGAACCTGTTTGACTTGTTAAGTCAACAAAACTTCAATGAAGTTACAACACTTCTCTCCCTTCTTTTTAATAATAGAAATAAAATATTAAATAATCTCATCTTTTAAGGTCCACTACACCATATTGGTCTTAGTAGAAGTTAATCATCACATAATCAAATTAAAAATTATACAACTTGTAATTAAATATATTATTAAAGTATAATAAAATTAAAAATAAGAATACTTTTAGAAATGTCAAATTTAAATAAATATAAATATTAAGAGTTAATATATATAAATTTTAATTTGGGACTCACCAAATACCCAAAATAATAAAATCTCTTGAATGAAAACACTAAAAAATATGATCTTCAATACTTAATAAATTTATAATTAAAATAAATCTATACTATGATGATGATGATGATGGTTAATGTCCACTTAAACCAGAATTTGGTCTATCGGACCTAAAGATATGAATTATTTAGTTGGATTTAAGATTTTATTCATATGCTCAAAAAGCTTGGAGAGAAGCCTCCCGAACTCACTATAATTTTGACAACCTAAAAGACTAGGAAGGTCAGTGTTGCAACAAAGATTATGAAACTAAGATCTAATGTGGTT
Organism: Pinus tabuliformis; assembly: GCA_031772625.1. NCBI lineage: Eukaryota > Viridiplantae > Streptophyta > Pinopsida > Pinales > Pinaceae > Pinus > Pinus tabuliformis. Next base: position 451,611,194 of record CM062806.1, read on the forward strand.
GTACACGTGGCACTCTAAGAGGAAGTGATTTTCATCCTCGATGTTCATATTCTCACAGAGATGGAAAATCCTTTCCAACCATAGTGTTTTAGGAATTTCCCAACGACCCGTTTCACTATGGATCTCATGAGAGTTCGTTCTAATCTTGTCTATATTAATTTTCTTCTTTGAGCTAGTTAAAAACAAAAAGATACTTTTGATACTCTATAGTGGGATTAATGACCTCCTTATAATATCTTAATTTTCTTTTAGCTGCTAAATCTTTCTCACACCATATTTTTTCTTTGAAATTGGAAGTAACAATATTTTTAATGTTATTAATGTTTTTCAATGCAACATTCTTGTCGATCTCCCAATGGTTTAACCAGGCCATGGTGTCTTTATACAAACCTTGTTTGAGCCTTAGGTGGTTTTGGCTGGAATTTAAACCTAGCTTAGGAAGTTTATGGTCTCCTATGTTATTGAGTTTGTGCTTATACAACAAAAACCTAGTCATAGCTAGGCTCTCGATAGAGGAAATACCCACTTCTATAAGGAGAATAGGATAGGGTGTATTGCTTTTAATTTTGAGGTTATACATTATAAAATGCTTCTGGATTTTTCAATATTTCTCCAGGATTCTCTAGAGATGATGCAACCCCAAACCTTGCATCCATATAAGATAAGAGGAGTGACTAAAGTTTCAAAGAGGAACTTATTTCTATCCCACATTACAAGGTTTGCCATTTTACAATTATTTTCAAGACCAAAATAACCTTTCTACCCCCCAGTAATCATTTTCTCAATGCTATAGGTCTTGTTGAGCTTGTGATGAAAATCAATTCCTACGTACTTGTAAGAAGACACTTCATCCAAGTTACTATTGTCATACATAAAATTAGTGTAAGTGTCCTTCTTGGATTTGATAATCATAACTTTTATTTTGTCAATATTAACACTCATACTTTTGGTAGAGCGGAAATTCTTAATTCTTTAAAAAAAAAATATGTAGTTATTTTCATAAATAAATAGGTAGGAATGCTTACATTTAAATTATTTTATATGCTAGTAAGGCATTAACTTCATTCTTTTATATAGGTTTGAAACTTTACATCTAAAGTACTTTAATACCCACTTTGGTATCAGTACAAAAAGACGAAGTTCTTGCTTGATATGATAGAGCTGGATGCTAATTACGATTGCTTCTTTATTACCCACTAAGGTATGAACTTAAAACTAAGTATCTGCTGATACGTACAAAAAGGACAACACATGTTCAACTGGATCCATAGCAGTCATGTTTATCCATAATCATCCCACCAGTCTCTGAACCACTTACATTGTTGGTATCCTTGATAATGACCAATGGCGTTGAACTTGAGTCTGGTATAATGGGTGTCGGCTTTGTCATCGATGTTGAGAAATTCCCACCAGAGCTTTTTGTAGTCTGCGAAGTCATATACTGTATCTGGAAACATGATCTGACAATCATTTCTGGGCCATCTAGCTGCGGGTTGAGTTCTGACATGACCAGGTTCATTCCAGAGATATCTCATTCTGTAGATGCAGACATAACTTTCATACATTCCTACGCTACGACCTCCATGGTACCAAATAGTAGCAATGTTGTGAAAGTTTTGTTCCAAAGCCAGCCTTGCATATTCGGCATCTCTTCTTGCATTGTCATATATCATATCATTGATCCATTTTCCTCCTTCTGGATATACTTTTCTTTCTGGAACAAAGTGTTGAAGGTCTGTATGTGGCTGTAAGTTGGCATCTAACACCTTAGTGTTTCGGAGCTGCCACGTGGGTGTCCAGTTTCTTTTATAGGTCTCCCAGTCTTGATTATCAGGAATAGTTCTCAGGACTTCTTGTTCCTGGTGCTGGTCCCTCTCAGTGATAATCATCATGACATGATTTTTATCTTCAATGTATTCCCTGCTTAGAAGATCAGGCAGATTATTGTCTTTTCCCTTGATGTGCTCCACCTGAAAATCAAAGTTTGCAAATAAAGCCTGCCATCTGGAAAACTTGGCTTCTCCAGCCTTCTTGATATCTTTTGTTAACACTTTCTACAGAGCAGATGCATCAGTTCTGAGAAGAAAAGGTTTATTAATAAGGTAAACTTCAAACTTACTGATACAGTTCCATGCTGCCTTGACCTCTTTCTCATGCATGAAGTAGTTCATTTCAGTTGGATTCCATACTCCTGATGCAAATTGTACAACTTGTTCTTCTTTTCCAACCTTTTGTTTTAAGACTCCACCCCATCCAATATTACTTGCATCTGATTCAACAATTTTGTATGCAAGATCATCAGCAACATATAGAATAGGCAAGGATTTTACCTTAGCCTTGATGTTCTGAACTGCTCTTGTATGGACTTCTGTCCATCCAGGAGGATTCTTCTTCTTCAATCTCTGGTTTAATATCCTTCTGTCACTGGCGCAGTCCTGATAAAAGTTGCTGACATAGTTAAGACAGCCTAAGAACCTTTGCAGCTGGTTTTTGTCTGTGATGACATCTGGAAACTTATCTGCAAACTCTAAAGCATGTTTTTGCAGAGAAATCTGCCCATTGCAGATCGTATGACCCAAAAATTTGATAGTGGTTTGGAATACCTCTATCTTCTTTTTGCTAAGCACCAAGCCATTGTGCTTAACCAAATTCTTAAAAACATTTACATGTTTAAGATGTTCCTGGATGTTCTTTGAAAATATTAGTACATCACCAATATATACAATTAGCCAATCAAAATATGGCTTGAAAATACCATCCATTACCTTTTGAAATTTTTAAGGATCATTCTTGAGACCAAAAGACATGATGTTCCACTCATAATGTCCTGCTGGTATGCCGAAGGTGGTTTCAAATTTATCTTTCTCAGTAATGGCCACTTGCCAAAATCCTGCTTTCAGGTCAAACTTGGAAAATATCTTTGCACCTGCTATCCTTCTTATTAAGTCTCCTTTATGTGGGATTGGATAGGTGTCATCAGCTAGGACTGAATTTAGAGGCTTATAGTTTATGACCAGTCTGGGGATGCCTCTGATCTGTTCAGGTCTTTTGTTGACATAGAACCCATAACAGTTCCAGGGACTGTTGAATTCTCTGATCAATCCTCTACTAAGGAGCTGTTGAATCTCTTTCTAGCAAAGATCTTTGTATTATGTATTCATCGGGATGGCTCTGCTCTTACAAGGTTTGCCACTGTATCCTTCCTCGTTAGGGAGTTCGACTGTGTGCTACTTTCTGTGCCAAAAGGCATTGGGTTCCTCTGAGCAGCATTCTTCTTCTAATTGTTTCTTCAATTCTCTAATTCTCTTTTTGATTTGGGGCAATTTGAGCTGTTCTTCTATTCTCAAAGTTGACTTAAGATCTTTTAGATCTGTCAACCTAGCTTCAGCTCTATCCAAATCTTGTACAGTGTGTACCATTGTAGAAATTCTAAGATTGGAGATATATGGAAGTTCAATTTTCTTTCTTGTCCCTTTTGAAGTGGGGACAGAAATAAAATATCCAGCTTTGCCTCCCTTGAGTTTGACTGACCCATGGGGTTCTACTACTGTAAGAAATACATTACCAAGTATGCAATCTACCAGAATGTCAGCTACTGCAAACTTCAAATAAACACAGTGGCTTTCAAAGCAAACAGATGCTTTGGGTACTTCATATCTAAGATTTTTATTGCCCAATCCTACCACTTCTATTTCTGCAGTTACCCAATATCTTGCGAGGATATTTTTTATATTCAAAATATTAATATCTTCTCTGGAATCAATAAGAGCAACCATTTCAAACATTTTCCCTGTTATGCAGATATTTAGTAAAACATGATGCTGCTGGTATGAGATGGTTAGTAGCCTCATATCTCTGAAACCAAAATTTGGATCCTTCATACCTTTAGCAATTTCAATTTCTTGATTATTGCTATGAGAAGAAGTATTCTAGGGCTGATTATTATTTTCTTCTTTTTCCATTTGTTTTCCTTTCTGTATTTCTGCCATTTGAGCTTTTAATGCAGAAATTTCAGTCTTGAGGATATGAATTTCTCGACTGAATTCTCCTAAAGTAAGGGACCTTACTCTATCAGGCTTCTGTTGATGCCTCTGAAATGATTTTGTATTTTTCTCATATGATGCATCAACAAAAAGAGATTTCTTACCTAAGTTGTTCAAAGCTTTTGTTTTTAGCTGATCCATAAAAGCTTCGGTCAGGCGATTTTTCATCTCTCCATCCTCCATGGCACGGATCTGAGATAGGATCTTCAATTCTTCTTCTTCTGTGGTGGCCATAAGGAATTTTTCTTTCTAGGGCTTAAACTTTTCCCCGTCTTCTTCACTTGTTTCACTGGAATATTCAAAATCAGAGTTATATTGAACTTGACAGGCACATTCTTCAGAGTCAGAACATAAACAATCTAAAGAATCAGAATCCGAATATTTTTTTATATAAGCATGGAGTTCTTTTATAGAAGAAGAACTGAAAGAATCATAAGAAGACTCTTCTATTTGATGTTGCTGAGCTATCTCTCTGATTGTTACATTGGGGCAGCATTCTATATTGTGAGCATGAGAACCACATTTCATGCACACCATTGGTCTTCTTCCTTCTTGCTTTACTTGCTTGTTTCTTTGGGCAAAGGCTTGGGATTTCTTGCCTTTGTTTAACTTTGACTCTTCTCCTTCTATACATCTGGAGGAAGTATGTCCATTTTTCCCGCATAACCAGCAAGTAATTTTATTCCATTTCTCCTGCTTATTGGTGTGCAGGTGGATATCTGAGGGACTATAATAGTGTGTCCTGGGAACATACTTATAATACCCTTTCTTTGTTCTGGATTCTTGGCCTTGCCTCGGTTTTGAATATCTCCTTTTATTCTTTGGATAATTTATTTAGTTTTTGTAGAAAGTTTCTTTAAACTCTCTTTTGGCTCTTTTCTTAGCCTTCCTTCATTTTACAAAAGGATCATCCAATGTTAATCCATATTTGCTGCATATGGATTTTTTGTCGGGAAATCTGGAAAGCTTTTCCAAAGACTTATTAACCTTTGAGCTAGTACAAAGACTGACTAGTGTCTTTATGATGAGAGCATAAATCTCTCCCCATGTGTATGACTCAAAAGGTAATGGAAAGACTTCCTCCATTTTTATATAATCAACAAATTTAGATGGCAGAGCTGCAAGATATACCTGTTTCCATAGCAGGTTCTTTGAGTCTTTGACTTCAAATATCCTCTGCATCCAATCTCTATGGAAGTCATCATATTGGGACATTTTATGGCACTTTAGATTCACCAAAATGACTTCATTTTTATCAGCAATTTCTGTTTCACTTCCACACCAATGTTCCAGAATCATTGATGTTAATGCCTCTATCATGTTGCTGATAACTGTGCCATCGGGATTATGTATCACGTCTCCTTTTTCATCCTTAAGTACTTCTGCTTCCATTGTGTCAATAAGCTTTGGAGATGATTCTGTCTCCCACCACCTAAGGAGTGTCCCTGTAAAACACTGAATAATAGTCCTACAAGCATCAATTTCAGATTTTCCCCTGAGACACATGAGTTTATATTCCGTGTACATCATGTCAATCATTTGCCTTATTTGGCCAACACTCATGCTATCTATATTCCATTCTCTGTGAGAATCTGGAAAAAATGTATGTGCTTCAGGAAGCTTTCCTTTTCCTTCTATATCAGGTGTTGGATATCTGGTGAACCTATGTTCAAGAGGTTCATATATGGGAAGGATCTGTGTATCCTAATGTTTCTGCTCTTTCCCCTGATCTGTATCTTCATCCTTAAATAAGGATGCAATAGTGATTTTATTTGTAGCCTCAGAATCTGATGAGGTGGCTTCTTCTTTAGTAAATAATGTTGGAAATCTGTTTACATATTTCATAGGGTCTTGAATTCTTATGCTTCTTTTCAGCAAAAAGGAGTTTGGAACTAGTTTCTCAATCTTAGACAGATTCATCTTTTCAACTCTATCTGTTAAATAAGTTATTATATGTTTAGTTGCATCCAAATGATCAACTAAATTTTCTTCTACTCCTTCTATTTTATCTAAAGAACTTCTTGCATAAGAACAAATCATACTAGATTCAAACTGTACATTGTTCAAGCATCTATTTACATCATTAATTGATACTTGGATAGTATCAATTTGTTCCTTGACTTCTGCTGATTTTGCAACATTCATTTCTAAGCCTTTTACTGTAGTATTTGTCCAATTAAGTTGTTCATTGGCTTTCTGTATTCTGTTGTCAATGCCGAGGGCATTGTCATCTTTTTGGACCAGTGGGATGGGTTTGGCTGCATTTTGTTTTTCTCCTATAACAATTCCTTTGTAAGAAGGAAAAGTTGCAGGAGTTTCTATTTTGGATCCATCTAGTGCAGTCCAAGCATGCTTGCTTGCTGAAGTGCTGGCAATACCAATGAAGACATTTAATGGAGCAATATTATCTTTCCATGAATAGAAAGATATCCAAGTGTTGTTCATCTCCATATAATGTTTCCAATCTTCAGCAAATTGTTTCTTCTCAACAAGAGTATAATTCTGATCAAACTCATCTGCTTGAGGATTAGTGTATAGATCCCAATTTAACATAGCTTTCAACCATTGGGCACTAATCTCAGATTTCAAGCATCCATCCATAAGAGAATAAAAGTTATGAATCTGCATTACCGCAGGCTTTTTGTAGTCAGAAGAAACAGGGAAAAATCTGCAATCTGGAATTAGGCCTTGCGCCTGGTCAACGTATCCCAAACCATATTTGGGTTTGGCTAGTCTCATCAAACACATAATTTCTGTCAGCCTTGGATCTTCTCCTTCGAGAGTGGTAAGCTCATGCATCACGAGCAGATGATCAGGGTCTGATTCATGTGGGAAAGGAATATCTGTGCATTTGGGATTTGGGCATGAATTTACAGATGTAGTAGGAGGAGCGATTCCAGTTCTAGGATTATGGTTCGAATGGAGGTTAGATTTGACCAGAGTAAGCAGATTAAGAGGTTCTTGGAAATATGTACATTTGACTTCTAAAGAAGAATAATTTACAAGCTGGGCTAATTCATAAAAAGAATTATGTTTACAAAAAGATGAAGAGGAACAAGCTGTATCTACAATGAAAGGATCTCTGTAATACTTGGATTGTTTGTAGGCTAACTCTATTCTTCTTCGGTTAATAGTAGATCTTCTGGGAAATGAAATAACTACAGAAGAAAATTTTTATGTAATATCAGCGGAGGTAATAGCTTTAGGAGTGAAAGGCTTAGGATTATTTACAACCCAGTGTTCTGGAAATATCAAGTCTTCCCATCAGATGGTCTGATGCTCAATTCTTTGGTTTCTTGCATTAGTGAGAACGACTATACTTGACTTGGAATCTCTGCTGGGTGTATGGCGGATGGCTGGCCAAAGGGTATTAGTATGTCTGAAATAGCCTTTGGTTTGGATGGAAATATTATTTCTCTTTTTCTTCATGTCGAAACCAGTGGTTTGAATCTAGAGTTGTAAAATGTGATCTATGGTTTCGTCAAAGGTATACATAGAGAAATTGGGATAACATTCGAAGTAGACTGGGCCATCGGATAAAGGAGTAACAACCCCACCTATTAAGGAATATGTATACTTGTTGTGTGTCATATCTTTGACAGTGGATAGCACAAAAGTATTTAGGCCTTTATGTGTTAAAGCATTGATTCCGACGCGGATACACCCTAAATGCAAATAATTTTTCTTTAGCCTTTTTGCTTCTGCTTGCAATTCTTTAGGTTTTAACAAAGATATAGTCTGTATATTATCTGAATTCTCCTGGATCTGGCTTACAGACTCTTTAATGCTTATTCTAGTGGCTACTATTAAATGAGAAGCAGAAAGGTCACTATACACTTCTGAGGGAGCTATTTGGGGTAATTCCCATCGGGCTAATGGTTGGGATTCTTCATAAGACAGTTCAACAGAATTCAAAACTATACTAGAACTACTAGCAAACATCTCCCTTAAAGGGTTTTCCTCAGCCTGTGAATCTCTCTCTTCAAGGTCTCGGAAAGAAATAGATTTCCGGGGGGGGTCCATTCTTTTAACGAGTACAAGATTTAGAATACTGACCTCTGAACCAGACGTTACTGGCTTTGATACCAACTTTTTGCAGAGGCTTCTGATCACAAGCTTGCTACAGTGCTTAGTGCTACAGTGTACTACTAAAGCGCACTGCTACAGTGCTGTTGCTACAGTGCCACGTGCTTCGCGCGCTATGCTGCTATCGCTTTCTCTGCTAACTTGGCCTTGCTGTGTCTCTTCAATTATCTCTGACTACTGACACCTGGTGAACCAATGGTGACCCAATGCTGAACCTACTCATAAATTTCACGATCTCGCGGCCCCAACAACGGCTTTCTCGCCTAACAATGGCCTTGGCGTCCCTTCGTTCCTTTGGCGAACTTCCTGCGAACTTTAGATGACAGCTCAAAGAAAGCTTACTACTACAGCAGGCTTAATAGATGCACAGAGTATTCATATTGTAAAATGGCGTACTCATTTTATTTTAGAATGGATATGACTTGTTTACAGAAGAATTTTTACAAAGAGATTTCCTTACAGAGATTGACTATCTTCGCATTTACTAGGCTTTATGCTATTCGCATGGAATAAGAAATACCGGAGTCTACCTGGTGAAGGATAGACTCTGCCTCAGAATCAGACTTAGACACATACAAACTAGTCAACTCTCTATATGATTCAGCCACTTTAGGTTCTCACCAGCGTCAGGCACTGATGCGCAGGCTCCCAAATCACCTAAGGACTTGAGTTCCTCTCGTGATGTAGGAAGGTCAGACTAAACGTCCACAGATGCAGAGCAGGAAAGGCACCTGACACAAACTCTCAAAGACTCGGACTGACTCAAACTCCAAAAAGGTGAATGCCTTGGCAATGAGCCTTACCCTCCTTAAATAGGAAGTGAGGGGGGACAAACATCACTATAGGTCATCCGAGAACTGACTTAAAGGTGCAAGGAATCATAGCTTTTAGGTACTTCCAGGGCAATGTCCGCACAAAGATTCCAATTCGAAAGGTGGATGGAATAATTTCTTTCGGGTAATGCCAAGGTGTTGCCTATTTAGCACACTCCTGTCCGAAAAATATCTTATGGAAAATATTTTTACAATACAAATTGGATGCTTTTGCCAAAGCCGAAGAGAAAATTAAGATACCGACAAAATAAAGTGGATGCTTTTCGTAAAAGCCCACAGGAAATAATATCTACACAGTGGAGGCTTTAATACAGCAAATCCCATGGGAAATCTGGTCACAATTAAGCCCTTGTGACTGGTTCTTACATCAGAAAATAGTGAGGCTAGGGAATCTATCTGTTTTGTATTGCATTGTGTCCCAGGCTTTTGTATAGATCCTGCGGAAAATCATAGGCTTTCCAAGCACAATTTGGTATTGGACTTTGGTTAGTACAAGCCATTCCATGTGCTCTCTCATGTATTCTTCAAGGGAATTATTATATGGAGAGGACTTGTATGTTGACCATTCCCCACTAGCCATTTGTTTAACAGTGTTGTAAATAGGGTGATTGCAGTCAATACTACATTGCTCAATACATGGTTTGCAGAGCTTTTTGCAATATTTGCTAGATGTGATATAGCTCTATGGTAATTATGATTACCATCAGGCAGAAGGAATCATGATTTGGCCATTTGAATGTGAATAAAAAGCACAATTCTCATGACCAGAATGTATTAAATGAATTTAATTTAATTGTTAGGGTTTATATCAAACATTGATATCGTAATCAAATATATTATAATTAAAATTTTTGGAATCATTTGTAAAAAGACACAATCACAAATAAATAATAAAATATATTACAATTAAAATTGTGGAACATATTTAAATTTTTGAAATTTATTAAAAACCAATGCAACCTAAAAAAGTATGCAATACACTATAACCATTAATAAGCAAAAAGACTAGGCATATGCTGAGCATATTCTCTTGGGAATTAATCTAGGCCCTCAATTAAAAAAAAAAGTGAACACATTTTCTTCCATCTAAGATTCATATATATAAACTTATAACGAATGAAATCAACAATATGAAAATAAAATATTTTTTGATATAAAACTCAATAAATAATCCATTAACTTCAACTTCACCCTAGGATATGATAGAAAAAATAAATTCCATCCTATCAAATTGGATTTGAGAAAAAAATAATATTGTTATATATTTTTATATTAATTAAAAATCTTAAAATTTATACTAAATTATATTTAATCTTGATTTCTAGTATTTTCTTACTCATTTATTTTCTAAAATTTTGTATGTGAATTAATTTATATATATATAAAATGTTGTATATCAAACATTTCTAAATAAATATTAAACCTAATTAATAAATCAATAATTGTCCCACTATTAAATGAGAATAATGTAATATTCCAAATGAAAAACAAGCTAAACTAATAATTTTAATATTTGCAGATGGTTTCTTACCACTTCCGATATCTTTCTCAACAGATGGGTATTTTATTTTCATTCATGTTCTGTGTGTATTTTATTCTCATACATGGATGTACGGTAAATTCACGGTTGCTTATTTTCCCTTCATGATATCACTTCTTTATGTCACCATCCCACCATTTGCTCGGGGATTATGTATATTTAATTAATTATTTAAAAGGGGAAATAAACGTAGGTGCAGAGACCATTAAGTTACGTTAAGGTTAAGAATAATCAATATTAATGGAGAAAAGTCGTGATTTATAAATTTGGGTGTTGGGTAAAGTACCCTAAAGTTCCCCAACGATGTAATTTAAACTCATGATGAACATCAAACTCATTGTTGGTGTCTTTTCTTAAATCTCCTTGAGGATGTAACATGTTTTAATTGAAGATGGATTTGTCTGAAAGTCTCGAAAATGGTATAACTAAAGCATGAGATGTTCTTCTAGAAATACAGTTCTCCATCGTTGTTTGTTGCTCTATCGTTGAATTATATGCTTATGCTTATCCTTGTTATATGCTTATGACCATATTTTTATAGTATTTTTATGCTTTTGTACCGAGTAATTTTTCTATTAAGAAGATGAATTATTAATTAAATCCATCGTTTTTATCCTTCAGAAATCATCTTCTCTATTATGTCAATCATCTTCTCTACTATTACCACTTATGAGAGATGGATGTATAGCATATTTTTACTAAATGACACAACTTTAGAGATGAGAAGATGATATTGTTGAGTGATGTAGTAATTACAGATACAGAGTTAAAATTAATATTGATGTGTTTTAAGATGAGAAAGTTGTGTTATCTAGATTAATATTAACATTTTAATTTTAGTATTACATGTTATTGATATTTATTATTATCTAAACTTAGTAATAATGTGTAATCAAAACTTCACAATTTTTTCTATGCTTTAATGATTGTAAGTGTAAGAATATTGAAGATATTGTTGAAAATTTATATGAGAATCTCAATCTAAATTAAAGCCTAATTTGGGGTTTTACATTATGTAAGTGTGGGTACAAAGCATTGATCATTAGTGATTCGAATTGGAAAATAAATATGTAGTTGAGAAAAATATTTGATTTTGATTAGCCATCTTTAATTTTAATAAATTACCACATAATTTTAATAAGTTATAGATTTCATAGAGAAAATGTTGATGGTGCATACTCAAGCTAAGTTAGAGATCTTGAATAAAAGGAAATTGAGATCTATAATATGTCATATAGGTCTCTCTTAGATATTTTTATGAATCTATATAATTGAAGTGTTAAATTTCGTCCCAAATCTAATAATATATTGCAAAGCGTTTATAAAACAACTTAATAGAATCAAAGAGATTATATACATTAATTAGAAATTGATATCATTGAATTTGGGTATAATGATGGTAGAAAATTAGTTTAAAGATTAAATAAATACTTAAATTTGCATCATCTATACTTGAAAATTACTCTATAAAATTATCCTAAAAATTAATAAAAGACATGATAGAATAGAATTTTAAACTTTTCCAAAATCTTGCTAAAAACAAGATAAAATAAAAAAATTTAAAATTAATTTAGTTTTACTCTCTTCATGAGATTTTATGCCTACTTTATGAACTTTTGTACATATTTTATGACATTTTATTATTTTTAATATTATTTTTATATCACAATTTATTAATTATATATTTTTAAATTTTAATTTTAATTTAATTTAATTTCATAAAATTTTATTAGATTATAAATAATTCTATAATAATTATTTATTATTATTTATTTCATTGAAAATTATTTTTTATAATGCTGAATAAGATCATTTAATGAAGAATATAAAAATAAACTATAATTATAATAATCAAAAAATCATAATCAAAAGCAAAAAAAAAATATCGATCGGGGTACGAGTTAGGTAAAGGGGCATCATGGGATTCAGGAAAATGTAATAGTAAGAGTGAACATTAAGGCAGGGGGTGGCATGCCACCCCCACATATGCAAATGCATGCATCATAAAATAGGTAGTAATTTCACTCAGCGAGGGTGACTGGAATGTAGGTTATTGCAAGAGGAGGCAAATTGAATTGGGGCCATAAGTATTTTGAGAGATATGGTGAGGGTATCACAGGTCACCGAGCAGAGGTTGCAAGAATAGGTCATTGTTGCAATGTGGGGAGTGAGAATGATTTTCTTCTTGTCCTCAACCTGCACATACGAATGGCTCGACCTCAACTCTGAAGGGTATGTTTTGGAAGGCTTTGTAATTTACATCATGAATATGGTTATATTTCTCTACAAGTAGAGTGTTTTTTCGAATCATTATGGTCACTCCATCACATTCTAGGATTCATTATGTCATAGGGTCGACAGATGGTCTTAGACCACCTCCGCCATACTTCAGTTCAGAGGATGGTTGTGCCAAATTTGTTTTCATGTCGATATTATTGGCTTAGTTATGTGCATTTTATGTTCAACTAAAAATTGGGGCTCAGGGAATCGAGGGGACATATAAGTTTCCATTCTCAACCATTCTGCGTGGGGGAAAGTTTTTTCCAATCCTTTTCTATTTTGGGTTGAGGGTTTTATATATGCTAGTAACCACAATGATTGTTTGCGACAAAGAAGAGGTTCTCCTTATATTCATACTCGGATTACTAGTGGAAGCCTTATAAAGGGTAATGTGGCTTAGGGGAAATGCCTTTCCTTTTATATCTACAAACATTATGGGGAAACAACCCACCATGGAGGGATGGGTCAAGATGTCATGATCGCAGCTCATCATTATATGGAATGACTTTGGATTTTGTCTATTAAATTTATTCTTCTCCATGGTTGTTTGGTAGATTTTGACATGTACATCTTATTTTAGGCACTTTAAGCGTGTGGTTGAATTCTCTAGTTGAGGAAGCCTACTGATCGTGTTCAAGTGTTGACCAAAGATAACGGGCTAGGCTTCAATGAACTCTTAAAGAAAGTTTTCAACAGGAGGAGAATAAAATATATGGTGTGCTCCAACTATAGGACTAGTTCAGGTACTGGAAGAGGGAGAGGGTGAGGCATGGCCCAATCTGGCTCCAATAGAGGCAAGCGCCATAGGCATACTTCTAGTACGAGCCACGATGTTGCCAATGCTTACCGAAATGGAACTCACTCACAGGCCAAAGAGACTATTTGTGATTGGGAAATTGCAATTCAAATAGAGCTAGTCCTAAATGAGCATTACCTATTAGAAGAATGGGCTGGCATTATTCCAGAACTAACTAATACTCGGGGTTGTCACACCTTATTTTTACAAATCGTGCATGTTTCCTAGTTAATGAAAACATTGTTAGTGAAGGTCTTGATTCTTCCACTGAATAGTAGCCCAGGAATCATAGAGGAGCTACAAGCAATCCACAGGGAATAACAACTGATCTAGTGCCAAATTCAAACAAAAATTCCTACTTGATCTCCATAAGAGTCACAGTCCATGCTTTCCACTAATAGAATAACTAGGAACTATAATGAGGGAACCAACCCCAATATATTCTTCTGATGAATAGACTCCCCTAAATGCATAATATATCTTTTTTTGTTCTATAGAGTGGGGTGATAGACAGTAGATGTTATCAACATAGTTTTTTTTATGTAGCTTTCAAAGACTCACTCAAACAATTTAAATTTTAAGATATTTATAACTCAACCTTATAGTCAACAAACTCAATTTCCCACTGGATAGGTTAAAACCATCTAAATATAGATGCTCATGATATATTTATTTATTGATCTTTAAAAAAAAAAGAAAACACCACATCCATTTACAAACAATTAAAAAAAAACAAAACAAAAAAATTAAAATTTATAAATACAATAATAAAGTATAAATCTATATTAAAATTTCAAACACAATATCAAAATATTATAGATTTTAACCTCCCTCGATCCACCCACCCTTAATATTAATATTTTACAAATATAAAAACAAAGGTACTAATAATAATTCATTCACTTTTCATTATATATATATATATATATATATATATATATATATATTATTATTTTTTTCCTTTTGAAATACTAGGTTAAACCTAACATTAAAAATATTTTTTTAAATAAATTTCTAAAAAATTATATGCAATACTTTGAATTTCAATATATAGTTAACGCAAAATGCTCGGTTAAACTTAACATTAAAAATATTTTTTAAAATAAATTTCTAAAAATTCATATACAATATTTTGAATTTCAATATATAGCTAACGAATACTATACATATAGTTAATGAATTATTTATATATATATATACAAAATGACTTTTTTCATGATTATTTTTCTTGTTAATTTTAATTAAAATTTGACAATATTTTAAAAAATTTGAATTTAAATTGTTTAAGCTCTCTAACTCAAGTGTCCCAGGGTATTTGAGGGTGCTAAATATATTTATCCATTCAAAAATCTATTTAAAAACAAAAAAATATTAAAATTGTATTTTCGGATTTTAATGAATTAGAGTGAAACAAACTATTTCATCTATAAATTAAACTACCTCTATATATTAATTTTTAATAATATTTTTCAAGAATAATAATATTTAATATAATATTTTTTAAATTAAATATTATAAAAATAAAAATAAAAACCAATATAATTACAATGTATAGAAAATGTAGGGATTTTTTTTTGCTGCGTTGTTGTTGTTTATCTTTCTTTTAACTTTACATGATATTTAAATTACATGGAATACATCTTTTTATTCACAAATTTATATATTTAAATAAAAATAAAAAAATATATATTTTTGAAAAGGAAAAACCTACATAGTACATGTATATTTTTATGCTAATTATTTTCTTTAAACTCTTTAATATATATATATATATATATATAAATATAAATTTTAGAAAAAAAAAAAAAAAATATATATATATATATATATATATATATATATAAATTTTAGAAGAAAATAAACTATAAATATAACCTAAAATCAAATATATGAAAATAGTAAATCATTAAATAAAAACTGATTGAGAAATCCGCTAACATCAACTTCACCACTCGACATAATGTAGAGAAGGGATTTCACCCCTTCAAATTATATGGGCAAAGAAACAAATTTGTAGAAAGGGCACACGTTTTAGTTTTTTTAACCTTTGATTGAATTACAAACCTCAATTGAAAATTATTTGAAATCTCACTTTGTTGATTTAAATAGAATTTCTCAACTAAGTTTCTATTGTCAACATTATAAAAAAACACCTCAACTAAAGAAATATCTGAGTGAAGATCTTACTAAAAATAAAAAATGGCCTAAGTTAAATCTAATTTCTCAAATAAGGTTATACGTCAACGTTATAGAAAAATGCCTCATCGAAGGAGAGACGTCAACGCAAGTTCTATGAAATAAATACTTTTACTAAGGAAATAAGTTTATCGAGGCTTTGCTTTAACTTAAAAGCCTCATAATGCAATAAATTTTAACATAAAACAATACATCTAGGAAAAAAAATGTAAAATTCTGAGAAGCTAATACTAAACAACAGTGTAATCACATTAATTATGGAGAATTTAAGAAACCACCAAAGGATATATTAGTTCCAATGCATTGATTTTTATGGATGAAGATGAGGTCTGAGAATAAGCTAGAGAATACATTATCCAACCACAAACAAAATTAAGAGAGCACTAAAAAGAAATGTTGAACAACTTATTATTTAATCTTCAATGCATCCAATTGGGGATCATTTAGGGCATCAAGTTTAGGGCTATAATCAATAAATTTTAACCACGTTGCCTCAATTAAGGTTGTATTCATAGTTTCATTTATACTTTTGTTTATCACTTATATATTTAGTGATATAGGGATATAATCCTATTAATTATTGCAAGGTCTTATTTCCTCTTCATGATACTTACCTCTCCACATGAATGTGGGGCATCATTATTCACATAATCTCATCCTTCCCCTCAACCCCGTCGTTTATGCCGTGTATCTTAATTCTCTTTCCTAGTTACTTCTATGCAATAGGATTAAATTCTATGCAACACTAAAAAACATTTTATCAATGTTTGAGGAAGTATACCCAAGGTGTACCATAAGAGTTGATGAGGTTATCGATACCTTTACCTTTTAGAAAAAAAATTGGATGATTTCCAAGAATGCATTCCTATGATACACAATTATAATACTAAATGTTTAAGAAAACTTGTCATGATACAATACTTGTTGAGATCGCGTAAAAGGTGGTAGCTAATGTGACCAAATATTCCATGCTTAATTCATCCTAATGTGTTAGAAGTATATATTTTGTGAGAAAAATAGAAAATGCATACATATTGGACTAGACATCTTCTTTGCAGCCACAATACTTGTTCCATCAGAAAACTCCTATAATGACTATTGAATCAGGTGTGAAGTACACTTGTTGGTACCTAAATGGATTATCTAATAAATGGAAAGATGGCTTATGGAAAAGGAAGCTACATGAAATATATTATAAAACTCCCATGACCTAAATCAATGGCTTCTTTCCTACATACCTAAACTAGTAAGTAACCTCTCATTAGGATGGTAACACTTATGCATGGATTAAAAGTCGTGAACATTTCTTGTGATGATGCCATATGGTTCAAGGATCTTAAATCACGAACTACAGAAGCTAATGTTGAAGGGACAAAAAGAAGTGGATAACCCAATTCCATTCCTCTTCCTTTATGATATGTTGGTTTTTCATATTTCTTAACCTTATTCTTGATATTACTAGGTAAATTGATTTATCTGAATGGGAAAGTTAAGCTTGTTGTGCTTAAATCCAATTCAGAATATAAAAAAGTGCTTGAGGGTTTATGAGATAAATTACAAGTTAAGCATGAGTTTTTATGTGAATTTCATGAGAAAATTAACATAAATCGAACGTTGAACAACAGAATGTAACATACATAAACATCACCATAAACAGTAACATATCAGAACATGATGAAGTAGTTCACCCCTCCTGGGCTATGTCTCCTGGTCCATCTTCCAATGGTTTGGTCCTCTTTTATTATACTCAAATTTGTGAATACATGAATTTACAGTGCTCCAATGGCTCTGAAACCTATTCTAGTGGCTTCAGAAGACCTATTCCTAGTTTGGATGCCATTCGCTCTACAAATTCCCTAAAATTTGCCATCGATCCTACAGTTTTGCCCCAAATTGTGTTAACTGAGTGCCATTTTGGCTGATTACCGGTGCATTTAGTGGGTGTGCTAATTTTTCCATTGAGGCCTTAATGCCAAAAATTCTGGCCAAATGGGGTCCACATTCCCGGGTGCTACGACTAACACTATATCCCGTCATTCGAGCCTCGAGTCCTCGCACCATGGTCACATTGCTGCCACAACCTTGGAGATAGCCCCTCTTTGCCTGGCCCTCGATCCTGGTAGTGGTCACATGGTAAATTTTAATGGGGGCCTGGGGCTAAGCCCTGGTCCCTTCCCCCAACCACTCCGTTAATCAAATTCAAATAGGCGTTAAGTTCTTATAGTGTTAAGAACTAAATGGATGTTGCCTTGGTAATGACTTGTGTTGGAGACTTTGGAGGTTGTGGGTTTGACCCCACCCACTGTTGCTCAGACCTCACCACAATTTTGTTGGCCCTCGATCTTCCACTTGGTGGCCCCTAGCCATGCCACGTGGCAGCCTATGATTGGCCACCCAAAACCCAATCAAAACGTGCCATATCACACCAATAAACGAATGCCACTTGTCATTGCATGATTCGACGGAAGAGCCCAGTCATATGCACAGTCACCCTGCCACATAGCGATTCCATTCATCCTAACATGTCAGCAGTACGGATTGCTAACTTTGCAGTGCTGCATTTTTTTTCCAAATTCGTCTGTTTTCGAAAATGAGCAGAACATGTTTCTAGGAGCATACGGAGTTTGTTTCATGCGAAATGAGTTGTGCTAGACTCAGAATGATGAGCACTACGCGATCGTTCAAGTTCCACACCGATCCGACAAATTCTAATTTTGAGCCATTTAGGATTCATTTCGATGACAAAACTTGATTTGAAGGGGAAAGTTAGGTTTGCTATGCTTAATCCAATTCAAAATATAAATAATGTGCTTGAGGGTTTATGAGATAAATTGCAAGTTAAGCATGAGTTTTTATGTGAATTTCATGAGTAAATTAACATGAATAAAACGTTGAACAACAACATGTAACAAACATAAACATCACCATAAAAGGTAACATATCAGCACATGATGAAGGAGTTCACCCCTCCTGGGCTACGTCTCCTGGTCCAGCTTCCAATGGCTTGGCCCTCTTTCGTTATACTAAAATTTGTGAATACATGAATTTACAGTGCTCAAATGGCTCTAAAACCTATTCAAATGGCTTCAAAATACCCAAAAATGCATGTATAGTCTCTTCCTACTCCTGAAAAGACCAAAGATTCCACAAGTTATGAGTTTTCCTAGGTTAGATGTTATTCGCCCTACAAATTCCCCAAAATTTGGCACGCATCCTATAATTTCGCCCCAAATTTTGCTAATCGTGCATCATTTTGGAAGATTTCCATTGCATTTAGTGGGTGTGGTGATTTGGCCACTAAGGGCTTATTGCCGAAAAGTGTTGCCACATGGGGGGCCATGTGCCAAGGGGCCGGGACTAACGATCCAACCATACGAGTCGGGACCCTAGTCCTTCGCACCCAGGTTGCATTAGCGCCACCCGTCGTGGGGCTGGCCCCTCTTTGCCTAACCCTTAGACCTGGTAGTGGTCACATGATAAGTTTAATGGGGAGCTGAGGCTAAGCCCTGCTCCCTTCCCCCAATGACTTCGCCAATCAAATTCAAATAGGAGTTAAGATCTTATAGTGTTAAGAACTAAATGGATGGTGTGTTGGTAAAGGCTTATGTTGGAGACTTTGGAGGCTACGAGTTCAAACATGGTTGCTTCTGCTCATACCTCAACATGATTTAGGTGGCCCTTAAGTTGCCACGTGGTGGCCCCTGGCCGTGCCACATGGCAGCCTGTGATTGACCACCCAAACCCTAATCAAAATGTGTCATATCACACCAATACACATATGTCTCTTGTCACCATGTGATTTGATGGAGGAGCCCATTTATATGCACAGTCACCCTGCCACATAGGCATACCAGTCAGCCTGCCACGTCAACAGTACAGTCTACTGACTGTGCAGTGCTACATTTTTTTCACCAAATTCGCCTGTTTTGGAAAACGAATAGAACATGTTTTTGGGAGTAGACAGAGTCTATTTCACGCGAAATGAGTTGCACCAAATTTCGAATGACGAGAACTATACTGTCGTTCAGGTTCCACATTGATCCATCAACTTTTAATTTTGAGACTTTTAGGATCCATTTTGATCATGCCTCCCCACTAAAAAGGAATTTTGGTCTCCAAAAGTCTTATAGACAGAATTCGGACTCATTATAGAAATTCCCCAAACTTTATTTGACTTATCTATAGTCAAAAGAAACACTGTCGCAAAATAGTGATTTATACATGCATCACTTTACAAAATTCCCAACTTTGGGGAAACATGACATGTGCTTTACATATATATTTATAGTAATCATCTGGACAAGTAGTTCATCCATTTGTTACCCAACGAGGTGAATGAACCCTCTACTTGAACTTTTTCTTCTCCTTGATTTGATTATTGGATGGTCACAACTTGCGCCACTTTTTCCTTTATTGCTTCCTCTTTAGGTGCTTACATTTTTTGCTTTCCCTTTTTTTTTTTTTTTGAATTTGTCTACTCCTATATTGATACAAAAATATTTTTACAAAGAGGCAGTGGCCTTGAGAAGTCTAGCCCAAAGATGCGGCATGCTCACATTACATAGTTGAACACTGACCAAAAAGACTTGTTGAAAACCGACCGAAAGAGCTTCTAGGACCATGACCATGACTAGTTCATAGAAACAGAATATGCCAATATCGAAACTGAAGACTCACTAGACGTAATTCAAAGACCAAAACATGTTGATTGGGCACATATAAATAAATAGGGAAGCGCTGCCCAATTCAAAACTGAAATCTGACCCATTAAACAATTGTAACCGTAATTGAGACCCAAAGACACAATCAGAAGAATTCCGCCCATGCAGGGGAAACCGGCAATTTAACTTTAGAAAAAAGGTCTGATTATGAGAACTGTAGAGCATGTAATGACTATAACATAGGAGGGAATTGAGCACCTTCAAGCAACTGATAATCAAAAACCATTGAACGCAGACCTGATTAAGCTTCATGAGAGGTGGAAGGTGACTCTTCAATGATGCAACACACATATTTGTAGGGATCTTCATCCTCAAAGGGATGGCCCTCTTTGCCTAAAGAACCGCCACCAGTAGGGATGCTCGGACCAGCTTGAATGTTCATGTCCTGGGTTGCAGTGCCACCAGGATCCTTACTCTGCTTGTTTTTAATCTGAGAAGCACCATGCTTATCTTCCACCCTCGTCTCTAGAGTGACCCCTGGTGTCACAACAACCAGACCAGAAGTATCCTCTCTAAGCTCAATAGTGGCTGAAGCTATGAAGGGGAAATTACTGAGTGTACAGGGGAACTAAAAATGAGCGGTGTGAGATTGAAAATTATGATAGCGTGTTGCTGAATTATGCTACTCTCAACCCTGTCCATGACCACTCCTAGTAATGGGATAACGGTCAGAGCAGAAGCCCGAGGAATAAGACGAGGAGTCTGAAGTAGAGGAGGAGGGTTGGCAGATAACTCGCCCACGAGAACTTCCCCTCTTGCAGCGCATTCTCTGGCGCAATCTAGGCATAACGAAAAGAGCAGGAGGTGTTGAACAAGCAGCAGTACTGTGAAGGTAGGGGGGACTGAAAGGGGCCTAGCTTCAGCTTGCAAAGGAGCACTGGGAAAGACTGAGGATGAGCGACAACTGAATTTGCAGAATGGGCTTTGTGAAACATGAAATCTCGGTGATAAATCAACACAGCATTCCAGAGCACAACATTTCCCTAGGTTGGTCCAAGAGTGAGGCTCTTCGGCACCAAGGGAACAACATGAGCATAGGGGAGGAGCATGAATGAATTCTTGGAGGGGCGCCATGACAAATGAACTTGCAAGCTGGTGTGAAGGGATGAGCTGCATTAACGCAGCATTGAAGATGTTAGTAGAAGACTTAAAGACTGGCATCATGCAAGGCCAGATGGCGGTGGTAATAAGCCACTCACCAACCCACCAAGCTGCCCACGTACAGAACGCAATGTTACACACCCACATCCAGGAGAGATAGATCTTGTTGCACCAGAAGAGTGCAGTCTTGTTTGAGTTGTGCATCATTAGAACTGCTTAGTGGACCAGAGAAGAATGGAAGCCGCTGATCGATGCCTTGATTAGCCAGTCTGTCTGCTACCTTGTTAGCTATACATTGAATGTGCTTGAAGGTAATGTTGCGGGATGCCCTGAGCCATTCTTCAATTTGTTCCAATCTGCTTAGAAGTCGCCAACTCGAAGCGATATTTGCTGCTGAGGTGCCTGAGTGAATCCGAATATCTGCCTCTATTAAGATTTGAGAATCCCATTCTACCCCTAGAGGGAAAAGATTTTCTATTTCTACTATACAAATGCCCTTCCATAAGCCTTCAAGTTCAGTAGCGTTGTTGGTGTCTCTTCCAAGCGAACCATGATATATGTGCAAAGCAGAGCCTACAACATCTCTGAAAATACCACCGTAACTAGCAAGCCCAGGATTGTCCTTAGCAACTCCGTCGAAGTTCAGTTTGTAAGAGTGGGTGGTAGGAGGAGACCAGAATTGGGGAGAATCAGTATGGATGGAGGAGCTGGGCTTGACTTGAGCTAAAAATGTGAGGTCCAGGTTCCAGTTTTTCAGAATGAGGCATTCCTGGGGTGAAGCTGGTAAATCCGAGTCTTTCCAGTCTCTTAGAGCTAGAATTTCTTGAAGGTTTTGTTTGAGAAGTAGCCACAGGGTGTCAAGGGGTGTACTGTGATTTTTAAAGACCCTGTTATTTCTCTCCTTCGAGATGATCCAATAGACAAAGCCCGGTAAGAGGTTCTAGAGGGAATTGAGTAGTATACTTTGGAAAGGATGTCGAGGCCAGTTCCTGATGGGGTTTAAAATATCTCACACACATCTACCCATTCTTCTGTTGCATTGTGCAGTTATCTCCCAAAATTGTGCTGCTAATGGGCAGGTGTCCAAGAGATGCAAGATGGTCTCTTTTTGAAGATTGCAATCGGGACTTCTCGAAGGCCCAGTAAATCCTCGTGTTTGTAGATTGTCCCAAGTGAGGATCCATTGTTTTCTTAGTAGCCAAAGGAAAGTAGAGACCATAGGCCAGATGCTTGGTTGTCAAACCTGATCCCATAGCTGATCCTTTATCATCTGTGTGGGTTGATAGAGAAGTTGGTATGCTTCCTTGGTAGCGAACATACCTTTGGATGTATATCCCCATTGCACTTTGTCCTTCTGATCAGAGATTTTAATTTTCCTGAGATTGAGCTCTTGATCAATCTCTTCATAAGTTTCCTCCTGCCAGTTAGCCTACCAGGTGCCAGCTGATCTCCAAAGTTGAAAACCTTGATGGGCTTGCTATTGCCAAAACTGATGGACTTGGATTTGATCATTGTGCTGCATAGTATCTTGCCACTTGGGTTTCGGAAGAGAGAGGCAAGTTTGGGAAGTTGTTTCAAAGAGTCCTCCCAAAATCTTGCTATGGTACCCGAATGGATTTCCCATAAGCTATGTTCTTGAATAAAGGCACTATGTTGCTTGGCCACATTCCAAATCAATGAGCCAGGGGTTGTTGTGCTGATGCGGATGAGATCCTCCAGTGGACTACCTAGAACATATTTGGCCTGCCAAAGATGTGCCCAAGGAATGTGCGGTTTGGAGATCCAGTTCCACCAGATGCGGGTGCCCATGGTGTTATTGTTGTGGAGGGGATCCCTTAGACCAAGCCCACCAGCTGACTTCGGAAGACAAACATCAGTCCATTTGACAAGAGCCCATTTTCTGTTGAGGCCTGAAGAACCCTAAAGAAAGTTTCTTTGAAGATTGCAAATTTTTTAAGAACCCATTTAGGGGCCACCAATATAGAAAATAAGTACAGAGGCATGGCTTAGAGAAAGGATTTGATTAGGATAAACCTGCTAGCAATGTTGAGTGAGCGGTAGGTCCAAGAAGAGAGCCTGGTTTCTAAATTGTCAAGGAGAGATTTCCAGGAAGCATGTTTGATGGCTAAGTCAAATAGGGGAGCTCCAAGATATTTCGAAGGAAGCACAGCTATCAGGAAGCCAAAAATCCTGGCTATATTTCTCTGAGTGAGAATGGGAGTGTGGAAGAAGAAGAGCTGGGATTTGGAAGCAATGATGGTGGTGCCAAAAGCTGTTGAGAAGAGATTGAACAGGGACTTGAAAGCAGAGGCCTCTTGAACTGACGGATGGCCGAAAAGCATATTGTCATCGACAAACTGTTGGTGAGAGATGGGGGGTTGACCATGAAGAGAAATGCCCTTTAAGGAGTGTGAAGAGATAGCAGAATGAAGAAGGCGACTAAGGCCTTTGGCCATGAGAACAAAAAGGAACAGAGAGAGAGGGTCGCCTTGATGAATACCCTGGGAGGGATGAAATGGCGAGGAAGGAGAACCATTAAGAAGGATGGAGAAACAGGGGGAGGAGATAAGATTCATAAGCCAACGTGTCCAAGTAGCACAGAAGCCCAATGCTAATACCATTTGATTAATATAGGTCCAGCTGAGTTTATCGAAAGCTTTATAAAGATCTAACTTGAGAATCATACCTGGCTTTTTTAGAATCTTGAGTGAATGGATCACTTCATGTGAGAGAATGATATCGTCCAGAATCTGGCACCCTTCTACATAGCTTGTCTACTCTAGTGAAATGAGGAGAGGGAGAAGAGGATTGAGCCTATTTGCCAGGACTTTAGATATGAGTTTGTAGATTACATTGCAGAGTGCAATGGGCCTATATTTATCAGGTGTATTGGATTCTTCCACTTTAGGTACTAGTGCTATGAAGGTCGTGTTAAGGGAAGGAAGGATCCAATGCATCAATCATGATTCTTCCACAAGCTCCCAGCCCTCTATTTTGATATGCTCCCAGAAAGCATGAAAGAAATTCGCTGTGAAGCCATCGGGGCCAGGCGCTTTGCCATCCTTAAGTTGGGCCATAATGTCCTCCACTTCCTGCATAGAGATAGGCTGGAGAAGCATATTGTTGTGGTCCACCGTAATTGGAATATGCTGTGTAATAGATCGAATGGCCTGATTTCTGCAGCCTGGAGGCTCCCGAAGAATGTCCTAAAAGTACTCTTTGAATTCCTGTTCCACTTCTTCATGCACCTCCAATCGCTCCCCTTGCCGATTATTAATGGAGGTGATGTTATTGTGCATTCTAATTTGAATAGTAGACCTGTGAAAATTTTTGGTATTTTTCTCCCCATCCTTAAGCCATCTGACCCTGGATTTTTGATGCCACAGGGTCTCTTCTTGTTGCCTTCATGCTTCAATATTGGTTAAGAGGGCCTTCTCCTCTTGCGCATAGTCTTCCGTTCTTCCCTCAGAGATAATACACTGTTGCAATGTATTCATTTGCTGCTCCAGCGCTTTCTGATGGTAAAAAATGTTACCAAACTTAGTGCGATTCCATGATTTGAGAGCTTGTTTGAGGTGTTTTAATTTTTGTTGAAACTGGAACATCTTGGCTCCTTCAGGAGGAGTGAAGGATTTCCAGGCATCGTTAACTACGTCTTTGAAGTTAGGATGTGAAAACTAAAATGATTCGAAGCGAAAAGGTCTATTACACCTAGAGCCCGGATGCGACCACTGTAGCATTATGGGCCAGTGATCAGAGCCCACTTGAGGCATGATAGAGGCATGAAAGTCCCCACCCAGATGAATGGCATTATCCGACATAAGGAATCGATCCAGCTTGGAGGCTATATGTTGTGGTCCCCTTCTTTTATTGGTCCATGTATACATATCATTAAAAGTATGTAGATCCATTAACTGATTTCTGTGGATGAAGTCTTTGAAGTCAATGATATCTCCTTCCAGCCTCGATCTTCCTCCTGATTTTTCCTCCAACGCTGTGATGATGTTGAAGTCACTACCACAAACCCAAAGTGGAAAGCTCCTAACAGAGTTGAGAGCTATGAGAGTGTCTAGCAGATCCAACTTCTTTTGTAAATCTTATGGGAAATACACATTAGAGAGATGACCATGGATATTGGTCCCGATTAGGTGAAAAGTTGTCTGAATAAAGTAGTGTGAGGCGTGAAATCATGAAGGGAGAGAACTTGAGGGTACCAAATGATTGCTAGCCCTCCTGAATCCCCTGAAGCAACTACTGAGACTGAACGACATCCAGGCCAAACTTTATTTAGGATCTTTTCCAGTGCAATGCTATTGCATTTTGTTTCTTGTAGATAGACAAATGAAGGCTTATCTTGCTAGATCATGTTTTTTAAAATTCTGTGTTTTGCAGGGACGTTAAGGCCTCTCACGTTCCATGAGATGAGCTTCATGAGGAACAGTGGGGAAGAGATTTGAAAAACTTGGTTAGCTTGGGGAATCTACCAAATTCCACCAGCATTTCTCCAATAATAATGGTCCTCTGCAAATCTGTTTTATGCCCACCTTTCTTCGATTCTTTTAGTATTTTTTTTCCATCCCAAGGACTGCCTGCCTGAATACCAAGACATTTGTTATGCTATGCTTTGGCTAAAACTACTTCAAGACTTTCGATTTTCCGGGGGGGTATAGCACTAAATTCTTTCTGTCAACATGCTGCTTCCAGGATGAGAATGTCCAGATCTCCCAAATCTGTACTCTCTCATTCCTCATCCATGTGTATCGGTATGTTATATTCTTCCTTGTTTGGATTTTGATGGATACTGAGAGCTAGAGTTGCATCTATCTCCATGTTGGATGTTTGAAGGGCTGTATCTTGATCTTTATTATCAGAGGAGGTAGAGGCGGGGATGATGGTGAGATCGGAGGCTGAGAGCAGAGCTGAAGATTTTGGAAGAGGGGGGGAAGAAGTAGGAGGTGGATCTGAAGAAGAAGGGATAGAAAGGTGATCCTCCAAGTTATT
The DNA here is from genome assembly GCA_031772625.1 of Pinus tabuliformis. Classification (NCBI taxonomy): domain Eukaryota; kingdom Viridiplantae; phylum Streptophyta; class Pinopsida; order Pinales; family Pinaceae; genus Pinus; species Pinus tabuliformis. Next base: position 451,637,791 of record CM062806.1, read on the forward strand.
TTGAGAAGTCAAGATTTCGAGGTTGTCCATATTTTAGGTTTCTTGAGATTATCTGGGGCGACTGGAGATTTCTTGGCATGCTTTCTTCGACTGCTGACTTTTGTGAATCCCTCGGCATCTTTTCTAGTCTCAGTGACAGGGGCTCTATACTGAAGATTCAGTGGGCAATCCCTGAATAGGTGTCCATGTTCATGGCATTTCCTGCAATGAAATGGAACATGCTCATAGTTTATTGTTTTAACCCATTCAAAATCATCATGAAATAGACTTACTGAGTCTGTGAGTGCTTTTGCTAGATGCATGTGTACACAGATCTTGGCATAGGAGGTGTATCTTCGGTGTTTAGTCTCCTCAGCGACTTTGATAAAAACCCCTAGGCCATTGCCTATGTCCTTTAAGGTCTCCTCGTCCCATTATTCTAGGGGAAGAGAGTACATACGGATCCATACTGGAGCCTAGTTGAAATCTTCTTTGTCTGGATTAAATCTCTCTATCCAGTCACGGAGGTACATGCTTGCAGAGTTGAAGAAGTACAGGCCTCCCTCAAAGATACGATTTCTGTCCTCCAGATAGTTGAAAATAGCAGTGAAGAAGCCTTTAGGACCAAGCTGCAGGGTAACTTGTCCTTTAGGCTTCCATTTGGAAGCGATCCATCCTTGCAAGACCTTTTCAATAGGCCAGAGTCCTAAGAACTTGCCTATAACGGCATGATCCCTCATATATTGGATTTGGCCGTTGATTCGGTGACTGGGGAGATCTATTTTGCTTCTTTCTCAAGTATTGGGGATGCATGTAGCAGAGGATGCCTTTGGTAGTGACGTGAAGTCATTCTAGTCTATGCCTTTGTCTTTAGCACCCGCGAAGCCTGTAGCGGTGTTGCCAGCATTGTCGATAGCGGGATCGATAACATGGGCGGCCAATGGGGTGGAGCCGGGATTGGTATTTGTGTCTGCGCTTGCAGAGTTGTCAGAAGAGGAACCACTGGGGGGAGGGGGGGGCATGCCCACCCCTCCAGAGGGTGGATTCATGGAGAAATAGTCAGTAGAGAAGCCCGAGGTGCCCAGCTTAGATACAATGTGCATAGAGGATTAGGGCATCAGAGTTTGCTCAGGAACCCTAGTAGGAGCAGCATCACCCTGAGAGGCATTCCATCATCCATCAAATAACTTAAATAATTTCACTTTCCCTTCTTAGGATGAAGTTGCAGATGCAATTTCCAGCACTTCTTGACCCAATGGCCACTGATATTACAATGGGTGCAGAAATTTTTTTGCTTGCTGTTTGATGAGATTGTCTTTAAACTTACAAGAGATTCTTTCTTCTCTGTTTCATTCCCACATTCAAGCAACTCTTTCTTTTGCTGGCACTTCTTCACACTATGGTTAGGTGAATGACATAAAGTGCATGGAACCATATTCCATAAAAATTTATTCAATTGATCATGTGGCTCAAAATGAAAGAAACTATTTGAGTGAGGCTTATACATTCCCTTATTATCCTTTGAACCATGCTTCTTAAGCAAGGAACTTGAATGGTGAGAAGAACTTGTCTTAGTCTCTTCTTCAACTTTCTCATCTCTCTTTGGAGAGGTCTTGCATTTCATGCCCTCGTTTTTCTTTGGAAACCAAGCTAGTACTAATTCTAGTTGCAAATTCCAACAATTTGCCTCATCATGTCCTTTATTATGACAAAAAGAACATGATACCCAAGAGCTATCACTGGAAGACCATTATTGCTTTTCAAAATAGCCCAAATATTCATACCAAGGTCTCTCTTTTTCCTCAATTGGATGAATAATGCCCTGATTGTTCACTCCAAGGCCTCCTCCCTTGTAAACCATATTGGACAAGAGGTTTGTTCCTATGCCTTTTCTATGCTTCTCAAAGGTTGAAAAAGAGCTTAAATCAACATTTTCATGTAAAGAACCTGCATTTAAATACTTACCATTTTCCACATATTTCAATTGAAGGACAAACATGCTCTCAAACTCTTTCCTAACTGTTGAGGTGTTTTATTGGAATCTTGGTCTTTCTTCTTTCATCTCCTTGGACTTTGGCGCTGATAGAACCTCATCCTCATAATCATGCAAACAAAAGGTGCAGACTTGGCCGTCTTCCTTCTCTGAGGGGATTTCTACACTAGCCTCTTGTGGGTACTCATCGAACAATTCCTCCTTCTTATTTGCACTAGATGAAGTGGTGGAGGATGCTTCAAGGAAACCTCCTTGTGTTCGTGGTACATAGGAGGTGTCCTCCATTTGAGAAAAATCACATATACATGTATCCTCTTGAAAAGAGTCATAGGTTTCATTCTTACCATGTCCACAAGCTTGCTTAGAATTGGAGGGACTCTTTGCTGCTTTGGTAGTAGAACATTCATCACTCTATTCCTCCATAAAATTCTACAAAATAAGGCACATCTTTTTCTTCTCTTCCTCGAAAACTTCAAGTATTCTTTTGAGCTCCATGTTCTCTTGTTGGATAAATGCAATAATGTGCTCCGAATCTTGGTGACATCATGCTATGAACTCATACCCATTCTTACTGAAGTCTCAGGTACAATAGGAGGTGAAATTTGTGGTGGATATTGTGGCAACTATGCCCTCCTTCTCCTCGCTACAATTTGAGAACATGCACCCACAATCTTGCCTTCTCCTCTCATGAGCTTCAACCTTGTAAGAATTTAAACACTTGCAAAATAATTAAATCCTCCTTGCAAAAGTAAACCAATATCTTTGATACAAAACTTGAGCTGAATGGGAAAGTTAAGTTTGTTGTGCTTATATCCAATTCAGAAAATGGACAAAGTGCTAAAGGGTTTATGAGATAAATTGCAAGTTAAGCATGATTTTTTATGTGTTTTTATGGGAATTTCATGAGAAAATTAACGTAAATAAAACAATGAACAATAGCATGTAACATACATAAAAATCACCATAAACAGTAATACATCAGCACATGATGAAGGAGTTCACCCTTCCTGGGCTATGTCTCTTGGTCCAACTTCCAATGGCTTGGCCTTCTTTCATTATACTCAAATTAGTGAATACATTAATTTACAATGCTCCAGTGGTACTAAAACCTATTCCAATGGCTTCAGAAGACCCAAAAATGCATGTCTAGTGTCTTCCTACTCCTAAAAAGAACAAAAATGGCACAAGTTATGAGTTTTCCTAGCTTGGATGTTATTCTCTCTACAAATTCCTCAATATTCGGCACCAGTCCTACAATTTCTCCTCAAATTGTGCTAAACGAGTGCCATTTTGGTGGATTCCTGATGCATTCAGTGGGAACGCTAATTTCGCCATTAAGGCCTTAATGCCAAAAATTTTGGTCACATGGGGGGCCATGTGCCTGGGGGCTAGGACTAACCGTTTGCCCTCGCCGCCCGAGCCCCCAGTGCTCCCCACCCTGGTCACATTTCCACCACACGTCCTAGGGTTGGACCCTCTCCACCTAGCCCTCGTTCGTGGTAGTGGTCACATGGTAACGTTTAATGGGGGCTTGGGGCTAAGACCTACTCCCTTCCCCCAACCACTCTGCCAATCAAATTCAAATAGGCATTAAGTTCTTATAGTGTTAAGAACCAAATCAATGGCATGTTGGTAAAGAATTGTGTTGGAGACTTTGGAGGTCAAGGGTTTTACCCCGCCTACTGTTGCTCAGACTTCAACACAATTTTGATGGCGCTTGGGCTACCAAGTGGTAGTCCCTAGCTATGCCACATGGCAACCTTTGATTGGCCACCCAAAACCCATTCAAAACATTCTACATCACACCAATAAATGGATTCCACTTGTCACCATGTGATTTGATAGATGAGAGTAGTCATATGCACAGTCACCCTACCATGTAGGCATCCTATTCAGCCTGCCACATCAGCATTACAGATTGTTGACTGTGCAGTGCTGCATTTTTTTGCCAAATTCGACAGTTTTAGAAAAATATCAGAACATGTTTATGGGAGCATACAGAGTTTGTTTCATGCGAAATGAGTTGTGGTGGATTTAGAATGACGAGAACTACATGGTATTTTAGGTTCCACACAGATCCAATAACTTTGAATTGTGAGCGTTTTAGGATCCATCAAAAGCAACGAAGTAGTACCCCATCATAATTTTTATGGAAAATAATGTTATTTATAAAATTAAAGGAACTTACTTAAGCCTTAATTCTCTTATTTTCTTTGCATCAAGATTAGGGAGACTTGTACCATCGATTAGGAAAAATATCATATCAACATACAATGAATTTTGTCTATCAAGCAAGCCTAAAACTTCATTTTGCAATAAATTTACTTCATGATTAGAACAAGGTTCCTAATAAGGTGAATTAAAAAATTTAGTGGAAAGTTTACAGAGATGTTGACCCTTGAAAATATATTTAGGTTTTAGTTCAATATCATACTCTTGAAAGGTCATCATCCAATGTGCCCTTTTCTCGCCTAACTCGTTTTGTTCTAATAGATTCCTGACTATTGGCAGGGAACAATAACTTTAGTTTTGGATTTTAGAATGTAGGTATTGAGGTGTTTTACTACCTTAAAGACAACAAATGTTTGTTTTTCCACTACAAAGTAATTCAGTTCTATTCCCTTGAGGCTAGATCTCATGAAAGAATAGGAATTTCCTGACCAAGATCATTTCTCTTTGTAAGTACAACAACATATGCAATATAAGAAGAAATAAAATCTTGGGAGAAATATGGGCTCATTAATGCAAGAGCTTCATGTTAGGTGTGGAGCCTGATTATCTTCTTTGTCCAAAGGTATCACCGCATTGGACCCCAGTTCATAATGTGGCGGAAACATCGCTCGTTTATGCTCCTCACCAGGGGGGTCGAGTGGTGCGATGATGATTCTTTAGAGACCCCCCAGTGGGGATTTGGGGCAATGCCCCCAAGGCTAAAAATAGATATAAAATTTGCTTGTAAAATGTTGTAATATCATAGTCAATCTGGGTCATTCATTACGCAGAAATTTGACACTAGAAGTTATGTTTAATTTAGGGTTTTTTGCCCTAGAAGGCAACCCCTCACTATATATGATGGAATTGTATTGCGGCTATGTAGATGTGTATTCTGAGTGACAAAGAGAGAGGAGATTGTGTGAGAGTGAAGACGAAATTACAACAGATCTTCTCTAGGTTGTGTCTCTTCATTTTGTTGGATAATATAAAATGAAGGACTGGCTATTTCTCTGTGGACGTAACCCAAATTGGGTGAACCACACATATTTTTGTCTCTCTTTTTTATGCATTTTACGTGTTTATATTTATGCAATATTTTATGTGTTCCATTGCTCTATAATATATAATTTTATAACAACTACTATTAGAGTCAAAGGTCTACTTGGCTAATAAATGCATAGGAGAGAAGGGTTCCTAATTCGAGTGGGACCTATGGCAAAAGATGGTAGGTTTAGGGTCGAAAAAGTTAATGACCATAACTACCCGCTATGGAAGATGCAGATGGAAGATTACTTGTATAAAAAATATTTGTACCTACCATTGAGAGGAAAGACAAAGAAGCTGATCAGTATGACAAAGATAGAATGGGATATTCTTGACAGAAAGGCACTTGGAACAATGAGGCTATGCCTAGCGGCATTGGCGGCCTTTAATATTTCAAAGGAAATGACAATAGATGGTTTAATGTTGGCATTGGCCAATCTATATGAAAAAACCTCAAACTCAAATAAGGTATTTCTTATGGAGCATTTATTTAATATGAATATGTGAGAAGGTGGATCTGTTGTTGATCATTTAAATGAATTTAATATAGTTACCAGTCAGTTAAGTTGTGGAGGGGTAACTTTTTATGATGAAGTTAGGGCTCTGTTATTTCTATGCTCATTGCTAGAAAATTGGAATGTTTTAGTGATGGCCATTAGTAATTCTACCTTTGGATCTAGTACCTTAAAGTTTGATGATGTTGACGGTGCAATCCTTAGCGAGGAAATGCGATGGAAAATCTCTAGAGAGACATTAGGTAATGCTTTGATTGTAGAGACTAGGGGAAGAAAAATGGAAAGAGGAAAGAGCCCAGGATATCGCAGTAAGATACAGAAAGGTATATCCATGTACAAATTGGGGATAGTGTGCTATAAATGCGGGAAGAAAGTACACCTGAAGAAATATTGCAAGTCTCAGAAGTGAAAAGAAGGAGATGTGCAACAAGAAAACAATGATGAAGTGAACGTGACAGGTGATGTGCTGCAATATTCTTTGAGTATTTCATTAGAAAATATTATTGATTCTTGGGTGGTAGATTCAAGGGCCTCATTCCATGCCACATCTAATAAGAAACATTTTCATGATTATGTTCAAGGAGATTTTGGACAGGTTCGGTTGGGTGATGATAAACCCTATAAAATCATTGGAATGGGTACATTTTTCATAAAACAGCATAACGGAAATCAATGGATGTTGAAGGAGGTAAGGCATGTTCCAGATATGAAGAAAAAACTAATTTCAACAAGGAAGTTGGGAGGTGAAGGCTATGTAACTACTTTTACAGATAAAACTTGGAAGGTCACTTAAGGAGACCTGGTAATAACAAAAGGATAAAATGTTGGTACATTGTATTTTTGCAATGGGATTTCTAATTCTGTTAATGCTTTAACCTCTACAGGAGTAGATATAGAATTATGGAATCATAGGCTTGGGCACATGAGTGAGAAGGGGATGCATATTCTTCACTCAAGAAATTTGCTGTGAGGTTTGAAGCATGTTGATTTGGAATTCGGTGAGAATTGTGATTATGTAAAATAGAAGAGAGTCAAATTTCTCAGAGTTGGGAAAGAAAAGAAGAGTGAAAATTTAGAGCGTGTGCAAACATATGTATGCGGACCTTCTGAGGTGTTATCTCTCAGTGGCTGTCATTATTACGTTACTTTTATTGATGATGCAACCAAAAAAACCTAGATTTGTTGTATTCGAAATAAATCTCATGTATTTAATACATTTAGGAAATGGAAAGCTTTGGTTGAAAATAAGATAAGAAAAAGGTTGAAGAGTCTCAGATCAGAAAATGGAGGTGAATATTGCAGCACAAAGTTTAATAGGTACTATTCATAGAATGGAATTCACAAAGAGAAGACATTTCTAGGAAAGCCACAAGAAAATGGTGTGTCAGAAAGGATGAACAGGACAATCATGGAGCATGCAAGATGCATGATATAGCATGCAGGATTGCCTTTACAATTTTGGGAAGATGTTGTAGATATTGTTGTTTATCTAATAAACAAAGGGCCTTCAAGTTCCTTGGATGGTGGTATTCCAGAGGAGGCATGGATAAGTAAAAAGGTAAACTACTCTTTTTTAAAGAATTCTAGTTGTGAAGCCTTTGTCCACATTTATAAAGAAAATAGAATAAAACTTGAGGTAAAATCAAAAGAAATGTGCCTTTATTGGATATGATGTTAATGATTTTAGGTATTACTTTTATGATTATGAAAAATAGAAAATCATTAGGAGCGGAGATGTCATATTCAATGAAAAGGTCTTTTTATAAGGATCATATGTAAGAAAAGAAACAACAATAAGAAAACAGAGAATACACAATGCTTGATGAGATTGGAGAAAAGGTGAAGGTGCTTGAAAATCATAATGATCAACAGCCATAGCAACAACAAACAACCACAATAGCAACAAGTACCTCAAACAATAGAAAGTGGTGTTAGAAGATCTAACAGGATAAGTAGACCCACTGAATGATACTATCCTTCATTATATTATGTATTGTTGACTGATTCTAGTGAACAAGAATGTTATGAAAAAATAGTGCAGGTAGAAACCAAGAAGAAGTGGGAGCAAGCCATGAAAGAAGAGATGGACTCCTTAGTACATAACCATACTTGGGACTTAGTCAGGTTTCCTGTAGATAAAACAACATTGTATAATAAATGGTTTTACAGGTTGAATGAGGAAGATGGAGGTAGAAAAAGGTATGAAGCTAGACTTTTGGTGAAGGGGTTTTCACAGAAAAAGGGTATAGACATTGATAAGATATCTTCTCCTACTCTTAAAATGACTTCAATCAGAACTATTTTAAGTCTAGTAGTAGCTGAAGGTTTTCATCTTGAGCAGTTAGATGTAAATACAAAATTTCTCCATGGGGATTTGGAGGAAGATATATATATATATATATATATATATATATGTAGCAGCCGCAAGAATATGAAGTAAAAGGGAAGGATCAACTAGCGTGCAGGTTGAAGAAGAGCTTGTATGGCTTAAAAGAGGCTCCAAGCCAGTGGTATCTAAAAATTAACAGGTTTATGTCTGAACAAGGTTATACTAGATGTCACTCTGATCACTTTGTTTATCTCAAAAGGAAAAATGAGGGGAGCTATATTATATTATTTTTCTATGTAGATGACATACCTGTTGCAGGTTCTAACATGGAGGAAATAAATGTCCTCAAAATAAAATTGGCAAATTCATTTGCAATGAAGAATTTGGGTGCTGCAAAACAAATCCTTGGTATGAGAATAACTAGAGACAAGAAGAATAAAAAACTAACATTGTCTCAGAGTGAGTACATACAAAAGGTGTTGAAAAGATTTAATATGCAGAATGCAAAACCAGTTAGTATACCTTTGGCCAACCATTTCAAACTAAGTAAGGAGGTTTGTCCCAAGACTTACGAATAAATGGCTTTATATGTCTAAAGTTCCATATGCATCAGCAGTTGGAAGCTTAATGTATGCTATGGTCTGCACAAGGCCTGATATTTCACATGCAGTGGGAGTTGTAAGAAGGTACATGAAAAATCGACGAAAAGAACATTGGATGGCAGTGAATTGGATTCTCAGGTATTTGAGAGGTACCACAAATCAAGAATTATGCTTTGGTGGTTCAAACATTGCTCTACAGGGATATGTTAATGTAGATATGGTGAGCTATAGAGATAATAGGTGGAGCACCACAGGGTATTTATTTACTATAGGTGGAACAACTGTCAGTTGGGATTTAACATTTCAAAGTGTTTTTTCACTCTCAACGACGGAATCAAAGTATGTTGCTCCTACAGAGGCTAGTAAAGAAACGATTTGGTTACAAAGGTTTCTAGATGAATTGGGTAAGAAGTAGAAGTTTGGTAGGTTATACAGTGACAGCCATAGTTCCATACATCTTCCAAAGAGCTCTGCATTTCATTCCAAGACTAAACATATTTATCTCAAGTACCATTTCATACAATCAGTGTTGGAAGATGGACAGTTGAAGCTAGAAAAGATACACACGAGCCATAATCCTACATATATGTTAACAAAAGTTGTAACCAGGGAGAAACTGAGATTCTATTCAGTTTCAATTGGTCTTAAAGTATGATGATGAAGATGAGAAACAACCAGGTCCAAAGTGGAGTCATTGTCCCATAAATGAAGCAATGGTGGAGTTGCTATAATCAGTCTCCAAGTGGGATATTGTTGGGTGTGGAACCTAATTATATTCTTTGTTCAAAGGTATCGTCGTATTAGACCCTAATTCATAATGTGGCATCAACACCGCCCATTTATGCGTGCCACCGAGGGGTGCAGGGGGTCGGGGCGACACCTCCAAAGCCAAAAATAGATGTAAAATTTCCTTGTAAAATGTTGAAATTTCGTAGTCAATATGCGTTGTTCAATTTGGGTATAAGTTGCGTTTAATTTAGGGTTTCTTTCCCTAGAAGGAAACCCCTCATTATATATGAGGGAATTATATTGTGGCTATGTAGATGTGTATTATTGGCAAGAAAGAGAGAGGATATTGTGTGAGAGAGAAGAGGGAATTATAGCGGATCTACTGTAGGTTGTATCTATTCATTTTTCTTGATAATATAAAAGGAAGGACTGGTTGTTTCTATGCGGATGTAGCCCAAATTGGGTGAACCACATATATTTGTGTCTCCCTTATGAATTTTCTATGTTTATATTTCTGCAATAATTTTTCTTTGTTCCATTTCTCTGGAATATATAATTTTCTAACACTTCAGGGATAGCTTTCTTAATTCTACATAAGGCACGTTTTTTGTAGTATCCACATTTAAAGTGGGATTTCTTTTTCAGCAAGTCTTGAGGTGATATAACAATTTCACAAAAACTAGGGATACATTGCCTAACAAAATTGAATTTTCCAAGAAAGGATTGAATATAATTTTTAGAAGTGGGAGGTGAAAAACTATTGATGGCTTGAGTTCTTTCAGGATTAATAATTATCTCATTTTTGGAAACAATGCATCCAAGCAGTTTTCCCCGAGTTTCCACAAAAATAGAATTCCTCGGGTTTAGGGAAATACCAATTTTTTTGCACCTTTCAAATACATTTCTAAGGTGTGATAAGTACTCGTATATCCTTTTGGAATAAACACCAAAATTGTCTAAATATATGATAATAGACTCATTGATTAAGCCATGAAAGACAATTTCATTTTCCCTTTGGAAGGTTTCCCTAATGTTGATCAAACCAAAAGACTTCTTCCTATAGGTGACAGTTCCCCATGGATTTATAGAGGAAGTTATTAGTTCATCAGTGGGAAATACCATAACTTGGTTGTAACCTGAAAAACCATCTAAAAGGGACAATATTTCAAAGCCAAAATCCCGTTGTAGAATTTGCACTATTGGAGGAGCTAGGTAATCGTCCTTATTAGAAGTGTTTTTTATATTTCTGAAGTAAACATAAAGAAGAATGTATTTTTTATTTTTCCTAAGCGGAAATATGTTTGCAACCCATTGTGTATGGTGAAAAGGGAAGATTATTTTAGCTAATAAAATCTTACTACATTAAGCTTTGAGAGTAGGTTCGAGATTGGGTTGTACTTTCCTTAACTTTTGTTGAAAGGGATTACTTTTTTTTTTTATGGGTGTCATGTGTTGCATTATATTAGGGTAAAAGTTCTTAAGGACATTATTCCAAGTGAATACATCCTTGTATTCCTTGAAAAAATAAATGGAATCATGGTTTTCTTTAGAAGTATAGTTTGTTCCCAAGCTTATGTTCTGCAGATTTGTTTCAGTCACCAAGTTAATGACTTCATATTTCGTAGAAGAGTTATTAGTTTTCCTGTTGACAACTCATTTAAACTTATCATGTAAATAATAAACATTTTTAACCATACACCAAGTTTAGTGGTTGATCAGGGGATTACTAAAGTGCTCAAAAGTGCTGCAAACCAAAGCCAAAGCGTAGAGATCACCAACGTGAATCCAAAATAACTTGAGTCCCTCAAAACCAATATCGTATACTCTGGATATCACGTTATGATTGTTTTTGCAAACATGTAAAAAATTTGCAGGTTGGATGCACGACTACTAGCTGGGCAGTCTATACGTTGACTCGACAAGGTGATAGGGCAAGCTAACTGTAACTCCTAAGCCAATAGAAGGCTGCCAAGTGGCCTCACGTGATTGGATGATTTTTGGGCGCATTTGATTGGTGGTTGGAGTTTTTAAGTGGCCCAATGGTTGGGTGGCACGTGCCCCAATCACAGGCTGCCATGTGGCACCCTGGTACTGAGCAAAAATTTGGTTAATTCCAAACTTCCACCGACCAGATTCAAACATACGACCTCAGAACAAGCAACACATTGCCTTACTACCAGATCGCATGGTGTAACTTAATATAGATAGTGGTGAAATTTTATATAAATTTTTGACGTTATTATGTTGTGGGACAAGGCTGGGGCTAAGCCCCAGACCCCGATCACCTTATTGCCCACGAGACTACAAGAAGATGGGAGCCGAGGGCTTAGGCTTAGCCTCGGCCGAAGGTCCGAGGATCGTTATATAACCACAATCGAAAAAGTTTGGAGCTAACAGTTGGGGACCTTGGGACAAGGCACCAGGCCGAGGTCCCATGGCCTATCATATGCCCATGCAACAGAGTACCAGAGCATTATCTATCGAGGAGGCTAGAGGATAAGCCTAGGTCGAGGTCACATGTGACACACATAATTGTGGGAGCAGGCAGAGCAGAGTTTGGTGACTGGTGCAGAGAATATGGGAACAATCATGGGCTATATGGTGGCAAGAAAAATGTATGACGACAGCCTAGGGGCTATGCTGATGGGGGCGACGGTTAGCCCCAACCCCCGGGTGCATGGTCCCATGTGGCCCAAGTTTTCGACTGACATGTCTTATTGGTCATTTAAAAGACGCAACAAATTGCACCTGAATCTATTGGAATCTCATCCGTGTCGAGAAAAATTGGCGCTTAATGTGCCCTGGAATTGTGGAATTCGTAGAATAGTTAGTAGTGTAGTCTAGTTTGTAGAATAGTTAGTAGAAAAAATTCTCTAAAGCATAACTTCTTCATTTATTGGCTAAATTGAGCTCAACAAGAGCCGAACTTAGGGTTTTTTACTATTCTGGAGTCATTGGAGACATAAATTTTACATTTTGAGCAATATAGATCCATGTAAACACAAATTTGGGCACTTAATCAAAGATGCCCAACATTGCGATATGGACCAGGAAAAGTAGCCAAGGAAAGGGGTGAACTCCTTTATCATTTTTTTGTCTTCTATTTTTTACATGGTATATCAAATTTTTAAACCATTATTTTATGTACCTTTTGAAAGTGATTTGTTTCCTAAAATATATAAAATTCTACTTGCAAATTTTCCCGTCACCTTCAAGTTTTCATTACAGATCAGGGGTAGAATTTACTAGATCAAATAGTTCATCCACTTTCCGTTGTTTATGAACTTACAAGAGATTATGAAGGTTCTCCTGATGAGTAGTCTCATTGATCACAACATCCTAAAAGCTATTTTTTGAATGATGAAAACAAATTATCTATTAATCATCATTAAATATATGCCAATTAGTAATGTTATCTTAGATAGAGGATTTAAAAATCAATTCAATAGAAAAAAAGATTGGTTTAAAACCTTCAACAGGAATTATTCAAGATACTATATTGGCTAATAAATCAACTTCTTTGTGGACATATCTTGAATAGAAGTAATATTAAAAGCTCAAATTTAAGAAATTAAATCCCATATCTCAGCTTGATAACTCCTCAAGTGAGTTGAAACACAATGTATAACCTAACTTTTATTCTCTTCATTTTATTTATTTGTAAGTAGTGCTCCCACTTGTAGAAATTATGGTGTAGATTTGAATCTTCTCATGGAATTTACTAAATCACAAGACTCAAACCTACTTTACTAATCTATGGAATTCAATTCATAATCAAGAACATAAATCATAAATATTCAATAATAATTAACACACATGCACGAAGATTTATCTAGAGGAAAGTAACTTCTCAAAACCCGTCCTATTTTCATTGCATTAATCAAAGAATATATATGTAATACATATGCTTGTTGAAGCCTGAGTATAACCTGCAAGTGTATAGTCTATCTCTCTACCTCACTCATTGACTTTGGCCAACGATTAGCTAATTTTAAATCCCTCCAAGCCCCTATTTCCTCTTGTTGTTCCTTAAGGAATTAACCCCTATTATTTTTACTCAATAAGGTTGGATCTCTGATTTCGTGCACCACCTGTACACATTTGAATAGTCTACACCTAATAGTACACTACCTTTGAATCTCCATCTCAAATAGGTAACTTGTATTTTCTACATGGAAAAATTATTTTGGGTTGATTGCATAGTTATCTAGATGATCAGTGTGTCTAATTGAAGTCATACTTACACAAACAACCTTCTACTAACTCCTCATACAGTTGGAACTAGTTTAACAGACAATAACTCAATTTAAATGAACTAGATTGGTACAAATTAGCAATCAATCATTGTAAAATGAACTCAAGCTTCCCCAACTTGAATTAACTAAGTTAACTTAGTGAGAAGTTCCATGTCACCTCAATTAACTACCTCCAAGATTTATTCTCAAGTGGAAATTCAAATTTTCTCTAGTTTGACCAAGGAAAGGTCAAATTGATATTTTCTTGATGCATTTTAAACACCCCTTAGAAAGAAAGGGATTATAAAAAAGATATATCCTACCTCTGTTGAACTTAAAATTCCATCTTAACAAGGCCTTTGTGAAAATCTCAGCATCTTATTTCTTTGTCAGAATGTAATCTAGCAATGTTATGCGCCTTTGCACATAGTCCTGTAAATGGTGATATCATAGATCTATATGCTTGGATCGATCATGAAATATAGGTTTTTCATAGAGATTGATGAAACTTTTGTTATCACAGTAGATCATGGTTGGATCTAGGTCACTTGGCCAAGTAGTCCCACAAGTATCTTTCTCAGACAGATTGTCGCACATGTTGTTTGACTTGCAACTATGTATTCTGCTTCTATTGAGATGAGTGCCACACATATTTGCTTCTTATTGTACTTGGAAACAAATTTGGGCCCAACATTGAAAATTTCACCCGATATACTCTTTAATTCTGATGGACTCCTCATCCAATCTGCATCCATGAAGCCACATAACTTCACTCCCTCTGTCTGTTCATACCTTAGTCCAAACTAGGTAGTGCCTCTGAGGTATCATAAAACATGCAAGATTATCTTCAAAAATAAATTGTTTGGCCTATCCATAGCTTGACTTAGTTGGTTAACTACACAACATAGATCTGGTCATGTCTTCACAAGATACATTAGTGAACCCACAAGCTTCCAATAAATGGTAGCCTCCACTTCCACACCTAAGGTGACGTCCCCTTTCCTCCAACTGGTTATTAGAGGAGTCTCCATGGGTTTGCTACTCTCCATTTGGAACTTCTGCAGTATCTCATTTGCATACATTTCTTGAGAGACAAAAACTTCCCCATCTCCTTAATCCAGGTGCATATTAGTGACCCCCCACCTATTCCACCTAGACCTATAGTCAGTTTCATATGTTTCCTTGTTTATTTCATCATCTACTATTTTCAGCAATTTTGTGGGTCTAGAACTTGCAGAGTAGTTTTGACCCCCCTAAATGGTGTTTTTTTGACGTCTGAAGCGAGCCCGTGGCTATAGGGAGGGGCTTGTGGAAAATATTATAGTACTGAAAGAGAGATTTACAAAAATGTATCATACACATCAAACATAGATAATATGACCAAGTTACAACCCCGAGAAGTTGGATGCCTAAATAACCCCAACGGGGGCCATAAACTTTTGGCGTTACATATCTTAGGGTTAGGGTTCTGGTTGTTTAAGATTTTCCCATATTGTTGAATAATAAATAGGCCCTTAAGCCTCATTGTAACACATTTTAGAGGCATGTAGTTGCCACATCTCTTCTCAGAGATAAGCTAGCATCACTCGAGCTAGTTTATTTCCATTATGTTTGTAAGAATATTTTAATATTTTGATATTAATGAAATGAAGTGTTATTTTTGTTGCATCTTTGTATTTATGGTTATATCTGTAATCCTTTATGTTCCTGTTTAAGTTTGGATTAGTGGAATCATAATAGTATACCATAACAATTTTCTCTTTCCATGTTTTTATTTGCATGTCCCCAATGGGGTTAAAGTATAAGGAGTTAGGGATTGAACTGGTTGAACGTTTTCAATACCAACCTCACAAACTATGATGAGCTGCCATGGTGGAAGAAAATAAATATGAGGGGGCAGGATATCCTTTTATAATAGTGCTTGAGGAATCTCTCAAGTGACAGAGGAATGCGATGATGGATAAATTTTCTCATATCCTCTAAAGACTACCCATAGATGATGCATCTTCATCCAGTAGCCATTACGGAGGTGCCAACCCTTCTAAGGTACAAGTTAAATTTGATATTCCCATATTTGAGGCCCAGATAGATGCAACCACTATAGATAAATTGTTGAATATATTGGAAGAATATTTTTCAGTTCATGACTTTTCCAATTGGGAAAAAATTACTTTTGCATTTCTTAAGGCCACCCAACATGTCAAGGATAGCTAGGAAACCTAATGTGAACAAAATGACGAGAGGGAATCCTCACTATTTTCCACCTCACCCACTTGGGGTTCTTCCTGATATGCTAGCATGGAAAAATATTACCCTATCAGTAACTATGAAGATAAATACATAAATTGGACCATGCTACAATAGGGAAGGGAGCACGATGTGTCATTGTTCACAAATGTTTTCCATACCATCCGCACGAAGTTAGGTATCAAGGATTCTAAGAGGCATTTAGTACTCAAGTATTATGGTTGTCTACACAAGTACATTGAGGACGAGATGGAGTTCCTGGACATCTCCTAGCTTGGCAAGACATATCGATACATTGTCAAGATTGAGAAGAAGTTTAAACAAAAGAAGTGACACTTTGGATCTACGAATATGAAGCAAGGGAAAGGCACCCCTAAACCATAAAGAAAAGGCCAAATCCAAGGCAGGGTGACCAGGAACAACCTATCGTAGCTGCAAGCAAAGAAAAACACCACAAAGACAAAGAAGGACATGGCAAAATGGTGTGATTTCCATAAGAGCTACACTCACAACACAAGTGAGTGTCATGCTAAGCAGTCACTGGTGGCTGAGCTGAAGGCTTTCGATTCAGATGCTTGTTCTGAATCTATGTGAGAACCCAACAAGGGGAATGAAAAAGGGAACTAGATCATTGATACACAGTTCAGTGCCACTGTGGCCATCACAAAGATCCAGAAGATTGGACCTGAATATCTAGAGGAGGGGGAACACCTCTTCCAATCATTAATGTGAGTGAAGGGTTCTTCGCTGTAGTTCTTTGTCGACAGCTGGAGCAAAAGTTATCCCATTTCAGCAAAGGTCATGAAGAGGTTGGTGGTGGGCTCCAGTATTGCAGCAATAATGCTACAACTCTTGGAACTCCCTTCTTTAATTTTATCAACCCGGTAGTTCGTAACAAACTTGGAAGCGACGGTGCTGTATGCACAAGTACTAGCTCTTGCCGCAGCTGTCACTTGGTCAGCTGGCACAAGTCCGCTAGGAGTTTAAGCCAACTTCTATGAGCCCTTAGAAGAAGCTTTTTAATTGATGGATGAAAGCTAACTCGAAGGAAGCTAATCTAATTGCAAAAAGAAACTGAAAGCCAAAAAGAAACGCAAACCCTAGCAAACCCTAATTCTACCAGCTAGTCCTACTGACGCAAAGGAGAGCATGAAAACTACTGAAAGAGATGCCATTACTTCTATGAAGTTAAAATACATATGTCTAGACTACCTCTATCTGAAGAAAACATCTTTTTGTATTTTTGATTAAGTTGTTGGAATTATCATGCATGTGCTTTTAACTATTTTTGACTGTGCAGAGGTGGATCAAGGAGGAGAAATGCTTGGAAGAGGTCGGGAAGGTTCAGAGAGGGTCTAAGGAGTCCCTAACACCCTTCCAGAGAGTTTCACAGAGTTTGGATATCAAGAAACCTCATTCGTGAGCTTCTACTTGAAGTCTACAAGGGTTCTACAAGATGTTTAGGATTTCTATAGGATGTTCTGTAATTTTTCTACAGGATGTTTAAAAATTGGATTTCGGAGGATGGGTGAGTGAGGTAAGGTGCATGAATGGATAGGGAGGTAGGGTAGGGGCCTAAAATGACCCAAGGACTGATGGATAGAGTTGAGGAGAAGGTGTAGATGGCTGGACTTGTTCCAAGAAGACTTAAGTAATGCTGCACAAAAGGTAGGGTTATGAGGGCAGTATGGAAACGTGAGGCCCAAGAAACCAAGTTAGGAGATGGAGAAGATGGGTTTGAGGGAGTCTGGGTAGACAGAGAAGTGGTACAGGTGCTCTACAATTTGTGTTTCCAACTGAACCAACAAAGACATGCAAGAAGGATGGAGAGCGCGAAGATGAGCAGAGTAGCAGCGTACAGCGGCTAGGGTTAGCTGCAGACCTGCAGCGGCAGGCGGACTGCAGGGGCAGAAGCCCACCCCAAGGCGGCAAAGCTGCACATCACGGTTGTAGGAAGTTGGCAGCAGCGAAAATGCACCCCCGCCAGGGGGCAGGAGGGGATTCCCCAACTAACGAAATGCAGCCCGAAAAACAGAACGATTCAGGGAAAGATCAGAGAACAAATGAAAAGGATACTGAAGATATGTTGGACAGGCAGAATGATCAAGCTCAGCCAGAGGATCAGAGAGTGAGATCATCCACATGCAAGCCTGTTGCTAAGCATACGCCAACAGTGGAGTTCCCCAGTCACAGAATCAATGCAAGAATACAATACATGAAGGATCATGCCCTCATAGGCAAATTTATAGGCATTTGGCCAAATGAGAAAGCCATGAGGACCTGGATTAATATAAAATGGCACCCGAAAGGACATATATCCCTGCATTTAGGTCCAAAAGGTTTCTTTACAGCAGTCTTCAACTGCTTGGAGGACAGGAACAGAGTCTTTGAGAGCGGACCTTATTTCTTTAACTCAGCGGGTCTATTCCTCAGAGAATGGGTAGCAAAGTTTAACCCAGACAAGGAGGATCTGAGCTGGGCACCAGTTTGGATCAGGTTGTACTCATTGCCATGGGAATATTGGGAAGAAGAATCGCTTAAGGAGATTGGGAAGGTTCTGGGGGACTTTGTCAAGGTTGCAGAAGAAACGAAAATGAAGAAGTATACCTCTTATGCCCGGATCTGCGTCTACATGGACTTAAAGGAACCCCTGCCTGATAAGGTAAAACTTACTCATGAGGATGAAGAATGGATCCAGTTAATAGACTATGAACATGTGCCCTTTAGGTGTAGAAGATGCCATGCCTTAGGGCACCTGTTCCGAGATTGCCCGTTAAATAATAAGCCCACGGAACAAGATCAGGACAAGCAATCGACCGATGGGTTCACCAGAGTAGCGAACCGCAGAAGAGGAAATAAGAAACAGCCGTCTCAGAACAGGCAGGTCACGAAGGATCCTTCAAAGCCTTCAACAAGTAATAGCTTTGCTGTTTTAGCTGAGGAAGAGCAACCAGTCCAAGATCCTCTGTCATCTGAGCGTATCTCAAATCCGAACATGTCGGAGGATCCCAAAGAGTCATCAAAAGGAAAAAGCGAGGTACAGGACGGCAACATCCAAAGCACCAAAATGAAAATCTGGAGCCAACCAGAGATGGAGATAGACACAACGGATTCAGGCTCAGTACAAGCACGGGAAGAAGAAGCAAGCCATCAAGAAGTCAAAAATATGGATGAGGACACAGAAACATTTGATATAGGAGAACTGGACATTCTTGGTCTGGAGGCCGCTTGCAAAACTAAGAACTTCGACAAGATAACTGCAACGCAAGTGGACAAACTGGTGGAGGTTCTGCATAAAGCCCAGAAGAAATATTCACTCGGGGTGCAAACAGGCAGCAAATGGGATGGGACGTTTATTTCAAAGGATAGCAAAAAGCGTGGAAGGAAGTCCGCTCTGGAGAGAACCATCAAGGTCGGAGAAGTCCTGGTAGATTCAGGCAGATACGCCCAGCTAACCAGGTATTTTAACATCCACCCCAAACATTCCCAATGAAGTTGATATCTTGGAACATTAGAGGGCTTAACGGCCAGAAGAAAGGTAGACTCCTTAAAAACATGATAATGGAGGAAAAACCAACAATTCTTTTCCTGCAAGAGACCAAATGTAAACAAGTAGTTTTAGAAAAAGTAGCAGCTAAGGCCTGGCCGGCAGGGCAGGTCACAGCAGTGGAAGCTCAGGGCGCTTCAGGAGGCTTGGAAATCCTTTGGGACGCAAGGGTGATACAGCTGGATAATATACATGCAAATAGAAATTTCATCCAAGCCAAGTTTCATCTCATTGGCACAAATATTGATGGGCATATTACAAATGTATAATTTCCACAAGAAACCCAACAAAAAGCTGATATTTTGGATGCATTAACGCAACTTAATGCAAACAGAATGCACCCGCTATGGATCTCAGGCGGAGATTATAACATGATTGCAACTCTGGAGGAAAAGAGAGGAGGACGTTGCAGAATTAACAGAGATGGTACTCTACTCAAAGATTTCATTCAAGACAATTGGATGATTGATCTTCCTACTGAAAATGGCCTTTATACCTGGGACAACAAGAGAACGGAACCGATGCAAGTGGCCTCGCGACTGGATCGCTTCCTAATCTCTGATAATGCAGTGCACATGGGCGGAGAATTCACAGCCTCAATCCTACCTTATTCAGGATCGGACCACTGGCCCATTGCCTTAAACTGGAACAGACCAGGCAAGAGTTTAAGGAGGCCATTCAGATTTGAATCTTTCTGGCTAACTCATCCGGACTTCCATGAATTCATAAAGACAACCTGGGCAAACTTTAGGGCAACGGAGGGGACAAGAATGGCCCTATTTCAAAAGAAGCTGAAGTATCTCAAAGAGGAAATAAAACGTTGGAATAAATCTACATTTGGTAATATTTTCAAATCAAAAGAAATCCTACTTCAAAAAATGAAGGACACCCAACAAAGAATAATTTCTCATGGCCGATCCGAGGAATTGACACAGCAAGAACAAGCAATTGAAAAGCAAATTCTAGAAAGAGATGTGTAGGAAGAGACATTGTGGAGGCAGAAGTCCAGGATTAGGTGGCTGAAGGAAGGTGAAAAGAACACAAAATTCTTTCACAAAACAACAGTCCAAAGGCGCATGATCAACCAAATATCCTCTGTGAATAATGAGCAAGGAATCAAGGTCGAAAACCATGAAGGAATAGAAATGGAGTTCGTTAACTACTTCAAACAGATGAATCAAGAACCAAATATCAATAGATCTGCGGCCATTGATAACATCACCAGGCACATTCCAAGAATAATTACTGAAGATCAAAATACTCTGATTCTTAAACCGATCAGTCTTCAAGAAGTAGAATTAGCGGTGAACCAACTGAAAGTAGGGAAAGCACCCGGCCCAGATGGGTTCACGTCAAATTTCTTTCAGCATTTCTAGGAATTAATAAAATGGGAAGCATGGCAGGTCGTGGAGGAATCAAGGACTCTCACATGGATGCATCCAGCCATGAATGCCACTTTTATAGCATTAATCCCCAAGTCTTCAGAATCCAACACTCCAGATAAGTATCGGCCCATTGCTTTATGTAATATCATTTATAAAATTGTCTCAAAGGTTATTGCTCTAAGGTTGAAGCCCTTGCTGCCCCTCATCATTTCTCTTGAACAATCCGGGTATGTTGAAGGGCGTCAAATCACTGATGGGATCATCCTCACCCATGAAATAATGCATTCTCTCAAACAATTAAAGAAGCCGGGGATGCTTCTCAAAATCGATCTTTCAAAAGCATTCGATAGTATTAGCTGGAATTATTTGCAAAAAACTCTCCTGGCTTTTGGATTTGCTCCCCCATGGGTAAGATGGGTTAGTAGTCTCATCTCCTCATCATTCTTTTCTATCCTTATCAATGGGATTCCCTCTCCCACCTTTCGTCCATCTCGGGGCATTAGGCAGGGAGACCCCTTGTCACCCTTTCTGTTTGTTATTATTGCTGAAGGACTGGGGCGAAGAATTAAAGCCGCCATTCTAGCGCATAAGCTTAAAGGAATTGCCGTTCACCATCTCCCAGCAGTTTCTCATCAACAATTTGTTGATGATAACATGTTATTCGGCCACTCTTCCATTCAAGAAGCTCACTCTTTCAAATCCATCTTGGACTCTTTTTCAAAAGCTTCTGGAGCCCTCATAAATAATGCTAAATCCCAAGTATTCTTCTTTAACACCCCTCCATATACCCAAAGAGCTATAACGCGTATTCTTGGCTTCTCCAAGGCTTCTCTGCCCTCCTCTTATCTAGGCGCTCCTCCTATCGTATCAGCCCTCAAGCATTCATCGTGGACAATCCTGCTTGAAAAACTTGAAGCCAAATTGCTCCTTTGGACCTATAGATCGCTTAACATGGCCAGTAGAATTGTGCTTATCAAGTCCGTTTTGCAATCCATGCCGCTTTACTTATTCTCCATTTTAGCAGCGCCAAAATGGGTACTTAAGGCAATCAAACAATTACAGAGAAATTTCCTATGGGGCAGCTCTGGACCAAACAGAAAATGGGCTCTCATTCGATGGGAAAAGGTTTGTATTCCTAGGCTGGCAGGAGGAATAGGACTCAGAGACCCGGAACAAAGTAATAAGACCATGGGGGCGAAAATATGGTGGAGGTGGCTTTCAAACTTCAATACCCCCTGGGCATGTCTCTGGACAGCAAAGTACTCAAGGAACTTACCCTTAGAAGAAAGGATCAGAATGTCGGAAACAAGTAAAGGATCGCTAATATGGAACTCGGCCATACAGCATAGAGATCTCATCCAAAAACATAGCTTTTGGGAGGTGAAAGATGGTCTTACTGCCAGGTTCTGGGAAGACTCCTGGCAGCAGCTACCAAATCTTAAGGACTGCATGCAAACTATTCATGATTGGGAGATAACCCCGCAGGAGAAAATAAGCAATTTCTGGAAAGAACCGAATAATCAAGAGCAAAGAGAGTGGAAAGAAACTAGCCTTATTTTACCACGCAGCTCAAATCACAACCAACTCACTCTCAACACCGAGTTAAAAAAATGCAGGATATTAAAGCAAGCAGGTATGGACACCTTGAGATGGGGTTATGAGGAGAAGGGTACATTCACCACAAAGGAGGCCTACAGGATCATCATAAAAGACAGAATGGATAAAGATCAGATATGGGGCAAAATCTGGAAACCACCAATCTAGCCGAAGGTATCCACCTTTCTCTGGCTCCTTTCATATAATAGAATCCTAACCTGGGATAACCTCAGGAAAAGGGGCTTCCTTGGTCCTTCCATATGCCTCATATGCAATTAGGAAGAAGAAACAGCCTTACACCTAATGCAGACGTGCCAGCTGAGTAGAAAGATTTGGGAAAAGGTGGCATTTCGATGTCAAAAGGAAGGCCGAGTTCTGGGGGATATCAAAGACACAATACGTCAATGGCCTCAAACACCATACCAATGTAAAATTCTAAACATCCTTTGGCAAACTATACCGGGTTTCTTGATGTGGAATATCTGGAAGGAAAGGAACAGGAGGATCTTCAAAGGTCAATCAATGACAATGGAGCAGGTATGGAAGGGAATTCATAACAACATCAGAGAAACTCTTTCCACAAAGAACTGGTCCCAAGATGACTACCCAAAGGAACCTCAGGAGCTGGCCATCTGGAACAATTGGCAGATAACGATACAAGATCAGATTCCTGTCAAGGACAGCCCCGTAAAGCACCAAACCCATTCAGTAAAGTGGAGGCCACCTCCCATCAACATGTTCCAACTGAATTTCGATGGCGCATCGAAAGGCAATCCGGGTCAGACTGGTTATGGCGGCATTATCAGAGACCATCAGGGTAAATCCCACCTCACCTACTATGGCACAATCGGGTGGAATACCAACAATGCAGCGGAACTGGAGGCTATATGGAAAGGTCTCACTCTGGCGCAGCAGGGAAATTATCTTCCGTTGATAGTGGAAGGGGATTCCCAACTTCTAATAAACATGGCCTTAAAACTCCAACAGGGTTCCCAAGTTCACAAGATCAGCAGTAGCTGGAGACTGGCATCTAGATTGGAACAAACACAACATTGGCTGCAAGAGAACAGAGCTGTTTCCTTCAAGCATATAAAAACGGACGGGAACAAGCCAGCTGATTTCCTTGCTAATTTAGGGGTGGAAAATGAGAAAGACCTCTCAGTTGGCCATCTATATGATATAGTTTCGATGGATCATCTATCCACCTTCCAAGCACTAATAGATAGAGACATGCAAACATAGGATGATTCTCACCGGGATGCGGGTGGCAACTTGAAAAACAACGATGGGCAACTGGCATGTTAAGGTGTCCTGCCAGGTCGGCTACACCAGGCGGCTCTGCCAGGCATTAATGCCTTTAAAGGCCGAGGAGAAGGTTGTGCAGAGGGGAGATGGGTTCGCGCGAGGGGACTTAACTGCATTGTACGCTAATTCGTTGGGGTTCGTTATGGAGGCATCCAGAGAATTCCGAAAAGAGGATTACTTAACGGCGTATCTGCTCCAGTTTGGGCATGCTTGGTGTATTGTTATGTTGTGCTTTGAGCAGAGTGGAGAGGAGACGATCTCTGGCAGTGTGCGCAGTGGCAGAGGCCTCACCTCTGCTCAGAGTATGCTCTCTCGACCTTGGCAGGCTAAAATTATAGTGAGGACTCATACTTTGGTTCAGGTTTCTACTAGGCCGGTTCTGGGGGGCAGAGTTCAGGCTCTGCGTTTGGATACTGGGCCTCCCACTGTAAATAGTTCTCAAGTTTCCCTGCTCATGGCGCCGAGACAGCGTGGGGTCCCGAGAAGAGGGGGTGTTTAGGGAATTAGTCGAAGACAGGAGGTTCAAGCAAGGGAAATTCAGCCGTTGGCTATGGTAGCGCCTCCGTCTTCTCCTTTAGAGGAGTCGGACCAACTAGATAGTCAAGTGCATACATCCCGTTTCACATTCAGATGCCGGAGAAATCAATCACGGGTGTCTCTGCTGATAACTGTAATCGCGACGGAGGAAGAAGATGAAGACTCCGACAGCCAGGAGGAAGACGTTGGGGAGCTGGCTCAGATTGGTAATGCCCAAGCGAGGGCGGAAATTGGCAATGTCGTTATTCCTCCTCCAGGCGTTGTCAATCGTGAGGAGCATGCTCTTGATCTGGGTTCGCTTCAGCAGCCAGCACACCCACCGGATTCCCGACAGCCAGTGAACGAAGATGCAACTATGCCAGATTTCGACAACAAAGCATAAGGTGAGCCTTCGAAGGCTAATTTATTGTTTCTGCTGCTACTCAATGGTCAAGTTTTGGAGTTTTGGAGGGGTCTCTTCTCTTTCCGAGATGCCCAGGTTTTGGTTTTGGGGTAGAGGAATGCCCAGAATTCGCAGTGTTTCCAGATCTCTGGAATCACTGGTCTTCCTACCCTCAACTGCCGCGATGATATCAGCAGCAAAGGTTCTTTGTTTCTACAATTCTGTTGCTGTTGTTCTTTTTGGAGGAATCTCTCTTGTAAGTCAGAGGACTACCTGCTTCTGTTTTGCTCATGCTTACTACTACTGCTTCTATCTTTGTAATTCAGGTAGCCTTGCGTACCTGCTATTCTCTTCAGACAGAGGGTGGCCTTATCCATCCTCAGAGGCTAGTACCTCTTTGTAAATATTTTCTTTCTTTATTAATACAATAGCTTAGTCTTTACATAGAAAAAAAAAAAAAAAGAGATGCAAGAAAACAAAGATCTATTTATGCTACCCTAATATGATCTAGCTAATAGTAACAAGAATGGACAGCAGCTTTATTTGCAAGGAAACCATGTATATTAACTATGCAATGAAGCATTCAAAGATCTGAACATGTAACCAACTTCTGCAAATGAAAACCAAACACTAATGATTGCATGGCAAAGCAAAGTCAGTGTTTTTGTGGGCAGCAAAGTCATCCTAGTCACAGCTCTTGATCCCACTGAGGGAGAGGTGAAACCACAGATGTTTGTTGGCCCTTTTCTTGAAGCTTTTTCTGTTAACAACCTATCAACTAAATCTGAGCATGAAAAGCTATTTTACTCATCAAAAAAACAAACTAAATAACAAAACAAGATTTAGATCTAAATAGCAGATTTTATTCTAAGAATGCAGCAAAAACACATAAAGATAATCAAAGGAGGTATTGGGCACTTGAGATGGGCCCAACCCCAAGAGCTATAGCCTCCTAAGAGAGATTTAGAGCTGGTGCAAAATTGGATTCATCTTTATTGAGCAAGAAAAGAAGAGTTACATCAAAACTGTCCACAAGGAGAACTTGAAAATGAGCTGAAAGAAAAGCTAATCTATTGCCTAAAAATCGAAATACAAACTAGCTAAATTCTGGCTACAAAATGACTAACCACTAGCTACAAAATGACTAACCACTAGCTAACCAAAATGAGGCCCTAAGCCTTCTTATTTATACAAATTGAGGACCCCAACAGTCCTCCTAAACTTTAGGGACTCGGCTGCCCAAAAATTGTAGTTAACAG
The DNA here is from genome assembly GCA_031772625.1 of Pinus tabuliformis. NCBI lineage: Eukaryota > Viridiplantae > Streptophyta > Pinopsida > Pinales > Pinaceae > Pinus > Pinus tabuliformis. The sequence continues at coordinate 451,663,689 of CM062806.1, forward strand.
CAGTCCTACTTGACTTGCTTGGCTGCCCTTGTGTTTATTGATTTGGTGGCCCTTGAACTCTGAGCTGATGGTGGAGAATTCGAGGTAAGGGCCCATAAATGAAGGGGACACCTTCCTACAAATCCTCTCCCTTGTTCTCCCACGAATTTGGTTGCCAAGTGCTCACTAAAACCTTCAATTTTGTCTCCAAATTGACCAAAAAGGCTACACAAAGCACACATTAGACTTGTTGGCATAATGACTAACCCAATTCACTCTATTAGCATAAATATAATCAAAAACATGCAATAAACTAATGACAATGGTGGATTAAGTTGAATTAGGAGGTTGAATGAGCCCAAATAATTATCCATTTTTGGGGCTCATCAGTTGGGCCTATTGACGATAACACATCCACAATCATACACCATCGAGTGGCTTCACCAAGGAAGATATATCTGTGTCAGCGAGCAGTTTCACCTTCCCTACAACATTAAGCCCTTCATGGATGAGGTATGGTGTGATGTTTCTCCTCTTGAATTTTGTGATGTATTATTAGGACAACCATATTTGTGGAGGCAACATATTGTATATGAGTCTAGACCTCACTCTGTGATTATTACTTTGGGAAATAAGTTGTACAAGATACTGGAGGTAGCCTCGCCTACCACCATCTTTTTTATCACAACAAAGTAATGTAGTAAGATCATTTGCCAGACTAGGAACTTTTTTTCCTTATGATTCGCCCTAAGGGAAAGAATAAGGTTGTGGCCACAGATTCCAAATAAGGCTCCTCTGCATAGAAACAACATAAGGACAAGTTCATGGTGGATTACAGAAACATTTTTACCTCACCTACAGGGTACCTTTGCACTGTTAGGTCAAAAACTCCATTGACCTGACCCCAGGTGCGTTTCTACCCAATCGACCAATCTATCAAAGCTCTGTTCTGGAGAACGATGAGATCAAGAGGCAGAATTAGGAGTTTTTGTAGAGAGGGCACATGACGACAAGCTCATCACCCTGTGGGAGCCTAATTGTATTGGTATAGAAGAATCAAAAGACCTCGAGATTCTGTATTAACTATCCACGTGCTAAACAATATCACTATCCAGAATAGGCACCCAATCCGACAGATTGATGACCTTCTCGACAAGCTCAAGGGGGCCAAATATTTCATCAATATTTAATTAAAGTTTGGTTATCATCGGGTTCTTATCGAACCAGTGCTCACATTATTAGACCTGCAACAACCATTTGAGATTAAGATAAATGCCTCCAACTATGTTATCGGTGCAGTGATTACTCAACATTGGCATCCAGTGGATTACCACAGTGAGACACTTTCAGACACAATCCGAAAGTATCCCACTTACGACAAAGAAATTTATTCCACTATGAAGGCCTGCCATCAATTGAACCATTACATTATGGGGAAGGAAACAATCATCCACACAAATCACCAACTCTTGTAGTTCATACAGACACAATGAAAGTTGCAAAATGATTTCCATCAGAAATGGTCCACCTACCTACAATAGTTCCATTGGAAGATTAAGTACAAGAACAACAGCACCAATAATTTCGTAGACTACCTCAGTCGACCACCATTCATGTTGTTGATCATTGTGCTCGACTCCTGTGGGCACGAGACTATTAGAGTGGCCATATCTTTACAAGAGCGATCTAGAATTTGGCAACACATATTAGACACTCCTGGAAGGAAAACAAGTTCCAAATTTTCACCTTTAGGATGCATCGTTATGCCATCTAGGACACATCTGTGTTCCTTCAAGTGAGTGAAAAAATATTATTTGGGAGGCTCACTATAGTCAGGTTGTCAGACGTTTAAGAGTAGAGAAAATAGTGGCATTCCTGCAAAAGTATTTTTATGGGCCAAAGCTTCGTCAGGATGTTGGGCAGTACATTAGATCCTACACCACCTGTGCCATTGTAAAACCAACCATTAAGAAACAAGGCCTGTATAATCCCCTGCCTACTCCTAGTTGACCTTGGGAATATATCTTCATGGATTACATGTCATGCCTTCCTTATACTAAGAATGACAACAATTGTGTTTTCGTGCTCAATGACAAATTATCTAATATGCCCATCATGGCAGCTTGCAAGAAGGGTATCACATAAGAGGAAACTACTAAGCTCTTATTTGAGTGAGTGTGGGTATACTTTGGGATCCCACAATCCATTATCTCATATCGGGACAATAGATTCCCAAGTGCATTTTAGTCAAGTCTCTCGCTGATGTTGGATACCAAACTTACTAAGTCCACATCGTTCCACCCCCAAACTGATGTACAAACCATCAACAGAATTATCAAACACATTCTGTGCATGTATAAATTGAAGCATCCACACACATGGGATGAAATCCTCCCCTGTGTCTAGCTCAGCTACAATAGATATTTCCATAGCTCAATGGGCCATAGCCCCTTTCAGGTAGGGCTAGGATTTCAACCATTTTTTCCCATTGATGTGGCCATACCATTTGCATCTATTTAGGAAGATTTGGCTCACGTTCAATCTGTAGTCGACAAGGCTAACAACTTCATTGACCAAATTCAACATGTCTGCCAACATGTACATGATATGTTGGAAAAATCCAATTCTAAGTACAAGCAATGCCATGATCAACACTGAGTGTCCACAAATTCCAGGTGGGAAACAATGTTTAGCTAAATTTGTAGAAGGAGTGCATCCTTGGACCCCACCGCAAGCTTCCCCCGCTCCAATATGGCTCATACACCATCACCAAGGCTGTAGGTGACAATACCTTCAATCTTAGCATCCCACCATTCCTTTGTTTGCACCTAGTGTTCAATGTAGACTACCTTCACTCATACTTTCCACCATTGTTTGACACATCCAGCATTGTAGAATAACTCACACCAATAGAGCTCAACCCAGACTACATGGAACAAGACACAATTGATTAGCTTGTGGACACGTAGATCAATAATACTCGCCAATAGAGGATCCAACTATATCAAGTTGTCAAAGCATGCCAACTCGTTCACTAGAGAAAGTGGCACACCAAGGACCAAGTTCAATATAAATTTCCTCACCTCATGGAGGCTTTACACGCAATGGAAACCATTGCTTCCTTAGGGGGGAGGAATGATCTAGGTGGATATTGGTGGCCATATGCCTATTCCACCTAGAATTCTAGTTGGTTTCATATATTTCGTTGTTTAGTTCATCATTTACTTTTTTTAGCATTTTTTTGTCCTAAACTTCTGGTGCAGTTTTGACCGCATAAACGACATTTTTTTGAGGTCTGCAGTAGGAACACAACCATAGGCAAGGGCCTAAGGTAAATATTTTGGTACTAGAGGAGACATTTCCAATAAGTTATCATACCCACCAAACAAAGAAAATATGACCAAGTTACGACCCAAGGAAGTTGGTTACCCAACCAACCCCAACGGGGCCCACAAACTATTGGCATCACATATCCTCAGGTTACGGTTTTGGTTTTTTAGGGTTTTCCCTTGTTCAATAATAAATAGGCCCTTGAACCTAATTGTAACACAACTAAGAGGCATGTATCCACCACATCTCTTCTCAGAGATAAGCTACCATTACTCAAGTTAGTTTATTTCCATTTTGTTTGTAAGCATATTTCAGTATTTTGATATTAACGAAATGAAGTGTTATTTCTATTGCATCTCTATATTTATGGTTATAACTGTAATTTAGTGTGTTCCTATTTAATTTTTGATCACTCCTTGGTATACTTCCAAATCGATGAAGTAGTGTATGAGTCCTTCATTTCAAATTCTCTTGCAAGGTCCTCCTTGGAAGATCTGATCAACTTCTCATCACCCACTAAAATCAAGTCATCAACATATAAGAAAATAACCATTAATTTATGTTCTACAACAATATGATAAAGGTTTTCATCCTCTTCACTTTTGGTTAATCCCAGCCCAGTTAGGTAGTTGTCGATCCTGGTGTTTCAAGCATGGGGTGCTTATTTGAGACCATATAACACTTTCTTGAGTTTGCACACATACGAATCTCAATCAAAGGTATCAAAAGATTATGGTTTATTGATGTAAAACTCCTCATCAATAAATCAATTGGGTAATGTTGTTTTTACATCGACCTAATGGACCTTCCACCCCATCTACGTAGTTAGTGCAAGAATTGATCTCATGGATGAGTACCTTGCTACTGGAGGAAAAGTATCCTCATATCTAATTCCCTCAACTTGATAGAATCCCTTGGCCACAAATTTGGTCGTATACTTTTCTATGGTTTCATCTACTTCATGCTTTACCTTGAAGATCTGTCTTGAACCCACACCTGATTTATGTGTTGGTCTTAGGACCACTTCCCAAACACTTTTATTCGTAATGGACTCAAATTCCTCCATCATTGCATCAACCCATAGAGGTAACTCTATTGTTTCCTTGAAGGAGGATGGCTTTGTCTCTACAGGCTCAGTCATTAGACCCATGAAGCCAGTGTATTAATCATGTGACCTTCCTTCCCTATGCAGTGAAGTGGGTGCTCCCACATTTTCTCTAGCATCATGTAATAATCTATCAGCTTCCCTTGTTCTTTTTCTACCTTCTCTAGAAGGTTCTTCCTGAGTGGTTATCTCCACTCTCTGCTCCTCAATTTGTAGTTGCTTCACAACATCCCAAGGTTCTTCCTTTGGAGCTAAAATTTCTAGCTTTATTTCCAACTAAATATCCCTCTCAAGAGAGCATCTCAATGTTTTCTCCTCATCAAACTTTACATACCTTCGTACAAATGTCATTCTCAGGGATGGTAAGTAGACACGGTAGTTGTGAGTATTTTCTGTATAACCCAAAAATACCCCCAACTCTCTTGTTGGCTCAAGCTTCTTCCTTGATTTTTTGGAGACATGGTAGTAAACAAAGGCTCTAAAAATATTAAAGTGTGACACATTTGACTTCCTCCCTGAGAAAGCTTCCTCTAGTTTACTCATGCCAAGAATTGGATGAGGACTCTTGTTCTACAAATAGACTATTGTGTTGCAAGATTGAACCAGTAAATGCATAGGTAGTCCTTGGTCATGCAACATCACCCTTACTACTCCCATAATTCTATTGTTCTTCCTTTCACCCACCCAATTTTGCTATGGGTTGTGGGGTGCTGTAAACTATTATTGAAGGCCTTCTTATACATAGAAATTTCCAAACTCATTCAACATGTAATCACCTTGATTATTGTTTCTAAGATCCTTCAACTTCTGATCATTTTCTTTCTCAACCATGTCCTTGAATTCATCAAACTTGGAGAATGTATCATATTTCTTGTACATAAAGAGGATCTAGCACTTCCATGAGAAATCACCTACAAATATAACATAATGTTTATGTCTGGAAGTGGAGGCTTGTGAGAATGGTCCATAAACATTAGAGTGGATCCTTTCAAGGACTACATGTTCTTTGTTTTCCCGATCATGGAATGTGGATTTTTTGTACTTCCCCAAGGTACACTCTTTGCACGTATCATGCTGCTCAAGTGATCCTTTGGGTAGGCCTTTATTAATCACTCCATGATATTAAGGGTTCCATGATATAAATGGCCAAGTCTTCTATGTCAAAGTTCGCAAACATTGCGACTCTGCACCTGCTTCACCTTTCTGTTGAATGAATCACAATCCCTCACATCAAGTTTATATAGGTTATTCACATAGACCTCGATATGCTTCAGCTATCTTGTGGCTATGTGTCTCAGGAAAGCTTTCCCTTTGCTAAAGATGACATCATAACTATAGTCTTTCAAAACTACAAAAGAGATGATATTTTTCTTTAGGTCCATAACAAACATGACATCCTTGAGTCTGAGAGGGGAGCATGACTCCCTCTAAAAGGTGATTGTACCAATCCTAGTCACATTGTACATTCCATCATCCCTCATCTTAATGTGCATCTACAAATATTTTTCCTTTAGGTCACTCAAAAAACATCTATTCCCCATCATGTGGAACGATGCACCACTATCCAAGTAACACAAGCTCCCCATCATTGTTCTCTCCATGCATGCGATAAAGGTGAATTCAAGCTCGAAATTTGAAGCCAAATCTTCACCTTTCACTCTTCCTGAGGTATCCTTGCTTGAAATTTTGTGTGGACACTTCATGGCATAGTTCCTGAATTCATGACAATTGAAGCATTTAATTTTGGACAAGTCTTTCTTCTTTCCCCATTGGCTAGATTCTAGTGTGGATTGACATTTTTTCCCTTTTCCCTTCTTTCGCTTTCCAGCCAGTGCACAATCTTCTTAATCCTCACCCTTGGATGAGGTCTCGTCTCTGGTATTCTGCGTTATTTCCTCCTGTACCAAATCAGACCATAAGCATTCCCAATTTGGTAGTTTCTCCCTCCCATTCACTGAATATTGGTAGCTATGCTAGCTCTTGGAAGGGCTTAGAAGGGATAGGATTACCAAATCATCATGACATTTCATGAACCTCCTCAGATACTATTCAATGGAGTCATTCTTCTGCATCTTGATCTTTCAAACTTTATCCTTAAGCACCAGTTTCCTATGGTCACTGCTACTTTGGAACATATCTATCATTTCCTTCCACATTGCATAAGGATTTTATTTCCTTTGAATATTGGAGACAATGTGTTCTCGTACTCCCTCTAATATTATGCTCCTCACTTTGGGTACACACTTATTCCATTATGCAATAGTATAGGCATCAGTTGATCCTTGTTTTGGGATGTCATTATCAACAAATTCCTTCAATGCATTGTCTTTTAGCACTGCCTCCATGCAGTCCTTCCAAGCAACAAAATTTTAGCTTCCCTCATCGGAATGCTCGAGTATTAGTCCATAGCAAGTCATCCTTCTTGCTATAAAGAATTTTTGATACACTGATCGTGTAAATTCGATCCTCGTGATAAACAAATTCAATTTCTTTTCTCTAATGTGAATTCTATTTTGATACCATGCATAAATTATGGTGTAGATTTGAAAATTCTCTTGAAATTTACTAAATCACAAAACTCAAACCTACTCTACTTCTATACATAATTCAATTCACAATCGAGGACATAAATCATAAACATGCAATAAGAATTAACACACTTGTACAAACATATATCTAGGGAAAGCAACTGCTCAAAACCCCTCCTATCTATATTTCATTAATCAAAGAATAGAGATGTAATACATATGCTTTCTCAAGCCTGAGCACAACCTGCAAGTGTATAGTCTATATATTTTCCTCACTAACTGACTCTAGCTAACACTTAGCCAATTTTAAATCCCTCCAACCCCCTATTTCCTTGCGCTGTTCCTTGATGAATCATCCCCTATTATTTAGTTATTTTTTAGTTAATTAATTTTGCAATCCATAAGTTTGGATCTCTGATTGCATGCAACACATGTACACATTGGAATAGTCTACAACTTATAGTACACTGCTTTAAAATCTCCATCTCAACTGGGTAACTCAAATTCTCTACATGCAACAATTATTTTGGGCTGATTGATTAATTATCTGGATGATTTTCGAGTGTGACTGAAGTCACACTTACACATTTGACCTTCCACTAGTTACTCCAACAGTTGAAACTATTTTAATTGAGAATAAGTCAATTTAACTAGTTTAGATTGCTACAAATTAGAAATCAATCATGATGAACTAAACTCAAGCTTCCCTAACTCGAATTCACTGAGTTAAATGAGTGACAAGTGCTAGTTCACCTCATTTAACTACCTCCAAGTTTTTTGCTGATGTGGAAGTTCAAATTTTCTCTAGTTTGACCAAGGAAAGGTTGAACTAAGATTTTCTTGATGCATTTTCAACACCACTTTCACATATATACATATCCCTATATGTAGTATTTGTCTGGTCCCTTACCATAGTGTTAGCAACTAATATCAACTATATGTGTGTGTGTGTGTGTGTGTGTGTGTGTGTGTGTGTGTGTGTGTGTGTGTGTGTGTAATTACCCAACCATTCTATTGGTGGTTGATATTCCTGGCGGTGGTCCTCACAACATTTTTCACCCTTGGCGTAAATAGAAGTAAGCCACGCTACACAATGTGGTGGTCCCACCATCCACTCATGGATCTGACAACCAAGATCATCCTTATCAGATCAACAGTTTGTGTGGGGGTACTCTTCCCTGCTGACATCACAAGGGTGGGGGGGTGAGGTAATATCTCGCTTGTCGATCCCAAAACTTAGAAAGGTGCATGCGTGGGGAGTACCCCTCCCACTAATGTCACCGGGATAGAGGTCACGCATTTTTTTGATATCAGGATGGTAGATTACTCCCATCCAATGATTGTGTGGTCGCCATTGACATCATATCCCACTACCAGTTAAAATTTTCATAGATCTAATAGCCTACAGTGATTTTGCAACTCCTTCCTTACATCATATGGAGTGTTGCAGACGATCTCCATTGTCCAATTTTGGTGATATTCGTTGTTCATTTGAGAAAGGTCTCGTTCCTAGTCATATCACATGGGCACTTGGGATTAATGCCATTATGCCTTCTCCCATGGTCTTGCCCATGGTTATATGGCCCTGTGCAACCTCTACGTGCAACCTTTACAGCGACCAAAACTTTTATCACTACACGTTATGCAAACTCCCATCTCATAATTGATCCTCATGGACTAATTATCTTTGCAGAGATCATAGTATGAGACCAACGATCTCAAAGTTACAAGGAACCATATGATAGAAGGCCTTGGTATCAGAATCTAGGAACAATGAATATGTTCATTCTCCTACACTCAGAGTTATATATATATATATATATATATATATATATATATATATATAGACAGACACAAAACACACACACACACATTCTCATTGTAGCCACTATTCACAACCACACATTAATAGATGCCAAGGAACCATTAAAATTGGTTTTAAGAGACTTGTGGCATTGTTTTTCTAGAGGCAAGGTGCCTCACCCTAAAAGTGCCAAGGGAATCCACATAGTAAATGTCCACTTTTAAAATAAAAACACAATGGTTCCACTCACTAGGTGAATCCAAAACCCACTGTAAATCCAACAGCAAGAATGTTTAAGAGGCTCTCCATCCAAGAGTCAAAGGACACAATCCTACACCCAAACCAGTAACGGAATCTAGAGAAAACCCTTCTCCACCCTCTGACTACATCCATATTATGACCCAAAAAACACTAAATAAAGTCTCACTGTTCGATTTCCTAGAATATAGTGTGGTATTCTTCATAAACCTCAGTAATTTTGCTTCTAATTTTTTTGTTGTTGTAAATTCAGTGTTAAAGTCCTTCCTTGATAGGGACTACTAATAAAAAGTGTTGTGGGGTACTCTAGTCTCTACCACTTAGGTGGGAATCATGATTTTAGAAAAATCGTAAAATTATATATGCATTGAAAAAATTAATTTCCTACTAAGGGTATGGAGTTGCATAAATTTTTGGTGGCTATTAATCACTAGTCAGTCTACACATTTACATTTTTACACATTGCTAGAGTCATTCTTAGCAAAAGAATAATAAGATAAACCAAATTGTGTTTCAATATAAATTAACCATTATCATTATATATAAAAATAAATGAAAATGAGAAATTATTCAGTGAAATAATATTTAAAAATAGTATTCAAAGATTTAAAAAAAAATTACACTTAATTATATTTATTATGAGTTTTCTTGAAAATAAAAATATTAAAATTCCAAAAGAAATATGGTTTAAACTTGAGTTGCAATAGTTAAACAAGTGAGGATACAATGCATTCTTCCCCATAGGGATTTACAAGATCCCATTCTGAATAAAAAAAATGCATCAAGAGATAAAAGGTGGTAGTAGATAAGTTGTGGCAATATAGTAAAGGAGAGACTTATCAATTTTTCCTTTGGGGCTCTACTAGAACGCACCATAAGAAAGGGGTATAAAAATATGATAATCAAGAAACTAAACAGAAAAATAGAGAAGACGTGATGTTTTTATCTATTTAGGGATCCTTGCTAAAGTATGAAAGTGAAATAAAATGTAAGACACATCACTTAAGGAGTTACATAGCATGAGGTAGTGCATTTTTTTTGCCTTAGAGGCTAGATTGGATCCCAACGATCACCAAGTAAACTTCCTTTGGGGGCTTAATATATTTTTTTTAAATATTATTATACTTAATTGTAAGTTTGTCATCCACCATTTAGAATGTCACACAAATCAATGTTCTTGAGTCAATAAATTTTAACTGATTATTAAAAAATTAGATTTCTTCATTAGCATAACTCATTTCAAAACATAATATTCTCATATTAAATACATATACACAAAAAAATATTCTTATCGACAATCGATATTATTATGCTCACTTCATTCTATGGATATCATACACCATTTATAGATAGATGAAACAATAAAAAATAATCAAATTATTGCTAAGTGCTTAATTAATTTTACAATCAAAATATATTCCATACTGGAAGCGACCCAGCTTTGTAAATTATTTCATATGTATTGTATTACAAAGTAGAAAACCTATTAGAGTAACATACACCTCCTCCTCAACAAATCCATTGAATAATGTTGTGTTTACAACCATCTAATGGACCTTCCACCCCATCTACATAGCCAGTGCAATAATTGATCTAATGAATGAGTACCTTTCTACTAGAGGAACGTTATCCTCATATTTAATTCCCTCAACTTGATAGAATCTCTTGGCCACAAATTTTGCCTTATACTTCTCTATGCTTCCGTCTACTGCATGCTTTACCTTGAAGATCCATGTCGAACCCACAACTGATTTATGTGTTGGTCTTGGGACCACTTCCCAAACACTTTTATTTGCAATGGACTCATATTCCTCCACCATTGCATCAACCCATAGTGGTTTCTCTATTGTTTCCTTGAAAGAGGATGGCTTTGTATCTACAAGCTCAGTCATTAGGTCCATGTATCTAGTGTACCAATCAGGTGACCTTCCTTTCATGCGCAATGCTCCCACATTCTCTCTAGCATCATGCAATAATCTATCAGCTTCCCTGGTTCTTTTTCTACCTTCTCTATAAGGTTTTGCCTAAGTGGTTATCTCCACTCTCTACTCCTCAATTTGTAGTTGCTCCAAAGCATCATGAGGTTCTTCCTTTGGAGCTAAAAGTTTTAGCCCTGGTTGCAACTAAATATCCCTCTCAAGGGAGCATCTTAATGCTTTCTACTCATCAAACTTTACATCTCTTCATACAAATGTCATTCTAAGGGATTGTAAGTACACTCAAATAAAAAACAATAAAATTATTCCCAAATAGGTTTTTTATATTCAACATATATTCCATTCTGGAAGTGACCCAACATTGTAAATTACTTCATTTGCATTGTATTACAAAGTAGAAAACCTATTAGAGTAATTGGTAACAATTTTATAGTGTAATGTTGTAGATTGAGAGTTAGTTTCTAGTGAACAAGTAATTTTATGATTATGTAACCCTTAATAACTAATATTCCTAGAGAAAGATTCAAGTCCAACGTGGTGGAGAAAATTAGCATGTTTGAGAATAATGTGAAATCTCATCATTCAAATATTAAAGTACCAATAAATATTAAAGGGATTTTCTCAAATCCCAAGAACTTGCTTCATCTCATGAAAACAATGAACAAAGCACTGAGAGAGCAAGTATGCATCTACATATCCTTTCATAGTTATGACTTGCACCCTCAACCTAAACATGTACCTTGTACTTGTCACAAGATGTTCCTAACATGTTCAAATAAAATTGATAAATGAAAACCACAAATTTATAATACATTGATTAACACATGAAACAAAAGAATGGTCAACTTCTAACTTGGGGCACCCCTGATGTCGATAAATATAATAATATTATGAAAAAATACCCCTCCAAATGAATTCTTGATGTGTTGGATATATTCCATTGTGAAAGTGGTGAAAGACATCACTTTAGGCATCCACTCCACACTAGGTGATGTCCAAAACAGTAACTCACTAGCATCCGTCCATTTCACTCTTAATGAGTTCTTGATCAAATTAAGTAGTGTGCAAAAATATGAACACAAACTTAAATAGTTGATGGAATACATTATGACCAAGGAATAGGTGAACGTATTGTTATACGATATTTATGATTGCAAACAAAAGTAACTCCCCTAGGCTTGGTCACTAACCTATAACAACATAGAATCAAGGAACCAAATTCTTTCCTTAAAGAAAATATATGACGGAATGAAGCCTACCTGGGATATGTTGAACACTTCGTTCATTATTTAACTTGAATGCTCTAATTCCAGCTCTGATTTCCAAAATTAGAACCTACACAATCACATAACACAATCTAAGAAACTGCGATATCTATGCAGTATCACCTAAATACTTTATTCAATATATCAACGTGGTATTGAAATACATGAAATAACAACATATATAGGGAATTCTTTGAATTAATACAAATGGAAGGAGTTACAACCATAAATAGATGTTTATGTCATAGAAGATCTCATTCTTGATGACTTGTCCTTTCCTTGTCAAAATGTGCACCTCCAAGCACCCTAAATGCATGAAATGAAACCTCTCACAACAACTTAAGGGTAGAATCACTCTCCAAAATCCAACCACTTGCATATGGAAGCTTGTAAATATATAGAGGAGTGGGATAAGTTGTGAGTTATTATCTAATTACGAATCTAAGGTTTTAGATCCACCTTTGATGGGAGGATGATATAAAAGGATAAGGGATGGAAACTACAAAGTAGGGTAGGATAGGATTTGAATGTTTTATCTGAGGTAAATGTTTGTAACAAATTCTGGAAACTTTTGGAAGAGAAAGCTTCCGTAATTTCTCTCTTTTTCTTGAATTACTATAACCAACAAAGGTGAGAAGGGGAGAAACATGTAGGTAATCAACATAAGCCGCATTGGAGCAACCTATAAGTGAACACTGCCGAATAAGAGGCCATGGAGTGTTGATCCTAAAACTAGCTCAGATGATGCAGCCTCAGACAAAAACTTTGGGGAATGAAGAGGCGTGTTTAGGGCTTTGTGCAAGATGATGACAATGGGGGAATATGATGTTGATTGATCCCATTAGGAGGCCTATTGATCGGATGTGACAAAATGGCTTATAATTCACTTAGAATTTTTTGGATTCTAACAACAATAACGTTATAAAAATGAGAACTGAAAAATGGTTACATTAACAAAGTAGTACCATGGTAAAAAGTCACAGTTGCAGAAAACTTTGTTGAATGAAATATTATTCATTATGTTGCAATGCACGTCTTATTCTATGTCATGAATTCCCAACCTATTAGAGTTATGACAAATATTTTATCACTAAGATTGGGATAGGTGACATTATATTTGAAATAAGAAATCAAAAATTTAGTCCAATGAAGTGTTTACAAATACATTTTTTTTAATTATAATAAAAATTAATTTATTGATTTCTAAAGTTTAAAATGAAATATCACATAAGTCAAATATAAAGTAATAATAGTCAAACTACAAATTGATTGCTAGGGTCTGACCATGACAGGGACTAATAATATAAAATAAATTACTAATTCGTGCATATTGCATTCCTCACACTTCTTCTTCTTCTTCTTTTTATCAATGAAGAAACTTACATTAATTCATCAAACGGATACAACATTCATTCCAGAGGCCTTCCGCTCTCTGGGATTCACTCATACAAAATTTGTTATCCAGGAGAGAAAAAAAAAGCAAAGAAGATGTTTCCAATTTTTACATGAGTCACAAAAGTAACATAGACACACAACCCAAAGCACAAGCAAATCCAAAAGACAACTAACAGATTTAATATTAGGGGCGAGGGTTTGGGCCATGAGTACCACATGGGGCCACAGGAGGTTCATGCCCTTCGTGAACATGGTAGTCAATATGCGCGATCCACGCTTCAATATCATCCAATTTCTTGCTATTACAACATTGTCTACGTCTCACTAAGGTAAGGCACTCCATAATTTCTCCTTGGCTATATTAAATATCATTGATGTAAGCAATAATATCATTCTGGTTGTCATACATATGGTATCATATGGAATCTAATTTCATCGTGATATCCCATAACTAATAAGGTATTGAAGCTAGAAGCGAGGGTTTCTCTACGTGGCTTGGAGATTGGGCTTAGGCATGAGCCACCTCACCCTCCATGTCCACCCCTTCCAACACTTCCTTGTTCAACATTTCCACCTGATCGGCTCACTCCCCTTGCTATCCATGAGGACCAACACCCTGTCGAGCATACTAATGAAAAGGAGATCTTGGTTATAGGCAAAAATCCCCTTTCATGTTAAAAATCTCGAACCTGGGCCTATGGGTTATGGCCCACTAAGCCTAAACAGAAGCATTTTACTTCTCGTTTTGTAACGTGGATCTTTATAAATCGGCCATCCCCTTAATGGGATTCTAAATCACCATTGCAATCATTAATACAGGCGTTAATGTTTGAAAACCCGCGCCATACACATCAATATATGGGTTTTAAAAATAATTATAGTCGACTCTATGAACATCGGCGGTCGCATGCACATCTCCATCATGGCAAAGAGTGGACATCACAACCGTCAGCAGCTCCACACAACAAATTGCCTCATCTGCGCTTTTGAGATTTCTTTCCAACGTTCGTGTAACTCTGTGCTTCCAATTCCACCGTTGCTCATCATACTGGACCACAAACAAAACCATGTTCAATTTACCGACTGTATTTCAATGCATTATAGTTCTGATCTGACCAATTCGCCTTCGTTCCAATTCCTGTGAAGTCGTTCCTCTATATTTCAGTTGCCAGGATGGCATTAAACATAGAATATTCACGATTTCTATTAGAAATACAGATCGAAAACCACATCAGGCAATTGCTAACACGCCAATCCTCACTTGCTCTTTATATATAACAGTTAAACGTTAAATTAGATCGTCATCGATCTTTTAAGTGATCGATGATCGATCCAGCATGCAACACCAGATTTACACATAAACGTACACAACATACACTAGAACAGGCTTATATATATTATACAAAACAGTTACATACTAAGGCCCTTTCAGCCTTAGAAATGAGCTTACGCTCGACTACATTCTTCTCACTCAGAATTTTCCTCACCAGAACAAACATCTATCACACCCTATCACATTAAATTTATATAAGACGCATTAGATAGGAAGGATCGATCAGATCCTCTCCTTATTTTTCTCCAATCGAAAGCTCTCCAAAAAGCGTGCATGGCTGTTAACAATAGGAAGTCTATCGAGACATATCCGCTTTAAATCCACTTTAAATCTGTTTTTCTGCTTTAAAGCAGACTTTCCTCTGTTTTTCTCCCTTTGTTCAGCTTCGTTGTTCCACGTCCTCCTTGGTCCGCTTTGGATTCCTCCCTTTCTCTAAGGGTGCTGGATGCTCCTACATCAGACTCTCGAGGCACAAAAATTTATGACCTCCTGGTCATATGCTTCTCCTTGTACTTAGCAATTCTACCCACTTCATATCTTCAGTGGAACTGCCTTCATTCTCTCCTGTGAGCTGCAACCAAACCTCGGCAGTAACAGTCTTCCTCTACTACACGATACCTCACCAAGCTTCCTCCTGAGCTTAGTCTTTTGGCATCCTTCTGGTTCTCTTCTCTGGAACCCTATGAGCACTCCATGCTCTAGGTTTGCTGAAATTTTCTCACCTTTGGCTGTCGTTCTCTGTGCGACAGTAAGACCACAAACTCTCTAGCTTAACCAACTGTACCTCCTTCCGCGGAATCTTCTTCTGCTTTGATACCAACTTCTGCTCTCTGGAATCCTTCTCCCTGCAGGAAAATTTCGCTACTCTGATACCACTTGATGAAAAGAGATCTTGGTTATAGGCCAAAATCCCCTTTCATGTTAAAAATCTCAGACTTTGGACCTGTGGGTTAAGACCCACAAAGCTCTATCGGAAGCGTTCTAGGCTATAAACCTCCAAACCATGGACTTACAATAAGAATCCCACTTTATAACTTTTTCACGCCTTTAATTTCCATCGGAAGCCACCACCCATCCACTTTATTTATTAATAGAGCTTTAAAGCCCACGGCCACACATTACAACCATTGCAAGCATTATAGTATATGTATTATGTCTTAAACCCCACGACCACATATATATATTAATACACTGGAGAACACCATAAGTCCCGCTTCAATCCACATATATGGATTTCAAATTATATATGCCCGCCTTTATAAATATCGGTGGGTCCGCACATCGGCCATCGTAACAACAGTTAAGCCGCCTTCCTTCCTCTGATGCGATAGTCACATATATTATATATTATATATATGCGATAGTCGCGGACCCGACACCTCTTACGGCCCTTCCTATAATGACTTCGGGTTCGGGATATCGGCGATTCCTTATCGGCGGGTTTGTAATGTAATGGGTCCTGCGGACCCGACGCCCCCTTTGAGTTGCGCTTTGTAATATTTCGGCTCCGGTTGCCGGAGCGCACACAGTTCTAAAGCCCTTGCGGACCCGACGCCCTTTATACTCTTATTTATAATGTTTCGGCTCTGAGAAGTCGGAGCTTTCGCACTTAGCAATATTAAGGCCCTCTAGTGTTGATAATCAGGCCTGTGCGTGTGAGTGTGTACGAGACCAAAATCTCTCGAATGTAAATTTGTGCTTTTATGTTAATAAATGCAAAGTTCCCTGATTATGTCAGAATGTATGGAAGGCGTGTTCCGTGGTTGTTTATGATATGAAACAGTAGTGTGGAAATAATTATAATCAATCACGATCGAGGGTGAAGCACAAAGAGAGAGAGGAGCAGAAGCATTATTCCTAAAGAGTTTTCTCCCTGTCTGTCTGAAATAATGGCCTCTGTTAATTGAAATCTTGTATCGACTAACTTATTTTACTGTGTTTCGAAGTTTATGAATTTGCCTTAATTTTCCCGCATGATGCTTGAGTGAAGCGTTTATGGCCGTTTCCCTTTCATTGCGGCGTTCGCAGGCTTCCTGAGCTATCCTCCAAAGTTTTGTGTTTACTCTGTTTACACAGAGAATTCATAATATTTTCCTTAAGCGGAGCATTGTGGCGGACGTGAAAGCTTGTTAAGATTGGTTCATACCCATATCGGGTCCAAACCAAATATCGCATCGGAGAAGCGAGAGGGCCTTAATATTGCTAAGTGCGAAAGCTCCGACTTCTCGGAGCCGAAACATTATAAATAAGAGCATAAAGGGCGTCGGGTCCGCAAGGGCTTTAGAAGTGTGTGCGCTCCGGCAACCGGAGCTAAAATATTACAAAGTGCAGCTCAAAGGGGGCGTCGGGTCCGCAGGACCCATTACATTACAAACCCGCCGATAAGGAATCGCCGATATCCCGAACCCGAAGTCATTATAGGAAGGGGCGTAAGAGGTGTCGGGTCCGCGACTATCGCATATATATAATATATAATATATGCGACTATCGCATCGGAGGAAGGAAGGCGGCTTAAGTGTTGTTACGATGGCCGATGTGCGGACCCGCCGATATTTATAAAGGCGGGCGTATAGAATTTGAAATCCATATATGTGGATTGGAGCGGGACTTATGGTGTTTTCCCGTGTATTAATATATATATGTGGCCGTGGGGTTTAAGACATAATACATATACTATAATGCTTGCGATGGTTGTAATGTGTGGCCGTGGGCTTTAAAGCTCTATTAATAAATAAAGCGGATGGGTGGTGGCTTCCGATGGAAATTAAAGGCGCGACAAAGTTATAAAGCGGGATTCTAATTGTAAGTCCATGGTTTGGAGGTTTATAGCCTAGAACGCTTCCGATAGAGCTTTGTGGGTCTTAACCCACAGGTCCAAAGTCTGAGATTTTTAACATGAAAGGGGATTTTGGCCTATAACCAAGATCTCCTTTTCATCACCTACCCACATTGACGTATCATGTCCACCACCAAAAATAGATAAAATAGACACTAGATACTCTAGGAAAGGGTGTCACATTGCCCATTCCAACAAGGCCACCTATTTTTGACCTCGTGGAATAGATTCTCCACCCAACCCATTCAAAGACCCCCAACATTTTCAACACACTATCAATGGACCCTAATAAGACAGGGACATGAAGGTCTGTCCTTAACCGAGTTTTCAAAGAATGAAGGGAACCCAAAGCTACCTCCCCAAACCCCCTGAGCAAGGATAGGCTTCAAAGCAACACCATCCCTAAGGAGGAAGCCTACCCAAAAATAAAATACTCACAAAATTTACAAAATACGTTGCACTTTAAACAGAATGGAGGTATCCCTCTCATCAGGCTACCTTCAGAATAGTTAACAAACCATTCAATTCTAGCATTCATTGTAAACCCTATAAAATGCAGGAGAGGAAAAGCTACCTCATACATGGCTTTATACTTGTCTCTTATAGCCACAACACCACTAAGCCTGTACCTCAAGGTGGGCCTCTTGCTATTTGAGTCAAAGCCATGAGCCAACCTAACCATATGAGCTAACTCCCATGCTTGAATCGACCCAGGGTCCCATACTGCAGGTTGATTTTTTTTTGCATGTAAAGTGATTTCATATTGCCAAACTACCACGGCAAGCACTCTCGACTAGTCGAGACACCAACCCGCCTCTCCATAGAGGTCCCCCAAGTGAACCACGTAGGTAATGCATCCAAAAATTCTAATTCTCATCTCTCTGTTGCAACAAATACACACAAGAGTCATCGTCACTACAATAATAACCTAGTGTACTTCGAGAACATTCCCCTGCAAGCCACCAAGCCCTTCATACCAACCACATTTATCCCTCATTGTTATCGCAAGAGAGGGAAATTATGCTATGCGCCACCAAACTTACCAATTCCATCACGCCTTCTTCGTTTAATATTAATTATAAAATTGTATTTTCTTTTAAATTAAATATCAATAATTTTATCCAAAACATTACTTTAATAAAAAAATATGTTTTAGCAAAATTAAATATCAACAGTACAAATAATAAATTATCACTCCATGTTAAAATAATAAATTATTACTCCATGTTAAATAATTACATTATTTAATTGGTTAATAACATTTATAGAATTTTACATAGTTTGGTAAAAAAATATATTATAAATATAAATCGAATAAATTATTAGTCCTTTACAAAATTATTACAATTACAACGTTTATTTTATAATAACGTTCATAAGAATTAGCGTTATTATTTAATTAAGTTGCATAATTATAAAGACTTTTCTTTAAAAAATAGTTTAAAATAATTATATTTTTAATCTTATATAATATTTTTTTATATAACTTAAAAATTGTTTATCGCATTATTTATTTCTATAATATTTTTAATTAATAATCATTATATTGTTTATTTTTAAAGATTATTTTTAAATGATTAGTAAATATTGGTAGATATTAATTTATGGTAAGTATCAAAATACTTATTTTATTATACATTTCACATTCTCCAAATTTTAAAATTCATAAAAATTAATCAAGCTATAATTTTATTTTAAATCTTGACTATTAGTTATAAAAAGAATTCCTATATAATAATATACATGTAATAATATTCATAAAAAGTAATCAAGCTACAACTTTATTTTAAATCATGATTATAAAGATAATTCCTATATATTAATAAACATGTAATAATATTCTTAATCATGTCTATTCAACCCAAATGTACTATGGAATAGCTCTTCTTACAATACTATGGGCTAATGCCATGGGTTATAATTACCACACATCACATGTATTTATGTGATAATTTTTTTAAATAATTAATTTGAAATAAATAAAATAAAAAATATAACTAATTTGGAGATAAATCTTAACCTTGATATGTGAATACTACTATGAATATTCCTCATATTACATTGAAATTAAATCACTACCATCCACTTATTAATTACAATTGACCAACTCTAAAAAAACCATCTATCATCATAATTATTTTTAATTATTATAATACGCAAATTGAAATGTAAAGCACTTTACTATAAATTAAAGTGTTTGGCCATTCACATTCTATTTTTATGTGCACTTATTTTCATGGAATTTTTTTTATGTATATTTTATTTTTATATATAAATTTGTTTATTTTATTTTAATAAAAAAATTAGTTTTGTATTCAGGCTTCTATGATCCATAATGAATTAAGTAAAGACTTTGGTAGAAATCACATGAGAGAAATTTTTGGCAGAGGGTTTCGAACCAACAACTGTAATTCATTATAGGACCAGATGAAGAGGCAAACAATGGTAAAAGTTTAAATAAAGAGCAATGTAGAGACAAAAATTTTGGTCTCTACATTGCTCTCTATTTAAACCTTTGTCATGGTCTGCCTCTTCGTTTTGGTCTCCATATTGCTCTCTATTTAAACCTTTGCCATGGTCTTCCTCTTCATCTGGTGGTCCTGATGATGAACCACACTTGTTGGTTCGAAAGGTGTTGGTAAAAAAATTTTCTTATGTTTTCTACCGAAATACTTTGCTTAAAAAAAATTATGTGTAGTTGTTTTGAGAGATATATAAGAGATGTTGTAATGTCTTGTCGAGTAAACATTTTGACTAGATAAAAATAAAATAAAAATAGAAATAACCCTTAAGTTAAAATGAAAATAACTTCAAATTAATATCATGAAAATAAAAATTATATCTTATTATTATTATTATTTTTACTATTTTTGGTCAGATAGTTAAGGTAACTTTGACTTGGTAAAGTTATTTGTGGTTTTTGAACTCCAAGATTATGAGATCTACCAAAGTCAGAGAAGCATCAAATTTTTTGAGATACAAACCCATTTAAAAAAATAAATAAATAAAATTGATACCTCTTAATGCTCGATAGATCGAAAATAAAATGATTCTTCTCTAATTTACTTCTATAAATAAATAGGTGTAAATATTTATATCTTAAACACTTTATTACAACTTATGTACCAACTTAAAAATATTTGTTGATGGAGAGAGAAAAAACAACCCGTATTTGTTGATGGATAGAAAAAGAACAACCAGGTATTTGCTTGATGTGATACATTTGATTGCAATTATTGTTGCCAATAATAAGGTACAAGGAATCATGATTGAAGGTAAAATTCTCATCATTAGAATGTATAATTAAAAGATTTAATTTAATTTAATTGTTATAATCGATATCAATTACTGGTATTATAAACATGTTACCGTATTAGCACGTACTAAACATATTACAATTAAGATTTTAGGAATAGGTTGTATGACACAAAAGAACTTTAAAATTTAAAACATATTACAATTAAGATTTTGGCAATCGGTTATATGACACAAAAGCACTCTTTAAAATGAAAAAGAAAATTGCGGGGAAGAATTTTATGACACAAAGTATCACTGTAATAATAATATAGACAGATTGCATAGCAAGATTAATCAAAACATAAATTTGCACAAACTCTCATCATATATCGAATATTACAATTTCTTGAAAGGGCCTTAAAATAAATATATGAAAAGATATTGTAAAGCCCCTGACTAATATATTATTGCAAGCACAAACTTTATTGAAACATAAAAGTATTTTGAGATACACGAACGCGAAACTATACCTATCGTCTTCTTTATCAACTTGTATATTTATCATAATATTTTTTGATAATCGACTAATGCAAATGATGCATCTTTGATAGTCCATTGTATAATTTATTTTATCAACCATTATATTATTTATATCTAGATATATATGATGATAAAATATATTTATATTAAAATTTATAATATTAAATATATATATTTTTTAATATTTTTTTTTCATATATTAATTTAATATATATGTCATGGGATGTTAGAGGATTGGAATGTGGGGATCAAGGTGAGTGTTCTGTCATCTCATTGATTTTTTTGCTATTTAAGAGGGGTGGTATGATATCTTGCAGTCATGCAGCTTCATGTGAAGAGTAATTTCGTTAATACAATTAGGTTTTTGTTATTTATTAGATGTGATGTTTGACTTTATGGTTGAGGTGAAGTTGCATACCATGAAGGTGGTTTGTCAGTCATGGTTGGATGAATTTTCTATGGGATTGTTGAGACTGTGTAGTCGAGTTGTTGTTAGCGAGGGAGGTGATGGGAACTGGCTTGGTTGTCTTCTTGTTGTGGGAGCGTTTGTTGGCAGTGATATCTATTGTATCTGTGTGATAGGGATGGTGGTTTATCACCTCTATGAAAATTCAGATGGGATCATAGTATATCGAGCAATTGTGAGGGGTCTCATGGAGGGACAAGTAATTATATGAAGTTGGTTTGTGTTGTCGATGTGATCAACTGGATCCAAAATTTGTGATGGAAATTCCAAGCCTAGAATAAGTTATGGTTCTATTGTTTTATCCTCTCGTATGTTCATTTTGTCTCTAGAGGCCTAGGTTGTAAGCTTAATTTATGGACATGTTGGTCTCTGGGTGATATTCATGTTAGTTTTATTTATGTCTGTCAATTTTGGGTTGTGCGGAATCTGTACTTGTTAGAGGGTTAAGGGGTTTAATCAAAGCGTTTTGTGCTAGGACATTCTCTTGACAAGCTGAGTGAACCATTTGACCATTATTGGTGTGGTTTGCATGCATTTCTTAGCGGAGGATGTGGGATCATTAATTTTTTTGACCTGGTCCTAAGCTCATTTGAGCCAGTCTCAAGATTTATTATAATACCTTTGTACCAACATAGAGGTTATTTGCATGATATTTCTCTTATTATAGGACCTTTTTACCAACATAGAGGTTATCTGCATAATATTTCTCTTTGAGGTAGTACTAGTAGTTGTGGTGAGGGAGTTAAACTCCTCAAACTCTTGGTTTGATACTATACCCTTAGGTCTCATACAACCTCCTAGTTGGATAGTGTTAGCATAGCTAGTCACTGTGGGGATTCCCTATAACCTTATCAAAGGTGATCAAATATCATATGTAGTGGAATTTGATTTGTTATCTACTGGTTGGAGTCGCTGCATGTGATGGAGTTTCAATGGCACTAGGGCAATTGACTCATTTACACGATACACAGTTAGCTGAAGGCGCATTAGTTTTAACTCTAAATATGACCAGTTTCCCATGTTCTGATGGCATGGAAGAGTGAGAAGGGGTCTAGGCAAAATGGAGCAGTGTGGGGGGCACAAGGAGCATGGCCTTATCGAGGGAGAGGTCTTCAACCTTGTGCCAACTCATCCACCTAACACCATAAGGTGACCCCCTCTCCCGAATGATGTTTGCAATGCATTACAATAGATCATTATTAATATAGACCAAGTCAGTTGGGCCCGACATGATGACTACAATGCAATTATAAGCATCATGATTAATCTCCAATGCAACCAATGACACATGCATGATCGATTGCCCAACCTAATGAGGGGTCAAAGGCACATTCAAGAGAAGTAGGATTAGCTAGATGGGAGGTTGACCCATATGGAGAAGCATGTCCATTGCGACCTCCTCCACCTTCACCTAACTCGGGACTGGACCATCCAGCTCTGGTCAATTCTTCTAATTTGCAATGGTGATCTGTTGTATTTTGATCTTGAAAATATTTTGGTATTACTTTCCTTTTAAATTATGGTTATTACGATTATTTAGGTAGTTTATTGTGCCTAGGTATGCACCTATTGGCCAATAAATGTAGTGACTTTGAGCCTAGTAAGATTTTGAGATATTGTAATGTGATGTATAATCTTTTGAGTTAATAGAAACTCTTTGATTCACGAATATATATATATATATATATATATATATATATATATATATATATATATATATATATATATATAGATATATATATATATATATATATATATACACACACACACTTTTATGTTGTTTGAAGATGCATTTATGAAAATATGAAATAAATGTGAAATATAATTTTAATATTTTATAATATATGTTTTAAAATGAATTTCTAGAAGCTTATAAATTTTGTGAATTCCAATGTATAGTAAAGAAATTTGTTGTGTTTTGTTGTTATGATATTTTTACAAAGCTTATTAATGTTATTTAATATGACAAATTTGAGATCTATATTTCTATCTTTTTAGATCTTAAGAAATTTTAGTAAATAATTTTTGTTTGTAATATTTAATTATTATTCAATGAATAATTAAAAAAAAAGTATGATATAAATGCAATTTACATAAAAGATACTAACGACTTAAGTTTTTTTATAAGAAATTTTTTTTTTCCCCTCTTTTTTTTTCTTTTTATAATTCGATATACTATTATTTTGAATCACTTTGTATACACCTTTGTGTTTCCTATAACTAATTTTGTTTTGTATTATTCAAATGAAAAGTAGGAAATAGCCTTACAAAAAAAATCTACTATATAAACATATATCTTTTATTATATTTTTATTATGTAAATTTTATATTTTTAATTATATTTTTGATATAAAAATGTTATGTTATTAACTTTCTTCACTAACCTTAAAAAATGTGAAAAAAAATTATATAATTTTGTAAAACAAATAAACTAAAATTTAAATTTTTTTATATATCTTTTATTATATTTTTATTATGTAAATTTTATATTTTTTATTATATTTTTGATATAAAAATGTTATGTTATTAACTTTCTTCACTAACCTTAAAAAATGTGAAAAAAAATTATATTATTTTGAAAAACAAATAAACTAAAATTTAAATTTAAAATTATGAAAATCAAATATCTTTAGATATAAACTCAACAAAAAAATCCATTAAAATCAACTTCACCACCCGACTTGATAGAGATAAATAGTTTTCATCCCATGAAATTGAATTTACCCTAAACTTAATATTATAATACATCTTTATATTAATAAAAAAACACTAAAATTTAAAATATTCTTCTAATTATTTTTTATATTTAAAATTATTTACGTAAAACATGAATTGTCTGCCTACTTTTCCATCTTGTTTATTTATTAAATAATAATGGAGTTGTCTATAATGCGACTTTTTGGAGATTCTGGTGACGGAATCCTGCGGAAGAAATTGAGGCTAAATCTTGATTTGTTGCAGTTAAAATGGTTTTTAACTGCATATTTGGATTCAGCACCCTAGAAAACCCTTGGGACGCTTTCATTGTGCAGAAACTAGCTATCAAACTTGCGATTCCAATAAATTCCTGCCGGATTTCGACCGGAAAAACCCACCAGAAAAGCTTTCAAAAAATCGCATTATAGACAACTGCAATAATAATAACGTAATATTCCGAATAAAAAAAGACTGAATTAATAATTTTAATATTTGTCGGTGGTTTCTTACCAATTAAGATATCTATCTCATCGACTCACATTCAAAATTTTATATGCATTTTATTTTCATTCATGTTTTGTGTGTATTTTATATACATGGATGTATTGTAAAATCATGGTTGCTTTCTTTCCCGTTACGACAATAACTGCCTTATGTCATCATCCTTTTCAATAATTAATTGAAAAGGGAGATAAACTTAGGTGCAGTGATAATTAAGTTACATAAAGAATAATGGAGAGAAACTGGGCCCATAACTCGTCTACCTCACTGGTCGATACCTTTTCCCATGGACATGATTTATAAATTTGGGTATTGGGTAAAGTACCCACATTATTAGTGCGTAGTGTGTGAGTTATTAGTGACATCCAGATTTTATGTGAAAGATGAATCACATTGTAGGAGATTCGCATAGTATTTTCCTAAATTTCAAACTCATTGTTGGTGTCTTTTCTTAAAGTTCCCTAAGGATGTAATTTTTTTAATTCGTGGTTTGTATACTCTTAAGTAAAACAAGAGATATTGTTCTAACAAAATGTTGCTCTATCGTCGAGTTATATTTTTGATAGATTTTTTATTAAGCGATCTTTCTATTAACAAGAATAGTTAATTAAATCCATTTTCTTTATCCTCGAGAGACCATCTACACATTCTTTATTATTGTTATTATTGCCATTTCATGACAAGTAGATGTATTAGCATATTTTTACTAAATGACATATATCTAGAGACCGAAATCTCTATGTCGAATGATATATTAACTATATATAACACGTTGACCTTAATTTTTCTCAAAATGAGAGAATTGTGCTATTTATATTAACATTAATTTTAATAGTGCATGCTATTGATATTTAACATTATTTAATCCTAAAACAATACTTTATCTTCAAAACTGCACAATATTTTTCATGTTTCAATAATAACCAGAGTAAGAAAATTGAAAACATCACCAAAATTTTATATGAAAATCTCAATTTAAACTAAACTCTAATATGAGATTGTACATTATGTAAAGATAAGTACCAAGCATAATTGGAAAAGAAATCTGAAATGAGGAAATAAATTTGGCTTTGAATAGCACCTTTAATTTCAATAAGTAACCCAGAGATAATGTTGATGGTGCGCACATAAGCAAGGTAAGAGATTTTGAATAAAAGGAAACCGAGATCTATAATGTGTCATATAGGTGATTTTTAAAATATTCTTATGAAATTATATATTCGAAGTGTTAGATTTCTTACCAAACCTAATAATGTGTTGCAAAGTGTTAAGTAAAAAAATTAATGGCATCAACTATATTTTATACATTAATTAGAAATTGATACCATTGAGTTTGGGTATAATGGTTATGGATGGTAGAAAAATGGTTTAAACATCAAGTATATACACAAATTTGCATTATATATATATATATATATATATATATATATATATATATAATTTTTTTTACATAAAATTTTGTAGAAGATTTAATAAAAGTAGATGAGAAAATAAAATTCTAAAATTACCTAAAATTTTATTAACGATGAAACATTTTTTTTTTTAAGAAATAACTTCAATTTTAATCCATTTATTAAATTTTATGCACATTTTATGAAATTTCAGACATACTTTATCACATTTTATTATTTTTTTAGTATTTTATTCATATCTAAATTTCCTAATTATATATTATTAAATTTAATTTTAAATTAAATTAGATTTTATGAAATCTTAATAAATTATAAATAATTTTATATTAATTATTTTTTAATAAATTAAACAAAGTCTTGAGAATTTTTTTGGATGGTGTTTCGAACCAATAAGTGTGGTTCATCATCAGCACAAGATGAAAAGGCAGACCATGAGAGAGCAATGTAGAGACATAATTTCAAACGATTATATTTGAACAATAATATTTAAACTATAATATTAATTTATTAATATATTAAAAACAAATATTATTAAGTAATGGCTATATTAAATAGCTAGTTTTTTAAAAAAAATATTTCAATAATGATATTATTTCATTAATTTATTAAAAATATTAATAGGTAACGGCTATATTAAATGGTTAATTTTTGAAAAATAATAATTAAATTAATTTATTAAAATCAAATATTACTAGTTTTTGAAAAACAATATTTTAATAATGATATTACTTTATTAATTTTAGTTTTTGAAAAATAACATTTAAATTAATTTATTAAAACCAAATATTACTATTTTTTGAAAAATAATATTTAAACTGTGATATTAGCTTATTAATTTATTAAAAACAAATATTAATAAGTAACCCCTATATTAAACAACTAGTTTTTGAGAAATAATATTTAAAATAAATAAATAAATAATCAAAATTAAACTTAAAAAAAAGTCAAAAATTAATATTTACTTAATTAAAAAACATTTTTTATAATTCTAAGTAAGATAACATAATCAATAATATAAAAAAATTAATTACACTGACTTTATAATATAATAATAATAAAAATAAAAACCAAAAACAATAAATTTGAATTAGATAAATACACTTAAAAAGATTTATAGATTTTAATCTGCATTGATCCACCCTTATATAGTATTTGATACAAATTAAAGCAAAAGTAATAATAATACTTCATTGATTTTTGTTTATTATTTGAAGGCGATTTATGAATTTGTGGTATGCCATTTTATTGAAATGTGAGGTTGGAAACATAACATTTAACATATGTTTTTAAAATAGTTTTTTAAAATTTTATATATAATTTCAAAATTTTAATATATAGTTAAAAAAATATTTATATACAAACAATTTTTTTTTATAAATGTATTATATATTTAATAATAATTTTTAATAAATATTAATATTTAATACAACTAGAAAATTAAGTTTAGTTGGTTTTATTTTTTGGAGTGAAGAACAGGAAGAGCGAAGAACAACCAAGGTTGAATTTGTGTAGGCATAGTTCTCCATGGTCGGGAGGGGAGGAGGGAGATCCACTCCTTCCTACACGCAAGCGGTGAACAACCATGGTAAGAAGCCACTGGAGGAAGTCAGGAGAAATGACAAGGTGAAAGAAAGCAGGGAAGAAGGGAAGGATAGAGACAAACATAGTGAGAATCAAAGCACTAGAGACAATGAAGAAAATGACAAGGAAAAGGAAGCAAAAACCATGGCTCAGATGGGTCCTTGTAAGCCTAAATATGAGGTCACACCTAGGGTTGTCTTGAATACCCTGCGCTATAGGCACACAGGGAACACATGAGCACTTAAGCTATTATTTATAAATTCATGGGAGTATGGCCCACTGAAAAAGGTTTACAGACATGGATTAAATATCATTGGAAACCTAAAGGGAGCATTGACCTACATCTGGGGTCAAAAGGATTCTTCACAGTGGTCTTCACTAACATTGAGGACAAAGATAGAGTGTTTGAAGGAGGGCCCTGCTTCTTTGTAGCGGTTGGCCTCTATATGAGGCCATGGATGATGAACTTTGTCCCAGAGCGGGAGACTTTCACCTCAGTTCCAGTTTGGGTAAGACTTTACTCCCTCCCTCTTGATTACTGGCAAATATAATCGTTAACAGCTATAGGAAATAAACTAGGACATTTTGTCAAGGCTTCAGAAGCCACCAGAAGAGGAAAATATACATCCTTCGCATGAATTTATGTGGAAATGGATCTCTCTGGAGCTCTACCGGATGAGTTGATCTTGGAAGTTTTGGATGAATAATGGGTGCAAACAGTAGATTACGAACACATTCTTTTTAGATGTCGCAGATATCATGAGCATGTCCACCTGTTCAGAGAGTGCCCTCTTAGTAAAATAGAGAACAGAAGAAGAGATTATACCATGAAAGATACAGAGAGTTTTTCAAAAAGTGAGCCACAAAGGAAAAGGCGGCGAAAGAGGTCTTAGACACCAGCAAGCCGAAGGGTCTCAAGTCATGCAGAATAGGTTTCAAGTGCTCGAGGAGGAAGAAGAGACTATAAAAGAAGATCAGGGATTAGAGGTAAATCCAGAAAATAAGGAGACATAGGAGAATAAATACCAACCAGAGCACAATAACATACAGAAATAGGCCATGATGAGCGATGTAGAACGGGACATGGACCAGGAAATGACCCAAAGTGAGATGGAAATGGAGGATCAGGAGCTGCAGGAGATTTTAGACAAAGAACACCTAGATTTGGAAGGGTTCTTGAAACAAGGAACCATGGAAGGGTTAGATTCGTTACCTCAAGAAGATTTCTCTAGAGTACAACAGTTGTACTTATGGAAAACCCAGGCTGATGGGAAGGAAAGGCAAGGCAATATGGCAAAACAAGGCAACGAAGGGGTGAAATCCACAAAAAACACACCAGGATTAGCACCTAGAGGCCCTTGCAAGAAGAGAGGCAGAAAAAAGCAGAATGAACTGCTGATGGAGTGTGGAAAGATAATGATAGACTCGGGTAAGACGAAAGACCTAACCAGTTACTCTTTCACTAATCTTTTATGATGAAGTTTACCTCTTGGAATATACGGGGTCTAGGTAGTAAAAGAAAACAAAGTTTACTTAGTAACAGGATGAAGCAAGAAGCTCCGGATATCATTTTTATCCAGGAAACTAAATGTTACATACAAAAGATTAAAGAACTTCATAATAAATGGCTCAGTTTTTTTGAGTTTCTAGATGTCAAGGTAGAAAACACAGCAGGTGGTATTCTGACTCTTTGGAACCCCCTCAAGATTAGCATAATGGATGTTGAAGCTTCCAGAAATTATCTTTGTTTGGTCATACAGCCGAAGGGGGATATGGAGACCTATCTGGTAACGAATGTTTATGGCCCTTAAAGAATGGATGACAAATTGAGATTACTTGATTCTCTTATGGATCTCAGAGAAAGATATGTTGGGACTCCATGGATTTTGGGTGGGGACTTCAACATGATCAAATCACTATCAGAGAAAAAAGTGGGCACCAGAGCTCTCACCAGAGATGCCTTAGACTTTCAATCCTTTTTGGATTTTGTGAAATTGGTTGATATTGAAACAAGTAATGGTCTCTTTACTTGGAACAATAGGAGAGGAGGAGGGTCTTTAGTGGCCTCTAAGTTAGACAGATTCATCTTATCAGAGGACCTTATTCTCAAAGATTTTGATATAGGAGCAAGGATTCTGCCCTTTGGAGGTTCGGATCACTGGCCAATTCAATTAGAGATCAGGGGCATTGGCACTCCCAGGAATAGACCTTTCAGATTTGAGAACATCTGGCTCTCCCATCTAGATTTTATCAACAATATTTCTAGTTGGTGGTCTGAGGATTTGCATATTCAGGGTTCGAGTATGTTCATTCTTCACAAAAGACTAAAACACATAAAACTCAGGCTTAAAGAGTGGAACAAGAGTGAGTTTGGCAACATTTTTGAAGGTAAAAAAGCTGTTGAAAATAAATTGCAGATACTCAACCAATCCATCATTGAGGTTGGATTTGATAAAATCAGAAAAGATAGAGCTACCATTCTTCAGCACGAGTGGGAGAACTTATGTAAACAAGACGAAATTTTCTGGAGACAAAAATCTAGAGTGCAATGGTTAAAGGAAGGGGAAAGAAATACCAGATTTTTCCACAGATCAACCTTGGCTAACAGGGCTCATAATAGAATCTCCTCAATTAAAGATGAGGAAGGGCAACTCGTGAGTACCCAGGAAGAGATTGAAGCAAGTTTTAGTTCAACACTTTAGAGGGGTTTCACAGGAAAATATTCCAAACAGAGAGACCTTCATAAAGGACATTACAAGAAATATACCAAGACTTGTGTCCAGACATGATAATCTCAACCTCAACCGGCCAATTACGGAAGAAGAAATCAATGAAGTCCTTAAGGAAATGAAGAATGGTAAAGCACAGGGTCTTGATGGTTTTAATGTGGACTTCTTCAAAGCATGCTGGAATATTGTAAAACAAGACATGTTGAATGTGGTAGAAGATACCAGGAGGAATAGAACTATTCTAAAGGCACTCAACACCTCCTTCATTTCTCTGATCCCTAAACAAGTTAATGTTGTGACTCCAGATAAGTTTCGACCCATAGCACTGTGCAATGTGGTTTACAAGATTATATCTAAGGCTGTAGCTAATAGACTCAAACCTTTTCTCCCCATCCTTGTTTCTAGGGAGCAATCTGGTTATGTGGAAGGTAGACAAATTCTCAACAACATCATTCAAGCACAGGAAGTAGTGCACTCACTGACTTGCAACAAGAAGGCGGGTATGATTATGCAGCTAGACATAGCTAAAGCCTACGATAAGGTAAACTGGACCTACATTAGGAGGGTCCTCATAGCTTTCAGGTTTGATCATAATTGGGTTAGATGGGTTATGGCTTTGGTAACCTCTTCTAGCTTTTCAATTTTGGTAAATGGCTCTCCCTCCGAGATGTTTATTCCCTCAAGAGGCCTTAGGCAGGGAGATCCACTCTCTCCCTTTCTCTTTATTCTCATGATGGAAGGACTTGGTAGATCGATCAAGCAAGCGAAAGTCGAAGGAAAAATCAAGGGTCTTCAACTTTGTGAGAATGGTCAGACTTTGACTCATCAGCAATTTGTAGATGATACCATGCTACAGGGGGTTCCCATAGTCAAGGAAGCTTTGGCTTACAAACAAATTCTAAATGATTTTGGTCTAGCCATAGGTATGGAGGTTAATATTTTCAAATCTAAAATATTTTTCTTTAATACTGATATTGTTATCCAAAGGAACATCTCCAGAATTCTAGGTTTTCAAAGAGATTCTCTTCCTTCGAAATATTTGGGAGTCCCCCTTATTGCTAAACCTCTTCATAAAAATATCTGGGAACCGGTGATTAACAAGATGCAGGATAAAATCAGAAATTGGACCTTCAGAGCTTTAAATTTAGCTGGCAGGTTAGTGCTCACAAAGGCAGTTTTACAATCAATCCCAGTTTTTATGCTTTCAGCACTCCCTGTTCCAAAAGGAGTCTTACAACAATTCAGAACCATTCAAAGAGACTTTCTCTGGGGGAAAGGGGAGAAAAAAAGGAAATGGGCCTTAGTGGCATGGGAAAAGATTTGTAAACCTAAAATTCATGGAGGTTTGGGTTTGGATGATCCAGAGGTTCTAAGCAGGGCTTTAGGAGCTAAGTTATGGTGGAGATGGGTAAAAGAACCAAAGGCCCAGTGGGCTAGAATATGGACAGAGAAATATGCCAGCACTTGGGACAATAACAATATTATAAGGATGTCCGGCAATATAAAGGGTTCATACATCTGGAATAAGGCTTGGGAGAATAGAGGCCTAGTTCAAAAGAATAGTTTCTGGGAAATCAGAGAGGGGGACTTGGCACTTTTTTGGGAAGATAAATGGCAACAAGAACCAATACTGCTAAATGCACAATTTCTGGACCTCAAAAGAGAGACTGATAACAAGGGGTTATCACAAGTCAAAGATTTTTGGGACCAAAATAATGATGTAAGTAAATGGAGAAAGTGGAGGAAAATGTTTTATGAGGAAGATAACCCCTTGAAAACTAAAGCCGAGGCTCTTATGAGGATACTGGAACAAAGAAAGATCTTAGTAACAGGAGGGCATGACCAATTAAGGTGGGGCAACAATAACAAGGGTACCTTTAATCTGAAGGAAGCTAAACGTAAACTCCTAGATTTGGACTCTCTGGCTCCGGATAGAGTATGGCAGGATCTATGGAGGCATCAAGGATGGATGAAGATTAAACTCTTCATGTGGATTATCTATCACAAGAGAATTCTGACATGGGATAACTTAAGGAAAAGGGATGTGCTGGGGCCTTCTAAATGCCAGCTCTGTGAGGCACAAGAAGAAACCATGGAACATCTCCTCAATAATTGCAACTTTACCTCTAGTTTATGGGATTATTTTGCTAACATCTTCCAAAGGAGTGATAGGGACAGAGGGTGCATCTTCAACACCTTGACCAGATGGAGAAAATATTATTCAGATAATGAGATGCTCAGTGCAGCTTTGGCTCTTACACCTACATTCATTATTTGGAATGTCTAGAAAGAAAGGAATCAGATAATTTTCAAAAATCAGAAGAGATCCCTTCAGTGTCTTTTAAAACAAACTTTGACACAACTTAAAGAGACAGTGGGCACCATAGTTCAGAATTCCCCTAACATTCCCCCCTCAGAGGCTGACTTGAGGATTCTGGGTCTGTTAGGAATGCAGGGGCTTTTGTCACAGAGCCCGGACAGAAGAGTTTTGGTTAGGATCTCTAATCAGGAATTCTGGCATCCTCCCCCTTTGGGCTTTCTGAAGTTCAACATAGATGGGGCTTCTAAAGGCAACCCGGGCAATGCAGGCTTTGGAGGGGTGTTAAGGGATGTAAATGGAAATATCCTTTCCTTCTTCCATGGACATTTAGGTAGGGCTACAAACAACATGGCTGAAGCCATGGCTATGGAGCAGTGTTTAGATCTCCTGGTACAGGAAAATCGGCAGAATGTTATTATTGAAGCGGACTCGGAAATAATTATCAACTCGGTCAAAAAAATTAGTTGGGGCTCGGAGCCGGAGAAGGTTTCAAATCACTGGAGGCTGATCTAGGTCTTCCAAAGGATACAGTTCCATCTCAGAAGCATACACATGGTCAGTTTTAATCACGTTCGAAGGCAGGCCAATAAACTTGCTGATTTACTGGCTAATCAAGGAGTGAAATGTTCCATGTACAGGGAGATGTTAGGCGGGCATAGGCAGTCTCAGGACAGTTTCATGGACCAGTGTGACATCCAAGCTAAAGAGGATATGATAGTGTACCGGAATAGAACCATGGAAGCTCTGTCCAATAATGTGGATGAATTGTGAGGTGCTTTTTTCCCCTTCTCGCGTTTTTTCTCGTGCTGCTTGGAAGCGTTGCCACCAGAACAGAGGTGGGGGAGGCTGGATTGGTTCGACCCTTAGGATCACCAATGGCGGCAACAGCGACAGTGGCTACGACCAAAATACGGTGTCAAACGGCGACCGTTACATTCCTTTTACGCCGTCTAAGGGAGGCATTCAGCTTGCGGAGTGGTTTCCGGTATATCGGAGGCCTCCCGGGCGGGAAGTGGTTTTTATTTTTTGGCAGCGATCACACTCCCCGATCGACACATGGTGATGGGGCGGTTTTATTTACCACCCTCATCGCGCGTTAAACAGCAACCATTTTGTCGGGAGCGATATGTTCCTCCACCGTAGGATCTGGCCAGATGAATCAACGGCTGTGATCTGTCGTGCAGGTCAGTGGGGCCACAAGGTTAAAGGACGAAAGTCTAGGAGGTGCGATATTTTCTTCGCCGTTGGATCGATTTGGATGAAACAACGGTCAGGATCAAGCACGCTTTTTGATGTTCCAAACAGTTTTGGCGGGAGTCATACATTCCAGTTTGTGGGTATTTTTAAAGTTTCGTTTGGGTGTCTAGATATTAGGTGCCTTTTTGGGGTGTGCAGGGTTATGGGAAGTCTTTCACTTAACATGTGACCCTTTTTCTCTTGATTGTAGTGCTGGTCAGAGACCCATGTTTCCTCATGGGTAGTTGTACGCTATGTAAATAATTTTCTGATTTAATGATTATGAAGGTTCGACTCTTGCTCAAGCAAAAAAAAAAATATTTAATATAACTAATTTGTATTTAATTAAATTTTTAAATATCTGTATTAATATTAACATATAACAAAAAATAATATAATTACGGTCTTTTTTTTTTAATTAAATCTTAATTTAAGTATTATATTATATTATTATTATTATACAGAGAGAGAAATATCTTGTGTATATATATTTTTAATTGTGTAGATTTTATGTTAGTGATTTTTAAAAAAATTATAAATGTAAAATTTAGAAGAAAATAATTTAAGAATATAACATGAAATCAAAACAATAGAAAATCATAAATCATTAAGTAGAAAATTCACTTAGTAATCTACTAGCATCAACTTCATCACTTGACATGATATCGATGATGGGGTTTCACCCGTTTCAAATTATATGTGAAGAAAAAAAAAATTGTAAAAGGGACAAGGATTTTAGTGTTTTGAGCCCATCGAATTACAAACCTCAGTTGAAAAATATTTGAAATCTTATTTTGTTGATTTAAATATAATTTCTTAACTAAGTTTCTATATGAACATTATAAAAGAACACGTCAACCAAAGAAATACCTTATGAATATTATATGAAAAATCAAAACGAAGATACTCTAAGTTTAATCTAATTTCTTAGAAAAATTCCTCAATGAAGGAGATACCTCAACCAAAGTTGTATTAAAAAAATATAATAATAAATACATACTTTTACTACAGAAATAAGTTGATCAAGATTTTGATATAACTTAAAAATACGAAAATGTAGGAAATGTTACATAAAACAAATGTATCTACAAGGAAAAAGAAGTAGAATTGTGACAATCTAATATTAAACCACATTTTAATCGAAATGCTTATGGAGAATTTGAGAAACCAAAAAACGATATATTAATGGAAATATATGGAAGAAGATGAAGTGTTAGATTAGGCTAGAGAATATATTATCCAAAAACAAACAAAATTTAGAGAACACCAAAAGGAAAATGTTGATTAACCCATTGGTCAATATTCAATACATCTAACTAGGGAGTATTTACCACATCAATGTTAGGACAATATCAATAAATTTTAACCACATTTCCTTAATGCATATTATATTTGTAGTTTCAATTTATGCTTTTTCTTATCACTTATATATTATGTAAAGTAGGGGTAAAATTCCATTAATAATTGCATGGGCCTATTTCCTCTTCATGATACTTACCTCTACACATGGATATTAGACACCATTATTCACATAAAATCACCCTTCCCCTCCCCACCTATTGTCTATGTAGAGTATCATGATTCCCTTACTTAGCTGCTTCTCTGCAAGAGGATTCAATTCTATGCAACACTAAAAAAAACTGATTAATGCTTGAGGAAGTATACCCAAGGTGTACCTCAAGGGTTGATGAGGCTATCCATACCTTTACCTTTTCAAAATTTTCTTTTGGATGATTTCCAAGAATGTATCCTTACCATACACAATTAAAATACCTAATGTTTAAGCAACATTGTCACCATACACTCCCTGTGCAAATGTTGTAATCAAACGGTAGTGAAAGTGACTAATTATTTTGTGCTACAACACACTTACTTCATCACAATGTGTTAGATGTATATATTTTGTATGAACAATAGAAAATACATACATCTTGGACTAGAAATCTACTTTACTAGCTACCTTTGTTCTATGAAAAAGTCCTATAATGACTATTGAATTAGGTGTGAACTCCACTTACTTGTTGGTACCTGAATATATTATTTAATAAATGGAAGGATTTTTTATGGAAGAGGAAGGTACATGTAATATATTATAAAATTGTCCATAATCTAAATCAATGTCTTCTTCCCTACATACCTAAACTAGTATATTATCTCTCATTAAGATGGTACCATTGTTTCATGGATCCAAAGTAACAAACCTTCCTTTTGATGAGGTCATATGGTTCAAGTCTCTTAAATCAAAAACTATTGAATATAACAAGGAAGAGATATAAATAAGTGTATAATCCATTACCTATTCTTTTCCTTTATGATCTTTCTGTTTTTCATATTTGTCAGCTTTATTCTTGATATGACTAGGTAAAAGGATATTATATTTATGAAAAATGGGTCATATTATCAATTTGTTCCCTCATGCATGCATATTCTTCATGATTTGGTTTCCTATAGTAAGAATATATCAAATTCTCCTTTTTCTATTTCTTAGTTTTTGTTCCCTCATGCATGCATATTCTTCATGATTTGGTTTCATATAGTAAGCATATATCAAATTCTCCTTTTTCTATTTCTTACTTTCAAAGAAATAGGACTATTATGTATCTTTTGGATTGCAATCTTTCTATTCTTGGTCTTTATTTCCTTTGAATTGCTTTTAGTTTGTTTCTAGTCTTACTTCCTTCATTTGTAGACAACTCATTCATGCTTTTAGCATGGTCAAAACTTCATTGGGTATTTTTTCTAACTTGAAGTAGAATAAGAGGATAGGATAAATAGAGAGAGATAGAAATCCATATCTTTGATCCATTCAACTAAAACATTTTCCATTTTCATAAGTGATTTTTGTTTCATCTCATTCCCATTATGGTTTTGCATGTCATCCATTCATAGGAGTTGAATGGTGTAAGGACTATCTATTAAGACTGATCCATCCTATCATGTGCGCCCTAATTTGTGTCTTCCACTTACAAACCTAAATACTATTCCTTTAGCTTAAATCATGCTCTAATACCATGTAATCTTTTATTGATCAAATTGGAAGGGGATTTGTAATCCAATTGAGAAGAAATGAAATTAATAATTTGACAGAATATAAGAAAATAAGGATTAATGGAGAAAACTATTCCCATTAATGTGTACTAAATAATTTTTTTAAACATGAAATAGAATTATTATATTGCAATATAGTTGAACGCAACATAACAAAATAATTGCTCATTCAACTATGTTAGGATTAAGTCCATGCAAAGTATGAGATAACATGTTTTCCTTAACTAGACTAGCATATCCATATAAATTAAATGGTTTGTAAATTCTTATAGGTAACTCTACACACTTACCTTATGAGACATCTCACATTATTATAACCCACATGGGGGTTTCTCAATTAGTAATTGTTGTGTTATGAAGTATGATGTAAACCATGAGTTTCATTGTTCAAATCCTCTTGGGTCAAGCCAACAATTTTTTATTTTTTTGTAGGCATAAAATACAATCAGAGAAACGTGTCGAGTCCAGGTGAAATAACATTGCCTTCTACCCTTATAGGCGAAATCATATAGAATACTAATCAAAAAGACACTCTAAATCTAAGACATAGTGGTTGCAAGAAAACAAGAACGCATACATTTTATAGCCATATCTAAGTCAAATGTCTGCATTTAAGACTCTGATAGAAGAGAAAAAAGAACAAAAGTATGGTAAAGTTGGAGAATCTAGATGACTTGGTTATGCTGGATGCTTTCCTTCGAGATTAGAAGAAGGTTTCTGAGCGGGAGCACAGGCAACTGTGTCACCTTCATTTTCCATTTCTAGCATTTCCTGTACAATAAGGCAACCATATGTGTTGTGGCAGTGGAGGGGTAGTTCTTTCAGTAGGAGGAGCATCAGTTGTCTGAGGCCCTTTAGAATTTCCTTGCACACCCACAGAAAAATCCTAACCATGATTGTTTTTATTACGACCATCACGTTCCAGGCTAGTAGAAGGGGAGGGAGAGAGAAGTTGATGCGAGATCACGTCACCAAGATATTACTCTAAATACCAGTCCAAAGCACTGGAGGAAGTGTAGGATGACACGTTGGAAGGGAAATTGACACCAATGCTTCATGAGAGGTGTCAAAGTGTAGTTTGGATGTCAATGTCATAGGTGTTGGTTGCAGTGAAATGATGTTCAATGGGGGTGCAAGCCAACTCTTGCTCATAAAGATGCTTTGCTAGAGCCTTACGAACAACCTAAACTTAACCACCTAGTCTTCGTCTCTTGGTTACCTCCAAGATGAAAACCCCGTGCTTGATATGATATGGAATGTGTGGGTTGAAGAAAACCAGGAAGTCATTGCACCAAGGGGAATTGGGAGAGTGACATCTCCCCCTATTGCATCGATAAATGCAGTTGTGTTCTCTCACCATGGAAATATGCATGAATAATAAAATGGTGGGGGGGGGGGGGTGAGTCTGAATGAAATTAACATAGAAATAAACATTAAATGGAACATGAGCCTAGATAGGCGAGGTAACCTTGAGATGATGCATGGAAGTAGGGTGAAGTTAATCAACTGCACAAATGTGCTATTCACATGACTATAAACAAGTTGATGTTTATCTCATGGTTTCCATATGGTAATGGTAGTCATGTGAAAATTAAGAGACTTATGAGATGTAGGTGGTGGGTGATCACCTGGACCTGGGAAAAATTATTATTATTATTATTATAGAAATAATTAATATATGATTTAAACATATATACATTTAAATAAAACATGTAACTATATTTTTAATCGTGGAAATTCTTAGTAACTTTATCATGGACGTTAAAATTCTCTAAATATGATTTGTTACAATTTACCATGACTTATTATTACCATATCTCTAAAAAATCATAACTCATTTCAAATATTTTTGATATAATGAAAAAATGAAACACTAATTAAAAAATAAAGCACTATTATCTATAGAAAAATGGAGCTTTCCTAAGATCATTCTCATGATATACTTGATACTTACTTATAACAATTGAGTGATCTTTTGGTTTATGAGCTCCTAGTTTTAGAAACCCGTAGCCCTTTCCCATAGTGTTACATATGATGAAGCAGTGTGCTCTAAGAGAGAAAATTATAATTATGCATGTGAGGGAAAATTATGTGTATGCAACAAGAAAGTATAAATCTAGGAAATCCCCTTCATGGAATCAAGGTACAGTTGATGCTTAGTTATATCAATTGAGTGAGATTTTTCCAAAATGATCTTATTTAACAATATGAAAATTTCAAACATTGATAGTCTAGCTTGGATATTAAGAATATTATTATTCTTTAGTAAGCTCAACTAAGCTCCCCTAGGAAACTCTTGACTCACTTGGTTCCAACACCTCATTTTTTAAGCTTTATGCCCCCAGCACTATTTTGACTATGTGTTTTATGCTAGCTCACACTTTTTATGTCAATTGAAAAATGTTGCAATATAAAATGTGTTGGGTATGTGTTATATCTTTGCACAACTAGTCATATTTGGTATTACGTTACACCAGGCGCAGCTAGGGGGAGGGGGGGGATCGTACAGGGGTGGTAGCCCCCCCTTCACGAGACCCTTGCAACGCCCTTGGAAATATTTTTTATGTGGATCCAATAATGGTTGGGCAGACCCAAGGATGATCAGTGGACCTACCCATGGTTTATTTGCATGGTTTTGACACATGCTTTTGGGCATGATGGTTTTTTGCCTATCATATTTCATAAATTTGGTCAAGGGAAATATGGTTATGTCCTCATCCAGGGTTAATGGATTGAGGTTTATGAATGATTTGGCATGTATATAATGTCTTGCAACATTGAAATTAATAATAATGAAATATCAATTTGATTCTTCTAGTTTGGGTACCAGGAGAAAATCTTTGTGTATATTTTATGTTCCTTCCATTGTATATTCATTTGTTTTAAGAATTTGTTTGCAGGTAATTTCTATACATGTTTAAAACCATTTTCGATGGGTTTTTCTCAGGCCTATGATACACCTTGTTATAGTGGGAGATCCGTGGGATCAATTCTTGTGGTGAAAGGACATGGAGAACAGTGGAAAGATAAAAAACGAGAAATTCAATGGACCAAGTTTTGAGATGTAGGATCTCTTGGTGGATAGATATTAGTGGAATTTTGTAGATCCAGGTAGAGAACCAACAAGAATGTTGGCAGAATACTCAGAAAATTTAAATCGAAAAGCGAAGACAAAAAATGATTATGTCTCCTAAATTCAATATTTTCGAATTTATTAGGGGAAGCTACAGTGAAGGCTTTATGGATAAGTTAGGGAATTTGTATCAATCTAAGTCTCTAGTGAACAAACTGTTCCTATGGAAAAAGTTGAATAACCTTAGGATGAAGGATGTAGACTCAGTGACAAAGCATTTAAATTCCTTTAATATTGTTGTAATTCATGTTTTATTTATTGATATTAAAATTTCAGATGAAGATACATGCATCAATTTGTTTTTCTCTCTACTAGACTCGTGGGATATTATGGTTGTTGTTATAGGTATTAATACTACTACCTTGAAGTTTGATGAAATAGTCTAATCCTTGTTATTGGAGGATATGCCTCCCTAGAGGATGAAATGAAGACTAAAATCATAAGAAATTGAAAATTCAAGCTGAAGTTGCAAGGTGGAAGGATTAGAATACTTCCTGGAGTTCTGCACATTCCTGCATTGGCTAGAAATCTAATTTCTATAAGCAATATGGATGATGAAGGTTTTAAAACAATGTTCAATAAAGATACCTATAAGATGGTTCGTGGAGTAGTGGTATTGATGTGAGGAGTTGGGATTGGAACTCTATACAAGATACTAGGTTGCATTGTTATTGATGGGTGCAATAGTTATATGGTTCCTAAAAGTGAAGAAGAAAATCTAGTGGTTCCTAGAGAAAAAAATATGATCTGGAATCAAAGAATTAGACATATTGGAGAGAAGGGCCTTTTAATACTACATGATAATGGTATGGTAGAAGGTATGTCTAATTTCTCTCTAGATTTAAATTTTTGTGAACATTGTGTGTATGGGAAGTAGAATCAAGTGAGTTTACCCTCTGATGTTAAGAGGGAAAAAGGGATAGTGCACAGTGATGTGTTTGGACCTGTGTCAGTTCCATGACTGGGTAATTTCGTGTACTATGTCTCTTTTATAGATGACTTCTTGAGTAATACATCGATATATTTTCTCAGGAAGAAATATGAGGTCTTTGATAGGTTTAAATAATTTAAGGCTCTAGTGGAAAATAAGAAAGAGAATAATATCAAGTTGTTGAGGATAGATAATGGTGGAGAGTTCTGCATGAAGGAATTTGAAGAGTTATGTACGAACTGTGTTATAGGAAGGGAAAAGACTACTCCATACACACCTCAGCAAAAATAAGTTGTAGAAAGAATGAATCATATGTTGATGGAAAAAGAAAAAAGCATGCTAAGTGGTGCTTGATTAGGACAAAAATTCTGGGTAGAAGCAGTGGATAATATATGTTACTTGTTTAAAAGATCTCATTCATCACCTTTATTTGGTATTATATGTGGATG
Source organism: Pinus tabuliformis (assembly GCA_031772625.1). Taxonomy (NCBI): domain Eukaryota; kingdom Viridiplantae; phylum Streptophyta; class Pinopsida; order Pinales; family Pinaceae; genus Pinus; species Pinus tabuliformis. The sequence goes on from CM062806.1 coordinate 451,705,739, forward strand.
ATATGTTGTTGATTGGAAATTACAAAGAAATTATCCAGGATTTGAAGACCCAATTGTCCTCTAAATTTGACATGAAGGATCTTGGTGTTGCAAACTATATTTTGGGCATGGAAATTAAATAAGAATGGGAAAAGAGTAATCTCTAGTTAAACTAGAGGAAGTATGTTGAGGAAATATTGTAAAGTTATAATATGTAGGACCGTAAAACAGTAAAGGCTCCTACTCTTGTAGGTGAAAAGTTATCTACTCAACAATGTCCCAAGAGGAAGAAGACATGTATCATGTTTCATATGCGAGTGTAGTTGGTAGTGTGATGTATGAAATGTTTTGTACCGGACCATAAATTACACATGTTGTGGGAGTATGGAGCAGGTTTATGTCAAAAATAGGAAAGGAGCATTGGACAATTGTGAAGTGGGTGTTCAGGTATTTGTGGCACTAGTGATTATGGTTTGTGCAACCAAGGAAGACCAGGTTTGAATAGAGTTTCAGACATGTATAGATTTTTTAATGCAGACTGGGTTGGAGATCTGGATCAAAGAAGATCTACGAGTTTCTATGTGTTTAACATATTTGGAGGAGCATTTAGTTGGATGAGAAAGATACAATCTGTAGTGACACTTTCAACTATATAGGTTAAATACATGGCATGCCCTCATGCAAGAAAGGAAGTAGTTTGGTTGAAAATATTGTGTTAACATATGGGGTTAGTACAAAGAGATATAAGGATATGTTTTCATAGCTAAAGTGCAATTTTATTGCCAAATAACCTTTCTTATCATTTGAAGACAAATCATATTGATGTTCAATATCACCTTGCTAGGGATATGGTTGAAGACAAAACAATGTTGCTGTTAAAGGTGGACACTTTGAAGAATGTTGTAGATGCATTGACAAAGTTGATGAGGGGGTGGGGTGGGGTGGGGGGAAGGGGGGTGGCAGGAGGGGTGGAAACCCCCCTGTCGGGGTGTTTGTAGGAGGGAAGTAGCCCCCCTTGCACAGGGTCTGAGGTAGCACCCTACGATATTATTTTATGTGGACCATGTTGTCACCTAATGTGTACACCTAGGGCATAATGCTCAGAGTAGTTGTTGTCACCCTGATCCCTACTCACTCCGTTTTAGCTCTCTCCTAGGTAAGCTAAGGGGGTTAGTCCCTAAAGATAGATGAAAGCGGGAAAGCTTGTTGAAGAAACACGTCCTAGGAAATCAAAAGGGAAGATCACTACCTTTCTAGATAACTTGAATTTGGATTAGCAAGTATGATTATTAAGTGAGTCAAGTATATCTTAAGTAGATGAAGAAAATTGGATGAGTGAGGCAATATCAATATTATTCAATGAAGACCAGTGCCTAATGAACAATTCTCTATATAGATTATATCACTTGCACAAAAAAAATCTTTCAAGTACTAGATAAGTAGTGCTACAAGATGCAAATGACACAATATTAAAATATGAGCAAGAGAAAAATGAAAATTGTATTTGTTTCACAGAGAAGCGCTCAAATAAAGATGACAGTGAGCGATATGATTAAAATATAAGTACAAGAGCAATATTATAACTTTGCAAGTGAAATAAATATGCTCATAATTTAAAAATATGCCAAAGATAGGTGCTTGGATGTTAGATCAAATCCACAGTACCTTTAGATAAAAGTGTGCTAATTAGATGTTCTTACTTATTTAGACAGGTGAATAAGGAAAGTTTTGCAGAAGTAGAACACATACTTGATAACAGATGAGGTTTCTAAGCAATGTAGACAAGATACACTCAACAAAGTTTAGATGAAAGTAGAAATGTAAACCAAATTTAGATTTCAAATCTCTGTTGGTTCATTAATTGAACAAGCTACAAGAAAACCGAACTTCAAACTATCATTGATAATCTTATAATGCTTATTCATTTTTCGAAACAAGATGCAGAAACAAGAAACAACACTTTAGATTAGTAACAATCTTCAAATGAATTTTTCAAAGGAGATCAAGTATTATTATGAGCAAGGGACTTGTTTTCAATGGTCTGCTACAGATTACAAGGGCTTTCTTCAAAGAATAGGTAAATGAGCTTTAATGTTTTTAAGTTCTTACAACTATTTTTTTTTAGAATGTATTTTGTTTGGCACAAATGCTTTAGATAGATCAGGTGGTTAACAAATTCTTCATGTAACTATTGTGCAACAATAACTAAACCACAATGTTGGAGCCTTGACAAGATGCCTCAAACTCAATCAATGCAATTCACTAAAAATACTTCAGAATTTTCTCATGATTACTGTGCAGTATTCTTGATTTTTTGAGGTTTAGTCTTTTTTTTTTAAGATCTGAAAATGAAGTTCTCAATTCAGACTTACTTGACAGTGTGCCTTTGATGATAGGTGTGCTAATGTTGGCATTATGATTCAAGTGTTGTCCTTGATGGCAACTCACTCAGAAGGTTGGTACAGGTGCTCAGAGACTGGTACAGGTGATGACAACTTAACTAGAAGACAGATCTCAGTACAGCAGGACAAGAAAGAGATATACGCAGGTTCAGCAAGGATAATCAGCGTGTACACGCAGGTTGGCTTCAGCAAAAGCGCGTGTATGTGGAAACGTACCTTTGGTCCATGGCGGTTAGTCCTTGGAAGTTGTGCCTATGGTTTCGGACCATTGTGTCTCGACGGGCGTGTCGATCCCTAGTATTGAAGTTGATGGTATTGTGTTTCTATGGTTTTGGCTCTTGGTATTGAACAAGGCCTAAAGCTATATAAGGAGAAGATCACTAGGCAAAGGAGCATGGATTGTGTGTGGCTGACGCAGTGAGAGGATCTGGTATTGTTGGTTATCTGTTCGGGACGCTTGGTAAGGGTCGGATCTGACAGCAAAGGCAGAAGTAATCATTTCTAGATCTGCACGCGGGTTGCCTTTGGAGAAAGCGCGTATACACGCGGTTTTGGTACAGTGAAGTAGCGTATGCATGATAAGGGTTGATATTTCAGGTTGTTGCTGATTCTGGTGGTTGTTGCAGAGTTCTAGATTCTGGTTTGGGTTCTGTGTTCTTGATGACAGGGTTTCAGTGATTCGGTATTGGGTTGTTTAATGAATTATGATGCAAGTATAAGTTGATGATTGTATTGCGGTAATGTTTGCTTTGTACTCTTGGATCCAGTCTGAAAATTGATGAAACGTGGTCCCTGAAGGTTGTAGGGTCAGCACCTACGTACTAGTAAATGGATCAGCTAGTACAAGAGCTGAGGGGGTTGTAGCTCCCTTCCAAAAGTAGTTGGAAAACGAAAGAGAGGGTTGTAGCCCTCTGCAGGTTGTAGCCTGCATACTGGTAAAGGACTGCACCAGTATATTGTAAAAGAAGTTTCTCATTAAAGAAAGAAAGAGACGAATTGCAGCAGGTGGTTTTCACCCACATTGGGTTTCCACCTTATATCATGGTGTTCATGTGTGTGGCTCTTGTGTGATGATTCTGTTCTGTTATACTGCACCTGTTTACTCCTAAATTGCTTAATAATGTTCTGATGCATTTACTGAAGATAAGATTAACTGAATCATAAGATATCTGCATATACGCTAGTTGCTTTAGACACAGTCGCGTGTACACGCTGGTTCACTTAATAGAAGTCGCGTATATGTTTCTGAGTAGGAAATTGAAAAGGTTTTATTAATCTGATAATACTGATTCACCCCCCCTCTCAGTATTATTTCCAACAATTGGTATCAGAGCAGGTCCTTCAGAGGAAGCTTGATCGCTTGAAGGAAAAGATCCATCAAAATGGCTAATCCAGAAAGAGAGGCACACATCAGGCCACCAGTCTTTGACGGGAACAATTTTACTCACTGGAAGATAAGAACCACTGCATATTTACAGTCTCTTGGAGCAGAAGTTTGGGGACTCATAGAAGGAGGATACAAATTCCCATCAGCAACTCCTACAGATCCAGCAGAGAAAAAGCAATATGAGCTCAATGCCAAAGTAGTTAATGTCCTATTGGGTACTTTGACTCAATCAGAATTTATGAAGATCATGCATCTCAAATCAGCTAAGGAAATATGGGACAAAATCGTTACAAGCTACGAAGGAGATGATCTGGTAAAAATAGCGAAGCTTCAAACTCTCAGAATCCGGTATGAAACTCTTAAGATGCGAAGTAATGAAAGCGTAGCTAATTATTTCCTGCGTATGGATGAGATTGTGAATTGTATGAGGGATCTGGGCGAAGAATTTGAGGAAGTTGTCTTAGTTCAAAAGGTTTTGAGATCTCTGTCTACTAAATTTGATTCTAAAGTATCTGCCGTAGAAGAAAAGGAGAATGTGCGAAAACTTACCATGTCACAGCTTCACGGGATCCTAACTGCTTTTGAAATGCGACTAGAGGTACCACCAGAGGCCGCATTCGAAGTGTCAGAGGAAGAAGATGAGGTAAATTTTGTCAAGAATCTTGAACGTGGAACTGGATGGTTCAAAGATAAGCTGCCTTTCAAATGTTTTCTATGTGGTAGAGTTGGTCACTATGCTGCTAGATGTCCTCATAACAAAGAAAGGATATATGAACAAGATGGTAGAAGCTATTATTCCCATATTAAAAGTTCATTTAATGATAGTGAAGATATTAGAAGTCTCATGGCGCACAAGAAGAAGAATGCTTCATCCAATGATAGCGAGGATATTAAAAGTCTCATGGCACATGAAGAGAAGAATGCAGAAACTGAAGAAGCTGCCAAATTAAAAGAACTATTGGAAACGGAAACCAGGGTAAGGGAGAAATTGCAGGATATAGCAAAAGATCAGAGCACAACTATTCAGAGACTTGAATCAAAGATCCTCTCTCTAAAAGAAGATCTTGAAGATCAAGAACATGAAGTGATCAAACTAAAGCGACAAGTAGAAGAAGGGAGAAAAGTTGAAGAAGACCTAAGGAAGCAGTATCTGAAAAAGGAAGAACAACATCAAGTTGAGTCAAAGATCTCCTGCTATCAAGACTGGTCTTGGTTTTCATGAATATGTTGAAGGTGAATCTAGTTCACAAGGTGAGACAAGAAACTCTAATGAGAAATCTGAAATGCTCAAGGAACAACCAAGAAAAGAAATTCCTCAAGGAAGATCCTTTACTCCTAACTATGAACGTGATAGACGATTATTTCCTCCGCTGAATAAAGTTGAATGTTATGTATGTCATAATCTTGGACATGTTGCAGCCAGATGCAGAAGTAGAATGGTTCAAGAAAGATCATCTCATCCCAGGTATTTCAGAGGGTATTGCTTTGCCTGTAATGCATATGGACACAAAGCATTTGAGTGTGATAGAAGGAACATGAAAAATATAAGGTGCTGTACATGCAACAACTATGGGCATAAAGCAAGGGAATGCAGAAGCAGATTTCAAAATTCAAGACAAGGGGACCATACATCATCACAGTTGCAGGAATTGAAGAAGACAGAGACAGAAAGGTGTGGGATAACTCAGACAGCTGACATAACAGACACAGGGGAATCTGAAAGTGATGAAATTCAGTATTCCATCCTGCATACGCTGATAGACTGAAGACAAGTCGCGTATATACGCGAGTTACAGGCTGCAAAGTCGCGTATATGAAGAAAGGGCAGCAGAACAGACCCAGGTTCAGTCATGGTTGGCTCAGGCTCAGGGGGAGCAGAACAGACTCAGGAAATGGTTCAGACATGGTTGGCTTACCTCAGGGGGAGAATATTCTTCGAATAATGCATTGTTGGCATTATGGTTAGAAGGTGTTGATAAAGTCTATGAAGCTAAATGATACATCTTACTGTTTAGGAATGGTATTGCAGGCTGATGGTACAGATCATGATGCTGTTGGTGGCTTTCATAAGTCTTGGTCTAGATATTTCATCACTATGTCATGTATCTCCTTTATGATGTCAAGGTCATGTAACGGCCTATGTTGGTTTCCCCACTATGCCTGGGATGAATGATGAAATGTTCATATATTATCATGTATCTTCACATGGTTAGGTGAATGAGTCAATATTGGGATATCCCCACTAGGTTGGGTGATGAATGTATGTTGAGTCTTTTGGTGATAGGAAGGTCTTCTATGATGTATAAGTCTTTGTTCTTCTTGTAGAACATCTTTTACAGATCTTGCCTACAGTCAAGGGGAGCATGAACAACACTTTTCAGCAAGAGCAGGATGGATAGATTGGTACACTTTGGCATACACAAAGGGGGAGCACATTTGGAGATTTCAGCATATACTCAGGGGGAGTATGGACAGCAGTATGGTCAGCAGAAGGTATACCAAGGAAGAGAATATCTTGGTCCACCCTTTGCCCTTGATGTCAAAGGGGGAGAGTGACTTGGTGTGGTGGTTGCCATCAAGTCCAAAGGGGGAGATTGTTGGCATTATGATTCAAGTGTTGTCCTTGATGGCAACTCACTCAGAAGGTTGGTACAGGTGCTCAGAGACTGGTACAGGTGATGACAACTTAACTAGAAGACAGATCTCAGTACAGCAGGACAAGAAAGAGATATACGCAGGTTCAGCAAGGATAATCAGCGTGTACACGCAGGTTGGCTTCAGCAAAAGCGCGTGTATGTGGAAACGTACCTTTGGTCCATGGCGGTTAGTCCTTGGAAGTTGTGCCTATGGTTTCGGACCATTGTGTCTCGACGGGCGTGTCGATCCCTAGTATTGAAGTTGATGGTATTGTGTTTCTATGGTTTTGGCTCTTGGTATTGAACAAGGCCTAAAGCTATATAAGGAGAAGATCACTAGGCAAAGGAGCATGGATTGTGTGTGGCTGACGCAGTGAGAGGATTTGGTATTGTTGGTTATCTGTTCGGGACGCTTGGTAAGGGTCGGATCTGACAGCAAAGGCAGAAGTAATCATTTCTAGATCTGCACGCGGGTTGCCTTTGGAGAAAGCGCGTATACACGCGGTTTTGGTACAGTGAAGTAGCGTATGCATGATAAGGGTTGATATTTCAGGTTGTTGCTGATTCTGGTGGTTGTTGCAGAGTTCTAGATTCTGGTTTGGGTTCTGTGTTCTTGATGACAGGGTTTCAGTGATTCGGTATTGGGTTGTTTAATGAATTATGATGCAAGTATAAGTTGATGATTGTATTGCGGTAATGTTTGCTTTGTACTCTTGGATCCAGTCTGAAAATTGATGAAACATGGTCCCTGAAGGTTGTAGGGTCAGCACCTACGTACTAGTAAATGGATCAGCTAGTACAAGAGCTGAGGGGGTTGTAGCTCCCTTCCAAAAGTAGTTGGAAAACGAAAGAGAGGGTTGTAGCCCTCTGCAGGTTGTAGCCTGCATACTGGTAAAGGACTGCACCAGTATATTGTAAAAGAAGTTTCTCATTAAAGAAAGAAAGAGACGAATTGCAGCAGGTGGTTTTCACCCACATTGGGTTTCCACCTTATATCATGGTGTTCATGTGTGTGGCTCTTGTGTGATGATTCTGTTCTGTTATACTGCACCTGTTTACTCCTAAATTGCTTAATAATGTTCTGATGCATTTACTGAAGATAAGATTAACTGAATCATAAGATATCTGCATATACGCTAGTTGCTTTAGACACAGTCGCGTGTACACGCTGGTTCACTTAACAGAAGTCGCGTATATGTTTCTGAGTAGGAAATTGAAAAGGTTTTATTAATCTGATAATACTGATTCACCCCCCCTCTCAGTATTATTTCCAATAGCTAATACAAGCACCAGGTCAAACTATTTCAGGCCACAAAAATGTCGGGAAAAAAAATCCTTTAAAAAAAAAAGTGCCTGGTGATTAGTATATTAAATGGAAAAACACAAATTAGAAAGACCAAGCCGACAGATTAGTAGTGTAATCCATCAGAAAAGCAACACTGCCAGAATATTATGTAACTTCTTACTCCAATGATTTGGAAATAAATTCAAGCCACCAGATCATTGATCCTAAAGCTGACATCTTCCAGAACTTGTTACAGATCAGGTATGCGGATTCCTTCAAATGATGGCTTGGGAACATGCAAAACAATTTTGATCAGACATACAACCTTATAAAAAAATGCAAGGACTTTTAGACCTCAAACCCTTTCGAATTTATATGTGATCTCTGCAACACAAGCAAAGGGTTTTATGAAAAAATTATGCAAAGGAAATGAAGCTCTTCAAGTCTGCAGTTCTAATTAAAATTCCTTCATGAGTTGCTTCAAATTATCAATTCTAAGCCAAGAAACACATGACCAAAACGCTAAATTAGATGACTACAAAATCACCAGGATCAACATATAGATCAGAGACAAAATTTTTGATATCATTGAGAAGCTTCAGGCTAGGGTAAAAGAGCTACAATAGGTTACGACACCTTGAAAAGGCATGTATCTGTTTAATAATGTGAATAGGGTTTTCCAACTACAAAATTAAAACTACTCAAGTTTCAAAAACAAAAACTAGCACCATAAACGTTAATGTTCAAATCTTCAGGGAAGCCCCTTAAAACATATTCAAATTTACTTTTTAAATTAAAATGTGCTTATTGAGACTGCAGATCAATTATTTAATTCCCAAAAGAGTTTGTGGCTTCACGAAAATTTCCTCCAAGTTTTTAAATCTGCAGAATCTTAATACCATCAAAGGTTTTTTTGACAATCTATCCACAACTTCAACTTTCATAAAATTAATGCCCATTTTATCCGCAACTTCATCTAAAGAAAACACTCACGAATATATCGAAAGTATTATTTACCAAATAAAGAAAAAATAAAATATGTACAATTATTAAAATATGAAATAAAATATTTACAAGATTGTATTTACAAAGTTAAAAAACAAAAAAAATAAAATAAAAAAAATATGATATATACAAGAAAGAATTTTAAAATGCAATGGGTTAATGAAATAATACAATGCGAAAGGTTAGTATATATAGATACAAATTAGAGAAACTCTTTTTCAAGTTTTGAATGTGGGATAATGAAAATAAATAAATAAATAAACATCCATAACTCCAAAAGTTAAAAAAAAAAAATATTTACAAACTAAAAGATCTAAGTAGCCAGATCTGTCATTATGTTACACACAAATTAAAGATTTTTAAATTTGAGAAAGAGATGCTACTCAAAACCCTTTGTGTATCACTAATAAAATCTCATGATAAGCCCAAGTTTATTTAATTGGGTTCTTTAGTAAATACACATCGAGAGTTGGTTGGTCCAATTGAAGACTATCCCCTAACACCCAATAATCTATCTCAAGGCTTCCCTGCAAAACTCGATCCAATTATTAAAAATAGAACGATAAATAATAATTCAATTTAGACAGATAAAGATACTTATTATTACGTTCAAAAGTAAAATTATTACTCAAACCCCAATAACTGAGAAAGATACTTGTACTCAAATCACTCTTCAGAAGCTATCATGAATGGCTTTAGAAAAAATTATGCATGAAAATAAAACATCTTATAGTATTCCCATGAAGAGTAACACCATCAGAAATTAACCTCAAAGTCTTTCTTTATTATCCAGAAAATATTACACGAGAGCTTTTCGCTAAGCAAACAACTCAAAAGTCGGATGAATTGATAGATGAATGAATTCCTATTTAAAGATAAATCCTCCAATGGCTAGTTCGAGTGATCCTCGTCAAAGAAATCTCAAATGTCGATGAAGATTAAAATTTCTTTTAATATCATCCGTCAAAATATTTAAATATTTGGGGAAATTTGAAATTTTCAATTTAATGCATTTTAATTAACTCAAAAATTAAAATTTTCAGTTAATTTCCCCAAAATTTTGACTTTGACTTAACCCGTGGATGAAAGGTTTAGTATTTATCATTATAATTAATTTACTTTAGTCCCTAGGCCTTCTAAAATTTATTTTTTAAGGACCGACGAATTTTTCCTTTTGAGAATTTAAATTTACCTAGGACCTATAATTAATTAAACTTCTGGCTTATGATTTTAATTAATTTTTGGCCATAAAATTTAATTAATTAACTTATGAGGGGATAAATTATTTTTCTAACCTTCAAGGTACTTTACATCATGATTTTCATATTTTTTACATCATAAGGGGGAAAACCCATTTGTAATAGGCCCTCACAAACTACCCATTTCTGCGACACAAATATAATCCAGCAGACCAAGCAATTTGTAATAAAATAACCTAACCAAATAGTTATGATTATTCCCAAATTACTTTTATATAGACTCGATCTAGAACGCTAGGACTCGCCTTAGATCCTAGCGACAAAAGCCATTCCAAATTTGGGGTAAGATTGGAGGAAAACTGTGTCGACCATTTGAGAATGGATTGGTGAGAACAAAAACCTCCCAAAATGGAGATCGCCACTAGTAAAGTAGGTTTAACTAGATCGTTACATACATGACACAGATCTGCTGAGATCATTTACATTATACATATGAAGAAAGGGTTTACATAACATCTTGGAAGTGAAGCTGATGATGATAGTTGTACGACACGAACACATCGATCAGACACTAACCCTTTCGTGAAGAAAGGGGGTGTACTGCTATGGGTCGTTGATATGTGTTGGTCAACATATGGCTCTACTTGGGGACACATTGATGCACTGAAGGAATGTGAGAATCTAGAATTCCCATGCACGCAACACACAATATAACATAAGTAGTGTCCATCCAAAAATCCTCATTTAATGTTAAGCATAGGAAATATATAAGCTCTTCATTTATTAAATATCCTAATAACATGAAAAACATCCATCTACAAAATAAAATACTGAAATAAAAGGGTGTAGGGTTAGGAATACAATACAAAGGATGCCCCATGGCATCATATTCCTTCAATGTAGTGCATGCTGAGCATTTTCCTACTTTCGCGAAAATATGTTGGTTGTTTCTCAGATTTTCCATGTCCAATCCTGCATATAGTAAGACTTTTTCCTATCCAAAATTCAAGTTGTGCATGGCCATCAAATGGATCAAACCACTTTCTCATTCTCTTTCTCTGGTGCTTTTTCTTTATGGAAGGTTGTGATGTTGATGATGATGTGGTCGACGTGCATATTCCTTCTTGATCCGAAAAATGCTCATATGGAAAATTTGGAATGTTCAAGACTTGTGTGACCTACGATTATTTAAGAACCTAATTTCTTATGACTGGAGGATCAACCGTGTAAGCATCAACCTGATTCTTATCAATTTCCATTTTATCCGGGTCACCTTGAATTAGCCACTTTTCAATGGGACAAATGACATCCTCATAATAATATGGAGCTTGCTACAACAGACAAGGAGGCTTATGATTTGTTGACGTTTCCTTGTTTCTTTCATCCTCTAACCGATGCTGAAATTTCTGTACCTATATCTTTTCCATTGTTATGGCATCCATCTGGTTAGAGTGTTCCACCTTCATAGCACTGAATTCCTTGGCATGGTTTTCCTCCATGGTCAATAACCTATTTCGAAGACATATTTGACCATCTTCCATGTCTTTTATAATTTTATCATTCTTTGCTTTCATGCCCATGAAGCAGTTTTTCATATAGTTTATCTCTTTCTTATGATTTTCTTGCATGGTATCTAACTAATTATTATAATCAAATCTCATGATGGTCATTTCTTCATCCATAGTTGAAAATCTGTTATGAATCAAACTTATTTCTTCTTGATAACTTGCTTCCATGGCAGTCACTTGATTTTAATGATTGAATTCCATGATCGTCATCTTTTCCTCGAGGGCTAATAACTTGCTTTGCATAGAATTAATTTCCCTCACATGATCAACTATTAATCTTGCTTGATTAATTTCCATATCTTTAATAAGTTGAGCATGATTAACTTCTGCATTCTTGATTACTTGAGCTTGATTTAACTGTATGTCTTTAACCATTTGAATTAACTCCTTGAAATTATTTTCCACGTCTATAGTTTCCTTTACTTCAGTGTTTGCCTTGACATTTTCTTTATCTCCATATCTATCTTCAAAGGCATCAATGATTGATTGTAGTGAATCAAAATTTTTATTAGGGAACTTAACAAACCAATATAAAGCATCTCTAGATAAGGTGAGAAGGAAAATCTTCATCTTCACATCTTCATATTTAGAATATGGGCGACACATTCTTATAGATAGGCCGACATTCTGAAGGTGAGTTTCGGCAATAAAAACATTGTTACCTTGAAAAGGAGGAAATTCATCGATGGTTTCACCAAAAAAATAAGAATAACCATGCAGAGCTCCCTGAATGTTAGTAAAATAACAAGGAGAAAACAAGTCAAAATCCATGATGATCTGCTTAATGGGAAAAATATGGGCCAAACGGATGTCAAAGAGAGAGATCCCTGCTCAAGAGAATCAAAACATCTACAAGAAGTGAGATTCTAGTAGAAATTGTTGTAAGAAATGGAAGCAGTGGAGTCACCACTCGAGCATGAATCTCTCACAAAGTTTCCAAAGGTGAAAGAGAAAAGTTAGTGGATGGAGGAAGATGGATATTTAGGTAGGGCTCCTTGTCTGGGATTAAATGAATGAATAAGTGGAGTCGTCGCCCAAACAAGAAACCAACCAGAAATTCTAGGTGCAAAAAGTGAAGATGAAAGGATTAGATGAAAGAGATGACGAGAGTTAGGATGGTGAGAAACGAAGAGACGAAATGACGCTAGAAAATTGAGATGAAATGTCGTAAAGCCAAGGTCCAATAAATTGGTCCTTGGCAATAATGCCAAGAAGTGTTGCCTTTTTTGTCTCGAATAAGAGATGAGAAATGAGAAGAATTATGAGAAAATGTCATTGAAATGCGGAGAATAAAATATCCTCGACAATGGCGCCAAAACTGTTTTCGCCCAATGTGTACACCCAAGGAGCAACGCTCAAAGTAGGGTCTGTCACCCTGATCCCTACTCACTCTGTTCTAGATCACTCCTAGATAAGCTAAGGGGGGTAGTCCCTAAAGATAGATGAAAGGGGGAAAACTTGTTGAGTAAAAAAGTCCTAGGAAATCAAAGGGGAAGATCACTATCTTTCTAGATAACTTGAATTTGGATTAGCAAGTATGATTATTAAGTGATCTAGGTATATCTTACCTAGATGAAGAAACTTAGATGAATGAGGCAATATCAATATTATTCAATGAGGGCCAGTGCCTAATGAAAAAGCTCTGTATAGATTATATCACTCGCACAAAAAAAAGCTTTCAAGTACTGGATAAGCAGTGTTGCAAGATGAAAATGACACAATATTAGAATATGAGCAAGAGAAAAACGAAAATTGTATTTGTTTCAAAGAGAAGTGCTCAAATAAAGATGACAATGAGCGATATGATTAAAATATATGTACAAGAGAAAATTATAACTTTGCAAGTGAAGTAAATATGCTCATAATTTAACAATATGCCAAAGATAGATGCTTAGATGTTAGGTCAAATCCACAATACCTTTACATAAAAGTGCGCTAATTAGATGCTCCTACTTATTTAGACAGGTGAATAAGAAAAGTTTTGCAGAAGTAGAACACTTACATGATAACATATGAGGTTGCTAACAATGTAGACAAGATACACTCAACATTGTTTAGATGAAAGTAGAAATGTAAACCAAATTTAGATTGCAAATCTCAGTTGGTTAGTTGATTCAACAAGCTGCAAGCAAACCCAACTTCAAAGTATCATTGATAATCTTTTAATGCTTACTTATTTTTCTAAACAAGATGCAGAAATGAGAAACAACACTTTAGATTAGTAACAACCATCGAATGAATCCTTCAAAGGAGATAAAGTATTATTATGAGCAAGAGACTAGTTTTCAGTGATCTGCTACAAATTACAAGGCCTTTCTTCACAGAATAGCTAAATGAGCTTTAGTCTTTTTAAGTGGTTACATCTATGTTTTTTTTTAAATGTATTTTGTTATGCACAAATGCTTAAGATAGATAAGGTTGTTAACAAATGCTTCATGTAAGTTATGTGCAACAAGAACTAAACCACAATGTTGGAACCGTGAAAAGATGCCTCAAACTCAGTCAATGCAATTCACTAAAAATAATTCAGAATTTTCTAATGATTACTGTGCAATGTTCTTAATGTTTTGAGGTTTAGTTTTTTTTTGTTTTGTTTAAGATATGAAAATGAAGCTCTCAAATTTACACTTACTTGACAATGTGCCTTTGATGATAGTTGTGCCAATGCAGGCACCAGATCAAACTATTTCAGGCCACCAAAAAGTCAGGGAAAAAAAATCCTTTAAAAAACAAAAATGCCTGGTGACTAGTATATTAAATGGCCAAACACAAATGAGAAAGACCAAGCCAACAGATTAGTAGTGTAATCCATCAGAAAAGCAACACTTCCAGAATATAATGTGAATGCTTACTCCAATGATTTGGAAATAAATTCAAGCCACCAGATCATTGATCCTAAGGCCAACTGATTCTAGAACTTGTTACAGATCAGGGAAGCAGATTCCTTGCAATGATGGCTTGGGAACATGCAAAAAAAATTTGATCAGACAGGAAACCTTATAAAACTATGCAAGGACTTTTATACCTCAAACCCTTCCAAATTTACATGTGATATCTGCAACACAAGCAAAGGGTTTTATGACAAATTTATGAAAAGGAAATGAAGCTCTTTAAGCCTGCAGTTCTAATTAAAATTCCTTGATGAGTTGCTTTAAATTATCAATTCTAAGCCAAGAAATACATGACCAAAACTCTAAATTAGATGACTGCAAAATCACCCAGGATCAACATATAGATCAGAGACAAAAAAATTGATATCATTGAGAAGCTTGAAGCTAGGGTAAAAGAGCTCCAACAGACTGCGACACCTTCAAAAGGTATGTAACTGTTGAATAATGTTAATAGGGCTCGCCAACTGCAAAAGAAAAACTGGTCAAGTTTAAAAAAAAAAAAACTAGCACCATAAATGTTAATTTTCAAATCCTCATGGTAGCCCCTTCAAACATATTCAAATTTACTTTTTAAAATAAAATGTGCTTATTGACGTTGCAAATCAATTATTTAATGCCCAAAAGAGTTTGTGGCTTCACCAAAATTCCCTCCAAGTCCTAAAATCTGTAAAATTTTAATACCATCGTTTTTTTTTTTGATACCACAGCTTCACCTTTTTAAAATCTGTAAAATTTTAATACCACAGCTTCACCTTTCATACAATTAATGCCAATATCCACGACTTCATCTAAAGAAAACACTTGCGAATATATGGAAAGTATTATTTACGAAAAAAAAATCAAAATACTTATCATTATTAAAATTGAAAATAAGATATTTAAAAGATTGTATTTAAAAAGTTTAAAATTAATAATAAAATAAAATAAAAAACCAATAAATTATATATACAACAAAGAATTTTAAAATGCAATGGGTTAGTGAAATAATACAATGTGAAAGGTTATTATATATAGATACAAATTAGAGAAACTCCTTTTCAATTTTTCAATGTGGGATAACGAAAAAAACAACATCCATAACCCCAAAAGTTAGAAAAATAAAATATTTACAAACTGAAGATTCTAAGTAGCGAGATCTATCATTATGTTGCACACAAATTAAAGATTTTTAAATTTTAGAAAGAAGTGCTACCCAAAACCCTTCATGTATCACCAATAAAGTCTTATGATAAGTCCACAGTTTATTTAACTGGGCTCTTCAGGAAATACAGATCGAGAGTTGGTTGGTCCACCTAAAGACTATCCCCTACTGCCCGATAATTTATCTCAAGATTTCCCTGCAAAAATCCATCCAACCATTAAAAATAGAATGAGAAAAATAATAATTAAATTTAGACAAATATAGATACCTGCTATTACGTTCAAAATTAAAATTATTATTCAAACCCGAGCAACTGAGAAAGATACCTGTACTCAAATCACTCTTCAGAAGCTATCATCAATGGCTTTAGAAAAAAAATATGCATGAAAATTAAACATCGTACAATATTCCCATGAAAAGTAACACCAGGAGAAATTGACCTGAAAGTCTTTCTTTATTATCTAGAAAAGGTTACACCAAAGCTTTTAGCTGAGCACACAACTCAAAATTCAGATGAATTGGTTGACGAACGACTTCCTATTTAAAGATAAATCCTCCAACGGCTAGTTTGAGTGATCCTCGTCAAAGAAATCTCGATTGTTGATGAAGATTAAAATTTATTTTAATCTCATTTGTCGAAATATTTAAATATTGGGGGAAATTCGAAATTTTCAATTAAATGCATTTTAATTAACTCAAAAATTAAAATTTTCAGTTAATTTCCCTAAAATTCTGACTTTGTCGTAAGCCGAGAGATCAAAGATTTAAAATTTATCAAAATAATTAATTTACCTTAATCCATAGGCCTCTTAAAATCTAATTTTTAAGGACCGACGAATTTTTTCTTTGGAGAATTTAAATCTACCTAGAATTAATTAAACTTCTGGTTTAGGATTTTAATTAATTAATCTATGAGGGGATAAATTACTTTTCCAACCCTCAAGACACTTTACATCATGATTTTCATATTTTTTACATCATAAGGGGGAAACCCATTTGTAATAGACCCTCACAGACTACCCATTTCTGCGACACAAATATAATCCAACAGAACAAGCAATTTGTGACAAAATAACCTAACCAAATAGTTAGGATTCTTCCCAAATTAATTTTACATAGACTCGATCTAGATCACTAGGACTTGCCTAAGATCATAACGACAAAATTCATTCTAGCTTTTGGGTGAGACCGGAGGAAAACTCTGCCGACCACCCGAGAATGGATCAGTGAGACAAAAATACCTCCCAAAATGGAGATTGTCACTAGAAAAGAAGGTTTACCTAGGTTGTTACATACACATACAGAAAGGGTTTACATAACATTTTGGAAGGGAAGCTGATGATGATAGTTGTACGACACAAGCACATCGATCAGGCAGTATCACTTTTGTGAAAAAAGGGGTTGTACTGCTATGGGTCGTTGACACGTAGTGGTCAACAGACCTAATAATGGTAGGGCGGATCTAAGGATGATGGGTGGATTTACACATGATTTTTTTGCATGGTCTTTGCACATGGTTTTAGGCATGATGGATTTTTTCCCATGGTATTTTGTAGATCCGATCAAGAGAACTACAATTATATTCCAATATAGGGTTAATGAATTGGTGTTTATGAATGCTTCGACATATATATAAAGTATTGTAACATTGAAAGGAATAATAATGAAAAATCAGTATGGTTTTCCTGGTTTGTATTCGAGAAGAAAACCTATATATATTTTATGTTCTCGTTGCTGTGTATTTTTCTATTTAAGAATATGTTTGCACGTAATTTATCTACATGATTAAACCTAAAAAATGTCTAAACCTAAATGTTATGACACAAAAAAAAGCATGGTATCCTTGATTGCATGACTAACTAAGATAGTGTATTATAAAACATACATACTTAAAATTTCAACCAATTGTTAGTCCATCGAATGCCTACCACACTAATTGAAGCAATTAAACAAAATCTTTTTTTAAACTATTTACTTCCATCAATTTAATTTCTAACTTCTAATTTCATAAATTAGAATTTTTACTTTATAAAGTGTTTTTTAGGTTTTTTTTCTTAAGTTAATATGGTTGTAGTAGCTTATTTGCTAGTTATTTTCATTGCTAGGATTATGAATTTTAACTTGCGTTCATTTTCCTTTGGTTGGTGCATTGTTTGAGATGTTCCATACTCACTTGAAAAATTGTTTTGGTGCGAAGAACTCATTATTTACATTTATTATTTGTTGTCTAAAATCTTTAGTCACATTAAAATACATGGCTATAGTTTTTTTTATTAAATCAACTTAATTTCAATGAGCAATTGTATAAAAAAATCACTAGTTAAGTTATCCTAGAAATTTCTAAATCCTAAGGGCTATTTTATTTTGACTTTTCAATCTTATAAAGGAGAAAAAAACCTATTATTCACACATATTAGTTTGTTGATTGAAACGTGAGCTTCTTTATTTTCACAGTCATTGAACACAATTATCATTCCTTAACCTTGTCACCCCTATAAGGAAATGAAGGAGGACAGTATCCAAGTTGGGTATTCCTCAAAGGTCTTGTACATAAGTCTATCACCTATCCTTATGCATTTTATTGCCTCGAACTTAGGACCATTGGAGGTGGAAGTACCCTCTACCTTATGTGAACCTACTAAAAATATTGTAATGAGCTTCAATCTTGGATAGGTGGAACATATCTTTATGTATTGATTTTACATATAAAATCTATTCAACAATGAACTAGAGTTGAAAACAAAACTTACATTTTGGAGAATAAAAGATAAAGATCTCATCTTGGTTATAATCTCCAACCAAGAAACTTTTAAAGATGGAAATTTACCTTAAAACATAGAAAAATTCGAAAAAATAGCTTATCCTTAAAATATGGGAATTGTAAAATGTTTAATGATATTTTCATTAAATATTTCAAATATTGAAAGATTTATATAATTTTTTAACATATTTTAGAAATATTTTAATTAAAATATTTTTTCCTTGTAAAAGGGGTTAAACATTTAAAAATAAAATAAAATAAAATTAGTGAATATTATTTTTAGGAAAATACATAGAAAATGAATGATCAAAGATAAAATGTATTGAAAGGTTTTGCTTATATGATTTTTTAAAGTAAGTGGGATATAAACCTAAAAACCAAATAACGTAAAAAAATGAGAAAGAGAAGCGATCTACATCAAGGAGACTTGTGTGATAAGAATTTTTTCAGCACAAAAAAAAAGCTTATATTTTGCATTATGTAAAAATATACATGGAGATGGTATACATTTTATATATGACGGAGATATACATGTAGAACTTGTATATCTAAATACAAACCAAAATATGGGAAGAACGGAAAACATATACATAGGAGAACCGACCGATTGTTCATCGTGTTTAGAGGATATAGCTTTGATATAAGGATGCTATTATCAACATGCAAGAACTATCAAAATGAAGGCAGAGGTCATCTAGAATAATAAGCAAAAAGAAAGGTCTTAGGTACATACCAGAATTGTGGACCTGAGAAAGAAAGAGTTATATACCCGGCATTTGAAAATCTTGAATTTGATAGGAAGTGGACTCCACAGTGATGCACATCATCCATTTATCATGCTGAGAGAGGAGACCTTTTTTCGATAATGCATCCGCAACAGCATTTTTGCCCCTATCAATATGTTCAATGGAGAAGTCCGGTCTATTGTACCATATATACATAATCCTTTCCAACCATTCTGATAGATTATAGTTCTTGATGGCATGTTTGGAGCGAACATGGTCTATGATCATCTTAGAGTCTCCGTAAATTTTTAGCCCTTGCAAATTTAGAAAATCAGAAAAGGAAAGAAGGCCAGCAAGAGTCGTAACCTCTTCCTTATTCTTAGTACCAGTCCCACCATTCCAATAAATTTCATATTGTTGTCCAACAACAGGAATAATTAAAACACCGCAAGCACAGATTCCCTGTTGTGCAGCCCCATCATAGAAGGCACGAGGGATACTGTTATAGACATTTTTGGGCACTGCAACCCCAATCATAAATGTCCATAAACCAAGGGCTCGTAAGTCCCTAAAAGTGTTGTTCCAACCTCTAAAAGAACAAGGTCAACTGATTACATCTTCTCCCAGAAGTTCTCCATGAAAAGCTACTAAGAACTGGTCAAAACTGGACCATCTCACCTGCTCCATCGTCAAAGTGTGCTGCATCCCACCTAAATACACACGGGAGGTGTGATGCATACTAAAAAGCCCTTCTATGGGGTGCGATGGGCGATAGTGGACAAATGGCAGGGTCAATCCGCGAGGTGGAAGATCATGGAATCTTCCAGAAGCTTCTCTTGTGACACTTGCCTCTCTGCATTCGCCCAGGGATGAGTATGAGATGATCAATCTCCAAGTGGAATCAAGAACTATCAGAGAGAGGACACTAATCAAATCTCAAAAGCTAACTCACCCCCTTGCAAACATCTATATATGGATCCCTCATCCTAAAGATCCAGAGGCTGGAATTTTGTATCTTGTAAGGAAGTGTTGCTGGTTTCTTGGTGTAACATCACAGTGTTGGGTGATCTAAGCTTTTCATGAGGTGAAGAAGAGATTTCTTGCTGAGAGGATGACACTGGGTCAGAACAATTGGTTGTAATCCTCTTTGCTATTCTTGATTATTAATAAAGCTATTCAAGTTTTCCTCCACATTCTTGTATGATTGATGATATATGCATTTGTGTGGTCAATATATATCTGGTCCTATATGGTTTATGATAGTGGATCTTGGTTCATGGATAGTATTATGCTGCTTTGATTCCACAGGTGCTCTTTGAAGCTGGGTAGACGAGGAAGCGAGTGGCAAAGATCTATAAGAAGGGAGAGGAATCAAGAAAGGAACTAAGTGCAAGACAGAGGTTGGTCTCCTTCTTTACCCTCTTATCTATCTCTCATAAAGGAAAAACAAAAGTGGTTTTAGTTTGTTTGTTTCTAAGGTAGCTACCAGCCTTAGTGGGACTAGCAGCTCTGCATAGACACTAGATTTTCCGATAACAAAATGGCAACTTCGCTGGGGAGCAAATAGATTGTTTGTTTGTCTACATTTGTCTGCTTTATAAACTTACAGACGAAGCCTGAAGTCAAGCCAGCTAGCCTTCGAACTGCATTTGCTATGCAAGTGCAAAGTAGATCAATGTTGCTTCAGTCTATCTCCGGTTTTGTTTATGAACTGAACAATTGATTTACAAGCTCTCTAATTTCCCTTGTGGTGGCTCTAGTAACCTCCTTAGATCTACCCTTGATTTATTTACTGATTACCACTTGCTCGGCCTAAATCCCTAAACTGAGATGCAAACAGTGACCCGGAACCCAGTTGAAGTCTCATCCCTGGACCATCGCATTGTCTCTTCTTTGGAATCTGGATGCATCGCACTTCCCGTGTGTAGTAGGTGCGCTGCATCTCATTTTCCCTGTGTTACAGGTGTGCTGGTCAGACAAGACCTCTTCTGCTCTAAGATTTGGTTTCTGTGTTCACTCTTTTCAGCTCTATTCAGGAGTTTTGCTGTCTGTAGTCAGTATACATCTGTTGAAACCCCCTTCCTTGCCATCATTCCGACTCCATTGTGCAAAGAATTGTAAATGTTTTGAAGTATTTTGAGCCATTTTCAGTTCTCTTTTACAAAGAAGTAGCGTAATTGAACTGTCGTTTCTTAATTTGAAAGTGTCCCAAGTGTCGTTTTCAGTCATAGAAGAGAATCCGATTGTTCTTGATAGTCGATTACACTGTTACTCTTGTATTTGATTTGAATTAGTAGTTTTTCAAGTGTCGAAACCAAGTTTTCAATTCCAAATCACAAAGTGTCGTCATTGTCTTCATTTTGTCTTGAAAACAAACTTGTTAGTAATGTCGCTTTGAAAAATAATTCAGATTTGCGCTTAGCTTTCTTTTTATCATTCACACATTAAGAAGGCTGAAAACAAATACATGCATGTGCATTTGCATTTAGACTGTTTGTTGGTTTGATTTAGAACAGTGCATATAGTGTGTGCTCTCTGCTCTATGTTGAAAGAATATCATCTCTCTTTCCTTAGTAGCTAGGATTTTCATTGCAAAAAGAAGATTAAACAATTGTTTATCATCTTAGATTGCATTTTAGGAATTATACATCTACATCACGCGATGAACCTGAAAGGAAAATTTCTTAAGCAAGATCAACTGTAAAATAAATTTAATGAATCTAAAAACACTTTGGAACCTAACGCACAACATTTAGAAGTCTAGGCTAGAGACGTATTCCGGCATCGTAAAGCCTGGTAACTGTTGTTTTCATTGCTGGTTGGGTGATTCCTCCACTTTGAGATGATAAGTGCCAGTACGGACTTGTGCTCCCACGTACCATTGAGTATATATTGGGAGACCACAATAGGCTTTATCCTTTATCCATAGGAAGCCGTGTCTGTCGCCCTATCGATCGCAATGCACTGAACACAACATTTGAGAAGATTGACTGTCGTACCGTAAAAAGTATTCTGCAGTTTTGTGATTGGTTTGGTAATCCCTCTATCTAGATTTCCAGAGCAGTCTCTTTCGTCCCTTTTCAGACTCCTTAGAGGAAAAGGTCAGTCTGAGCACTTGTCACTTCAAGCTCATTAAAAATCGAAGGCGACTAGAGTCATCTTTTGTTTTTTCTCGACTCTTAAAAATTGAAAAAACAAGTTGTGTCAAAGCGTCTAAAATTTATTTTAATCGGAATAATCATCACCTTTCCTATGTTGGTCTTAGGTTGAGAAAAATGGAGTCCACCAACCAAGGAGTTCCCCTTGGGGGAAATCCTAGTTGACAATCGGCTTGCCCGTATGGCTCTTCTCGACCTCTGTTGTTCAGGACACCGTGATTCTTGAACAACCAAGTCAGCAACTAAACGATACCAAAGTTACCCCCAACCTTCTACTTTGTCCAATTCTCCCTCTCCTCCTTCCTCTTCGCTTGATAAAGCTGGTAAAGCCAAAAATCAAGTAACTGAGAAGAAGAAGGAGAAGAAGAAGAAAGAGAAGAAAAAGAAGGAGCCAAAGGCGAAAAGGGGCAACCAGGCATCGTCTGACGAAAATCCACACACTGCACCGTCCAGGACTAAATCACCATGTGTCATTTGCAAATGAGACCACTATCATCGAGATTGTCCTTGCATCCCTCGGATCTTAAGGGACTGGTTTCCTCATTTGCACAATCCGGTGTCATCAACCTCTGATGATCATGTTGAAGATACACCGTCAACTAGTGAAAGTGAAGCCCCTGGACAAAAAGGAAAATGTAAATTTCCTTGTAAAATGTGTGAAGGTGATCACGCTGTCCACCATTGTCCCTTCTTAGACGAGGCTAAAAGAGTTTTGGACGACCGTCCGGTTTCACCATTATGGCTTCCTCCTGGATATAAGCTCTTGCCGAGTCCGTTAGTAGTTGAAAATCTGACCGGCACGCCGTTGTGGTCGGCTGAAGTGTCTATCATTGAATATAAACCATCTGAATTCACACCAGACGAAAGTCAAAAGGTCGAGGCGGCAGTTGACCCGGTCTTGCCTTCAGAGGATCCATCTTCAAATGATACAGTCACGGGAGAGAACAAGAACGACACCATCCAAATTCTCTTCATAAGCACAAACTCCGATGAACATAGGGGCAGTCTACCCATTCCTTTACCACAGGAAGGAAGTCCGTCAGAGTCGCATCCGACCGTCTATTCGGTCCCACCTCCAAGCAACCTAGTTGTTTCCTTTCATTGGAATCTACTAGGCAAATCCCGCTTACCGGCTAGTGTACCATTTCGAATCATTGCTCAAATATATAGAATGGTCATGGCTGGTACCATCATAGATGAAGGGGCGTCTGTGAGTATCCTTTCCTCAATTGCTTGGAAAGCGCTTGGTTCACCATCGCTTTTGCCTGAAATGAGAAATCTAACAGGCTTTGACAAAGGAACCAGTCGACCGTTAGGGATCCTTCCCAATGTGCCGATAACATTGAGAAGGAAAACCGTTCACATGAACGTAATGGTAGTCCATGGACCCCTGGATTATAATCTACTCCTTGGACGTGACTATATTTATTGCATGGGAGCCATTGTCTCCTCACTCTTTAGAGTAATGTGTTTTCCGCATGAAGGAGGAGTGGTCAAGCTCGTAGACCAGCTTTCATTCCCCGGTTCACACATAGCAAATAGTCAAATACCACCCCTAAATCATCTTTTCATGAAAGGAATGTCTCATCAATCCCCAGTCCGTCCACTTGATGAGCACGAGTGATTCATGAGGACATGACTGAAACCCAGGGGGCATGCACCCTGGTCTGTTTCGGCAGGAAAACCTTGGGCATAGAGTAGATTTCCGCGAAGGATATATGACTGGTTGACACGCCTGTCCATTCAGGAAAATGGGGTTAGACCAGAATAAGATACCTCTGTTAAAAGGTAGGCCTTTCCAGGTAAAACAAATGTTTTGTCTGCAAATTGAGGGGTAACCTAGAAACTCTACTTCACTATACCCGGGGGCATGCAAACCTTTTGGCATGCAAGCAAAGAGCGACCATTTACTTTTAAATTTTTAGGTCCTCTAACCCTTTAAACTCGTAGAATTGGTCGTTTCCTAATTTGCATAAAGAAAGGATGCGGGGCAAAGCTTTGAAAAAATGCCATTTTAAAATGAGACATCCTTATTATACGACTGGATCGAGCAGTTTTAACGCGGAATTCAAGCTCGTTAAAAAATAAACATAAGCAATGAGAAAATGTTCCCCCAGAGTTTAAGCTCATTAAAAAATGAACCAATTTTCGGTAAATAACCATCATGAATGTATTATCATCAGCCTTTGAAAGCCTTGGTCGTGTTCTCATCATCACCTCCACTCTATATTGGTCGATCATTCACCTCCATTTGATTGTTTACCCTTTTTGAGGAACAACTGCGAAGAGTGATCCTGTTAGCCATCCTTGTGACACTGTCGTGATTGGAAACTTCCAAACCTTACCTGGAATTAGTTGCTACCCAAAATTATCACTCATTCCTCAAAAAATGAGTCTCCTTTAAGCTATTTTCAGCTGACTCGTAAAATATGAAAAGATTGCTAAGAAATTGGCCTCTCCAACTCGTTAAAGTGACCGGAAGTGCTATCCCTCCTTTAGATTTTAATGTTTTTGGACTTGAGGGATTATTACACAAAAAGATCAAGCGCTTGTTTTTTTCGGCTCGTTACAAGTACCGAAAATTCATCCCCTTTGTATTGTTTTATACTTTTTCAGACTTAAGGGATTATATGACGAAAAATGATTATTGGAGTTTTCTTTACGTCCCTTTTTTAGACTCTCTAAAATTGAAAAGGATCGAGTTATCCTTGTCATTATACTTGTTAAAACCGAATAGTGACAAACTTGTCCATACAGACAAGAATGAGTTTTACTATCACTAGGCTCGTTAAAACATAGCGATGGGTTTGCCCGAAGGGAAAATTATAGAACAAGCATATGTTATCCTCCTCAAGCTTGACAAAAATAAATAGGTACTGGTCAGCAATGAATGGGGAAAAATTGGGAAGAAAACTTGAAGAAACTTTATTGGTAGCAAGTCGCTCTTGAACATGACACTTTCACTCCGCATCCGAGTCGGGTTGGGTTGTTTCGTTCACTGGTCATATCACAATGGGTCCATCACACCATCCATATTTGGGGTAACACTACCAATCCATCATGTCAGTGTCGCCGATATGTTCAAGAGAAGTCGCTCGGAGAATTCACCTATGTCTCATCCACTGCAATACAATTACACTCCATCCTTTCATGACCGCCACCCTGAACCTTATATCTTCAGATCGTTTTCACCTCCATTAAAATCATTTGCTCCGTTCCGTGTCATTGATGTGGGATTCACTAAGGCCCTCCTATGACGAATCTCTTCTTGTCGACATCAGCTCATTATCCAAGAAGTCGATCTAGGAACAAACCTTTCAGTACTTTGAAGCTTGCATGCCTCAATGGCAAGTTTCTCACTTTCGGCGACAGGTTTACATCAATGGCCTTCGACCGAAAGATTTTGCGTGGTGTTCGACGCAAAGTCCCTTATTCACACCACGTGAATTGTACTGCAGTACCTTGAGGGTCATCATCATTATCGGTGATTCCTCTCTTGCCTGTTAACATCTTACATCATTGGCTGGTAATCAGGCGCTGTCTTTCCATGTTCAACCCCAGAACATCTCTCACATGGATCGACTTGTACTTTGAGTGAAGATCGAACCAGATTGAAGACCTTGGATCTAGTTTCATCCATTCGGGCTGGGAGATATATTCAAGAAAATAAAGACATCAAATGTACATCATTACTGCACAGATAATCATCCAATCCAAGGGATGATGGCTCTACCAGAATCATCAGTCTACACACAGGCGATTGTCTATCTTATGTACATGAAAATGAATTTATAAAGCTGAGCATGGGAATTCCCGCCTCAGCTAGATCATGAAAATATTATGAAGATAATGTATTGTATTGTATCTTATTACAGGTTGCCTTCCAGTGCGAAAAAAACTTCAGATCCTCATGATAAAGCATTTCACTTGACATCAACAGATTAACGACCTCATGCTTTAGGGGGCAACTGTTATAGACATTTTTGGGCACTGCAACCCCAATCATAAATGTCCATAAACCAAGGGCTCTTAAGTACCTAAAAGTGTTGTTCCAACCTCTAAAAGAACAAGGTCAACTGACTACATCTTCTCCCATAAGATCTCCATGAAAAACTACTCAGAACTGGTCAAAACTAAACCATTTCACCTGCTCCATGGTCAAAGTGCGCTGCATCCCACCTAAATACACACGGGAGGTGCGATGCATACTGAAAAGCCCTTCTATGGGGTATGATGGGCGAGAGTGGACACATGGCAGGGTCAATCTGCGAGGTGGAAGATCATGGAATCTTCCAGAAGCTTCTCCTCTGACACTTGCCTCTCTGCATTCGCCCAGGGATGAGTAAGAGATCATCAATCTCCAAGTGGAATCAAGAACTATCAGAGAGATGACACTAATCAAATCTCAAAAGCTGACTCACCCCCCTTGCAAACATCTATATATGTATCCCTCATCCCAGAGATCCAGAGGCTGGAATTTTGTATCTTGTAAGGAAGTGCTGCTGGTTTCTTGGTGTAACATCATAGTGTTGGGTGATCTAAGCTTTTCATGAGGTGAAGAAGGGCTTTCTTGCTGAGAGGATGATGCTGGGTCAGAACAATTGGTTGTAATCCTCTTTGCTATTCTTGATTATTAATAAAGCTATTCAAGTTTTCCTCCATATTCTTGTATGATTGATGATATATGCATTTGTGTGGTCAATATATATCTGGTCCTATATTGTTTATGATAATACATCTCTGTTCTTGGATAGTATTATGCTGCTTTGATTCCACATGTGCTCTTTGAAGCTGGGTAGACGAGGAAGCGAGTGGCAAATATCTATCAGAAGGGAGAGGAATCAAGCAAGGAACCAAGCGCAAGACAGAGGTTGGTCTCCTTCTTTCCCCTCTTATCTATCGCTCATAAAGGAAAACAAAAGTGGTTTTAGTTAGTTTGCTTCTAAGGTAGCTACCAACCTTAGTGGGACTAGCAGCTCTGCATAGACACTAGATTTCCCGATAACAGATACCCAATGGATCCATGGATGTAGCTTTCCCTAATGTTCTGATCCAAGAGTGTTTTGGAAAGCCGAGGGAATTGTGCAAATTCATAATGGAGTCAAAAACTGTTCGATGGCATTCCAGTCTAAAGTGGAAAATACAAGTATTACACCACTTCCAAATTTCCCATATGACCAACATTGAAATAGGTCTCATGTAACTGTTCATATCACTCCAGCATGCGAAAGCTTCAGCAATAGATTGGAAGGAGATTCTGTTTAGCCCAAAGTGTGCTGCCACATGCTGCCAGATAAACTGAGATTGCCTACAGAGAATGAACAAATGGAGATTATTTTCCGCATCATCCTTACATAGGGGACACTTGGACGGCCCATACCAGTGTCTCTTTTGGAGATTTTCCCAAGTAAGGTTCTTGTTATAATACATCAACCAAGCAAAAGAATGATCCTATGGGGACAATCAGTTTTCCAGAAAGAAGCAGGGAAGATGTGATTGCACTGATCAGTTCTTGGTTGAATAAGAAGCTGGTAAATGTGCTTGACATATATATCCATACTACCTCCAAGACCCTTCCATATTAAGTAGTCCTATTCCCTAGATCGGTAGATTCCTCTATCTCGCAAGTTTATTACGATCCTGTTCCATTGTTGAGCCAATGTGTTCCTAAGACCCAATTCGTCAGCAGATTTCCATATTAGTATGGCTCCTTCCCATCTGTGTATGACTTTATCCCAATAAAATATTCCCCTATTGTGCAGAGCCCCAATCAGAAGTGGGGAGAATTGGATCCTATCAGTCCCACCAACAAAATCATCCGAGCCAATAATAATGTTCTTACCAGACTGAAATTTCCAGATCAAATTCTTTAAGAAAAATTGTTGAATCTTCCTGAAACTCCTCCAGATGGCCGAACCCCTAGGAGATCCAATGTATCCCATTCGGAACTAGAAACAAATTTCTTTGTTTTTCATATACTTTGATCTTATAAATCCCCCATGACAGCTTTCCACATAGATTTACATAACAAAGCCTTTCGAAAAAAAATTAAGTCCATTATGCCCCATCCCCCCTTTCGTTTTTGGGCGGGCCAACATCTCAAGTTTCGCCAAATGGAATTTTTTCTCATCCTTGAGTCCACACCAAATAAAGTAGGCAGTCATCTTGTTGAGCCTATTGATAATGGAAGCTCGAATGAGGAAAATATGTGCCCAATATACCATTATTTGAGCCAGAACCGCCTGAGTCAAAATCACCCAGCCACCAATGGACAAGCATTTATATTGCCATCCTGAAATTTTCTTGTAAAAACGCTCAGGTAACGAAGACCAATCACTAGTTGAATAACCAACAGATTTCAGTTTAAATTCGAGGTATTTCAATCCTTGTTTAATCGGATAAGCCTTTATCTTGAAGAGTTGAGAAAGAAATATAATAAGATCCCTATGTATATTCTCAACATGAAATGATGATTTATCTTCATTTACAGATATCTCGGTTGCTTTTTTAAAACAATTCAAAATTTTATGTAAATGAATCCATGTCTCCTGGCATAGCAATGCCGAGAATAATATATCATCTACAAAAAAGTTGTGTGATATGGATATCCCTCTGCAAATAAGGAGAGGTCTGTATCTATTTTGTAGTATCGCTCCATTTATATGAAGGCTCAATGAATCCATGACCAAAATGAAGAGCAGAGGAGACAAAGAGCATCCTTGCCGCAAACCCCTAGCCGCCTTGAAAAACGGAGATGGAATGCCATTGACTAGGACAGCAAAATTAACATCAACCACACATGCCATAATCCAATTTGTACATTGACCGTCAAGACCAATCTTATATAGCAGGCACCTTAAGAAACCCCAGTCGACACAATCATAAGCTTTTTTAAGGTCTACTTTTAATAGTGCCGCCTCAGACTTTTTTATATGCATGGAATGTAGGCATTCTTGTGTGAGAGCTACCGCCTCCAAAATATTGCGATCTTTTAGGAATCCATGTTGTTCAGGGGATATGTGGATAGATAAAGTATTTCTCAGCCTAACAGCAATAATCTTGGAAATGATCTTATACAGAACATTGCACAAGGAAATCGGCCTAAAGTCCATGAAAGAGTTAGGCACTCTTTTTTTTGGAATCAATGCGATATATGTGGATGTTAATTCTCGGCATATATGACCTTGAGTCCTGGAATCCTCCACCATGTTAAGGAGATCGCTTTTGAATAAATCAAAGAAATGGATGAAAAAATCAATAGACCAACCATCCGGGCCAGGACACTTATCTTTTTGGAAAGATTTCATTGTAGCCAACAATTCCTCCTCAGTGACCGCTGAAAATAGAGCACTGTTCAAATTTTCATCAAACATAGTAGGATATGGGTCTATTCCCCACAAAATATCCTCAATATCTGAGCCGATGTCCCTATTGTACGCCTTTCTGAAATATTTTACAGCAGCGTCCAAGATCTGGTCCTGTGTAGAACAAGTATAGCCATCCTCATCCTTAATGCTCCAGATAGAATTAACATCTCTACGCATATTAGCATATCTATGAAAAAACTTAGTATTTTTATCACCCTCCTTGAGCCATATAGCTCGACCTTTAAGGCGCCAGGTGGCTTCTTCCTCTGTTAGAATTTTTTGCTTCATTTTTTCCAAAGCCCAAATTTGGGAGCGGATAGCCCACGGGATAGTAGAACCATTAAAGTGGGCCGATAATTACATTGCAAGGTGAGCACATTTTTCATATATGTGTTGGTAATTTTGATATAACGATCTAAAAATCTACGGAGGTTTTTAGTTGCACGATCCCAATTTCGCAATTGTTTCAAGCTAGATAACATTGGCCATCATTTTTAATCCGTCTATTGTAGTAATGAAAAAAAAAATTAATTAGGTGCATGATGATGTATTATGTATGGTTAATTTAAATGTTATGATTTGTATTATTGTTTTGAGAATTTTTATTATAATGTATATATTTTATTTTGATAATTACAGTAGAGTTAATATAAGTTTTAGGGGTAGTTTAATTGGCGTTCGAAGTGATGCCAAATTTATGATAATTGAGAGACTTATGGTTCAAATTTCTGATTGTGACTCAAATTATAAAGATAAAGATAAATTGTAGATCCCAGAAATTTACTAATAATTACGTGTTAAATAGAGTGATGAATTCCTCAGAATAGAAAAATAATAATATTAATATGTTATAATGAAAAAAAAACACTCTTATTTAAAAAATATTATAAAAAAAAATATTAATATCTAATGAAGTTAAAAATATTCTTTAATATCAACACATATACCTACTATACAAATATACAAATATTTACGGAATAAAAATCCTATTCGATAACTACAATTTTCTCAAAATGTAACAAAATTAGATAGTAACAAAATTTTATTAGAATTCTGGTTTCTAAATCATAATATCTATATCCTCGTTACTGTTGCTTTATTTTAAAAATTAAAAAATATCTTTAAAAATCCTTATAAAGACTTTAATCTCACACTCTTATAGAAATGAAAACCAAGATGATAGTAAGTTTATAATTATGATAGATGGAGCAATCGATGATAATAATTAAATTTCTTTCAAACTAAGTGTTGAATTCTCACCAAGGTTAATTGCATAATATAGTACGCTAGTTTAAATAAAATATTATTAATGTTATAAAAAATTTATTGTTGTTATAATTATTTTATAAACCTTTAAGATACGCCATATATCGTAATGTAAAATCTTAATGAAAAAGTGATGTTTTTATGAGAGATTTCCTTAAAGCTATATCGATAAATCAGAATTTTTGTTTACATTGTTGACACCATTTTATCTTCGTCCTCTCTGCTACAATCGTTTTCCTACCCTCTTAAAGCTATGTAATGCTGTTTAAAGTTTTGTTTTTTTTTTTTCTCTCATGATATATATTAATATAACTATTATTTATTTTTAAATTTTGTTGGTTTATGCTCTAAACTCTTTAAGATATTTTCATATAGTAATTATATAATGTTTAGTGACCTACCTATGAAAGGGTTAACTTGGATCTAAAGGTCATATGCATTGTTGATAAGATCATTAATGTCACATATGCTACGAATTAGAATGAAAACTATGAAATGTATTCATTAATTATATGTATGAAACCACATGCCATATTAAAAGTATTCGATCCTATTTTTCATATAAAAAAGTGAATGTTGGTCTTAGCTCCTGGTTTTCCATACAAATAGTAGGCTACATTGTCATCTGCCAACATAGTGTGTAATATAAGTGATTCCAAACAACATTCCCATTTGCGTTCTCTTCTTTACATTTCAAAGATTAACCGTACAAATAAATCAAGAGTGTTAGTATGTATGATACAATTTGAATGGAGACGGCCTTTCTTTAAAAGTGGAATTTGGATTTAATAGCTCAAAATATGATTGTAATTAAGAATATTAACGATTAGCTTGTTACGAAATTATTTTACTTATTTCTGAATTATTAAAAATAGTAATTAGACATAAGCCTTACATTGTGGGTTTGAATTCTCCTTATAATTTTGAAGAAATTTTTAATGTATCGATTTTTGGTTTTTCACTTGATCGGGAAAAGTTATTTTGATGTGAAGACCATAGTTTACAATTGATTTTTTTGTTTTTTTTATTTTATTCATTGGTTGATTAAAATACAATGATTAAGTATTGAAGTGAACATATTGTTCACAAAAACTTTGTCAACTTATCTAAATTTGGAAAATATGGTGATTTTTTTTTTTTTATGTAATACCACTTCAAGGCATATCTATAAAGGAATTTCTAAAATCTAAAATATTTCTTCTGCAATCATATTTTCTCATTCAGCGCCCACATGGCTTTCAAGGTAAATTTGTTAGCTCTAAAAAAATTCCCACAAAATAACATTGTAGGACAATCCCAAGAGAAAGATAGGCATACCCAGCCTAATTGTTGAATTCCCATAGCTAGCTCTCTCGCCAAAAAGATGTTTGAATCTTTTGCTCAAGGACCTGAGTTCATGCTTGCCACATCTTATGTACAATCATGGTAGGTAATTTTAAGCATGGAAATATATCTTAATGTTTGGAATCATTGTTGATTCTTACTAGTTCCTAATATGAAACCTATAAAATATTTGTCTATAGTTTGAAAAAATATTCAAATTTCTAATGATTTTATATTTTCTCTATGATTTTTTGTAATTTTTATGGTAAAATAATTGTATACTATACAATTTGTGTGAAAAATGCTAGAAAAATTGGAATTTGGAAAATCAGTTCTTTGAAAACAAATATGGAAAATTAGCACATGTGTGAATATTAGACCCTAAGATTTTCCTTGAAGAAGGGGTCTTATTCTGTGAAGACAAGATAGATGGGAAATCCTATTGTCAAGAGTTAGTATTTCCCAACTCTCCAAATGCACCTTGAGAGGAAGAGGATAATTTCCATGAGGGAATGGCATATGAAAACCTTGTTAAGGGGGAGAAATGTACTTTCAAATTTCCTTGTTTTAGAATTAGAAGAAAATAAGATGAAGAGTGTCCCAAATTCCATGGGTTATCTAAATATGATCCACACGCATTCCTATTTGATTTGAAATTATCTATAGAATATACAATTATGTTTATGAGGCCCACAAGTTGAAATATTTTATTGCTACACTAAAAAGTGCTATGTTATACTAGTTCGTGGGTCTTGTTAGAGATAGTAGCTGCACTTGGGAATATATGAAGAAAAAGTTCCAGAGAAATATTAATATTACTATAAAGATATGGATCAAAGGGAAGAGGCATTCAAGGTGAATTAGAAAATAGATGAAATATTGGAAGGTTGTGATGAATGGTTCAATTAAAACCCGAAATGGGAAATAAAAGGAGATTTGGCTCAAGACAGATTACATGTCTTGCTACCGCATGAGATTCTTGATGATTGTATTGAGCTTTTAAACCTGATGGGTTGAGGAGATGTGTCAAATCAATATTAGGATATCATTGTTGAATTATATTGAATTTATTTTGAAGGGACATTAAGGACTGCGAAAACAAATATATATATATATTTGTTTTTTAGATTTTAATAAAAATAAAATTGTCTCTTTGCAGGGACAAGGAGGCAATAACTAGGTGTCAAGTGTCATTCGTTGATTGAGCAGTTTGTCAACATGTAAACCTTGTGGGTCCCATGTAGCACATTGTGGGCCCCTCTTTTCTTGTTTATCTTTTCAACTTCAAGGTACGATAAGTTGATCATACATAATCCAATTTGAGTGTCATTTACGCCATTGGAATTGTAAAGATGTACACTACAACTTTGGTCTTTATTTCACTACGTTTTAAAAACTTTCATTTTTTGAGCCATTAGGTATCCTCTTAGATAATTTATATCCACTGAGGAGATTTTTATCCTCCAAAAGCATGCACAAAATATGCAATCCGTTGTACTCCCTCATTTGCATAACAAGTGCTATAATAGGTTAAACTTCTTTCTCCTTCACATTTGTACTCTGGAGCCACAAGTTATGAACGGATACTTGTATTTTATGTGATCTTGTAATACAAATTTCAAAATACATGCTCTTTTACAAGAACAAAAAAAAACAAATAAAACCCCATACTTTCCAAGAGTTTATAGCACACTCATGTTCAAGTTCACATCAGACTCATAAGCACAAGCTATTTCGCAGACTATCAAGTAAAAGGCCAAAAATATCACCATGTTGTATTCATAAGTGCAACCACTTCATCATTTTTACAAACGTGTCGCAACATGTGATTTACAAAATCTGCTCATGCTCAAAAAATGTTTTAATGGCACCATCTTTCACTCAGCATGGTCAATGGGTCTTCTTCTGGTAGTTGACTCACTTGTTGAAAAAATTTACCAACTGGTTCCTTCACTGGTACTTTCTCCTTCTTGAGATGGTGATTTGGATGGAGCCTCCAACATGTGGCTCTCAGATGTCGACTTTTGTTTCAATGGCTACAAAAATTCTTCTTCCTCCAAACATTTCTCACCTTCTTCCTTCCTTTATTGGAGAAGGTCTACATATCTTATCTTTTTCCTCACTAGCATTATCTTCCAACACTTGGAAACAACATGGTTATGCAAGCCATAAAAAGTACATGGTTTTTCTATGTCACAATTTTTTCTCATCATTATTAATCTTCTTGTAACCAAAATGAACATTATAATACTGAGATTTTTTATACCTCACTTGGTTGTATTTGCTGCAATCCTGACAATGGGATATTTCCTTAGCTCTTCCTCTATAATTCTCACTATCGTGGGAAGACTCAGAAGTGGTTTGAGGATCCTCTTTCTTTGATGGATTCAACAATGGCTTGAAAGCTTCCATTGCCTTCAAACAATCTCCTTCAATGTACCCCATCTTTGCGAGTAGTCTAATGTCGATTCCTGAAAGAGGTATCTCAATGCTTCCAACAGAAATAACATCATGTGAAAATGAAACTGAATAACTATCAACATTGTTTACCTCAATTGTTGATTCTAAAGTAGGTGATGGCAGCTTCGATAAGCCTCTGTTGTACTTAAAAAATTTTAAAGCCTCTTCCATGGCTTGTAATTGAATATGCAATCTCTACTTCTCCTCTTATGCTTCTTGTAGAAGTCTCCTCAATTCAACATTATTTGCTTGAATGGTTCAGGTTATCTCTTCATTTGAATGAAGAGAATAATATGAAGAAGACTAATAGTCTCCCAAAGATGGAGATAGACCGTCGTCCTCTACTCTCTCTTTCTCCTTTTACCCTTTTGTCATTTTCTCCTCATAATCTACAAACAATATATATACCATATTTTCCATTTTATATAATGCCTCTTAGGGATCTTGGTTCTTCTCCGTTTTCCTTCCTATTGCACACTCAATTCACAATCCTTGGAGAAAAGGTCAAACCACTCTGATACCACTTGATCCAGGAAATTTTCGTGAATGATTTAAAACAAAAGCCCACATTACACAAGGCCTTTTACTGACAAATATTTGCATGTGAAGTCATGAGCAATGTGAATGTTTAAAAAACACTTCTACAAACCATCAACATGAAACAAGGAATAAATAAGAAGCAATCAAAAACACACGATATGATAACGGAGTTCATCTAGTGTGGACTATGTCTTTGAGCCCAGTGTTAATAGTGTGGAGGTATTTCATTAGTCTCTACAAGAATATGATGAGTACATGATGCAATCTTTGTCAATAGAGGGATGAAACGCCATATATAGAGTGGTATGTGTCTCCCAAGAGATGTTCTCCTATAATAAATCTCTCTCATAAGAAGTTCTACTTCAGTATGGCAAAGGAACAATCACTCACATAGTGGCATAAATGGACTCACACATAAGTGGCATAAAATAGACACGTTTGAATCCATAAATCAAATTCAAGGCATACTCATCATCATTACATTCATCTCGAAATTCTAAGGCTGTTGACTACAAACACGACTATTTTATAGGAAAAATAAGCAAAATGGCCAAAAGGATCAATATACCTCTCACTCTGATGATGGTCTAAAAATCATATGTTGAAATGAAGACACGGGTTGTACCATCACACTCTTTTCGAAAATTTATGAAATTTGAGTAGAAAGTTGACCCTATTATGAAATTATCAAATCTGAGCTCTCCAAGAATCTTAAAGATTCCTCAAAAAATTCTCTTATCGAGACGGGCGAAAAATCAACTACTAAGATGAAAAATTAGACTACATCATAAGACTCTCGAGAAAAATCGGTTCAAATAAGTATAAATTTGACACATTTATGAGACTATCAAAATCTTGCCCCCAAGGAATATTTTAAATTCCTCAAGATTCTGCTACAAGAATATTCCCTTGGAATCTCAAATATTCTCCTAAAATATTATGTGAAATATTATCACCTAGAAATACACGCCAAGGGTGAAACTCTTCGATCTCAGTTCTGACTTGTGCTCGTTGTTCTGCTTTGGTTCCCATTGCTTCTCGCTCGCTCGAATGGCAAAGGTGTGTATAAATGTTGTTGTACGGGCAGAGTAAATAAGATTGGCCCATTAGGCCATTGGTTTTCATATGGTATTTATGTGGTGGTATGTTGACGACTCCGAAGGAAGAACCACCCATGGATTACTTTTGTACAAACCTTCTTATGTAGTCATAGCCACTGTATTATATTTGTAATTATGTCCATAGCCATATATCAATTTTTAACAAGCTAATCTGTTTGTTTTATATCACCATTAGAACTATCATCTATTTTGTTTGGCCAATTTATATTATGGTTTTAATAACCACACATATTGATCTGTAAATGAGATCTAAGATAATTAATAAGGTATTACAGACTTATGGGCATGGATTAGTCTATGTCATTATATGCAATGGATTGATAAGATTGCGAAATGCACAAACAATGAAGTAGTAAACAAACATAATAGATAACACATGACACATCCAATTTAATAAGGAGTTCACCCAATACTCTTGGGCTACATTTCCTAGTCCAGCCTACAGTGGTGGCCTCTCTATTATGTCTTCAAGCAGATTTTTGCTTACAACAGTGAGCTCAATTTGAGCCTGACACACAAACAAATTACAATAACAAGAGCTTCACTTGAATCCCTCAAGATTCCTCTGAGTACACAGACTCCCACACAACTCTCAATCTACTCTAAACTCTAACTCGCATTTTCTTTTGAACACTGCCTACCTGTTTGCACTCTGTCTGTGGCTTTTAAAGCCATTTTGGACTGCCTGTTCATTTCATCTACTTGTCCTTCAGTCTCCCGGGCCTCTGTCTATTTGAATCCCTCTTCCAACGTTTCCCAGGTATGGCATAATGCTTGAAGGGGAGGTGGTCAACGATTCCGTAACGTAAGAATGCCTGGGTCGCTTGAACTCCATCGGATTCCAAAACATGGTTGTTTTTCATCAACACAGAGAAATATGCCTAAAACAGGAAAAATCCACCAAAACATGATATCTTCAAAGTCATTTAAATATGGTTCAATACCCTATCAGGTCCACCCACCGGTCGATATCGCATATCGGGATGGCTCTGTCTTTGTGTATTTCGTTTAATACGAAAATACACTAAAACGCTGTAAATCCCCGCATTTCGGACTTGAAATTCTGTCTAATATTGTTAATGAATCCTCTTGGGTCCGCAACATCGCATTGGCACCTTTCCCTTGGGTTTTTCGTTTGTTTGCAAAAATGAAATTTACAAAGGAAAACATAGTTTTCCAGACTTCAATATATATGCAATTCCACCTATCGGATTATTGGGTCCATAATATCACTGCCCTTATGGGTATTGGCCCCGCTCCACTGCATTGTTTCGATGCAATGTGGTGATGTGATATATCGCAATCGCTCATCACAATAACCCTCGGGCCATTATAAAGCGCTCCTCTGCATACTCTGACAGCAATCCGTCGATTTAATATGGACCGTCGATCTGCACGCTTGTTCAATGGTCCAAATTCACTCCGCCATTCACTCATCACAATTCATATATAAAGTGCTGATCCCCACCGATAGTCTCCGCTGATTGAGATTTCCTGATCCGATCTAGACCGTTGATCTACCAAATCGGACGACTACTGTGCATCACTTATTCCGCCTATCTTTTTATTGATTTCACGGGTTTTGGGCCTCCCAATAGTGTTTCTCCGCCCTGCTAAGGGTGTCCCTCTTTCACTGTTTTCGATTCTTCAAGGGATTTTTGGATTTGGCATGATTTTTAATATATTCATGAAGACTTAGAGGGCATTCTTGGATCCATTTGGATCACGCCTTCCCACTGAAAAAGGCTTTTGGACCACCAAAAGTTGGTTTGCAAGCATCAATCAATTGAGGCTATTGCTGCCTCACTTGTCCAATCTCTATACATTTTGCACTGTTGGGTTTTGAACCTTTCAGTCAAATCCTTAGGTACTCAATACCTCCTATGTGCATTGTCC
The DNA here is from genome assembly GCA_031772625.1 of Pinus tabuliformis. Classification (NCBI taxonomy): domain Eukaryota; kingdom Viridiplantae; phylum Streptophyta; class Pinopsida; order Pinales; family Pinaceae; genus Pinus; species Pinus tabuliformis. Next base: position 451,743,849 of record CM062806.1, read on the forward strand.
TCGCCTTCCTATCCAAAATTTTATCTTCCCACAGCTCATTGAGGTATTCAAGTAACAGGTCATCAATGGAAGGCAATTGACTTTTCTCTTCAGGATATTTAATTAATGAAGGTTCAAACAGTCTTAAATTTTCTGCATTTACCACTGAATATATGTGCATGTATGCTGGCAGATTGAAGCGGAAAGCATTCTGACCAATTTTCTCAAGTACCTTAAAAGGCCCATACCTTATTTTCTTCAGCTTCTTTCCTTCACCTTGCATTTTGTCCTTGCTGATATACAGCCATACTTGATCACCAACCTGGAAGCTGTGCTCCGCACGGTGTTTGTCATGCCTTGCCTTGTATTTGGCTTGGCTCTTTTCCGGCTATTCCTGCACTGCCTGGTGAATCTCTTGGATCTATTCAATGAATCTGGTTTCTTTATCCACATCACTGTGTCCAGCAAATGCTATATCTTTTTCAAAGACAAAATCCAAGGGAGACCTTGGTATAAAACCAAAACATGTCTCAAAAGGAGATCTCTATGTAGAAGAATGTTTAGCACAGTTGTAAACATGTTGCACATAACATAAATGTTCATCCCAAAGCTTGGGATGCTTGCTGCAATAACCCCTGAGCAACTGGATCACTGTCCGATTGACAACCTCTGTTGGCCATCGGTCTATGGATGAAAGGATGTGCTTTTCTTCAGTCTGGTGTCCATTAATTCCCACAGACTTGACCAAAACTTCCCAACAAATCGGGAGTCTCGACTAGATACTATGGAAGTGGGTAACCCAAAATGCACCTATACATGCTGAAAGAACAATTTCGCTATTTGTTCAGCTGTAATCTGCTTATTACAAGGTATTAAAATACACATTTTTCTAAACCTGTCCACAATAACATATAAATAGTCATGTCGCTTTCTAGATTTTGGCAATCCCCCAACAAAGTCCATGGAAATACTTTCCCAAGGATGGGAAGGGACTGGCAGTGGAGGGTACAAGCCTACTTTTCTATTGTTGGGCTTGCTTTAAGCACAATGTATGGTACACGCTCTTACTTATCTAGAAACTGTTTCATCCATTTTTGGCCAATAGCAGTATCTTTGTAGTTGTATAATTGTTTTGCTTACACCAAAATGACCTGATATCAGAGAAGTATGTGCTTCCCTAATTATATTAATTCTCTTTTTTGTGGAATGCATAACTTTCCCAAATGATACAAGAGTTTGTCCTTATTATAGTAATCCTCTTCTTCTACCTTTTTCCCATTACTTAAAGTTGCATATACATCTTTAAAGTCTTTATCTTGAGCATATTGTTCAATGTAGCTTTCATGCATTACTAAATTATGCTTAAGTATAGTAGATGCATTTATGATTGGTCTAGACAACATATCTGTAACTTTATTGTGTATGCCCTTTTTATATCTGATGACTAAATGAAACTGCTATAGGAAACCCATCCACCTATAGTGTCTTGATTGCTGCAACTTAGTTTGTGAGTGCAAGTACTGAAGTGGTTGATGATCAGTATGTATTATTGTTTCTTTTCCCATTAAGTAATGTTTCCAATTCTTCACACTCTAAACTAATGCATATAATTCTTTATCATATGTAGGATAATTAACTACTGTAGAAATAAAAGTCTCAGAAGGGTAGCATATGGGTTTACTGTGTTGCGTCAACACTGCTCGCATGGCATAGTCACTGGCATCGGTTTTGATCTCAAATGGTTGTTGAAGATTTGGCAATGTTAGTATTGGTGCTGTACTAATTTTTTCTTTCAAGGTGTCGAAGGCTTTCGGTTGTTTTCCTCCCCACTGAAACACCTTGTTCAATTCTATCAATTCATGTAAAGGAGCTGCAATTAAGGAAAAGTTAGCAATAAACTTTCTCCAATATTGTGCTACCCCTAGAAAGCTTCTAACTTGAGTAGCAGACTTGGGTTTAGGCCGGTTTATAATGACTGCGACCTTAGAGGGATCTATCTTCAATTCACCACCCCCTACTATATGACCCAAATAATTCAAAGATGTTTTTCCAAATTCACATTTTGATAATTTAAAATAGAGATTTTCGTTTTTCAAAATATCTTGAGTCTGTTGTTGGCATTATGAAGCATGTGTTGTACTTGATGGCAACCCTCTCATAGAAGAATATCTCACTTATGTATAACTGGATGAATCTTCAGAAGAGATGTCAGATGTAGCTGATCAGATGATAGTTCTAAGTGTAACAAGTTAGCTTTGCCATCAAGTCCAAAGGGGGAGATTGTTGGCATTATGAGATAAGTATTGTCCTTGATGGCAAACCACTCTGATGACAAATCATAGTGCAGAAGGTCAGCAGCAAGGAATTTATGATCAGACTATAAGAAGAAGAGAAAGTTCATACACGCAGGTTCATTAAGCCCAAGTCGCGTGTACACGCAGGTTCGCTTCAGTAAAAGCGCGTGTATGTGGAAAACTCATTTTTGGTCCGTGGCGGTTATTCCTTGGAAGTTGTGCCTATGGTTTCGGACCATGGTGTCTCGACGGACGTGTCGATCCCTAGTTTTGAAGTTGATGGTTTTGGATTTCTATGGTTTTGGCTCGTGGTATTGAGCAAGGCCTAAGGCTATATAAGGAGAAGAAGATCATTAGGCAAAAGTATCTGAAAGGTCTTGAAATATCTGAGGAAGTATTAGATCCAGTATGTAGGTTATGGGTTGATGATGCATTGCTTGATCTGAGCTAAGGAGAGATCTCACCGGTTGATGGAGAACAAGATCTAAGGAGAGATCGGGATCAAATGGTTTGAAATGAACTATCTTTATATGGTTGATTATGCTTATTCTAGATCTGCATACTGACGCAAATAATGTTCTATAAGGGTTATAGTATGATTGATGTCTGGTACAGCCGCAAAGTTATAAGGAAATATTTTTAGATCTGTACGCGGGTTGGCCTTGGAAAAAGTGCGTATACACGCAGGTTGGGTTCATCCAAGTAGCGTGTACATTGTAAAGTTTGATATTTAAAGTTGCAGTTGGGTCTGAATGATTTTGCAGAGATCTGTGTCAGCTCTGTGTTCTGGTGACTGTGTTATTGACAGGGTTTCAGTGTTTCAGTGATTCAGAAATTGATGATGTTAGTAGTGATTGTTTTGAGCTTCAATGATAGTTATGGGTCCAGTATGAAAATTTGATGAAACGTGGCCTTTCAGATTATGTGTTGTGCTTCAGTGTATCCAGTCTGAAAATTGATGAAACGTGGTACCTGGAGGAGAGAAGATTGTAGGCCAGCACCTACGTACTAGTATCTAAGCTAGTACAAAAGCTAAGGGAGATTCTTGAAGCATTGTAGCAGGTAGCAGCCTGCGTACTAGTAAATGGATCAGCTAGTACAAGAGAAAAGGGGGTTGTAGCTCCCGTACTGGTAAAGGACTGCACCAGTACATTGTAAAAGAAATTTCTTATTAAAGAAAAGATAGAGACGACTTGCAGCAGGTGGTTTTCACCCACATTGGGTTTCCACCTTATATCATGGTGTTCATGTGTGTGGCTTTTGTGTGATGATCTGTTCTGTTATACTGCACCTGTTTACTGTTAATATGGTTAATAATGTTCTGATGCATTTACTGAAGATAAGCTAACTGAATCATAAGATTTCTGGATATACGCTAGTTGCTTTAGACACAGCAGCGTGTACACGCGAGTTCACTTAACTGAAGTAGCGTATATGTTTTTGAGCATTGAAAAAGTTTTAATGATCTGATAATACTGATTCACCCCCCCCTCTCAGTATTATTTCCAACAATTGGTATCAGAGCAGGTCCTTTAGTAGAAGCTTGATCGCTTGAAGGAGATCCGTGGAACAATGGGAAAGAAGCTTAAGAAGAAAGCTCATAAGAAGAAGAAGACATCTCAGAAGATCTATGACAGTGGGAGAGTCGATTGGGGATTAGGTATAAGAAGTTCTTCAGATTCAGAATCATTATCAGGTATGAATGTGTTATCCTCTGATGTTCCTGCTATATTTCCTTGTGAAAGTGATGGAAGTGATAGTGAAACTACTGAACATGCTTTTATGGGTGAGCAAGAAAAGTATCAAATAGAGGCAGTATTTAGAAGGCTTGCAGACAAAGTTAAAGATCAACAAGATCTATTGAACAAAAGGGAATGTGCTTTCAAAGAAGAAGTTACCAAACTAAAGGCCCAACTAGAAGAAGGAAACAAAGTAAGAAAGCTTCTCAAGGACAAGGAAGACCAATGTCAAAAATTGCAGCATGAAGTGACATCATTAAGAAAAGAAGTCAACGAAAGAAGCACAACCATCAAGAAACTCAAAGATAGATCCAGCTACTATGAAAATCTTGAAGCTACTATCCTCTCACTAAAAGGAGATCTTGAAGAATCAAAGAAGCAGAATACAGATCTACTCCAAGCTATTGCAAAACAAGAAAATGAAGCCACCAGCTTAAAATCTCAACTAGAATGTGCCTTCCGAGTTTGTCAAATGCAGCAGGATCTGAATGAAGAACAAGAAAAAGAGATTCTCAAACTAAGGGAACAAATGGAAGAAGGAAGAAAAGCTGAAGAAAATTTGAAAAAGCAATCTCTTGAAAAGGAAGAACAGCTTCAGGTTGAGGTAAATATCTTGAAAGGTAAAATAGAAGAAAAGGATAAGCTTTTACGATTTCAAGATAGCTCTAAAGTCTTGGATGATATTATTAGTAGTCAAAGGTCTCCTGCTATCAAGACTGGTCTTGGTTTTCATGAATCTGTTAAAGGTGAATCTAGTTCACAAGGTGAGGCAAGGAACTCTAAAGAGAAAACTAAAATGATCAACAAGGAGAAAAGAGAGATGAAAGGTCAATCTCATCATCAACCAAGGAAAGAAATTCTTCAAATAAAATCTTTTACTCCTCCTATGAATAATGTTAAATGTTATGTATGTCATAATCTTGGACATGTTGCAGCTAGATGTGAAAGAAGAAGGGTTCAAGACCATCATGTAGAAAGATCATCACATTCAAGGTACTTTAATGGATATTGCTTTGCTTGCAATATGTTTGGTCACAAAGCTGCTGATTTCTACAGGAGGAATATGAAACATGTAAGATGTTATGCTTGTAACAAGCTTGGACATATAGCAAAGGAATGCAGGAACAAAGGACGAACATCACACCAAAAGGAGAAAACATCATCACACTTGAAGATATGGAAGAAGAAGGAAGTACAGTCAGAAAGATGCGGCACAGCACAATGTACTCAGATACAGCACAACACAGACATAACAGACTCAGAGGGAGCTGAAAGTGTAAAACATCAGTGTCCTGAATCTCATACGCCAGTTCCTTAAAGGGAAGTCGCGTATATACGCGAGTTAGTCACTACAAAGTCGCGTATATGTCAGTCTGAGGAAAAGCAGTGGGGACAGGCTCAGAAAAGGGATCTGATATGATTCAGTCCATTATTTGCTCTATTGGTTACAGTCTACTGAGGATGTGTAAAAATGTTTTGATACTTGTAAGATGTCTAGAAGTGTTTTGATCCTAACTTGATGATGATGATGATGTCTTGATGCTTACTGCTGATATATGCATGATCAGATCTAACAGATGGCACAGGTTGAGGGGGAGCATATGCCTTTAATAATTCATTGTTGGCATTATGGTTAATAGTCCTTGGTGATGATTCTTATATGGCTAAATGATATATCTTGCTATGATGTGGTTGTGAGTTGTCTATGATAATCTCTCATATGATTCTTGAAGTTACATAGTAGATGTTCAGATCAGATTTATGGTTGATTCTTTGATGATGCATATATGGTGCTTACATGGTGATCTTCATAAGGACAAGGAGAAGTACAAAGCCTGAATACACATCCTCCTCACTTGATGATGAGTCACTCATATATTGCTGTTGACATATGCATAAAGATCATATAGTTATGATTCAACCACTCATGTGAATAAGGATTGTTGCTGTTGATGATATCAAGAAGCTTTGTCAAAAGAGTTTGAGCTCAAGATACATAGTGCTGATACATGGATGACTCCTCAAAGTCGCTTTGTTGGAGACATGATATATGATGATAGGTTTAGACTTACATATGTTGGTTGATGCAGATGTTCCCAAGTAATGATACTTGGATCATGTAGAGCTTGATGAAATGGCTATGGTGGTTTCACACATAATGTGAATGACTCTGAATTCTGTTCAAAAGGATGAATTTGATGCAGACATACCTTGTTATAGGTTGATGGCTTATTCCCTACAGGACTTTTACAGGTTGCTGATATGGAAATGGTTGTACGCGAGTTTCATAAGGCCTATCCGCGTATATACGCTTGTTTATGTGGATACAGACGCGTATATGGAGTTTTGAAGGAAATCAGCAGGGACAGATGTTGGTTGCAGAGAGTCTGATATGGGTCTGACAGAGACCATTTGGCACAGGCTTAGGGGGAACAAATAATCTTCCAATGATGCATTGTTGGCATTATCTTAGAAGCTTTTTGGTTCTATTTCATGGTTGGTTTCAGGTGAAACAAAGGCAGAAGGATCTCTTGGTTGCTGATCTGAATCGACAGATGCTGGCGATATCAGTTATTAGTGACTTTCATAAAGTCTTGCTCTAGATATTTCGGTCATATATTTCTTTTGTGATATCTCTTTCATGGTGTCAAGGTCATGTAACGGCCTATATTGGTTTCCCCACTATGCCTGGGATGAAAATGTAATGCTCTTGCCTTATCATGTATCCCCACTTGGTTGGGCGGATGAGTCAATTCTAGTATGTCCCCACATGGTTGGGAAATAGATGTATGTATGAGTCTTTGGTGATAGGAAGGTCTTTTATGATGTATAGAGTCATGTTCTTCTTGAAGAACATCTTTTGCAGATCTTGCCTACAGTCAGGAAGAGCATGAACAACACACTTCAGCAGTACAGAGATTCAGCATGTACTCAGAGGGAGCATGGACATATTGGTACACCTTGGCATATACAAAGGGGGAGATTATTCAGAGATTTCAGCAGGTACTCAGGGGGAGTATGGACAGTGGAATGATTCAGCAAATGAAGAGAATATCTTGGTCCACCCTTTGCCCTTGATGTCAAAGGGGGAGAGTGATTTGGTGTTATTGCCATCAAGTCCAAAGGGGGAGATTGTTGGCATTATGAAGCATGTGTTGTACTTGATGGCAACCCTCTCATAGAAGAATATCTCACTTATGTATAACTGGATGAATCTTCAGAAGAGATGTCAGATGTAGCTGATCAGATGATAGTTCTAAGTGTAACAAGTTAGCTTTGCCATCAAGTCCAAAGGGGGAGATTGTTGGCATTATGAGATAAGTATTGTCCTTGATGGCAAACCACTCTGATGACAAATCATAGTGCAGAAGGTCAGCAGCAAGGAATTTATGATCAGACTATAAGAAGAAGAGAAAGTTCATACACGCAGGTTCATTAAGCCCAAGTCGCGTGTACACGCAGGTTCGCTTCAGTAAAAGCGCGTGTATGTGGAAAACTCATTTTTGGTCCGTGGCGGTTATTCCTTGGAAGTTGTGCCTATGGTTTCGGACCATGGTGTCTCGACGGACGTGTCGATCCCTAGTTTTGAAGTTGATGGTTTTGGATTTCTATGGTTTTGGCTCGTGGTATTGAGCAAGGCCTAAGGCTATATAAGGAGAAGAAGATCATTGGGCAAAAGTATCTGAAAGGTCTTGAAATATCTGAGGAAGTATTAGATCCAGTATGCAGGTTATGGGTTGATGATGCATTGCTTGATCTGAGCTAAGGAGAGATCTCACCGGTTGATGGAGAACAAGATCTAAGGAGAGATCGGGATCAAATGGTTTGAAATGAACTATCTTTATATGGTTGATTATTCTTATTCTAGATCTGCATACTGACACAAATAATGTTCTATAAGGGTTATAGTATGATTGATGTCTGGTACAACCGCAAAGTTATAAGGAAATATTTTTAGATCTATACGCGGGTTGGCCTTGGAAAAAGGGCGTATACACGTAGGTTGGGTTCATCCAAGTAGCGTGTACATTGTAAAGTTTGATATTTAAAGTTGCAGTTGGGTCTGAATGATTTTGCAGAGATCTGTGTCAGCTCTGTGTTCTGGTGACTATGTTATTGACAGGGTTTCAGTGTTTCAGTGATTCAGAATTTGATGATGTTAGTAGTGATTGTTTTGAGCTTCAATGATAGTTATGGGTCCAGTATGAAAATTTGATGAAACGTGGCCTTTCAGATTATGTGTTGTGCTTTAGTGTATCCAGTCTGAAAATTGATGAAACGTGGTACCTGGAGGAGAGAAGATTGTAGGCCAGAACCTACGTACTAGTATCTAAGCTAGTACAAAAGCTAAGGGAGATTCTTGAAGCATTGTAGCAGGTAGCAGCCTGCGTACTAGTAAATGGATCAGCTAGTACAAGAGAAAAGGGGGTTGTAGCTCCCGTACTGGTAAAGGACTGCACCAGTACATCGTAAAAGAAATTTCTTATTAAAGAAAATATAGAGACGACTTGCAGCAGGTGGTTTTCACCCACATTGGGTTTCCACCTTATATCATGGTGTTCATGTGTGTGGCTTTTGTGTGATGATCTGTTCTTTTATACTGCACATGTTTACTATTAATATGGTTAATAATGTTCTGATGCATTTACTGAAGATAAGCTAACTGAATCATAAGATTTCTGGATATACGCTAGTTGCTTTAGACACAGCAGCGTGTACACACGGGTTCACTTAATTGAAGTAGCGTATATGTTTTTGAGCATTGAAAAAGTTTTAATGATCTGATAATATTGATTCACCCCCCCCTCTCAGTATTATTTCCAACATCTGCTTCACATGCCGCAAATGTTCTTCCCACGTTTTAATAAATACAAGAATGTCATTGAAATATATAATTACAAAATCATCAATAAAAGGCCTGAGTACATCATTCATTACTCTCATGAAAGTGGAATGAGCATTAGTTAAGCCAAAAGATATAACTAGCCATTCATACAGCCCTTGCTTTGTTTTGAAAGCAGTCTTCCATGCATCTTGCTGGTACTCTGACCTGATGGTAACCACTACGTAGGTCCAACTTGGAAAAGTAAATAGCTTCTTTCATCTGATCTAATAGATCATCTATGCGAGGAAGGGGATAACAATTCTTGATCATTATTTTATTTAGTGCTTGGTAGTCAATGCACATCCTCCACAAACCATCCTTCTTTCTCACCAACACGATTGGAGATCCACATGGTGATGTGCTTGGTCTTATGAACTCTTTCTCGAGCAACTCCTATACCTGCTTCTTGATTTCTACATTCTCTAAAGCGGAAAACTTGTACATTTCGATGTTAGGCAATGGAGCATCTTGCTGCAAATTAATATCATGTACAATTTCCCTTTTTGGTGGCAGACCTTTAGGTTCTTGAAATAATAGATCATATTCTGAAACAACCTTTTCTAAATCAGCTTGATTTTTAGCATCACAGCCATCAAATATATTGGTTTTTTAGGTTTCTTTTCCTTTACAACCATCAGTAAAAATTGCTTGCATGAATTTAAAATCCTTTTCCTCTGCCTTGAGTTTATGAGTATAATTATTTTTGAGTTTATGAGCTCTTATAATATATTCGATTCCATCTTTAACAAGTTGATACTTATTTTTAGATCTATAGAATATGGCTTTTCTATCATACAAGTAAGGACTTCCTAAAACAATCCCACATATATCCAAGGGAACGATATCTAACTCAACCTCATCTACAAATGTTGACCCAAAAGAAAACTTAAGTTTACATTGTCTAGTCACTTGTAGCTTTGCTTTATCACATAACCAACCCAATGGATATGGCTTCTTGTGAGGTGTGGCTAGTAATCCCAGTTCCTTTACAATTGCTTTGGAAATTAAGTTTACTTGTGAGCCACTATCAAACAAATTATCAATCTTTGATGCTTGGAAATAACTCTAATATGAAAAAGTTCATGTCTTCTCCTCTCATTTTCTTCACTATCAATAACTTGTGCAAAATTGCTAATAGATGCTTCAGAATTTTGACCTTTTATACCTGTGGCTGCGATTGTTGTTTCATCACCTGAGTCTTACCCCAAATCTTTTTGTATGGCAGCATCATTCTTCTTCTTCTTTCCATCGAATTTCTTGGGTTTCAGCTTCGGATGCAAAGACCATCAATGTTCATCATCATGTCCATCCTTCTTGCAGTGAGTGCATGAAGGTTTGGCCTTTTGTACAGTATTTGCCTTCCTCTCTTTCCATTTCTACTTCCTAGTTTCCTTGTTTTTGCTTGCAGTGGTTTTTGATGATCCACCAATCTCTGGGTTCACATTCTTGCCTCTAGCCTCTAAATGGGTAGCTTGAACAGATACCTCTATTGGAAATAATATTGAGAGGGGGGGGGGGGTGAATCAGTATTATCAGGTCAATTATTTTTCATTTCACAAGCAGATTTGTATACGCTATTTCAGCTAGTAAAAACCACGTATGTACACAATTGTAGTTAAGTAGACTAGCGTATAACCAGCAGACTTGTAATTTAAATTATTCTTCAGATATTGATCATTAATCTATGCTTCAAACCATATAAACAGTAACCAAGAACAGTAAAACAGAACAAGCAATCACACATAAGAACACAAGATATAAGGTGTTAACCCAATGTGGGTGGAAACCCAATGTGGGTGAAAACCACCTGCTGCAATTCGTCTCTATCTTCTTTTAATTAGAAACTTCTTTTTACAATGTATCTGTACTGGTGAAATCTTATACCAGTATGCAGGCTACTACTTGTAGAAGGCTACAACCTTCTCTCATTCTCCAGCTTCTCCTGGAAGGGAGCTACAACCCTCTAAGTTCTTGTACTAGCTGAGGTACTAGTACGTAGGTGTTGACCTATAGAAGTCTACAACCTTTTCTTTTCTTCTAGGGACATCGTTTCATAAATTTTTAGACTGGATCCATGAATAACATCAATCAAACATCAAGTATATCTGCATCAACCAATCTCCTTTGTACAAACCAATATAGAATCAACCAGTCACTTCTCAAAATGCTGTCAACAGAAAACAATAACAGTGACCTGACACCAATTCTGAACCCAAAACACTGCAATAATAAACAGAAGCAGCTAAAACATATTTCGTGAGACGTACGCTACTTCAAAATGTAGAAACCTGCATGCATATGCTTCTATGTCAAGGTCAACCAGCGTATACGTTTTTTTGACTTACTGAACCGGCGTGTATACACACCTCTGCTGTGCTGAACCTGCGTACAGATCTATAAAAGATAATTTACACAACTAGATTATCAGATCTATAGATCTAATCATGCGCCAAATATAAGAGATCAAAAACCACACAATGATACTACTATTCAAGTCTTAAGATCTTGACCCATCAATAGAACTTATCCATCTTTTAGCACTCAGGTTCCTCCTTGGTTCAGATCTAGAAATGCACGGTAACCCAATGCTAGATCTTGCTCTTCATAAGATATTAAATTCTTACGTGAATGCCTTTGCCTAAAGATATCCTTCCCCTTTTATAGTCTTAGGCCTTACTCAATACTATGGTTCAAAACCATTTAGTACCAATACTTGGGACCTAATACCTGGGTTCAACACTTAGGACACAATACCAAGGTACAAAACCATAGGTCCAAATACCACGGACCAAATACCATGGATTAAAAAATAAGTTTTTCCCATATGTACGCGCTTTTACGTCCATGAAAGTGCGTGCATATGCATACGCGACTTTTGGTCGTAATCCTGCGTGTATACGAGACTTTGTTAAGAGGAACCTGCGTATATCTCTTTTTCTTTCATTCTGAGAGCCTGAACTATGATCTGCCATTTGAGTGAGTTGCCATCAAGGAAAACACCTGTGTCATAGTGCCAAACCTGTGTCATAATGCCAACAATCTCCCCCTTTGGACTTGATGGCAACCCCAAGTCACTCAAAGTCATTCTCCCCCTTTGACATCAAGGGAAAAGGGTTATGCTCCCCTTGAGTACACACTGAATTCTCTGCTCTATTGTGCTATCCAAGCTCCCCCTGACTGTAGGCAAGGTCTGCAAGAAGATGTTCTATAAGAAGAAACATGACTTTATACATCATAAATGACCTTCCTATCACCAAATACTCATACATACATCCATCTCCCAACCAAGTGGGAATATACCAATATTGACTCATCCACCCAACCAAGTGGGGATACACCAAGAATTTACACATGATAAAACAAGAACATTACATCATCCATCCCAGGCATAGTGGGGAAACCAAGATAGGCCGTTACATGACCTTGATAAGAAAAGAAATACATGACATAGAGATGAAATATCTACAACAAGACTATGATAGTTATCAACAACTATTTTCAGCATCATCTGTCAATCATCATTCAGACCAGCAACCATGTTCTCCCTTTGCACCTGTTTCACCCGAAACCAAAACAACTGTGAAATTTAACCAAGATCTTCTAAGATAATGCCAAAAATGCATTATTAGAAGAATATATGATCCCCCTAAACCTGTGCCAGATGGTCTCTGTCAGACCCATATCAGACTCTTTTCATCCTGATCCTGGCCCACTGTTTGTCTTCAAACCGACATATACGCGACTGAATCCATAGAAATTGGCGTATGTACGCGGATTCTCCACATGAAACTCGAGTACAACCATTAATCTCTGAAACAGACAAGTTTCAACAATAAGATGATGCATCAACTACTCCCAGCTTTTGTTTGAGGTATTCAAATGTCTCCCTGGGCAGTGGTTTGGTGAGTATATCAGCAACTTGTTCCTTGGAGGGAACATACTCTAATTTGACCTTTTGTTCAAGCACTTGTTCCCGGAGAAAATGATATTTGATAGGTATGTGCTTGGTCTTTGAATGAATGACTGGATTCTTTGAAATACTGATTGCACTTGTATTATCACAAAAAATGGAGATAGGTGGAGTACAAGTGATTTGAATGTCTTGCAATGTTTGCATCATCCAAAGGAGTTGTGTGCAGCAAGTTGTAGCAGCCACATATTCTGCTTCAAATGTAGATAATGCAATTGAACTTTGTTTCTTGCTGAACCAAGATACTAATCTAGGACCCATGAAGAATGCACCACCACTAGTGCTTTTTCTGTCATCCACGCTTCCTGCCCAATCTGCATCTGTATATGCATGAAGTGTGAGATCTGTACCTCTAGGATACCATAAGCCATAGTTTTGAGTTCCTTGAAGATACTTGAAAATTCTCTTAACTGCCTGAAGATGAGTTTCCTTTGGATTTGCCTGAAACCTTCCAACTATTCCCACTGCATGCATAATGTCTGGTCGGGTACCTGTTAGATAGAGCAGACTACCAATCATGGATCTATAGGTTGGTTGATGTACTACTGCTGATTCATCATTTGCGCTGAGGCTGCATCCTGTTACCATAGGGGTACATACTGGTTTCGAATCCTCCATCCCATATTTCTTCAAGATCTGCTTGAGATACTTGTTTTGTGATAGAAAAATATCGTCTTTGTTTTGTTGGACTTGTAAACCAAGAAAATATGTGAGCTCACCAAGCAAGGACATTTCAAATTCTTTTTGCATCACCAAGGCAAAGTTTTGACTCATGTCTTCTTCATTGCTACCAAAGTTGATATCATCAACATACACAACAAGTATTGGCAACTTATCATTGTTAATTTTTATATATAGATTGTTGTCTGTTGATCCTTTTGTGAAACCTTGTTGATGGAGGTACTTATCCAAACGATAATACCAAGCCCTTGGACCCTGTTTAAGACCATAGAGAGCATTTTTGAGTCTGCATACAAGTTTTGGATCATTTCCAAGGATAAACCCATCTGGTTGCTCAATATACACTTCATCCAAATCTCCATTCAGAAAAGCAGATTTCACGTCCATTTGAAATACTTTAAACTTCTGAAAGCTAGAAAGAGCAAGGAACATTATTATGGCTTCAAGTCTAGCAACTGGTGCAAAAGTTTCTTCAAAGTCTATGCCTTCTTGTTGAGCATACCCTTTACAAACAAGTCTTGCCTTGTTTCTAATAACATCTCCATTTTCATTCCACTTGTTTTTGAATATCCATTTTGTCCCAATCACATTTTTATTGTTTGGTCTAGGAACCAACTCCCAAGTGTTATTCTTTTCAATTTGCTCCAGTTCTTCATTCATGGCCTTGACCCAACATTCATCTTTGCATGCTTCACTTACATTTTATGGTTCAGTGGAGGAGAGCAATGCTAGATAGCTTGAAGCTTATGAAATTGTTCTTCTTGTTTGTATGCTTGCCTCTTTCTGCCCCAAAATTTGAGTTTCTGGATGATTCTTCTGAACGTACCTGGATTGAGTCTTTTCTTCTATCCTTATCTGTTCTTCCGGTGCCTCATGGGTTTCTTCTTCATGGTAAATCTGATTTGATGTTGAAGGATAGTCCTCATCATCTTCAAAATCTTCGGATTTTACCTGCCTAGGAATGTTTCCTTCTTCATCAACCACTACATCAATACTTTCAACAATTTTTCCAAGTCTTTTATTGTAACACTTATATCCTTTGTTGTGGGAAGAGTAACCAAGGAGAATGCCTTCACCTGCTCTAGGTTCAAACTTGCCAAGGTTTTCATTAGTCCTTTTGATCCAACATTTGCTTCCAAAATTTTTGAACTATTTTACCGTGGGAGTCTTACCATACCAAAGTTCATGAGGAGTTTGATTGATGTTTACCCGGATGTTTGTCTTGTTAAGAATAGTAACTGCAGCAAATTTGGCTTCACCCCAAAAGCTTGTGGGAGTTCCAGACTCATCAAGCATATCACGAGCCATTTGTTGAACCGTTTTGTTCATCCTTTCCACTACTCCATTTCACTGAGGAGTCCTTGCAGTAGAGAATTCCCTTCTTATTCCATGTTCTTCACAAAAATCGAAAAATTCATCCGAGGTAAATTCCCCTCCTCGATCAAACCTGAGGCATTTGATTCTGCGATCTGATTCGTTTTCAACCAAGGCTTTGAATGCTTTGAACTTTTTGAAAGCTTCGTCTTTATGCTTCAGAAGTCCTATCCAACACATCCAGGAAAAGTCGTCAATGAACAATATAAAGTATTCTTCTCCTCGAGGTGACCTTTTCCTAGATGGACCACATACATCAGTATGGACAAGTTCAAGTGGTCTGCTAGTTGATCCTTCCTTCTCAGGAAAATTAGTTCTCGTTTGCTTACCAAACTGACATGATTTGCATATTGTATTGTCTAGAATTCTGATGTCAGGGAGATCACGAACCGCCTGATATTTGCATGCTTTCCTTATCTGAGAGAAGATTAGATGCCCCAATCTTTTGTGCCATAGCCAGTGTTCATCATTCTTTCTTAGATAGCATTGTTGTTGACCTCCCTTGAGTATGTATAAATTATTTGGAGTTCTTATGCCTTTGATCACTGTTTCTCCTGTATCAAACTCACGAACAATACATCCATTTGATCGAAATATTACTTCATTTCCTTGATCACACATTTGACTGACACTTAATAGATTATGCTTTAAGCCATCAACATACATAACATTTACAGCTTTGACCTTTTCTTTCAAAAGAACAGAACCTTTACCTCTTATGAGTGCAGGGGTGTCATTTCCAAATGAGACCTTCCTTTCCTTTTCTAAGGCACTATATGACTGAAGTTTTTCTTTATCACTTGTCATATGTTTCGAGCATCCACTGTCGATGTACCACTGATTTTCCTGTCCTTCCACATATAAGGCTATCCCACATCTTTCGGGTTGTGGTTCTTTCTCTCTCCATGTTTTGGGACTTAATGAAGCTTGCTCCTTCTGAGTTGTTTGCCGAAACCTACTCCTGCATTCAGATACTTCATGACCGAAGTTGTTACAAATAGAACATTCCATTTCATTCTCAAGAGCAGAAAAGTTATTGTAGGTCCTTTTCATGATCGCAGTCATACTTCTTTGTTTTTGAGCTTCTCTTGTCATGATGGTCTTGTAGGCAACACATTGAGCAGCTTTGTGTCCAAAGTTATGACAAGAGAAACATTGGCCATTGAAGAAATTCTTGCGATTATCAAACCTACCGACCAAATGATTGTAGTTTCCATTGACATCCATTCTTGAGGCGAATTGAGAATGATTTACCTGTGGTTGATTTTAGCTTCTATTCATCCTTGAAGTAGATTTCCATTGATTTACTTGGTGATCTCTGTTCATTCTTGAAGTAAATTGTCTCTAATTTACCTGGTGATATGCATTATGCTTTTGTTGTCGATTGTCAACCTGTTCACTTCTCCTTGCTACATCAAGATAACTTTTGGAGGTGGACGGCTTCTATGCTTGAGACGCTTCTTCATTATATCCAAGACCCTTCTTGATTAGAGGAGAACACTTCTCTTTGATAATCTCATCTAAAGTTCTAGATCCTTTAGCAAATCTAAGATTAAGAGCTTTTGATTTCTCAATATCTTTTCTAAGTTCCACAATTTCACATTCTAACTTTTCATTGTGTTTTTCTCTTTCAGCAAGTTGGAATGTCAGAGTATCTATAATCATATTCTTTTCCTCTAAACAAATTTTAAGTTTAGAAATTTCTTCATAAAGACCTTCTTCATCTATAGCATCCAAGAAATCATCATCTTCAAAGGCCATCAAAAGTCTATAATCATTACATTGTTCATCTTCATCACTATCTGAAAATGCATCACTTTCTTCATGTGTATAATAGCTCTTCTTACTTACATTATGTTTTCTGTTCCATCTAACTGGTTCCTTACCTTTTTCAAGTTTATCTTTATGAGGACACTTGGCAACATAGTGACCGACTCTTCCACAAGGAAAGAATTTGAAAGGTAGCTTACCTCTGAATATTCCAGTCCCCCATTGAAGGTTCTTGAAAAAGTTTGATTCTTCCTCTCCTTCTAACATATGTCCTGACTCATTGTAATCTCCTTTTCCTGAGGCTTTGAATGCGGCTTCTCTCCTATCTGATGGTCCCCCTTTTCTCATTTCATAAGCAGTTAGGATTCCGTGCAGCTGTGACATGGTAATGCTCTGTAGATTCTGCTTTTCTTCTATGGCAGAAACTTTTGAATCAAACTTAGAAGACAAAGATCTTAGAACCTTTTCAACCAAAGTAACTTCTTTTATTTCTTCACCCAAGTTTTTCATACAATTAACAATCTCATCTATACGTAAGAAATAGTTAGCCACACTTTCATCATTGTGCATTCTGAGATTTTCATACTGAATTCTGAGAGTTTTTAGTTTTGCCCGTTTTACCTTATCATCTCCTTCAGAGCTCAGAACGATCTTGTCCCATATTTCTTTTGCGGTTTTGAGCTGCATAACCTTTCCGAATTCTGATTGAGATAGACTCCCTAATAGAGTATTGACAGCCTTTACATTTGTTTCATACTGCTTCTTACTAGCCATATCTGTAGGAGTTGCTAATGGAAACGTGTATCCTCTTTCCACGATATCCCAAACTTCTGTACCAAGAGATTGAATATAGACTATGATTCTTACCTTCCAATAGACGAAGTTTCTCCCATCAAAAATTGGTTGCCTGATCGATGCCTACTTTTCGTAGTTGCTCATGATGATAGATCTTCCTTCAAGCGATCAAGCTTCTTCTAAAGGACCTGCTCTGATACCAATTGTTGGAAATAATACTGAGAAGGAGGGGGTGAATCAGTATTATCAGCTCAATTATTTTTCATTTCACAATCAGATTTGTATACTCTACTTCAACTAGTAAAAACCGCGTATGTACGCAACTGCAGTTAAGTAGACTAGCGTATAACTAGCAGAATTGTAATTTAAATTATTCTTCAGATATTGATCATTAATCTGTGCTTCAAACCATATAAACAATAACCAGGAATAGTAAAACAAAACAAGCAGTCACACATAAGAACACAAGATATATGGTGTAAACCCAATGTGGGTGAAAACCACCTGCTGCAATTCGTCTCTATCTTCTTTTAATTAGAAACTTCTTTTTACAATGTATTTGTACTGATTCAGTCTTATACCAATACGTAGGCTGCTACTTGCAGAAGGCTACAACCTTCTCTCGTTCTCCAGCTTCTCCTGGAAGGGAGCTACAACCCCCTAAGCTCTTGTACTAGCTGAGGTACTAGTACGTAGGTGCTGACCTACAGAAGGCTACAACCTTTTATTTTCTTCCAGTGACCACGTTTCATAAATTTTCAGATTGGATCCATGAATAACATCAATCAAACATCAAGTATATCTGCATCAACCAATCTCCTTTGTACAAACCAATATAGAATCAACCAAGCACTTCTTAGAATGTTGTCACCAGAAAATAGTAACAATGATTTGACACCAATTCTGAACCCAGAACACTACAATAATAAACAAAAGCAGCTAAAACATATTTCATGAGACGTACACTACTTCAAAATCTAGAAACCTGCATGCATACGCTTCCGTGTGAAGGTCAACCAGTGTATACGTTGTTTTGACTTACTGAATTGGCGTGTATACGCGCCTCTGTTGTGCTGAACCTGCGTACAGATCTATAAAAGATAATTTACCCTTTTCACTTATTCAGACATCAATTATACCCAGATTATCAGATCTATAGATCTAGTCATGCGCCAAATATAACAGATCAAAAACCACACAATGATACTACTATTCAAGTCTTAAGATCTTGACCCATCAATAGAACTTATCCATCTTTTAGCGCTTAGGTTCCTCCTTGGTTCAAATCCAGCAATGCACCATAACCCAATTCTAGATCTTTCTGTTCATAAGATATTCAATACTTCTGTGAATGCCTTTTCCCAAAGATCTCCTTCACCTTTTATAGTCTTAGGCCTTACTCAATACTATGGTCCAAAACCATTTAGTACCAATACTAGGAACCCAATACCTGGGTTCAACACTTAGGATGCAATACCAAGGTCCAAATACCAAGGACCAAATACCATGGATTAAAAAATAATTTTTTCCCATATGTACGCGCTTTTACATCCATGAAAGTGCGTGCATAGGCATACACGACTTTTGGTCGGTAATCCCGCGTGTATACGTGACTTTGTTAAGAGGAACATGCGTATATCTCTTTTTCTTTCATTCTGAGAGCCTAAACTGTGATTGTCCATTTGAGTGAGTTGCCATCAAGGAAAACCCCTGTGTCATAGTGCCAAACCTGTGTCATAATGCAAACAACCTCATCTATGCTAGTAGGGTTAAACATGAGAATGGTATGTCTCAAATAACTATGTAGACCACCTATATACTTCTGCAAAGTTTTAGGTGAGTCTAAATAAATGCCTAGAATCAAAGCTCTTTTTCTAAATTCTTGGGTGTAACTTTGTACGCTTTGCCCTTTTAATTGGCGAAGAGTTTGCCAAATCATCATAGCTTGCTGCATATAAGCTAGTGGATAGAATTGTTTTTTAATTGTAGAAACAAATTCACTCCAGACAGAAACAATTTTACCATGCTTCTTCAAGTCAGCTTGTGTTCTTCTTTCCCACCATACCAAGGAAGTTCCTCCAAGGCATAGGCTGGTCAGCTGAATTTTACTCTTGTCTGAGTCAATATTTTGCACCCTGCAATACACATCAATTTGCCTGATCTTGTTATCTAACTTCTCTGCATTTAACTCTCCATCATATATTGGAAAATCAAATTTAACATCTAATTTAATCAAAGATGCTTTCTTCTTTTCATTTTCAGGGCTATCAGGAGGTGTGGGCAGAGGAATCTCTTTTCCTTTCCCTTTGCCTTCATAATGGCCATCTATAAGAGATTCTTCTGTTCCTTTGTCTTGTTTGGAAGTAGAGGAATCTTCACTTCGACCTTTCTTAAATTCTCGGTACATTTCCTCTACCATGGCTCTCACGGTCATGAAGTTGTCCATGAACTGAGAGTCTGATTGCAAGGGAATTTCTTCTGTCATTTTCCTCTTAGGATAGACTCTACCAATTTCTAGGTTAGTTTCAACCAATACTCCTTCTCCTAATTTGATCTTTGATCTAGTTAGCATTCACTAATCAGCCCAGCACAAGCTTGTCTAACTTTAACAACCTAAAGCTCTGATACCACTTGATCTGTAAATGAGATCTAAGATAATTAATAAGGAATTACAGACTTATGTGCATGGATTAGTCTATGTCATTATATGCAATGGATCGATAAGATTGTGAAATGCACAGACAATGAAGCAGTAAACAAACATAATAGATAACACATGACACAACCAATTTAATAGGGAGTTCACCCAACACTCTTGGGTTACATCTCCTAGTCCAGCCTTTAGTGGTGGCCTCTCTATTATGTCATCGAGCAGAGTTTTGTTTATAACAGTGAGCTCCATTTTAGCCTCACATGCAAACAAATTACAATAACAAGAGCTTCACTTGAATCCCTCAAGATTCCTCTGAGTACACAGACTCACACACAGCTCTCAATCTACTCTAAACTTTGTCTCGCATTTTCTTTTGAACAGTGCTTACCTGTTTGCACTCTGTCTGTGGCTTTTAAAGCTATTCTAGGCTACCTGTTCGTTTCATCTCCTTGTCCTTCAGTCTCCCAGGCCTTTGTCCATTCGAATACCTCTTCCAGCATTTCCCAGGTATGGAATAATGCCTAAAGGGGAGGTGGCCAACGATTTCGTAACGTAAGAATGCCTGGGTCCCTTGAACTCCATTGGATTCCCAAACACGACCGTTTTTCATCAACACAGAGAAATATGCATAAAACAGGAAAAATCTGCCAAAACATGATATGTGAGACTTCAAAGTCCTTTAAATATGGTTCAATCCCTTATCGAGTCTTCCCACCAGTCGCATATTGCTTATCGGGATGGCTCTGTCTCTTTGTATTTCATTTAATACGCAAATACACTAAAACACTGTAAATCCCCGCATTTCGGACTTGAAATTCTATTTAATATTGTTAATGAATCCTCTCAGGCTCACAACATCGTATCGATGCCTTTCCCTTTGGTTTTTCGTTTGTTCACAAAAATGTGATTTAGAAAGGAAAACATAGTTTTCTGGACCTCAATATATATGCAATTCTGCATATCGAATTATCGGGTCCGTAATATTGTTGCCCTTATGGGTATCGGCTCCGCTCCACTGCATAGTTCCGATGCGATGTGGCAATGCGATATATCGCAATTGGTCATCGCAATAACCCTCAGGCCATTATAAAGCACTCCTTTGCATACTTCGACAGCGATCCGTCGATTTAATGTGGGTCGTCGATCTATGTGCTTGATCGACGGTCTAGATTAACTTCGCCATTCGCTCATCGCAATTTATATATATAAAGCGCCGATCCTTGTTGATAGTCTCTGCTGATTGCAATTTTCCGATCTGATCTGGACCTTTGATCAGCGAGATCGGATGGCTACTGTGCATCACTTATTATGCCTGTCTTTTCATTGATTTCATGGGTTTTGGGCCTCCCGATAGTGTTTCTCCGCCCTGCTAAGGGTGTCCCTCTTTCGCTATTTTCGATCCTTTAAGGGATCTTTGTCTTTGGCATGATTTTGAATAGATTCATAAAGACTTAGAGGGAATTCTTGGATCCATTTGGATCACATATATGGCAAACAAAACAAAATGTGTTTTAATACGTAGATGACATAATTATATAACAAGTTTTCACCTTTTAAAGTTGGAGTGATAACCATATATGGCATAACAAAACAAATGGATCTGTTGATAAGTCACATGTTTTATTTTGGATTTTATATGGTTGCATTAATAACCATATTTTTCTTTATGTGCTCCTATTCAATATTCATTGGTTTAGTGTTTTTGTTATATGATTAAAATAACCATATTTCAACATATATAACTTTGTTATATATATATATATATATATATATATATATATATATATATATACATGTATATACATATATGTATATATATATGTACATGTATATATATATATATGTATATATATATATATCTATATATATATATATACATGTACATTTATATATACATATATGTATATATATATGTACATGTATATATATGTATATGTATATATATATAAGTATATATATATATATATATATATACACACACATATATATATGTATATATACATATATACACACACACACACACACATATATATATATCTATATATATATATATATATATATATATATATATAATATGATTTATTATATATATATTTTATATTTTAATATATTTTTGTTTTTAAGATTTCGATTATATTTGTTTCATCTCTTTGCAGGGATAAGGAGCCAATAACTAGGTGCCCAGTGTTAATTATCTATTGGTCAGTTTTTTTGCCACGTAAGCCTTGTGGG
This sequence comes from Pinus tabuliformis, assembly GCA_031772625.1. Lineage (NCBI taxonomy): Eukaryota > Viridiplantae > Streptophyta > Pinopsida > Pinales > Pinaceae > Pinus > Pinus tabuliformis. The sequence continues at coordinate 451,766,221 of CM062806.1, forward strand.
TCTCAAGTAGCACAATATGTGGCCTTGTTTTCTTGCTTGTCCTATCAACTTCAAATTGTGATAATTTGGACATCCGGACTCAGATTTCAGTGTCGTTTGTACCATTGGAATCATAATAAAGAACACTATAAAGTGGTCTTGGTTTCGGTGTGTTTTAAATAATTTGATTTTTGAGCCGTCAGGGATCCTCCTGGATCAACTAGTTTTGATAATATTTTATAGTGGCTCATTTTTTCCTCTCTTTCTTCTTCAACAAAATGCTCATTTAATTCAAATGGGGGATTGTGGGGGTTCAACATTCTTGTAATTTAAAATTGAAAGCCATTGTAAGCAAGAAGTATGTGCAAAGGAGGAAAATATGGACACATATTATGATCAGTACACAAGGAGATTCAAGTGATAGGAAATACCCTTCATGGACCAAGTTGTAAAGTTTTTTTCCTTTGGGAAACATCTTCACCATATTTTTTGTTAGTAGTTTTTTTGGAATAATTATTCCTTATGATCTTCAGTAATGTCTAAATAATATGACGAATCTATAATAATCTAGACCAATTCAAAGTCCAGGTAAGAATTAAAGAAAAAGAGAAATGAGTGAAGTGAGGGATGAAAATTGGTTAAGGGACTCATGGAGAGAATATTGAGAAAGTTATTCATACGACTTGAACTAATTATCTAATTATGAAATAGTTGTAATGGTTAGCTATTGTTACATAAAGGGATCAACTGTATATCAAAATTACACATGGGAATGGTCACTTATTATAATTTTCTTAGTCTTTTTTAGTGTAAATTTTATGCAACCCTTCTTAATAATTGACTATTATAAGTAATAGTTGGTATTTGTAACCATTGCAAGGAAAAACCTTCTAGCAGAGGTCTTTGAGGAAGCCCCTATAAAAATAGCCCAAAAATCCGTTTGTAGCGAAGGTTACTAGCGGAGGGGGGCCGAAGGATGTTTGAGCGGATTTTTTTGTACGATGCATATAAAATATGAAAACACATGAGTGCATTAGTATCCATATAAGAATTGATGCTGCATATAATATAGTGCATCGTCGAAAATTTATATTTTTAAAATAACAAAAATACGATGTGCTAAATAACATAACACATTGGTTCTTGAATAGTTGATATCACTAGTGCCCTTTACATATTAAAATGCTCTAGTGCATACTAGTAAGGAGCACTACTATAGTTTTAAATTTCAAAGAAATCTATTGCTATTTTCAAATGAAGCCCCAGTGTGGTAAGCCTACAAAACGCCATAGGGCATCTTTTAAAGAGCACCACTAGGTGGTTTTTAATTTCTAAAAAAATAGCGGCGCTATAATAAAAGCATAGCACTAGTGTGGTACATGTATAGGACCGCCTGAGGACGTCTCGAGGAAAAGAACTGCGATATTTTTTAAGTAAACAGAAGCACCACTTTTGGATATATTATGCATTGGTGCATTTGGAGAAACACATGGGACGAGGGTTAAATTAAAAACCCTCCTGATTGTAATTTTCATTTTTAAAATCTACAATGTGGGAGAGCTCTAAAGTAACAGAGCTACTCTTGCTACATGCAAGCACCCTGATGTTGGTGCTTCTCTTTCTCACTATCCTTCTGTACCATGCTCATTATTTGAGTTTTCAAGTTTTTCAAAGTGTCCTCATAAGTATTCCCCATCTTGCAGTGGCTAGTGTTGACACACGCTATTGTGGATATGGCTTAGTTGTTTGGAATCACCTATGGATATGATGTTAGTTATTCATGTCAACTTATTTTTAAATAGTTATGATTTGACCCGAGTGGTCATGGAAGTTGGATTATGGTCCTTATTTTTGGGAGATAATTTTTATTTATGAGATTTATTCATTTGTATTGAGGACTAATTGAGATATATATAAAGCCTCAATTCTGAGAGAGGGGGTAGGAAAGATGATCATTTATCTTTGGTAATTGTGGAACCATATAGATTGTGGTTACAATAAGTTTTTGGTTTTGTTTGAATGATTTCAACATATCTAAACTTAATCATATATGATATTTAAAATCTATAGTTCTTATTAATTCTTTTCTAAATTTTTCAAGTAGGGTGAAACCATGAATATGAGTTACACTTTTTTGCCAAATGTGGTGATGAAATTTCATGTTTTTCCTCTTTTATCTAATTGAAGCCCTAAAAGTTCATATAAGCACTGTGAATTTTGATTCAGAGTAAAAATAAAAATTGTACATAATTATGTTATTGTCCTAATGATATTTTTTTGCAAAAGTATTGTGTCGTATAATATGTCATTTTTCAATTAAATTAAATTCTTGTCCTTGCAAATTTTCACACATCTTAACAGGTATGTGTGTGTTCATGTAGCATAACTTAGTCTAAAATGTAAAATTTAACACACACACACACACACACACCATATATATATATATATAGTTTACCTTGAGAGAGCTAAGTTTTTCATATTAACTTTTTTTTTTAATACAAAATTATATTTTATATTATTTTTTGAAGTTGGTGAAGTAATATTTAAATAAATTGAAAAACTAAGAGTACCCTTTTGAAGAGGAGTCGTAAAAGAAAGTAGTTGTATTTCTCAAAAAACATTTCGTTGTGTAAAATGTGTAATTTAATATATATATAGTTTACCTTGAGAGAGCTATGTTTTTCATATTAACTTTTTTTTATACAAAATTATATTTTATATTATTTTTTGAAGTTGGTGAAGTAATATTTAAATAAATTGAAAAACTGAGATTACCCTTTTGAAGAGGACTCGTAAACAAAAGTAGTTGTATTTCTGGAAAAACATTTCGTTTTGTATTTTTTATGATATTGATTTTTTATACAGCCTCTTTAAAATTGTTCAAAAAAATTCCAAGCATTATGTTTAAAAGAAATTAGATAAAAAATATCATATGAATTTGAAAATGTCAAACTCATATGCCATTGGATAGAGGGTTTCTTCCCAAATACAACATGATCTACGCTGCTAGTTAAAGACAAATTTTGGTTGGATTCCACTAGGGTACAAAAGACATAGTCTAACTTATAGATGAAATGACCTTTTTCATGACCATTTATTTGGTTAATTTTAATTTAAATCCTACAAAAGTTCTTAAGCACTTGAGTTTAAATTGTTTAATCTACATAATTCGAGTGCCCCACGGGTTTCATATATGCCTTATCTTTATTAACTCATGTGCAAATTGAAATGTAAAGCACTTTGTTATAAATTAAAGTGTTTGTGAATTCACACTCACACTTTATTGAAAGTTTTAGGTTTACTTATATTCATCGAATGTTTTGTGTAAATGATATGTATATATTTACATCAATATGTTATTTTAATAATAAAAAAAATGTGTTGTTGTGTGCGAGACACTCTCTAGTCCAATATAAAAGAGAATATGTAATAAAAATAAAAATAAAAATAACCTTACGTTAAAATGAAAGTAACTTCAAATTAATATAATAGAAATAAAAATTATACATTATTATTATTATTATTACTATTTTTTGTGAGGTATTTAAGGTAAGTTTGACTTGGTGAAGTCACTCGCAGGTTTTGAGCTCCATGGTATTCATGTGGAACATATAGCCTGTTTAAAGGGGGAATTAAACCAACTTACATCGGTCTTAACTCTCGATCTACCAAATGTTGAAAGAGATCAAATATCCTAAAATGAAAACCCATTTTAGAATCAAAAGAAATTTGATTTGGATCTACTAGATGTTGAAAGGGATCAAATCTCCTGAAATGAAAACCTATTTCAGAATGAAAAAAAAAAAATGATCCTTCTTGATGCTAGACTCCTTTACTTCTATAAATAAATAGATATAAATATTTAGGCGATTCCTATTTCCACCACAGTTTTTTAATTAATGCCCCCTGACATATGGGGGCGATAGGGAAATATAAGGCTCGCCGTTTTTTTTTCTCCTCCAGACATGACGGGGCGCGTTATATTTCCCTATCGCCCCCACATGTCAGGGGGCATTAATTAAAATACTGTGGTGGAAATAGGAATCGCCTAAATATTTACATCAAAACGATTTATTACGAGTGAAATATCACCTCAAAGTAACATGAAGAAAGGGAAAAAAAACAACTAAGTATTTGATTGATGTGATATAGCTTGATTGCAATTATAATTTACCAATACGGCACAAGGAATCATGATTGGTGATTTCGATATCAACAAAATTAAAATTCCCATGATTAGAATGTATTAAATGAATTTAATTTAATTGTTAGATTTGATATCAATTATTGATATTATAAACATATTACCAACCAAACAGGCGTGAAAGATCTTTACACACGCCATATCTCTTTTGTAGTTGTTGCTCTCGACTGCTGTGTTCCTCAGGAGTCTCGGAGACTCGAACCTGGATCTTGTGCCATTACTTCACACAGAAATATACAAATTTTCTTCGGCTGGGAATATGTTTTTGTACCTTAGTGGGACAATATATAATGAAGAGCTAGGTATATTAGTTGATAAGTTGTTGAAATTAAATAACAATTAAATTGGTTGTGCAGGTAGTTGTACATTTTCATATTTGCCCTCACCAAACTTATTCTTCTTTTAAGATCAAGTGTACTTGCGTTCCTCTGATGACGATCATTTTACAGGACATGATCCTAGTTTAGAGAATAGAAAAAGGAAGTAAAAGTCGAGTTAGAGAAAATGAAGTTACGTAAATAATATTTGGGAAAGTCCGGCCCCTAACTCATGTGCCATGTTAGGAGTGATGTACATGCAAAGTTGGAAAAAAATACATTTTTCTCTATGGATATGCTTTAACAAAAAACAAAAAAGTTGGCTGTTGGGCAAAGTATCCACATATTTAGTGAAAAATGAATCACATTGTTCGAGAAAGTGCATAAAGTTAGAGAAACTAATTTAATTGAAAACATCAAGTTCACTATTGTTGTCTCTTCTTAGAGATTATATAACTTTTCTTAAGTTCATGGTGGGTTTGTCTGGTCATCCCACAAATTAAATATTCTAAGTAAAATATTAGATATTTTGAATAAAATTTAACATCTTTTTTATCAATTTATATTTATCATAATATTTTTTCATAATTGATTGAGTTACATGTTTATGAAGCATTTTTGATATTTATTTTATCAACCGATATATATATCTATATATATATATATGTCTATATATATATATATAACTTTTTAAATATGGAATAATTTTATTTATTTTTTTTTAAATTTTTATATATTAATTTAGTATCATATTTGATGGGATATCAAAGCATTAGAATGTGGGGATTAGGGTGAGAGCTCATCACCTCACCGATCTTCTTACCATTTAAGAAGGGTGGTATAAAACCCTGTGGTTATGTAGTCTTATGCGAAAAATAATTTAGTGAATACAATTGGGTTCTTGTTATTTATTGGATGTGATGTCTAACTTTATGACTAAGGTGACATTTCTCACAGTGAGGGTGGTCTTTTAGTCACCGTTGGATGAATTTTCTATGGGATGGTTGAGATTGTGTATTCGACCTGTTGTTATCAAGGAGGAAGGTGATGGGAACTAGGTTGGCAATCTGCTTGTTCTCGGAGTGTTTATTGGGAGCGATATATATTGTATCTGTGGTGATAGGGATGTTGGTTTATCAAGTTTGCGAAAATCCAGATGGGATCCTAGTATATCGAGCAGTTGTTAGGGGTCTCATGGAGGGACAAGTAATTATATGAAGTTGGTTTATGTTGACGGTGTGGTCGATTAGATCCATAAATTGTCATGGAAAATGCAAGCTCGAAATAAGGTATGGTTCTTTTGTTTTATCCTCTGGTATGTTCATTTTGTCTCTAGACGGCTAGGCTGTAATCTTAATTTATGGTCATGTCGGTATTTGGGTGATGTTCATGTTAGTTTCATTTATGTGTGTCAATTTTGGGTTGTGGGTTGTTTGTACTTTGTTGGAGGGTTGAGGGGCTCAATTAAAGAGAATTGTGCTAATACATTCTCTCGGTAGGCCAAGCGAGCCCTTCAACCTTTAGCGGTGTTCTTTGGATGCACTTCTTAGTGGAGGATGTGGGAATCACTAATTTTTTTAACCTAGTCCTTAGCTCATTTGAGCCAGTCTCAAGATTTGTTATCATCCCTTTGTATCAACTTAGAGGTTATGTGCATGATATTTCTCTTTAGGGTAGTACTAGTAGTTGTGGTGAGGGAGTTAAACGCCTGAGGCTTTTGGTTTGATATTATACCCTCGGGTCTCATACAAACTCCTGGTTGGTTAGCGTTATCATATCTACTCACCGTGGGGCTTCCCTAGAACCTTATTAAAAGTGCTCAAATGTCATATGTAGTGGAATTTGATTTGTTATGTAGTGGTTGGAGTCGTCACTTGTGTTGGAGTTTCAACGGCGTTGGGGTGGTTGACTCATTTACGAGGTACATAATTAGTTGGAGGCACCTTAGTTTTAGCTCTAAATTTAACCATTTTCCCATGTTACGATGGCATGGAAGAGTGACAATGGGTCTAGGCAAAAGGGGACAGCGTGGAGGGCACATGAATCATGACCCTAGCTAGGGAGAGGTCATGGACCTTGTGCCATCTCATCCACCTAGCACTACAAGGTATCCCCCTCCCCCTGATGATGTTTACAGTGCATTACATTAGACCATTATTAATATAGACCAAGTAAGTTGGGACCGACATGATGACTACAATGCAATTATAAGTTTCATGACTAATCTCTAATGAAACTAGAGGCACATTCGCGATCGATTTCCCAACCTAATGAGGGGTCAAAGGCACATTCAAGAGAAGTCGGATTAGCTAGATGGCAAGCTGACCCATATGGAGAAGCATGTCCATTGTGACTTCAAACCTCCTCCTTCACCTTACTCGGGACTAGACCATTCATCTCTGTTCAATTCTTCTAATTTATAATGGTGGTCAATTGTAATCTAATCTTGAAGATATTTTGGTATTACTCGCCTTTTCAATTCTGGTTATTACAATTATTTGAGTAGTTTGTTGTGTTTGGGTATGCACCTACTAGCCAATAAATGTAATAAGAGTGATGCTAATAAGATTTTGAGATATTGTAATATGATGTGTAATCTTTTGACTTAATAAAAACTCTTTGATTATATATATAAAGAAATAATAATAATAATAATAATTTATTGGTACTTTTATGTTTGATGATGCATTTATAAGAATACAAAATACTTTTAGTGAAATGTGAAAATACAAGTTGAATATTATATATATGTTTTAAAATAAATTCCTAGAAACTTATATATTTTATGAATTCCAATGTATAGTAAAGAAATGTGTTGTGTTTCGCTTTTATGATATTTTTTCAAAATTTATTAATGTTATATAATATTACAAATTTATGTTTAACTATATTCTATCTTTTTAGATCGTATGAAATATTAGTAAATGAAATTTTTTTCTAATATTTAATTATTATTCAATGTATAATTTAAAAAAATATATAATATATTGCAATTTATATAAAAAGAGAAATGACTTAGGCTTTTATTTTTTGAAAGTTATTTTTTCCATTTTCAATTTCTTTTCCTTTTTTTAATTTGATTAAGTAATATTTTGAATCATTTTGTACAAACCTTTGTGTTTCCTATAAGTAATTTTGTCTTGCATTATTTAAATAAAAAGTAGAAAATACTTTTAAAAAAAATCTACTCTATGTAAATATATTTTTTATTATATAAATTTTATGTTAATATATTTTCTATGTAAATATATTTTTTATTATATAAATTTTATGTGAATATATTTTTTATTATATAAATTTTATGTTATTAACCTTCTTCAATCACTTTCAAAATTGTGAAAAAAATATAATATTACTTTGGAAAAAAAATAAAATAAAATAAAAAATGAAATTTTTTGGAAATAAAATTCAACATAAAATTCCATTAAAATCAACTTCACCACTGGAGAGAATAGAACTAAATGGGTTTCATCCCATAAAATTGGATTTGCCAAAAGCTTAATATTGTAATACATTTTTATATTAATAAAAAAACGCTAAAATTTATATTTAATTATATTTAACTTTTATTTAAAATATTTTTTAACTTTAGTGAATTCATTTTGAATCTTGTCTATATATATTTAAAATTATTTAAGTAAAACTGTCTCGTTTTCCATCTTATTTATTAAATGATAATAATGTAATATTCCGAATGAAAAGAAGCTGAATTAAAAATTTTAATATCTGCCAGTGATTTCTTACGAATTAAGATATATATCTCATCGACTCACATTCAAAATTTTATATGTATTTTATTTTCATTCATGTTTTGCGTGTATTTTATGCTTATACATGGATGTATGGTAAAATTATAGTTGCTTTCTTTCCCTTCATGACAATAACTGCTTTATGTCACCATCCTATTTACTCTAGGGTTATGTATATTTAGATAATTAATTGAAAAGGGAAATGAACTCAGGTACAGAGACAATTAAGTTACGTAAAGAATAATGGAGAAAATTTGGGCCCATAACACGTCTACCTCACTGGTAGATACTTTTTCCCATGGACATGATTTATACATTTGGGTATTGAGTAAAGTAGCCACATTATTAGTGCGCAGTGTTCCAGTTATTAGTGACATCCAGCTTTTATGTGAAAGATGAATCACATTGTAAGAGATTCGCATGAAGTTGGAGAAACGTGAAGCTCATTATTGGTGTCTTTTCCTAAAGTTCCCCATGGCTGTAACCTAAACTCACGATGAACATCAAACTCAATGTTGGTGTCTTTTCTTAAAGTTCCCTAAGCATGTAATTTTTTTAATTCATGGTTTGTATAATCTTAAGTAAAACAAGAGACATTGTTCTAACAAAATGTTGCTCTATCGTTGAGTTATATGTTTATGAGGATAATTTGATAGTTTTTTTATTAAGCGACTTTTCTATTAACATGATGAACTATTAATTAAATCAATTTTCTTTATCCTTAACATACCATCTACTTATTTACTTTATTATTGCCACTTCATGACAAGTAGATATATTAGGAGGTTTCTATTAAATGACACATCTCTAGATATCGAAATCTTTATGTTGAGTGATTTGCTAACTGCATACAACATGTCAACGTTAACATTAATGTGTAAGGTGTCATTACAATATGTTAACATTAACTTTAATGTGTAATGTGTCATTACAATATGTTAACATTAACATTAACTTCTCTCAAAAGAGAGAAATATGTTAACATTAACATTAACTTGTCTCAAAAGGAGAGTTAAAATTATCTATGCCTAAAACAATATGTTTTGTATTCAAAACTTCACAATTTTTCCTATGATCCGATAGTTGGAAGAGTAAGAAGATTGAAGACATCACCAAAATTTTGTATGAAAATCCCCCTCAAAGCTAAACTCTAATATAGGATCGTAAATTATGTAAATAAAAGTACACAGAAAAATTGGAAAAGAATTCTGAAAGAATTTTGTTTTGACTAGCCATTTTTAATTTCAATAAGTAGCCACATTATTAGTGCGCAGTGTTCCAGTTATTAGTGACATCCAGCTTTTATGTGAAAGATGAATCACATTGTAAGAGATTCGCATAAAGTTGGAGAAACGTGAAGCTCATTATTGGTGTCTTTTCCTAAAGTTCCCCATGGCTGTAACCTAAACTCACGATGAACATCAAACTCAATGTTGGTGTCTTTTCTTAAAGTTCCCTAAGCATGTAATTTTTTTAATTCATGGTTTGTATAATCTTAAGTAAAACAAGAGACATTGTTCTAACAAAATGTTGCTCTATCGTTGAGTTATATGTTTATGAGGATAATTTGATAGTTTTTTTATTAAGCGACTTTTCTATTAACATGATGAACTATTAATTAAATCAATTTTCTTTATCCTTAACAAACCATCTACTTATTTACTTTATTATTGCCACTTCATGACAAGTAGATATATTAGGAGGTTTCTATTAAATGACAAATCTCTAGATATCGAAATCTTTATGTTGAGTGATTTGCTAACTGCATACAACATGTCAACGTTAACATTAATGTGTAATGTGTCATTACAATATGTTAACATTAACTTTAATGTGTAATGTGTCATTACAATATGTTAACATTAACATTAACTTCTCTCAAAAGGAGAGAAATATGTTAACATTAACATTAACTTGTCTCAAAAGGAGAGTTAAAATTATCTATGCCTAAAACAATAGGTTTTGTATTCAAAACTTCACAATTTTTCCTATGATCCGATAGTTGGAAGAGTAAGAAGATTGAAGACATCACCAAAATTTTGTATGAAAATCCCCCTCAAAGCTAAACTCTAATATAGGATCGTAAGTTATCTAAATAAAAGTACAGAGAAAAATTGGAAAAGAATTCTGAAAGAATTTTGTTTTGACTAGCCATTTTTAATTTCAATAAGTAACCTAAAGGCAATGTTGATGGTGCACACATAAGTAAGGTAAGAAATCTTGAATAGAAGAAACGAAGATCTATAATATGTCACATAATTGCTTTTTTAGTTGATGGTGCACACATAAGTAAGGTAAGAAATCTTGAATAGAAGAAACGAAGATCTATAATATGTCACATAATTGCTTTTTTAGATATTCTTATGGAGCTATATATGAAGTGTTAGATTTTTTACCAAATCTGATATTGTATTGTAAAATGCTTAGAATAGAATTAAATGACATTAACTATATTTTATACATTATTTAGAAATTGATATCATTGAGTTTGGGTATAATGGTTGTAGACAATAGAAAAATGGTTTAAACATTAAATATATACTTAAATTTGCATTCTCTATACTGCATAAATTTTTCTATAAGATTTTCCAAAAAAATTAATAAAAATAGATGATAAAATAGAATTTTTAAAATTGTCTAAATTCTTATTAACGATGTTTTTTTTAAGAAATAAATTTAATTTTAATCCATTCACTAAATTTTTATAAAATTTCATGCATACTTTATGACATTTTATTATTTTTTAAATTTATTTTTAAATTAAATTAGTTTTTATTAAATTTTAATAAATCGTAAATAATTTTGTATTAATTATTTTTTACTATTTATTTTTTTAAAATATTTTTTATAATTCTAAATAATTTAATATAATAAATAATAATAATAACAATAACAATAATAATTATAATAATAATAAAAAATTAATAATAAAAAAAATTAAAAAACCACTTAAAGAGATTTATAGATTTTAACATACATTGATCCACCACCCTTATAGTATTTTACACAAATTAAAGCAAAACTAATAATAATAGTTCATTCACTTTTCTTTAAAGAAAAACTCATAATAATAGTTCATTGACTTTTCTTTATTATTTGAAAGCAGATTTATGGATTTGTGGTACACCATTTTATTGAAATGTGGGTACACCATTTTATTGAAATGTGAGGTTGAAAACATAATATTTAACCTATTTTTTAATAATTTTCAAAAATTGATATATAATCTCTAAATTTTTATATAGTTAAAAAAATATTTGTATACAAACAAAATTTTTTATAAATGTATTATATATTTTTAATGAGCACAGTATAGCGACCAATCAGGTATGTACAGTCCGCTCGTTCATCCTATCCTCAATCTACACTTTGCGACCATAGCTGTCTAGTATCGGGCCTGGACGTGATTCTCCCACGTCCTTTTTCAAAGTTTCTCTATCGAGACATCTGTCTGGCCATGGAATGAGGCGATTGTCGCCTCTCTATATTACTGGGAAGCCGCGTGTTTTTTATGCCTTCATACGTGCCTTTTCATGGTCTCGCCATTCATACCTATCATAGCCTTGCCTCTGTTGTTCCTTTTATAACCCGACTACCTGAATTGGAAGGATTTTTGCTTCATGGAATTACTTCCATTTTGGGTATGATTGCTATTTCCGGCTGTACCACTTTCTTATCCCCGGTTCTATGCTTTTTTCTCTGTTATCTTGCCCTGAACGGTTCATGGTACTCGCTGCTCAACACTCGGAGAACGCTCGCGCCTCAGGTCAGTTGGTTTTTTTAGTTTGAGCTAGCAAATTTTAATGTTTTCCTCTGGTTTGCATAATATATAGATCTGTTGTGTGGATAGTGTATGGCGTTTTACTCTCCATCGTAGTTTATCATTCTTCCATGATATGCTCTATTTCTGCTGTAGACTCATCCTTTTCCTACCTATTCCTCTCATGTCTTGTTTTGCATCTTCCTGCTGGTCTTGGATATCCAATTTCAATATCGCGGATTATGTTGTCATATCCAAACCATGCTCTGATATTCGTTTCAAATTTGGAACATGTTGGTGCATTTTTGAAATATGTTGTTGCTGTGTTGTATGCCCTGGTATATCCTTCTGAGTGTAGGCTGCTCTCTAGTTTTTCCGACGCCTGAAATTCAAATTTTTTGAATTTTCCGGGCGGTCCGTTTGGCCTTGGTTTTCAGATCATTTGCTCATTTACTTCCTCCATTAACTTCCGCAGCCATTGTTTCCCTTTGTTAGATCTCCGAGGTCCATCCGTAGATTTCCTTACCTCAATGGACATTCTCTCTTATCCATTTTTCTGACTGAAGGGACGTTCTTGGTGAATGGGCATTTATATCTACTTACCCGCTTTTACTATCCTCTATACGTGGCCCCTATTTAGTCTTTTTTATATCTCTGGATTTCTCCATCGTACTGTTGCTGCGGATCTTCTCACCTAATTCGTCCCTTCCCTTTATGCCATAAGATCATTCTTTTGTCAGCATATCCTATTGGGATTCCCACACTGACCATTTTGGTGTCAGTCCCTATCCTGTCATGGAGTTACTCACTGACCAATCTACTGAGTCAGCCATGGTTCGTGCAACTATGGATGCCGAAATATCTCGTGCCAGATCAGCTCCTCGGTCTGACTGGAAAGATTCGCTGGAGGCTGACATCATTCTCCCCTCTCTATCTCATTTGCCTCTGCGGGATGATGACTTGTCATTTAGGCAGCCTCCCAAACATCATCGGCCTGTTAAGTCCTCCCCTCCTCCCTCAGCCATTAACTTGGATGGTCCACTTTTAAATGACAGAATTGTAAGTTTACAGAAGAGGGCGCTCATTGGGAGATGGTTCTTCCCGTCTATGGAGGATTCGCAAATTCGTTCATGGATTGCGGCCAGGTGGGCTCCTCTTTTGGGATACTCCCCTACCATTGTTCGCCTCATGAACAATTGGTATTGTTTTCACTTTCTCCGGATCTGTGACCTGGAATTCATCTTTTCGAGACCCTAGGTAAAAGAGAGGAGTTTTTTAGCTCTGCACAGATGGTTTATCGGATTTAATCCGCTCCGTTGCACACCCCAGAATAATTATATTTGGCTTAAATTGCCTGGATTGCCTCTCGAATTGTGGACCAAGGAATCTATGGAAAAGATTGGGAACGCTATCGGGTGTTTCATATATGTTGACCCTCGCTGTATTGGGGCCAAAGACAAACGTGTGGCCTGGATTCTTATAGAAAAAGAATTCAGGGGTGGTTTTCCTGAGACTATTGATCTTTCTTGGGAGCTTTCCAAAATCCAACAACGTTTAGACTACTGGGGCGTGCCTTTCAGGTGTTCCATCTATCATAATACTGGTCACCTTTTTTCAAATTGTCCTCGTCGCCAAGGCGGCAAGCAGAAGAAGAAGGTTGTTCATATTCCCTCCTCGACTCATGACAGAGATGCTTCGGCCTTTGATGGGCCTTTCCCCCAGGAGATATTTCAGGCTCCTATCATTTCCAATGCCGCTCCTCATCCCCGGACGGGTTGTGCCCTTGATCGTTCTGCGAGCCTCCCACATTCTCGTTCTGTCTCTGTGGGCCCATCTATTCGTATTCCTAATTTTTCTGCTGAACTACAAAGATCTTCAACTGTTTCAAAGTCCCCTTCTCTGCCCCTATTTGACCCATCGGCCCGAGCTTCGAGTTTTTCCAATATTTCGCCGCCGATCGAACCGGATCCTGACCCCGTTGTTCCCCTCCCGCCCGCATCATCTAAACCCCCCGGTATTGACCCTGCGACAGGCCACATTTTATACATTTCTTCGTCTCCCCAATCCCCCCCTCCCTCACTCATCCTATCCCGGGACCCTCGTCTCTCCCTCCGCCTGGTCGCTTTTCTGATATTCGATCTCCTTCTCCTTTTAGAGCTTCCTCCCCTATCCCCCCACCTCAGGGACTGGTACCTGATCACAAAGGGAAGGCGCCATTTATCCCTATTTCCCCTCCACCATCCCCCCGTACCTCTCCTCATAATTCTTTTGACCAGGACATCGACCTCCTCCTCAAAAGAGCGTCATTAAAACTCCAGCCTTTAACTGTTCATCGACCTTCTCGTTCCCCCTCGCCCCATATTAGCCCTAAATCTGCGGGGAACATTACTGTCCGCTGCAAAGAGAAGCGTGGCAGTAGGCATTTTCGCGGAAGGAAGGGAAGACGGGATTCCTCTACCAGAGATCTTTCCTTAATCGACATTCCCGTGACTGAAATTGCAGATGAAGTTTTCTCTGAAAATAGGCCTCTTAGAGCTTGCCGGCCTCATGAGGTTCCCAAATGATTGACATCTTGTCCATGAACATTCGGGGCCTTGGAACTGATCACAAATTTCTGGCCCTTAAACATCTTTTTGTCTCTTCGAAATCTAAAATGCTTCTTATTCAGGAAACCATGCACGAAAGCTCTCAAACCATCTCATACTTCCGGCGAATGCTTCCGGCATGGCATATGGTCGCTTCTAATGCTGAGGGCATGTCTGGGGGACTTGTTGTTTTGTGGGACCCCAAGTGGATTACTGCTGCGGCTTTTCAATGCTTTGCAGGCATCCTTGTTCTGGCTCATTTCTGGGGATCCACTGATCCCTTCCACATTTTGAATATTTATGCTCCTTATAAAAATTGATTCCCTTTCTGGAATCATTTGCTTTCATCTGAACTACTTGATATAGACTCTTTGATAATTGGCGGAGACTTTAACTGCACATTTTGTAATGACGAAATATGGGGCAATGGCAGGAAACATGATCCAATAGGGAGACTCATCCGGGAATCTATTTTTCAAAATGATTTCATTGATGTCTTGCCTATTGATCAGGGACCAACCTGGGACAACGGAAGATCGAACAGCTCCTACCTGGCGAAGAGGATAGACAGATTTATTTTCCATGAGCGACTGATAGAAAAATATGGGCCTCCCACTATGAACATCATCCCATCCTTCATTTCCGATCATCGGCCCATTACCTTTCAATGGAAAAATGCTGGACGCAGATATGGATATCCCTTCAAGTTCAATCGTACTTGGCTTGCTGATGAAAAATTCAATAAATTTATAAATGATACTTGGAAGCAATCTCCCATGCTGGTTAATGACTCTCCTCGGCATTTCATTGATCGCTTGCAATCCCTTCGAATGGAGGTCAAAAAATGGCAAAAAGAGAAAGCGACATCCAATAAAAAAGAGCTAAAGAACATATGCATGGAATTAGAATGCTTATCTTTGCTACTTAAAAATCCTTGCATGCTGACTTACATCAGAAATCGAATTTGGGTCTTGGAAAAAAGAAAATAGAAGATTTTAAAAGAAGAAGAAGCCTCGTGGAGGCTCAAAAGTCATGCAATATGGCTCAGAGAGGGTGATCAAAACACCAAGTTCTTTCACAGGTATGCTAATAAGAGAAGGGTGACTAATGCTATTTGGGAGATCAGGGACGAGCATGGAAATTCACACTCCACACAGGACGCTATCTCTAAAGAGGCTGTGAAATATTTCAAAAAGGCATACAGCGAGGATTCTGTTCGCAATTTTGAGGATATACTATGGGGGATAGACCCATACCCCACCATGTTTGATGTAGATCTTAACAATGCTCTTTTTGCTGAGGTTACAGAAGAAGAATTATTGGCAACAATGAAAACATTCCAGAAAGACAAGTGCCCCGGGCCGGATGGGTGGACCATCGACTTCTTCATCCACTTTTTGAATTATTCAAGGAAGATATCCTCAAGATGGTCGAGGATTCGAGAACTCAGGGCATCATCAGTCAGAAGATCTCCTCTACTTATATCGCCCTTATTCCAAAGAAAAAGCTCTCATCATCATTTTCAGACTATCGGCCCATCTCATTATGCAATGTATTATACAAGATTATATCTAAGACTATAGCTCTCCGTATCAGGAACACTCTATCTCTTCATCTGTCCACAGAGCAACACGGGTTTCTTAAAGACAAAAATATCTTAGAAGCGGTGGCTCTCACCCAAGAATGCTTACACTCAATGCACTGCAGAAATATTGATGCGGCTCTTTTGAAGATTGACTTAAAAAAGGCATACGATTGTGTGAGCTGGGGCTTCATAAGATGCCTTCTGTCTAGGATTGGCCTTGACGTCAGGTGCACTCAATGGATCATGGCCTATGTGGTGGATGTAAATTTCGCAGTCCTCATAAACGGTGTCCCCACTCCTTTTTTCAAGGCGGCCAGGGGATTATGTCAGGGCTGCTCTCTATCTCCACTTATCTTCATCCTTGTCATGGAATCTCTGAGCTTACACATAAAGATTGCAGTACAACAAGAGAGATTCAAGCCTCTTCCCATTAGCAAGCATAATTTCATGTCTCACTCACTTTTTGTCGATGATATCCTTCTGTCAGCCATCTTGTGCAGAACTACATGGTTATGTATCTTTGAAATCTTGGAGCGATTTCAAAAAGCCACCGGCATGTTTATCAATGACTTAAAATCTTCCTTTCATGTCGTTGATGTAAGTGGTGATACAATCACCTTTATTACAGATCTTTTTCACATCAAAGCTCTTCCTATTAAGCAGGGTTTCAAATATCTTGGTTTTTATTTGAAACCTGTGAGCTACAAAGTGGCTGACTGGTCGTGGATTCTGGACCGATTCTACTACAAAATATCAACATGGGAATTCAGATGCTTATCTATTGGAGGGCGCGCCATCCTTTCCCAATCCGTGCTGGTACAAATCATGGTTTATTGGGCTCTCCTATTCTATATTCCTCCATCTATTATAAACAATTTAAACAGAATGATTGCCAACTTCATTTGGGGTGGACAGAAAGAGAAGATTAAATTTCATCTCAGCAAGCTCTCGAAGCTAACTCAGCCAAAAAACATGGGAGGCTGGGGCATATTGGATTTACACTCTTTCAGAAGAGCGCTTCTTTGTAAAACAATGTGGAATGCGGTTATGGGGGAGTCCATCTGGAGTAAAACATTCAGAGCTAAGTATATGGAAGACCTCGACATAACTTATTGGATCAGGCAGCGATCCATTGGGCCCGCCAATGGCTCATACATATGGAGGGGCTTTAAAAAATTGGAGCCATTTTTCAAAAAAAATTGATTTGGAAATTTCATACAGGATCCAACATTATTATTGGTATCGATGACTTTGCTGGAGCGGGTGAAATGATTCATATCTCCCCTCAACTTCTGAGATATTTACATAGCAGGGGATATTTCTTTTGGGCCAGTGTAATTAAAAAATGGGACGGTGCCATCCCAATCTGGAAATCTGCCTCGGATTTGCAATTGACCAGTGTTCTTGAATCCCAATGGAACGATATCACTCTCTCCCTGCAGTCGCGTGGTCTATATCATTCGATGGACAGGGATTGCATCATTTGGAAAGGTCTCGGTGGCACTTCGGTAGTTTATGCAAGGCATATTTACCTACAGATTTTACTAACAGAAGTCGATTCATCAGACTATATCTTTCCGCCTACATTCTGGAAATCTGGGAGATTCTCCAGAAGTTCAAATGGTGTGGGCCTGCTATATGCCCCCTCTGCAGATCGAACACTGAAAATAATTTACATATTTTCCTTCAGTGTCCTCAGTCCCTGTTGATTTGGCAGCACTTATCTGCACACTTTGGATTCGCCAATGTCATCGCTCCTTCCATCCACGAGGCTTTCAATTTATGGAGTAACATGTGTTGCAAGTGGAGGCCGATCCCTCTGATTACTATCTGGACCATCTGGAAATGGCGCAACCGGATGATTTTCGACTCCAAAAGGGAACCGTTCAAGATTTTCTACGAATCTATTCTTAGTTTAAATGAAGCGCTTGATCGGCATCGACAACCCAAAGTCAAACATGGAACGAAATAGCAGCCCATCGATGTCTATGAATATCCCTGTGCTTTCTTTGATGGTGCTGCTCAGCATGACTTATGCGCCTGTGGTGTTTATATAATCCCAGAAGAAGGTCAAGATTTTGAATTACATTGGAACGGAGGACCTGGAACCAACAGCAAGGCAGAAATTATGGCTCTGGCCGGTCTCATTTCCTTCTTTGATTTCCTTGGTCTCAAAAACCTTCATATTTTTGGAGATTCCAAAGTCACCATAGACCATGTTCTGTCCAAAAATAGCATAAAAAATATTCACCTCTCTGGCTGGCTGAAGAGGCTTGAGGATTTGTGGCACAACAGGAAGGACTACTCAATCTCCCACATCGTCAGGGAAAAAAATCAGACAGCTGATGCTTTGTCAAAGCAGGGGCTATCATCACCACGAGGATTATGGAGGCTGCAGATTACAGTGGACAATATCTCCTATCAGATCCAAGATTTTTTCATGCCTGGTACATAATTCTCTATTTTATGAAGTCAAATCTGGTATGAATTATGCTACCCATCCATTGTCCTTTTATATGTTGTTTCTACATACATATCAGTGGCTCATGGGACTGTTTTTTTGGACTTCTATATGAAGATATGTCCATATTGCAATATTTTTCCTCATAGGATACATATATCCTTTCTTCTAGAGATCTTGGAACATCTCTTCTCTTTTTTTGATCAGATACTGTATATTTCCATTTTGGATAAACATAATATAACTATATCGCTTTTTTTCATGCTGAAACTAATCTGTATTTAATTAAATTTTTAAATGTCTATATTAATATTAACATATAACTTTTTTTTTTAATTAATTTTGAACTTACATATTATATTACATTACATTATAATATATTTATTACTATTTATAATGAAAATAAAAATTATTTAAAAAAATATATTTTAAAGTGTGTATATATTTTTTAATTGTGTACATTTTATGTTAGTGATTTTTTCGAAAATTATAGGAAAAAATATAAATATAAAATTTAGAAGAAAATAAACTAAAACTATAAAATTCACTTAGAAATTCACTAGCATCAATTTCATCACTTGACATGATGTAGATGACGGGGTTTCACCTGTTTCAAATTGTATGTGAAAAAAAAAATTGTAAAAGGGGCAAGGATTTTAGTTTTTTGAACCCGATTGAATTATGAACCTTAGTTGGAAATTTTTTGAAATCTCTATTTTGCTAAAGCAAGAGTCGGACCTTCTTTTTCATTAATTAGTAAATAAAATACATAAGATACAACACTCCTCGGAAAGATATAGATCAAGGAGGAAACTCAACAATAACTAAAAACGGGCCCAAGGCAAATGCCTCGAAACCTACACCCAAACCTTAGGATGCACAAAAGAAATCCAAGATAGAGTTGGACCCGAGGCGGAACAAATGTGCCATTCCACAATATTTTGAGTCCGCAAACTCCCAACCCGTATGTCTTTGAAACGTGGGAACAAAAGGGCGCGTCCCTCCAAGAACATTTTGCTTCCCACCTGGAGTATTGAATCCTAACATCTCCCACCATTTTCCTGAACAATATCTTTGATCTTGACCGTCGAACCGTCTTTCCCGATCCTACGGTTGTGGACAATTTCGTTGTGCTTGGACTTCCGACATTTACCCCTGTGGACCCACCAACTTGCTCGATCCATATGAACCATAGATCCTCCTCGCAAAATCCTACGGTTGAGGTTCATATCGCTCTGATCAACATCGCCGAACAATAGCGTGCGATCAGGGCGGTAATTCATCTGGCCCCACTGCCACGTGGGGTTCACTGAATGGAATCGCTCCAAAAAAGGGAAAACTGCTTCCTGCTCGCGAGGCTTGCGATCACCCCAAAACCGCCCTGGCCATGGTATTACGATCAAAGGCGAAAAATTCAGGTTTTCGGGGATGCCAAGGGTTCCTAGATTCTGATCTCTCGCCATATCTACTCTACTTGTGCCATTGTGAGAAGAGGTTTCCGCCATCCTGCCTGAAACCCAGAAAATTAAAACTCTCACGCTACAACCATTGTTAGCCTGTATGAGAGTATTGACTCGAGTTGCAGAGGCCCACTGAAGTCCGTCATCCACTGTATATTTAATTGTGAACACTCCACTGATCATAACGCTTCTGAGTCATCTATGCTTCCCTCCATGGCCCTGTTCCGAAACACCAACCAATCTTCCTTAGCCTAGTCGTGGCACTTCGCCTTTAGTCTATGTTGAGGTAGATCTTGCCATTCCATTGCAACCCTATTTGCTATGTAGTTCACTCCTTGATTGGCCAGAAGATCTGCCAATTTATTCGTTGATCTTCGCACATGTTTAAAATTGACTGTGCGGAGGCACAGAAGGTGATTGTGGATCCGTTGAAAGATCTGGATCAACCTCCAGTTTCTTGAGGCCTTTTCCGGCACCGTACCCCAGCTGATTCTCTTGACCGAGTTAATGATTAACTCAGAATCTGCTTCAACAATCACATTGTGTCAATTATCCTGAATCAAGAATTCTAAACATTGCTCCATAGCCATAACTTCTGCCATATTGTTGGTGGCTCTCCCTAGGTGTCCATAGAAGATGAACAAAATATTTCCTCTTTCATCTCTTAAAACCCCGCCATGACCCGTAGTACCCGGGTTGCCCTTTGAGGCACCATCAATATTGAATTTCAAAAAACCCTTGGGGGGTGCCAAAAATCAAGCTCAGAGTCTCTAATGAGAATCTTCCTATCCAGGCCTAGGGGAATGAGACCCTGTAACCCTAGCTGACAGAGAATCCTCAATTCTAGTGCCAAAGGTGGATTCTTAGGGAGATTTCTGACTATAGTACCCATCGTCTCCTTAAGCTGTTTTAAGATCTGTTCCAAAAGGTAAAGGGATGGTTTTTTTACTTCCTTGAAGATTCTGTTATTCCTTTCTTTCCAAATATTCTAGATAATGAAGCTTGGCATTAGAGCCCAAGTTGAGCCAAGAACTTCATTATTCGAAAAATTTCTTCTCCACTTGTTTAGGGTGTTGATGATGCTCCCTTTGTCCCTATCTGACTGTTGGAAAATGGTGGCAAAAGAATCCCACAACCTAGAGGTAAAGGTGCAATTGTTGAGAAGGTGCTCCATTGTTTCCTCTTGAGCTTCACATAGTTGGCATCTGGAAGGCCCCAGAACACCCCTCTTCTGAATATTATCCCAAGTCAAAATCTTCCTATGCTGGACCAGCCACATGAAGAGTTTAATTTTCATCCAACCTTGATGCCTCCATAGTCTTTGCCACGCTTTTTCCGAAGCTTGGGAGGTCAATCCAAGGAGAATGACTTTTGCTTCCTTAAGATTAAAGGTACCCTCATTGTTGTTGCCCCATCTCAGCTAGTCATTCCCTCCTGACACTAAAATTTTCCTTCGATCTAACTCTTGCATTAGCATTTCAGCTTTAGCTTTTAAGGGGTTGCCATCCCTGAAATCAAATTTCCTCCATATTCTCCATTTTCCTATATTGTTGGTTTGATCCTAGAAATCCTTTACTTTGGATAGTCCTTTAGTATCTGCCTCTGCCTTAAGGTCCTTCAATTCCTCTTTTAACAGAATGGGTTCTTGTTGCCATCTATCCTCCCAGAACAGAGCTAAGTCTCCCTCTCTAATTTCCCAGAAGCCGTTATCTTGGACTAGGCCTCTGTTTTCCCAGGCCTTGTTCCAAATGTGTGATCCCTTAATATTTCCATCCATCCGTATATGGTCATTACTTTGCCATGAGCTGGCATATTTTTCTTTCCAAATTATAGCCCACTGAGCCTTTGGTTCTTTTATCCAGCGCCACCATAATTTAGCCCCTAAAGCCTTGCTTAAAATTTCAGGATCATCCAAACCAAGACCCCCATGGTTTTTAGGTTTGCAGATTTTTTCCCAGGCTACCAAGGCCCATTTCTTCTTTTCTTCCCCCTTGCCCCAGAGAATGTCTCTCTGTATGGTTCTGAATATTTTTTGAAATCTCATTTTCTTGAGTTAAATATAATTTCTTAACTAATTTTCTATATCAACATTATAAAAGAACACCTCAACCAAGGAAATACCTCATTGAAGGTTATAGGAAAAAATGAAAATGAAGATACTCTAAGTTAAATATAATTTCTTAAACAAGGTTATATGTAAACATGATAAAAAAATCCCTGAATGAAGGAGATACCTCAATGCAAGTTGTATGAAAAAAATATAATAATAAATACTTTTACTATGGAAATAAGTTGATCGAGATTTTGATATAATACCAAAATACAGGAAATTTTACATAAAACAAATGTATCTAGAAAGAAAAAGAAGTAAAATTGTGACAATTTAATATTAAAGCACACTTTAATCGAAATTCTTATGGAGAATTTAAGAAACCAAAAAAGGATGTATTAGTGGACAAGGATAGACGAAGATGAAGCGTTAGATAAGGCTAGAGAATACATTATCCAAAAACAAACAAAATTAAGCGAACACCAAAAGGAAAATTTCGATCAACCCATTGGTCAATCTTCGATACATCTAACTGGGGAATATTTAGAGCATCAGTGTTAGGATCATATTTGTAAATTTTAACCACATTTCCTTAATGCATATTATATTCATAGTTTCAATTTATACTTTTTCTTATCACTTGTATGTTATGTAAAGTAGGGATACAATTCCATTAATAATTGCAGGGGCCTATTTCCTCTTCGCGATACCTACTTCTACACATGGATATTGGACACCATTATTCACATAATATCACCCTTTCCCTCCCCCTTATTGTCTATATAGAGTATCATGATTCCCTTTCTTAACTACTTCTCTGTAAGAGGATTTAATTCGATGCAACAATAAAAAAAATTGATTAATGCTTGAGAAAATATACCCAAGGTGTATCTCAAGGGTTGATGAGGCTATCCATAACATTACCTTTTCAAAATTTTCTTGTTGATGATTTCCAAGTCCTTATCATACACAATTAGAATACTTAATGTTTAAGCAACCTTGTCACCATACAATACCTGTTGAGATGTGGTAATCAATGGTAGTTAACGTGACTAATTATTTTGTGCTACAACACACTTACTTCATCACAATCTATTAAATGTATATATTTTATAAGAACAATAAAAAATGTGTACGTCTTGGACGGGTCATCTGCTTTTCTAGCTACCTTTGTTCTATGAAAAAAGTATTATAATGACTATTGAATTAGGTGTGAACTCCACTTACTTGTTGGTAATTGAATAGTTTATCTAATAAATGGAAGGATGGTTTATGGAAGAGGAAGGTACATGTAATATATTATAAAATTGTCCATAATACAAATCAATGTCTTCTTCCCTACATACCTAAACTAGTACATTATCTCTCATTAAGATGGTATCATTGTTTCATGGATCCAAAGTAGTAAACATTCCTTGTGATGAGGCCATATGGTTCAAAGCTCTTAAATAAAAAACTATTAAATATAACCAGGAAGAGATATAAATAACTGTATAATACATTACCTCTCATTTTCTTGTATGATGTTTTTGTTTTTTATATTCCTCAGCTTTATTCTCGATATTACTAGGTAAAATGATATTATATCTATAAAAAAATGGCCATATTATCATTTTTTTTCCTCATGCATGCATATTCTTCATGATTTGGTTTCCTATAGTAAGTATATATCAAATTATTCTTTTTATATTTCTTAGCTTCAGAGAAATAGGACTACTGTGTATATTTTGGATTTCAATCTTTCTATTCTTGGTATTTATTTCCTTTGAATTGCTATTTTAGTTTGTTTCTTGCCTTACATCCTTCATTTGTAGACAATTCATTCTCCCTTTCAACATGGTCAAAACTTCATTGGGTGTTTTTTCTATTTTGAAGTAAAATAAGAGAATAGGATAAATAGAGAGAGATAACAATCCATATGCTTGATCCACTCAACTAAACCATTTTCCCTTTTCAATAAGTGAGTTTTGTTTCATCTGATTCCCATTGTGATTTTGTATGTCATCCATTAATAGAAGTTGAATGGTGTAAGGACTATCTATTAAGATTGATCCATCCTATCACGTGCGTCCTAATTTTTGTCTTCCACTTTAAAACCTAAATACTACTCCTTTAGCTTAAGTCATGCTCTAATACCATGTAAGATTTTATTGATCAACTTGAAAGGGGATTTGTAATCCAATTGAGAAGCAATACAATTAATAATTTGAGAGAATATAAGGAAAGAAGAATTGATGGAGGAAACTAATTCCCATTAATGTGTACTAAATATTTTTTTTTAAAGATGAAATAGAATTATTATATTGATATATAGTTGAATGCAACATAACAAAATAATAGTTCATTCAAATATGTTAGGATTAAGTCCATGCAAAGTATGAGATAGGATGTATTCCTTAACTAGACTAGCATATCCATATGAATTAAATGGTTTGTAAATGCTCATAGGTAACTACACACTTACCTTATGATACATCTCACATTATCAAAATTAAAAAATTGACAGAAGTTAAGAAAATTATAGATTTATTTTTAATTAGTATTATTATTATTACCCACATGGGGGTTGCTCAACTAGTGATCACCATGTTATGAAGTATGATGTAAACCATGAGTTTCATTGTTCAAATCCTATAGCCTGAAGCCAAAATTTTATTTATTTATTTATTCTTGTAGGCAAGTATAGAACATTATATTAGCACCTTTTTTTTGCATAAAATACTCTCAGAGAAATGCGTCGGATCCAGGTGAATGAACATTGCTTTCTACCCTTGTAGGTGAACCATATAGGATACTAAGCAAAAAGATATTCTAAATCTAAGACATAGTGGTTGCAAGAAAACAAAATTCATACATTTTATAACCATATCTAATTCAAATGTCTACATTTAAGGTTCTGAGAGATGACAAAAAAAGAACAAAAGTAGCCTAAAGTTTGAGAGTCTAGATGACTTGGTTATATTGGATGCTTTCCTTGGGGATTAGAAGAATCTTTCTAAGCGGGAGCACAAGAAACTGTGTTACCTTCATTTTGGAATGTCTAACATTTCCTGTACAATAAGGCAACCATATGTGTTGTGGGAGTAGTGGGGAGGGATGGTTCCTTTAAGGAGGATGAACATCAATTGACTAAAGCCCTTTAGAATTTCCCTAACCAACCACAGAAAAATCCTAACCATGATTGCTTTTGTTATGACCATCACCTGCTAGTATAGTGGAAGGGGAGGGAGAGATAAGTTGATGCGAGATCACGTCACCAAGATATTACTTTAAAGAGTAGTTTATAGGCACCGAAGGAAGTGGAGGATGACATGTTCGAAGGCAAATTGACATCAATTCTTCATGAGAGGCGTTAAAGCATAGTTCGTATGTGGATGGCATAGGTGTTGGCTTCAGTGACATGATGTGAGCCAACTCTTGCTCCTAAAGCTACCTCGCTAGAGCATTGCGAACAACCTAAATCTCGCCACCTAGTCTTCGTCTCTTGGCTACCTCCAAGATGGAATCCCAGTGCCTGATATGATATGGAACGTATGGGTTAAAGAAAACCAGGAAGTCATTGCGCAAAGGGGAATTGGCTGAGCATCATCTCCCCCTACTGCATCTAAAAATGCAGTTGTGTTCTCTCACCATGAAAATCTGCATGAATAATAAAATGTTGGGGGGGTGAGTATGAATGAAAACAACTGTGTGAGTCGGGTATGACCAACTACTCAAATCTTTAAACATTTGCATGAAGGAATGAGGAGAAAGATGACTAAGAAGAGGAATTAACATAGAAATAACCATTAAATGGCACATCATTCTAGATATGGGAGGTAACATTGAGATGATGCATGGAAGGAGGGTAAAGCTATTCAATTACACAAATGTGTTATTCACATGCTTATAAGCAAGTGGATTTCTATCTCATGGCCACCATACGGTAATGGTAGTCATGTGAAAATTAAGAGCCTTAATGAGATGTAGGTGGTGGGTGATCACCTGGACTTGGGAAAATTTATTATTATTACTATTAATTATAGAAATAATTAATATATGATTTAAACATATATACATTTAAATAAAGCATGTAAGAATATTTTTAATTGTGGAAATTATTTGTCACTTTATCATGGAGGTTCAAATTTTCTAAATATGATATGTTACAATACCATGACTTGTTGTTACCATATCTATAAAAAATCATAACTCATTTCAAATATTTTTGATATAATTAAAAAATGAAACACTAATTAAAAAATATAGCTCTTTTATCTATAGAAAAATGGAACTTACATAAGATAATTCTCATGATACACTTGATGCTTACTTATAATGATTAAATGATCTTTTGGTTTATGAGCTCATATTTTTAGAAAAACATGGAATTTTCACATAATGTTACATATGATGAAGCTCAAGTGTGCTCTAAGAGAGAAAAATATAATTATGCATGTGAGGGAAAATTATGTGTATGCAATAAGAAAGTATAAATCTAGGAAATCCCCTTCATGGAATCATGGTACACTTGATGCTTACGTATATGAATTGAATGAAATTTTTCCAAAATGATCTTATTTGACAATATGAAAATTTCAAACATTGATAGTTTATCTTTGATATTAAGAATACTATTATTCTTTAGTAAGCTCAACTAAGTGTCCCTAGGAAATTCTTGACTAACTTGCTTCACACATGTATCTTTGTTCCATCCAAATGGTGTTAAAGTTTTAAAATGTACTAGTGGCAATAAGGATCCAGCACCTCATTTTTTAAGCTCTATGCCACTGTCGCTATTTTGACTAAGTGATTTATGCTAGTTTTTTCTTTTTATGTCAATTGAAACATGTTGCAATATAAAATGTGGTGGGTATGTGTTATATCTTTTCATGACTAGTCATATTTCGTATTATGTTATGCCAAGCACAGCGGGGGGATTGTAGGGGGGTGGCAGCCCCCCCTTCACGAGATCCTTGCAACACCGTGGGAAATATTTTTTATGTGGACCCAATAATGGCTGGCCAGACCCAAGGATGATTGGTGGACCTACCCATGGTTTATTTGCATGGTTTTTACACATTTTTTTGGGCATGATGTTTTTTTATCCATGGTGTTTTGTAGATTTGGTCAAGGAAACTATGGTTATGTCCTCATCTAGGGTTAATACATTGGTTTTTATGAATTCTTTGGCACGTATGTAATGTATTGCAACACTGAAATGAATAAAAATGAAAAATCAATATGGTTTTTCTAGTTTGGGAAACAAGAGAAAATCCTTGTGTATACTTTATATTCTTGCCATTGTATATTCATTTGTTTTAAGAATCTGTTTGCAGGTAATTTTTGTACATGTTTAAAACTATTTTTGATGGGTTTTTCTCAGGCCTATGGTACACCCTGTTACAATGGGAGATTAGTGGGATCAGTTCTTGTGGTGAAAGGACATTGAGAGCAATGGAAAGATGAAGATTGAGAAATTCAATTGACAAAGTTTTGAGATGTGGAAGTTTAAGATGAAGGATCTGTTGGTGGATAGAGATTAGTGGATTGTTGTAGATCCAGGTAGAGAACCAACAAGATTGTTGGGAGAATATTGGGAAAATTTATATCGAAACGTAAAGATAAAATTATGATTATGTCTCTTAAATAAAATAAATTTTTAATGTATTAGGGGAAGCTACAGTGAAGGATTTGTGGATAAGTTAGGGACTTTATATCAATCTAAGTCTCTAGTGAATAAATTGTTCCTATGGAAAAGGTTGTATAACCTTAGGATGGGGGATGGAGACTCAGTGACAAAGAATATGAATTCTTTTAATATTGTGGTAAGTCACTTGTTATTTATTGATATTAAAATTTTAGATGAATATGCGTGCATCAATTTGTTTTGTTCTCTACTAGACTCATGGGATAATATGGTTGTTGTTATAAATATTAATACTACTACCTTGAAGTTTGATGAAATAGTCTCATCCTTGTTATTGGATGAGATCACTAGAGGATGAAAGGAAGAATAAAATCATAAGACATTTAAAAGTCAAGCTAAATTTGCAAGGTGAAAGGATTAGAACACTTCTTGGTGTTCTGCACATTCCTGCATTGGCTAGAAATATAATTTCTATAAGCAATATGGATGACGTAGGTGTAAAAAAATGTTCAAGAAATATACCAATAAGATGTTTCGTGAAGTAGTGGTATTGATGTGAGCAGTTAGGATTGGAACTTCGTACAAACTTCTAGGTAGCATTGTTATTGATGGGTGCAATGGTTTTGTGGTTCCTAAAAGTGAAGAATAAAATCTAGTGGTTGCTCAAGGAAAAACTATGATCTGGAATCAAAGAATTAGACATATTAGAGAGAACGACCTTTGAATATTACATGATAATGTTACAGTAGAAGGTATGTCTAATTTCTCTCTAGATTTGAATTTTTGTTAACATTGTGTTTATGGGAAGTAGAATCGAGTGAGTTTCTCCTCTAGTGCTAAGAAGGAAAAAGGGATATTAGAGCTTGTGCATAGTGGTGTTTTTCGACCTGTGTTAGTTCCATGACTCGGTAATTTCATATACTATGTCTTGTTTATAGATGACTTCTTGAGGAATACATCGGTATATTTCCCCAGGAAGAAATATGAGGCCTTTGATAGGTTTAAATAATTTAAGGCTCTGGTGGAAAATAAGAAGGAGAATAATATCAAGTTGTTGAGGATAGATAATGGTGGAGAGTTCTACATGAAGGAATTTGAAGAGATGTAAGAACTGTGGCATAGGAAGGAAAAAGACTACTCCATACACACCTCAACAAAAATAAGTTGTAGAAAGAATGCATCAGATGTTGATGGAAAAAGAAAAAATCATGTTAAGTGGTGCTTGATTAGGACAAAAATTCTCGGTAGAAGAAGTGGATAATGCATGTTACTTTTTTAAAAGATCACCTTCATCACCTTTATTTGGTATTATATGTGGATGATATGTTGTTGATTGGAAATTACAAACAAAATATCCAGGATTTGAAGGCCCAGTTGTCCTCTAAATTTGACATGAAGGATCTTGGTGTTGCAAACTATATTTTGGACATGGAAATTAAACAAGAATAGGAAAAGAGTAATATCTAGTTAAACAAGAGGAAGTATGTTGTGGAAATATTGTAAAGTTTTAATATGTAGGACTGTCAAACAGTAAAGGCTCCTACTCTTGTAGATGCAAAGTTATCTACTGAACAATGTCCCAGGAGGAAGAAGACATGTCCCATGTTTCATATGTGAGTGCACTTGGTAGCCTGATGTATGCAATGTTTTGCACAAGACCAGAAAGTGCACATGTTGTTGCAGTATGGAGCAGGTTTGTGTCAAAACTAGGAAAGGAGCATTAGACAATTGTGAAGTGGTTTTTCAGGTATTTGTGGCACCAGTGATTATGGTTTGTGCAACCAAGGACGGCCATGTTTGGACAGAGTTTTAGACATATGTGGCTTTGTTAATGCAGAGTGGGTTGGTTATCTGGATCAGATAAGATCTATGAGTGGGTATGTGTTTAACAGATTTGGAGGAGCATTTAGTTGGATGACCAAGATACAATCTGTAGTGGAACTTTCAACTATAGAGGTTAAGTACATGGAAACCGCTCATGCAATCAAGGAAGTAGTTTGGTTGCAAATATTGTGTTAACAGATAGGGTTAGTACAACGAGATATAAGGATATATTGCGATAGACAAAGTGAAATTTTCTTGCCAGATAACCTTGCTTATCATTTGAAGACAAATCATATTAATGTTCAATATCACTTTGTGAGGGATATGGTTGAAGACAAACAGTGCTGCTGATAAAGGTGGACACTTTGAAGAATGTTGTAGATGCATTGAAAAAGTTTGTGAGCATTGAGGATTTTTATTGGTTTAGATAAAAAATGGGTGTTGCAGCTCAGAACTAATGACTGTTAACTCTGGTGACCCCCCGTTTGGAACAAAAACAAAAAGTGGGAAAATTTTGGTTATGTGTTATATTATTTCCATGACTATCCTGAATCATTGTTACATTACTTCAGGCACGACGTGGGGGTTGTAGGGGGGGGGGGGGCGGAAACCCTCGTGTTGGGGTGTTTATAGGAGGGCAGTAGTCCCCCTTGCATAGGGTATGAGGCAGCACCCTAAGAAATTATTTTATGTGGACCCAATAATGGCAGGGCAGATCTAATGATGATGGGTGGACCTACACATGGTTTTTGTGCATGGTTTTTGCACATGGTTTTGGGCATGATGGATTTATTCACATTGTATTTTGTAGAT
The DNA here is from genome assembly GCA_031772625.1 of Pinus tabuliformis. Lineage (NCBI taxonomy): Eukaryota > Viridiplantae > Streptophyta > Pinopsida > Pinales > Pinaceae > Pinus > Pinus tabuliformis. The sequence goes on from CM062806.1 coordinate 451,796,637, forward strand.
CCTATCAAGGGAACTACAATTGTATTCTAATATAGGGCTAATGGATTGGGGTTTATGAATGCTTCGACATGTATATAAAGTATTGTACCATTGAAAGGAATAATAATAAAAAAACAATATGGTTTTCCTGGTTTGTATTCCAGGAGAAAACTTGTATACATTTTTATGTTCTCGCCGTTTTGTATTTTTCTATTTAAGAATATGTTTGCAGGTAATTTATCTACAGGGTTAAAACTACAAAATGTCTAAACCTAAATGTTATGACTAAAAAAAAGGTGTGGTATCCTTGATTGCATGACTAAATAAGATATTATATTATAAAACATACATACTTAATTTTTCAACCAATTGTTAGTCCACCGAATACCTACCACACTAATTGAAACAATTAAACAAAAGATTTTTTTTTGACTATTCACTTTCATAAATTCAATTTCTAACTACTAATTTCATAAATTAGAATTTTCATTTTCTAAAGTATTTTTTAAAGATTTTTACTTAGTTTAATATGGTTGTAGTAGCTTATTAGATAGTTATTTTCATTGCTAAGATTATGAATTTGAACTTAGGTTCATTTTTCTTTGGTAGGTGCATTGTTTTAGATGTTTCATGTTAGAAATTCTACAGTTTCAACAATGATTCTTCATGCAGAATAACTGAAAAGAATCACTGAAACTTAATACCCAGGGATCCGAGTTACCTCCAGCCATTGGTGAAACTGTTGATGCAATTTCCATCGGAAACACCACGCTCCAGCTGCGCATGCAAAAAGGAAAGAAGACAACTAATCTGAAGGCACTTCTAAGCTCTGTTATCTCAGCTAGATGGTGTAGAACTAAAGGGGATTGAGATAGGAGCTTGGGGACCAAACAGATGAACATATAGCTAAGCTTCCATCAAGCTTCTAAAAGCTATGTGTTAGAAAAACCACAAATCAAGGTAGATATCAGATCAAAGTGATGGACCACTTTAGTAGCTCCCAATTATAAATTTAGTAATTGCAGTTGATTTTCTTAACTTAAGGAAACTACTGCAGTTGGTTTCCATAAGTTAAGAAAAGCTGCAATTCCATAAATCAAGGTAGCTTTTGTGTAAAATTAATGGAGCTTAACATTCTCCCACTTGGTCCATACTTCCAAACTTAATATCTCAAAAACCATTGACAATCTTTATTAAGTAATAGATACATGAATCATGGCGATAAGTCCTCTAATGACGAGTATTATCTTCCATGTATTACTATGCATTTATTCTTATTCTAATTTATGTGGCAACAATTTCTTAATGAATAAACCTTATGTTTATTCTTGGTCCTTCTTAAATGAATTTTCTCAAATCAACTTAAGGTGCACATAAATATGAGAAAAAACATCACAATAATTAAGAATTTCATTAACATTGTCCATACAATGAAAAACTGCATAATGGAACCAAGTCCCATATTCAATACATGATCCTTGAATTTAAATGGTGGCATGGCCTTAGTCAAAGGATCAACGATCATTAACTCAGTGCTGACGTGCTCAATGACCACTTTATTTTCTTTAACACGTTCCCTTATAGCTAAATACTTAATGTCGATGTGTTTATTTCGACTCCCACTTTTTTTTAGCCATAAAACCAGCAGCTGAATTATCACAATATATTCTCAATGGCTTAGATATAGAATCCATAATTCTAAGCCCAGAAATGAAATTCGTAAGCCATACACCATGTAAAGTAGCCTCAAAATAGGAGACGAATTTGGCTTCCATAGTGGAAGTGGAAATCAAGGTCTGCTTGGCAAATGTATCCTGATGTTGATTTGCGTGAATCAACACATTCAACAAAGTCAGAATCTGAGTAGCCAGTTACTTCCAAGTTGTCCGTCCGTCTATACATAAGCATGTAGTCTTTGGTCCCTTGAAGGTACCTCATTACTTTCTTTGTAGCTCTCCAGTGGTCTAAACCTGGATCACTCTGATATCGTCCCAACATTCCCACGACAAATGCAATGTCAGGTCTTGTGCAGGCTTGAGCATACATTAGGAATTGCTGATCTCTTAGGTCTAGTAGATCTTCTTAATGCTGTACCATCATCTTCCTGAGAAGTATGTGGTTCAACTTGTTGTTCAAAAGTTCTTGGCAACTCTTGAACTCCTTGATCTACTGGAATATCGTCAGCAGCTTGTGGAACTTCAACAATTGGTTGTTCAACACCAGTTTGTACTTGATGGTTGCTATGAATAATAACCAATCTTTCACTTGAAGTGGAAGGTTGAGATTCTGAATGATCTTTCTCAAAAACTATGTTTCTGGTTTGATCGCTCCCACTGATCAAGTCATTTTCAAGAAACTTTGCATTTCTTGATTCCACAATCCTAGTGCTGTGAGATGGACAATAAAATCTGTAAGTATGTATGATTTCTAATATGTCTGAACTCCTATTGGCACCTTTCTTTGACTTGTTGGTCTGCTTTCCATTTATGCAGTCCACACAAGTCTCAAGATCAGTAAAATCTAGAGTATTAAGTATTCCTTCATTTACCAATCTTTTAATTCTATCTATGGAGATATGACCTAGTCTCTGGTGCCATAATTTAGAGGAATCTTCATTAATAACACATCTTTTAGTGCCAGTGTGAACATGCGTTGAATCATATGTGACTTTGTTTTGTAAATTAATGTAGTAAAGACCATTAGACAAAATACCATTCCCAACATAATCAGATTTATAGAATAGACTGAAAGATTTTTCTGAAAAGTTTAAGGAATATCCAAAAGGTACAAGCCTTGAAACTGAAATCAAGTTTCTAGAAAAACTTGGAACATAAAAGGTCTTTTCTAACTCCAAAACAAAGCCACTACTTAAAGTTAAATAACATGTTCTTATAGCTTCCACATGTGAGCCCATCTTGTTTCCTGATAAGATGCTTTGCTCACTTCCAACTGGCTTCCTTAGGTTTTGCAAACCTTGCAAGGAATTCGAAATGTGAATTGTTGATCCAGAATCAATCCACCATGTGTTAATATTAACATTAACCATATCAGATTCATAACAAACAAACGAGATTACTTCCTCAAGTTCGGGAATGTTAGAACGAATTTCAGAGAAATTTGCAGGTTGTACTACTGCATCAAAATAAAGAATCACATGCTTATGTTGAGGCTTAATAAACTTTCATGTTTTACCAATGTAAAACATGCTAAAAAGAATTGAATCAAATGACATGAAAATTGCCTGTGGGCTACATTTTCAATTCAAACAGATTCAATAAAACTTTATGAACTTTCATGTTTTACCAATGTAAAACATGCTAAAAAGAATTGAATCAAATGACATGAAAATTGCTTGTGGGCTAAATTTTCAATTCAAACAGATTCAATAAAACTTTATGAACTTTCATGTTTTACCAATGTAAAACATGCTAAAAAGAATTGAATCAAATGACATGCAAATTGCGTCTGGGCTAAATTTTCAATTCAAACAGATTCAATAAAACTTTATGAACTTTCATGTTTTACCAATGTAAAACATGCTAAAAAGAATTGAATCAAATGACATAAAAATCGCCTGTGGGCTAAATTTTTAATTCAAACAGATTCAATAAAACTTTATGATAAAACTTATTAATTCATAACTCCTGTGGGTAGGTTATGAAATTTTATCCTAATTAATCACATAAATATAATAAAAATTCCTGTGGGATAAAATTTATTATATTCAGTGTAATTAATTACAATTTAATGTCTAAATAATCTTTATGTGATCTTGCCAATCAATATATAATTTTATTTAATTAAAGATGCTGTGGCTATTCTCTAATTAATTAAAATCATATGGATCACTAGACATTATTTTGTTGCATAAACAAAACTTAACCAGAGAGAAAAATAATGTTTACTGAAAGGAGTAAGTCAAAATGACATTTTAATAAACTCCATATAACTGTAATAATTCTCCAGCAAAATCAAAAGCAGTCAGCATTACCGAAAATGACTACAAATTGATTGTTCAATTTATAAACTAAACCCGGAGATTGACTGAAGCAGCGTTGATCTACTTTGCACTTGCATAGCAAATGCAGTTCGAAGGCTAGCTGGCTTGACTTCAGGCTCCGTCCTTAAGTTTATAAAACAACAAAATAGACCAGCAAACAAGCTATTTTGCTCACAAGATCTCTGAACCATGATTTATATCAACAGCAACCTTTATTCACATGTATCCCAACACACAAAATATTGTTCCTTCAATCCATAAAAAAGGAAACATATTTACTGATTTGTTGTGATATTATTTAAATGAAAATAATATAAATGAATAAATTATTTTCAATGATCAATTAATGAATTTGCTTGAAAATGAATATAATGTGGTTTAACTTTCCGATTCTAAAATGGATAATGTCCCATTTCATTTTCAAGAATCTAATCCAACTGATCATTCAATTCATTCATATGGGCTGCATATAATCAAGCATATAACGCTTCATTGTCAAACATCAACTGATGCATCAGACACTAGCAAACATGTGCAACAATGATTGGAAGATGCACGTCTTGGACAAAATAATGAGAAAGCGCTTAAAGTCAATCAGCAGTGAAATCGCCATGAGCAACGTTGCTGCTGAGTGCATATAAAACTAACACATTATATGTGTATACATCTACACATATAAGCTACAAACATGAGAAAAGACAAGAGAAAACCAACGTTGCATGATACAAAATGAAGCAGAAGCAAACACAAATGAGGCAGCTACTACTCCAACATGTGCAACATGCACAACCGAAAAACAGTTTGACACTTCCTTGATTTACATTGTGGAAACGGTTTATAACTAACACCGAAAACCAATTCATACAAACATATATTGAATAGCATGGCACACGCTACCACACAAATTGTGCAAGTCTTTAAGGCTGCTAACTGCACCACTAGATGTGTCAGCCAGAAGCCTTGCTACATAAAGACATCCATTTGAAAATATGGGCCAAACTTACTATTCCATAAAAATAATTATCAAATAATAAAAATGCTCTGATAATTTTTCTGAGAAGTTAGATTTCCAATTTTCCAATATTTAACCAATATCCCCTCGACAAAATTTCCAACATAAAAATGGAACTCTAAATATGGCACTTGTGAACATTGGGTGAAAGCGTTTGATTTCTGAATAAACATTTAACCCGCAGATCTCAAACCAATTTAATTTTCATAAAAGCCACCAGAATGACGATTTTCCATAACCTATGATTCTTTGTTGCGATTGAGAGGTTTGCGCGTTCCCCAACAAATGTTACAATGATGTCAAATGGAACAGTCTTGGCGTGGTTTCTTAGGGAATTCAAAAAACACTTAAACATAAACCCTGAATGAAAAACGTATAGCTGTTATGGCACAAAATATAATCGCAATAGGCTTTGGCCAATTGGCCAATTCTGTTGCAAAGTCCTTCGTTCAACGGCCTCTCAGTCTTATTAATTTTGTTTCAAACACAGATGGGAATAGAGATTAAGAGTGATTGAGAAAGTGAAGGTTCGAAACTAACTCCACCATTAAAACAACTCCAGAGAGTGGAAAATTGTTTTGGCGCAAATTTCATTTGTCGATTGGTAAATTCTCTTTACGCATTGGCCAAACATGCATATGCACATAATACACAGGTCATGTATACGACCCACGGTTTGCGCAAAAGGAAATAAATTATGGAACGAAACGGTGGATCGAAATTTGTTTCTTGGCCAACACACAGCAAGGCAGAGGTAAAAAGGGCTCTGATACCAAATGTTAGAAATTCTACAGTTTCAACAACGATTCTTCATGCGGAATAACTGAAAAGAATCACTGAAACTTAATACCCAGGGATACGAGTTACCTCCAGCCATTGGTGAAACTGTTGATGCAATTTCCTTCTGAAACACCACGCTCCAGCTGCGCATGCAAAAAGGAAAAAAGACAACTAATCTGAAGGCACTTCCAAGCTCTGCTATCTCAGCTAGATGGTGTAGAACTGAAGGGGATTGAGATAGGAGCTTGGGGACCAAATAGATGAACATATAGCTAAGCTTCCATCAAGCTTCTAAAAGCTCTGTGTTAGAAAAACCACAAATCAAGGTAGAGATCAGATCAAAGTGATGGACCACTTTAGTAGCTCCCAATTATAAATTTAGTAATTGCAGTTGATTTTCTTAACTTAAGGAAACTACTGCAGTTGGTTTCCATAAGTTAAGAAAAGCTGCAATTCCATAAATCAAGGTAGCTTTTGTGTAAAATTAATGGAGCTTAACATTTCATACTCACTTTAAGGCTTGTCTTGGTGCAAACAACTCATTATTTACATCTATTATTTGTTTTCTAAAATCTTTAGTCACATTAAAATACATGGCTATAGTTTTCGTTTATTAAATCAACTTAATTTCAGTGAGTAGTTGTATAGAAAAGTTGTTCGTTAAATTATCCTAGACATTGCTAAACTCTAAGAGCTAGTTTACTTTGATTTTCCAATCTGATAAAGGAGAACAAAACCTATTATTCACACATATTATTTTTTAGATTGAAATGTGAGCTTTCTTATTTTCACATCCATTGAACACAATTATCATTCCTTAACCTTGTCATCCGAAGGAGGAAAATATCCAAGATGGGTTTTCCTCAAAGGACTTGTACACAAGTCTATCACCTATCCTTATGCATTTTACTGCCTCAAACATAGGACCATCGGAGGTGGAAGTACCCTCTACCTTATGTGAAACTACTAAAAATATTGTAACTAGCTTCAATCTTGGATAGGTGGAACATATCTCTATGTATTGATTTTACATATAAAAGCAATTCAAAAATGAACTAGAGTTGAAAACAAAACTTAAATTTTGGAGAATAGAAGATAGAGATCTCATCCTCGTTATAATCTCCAACAAAGAAACTTTTAAAGATGGAAATTTACCTTAAAGCATAGGAAAATTAGAAAATTTAACTTATCTTTAATATACAAACTGTGAAATGTTTGATAATATTTTCATTAAATATTTTAAATATTGAAAAATTTATATAAGTTATAAGATATTTTGGAATTATTTTAATTAAAATATTTTTTTCTTTAAAATTAGGTTAAACATTTAGAAATAAAATAAATGAATATTATTTTTAGAAAAATACAAAAAAATAATAATAAAGAATAAAAATGAATCGAAAGGTTTTTCTTATATTAGTTTTTAAAGTAATTGGGATATAAACCTAAAAACCCAATAATGGAAAAAGAAATGAGAAAGGGAAGCGACCTACATCAAGGAGACTTGTGTGATAAGAATTACATAATTAAGTCATCGAGCATATGATTGGTGGAAGTTACATTGCAAGGTGAGCACGTTTTTCACATATGTGGTGGTAATTTTGACATAGCGATCTAAAAATCTACGGAGGTTTTTAATTGCACGAGCCCGATTTCGCAATTGTTTCAAGCTAGTTAACATTGGCTGTAATTTTTAATCCCTCTATTGTAATAATGAAAAAAAAAGTTAATTAGGTGCAGGATGATGTATTATGGATGGTTAATTTAAATGTTATGATTTGTATTATTGTTTTGAGAATTTTTATTATAATTTATATATTTTATTTTGTTAATTATAGTAGAGTTTATATAAGTTTTAGAGATAGTTTCATTGGTATTTAAAGAAATGTGAAATTTACGATAATTGAAAGATTTAAGGTTCAAATTCCCTGATTGTAATTTAATTTATAGAGATAAAAATAAACCATAAACCTTATTAATTACGTGTTATGTAAACTATTAAATATTAATATCTAATAAAATTAAAAATATTCTTTAATATCTACCTAGATACCTAGTATAGAAATATTTACACTCAAAAAGTAACAAAATTAAACAGTTATAATTAGAAAAAATTTATTAAAATTCTTGTCTCTAAATCCTAATAACTATATCCTCGCTACTGCTACTTTATTTTAAAAATTAAAGAACATCTTTAAAAATCCTTATAAATACTAATGTCGCATTCATATAGAAATAAAAACGAATATGGTAATAAGTTTAGAATAATGACCAATGGAGCAATCGATGATAATAGTTTAATTTCTTTCAAAATAAGTGTTGAATTCTCACCAAGATTAATTGCATAATATATTATGCTGGTTTAAATAAAATATTATTAATGTTATAAAATTTTTAATGTTCTTATAATTATTTTATAAACCTTTTAGATATGCCATATAGCTTAATGTAAAATCTTAATGAAAAAGTGATGTTTTTATGAGAGATTTCCCTTAAAGCTATATCGATAAATCAGAATTCTTGTTTACATTATTGACACCATTTTATCTTCAAGCTATGTAATGCTTTTTAAAGTTTTGTTTTCGTTTTCTCTCATGATATATATTACTATAACTATTTTTAAATTTTTAAATTTTGTTATTTTATTCTTTAAACTCTTTAAGATGTTTTCATATAGTAATTATATAATTTTTAGTGACCTACCTATGAAAGGGTTAACGTGGATCATCACTTAATTACTAGAGTAAAGTTCTAAAGGTCATATACATTGTTGATAAGATCGTTAATGTCACATATGATACTATAATGAAAAATATGAAATGTATACATTATGTATATGTATGGAACCACATGCCATATTAAAAGTATTCGATCCTATTCTTCATATAAAAAAGTGAATGCTGGTCTTAGTTCCTAGTTTTCCATACAAATAGTAGGTTACATTAACATCTCCCAACATAGTGTGTAATATAAGTGTTTCCAAATTAGAGATAATAATGAATGAGAAGCCAATAATTCATGCATATGCATACATTATTTGTAGTAGTTGTTACTCAAACATTCCCGTTTTCGTTCTCTTCTTTACATTTCGAAGATTAACATACAAATAAATCGAGACCGTCAGCATGTATGATACAATTTGAATGGAGACGGCCCTTTTTTCAAAAGTGGATTTTGGATTTAATAGCTCAAAATATTATTGTAATTAAGAATATTAACAATTAGCTTGCTATGAAATTATTTTACTTATTTAATTAAAAATATTAATTAGACATAAGCGTTACATTGTGGGTTTGAATTCTCAATTTAATTTTGGAGCAATTTTAATGCATCGATTTTTGTTTTTTCACTTCATCAAGTCATCTCAGAGAAAAAAGTTATTTTGATATGATGGTCATACCTTACCATTGATCTTTTCTTTTTTCCATTCATTGGTTGATTAATATACCATGATTAAGTATTGAAGTGAATATGTATTTTTGACAAATAACCTATGTGACTTATGGTTAAACTTGGAAAATATGGTGATTATTTTTGATGTAATATCACTTTAAGGAATATCTATAGGGGAATTTCTAAAATCTAATTCATTTCCTATGCAATCATATTTTCTCATTCACCTCCCACATGGTTTCAAAGGTAAATTTGTTAGCTATATAAAAAATCCCCACAAAATAATAATATAGGACAATCCCAAGAGAAAAATGGGCATACCAAGTTGAATTGTTCAATTCCCATAGCTAGTTGTCTTGCCAAAAAGATATTTGAATCTTCTGCTCAAGGACCTGAGTTCATGCTCACCGTATCTTATGTACAATCATGGTAGGTAAAATTTTAAGGATGGAAATACATATTAATGTTTAGAATCATTGGTGATTCTTACTAGTTCCTAATATGCAAACTGTAAAATATTTGTCTATAGTTTGTTAAAATATTCAAACTTCTAATGTTTTTATATTGTCTCTATGAATTTTTGGTGTTTTTTATAGTAAAATAATTGTATACTATGGAATTTGTGTGAAAAATGTTTGAAAAAATGGAATTTGGAAAATTTGTTCTTTGAAAAAAATATGGAAAATTAGCACATGTGTGAATATTAGACCTTAAAATTCTCCTTGAAGAAGGGGTCCTATTCCATGAAGGAAACATAGATAGGAAATACCATTATTAAGAGTTAGTCTTTCCTAACTCTCCAAATGAACCTTTAGAGGAAGAGGATACTTTTCATGAGGGAATTTCATATGAAAACCTTGTTAAGGGGGAGAAAATAAGATGAAGAGTATCCCAAATTCCATGGGTTATCTAAAGATGATCCACACACATTCCTCTTTAATTTGAAATTCTCTATAGAATCTACAATTATGTTTCTGACGCCCAAAAGTTGAAATATTTTCTGCTACACTCAAAAGTGCTATATTATACTAGTTCATGGGTCTTGGTAGAGATAGTATCTACACTTGGGAACATATGAAGAAAATGTTCCAGAGAAATATTAAGATTACTGTAACGATATGGATCAAAGGGAAGAGGTATTCAATATGAATTAGAAAATAGATGAAATATTGGAAGTTTGTGATGAATGGTTCAATTACAACTTGTAATGGGAAAGAAAAGGAGATTTGGATCAAGGCAGATTCCATGTCTTGTTACTGCATGATATTCATGACGATTGTATCGACCTTTTAAACTTGATGGGTTGAAGGGATGTGTCACATCAATATGATGATATAATTGTTGAATTATATCCAAACTATTTTGAAGGGACATTAAGGACTGCGAAAAGGACCAAGGGAAATATTGCCAAAATTTAATTTCAAAAAATAGCAATGTAGTAACGAGAGTTTGAATTGGCAACACATTATATGATTCCAAAACTAATATACTTAGTTCATTGATACCCAAAAATTAAACAAGAATAAGAAAGGAGCATGGTTTGCTTTGGTAACATGTTTCCCAAAAGTGTAGAGGAAAGCACCCACTGAAGGAATTCCCACTAGATCATATTGAAGTTTATGAAATTTGTAGCTGTGACCATACCATGAGCAGGTCTATGTCCCTTCCTAGACTAAATGTTGTGTATTAAGAAGTTTGGCAACATGATCAATTTTATTTCATCTCTCATAAGTGTTGTTGGCAGCACAAGCCTCAAGGTATAATCATTAGAATTTGTACTAATATAATCCTTCGATGTAGTATCATTCTTTGTAGTAGTATTCACCTAGCCAACCATGGATGGCTTCCCCACCTAAAATTAAACGTTAGCAGTATGGATTGAAGAACCCATCCTTTGGAAGCTCTCAAAAATCCTTGTTGTAGCCACCAATCCTTCTTCTTCCTTATCCACCAATGAAACCATCCACATCATCCCCATTTAGCCTCAACTTCTTACCCATCGAATCTTTGACCATAATAATGGTAAGGAAGTCCAGCCAACATAGGTTGTTGTGATTGCTACTTACACCACATACACTATATCTTCCCCAGAGTGCCATGATATCCATCTTAGATCAATGTAGAATCTTAATAAAGGGACTCATCCAATGATGTGGTGAAAAAAAGAATGTGATCACAATGTGATGAACAATAAACAACATCATAAAGTGATGAAAAAAAACATCATTGTACTACGATGAATAAAAGACGTCATTGCAATGTGATGAACAATAAATGTCATTGCGACATGAAGAAAAATAAATAACATCGCAGTGTGAAAAATATAAAAATCATCACAATGTGATGGATAATAAATGTCATCAAAATGCGATAAAAAAATAAACAATGTCACAATGTGATGAACAATCTAGTAATGTGACAAACAAATTACATTGCCACAATAAGATGAACAAATGAAGTTGTGATGTGCCAAAAATTAAATGACATCACAATGTGATGAACTATAAAAATCATCACAATGTGATGAACACTAGACAACATCAAAATGTGATGAAAATTAAACATTGTTGCAATGTGACACTGATGCAGGAGCATCCAATTAGGAAGGCGATAGTTGGACATGCTGTTTTAAGAATTCTTTTAAAATTTACTTTTTCAGTTTACTTTTATGGTTATTTCTTTTCAAGAAGGCTGTCACAGCCAATGTCGTTACTTTTTATTTTTGAAAGTAAATAGATTAGGGAATAGTCTTAAATAGATTAATATTTGAATAACAGAAAAGGGAATGTAACTGCAGGTAGTTCCTCAACTGAATGAGGCTACCAATAGCTTAAATACACAATCAAAAGATGAACCAAGGGTTGCTGCCAAAAAGGAGAATAGACACCAGAGAATGTAAGACTCTGACAGAATATTTTAAAATAGTAAAGAGAAACATTTCAGGTATCCAACAGCTGTTATTATGAATGACTGATACTGTGTATGAAATTAATTACATGACTGAGAGACTGTAATGAGACTGTGCATCATATCAAGCAACTAAACACTGCAGGTGAATTCATTCAGGTACTTTACGAAAGCAAATCATTGAAATTCTTACAAGTAGAAGATATATCATTTTCTATAAATATATACACATATATTGCATAAACATTTGTTATAGCCAGAGACAGTATCCTGTAACCCAACACAGGTTCAGAGCATAAGGCATAGTGCCTTCCAAAAAATATACAAATTCCAAACAGTCCTCAGATATTTCACTCCAGACTAAGAAGGGTTTCTGTGACCTAGGACCAACCAAACAAATAGAGACGGGACCACGCTCAACAATTAGATCCGAGCTGCACAAAATTACATTCAAATTCTCAACCAAAATCTCAGTAGAGCCACAGACACTAATGACCAACTAACGACCTAGAATTTTCGACGGACGGACATGACCGAGGACCAACAAAAGAAAAATGAGACTTCATCTCTACAAACATCAACCTACAAGAACTATATAAGTTAAACAGGAAGGACCCTACCCGGTTCACGTGGAGACTGGAACTGAAGAGGGAAGGAAGAGAAACTGTCAAGGACTAGACCCTTTCTGCCACCACAGAGGAGTGAACCACCTGCACAGTCAGAAAACAATGATTAGAGAGGCAGCATTACCATTCAAATGGAGAACAAACCGAGAGAAGGGTAATGATGAGTACCCTGAAGGTTACCTAAAGTGGAGAGCAGGTTCCACAGCCGAACCCAAGACCAGCAACATTTGAGCCACGGCCATAGAGCCACGAAACCCCATTTGCTCACAAGGAGCGGAGTTGTTAGCTGAAGAAAAGCAAAGAGGGAGCCTGGAGTCGGAACAGAGAGGTTACCTCGAGTCAGAGCCAAACTGTCGCTAAGGAAGTCGGGCTGAAGACCTGGCAAGAACACACACCATAGTCGCAAACAAACACAACAGAGATGAACCAGAAGTGCAGCAAACCAATTTACAGAGAAAACACTGCATACCCAGGCTGGTCATGAAGCCCAGCATTTTTTCATGAAACCATGTGAGAAGCAGCCACGAAATTCATCGGAACAACATATTTACGCTGCATAGTAACATAGAACCAGAGCCGAGACCAGAACCAGTAGACGATGGAAGGTAGAGGGTTATTACAATCAACAGAAGGAGCCAGGTAAGGGCATGGAGGAGCAGAGCAAAACCAGCGATATCAATGACCAAACCACAAACAAAGACCCATACCATAGAGCCATAGCACAGTGACCAAGGTCACCTCGAGAAGGTGGCGGAGTTAATGCGCCATTAAAACCTCACCAAAACCCCAGTTACATACGAGCGCGGGAAGGGATCACATGGGCTAGTTGCCACGAAGGCGTCCACCTTAGTGTTTGGGGTGAGCCATCAGACACACACCAAATGACATCATAATGCGATGAACATCAAATGTCATCACAATTGGAAAAAATAATGATGTAACAATGTGACAAATAGGAACTTTGAGAATCATGGTCAATCATGATTAACTAAGTCAACCAAGGTACTCCCTTGGTTGATCGAGATCAAACACAGATAACCATGGTCATACATGTTTAAGAAAAGTCAATCATAAACAATAAGCTCAACCATTGTCAACATGGTCAACATGGCCAAACATGTTGAATAGAGGTTAAACATTGAAAAACCATAATAAAAAATGGTCATCATGGTCTACATGTTTGACTATGGTTAACCATGGTTAGCATTGTTAAGATGGACAACCATGTTTAACATGGGCATCATGTTCACCTATAGTTAACCATAGACATCATGCCTATACTCAACATAAAATAGTTGTTAACATAGCCACTAATGTTACTCACTTTAAATTAAGTAAGATTATATAATAAATTTGTATGCCATGCTTCTCCATAATCAACCATATGTTGACCATTGTCAAACATTGTCACTAGTTTCAACCACAGTTGACGTTATTCAAACAAGTTCAACATTGTTGAACCATGGTCAACATGGGAAAAACATTGTTAACATGGACACGATGGATTACCAGGTTGATGGTAAACCATAATTTAGCCATATTTAATTGTCGTCAACCATGATTAAACATGGTCAAACAAGATTAAACATATTTAAACATTGTCACCAATTTTAACAATGTTCAACCTTGTTTAGTAATGTAACATAAATGCATCATTACATTAATGGTTGACAATGGTTAATCATGGTCAACCTCATCAACTTTTTGGAGCCATTAATGTATCATTTATGCAAAATTAACATTAACATTAATGTAACATAAATAATGATCAACCTTATCCAACCATGGTAAATCTTAGTCAATAATGGTCAACCCTCCTCAACAATGATCAACCTTATGAGTCGTTACCAACCATGGTTTATGAATGTTCCCCATGCACATCAGTTGCCAACTTGCACAACCTTATTACACAAGTGGTCGTTATACACCAATGAATGTCATTATTGGCTTTAAAAGGTGGAATGTGACATTGATCAACATATGTCAACCACTTTATTAATTTGGTTGTGCTAATGTGTTTGTTTATATATATATATATATATATATATATATATATATATAATGTTCGTTTTGCATTTGAATTTGAGATTAATACAAATTATTTATATATTTAAAACCTACAAATTTTTTCCCCTTTAATTTACCAACTTAAATAAAAAATTAACTATTTTTCTTTTGCTTCCAATTACAAATAGAAAATAATACTTATAGAGAGAGAATATATCCCATAATTTTTTCTCCTTTGTTCAAATCAACCTCATCAAACTAGATCTCATTAAATAATAATTATTTTCAATGCAAGATCTAGAATATGAGGCTAGGGAATTAATGTAAATATTATGAAGAAAATGTATGTAGTTGGAGCTTCATCTAGGATTTCTAATCTTGCTAGTTGCTCATATTACTAGTGATCTGAGAAATTTTTGTGAATGCCTTCATACAAAAATACCCATTATACAAGACCTTTTACTAATGCATATTTGGATGTGAAATCATGAGAAATGTGAATTTTTAAACAAAACTTCAAAAAATCATCAACATGAAACAAGGAACAAATAAGAAGTAATCATAAATACACGATATGATAACTGAGTTCGTCCAGTAAGGACTACATCGTTGGGCCCTTTGTCAATAGTGGGGAGGCCGCTCCATTAGTCGTTGCAAGTAGATGAAGAGTACATGATGCAATTTATGTCAATAGAGTGATGAACCCCCGTATCTATAGTGGCATGTATCTCCCAATAGATGTTCTCATGGAATAATGCCTACAAGATGTTCTCCTTTAGTGTGATGAAGAAACAAACAATCACATAGTAGGATAAATGGACTCACACATAAGTGGCATAAAATGAAAACTCTTGAATCCACTGATCAGATTCCATACATACTCATCATCATTACATTCATATTGAAATTTTGAGACTGTTCACTGTAAACACGATTATTTTCACGCAAAAAAAAAAAGAAAATTGGCCAAAAATATACCTCCCACTGTAATAGTGGCCTAAAAATAGGTTGTTGAAATAAAGAAACTAGTTTCACTATCGCATTCCTTGTGAAACTTTGTGAAATTTGAGTATACAGTTGACCTTTTTCTGAAACTTTCAAATCTTAAATATTCCTGACAGAATTCTCTTTTAGAGACGGGTGAAAAGTCGGTTGCTTAGATGAAAAATAGACTACACCATCAGACTCCTCGAGAAAAATAGGTTTAAATGAGTATAAACTTGGCACATTTCTAGCACTATTGAAATCTAGGCCGGAGGAAATATTTTAGATTCCTCAAGAATATTCCCTTAAGTATTATCATAAAATATTCCTCAAAATATTCCCACCTTGAAATATTTCCCAAGGGCGGACCCCACTAATCTTGGTTCTGGCTTGTGCTCATTGTTCTTCTTTGGTTCCTATGGCTCCCCACTCAAATGGAAAAGGTGTGTATAAATGTTGTTGGACTAACAGAGTTAAAAAAGGGCTTGTTGGGTCCACTGTTGTAAAATGGAATTTAAGGTGGTGGTATGTTGAGGAGTCCTGAGGATGAAAAACTCATGGTCTAATTTTGTACAAACCTTCCACTATATTCATGACCACCACATTATATTCATAATTGTGCCCATAACCATATATCAATTTTTCATAAGCCAAACTGTTTGTTTTAGACCATCATTGGGAATGTCGAATAGTTTGTTTTGCCAATTTATATTATGGTTTTAATAACCACACATATACGGTATAAAAAAACAAAATGTGTTTTAATATATGGCATAACAAAGTAAATGGATCCATTGATAAGTCACATGTTTTATTTTGGATTTTATATGGTTATATTAATAGCCATATTTTGTTTTATGTGCTCTTTTTTAATATTCACTGGTTTAGGTTTTTTTATTTTTATTATAGTGTTAAAATAACCATATTTCAACATATATATAACTTTGTTTTATATGGCTATTAAATAACCATATCTATATATGTGTGTGTGTGTGTTTTTGAGATTTTAATAATATTTTTTTTGTCTCTTTGTAGGGACAAGGAGCCAATAACTAGGTGTCAAGTGTCATTCACTGATTGAGCATTTTGTCAACATGTAAACCTTGTGGGTTCCATGTAGCACATTGTGGGCCCCTCTTTTCTTCCTTGTCTTGTCAACTTCAAAGTACGATAAGTTGGTCATACATAATCAGATTGGAGTGTTGTTTGCGCCAATGAAATCACAATGATGAGCACTACAAATTCTATATTTCGTTCGATACGTTGTAAAATTTTTAATATTTCAGCGATTAGGTATCCTCTTAGATCATTTTTATCCATCGAGGAGGTTTTTTTCCTCCAAAAGCATGCACATAATCTACAATCTGTTGTACTCCCTGGTTTGCCTAACAAGTCCCCTAATAGGCTAAACTTCCTTCTCCTTCACATTTGTACTTCAGAGCCACAAGTTATGAATTGATACTTGTACTTTATGCAAACTTTTAGTACACATTTCAAAACACATGCTCTTTACAAGACCAAAACAAAACCTAAGCAAATCCCATACTTTCTAAGAATTTATAGCACACTCATGGTCAAGCTCACATCAGACTCATAAGGTTAAACCATTTCCTAGATTATCAACTAAAAGGGCAAAAATATCACCATGTTGCATTCATAAGTGCAAAAACTTCATCATTTTTACAAACATGTCGCAACATGTGATGTACAAAATGTGCCCATGCTCAGAAAATGTTTTAATGTCACCATCTCTCACTGAGCAAGGTGAATGGGTCTTCTTCTTGTAGTTGACTTGCTTGTTGGAAACATTTACCCACTAGTTCCTTCATAAGTACTTGCTCCTTCTTGAGACGGTGCTTTGGATGGAGACTCCAACATGTGGCTCTTTGATGCCCTCTAAACATTTCAGACCTTCTTCCTTCCCTTATTGGAGAAGGTTTGCATATATTATCTTTTTCCTCACTACCATTATCTTCCAACACTTGCAACCAACATGGTTATGCAAGCCATAAAATTTACATGGTTTTCTATGTCACAAAAGTTTCTCATCATTATCAATCTTCTTATAATCGAAATGAATATTACAATACTGAGATTTTTTATACCTCGCTTGGTTGTCTCTGATGCAATCCCAATGATGGGATATTTCCTTAGCTCTTCCTTTATAATTCTCATTATCATGGGAAGACTCACATGTGCTCTCAGCATCCTCTTTCTTCGATGGATTCAACAATGGCTTGAAATATGCCATTTCCTTCGAACATTCTCCTTCAATTTACCCTAGCTTGCTGAGGAGTCTGATGTCAATTCTCGAAAGAGGTATCTCAATTTTCCAAAAGAGATAACATCATGTGAAAATGAAATTGAAGAACTCTCAACACTATTTACCTCAGTTGTTGATTTTGAAGCAGGGGATGATGGCTTCGCTAAGCCTCTGTTGTACTTCAAATTTTTGAAGGCCTCTTCTATGGCTTGTATGTTAGAAAATTATATATTACAGAGCAATGGAACACATAAAATATTGCAAAAATATAAACATAGAAAATGCATAAAACAAGAGAGACACAGATTTACGTGGTTCACCCAATTTAGGCTACGTCCACAGAGAAACAACCAGTCCTTCCTTTTATATTATCCAATAAACTGAAGATATACAACCTACAGTAGATCTGTTGTAATTCCCTTTCCACTCTCACACAATCTCCTCTCTCTTTCTCACTCAAAATACAGATCTACATAGACACAATAAAATTCCCTCATATATAGCAAGGGGTTGTCTTCTAGGGAAAGAAACCCTAAATTAAACATAACTTATGCCGTCAGATCTTTGCCTAATGAACTACCCAGATTGACTACAAAATTATAACATTTTACAAGGTAATTTTACATCTATTTTTAGCTTTCGCCCCCCTTGGACCCCCTAGCGGCATACATCTTACTGGTGACGTTTTTGCCACATTATGAACTGGGGTCCAATGCAACAATATCTCTAAATAAGATAATCAGGCTCCACACCCAACATCATAATTGAATCTACAATCTCTACTTCTCCTCTTATGCTTCTTTCAGAAGTCTCGTCAATTGAAAATTGTTTGCTTTAATTCTTTGGTTGATCTCTTCATTGAAGTGAAGAGAATAATATGAAGAAGAATAAAATTCTCTCAAAGATGGAGATAGAGCATCATCCTCTGCTCTCTCTTTCTCATTTTACTCTTTTGTCATTTTCTCCTCATAATTTGCAAATAATATATCTACCATGTTTTCCATTCTGTATAAGGCCTCTCAGAGATCTTAGTTCTTCTCCATTTTCCTTCTTCTTGCACGCTCAATTCACAAACCCTGGAAAAAAGGTTAGACCACTCTGATACCACTTTATCTGGGAAATTTTCGTGAATGATTTGAAACAAAAGGCTACATTATACAAGGCCTTTTATTGAGACATATTTGCATGTGAAATCTTGAGAAATGTGAATTTTTAGAGAAAACTTCAGAAAGCCATCAACATGAAACAAGGAACAAATAAGAAGCAACCATAAACACATGATACGGTAACAAAGTTCATCTAGTGTGGACTACGTCTCTGAGCCCAGTGTCAAGAGTGTCAAGGTGCTACATTAGTTTCTACAATAATATGATGAGTACATGATGCAATATCTGTCAATATTAGGATGAACCCATAGAGTGGCATGTCTCTCCCAAGAGACATTCTCCTAGAATAACTCTCACTCATAAGATGTTCTCCTCAGCATGGCGAAGGAACAATCACTCACATAGTGGCATAAATGGACACACACATAAGTGGCATAAAATGGAAAATTTTGAATCCTCTAATCAAATTCAAGGCATACTCATCATCATTACATTCATCTCAAAATTCTAAGACTCTTGACTACAGACACAACTATTTTCTAGGAAAAATAAGTAAAGTGGCCAAAAGGATCAATATACCTCTCACTCTGAGGATGGCCTAAAAAGAAGATGTTGAAATGAAGAAACTGGTTGTACCATCACACACTTTCCGAAAATTTATGAAATTTTAGCATAAAGTTGACCCTATTATGAAATTGTCAAATCTGAGCTCTTCGAGAATCTTAAATATTCCTCAAAAGATTCTCTTGTCGAGATGGGCAAAAAATCAGCTACTCAGATGAAAAATTGGACTGCATCATTAGAATCCCAGAGAAAATTTAGTTAAGATGAGTGTAAATTTGACACATTTCTAACATTGTCAAAATCTTGCCCCCAAAGAATCTTTATATTTATAAAGATTTTGCTATAGGAATATTCCCTTAGAATCTAAAATATTCTCCTAAAATATTATGTAAAATAATATCACCTTTAAATAAACGCCAAGGGTGGAACCCTCTACTCTCAGTTCTGACTCATGCTTGTTGTTCTTCTTGGGTTCCCATGGCTCCTTGCTTGAACAGGAAAGGTGTGTATAAATGTTGTTGGATGAGCAGAGTAAACAAGACTGGCCCATTGGGCCATTGGTTTTCATATGGTATTTAGAGTAGTGGTATGTTAAGTATTCCCAAGGAGGAACCACCCATGGAATACTTTTGTACAAATCTTATGATGTAGTCATAACTACTACATTATATTTATAATTATGCCCATAAACATATATCAATTTTTAACAAGCCGAGTTGTTTGTTTTATACCACCATTGGAACTATCAACTATTTTGTTTGGCCAATTTATATTATGGTTCTAATAACCACACATATATGGGATAGCAAAGCAAAATGTGTTTTAATACATAGATGACATAATTATATAACAAGTTTGCACGTTTCAAAGTTGGAATGATAATCATCTATGACATAAAAAAACAAATGGATTTGTTGATAGGTCACATGTTGTATTTTGGATTTTATATGGTTGCATTAATAACCATATTTTGCTTTATGTTCTCTTTCTCAATATGCATTGGTTTAGTTTTTTATTTTTTATGTAGTTAAAATGACCATATTTCAACACATATAACTTTATTTTACATGGTTATTAAATTATATATATATATATATATATATATATATATATATATATATATATATATATATCTATATATATATATATATATATATATATATATATATATATATATATATATATATATATTATATTTTTGCTTTTGTGATTTTGATTATATTTCTTTAATGTCTCTGAAGGGACAAGGAGCCAATAACTAGGTGCCAAGTTTTAATCATTGATTGATTAATTTGTCACCACGTAAGCCTTGTGGGTACAATGTAGCACAATATGGGGTCTTCTTTTCTTGTTTGTCCTATCAACTTCAAACTGTGATAATTTGGACATAGGGACTCAAACTTGAGTGCTGTTTGCGCCACTGGAATCATAATGAAGAGCACTATAAATTGGTCTTGGTTTCGATGTGTTTTGAAGACTTTGATTTTTGAGCCATCAAGGATCCTCCTAGATCAATCAGTTTTATTAATATCTTATAATGGCTCAATTTGTCCTCCTCTCTTTCCTCTTCAACCCAATGCTCCTTTAATCAAAATGGGGGAGTGTGGAGGTTCAACATTCTTGTATTTTTAAATTGAAATCCATTGTAAGCAAGAAATATGTGTAAAGAAGGAAAAAATGGACACATGTTATGATCAGTACAGAAGGCTATTCAAGTGATAGGAAATACCCTTCATGGACCAAGTTGTCAAGTTTTTTTCCTTTGTGAAATGTCTTGACCATATTTTTTGTTGGTAGGTTTTTTGGAATAAATATTTCTTATGATCTTCAGTAATGTCTAAATAATATGATGAATCTGTAATAATGTAGACCAATTTTAGAAGTCTAGGGAAGAATTAAATAAAAAGATAAATGTGTGAAGTGAGGGATGAAAATTGGTTAAGAGATTCATGGAGAAAATATTGAGAAAGTTATCCATATGACTTGAAATAATTGTCTAATTATGCAATAGTTGTAATGGTTAGCTATTGCTACATAAAAGGATCAATTGTACAACAGAATTACAAATGGGAATGATGACTTATTATAATTTTATCTTAATTTTGTTTTAGAGTAAATTTTATGACACCCTTCTTCATAATTGACTATTATAGGTAACAATTGGTATTTGTAACCACTACAAGGAAAAAACCTTCTAGTAGAGGTTTTTGAGGAAGCCCCTATAAAAATAGCCCAGTGATCTATTTGTAGCGAATTTCACTAGTGAAGGTGGGAAAACAGATATCTTTTGGATGATGCATCTAAAATCTGCAAACACACCAGTGCATTACTATCCATACAAGAATCAACTCTGCTTATAAGATAATGCACCACTGAAAATTTATTTTTATAAAATAACGAAAACACGATGTGCTAAATAACATAACACGTTGGTGCTTGAATAGTTGATAGCATCGGTGCCCTTTACATAGTAAAACGTCTTGGTGCATACTAGTAAGGAGAACTGCTATAGTTTTAAATTTCATAGAAATCCATGGGGCATCTTTTAAAGAGAAATACTAGGTGGTTTTTAATTTCTAAAAACGTAGCGGTGCTATAGTAAAAACATAGCACCGGTCTGGTACCTGTAGAGGATCACCCTGAGACGTCTTGAGAAAAATCACTTTGATATTTTTTAACTAAATAAATGTGGCGCTTTTGGATATATTATGCACCGGTGTATTTGGAGAAACACACTGGATGAGGGTTAAATAAAAAAACCCCGACGACTGTAATTTTCATTTTTACAATATATAGTGTGGGAGAGCTCTAAAGAACTGGAGCTACGCTTGCCACATAAAAGTTCCCTGATGTTGGTGTTATCTTTCTCACTATCCTTTTGTATGATTCTCATTGTTTGATTTTTCCATTTTTTCAAACTATCCTAAAATTAATTTTCTCCATTACATGTTTGTAATTCCTCCCTGACGACCAAATGTCTAGGTAATTTCTATCTTTATTTGTATTTTAAATTTTTAGTACATTAGAAATGTAAATTAGGCTACACTATTTAAAAAAAAAAAAAATCACCACTCGGTGCATTCCATACATTCAACTCATACTGATAGTGGTGCACCCTATCAATTTACATGGTGCACCGAAATTTGGTGCATGAATATAACACACTGTCGTTATTATGGTGTGTTTTTTACATGAAAATTCACTAAGAATGATGTGAAAAATTGTACATCAGTGCATCACACCCGATTCCATTATATTTAACAAACACACCATAAACTTAATATTTAAAAATATAGGCATAGCTTAGTGCATTCAATAACTTGAGCATTCATGCTAGTGCGAAAAGGTTATTTGTGCACAACATTGCACAAGTTTTTTGCATTATTATTAAAAGTTAAAATTTTGAACTAACAGTTGTGCGTCATGCTTATCTGAACAACTCTAATGGTGCGGTTGTACTTAAAACAAACCAGACGCTAGTGCATGACTCTGTTTTGAGTGCGTTGGCATTTTTTTTTTTCAATTGAAAGTTATGTTTCCATATTTATAAATACATGTAACATTTAATAACAAAAAAAATCTATTTTATGTATGAGGTAGATGTATTTTATTTGTCAATCATGTAGTAGAGACGTGAATAGAGGGATGTTAGGAAACCAGCTCACAAAGAGATAGGAAAGATAGATCAACGCCTTAGAATTCAACCTCTTCGAGGGGGAAACCTCCTTTACATTACACCAATGAACAATTCTTGGATGATACAAATGATTAAACCTCCCTTCTGTATATAGTAGTCTAAGGGGTCACAATATAATCAAGCTGACATAACAATAGTGGGTTTCTATGGGGCATACTAATAACAATATGGGAACAATAGGGGCATACTAATAACAATATGGGGATAATAGGGGCACAATAATAACAATAAGGGGTACAATGACAATAGTAATGGGGGAATCACTAGTACTATAGGGGCCTAACATGCTCCTCTCCTTCCGAAAAGCATTTTCCTCAACACTTGAGTAGTTATGGATGCTTCTGTATAAAATTCTCATCCCCCCATGTGGAATCTTCAGCAGATAAGTTCTTCCACTTGATGAGATACTCCGAAATTGATCGATTTCGTAGTTGTCGAGTTATTGTTTCTGTGAATGCCTCTGGTTCGAATATCATTTTTCCTTCCTCGTCAAGTTCTGGAAATATTGTTTGAACTGGGAGCTTTTCACCTATAACCTTCTTTAAACATGAAACATGGAAAACTTGGTGCACTCAGGAAGCTGCAGGAAGCTCCAATTTGTATGCCATAGTACCAATATTTTGCAACACCTTATATAGACCATAATACTTTGGTGATAATTTTCTATCCATATTAGCTTGCTTGAGCGAAATTTGTTTATATGGTTGTAGCTGTAGGAATACCCAGTCACCTACATCAAAACTTCTTTCGCTGTGATGTTGATATGCTTGTTGTTTCATTCTATTTTGCGCCAATGTGAGGTTATCCTTTAAGAGTTGGAGAGCTTGTTGTTGATGATCGATGTGATCTTCCACTGCTTGAACATTAGAATTTTCTCTTAAATATTATGTGATGGATGGTGGATGGTATCCATAAATGGGGTCATTTTTGCTGCAGTATGGAAGGAAGTGTTATACCACCATTCAACCAAAGGAAACCACTTGACCCATTGTGTTTGATTATCAGATACAAAGCAACGAAGATATCCTTCCAAACATTTGTTTACTATCTCAGTTTTCCCATAAGATTGAGGATGATAAGATGAGCTATGACCTAACTGAGTACTGAGACAAGAAAAAAAATTGTCCAAAAAATTCCACTGAAAATAGGATCTCTGTCACTTAAAATAATCTTTGGGTTTCCATGTAGCTTTTGAATTGTTTCCATAAATGTAGTAGAAACTGTACTGGCTTTAAATGAATGTGATGATGCACAAAAGGTGCATTGGTAAGGCCAAAAGGCATTACCAAAAAATCATAATGACCCTCATGAGTTCTAAATGATGTTTCAGAATGTCTTTAGTATTCATTTTGATTTGATGATATCTTGAACAAAGATCCAACTTGGTGAAGTAAATTGATCCATGCAATTCATCTAATAATTCATCAATGACAGGAATGGGAAATTTATCTTTAATAGTGAGCTTGTTGAGCTCCCTATAGTCCAGACACATGCACCATGATCCATCCTTCTTGTGCACCAATACTATTGGAGCAGAGAAATAACTTTGACTAGGTTGAATTATACCAGCCTCTAGCATTTCTGCAACCATACGTTCAATTTCACTCTTTTGGGCATCTGGATATCTGCACGGCCTAATGTTTGGAGGAACACTTCCTGGAATCAAATGAATAGCATGATCATGATCACGAATAGGTGAGAGACATTTGGGAGTCTCAAATACCTTGGAATGATTGTCCAAGACTTTTTGGAGATCTGAAGAAATACATGATTTCGATGTGGGAACCTCTAGAAAACATAATTGTGCAATTATACCTCGGTGTTCCTTCTTTAGAAGCCTTTTCATACCATTAGAGCTTATTATCTTTCCCGATTTCCCTGCAATACCCCTTAATTCAACTTCCTTTCCTTCCACACAAAATTTCATGAAAAGTTCTTGAAAATTAAAAGCTATTGTACCCAAGGATTGTAGCCATTGGGCTCCTAGTACAACATCAGCACCACCCATTGGAATGGAAAGTATTGGGCTATTCAATACATATTCTCTCATGGATAGCTTGATATTATGGCACTTTCCAGAGAAATTTATGGTTCCTCCACTTGCAACCATCACTTGAAACTCTGGTGTTGGATATAGGAAGAAATTCAATTCCTTTGTTATCTTACAATGAATAAAATTATACGTACTTCCCGAATCAATAAACATTATTACCTTTTTATTTTTTATATGTCCTTCTATCTTGATAGTTTGAGGAGTGGTAATTCTAGCCAATGCATTACAAGATATGGTCGGATTCATTTCTTCTTTATCTAGGGTTTGTTCCTGGAGTATATCCTCTTCTTTTTACATTTCTTGTTCCTTTTCTTCCTCCTCTTCACAATATATGTAGAATAAATTCTTCTCAGCACACTTATGACCTTTAGTGTATTTGCTATCACAACTGTAACAAAGCCCTTTTTCTCTTTTTTCTTCCAATTGTTATGGTGTCAACCTTGTAGGTTGTGGAAGGTTAGGGGCAACAACACTTCCATCTTTATAGTTGTGAGTGGTAGGCTTCCTGGTTGCCATAATTTTGCTTTCCATTTTTCTTGCTAACCTGAATGCCTTCTCCAAGGAATCAGGTTCCCAAAGGCGAACCTCATGTTGGATATTATCCTTTAAAGTCCCTATGAATACATCAATTCTATGCTCCTCTGGAATATCTTTTACCCTTATGTTAAATTTTTGGAAGTCCTCAATGTGCTCCATCATTGAACCCCTTTGTTTTAGATTTATCAATTGGCTAAAAAAGGTGTTGCTTTTTGTATCCTCATAATGTGCTATCATTTATTTCATAAAAATTGCCCAAGTGTCAATTTGTTTACGAGAGGAAAGCCATCGATACCATACAAACTTATTTGGTTCCAAATATAAAGTTGCAATATGTACCTTTTGTGTGTTTTGCAAATTATGGAGATTGAAAAATTGCTCCATCTATAGTATCCATGTTCTAGGATCCTTGCCATCAAACTTCCTCAAATCGATTTTTGGAACATGGTGGGTCTTCAATCCAGCATTGGAGTCTATGAAATCATGATTAACATTTCTTTTGTTCTCATCATGAGTTTCCTTTACTACCCTTTCACCGTTAGTGACTATTTCTTATAGCAACTTATTCAAATTTATCTTCAATTATTCCATCTTATCATTCATTCCAGTCATCTTCCCATCGATGCCATTCATATTAGCTTCCATGCCATCCATCTTAGTTTCCACGCCATCCATCTTAACTTGCATGCCATTCATATTAGCTTCCGTGCCATTCATCTTGGCCTCTCTTACCTTTAGTGAGAGTGAAATTTGTTGTACTTGGTGTTGTAATTTTGATATATCACGTTGCATTTCTTCCTCTTATTCACGAGTCATGCTAGAGCTTTCAGGTTTCTTACTAGGTGTTTCCATTTTCTTTCTTCAGGGCATTAATTAATGCTAATAATTATTCACTATTCCCTTTGAATTCCTTCAAACTAATTTTTCAAACCAATCTTATGCAAAATTTAAAAAAAACTACACACCTTTTTTTCACTTTGTAAGAGCTCGATATTGAATCTGTTGTATCCATGTAACTGCGGATCCCAAATATTTGAAATCTCTTCCTATGGTAGCACTTTGAGTCCTCTTTCTAACCGTGCAAGTCTGATCAAGGTTGGATTCTCCAAGGAAGAGTCATGCCAAATATCCCATAGTGACCTGATTATAGACTAGTTAAGTAGAGTGGACTTGTATGATGTGCCACATGTCATTGTTTCGACCATAGTACCTAAACTGATACACATAAAACTACAGGTTGTCCTCTTTTTGAAACTTCTTATGAAATTTCAATATGATGCTCAAAACAAAAGTTATGATGATTTTCGCCAGGTCACATGTTTGGAATGTGATTCAAGAGTCTGCAAAAACCCTAACTTCCTTAGATCATATCTCCGCAAATATAGCGAGACAAGCTCTGCAATTAGGACCTCGAAGTTAAGAACTATTTCAGCTCAAATAGGTGTTTTGTTTAGCTTCTAAAACATCGCAGATAAAAAGTGATACCGAAAATTCTTCGATGACCCATTTGGAGCAGTGAAACCCTAGAATCCAAAGCTGTAATACCAAATGTTAGGAAACCAACTCACAAAAAGATAGAAAAGATAGATCAATGCCTTAGAATTTAGCCTTTTCGAGGGGACAACCTCCTTTACATTACACAAATGAACAATTCTTGGATGATACAAATGACTAAATCTCCCGTCTATATATAGGAGTATAAAGGGTCACAATATAATCAAGTCGACATAACAGTAATACATAAGGGCACAAAAATAAAAATAGTGGGCTTCTATGGACATACTAATAACAATATGGGGACAATAGGGGCACAATAATAACAATAAGGAATAAAATGATAATAGTAATGGGGGAATCACTAGTATTATAGGGGACTAATAAGGGAGCACCCGTAGGAGTAGGAGCAGTAGGTGGATCCATAGAATATGGTCATAACATGGAAGACCATAGAGCGGGAGAGAGACTTATACCCTTTCCCTATTGCTACAGTGGCTTGAGCACTCTTGAGGAATGTAGGCCTCCTCAAGTACTATGAGGAGGCTACATCCCTTAAGGCACACTCTATCTTATTGGTGCATATGATCCGCTGATGGAGTGTCAAGGAGCAGGATTTCCGTGTCAGTCCTAAGGCATGATATAGGCATGATGAGGAGGATATATACTTTATCACTTGCTTATCCAGGAGAGGGGAGGATTTTCTCCAGTTGGGTTGAAGCTAATAGACAACTTGCATACACTTTCAGATATTTCAAGCCTCATGTGTTCCATCCATCATATTTTTAGGTCTATGGTGGACATATATGTATTTCCTCTTTTGTTGCAGAGGAGGTTAGGTGCCTCTCACTATTAGTTAGCATGATTGCACGCTCTACTAGTGATGGGTATCACATTAGTTTCCCTCTTTTGTATTATGTTGATTGAATCCTTGATTTAGGTGCCAAAAGGTAGTTTTTCATGGATTTAGAAAAATGTCGTGCATTGAGACATTAGAGGGAGACCTCCCCTTTTACTTCAGAGATTTTTTGTTTATTTGTTTGAGAGGTTTCCAGAGACGAGGCCTGCATTTGACTGTAACTCTCCTATGATTATCATTGAGATCCGAATGCACATGTGCGGGTATATCATGCCCAAGAGGTGCTTTTCGAAGAATCCAGATAGGATTTCTCTCGAGGAACTAACGCTACTAACTAGTGAGGATGACCATGTTTTTTTCATGTTGGAATTTCCATATGCGTGGATTTATTGGAGAGGGTGTCCCAACATACTATTCACAGCGGCTAAGCCTCCAAATGATAGAGGTAATATTCTTAATTTCTTTAAATTAATCAACCAGTTTCATTTTCTTATTTTAATGAATTATAATAAAATATATTCCAGCAATTTATTTAACTTCTTTTATTAAATTGTTTAATAAAAGTGTCTAATCATTTATCTGTACTATATATTTTGTATATATCAGCACATTGGATAGGGACATGCCTCCTACCCCACCCGATGTCGGAGGAGATGAAGAGATGGGTGAGAACCAAGAGGGTGAAGCACATCCACAAGGTGACACGGGTGTCTGAAGCCATAGGCCTGGTATGCAAGTTCATATGGACTACTACGACCGATTGGCTAGAGCATTTATTGATACGTTAGTCTGCCCTACGAGGCCTCAAGATATCACCATGGATCCTAATTGTGTCGGTTTTTATAGGGACTTTTGCGCAAGATGATTTCTCTATGTAGTGGTAGATACATCAGATGAGGGTGGTGATGACGCTGATCAAGGTGATGATCATGATCATGATGATGAAGGTGGCAATCATGATTCTTCTAGTAGTACTACCCCTTTGTATCATGGTCGTCAAGGTGTCAGTGATCCATCTGGAAGTACACCTCCTCAATCGCCTAATGATGAGATGCTATAGCTATAGGATGTGAGTCATGTTTCTACTAACAGAGCAGACTAACCACCTTCTCTTCCACCTTAGACTTCACCAGACCACACTTAGGGTGCAAACGTAATCGAACATCCATCATCTTCTACTCATTCAAACTAGCTGCCTCCTTCTCCACCTCAACCGAGTTTGACAAACCTTGACCATGTAGTAGTTGACCACCCATCTTATGCTACTATAGAGAAAATAGGCACTACTGTTGGTTGCTAAAAGGTGTCTTTTAAAAATCCTAATTACCTCACATTAATCATTAACCCGGGAAAGTCATTTTATTCCAAGAGTGTACAAAATATGTGCATGCTATGAATCCAGAGAGTAATGTTTCTTAAAATGAAGTATAAACCTTTGATACAAGAGTAAACAGATGCATATATAAAACTCAAATTGCAAATGTTAAAGGAAATATTACATCTAAACATCAAGACTTCATCCTACACTGAAATCGTAATCAAATCTAAAACAAGCAATTCAATTCACAATAACATCAATCGAGAGTGTAGTAGCATTAACCAATCTCTTCTAGATGATTCTATTATATCACACTCAATCTCAATTAAGCAATCCAAATGGAAATGATGTCAACCGAGAGTTCAATAGCAGTAACCAAATTCTTTCAGCTGATTAGATCAATAAGGTTCATTATCTTAATGGCTAATTGATTTAATCTATAATAAGCATAAATAGAACCAGATGACAATGCTGCGAAACATGTAAAGAAAATGTACTAACTTCAATATAGGAAATAGGTAAATAGAAAATAAGATAAACTCACAGAAAATGGGAAAAATATCAAACCAATCAATCTTGCGTGAATGAGAAATGTATAACACAAGGGATAGCAGTTTAATCCATGAGAGGCTAGGCCCTTAACCACCATCGAATACTATTGAGCTACTTTAGAGAATACGAATGAACAATGGCGTAATTTATATATTAACCATTGAACTCAAGTGTCATTAAAATACGGTCGTGTTCCTCCAACAACATGAGTTTGTAAATTAAAATTACAATTTGAAATAAACAGAGATCAATCTCGTTTCCTCCTATAGTATTTTTCTTTTATAATCAAAAAGAGGTAAAAGATAAATGCGATCCCTCAAGATCGGGAGATCTTGAGGGAATTGAAACTAAATGTTATCTTCTGACACCCTTCATATTTAGCATTGATCCTCCTGATTTGTCCTTCGCCCGGACCGCAACTAACGTGCCTCATTCTTCCTTTGTTGGTTTATGGTGTTTCGTCCCTAGGGAGCATCAACTATTCCTTTCATCATTTCTCTGCATAAAAAGGAATAAGAGTTAGTTATGGTGGCTAAATCTTAATCGAGAGTAGTTCATTTGTTTCTTATCATAATCCATCAATATGTTAGGTATCAATATATGAAAGAGATAAGAAAAGAGGAAAAAGGTGATGGAATTAAGAGTAAATATATACCCATTTCGTAACTCAACATACTCCCCTGCTTACCCTATTTCATGTCCTCATGAAAAGTAAATAGTTCTTATGCAGCGTAGTTAAGGAGTAGGCTAGAGAGAAAGCGTAAAAAATTGGTCTAAAACCATGATGCTGAACTAGGAGCGCAAAGGCGGGCCCTTCCTTTCCTTCAAGCAATTCGTAGTCATCCCGATACCCTTCAGGGGGATAGCAAATAATGGGGCTCCAAAAACGGCATTCTAACCAATAAGGTCCTTCTCTCAAAATAAGATTGCTATAGGTAACCATACGGGCCACAGAAGCTTTAAAATGTTTGTAATTAAATGGTTCCCTATCTTTCACACTGTTAGTGGAGATCGTCCATCTGAGCTTAGATGCAGTCAGAGATCTTTCTTGAATGGAGAGGAAATATGATATTCCTTTCTGCACAATATCCTTATGTATGGGCCCTAAAGTTTTAATCACCCCTTATTGTTTCACCGAATTCTTTTGGTTGGAAAACATTTGTAAGGGGTGCTTAGGTTCACTTCTCACCCAAAGATCCAATCCATGTTCCTGTCTTTGAAATGCATTATAAGCTTTAAACCATTTGAGTTGGTTAACTGCAAATGAAATAAAAGCCTCGAATTGAACATCTCCTACAAAAGGATTAGGGTTATTTTACACCTCATTCTCTAATATAAAATTGTGTAGAAAAGACTCACAAAGAAGCCTTCGGACCTTTACACCATGTTGCTTTCAGCAATTTATAAAATCTTGAATTGTTCCTAATTCAATTGGTTTACTAGCTCTTATGGATTTGATTTTCAATAATAGGTACCGTTATAATAAAAACAAGGAATAATTGGTGGCAAGAGACCTGCATGCCAAGACATCCGAATATAGTGAGCAAATGGTGTTTGTCTGACTTATGACTATGTCTAGCTTGAACTTGATCATCTCCATTTTTTCTTCCGCCTTTCTACACCTATCAAAAGTCTCGCTTTCTATTATAGTCATTTCCCGAAGTTGTTTCTACAACTCTTGATATTTCTGTTGGGAAATAGTTTCTTGTTCAAATCGTTCCAACGCGAGCCGGGCTTGTGCCAATTCCTCCTGAAGATTTAGTAGAATGTGGTCATGGTGCGTCATAATTTCTTTGGCTTATATGTCCGTCTGAGTGCCTATGCTATAAGAGGGGATATCTTTTGTCTGTACTTCTTTATTGTAGGAGGTCCAAACCTCCATTTGAGTAGCTACGTCTACTAAATCTGCATGTGGTCCTTCTTGAGTGATGATTGTTTGAGTAGGTATGAGCTCAGTTTGAGTTCCTGCAACCCTACCTTCATATAATTCCATTTGCACAACCACATTTACTACCTCAGGGGTATTTTTTGGAACCTTTCCCATTGTGATTTCTTTTATTTTTCTTCGGAGCCTCTTGACTGTCTTACGAAGCTTCTGGTGTTCTTTTCTTAGCTTCTTCAATTTCGTTCTGGCTCTATACCTTTTCTGAGGAGTAACTGGTCTGCTAATAGTCTCGTTAATAGCTTTTGTCTCTAAAGAGCTTGGTTGTTCACCTTGGCTTTGTTCCAATAAGACCATGTCTCCAGATTGATTATCAGACTCTCGAATAACCTCTGTCTCTGCTTCCTCTTCTTGGCCTATGTTTTCTGTGTCTAGACCTTCATGACTATTTTCCACTGGGAGCGTGTCACTAGATTGGTTCTCTAATTCCTGAATAGCCTCTGTATCTATTTTTGCTTCACAGTTTGTATCTTTTGAGGAAGACAGAATTCTGGTATAGCCAGAATTCCCTGGAGATTGGGTTTCTCCTAAGTTAATATTAAGCAGTTCTTCAGGCTGCATGTAGACATTCATGTTGGCCAAGACCTGGGCCATCCCTGCCTCGAAATCGTGCAAAAGATCATCTTGAGAACTCATATTTGGTGTTGGAGGAGGCCCCACTTCATTTCTTCGTTCATTGTCAGGATGCCCTGCTCCTTCCTCAGGTTCTGGTTCAGGGTTATCTTGTCCTCCTGACTCTAGTTGCAAGTCTTGTACATTTACTGGGCTGGATAATTCTATGGGTTGACTAGCACTGCCTTGAGGATTTTCAGACGTTCCTTGGTTTGAATTCAACCTTGTGAATCATCTACATTTGTGAGGTATGCCTCCTAAAAGGGAAGTCCTTCTTCTTTTTGGAACAGGGTTAGGTGCTGACAAGTTTTCACCTCTTTCGAGGGCCGATATGATGTCATCCCAGGTTGATTGTTGTTGGGCAAGGTTGTGAATAACTATTAACCTGATCAGACAATGGTGGATAACTACTGTTTCTGGATGTTGAGACCGTCTCAGCCTCTTGGCAGTGTCATGTAATAATGAATTCAACAGTGTAGGCAAATTAACAGAGCATTTTTGTTTTAAAACTACTAAAAGTTTGAGTTGTCCTCGGCCTTACCACGTCTCTACGCCCATTGTCGGTAATATAGTTCTGAAAAATTCATGCCAATTCTCCCCATGGCTCTCTGAGAGAAGATGGCCAAATTTATTTACCCTTCTTGATTAGCTCTTGTCCTTCCTCCATAAAAACCTCCATAGCGTCATGTAGCCTTAATCGCTTTTCAGCGCATACTAGTCCTTCTACCGGCAACCCAGACACTTCCGCTATCACAACATCTGTTACAATGATTTGTCTACCTATTACCAAGGATTATCCATTTCGTAGATGCTGTAAAAATTCGATGCCGATTTCCTCATTAGGGGGTTGAAATCTTGTGAAATATGTTGTCCATCCTACGTGAGCTAGAATTTCCCTGGCTTCATCAAAGACAGCCAGTGTTAAAGGTTCTCCACACACTATTCTTCCTCCCATGATGCTTGACTTCTGGAAACGATTAGTACATTGGAGAAAGCATAACAACGAGTGGAGCAGAGAGATGGAACAAAAATGGTTGCAATGGCTCTATCAGGTGATGTTTTATAAACATGAATACCGTTATTGAGGACTGTTATAATGCCACATGCTCTGTGATTATGGGATGTCGTATTATTCTACAAAATCAAATGAAAAGATGACAGCACATGCATGAGTATATTGACGGTCCTCGCCCCCTCTTGAAATCATAGGTCACCTATGACCGATTGGACGAAAATATGATACGCTGGCGGCAAAGTACAGGGGTGATGGATTGGGTAATGAAAGAGGTAGGGTACATACATTAATAAAAGGATCATAAAAGGATATTGGAGTAATGAAAACAAGGCATGTAACGAGAATTATTAATAAGTGATAATATGTCGTGAGGTGATGCGATAAAGAAAAAGGACAGCATATGCAAGAGATGATACTTTACCGTCGTTATTCCACTTGAAAATGCTGTGCTTGATTTAAAAAAAAAATAACTCATGCATAAAGATTCAAGGTAAGTTAATGAAATAATCTCTCCGTAGAAAAATTTAGAAACATAAGAAGAGGGCATTGTAATAATTATTGATGTATAAAATAAAACTTCAATACCATAAGCAGAGCTTTTGTTGCCTACAGGAATCCATAGCCTCGACAAAGTTGCTTTCTAACCCTTGGGAGCCATGGTCCTCTATGTATAATTGGGGAAGTGCATTATGATGTCCATAGTAGAGACCAATGTGCTGGCATGGTAACCAGATGAACACATTGCCATTCACTAGGAAGTAGCGAAAGTGGTCAGGCCGGCTCGTGATGAGACCCCCTATCCTCCATCTGTGGAAAAAAAATCATAAAATTGTTAGTGAATATATATATATATATATATATATATATATATATATATATATATATATATTAAACACTCCCCATTTTATATATAGAGGGTCGCTTAGTACTCCTTAAGAGTAGGGATGGTGGAAGAAGTTTGAGCATATCAATAGAAAAAAATATACCCATAATCTTATTGATAATAAACATAGAGAATTATACGAGATGGAGGAGAACCAACATGGTAAAGATAATCAATCAGTTTCATTTATAGCGGAAATGAGGACAGTGAAGTGATATAGATAATTGTGTCCTTTATCTTTTTATCATCACAAAGAAATCCTGTTAAAGATGATAATATTCAAGATATTTGTCTGCCTTAGTGGACTCCATACTTGTTGTCCTTAGATATGTATTGTACTTTTATGCCATAAAGAGGATCATAAAGAGTGAACTGGGATGGGGTAGGAATGATCATGCAAGCGGAAGAAAGGGTTTTCTAAAAAATACTCACAAGGTGTTGTTCCCTGAAGGGAACAACAAAAGAAAAAACACACAAAGATTGCTATTCCCTATAGGGAACAATAGTTTTTTGAACAAAAAAGAAAAACACACATGAAAAGTGTTATTACCTATAGGGAACAATCGTTGTTTCCTATAGGGAACAACAAAGAAAAACACGCAGAAAGTGTTGTTCCCTATAGGGAATAGTAGTTGTTCCCTGTAGGGAACAACAAAGAAAAACACGCAGAAAGTGTTGTTCCCTATAGGGAACAACTGTTGTTCCCTGTAGGGAACAACAAAGAGAAAAAAGATACATGCAAAAAGTGTTGTTCCCTATAGGGAACAACAAAGAAAAATACACACAAAAAATGTTGTTCCCTATAGGGAACAACAAAAAAAAATGCACACGAAAAGTGTTGTTCCCTGTAGGGAATAGCAAAGAAAAATGCACATGAAAAGTGGTGTTCCCTCTAGGGAACAGCAGGTGTTCCCTATAGGGAACAACAAAGAAAAATGCACATGAAAACTGTTGTTCCCTATAGGGAACAACAGCTTTTACCTGTAGGGAACAACAAAGAAAAATGTACACAAAAATTGTTGTTCGCTGTAGGGAACAGCAAAGGAAAACAAGAAAAAAAATAGACAAACAATCATCTCTATTGTTCTAAGCAAATACAATTGAATAGAAAGAAAAAAAAAAAAGAATTGTATGTATAGGTAAAAATAAATTCTTTACTAGATTGGTGTTGTCGAAGAGTTGCCTTCTTCAGCGAGAATTTGTATCATAGAATCTTCACATATCTTTTGGCAAAATGATTCCCTTGTAAGTGGTTTGTGGTAGAGGCATACCCGATTCCCATTTGATTTAAAAGAGTATCTAGACGCATCAATGGTGGCTAATGTAAGGGTGCCATTATCGTGCACCTCTTTTATCTCATAGGGACCTAACCATCTAGTCTAGAGTTTGCCCAGGAAAACCTGGAACCTGGAATTGTACAGAAGTGCCTAGTCGCCTTCATGGAATATATTTTTCTTGATGAGGGAGTCATGCCATTTTGCTCTTTGTTGTTAAATCAGTGCAGTATGTTGAAGAGCTGATAGTAGGATTTCATCCAATTCATTTATTTGTTGTAGTCTACTAATCTGTGCTTCATTCAAATCCAACCCTACTTCTTGGGCTATCCTCAATGTCTAAATTTCAAATTGTATGGGGAAGATAGGTTCCTTACCAAACAACACCTGATATGGGGAGTATCCTATGGTATTCCTCCAAGTCGTGTGATATGCCTACAGGGCTTCTCACAATCGGGTAGCCCAGTTGCATCTATGCGAGGCGATTGTCTTTGTTAGAATGGCCTCGATTACTTTGTTGGTACTTTCTACCTAGCCGTTTTCCTGTGGGTGGTACAGAGATGTGATTCTGTGCAAAATGTGATGATGTTTTTGTGTAGAAGCAATCTTATTGCCTACAAATTGTGGGCCTCCATTCGTAATTATTTCTCTGGGCAAGCCATACCACACGAAAATTTCGAAAAGAAAGTGGATTACTGTGTCCTCTGTTGCTCTTGGTAATGCTACTGCCTCCACCCATTTAGTCATGTATTCCGTTGCAACCAATATATATGAATTTTGATTAGATGATGGATTTATTGGGCCAATGAAATCTAATGCCCAACATTCAAAAGGTTCAATGACTAACTATGGATGTAGGGGCATCTCGTCAGACTAGCCAAGGTGGCCCATTATTTGGCAGTTGTCACATGCCTGGACAAATTTCTTGGTGACCTTAAAAATGGTGGGCTAATAATAGCCCATCTGTAAGATTTTATGTTCAGTCTTGCAGTCTACAAAGTGTCCACCACAAGGTCCATCGTGGCAGGCTTTTAGGATATTGTAGATTTCGTCTTCCCTGATACACCTACGGATATGCATATCAGCTCCTGTGTGAAAGAGGTATCCTCCAATCCAGGAGAACTGAGTGCTGTGTTGCACTATTAATTTTCTTTCTCTGGGCGTCAGGTGTTTGGGTAGTTTTCCCACTACTAAGTAATTTGCGACATCTGTGTACCATGGTGTTTTCATGGTCATAGCAAATAGGTGCTCATCGGGGAACTAGTCTTCTACCGCCATTGTGTCATTTATTCTTGGCACACGTGAGAGGAAGTTTGCCACCAGATTTTCCTTTCTTGGTCAATCCTTGATCATTATGTCAAATTCCTACAAAAGGATTAACCATTGTGTCACTCTTCCATTCGTAATAGGTTTATTAGCTAAATATTTGATAGCAGAGTGATAAGTATACAGGACCACAGGGTATCCTGTTATATAGTGTCTAAATTTGTTAATAGCATAGATTACAGCTAGAAACTCTTTCTCAGTCACTGTGTAATTCAATTCATCAGGAGTTAAATTTTTGCTGATGTAGTATATCGCATAAGGTTTCTTGTCTTCTTCTTGGATGAGAACTGCTCCAATGGCCATATCTAATGCATTGGATGAAATTTGGAATGGTAAATCCCAGTTCGGGCCCCATAGTACTGGGGTTGTTGATATTATTCGTTTTAATTCTGCAAAGGCAATGTCACATTTGTCAGTCCATATAAAATCGATATTTCCTGTCAAAGCATATAATGGTGCAGCAATTTGGGAGAATTTTTTTATAAATCTCCGATAATATCCAGAAAATCCCAAAAAACTACATACCTCTGTTTGAGTTCAGGGGGTAGGTAGTAAGAGGATTACCTGAATTTTTGTTGGATCTACCTGAATTCTAGTTGCTAAGATGTAATGACTCAAGATCAGGCCTTCGGTCATCATCATGTGGCATTTCTCGTGGCTTAAGTAGATCCTAGTAGCAATGCATCTTTCCAGTACTTTCTCCAGTGTTTGTAATCCCTGTTTGAAGTCATCACCATAGGGTGTAAAATCATCCATGTACAACTCTAATCCCTCGTTTATCAAGTCTGCAAAAATACTGAGTATGGCTCTTTGGAATGTAGCAGGTGCATTGCACATTCTGAAAGGTAATACCCTATAAGCAAACGTCCCCCAGGGGTAGGTGAAGATAGTATTATCTTGGTCTTCGAAGGCAATTTGGATTTGGTTGTAGCCACTGAAGGCGTCCAGGAAAGAGAATAAAATTTTACCTGCCAATGTGTCTAGAACCTGGTCAATAAACAGAAGGGAAAAATGATCTTTTTGGGTTGCTTTGTTAAGCTCTCTGTAATTTACACATATACACCATTTCCCATTTTTTTAGGAACCACAACTAATGGAGAAACCCATTTACTATCAGATATAGGATAGATGAAATTTACATCTAATAGTTTTTGCAGTTTGTCTTTAACAACATCCTTTAGGTGAGGGTTTAATCTTCAATGAGGTTGTCGAATGGGTCTTGCATCTTTTTCAGTGTAGATGTGGTGCATACATAATTGGGGGTCAATCCCTTTCATATGTGGGTAGTCCCAAGCGAAAGCCCTTTTATATTTCCTAAGGATTTGAATACGCTTCTGCTGCTGGACATCACTCAGGTTTTTGTTAATGTTAAGGACTTTCCCTGGCTCAATTTCAATGGGTTTGCTATTATAAACAATTGTTTTTGGTATTGTTTCGTCATTGATATCTTTTAAAGGATCTTCTTCAATTTCACTATCAAGGACTTCTTCAATCATGTGACATTTTAGATTAGATACGAAAGTTGAGTGATTAATGTAAGTGTTAATAATATCATCTTATGTTTGGTTCTTAAATTCCAGAGCATTTGCTACAGTTAGTGGTGATCGAATATTTTCAGTTAAATATGTTACAGGTTGCTTAATAGTTTTTATTATGGTTAGGGTTGGCTGAGCTGCACAATATAAAGTCGGTTTCTTCACATCATTTCCTATGGCTATAGTCATACTACCTGTTCGACAGCTTATATAAGCATTTACGGTTGCTAGCCAAAGTCTTCCTAATATTAGAGGATGTCCATCTAGCCTATTTCTAGGATTAATAATCAAGAAATCTGCTGGGTACTCCCAAGAATCTACAGACACCACAACATCCTGTAATGTCCCTTCTGGTTTAATAAGTAAATAGTCAGTAAGTTCCAGCAAGGTCGTAGTTGGATCTAAGGTTTTGATGCCAAGTCTCTAACAAGTTGTGGTTGTGAGAATATTAATGGCTTCCCCTAGATTGACTAATGCATTGGGAAAGGAGCATCCATTTATTTGTACTATGAAAATAAGGTTTCCTAGGTCTTCATATTTCACTGGTATCTCTCTACCTAATAATAAATCAGAAAAAGTTCTGATTAATGGTTTTTCCATAGATTGGAATGTCCTGAATAGCCTGGAGGAGGGGTATTTTTATGCAAAGATTTTTTAATTCTCCCAGGAGATCGAAGTCGGGATATTCAATTGGGCAAGGTATAATCAATATTTCTGGGAATGGAGGAGAAGAGGTAATAGTTTGTTCATGGCTTTTTTGCTTGACTATATTCTCCCTTTGAGGTGTTTGTTCTATAGGTAGTGGTTCGTCCAATTGTATATTTTTATCATCCTCTTGTGTGATTATTCGTCCAGACCTCAATTTGAGTTCATTACATTCTCTCAACTCAGTTTCTGGATCCAGATCTTCAATAATTTGTACCGACTGGACTAGTTTGTTGTTAGGATTTGGGTTGGACTGGGCTAGGAGTTGCGGTCATAGATTGGGTTGAGGATTTTGTTGCAACGTGTAAGGTGCTCGTAGCGTAGGTTGAGGTAGGGGAATTTTCCCTACTTGCTGGTTCGTAGGTCTTTTCCAGCTTGATTTCCAGTTTTGGTTTTGTGAACTGGAGGGGGGCCATTGAGATGGATATGGATTGTTCTACTAGAATGATGGAAAATAAGAGGAATTTGGCCAACTATTGTTCGAACTTGACTGATTGGACCAAGGTGGCGTATAAAATGAATGTGGTGACCAATTAGGAAAAGGTGGTTGGTTTTGCCATGTAGATCTTGTGTATTGTTGAGAATTAAATTGTGAAGGTTGAAAGAATGAAGATGTGTCAGTAGGCATACATGTTTGCCGTGCTTGCCATTGGCGACGCTGGTTTAACAGATAGACTAGTTCCGCTTCTTCCTCTGCCTCCTTGAAGACGGCCTTTAATCCTGGGAGCGATGGGAAATTTTTTGTGGCATATTCTTTAGTGCATATGGCACAGGTCTGTACCATATCCAGTGGGCATTCTTTATGACTATGTTTCTTCCAGCATCGAGGGAAAAAAATAACTAGGTTCTATTATGCTTCGACCTTCTTCTGCTTGGCTTGCATGATGTCTAATTGTGTTGTCAAGGTTCCCAGGATATCCATTTTGAAATCTTCCAACAGGTTGCCAATTTCAGTACGAGTAATGCTTCTGCCAGAGAGTTTGCTGTCCCTAGTGATCGCATTGCGTTTAGCTAGTTTCAGTCTTGTACTGCCCCTCGAGCACCTGATACAAAAATCAATAATGTTAGCATAGTCTTCTTGATAGATATCACCTTTACCCATGATATCTGGTGTCTCTATCCACTGGTCTTTCATCCCCTTAATCATTGCGGGTTTTAGCAGATTATCAGGTAGATTTGTGTAGGGAGACCTTCGGAGGTTATATTGGAAATGCTCCACATACTCTTCCAAAGTTTCAATGGGCCTTGCTACCATTTGGAATATCTCATCTTTTAGTTCTCTAGATCTGCAATAATCTTGATATTTTTTAAGGAAGGCCATTTTCATTTGATCCCAATCATTGATGGTGCCTCCACCCAGTCCCATAAACCAACGCAGGGCTGCTCCCTTTAAAGTGGAGGGAAACAGCTTCAGTTTCTGGGGGTCGGTGATGTAATCATAAGCCAAACATAGGATGTCGAATTGAAACAGGAACACATCCATATCTTTTGAAGTGAGTCCATGAAAGGTGGGAATATTTTGTAGAGGGATATATTTCATGGGGGTGTTGACAGTTGTGTCAACAATAGGATCATACTGTAATGTAGAGGTCTGGGGTGTTTGTGGATTATTGGCCATTTGATCAAGGATATGCTAGTATCCTTCCGGGATATCTGGAGCTAGAGAGTTGTCCCTAGGATTTCTAGAAGAGGCGGGAATGATCCTATCAACACTCCCTTGATTTGGGACACTGGGTGTCCTCTGCTCAATTACTACCTCAAGAGATCTTGGTTCCTCGAATTCACCTGTTTCTCCTTCTCCTTCATGGATGTTGCAAGAATTCCCTTCTTGTGATGGAGTTGATCGCAAATTTTCAATATCTTGAAAACTCTGTTCAGTCACTTCAGTTTTACTGTGGGCCTCAGCATAGGCTACAGATGGTGATCCTGTGGCCTAAAGGGAGACAGTAGGTTATCTAGAAGCAATAGTTTGGGGACTTACTGATGGTCGACATTCAACTTTTCTTAAGATTTCGTTGATAAAAATTGATCGTCCAAGGGTCACTAGTCCCTTAGATTTTTTAGGTTTGGGGTGTGGGATTGTATTATTTTTTGGTCTTTTCTTCTTAGTCATTCATGAAAAAATTCAATTGTTTATTTCTACCTTGAATTCCTAGCAATTCTGCTAGAAAGCGGGTGGGGGAGCAGGCATTTTACTTGCTCCGTACGCAGGTTCTTACCTTCCATTTTTAATACCCAATTCTCTCTCAACAGACAAACATCAAACACCTACTTTACTTTTCTGTAATTGTGTTGAAAAGCGAGCGGAGGAGCAAGCACTTTACTTGCTTGTTACATAGGTTCTTACCTTCCGTTTTCAATACCCAATTCTTTCCCAACAACAATTATTAGATATACATCACTCTTTGTAAAATGGTGACACTCTCCCCGACAATGACGCCAAAATGTTGGTTGCTAAAAGGTGTCTTTTAAAACTCCTAATTAACTCACATTAATCATCAACTTCGGTAGGTCCTTTTATTCTAAGAGTGTACACAATATGTGCATGCTATGAATCCAGAGAGTAATGTTTCTTAAAATGAAGTATAAAGCTTTGATACAAGAGTAAATGGATGCATTTATAAAACTCAAATTTCAATTGTTAAAGGAAATATTACATCTAAGCATCAATACTTCATCCTCAACTGAAATCGTAATCAAATCTCAAACAAGCAATTCAATTGACAATAGCATCAACCGAGAGCGTAGTAGCATTAACCAATCTCTTCTAGCTGATTCTATCTAAATCACACTCAATCTCAATTAAGAAATCCAAATGGAAATGATTTCAACCAAGAGTTCAATAGCAGTAACCAAACTCTTTGAGTTGATTAAATCAATAAGGTTCACTGACTTAATGGCTAATTAATTTAATCTACAATAAGCATAAATAGAATCATATGAAAATGCTGTGAAACCTGTAAAGAAAATGTACTAAGTTCAATATAGTAAATCGGTAAATAGCAAATAAGATAAACTCACAAAAAATGGGAAAAATATCAAACCAGTGAAACTTGTGTGAATTAGAAATATAGAACACAAGGGATATAAATTTAATCCACCAAAGGTCGGGCCCTTAGCCACTAGTGAATACTTCTGAGCTACTTCAGAGAATACGAATAAACAACAACATAGATTATATATTAACCATTGAGCTCAAGTCTTATTACAATATGGTCGTGTTCCTCCAACAGCACGGGTCTGTAAATTAAAATTACAATTTGAAATAAATAGAGATCGATCCCCTTTCCTCTTACAGTCTTTTTCTTTTATAGTCAGAAATAGGTCAAAGATAAATGCGATCCCTCAGCATCAAGAGCTCTTGAGGGATTCACAACTAAGTGCTATGTTCTGACACCCTTCATATTTAGTATTGATCCTCCTGATTCATCCTCCACCCTGACCACAACCGGCATGCCTCATTCTTCTTTTGTTGGTTTATGATGTTCCATCTCTAGGGAACAACAATTGTTCCTTTCACCATTTCTCTACATAAAAAGGAATAAGAGTTAGTTATAGTGGCTAAATATTAATAGAGATTAGTTCATCTGTTTCTTATCACAATCCATCAATATGTTAGTGTATCAAGATATGAAAGAGATAAGAAAAGAGGAAACAGGTGATGGAATTAAGAGTAAATACATACCCATTTCGTAACTCAACAACTACGTCTGTTTTATCGGATATTTTGTTTCACTTAATTGACTTGTTTGTACATATACATATACATATACATATACATATATATGTTGTTATAATTAGTCTAGTTTCATTTTCTTGTTTTAATCAATTAGAATGAAATTTATTGTAGCACATTCTTTAACTTTTTTGTTAATTTTTTTTAATGAAATTGTCTGATT
Organism: Pinus tabuliformis; assembly: GCA_031772625.1. Classification (NCBI taxonomy): domain Eukaryota; kingdom Viridiplantae; phylum Streptophyta; class Pinopsida; order Pinales; family Pinaceae; genus Pinus; species Pinus tabuliformis. The sequence goes on from CM062806.1 coordinate 451,839,959, forward strand.
AATTTTTTGTACTATATATTTTGTAGACATTGGCACATTCGATGGGGACATTCCTCATCCCCCACTAGATGTCAGAGGAGATGAGGATATGAGCAATGCCAAAGAGGGTGAGGAACATCCTTAGTGTGGTGTAGGCATTTGAGGTCGTAGGGCTAGTCTATGAGTTTGAATGGACTACTATGATAGATTGACCATAGTTTTGTTTGATGTGAGGGTCCACCCTATGAGGGATTAAGATATTAGTTCAGATCCTATGTTCATGGTTCCGTACAGGGATTCTCCATGTGAGATGATGTCTCTTATGCCTAATATCATCAGAGCTAGTATAATACTAACATCAATGAGGGATGCATGCTAACATCATGCAATGATAGATACATCAGATGAGGGTGGTGATAATGATGGTCATGGTGATGATCATGATCATGAAGATGAGGGTGTTGATCATGATACTTATGGTAGTACCACCCCATCAGATCATGGTCATCAGGGTGTCGGTAATCCTTTGGGGAGTACATCTCCTCGTCAGTTACTTGATGATGAGATTAGAGAGCTAGAGGATGTGCCTTATGTTTCTCCTAATAGAGCAGACCAGTCGATTCCTCCTCCACCTCAGATTTCGCCAAACTGTGTTGAGGGTGCAATATTTTACCATCCATCATCTTCTACTCTAGACCAACCACCTTCTTCTCCACCTCAATTGAGTTCGACAGACGTTGATCATGTAGTCGTTGACCATCCATCATCTTCTACTATAGACCAGGATAGCACTGCATTTTTTTTATCAAATAATTGATTGCAGTTATTTTACTTCGTGTAGTGGTTTGACTTGCTTGTATATATATAAATATATATCTATATTACATCCTTTTTTCGTGTTTGTGTAATTAATTTATATGTTGGTGTTGATGTGTATATTGTTAATCCATGTTAGATATGTTCATTTAATGTGCTTACAAATAGATGTGTATGTGCATGATAACAATTATTTGACATGAGATTGATATTAATTTAATGATTTGTGTTGTGATGATATTAGATTACAATTTTTTTGTTTTTGTAGATGTGATCGCGATGATGGTGCCTTATTAGATTATTAGATTTGTGTGCTGGCTAATGACATTAATATGTGCTAGAGGTGTATATAATTAGATTATGGTAGTGAATTCAAGTGTGTATCTTAGATGATGTTTACAATTGTTTGATGGTTATCATCGTGATGTTTAATTTTATGAAATAATATTTATTTTAGATTATGTATTGGTGAATTTATATCAAACTTTTATATATGAAATTGTCTGCAAAACGAGTTACTTAAAAAAAATGCAAAGATATTTTTATAAATTACAAAGTTTAGTATGGTTGAAACAATGATTGTAAAATTACATTTAATTATTTAATTATTAATATTTTGTAAAATATTACATATCAAGTCCATATTAAACATTGAAAATTTTACAAATATCCCTCATAAATTGAATTAAAAAGAAACTATTAATGGAATAAGAATTCTCTTAATCTTTCCCACTAAAGTAAAGTATAAGAAAATTTTCAATTTAAATTACTTTACTTTTCTCTATATAAATATCTATAAAATTATGTTATTTAATATGGACATTTTAATATTTTACTTATGGTCGCGAGTAAAATGTTTTTTGTTATAAATATATCTCTTTCAAAATATCACATGTAAATGGAAAATAGAATTAATTACACATAATGTATTATCAATATTACTATTTCTTGTGAAGTAAAAAAATTATATTTGTTCCTTGTAGTAAAAGGTAAATTATATTTTTTTACTCATTATATTTCTTCCTCATAATAAAAATTAATTTTTTTATTATTATATAGTTTTGGTTACTTTATACCTCTATATAAAGTTATATAAGATTAAGGTGTAAATTGAAGTATTTTTTTTTAAACATTTTAGAGCTCTCTGTATTTACTATTTCAGAAAAAGTTTTTACATCCATAACCTCCGGTTAGTCACCTGCCCGAAGGAAACCAGGTGACCACCAGTTAGCATTATAACCATTCCAAAATTTGAATAAGTTCATGAGAAACCATCTACTTCTAGAATGCTTGTCTCTACTATTGTCTCTACAGATCATAACATAATTACTTATTTTCTACATCTAAAATGGAGTTCAAAGACAAAACTCAGACTCTAAACTAATCCTCATTAGAGGATGCTATTTGAACTGAATCCTTTGCACCAGGGCCTGAAGCCTTTACCCCAGGGCCTGGAAGCTCACGTCCCTGTGTTAGTTTCCATTTAATCTCTATCAGATTCTGCTTGATCCTGCGCAGTGCGGGATTATTCATGTAGGTCTGGATTTGTATAGTTGGAATATCTTTGAGGATTTCTGATCTTGGTGTGGAGCCATAGCCCGGGCTACGACGTGTTTCATAATCCGGTATTGCTGTAGGGTCTTTTTAAACAGCGATTACCTACCATTTGATGTCCCTGGGTCCTGTAAGATTCCTTCCCATTCTTCCATGGTAAGTCTCTACACCTGAGGTTGTTTCTTAAGTCTCTCTCCCAGCTCCAAATTTGGTCTCTGACCTCCTTCGGGTTTCCTTCCATGTAGGAGTCTATGATCTTCTTCATTTGCTCTTCATCAGACTTCCTGCCCTTTTTCTTTCCTTTGCTGCTGGTTCCTTCTTCTTTTTTTATCATCCTCTTACTTCTCCTAGGAGCCATTCTTCTTTCCTCTTGGCCTTTAGCTCTCTTTTCCTATTTCTTTTCATTTTGATTCACAGTCTTGCCCTGTGCTGAGGCGAGACCTATCATAGAATAAACACAATTGTCAGTCGTATCATTTAAGTTTGCATTTTACCCAGGGATTTTCTACCCCCCCTCCTCTTATTTCCACTCCTTCGGTTACCCACCCTCTGAGTTTCTAACCTCTGGCTTCCTTCCCTGTTTGGAATGGCTATGGCCATTATAGTTCTTTTGGTTTTGGGGTACCCATGTTTACTTAGTTTTGCCCAATTCATACAAAAAGCCCATTCATGGTTTGAATTCTTTTTCTCTCTCGAAAGTTCGCTCCTTGTGCGACTTGGGTTGTAGGTACCTCTCTTTGTTATGGGTCTTTCGGCATGGCCAGCCAGATTTTGGCTAGCTAAGGTTTCTCCCCTCACCATGAGGTGCAACTCCATCCCCCAGGGGTTTTGGATTTTCCTATCCCCTCTGTTGTCGTTCAACGTAGCATGCGTTCTTCCTTTCGTTGTACTACGATTTACCAAGGCCTCTATTCTACAGTGGGGTTCAGGTGAAATTGGGTCTTGCAAGCCATTTCTCTCATACTCCTCACCCTTTCTCTTGACTTTCTCTCCGTCCCTGGCACCTAGGAACTCTTCACGATAATTTCCTTTCATGTCTCTAAGATTTCTATGACAATTGCTATTATCAACCCAGATCTGCATAACATTCTTCATTCCTAATCTATGTTTCAGACTAATTACTCTTTCATAGATTGGGGTGAGAGATATCACATACCCTTTTACCATTCTGCGCTTCGCTACAACCTTCTGCTCCCACTTGTTGTCTGCTCTTGCCTTCTCACTACCTTTCTCTTTTCTCGTCTGCATGAAAAATCCCTCTTTTCCCTTTTCCTTAGGCTTTATCCCTTTTTTGTTACCCCCTCGTGATTTTACCACCAGCTGTCCTCCCTTCCCTCCTGCCTTGGCACGCCTCCCTTCCCGCCTGCCTTGGGACACTGCCCTCCTGTCCTGTTTGCCGTCCTTCATTTACATATTTCCTCTCCTGGTTGCTCTTACTGTCAGGTCGCTGACTCCACCCTGCCACTTGGCATTAATTCATTTCCCATCCTCGGATTTGTTGTCTTGCCCTCTCCTCTTCCATTCCTTTCCATCTCTACCCCCGTGCTCTTGGGTGTTGTCCTTCCTCTGCCCCCCTCCATCATCCTACCGGGCTCTGGTCTTGCGTCTATCCTATGTTGTTCCGCTTCTGTCCTATTCTGTCCCTCTTGCATCTACCCTTGTCCTTCTCTGCTCCCTTCCATTTGGGTCAAGTTCTCTAGATGCTCACTTTGGTGCCTATCTTATTCTATCATCTGGATCAATTGTCCAGTTTCCTCTTTCTGAGGAAGCTCTTTCGCGCTCACATCCAATTACTGCTCTCCTTTTTGGCATCCCCAATTCGCAAGGTAATCTATAGGAGCAGTTCCTCTGTGTCTCACATGGGAAGGTATGGTGCAGGGTATCTTCCTCAATTGATGGCTTATTTCTGTTACTATCCATGTCGTCTGCCAACTTTTACTCAACTTCTCTGCTAGTACTCCCTGTTGTAGTTGTTTGATTGTTTCTATCACGAGCATCGAATCAGCTTCTATCTGTAGGCTTTGGTACCCTTCCCTGATAGCTATTTCTAACCCCCTGTTTATTGCATGGATTTCTGCCTCATTATTTGAGGCATTTCCACAATCCATCGCATAGACCCAACGGATTTTCCCTCCATCATCTTTGAGTATCCCTCCTATTTCGGATTCCCGTGGGTTTCTTTTTGCCGTGCCATCAAAGTTTAGCTTGGTGAATCCCTGTGGCGGGTTCCTATAGCGGTCTTCGGCTCTTGCTTTACCTACCTTATGTTCTCTTCCTGTCGTGCATGTATTGCTTACTTTGATTTGCAGGTGGTTCATAATGTGTGTCTCTGTTGAATCTGTCTTCCAATCTTCATCGTTCCATTTTTCAAGGATTATTGTTTCTCTTATGTTCTTTATGGTTTGACTCCATATTTCCTCTTTAGCTTTTTCGTCTTCCCTGAATATCACCTGATTTCTTGCCTTCCATAGGTTCCATAGGAGGAATCCTATGGAGAGATTCCAGGCTCGATTCAAGATTATGGCATGGTATGGATTGCTCCTCCATTTCTCTAGTGTGGTAGTTATGCTGCCTGTTTTTCTATCACTAATCTGAAAGAGCTGATGGTGGTTTTGCCACAGGTTGTTGCTGACGCTACAAGAGTTTGTCAAGTGCTCCATGGTTTCTTCTTATTCCTGGCATAGGGCGCTGCACGATGGTCCTTATGTCCCCTTCCTTCTCAGCTGGTCCTAGGTTAAGGCTCGCCCTTGGAGCAATATCTAGGTGAATAATGCCACCTTTGGCCAAGTTTTTATTTGCCAAATTCTATCCCATTTTTTGCTGTCTGGGTTGTTGGTTCTTCCAGCCTTTATATGATATCCTTATGTTATCATAAACATTCCTTTGATGCATTTTCCCCACCTTATTATATATGAATTGTCTTTGGCTACAATTTTCCTTGTCTCCATTTCCTTTTGGTAATTTACCCATTGTTCTGTTTCTGGTGCTTCTTGCTAGTCGTTTTCAATTTTCCGTTTTCTCTAGTAACCGTCCTGTTCAGGCAGCCAGTGGTTCCTGATTACATCTTCCTCCATTTGGGTGGTGAAATGTTGAATGTCTTGGAGTTGAGGTTGCTGGTTGAGGGTTTCTCGCTGCTGCCACGCCTCCTGCCAGAAGTTTGCTTTGTCGCCCTCCCTGATTTCCCAAAAACTATGTTCTCTTATCAGGTCCCTATTTAACCTTGTTAGGTTCTAGATTGTTGAGCCTTTATTTTCTGATTGGCTTCACAGTTTTCCTTCAGGTGACCTTGCCATCTCATATTTCTTTTCCCATAACGTTTTCCATAGGTCTTCTCCTCCTTGAATCCACCTCCACCATAGTTTTGCACCCATGACTTGGTTTAATATGTAAGGATCCCTCAACCCTAAACCCCCTTTTGTTAAAGATTTGCTTAGCCATTTCCATGAGAGCAACGCCCACTTTTTAGTTTTGCTTGTTCCTTGCCATAGAAATTTTTTGAAAATTTCCACCATTTTCTGGCATATAGTTTTTGGGATAGCTTGACTAGCCATTTGGTATATTGGCATAGCTTGGAGGACTGACTTCAGGAGGATGAGGCAACTCAGTATGTTTAGTGTTCTAAATGTCTAGTTGTCCATTCTTTTTTGAATTCTCCCTATCAGGCCTCCCGAGTTCGCTATTCTATTCTGTTTGTCGCTTTGCTATACTCCCAGATATTTGGTAGGGAACTTCCCAATTCTAAACCCCATTGTTTTGGCTAGGAATGCTTGTGAAATCTTTGGGGTATTGAAGAAGAAGGTTTATGTTTTATCCTTTTTTATCTATGCTCTTGATGCTTTTGTAAACTCTTCAAGGATTTCCAATAGTTTCTTCACTTCCTTAAGATTGGCTTGACTATACATTATTACATCATCTACGAATTGTTGATGTGTAATGGTTAATTCTTCTCCCCATAATCTAAGGCCTTTAAGTTTTCCACTGCTTACTCTTGCTTTTATTAATCTTCCCAAACCATCAGATGTTATTATAAATAGGAATGATGGCAGTGGCTCCCCCTATCTGATCCCACGGGACGACTTGAAGGTTTTTGTAGGTGTTCCGTTCACCAGTATAGACATGCTTGGAGTGGATATCATAGACATTATCCATTCTATCCATCTTTCGTCGAACCCATAAGCTTTTAGGATTCTCTAGAGGTATTCCCAACTGAGTTTGTCATAAGCTTTTGCTAGGTCGAGTTTAATCATCATTCCTTTGTGTGACGAATTCTTCAATCAATGGATTGCCCCTTGTGCGACTATGATTCCATACACTATCTGTCTCCCTTTCACAAACCTTGTTTGTTCTTCTGCAATCAATTCTGGGAGTATTGATTTTAATATTTTCTTTTGTATATTACATTACATAATGCTATTGGTCTAAAACCGTGGGGTTCATCAGCCTTTTCTAGCTTCAGTATCAATGCTAGGAAGGTTGTGTTCCATGTTGGGTTCATTCTTTTAGTGCGTCTTGATTCTTCCACTGCATTTACAATGTCTTACTTCATAAAACTCTAGGTTGCTTGGAAGAATTCCGCTATAAATCCATCTGGTCCTGGGGCTTTGTTCTTGGCCAATGTCTTCACTGTCTCCTCTACCTCCTTTTGAGTGATTACCCTTAGGAGTGCCATGTTTTGCTCCCTATTAACCTTTTTAGGAATGTATTGACTTATTTTTGCTATCTCCTCTTCTCTATTGCTTTGTGTCTCCATCAATACGCCTTTGAAGTGTTGTATCAGTAGTCTTTCCATTTCCTCTTTTTGATTTAACATGTTACCTTGGGTATCTCTTAGGGAAAAGAATCTATTCTACCGCCTGTGCTGCTGCATGGCTCTGTGGAAGAATTTTGTGTTTCTTTCCCCCTCTTTTAGCCATTGTACTCTTGACTTCTGTCTCCATAGAATTTCCTCAAGTTTTCTTCTTTCCTCCTGTCTGTTTAGGACCCCTCCTTCTTCTTGTGCTAGTTCCTCTATTCTCCATTCTTCTATTATTTTCTTTTGTATCCTTTTCATATCTGTTTGTAGCTTTTCTTGGTCCTTTTGAATATTTCCAAATTCTTCTCTATTCCATTTCTTGATTTTTCCTTTTAACTCCTTTAATCTTAATTGGAGTGTGTGCATCTTGTTCCTTCCTTTTATTTCATCCTCACTACTCTGCCACCAGTTCTCCATTTTTTCTATGAAGGTTGGGTCTCGCAGCCAAAAGGCTTCAAACCTGAAAGGTTTGTTTTGGTTTTGATTGTTCATAGCAATTTCTAGTTTTATGGGCCAGTGGTCTGATCTTTGGGATGGTAGGATAATTGCTTCATATAATATGTCTTTCCCAAGAAAGTGTTTTGTTGCTAGGAACCTATCCAATCTAGAAGCTATCTACCTGTTGCCTCCTCTTCTGTTATTCCAAGTGTATTTTCCATTAATGGTGTTTATATCAATCATTTTTAGAGATGACTATGTTTCCCTAAATCTTTCCATGTTTGCATCCTCCCATTGCAGTCCTCCCTTCTTTTCCTCTTTTGAAGTGATCATATTGAAATCACCCGCTATCACCCACAATTTTTCTGTGTTCATGTTTCCCAACCATTGCAGATGTGTGAAGAAGTTCTCTCTTTCCACCGTTATATGGGGTCTGTAAACCGCAGAGACTAAGAAACAGCCTGTGTGGCCTATCACCCTGAATCTCCCTGAGAGGATCCTCTTCATTCCTATCGAGTAGTCTACAGTGACTTCTGTAGGGTTCCACAAGATTGCAATCCCCCCTGCACTACCTTTTGCATCAAGTGTCATGCACTCATAAGTAGGCTTTATTCTTTTGAGAATCTCCTCCATTTCCCCCCCTGTTATTTTTGTTTCTTGTAGCATCATAATTTGGGGTTTTTCTCTTTTAATCCTTTCTGCTAGGTATCTCTGCTTACCCTTGCTGTTAAGACCCCTAATATTCCAGGATGTAATTATCATTGGGCAGGTGGGGTGGTTTGGTGGAAGACCACTGAGAGCGGTACTACTCGTCCCGTATTAACTAGCATTTCTCCCATAACTTGTATTGACTCTTGAAGATTCTTTCTTCCTCTTTCTTTCCCACCTTTCCCTTTACTTTGTTGTTCTTGGTTATTTTCAAGTTATATTCCTAGTTGCTCATTCATTCTTGTGTTTCCTTGCTCCTGTTTTTATTTATATTTTTGGAAGATTTCATTGTATAATTTTTTATCCTCTTTTGGGATAAACCTCTCATCCAAATGTCTCCATTTTTCCAGAAGTTTCCTCAAAATTTCTTCTTCTTTTGTTGGGTGTCCCCCCTTGTTGATATCTATTTCCATTACTTCATTTTCCTATTTATCCTCCTTTTCTTTTCCTGCCTTTTCCCCTGTTTCTCTTTGGGTTTTCTGTTTAGTGTTATTCGTATCTTGACTTAGTCTGTTTTCTTGTTCTTTTTCCTCCTGATAGTCCATTACTCGAATCTCTGAATCTTCTTCTTCTACTTGTAGCATTTCAAACCTATTTTCCTTATTTTTTTTTACTGGTTGTTCTTTTCTTTTGTCCTTAGGGGTTTCCTTTGCAGGTCTTTTCTTGTTTTCTATCTCTTGGAACCCTTCATTATCTTCTATGCTTTTATCTTCTATGCTTGTCCTCGGCATTAAGGGGGCATTCCTTATAAAGGTGCCCATATTCATGGCATTTTCTGCATCTAAAAGGGATGTGTTCCTAGTCCAATGCCTGCTGCCACACCTCTTCATGGTATTCTAGTTCTACTGACCCTGGTATAGGATTCACGATGTTCATATATACACAAATTCTTGCATAGGATGTATATCTTCCTTTCTTAGTTGATTCAACTATTTTGACAAAGCTACCTATGGTATTCCCTATTCCTTCCAAGATCTCTAGGTCCCAAAAATCCATGGGTAATCCAAACAGTCTTACCCACACAGGTGCTGCTGGGAATTTTTCTTTGTCTGGGTTATAGCATTCCTCCCAGTACCTAATAAATAAACCTACATTATTATGAAAATATGGGCCATTTTCAAACACTTTTTCTTTATCTTGCAGGTTTGAGAAGATTACTATAAAGAAGCCATGTGCACCTAGCTTCAGCTCTATGTGGCTGCGGGGTTTCCATTTCTACTTTATCCATCTTGTTAGGTCTTTCTCTGACGGATAGACATCGATGAAATTGCATATTAATGCATGGTCCTTCATGTAACTTCTATAACGCTCAAGTTTGTTCATAGGAATAACAAATCTTGGTTTTTCTGTTGCGCACAGTAAGAATTTTCCTTTGCTTCCTGCCTGCCATCTTGCTCCGAGGACTAGTCCTGGTGTCCTCTTCTCTTCCTCCAGTTTGTTGTTTCTTGTTCCCTCGCCTGCCATTGCATCTCTGTAGGAGGGGATCTCTCCCCTCCTAACTTCCTCTGTCATTTCTATGCCTCCTGTCCACTTTGTTTTCCATGCCTGTCTGCTTGTTTTCGAGGTTTTCCGCGCCACCTACCTCATGGTTGCGTGAACATTAGGGTTGCAGAGCTCCAGGAACCCCTCATCTATATATCTATATACTTTGTTGTACTCAGGTGTAAATTGAAGTATTGTAATTATGACAAACATCAATTTCTTTTCTTATTACAATTTTTAATTTGTTAATTCAAATTATTATTTTACTATTTTTATATGTAACGTCACGTGACATATCTCACACACTGTGTTGTACAATGCCCTTAGGTGCAATTAATTTATATTTATTATAACTTAAAAAATTCTATTTTTATAAAATTTAATTTATTTCTAAAGTTATGAGATTTTCAACAAATTTGAATTTAATATTTATTATAACTCTTACCAATTTAAATTATAAATTTCTCTCTCCAAATATGAGGATAAAGAAATGTAACATGATAAGACTTCATGTGGAGTTACCTGTAGTTGGAGATTTCCTCTATTGGAAGTTCTCCCTTAAAGAGGCAAGTTAATTCTTTTATACTAATAAAGATACAACAATTTGATGTTATTTTAGTTCTTTATTTGCTATTGTACTAGATTAAATTTAATTTTTTTGAATAATAAATATGAGTTAAATAACAAAAATTGATAATAAATTATATTTAAACTTTTGACAAATAATATACTTGATTATTTCTTAATGAACAACTCAAAGAATATTATTTTTTCCACCTGCTTATCAGTAAAAATAATGTTTTCACATTTCTCGTAGGTAATAATAGATCATGTTCACACTGATAAAGACATATCTACTTTAAATAATTTATTTAGAAATACATAAAAAAATAGATATTTATTTCCCATAATCTAAATAGGAGACAAAAATGCATCACCAAGTCTATTTGAAAGCAAATGAATGCCTCTTAATCACCATCACAAATTTCGTGCACTTGATATGTTCCTATTTAAGAAGGGTTGTGACCTTGAATCATTATTTTCGTAGATAATGTACATAATTGGAAACACTTAGTTTTAAGAAGTATAAAAATGTATCTAATGTAAAAAAAAAGTTTAAAAACGTTGGTGAATCTTACCAATTATATTATAAAGGTGAACAAGATGAATAAAATATAATATAATTAGTAAAATAAATACAACAAAAAGATACTACAATATTATAAATGATGAAATAACACAAGTACATATCACTCTCGATTGTCATCACCCTAGTTATCTTCCTCGCTTGGCCTAATAACACTATTCATCTAAAATTATGTTTTGAATTAGGTTCGTGTATTAATATGAACCACCAATTCCTATCCAACATATCTGGGTAAAAAAATCATGGTTACAATGTTTTGGGAAAACATAAGGCTCTCTAGGTTCATGGCACATCTTTCTAGAGTTCATAGATATCAACCCATTATTGTGATCTTCCTTTAAATTATTATGATCAAATGTGAGCCACCAAAACACCTAAAAATAACATATTGGAATGAAGAGAGGTCCACTTGAATGATCTCTTATATCTTTCCAACATAACCTAATGTCCCTTGCATTATGTTTTGATTGTGGTGACTGTCATGACTAGATTGGTAGAACTTGACTTCCACTTGATAATCTTGTGTCACACATCCATCATTGGCATCCTCTTTGTGAAAAAATATGTGGATATTCCCACATATATGGGAAAAAATGCACGTATAAAAAAGTGAAAAAATCATAGTGGCATGTGTCTAATAACCTGAACATAATTAAAAATAAGAAACATATATAGATGTTACAATTCAAAGGTGTAGTATGAAGTTAAAAGTGTACAAAAAGATAATATAATTTCCAAGTTGTTGCACGCAATCCCTATGTTTAGTGCATCCTCTTTAGCACGTGGGTAATGACCAGATGCACCGCATGTCTCTCTGACTTGATCAACAACCTAACTGTTAGGGAATGTCATTGGTATATTTCCTTTTAAATGATTAGGATAAGGTACACTTTTACCATTCAACTATTTGAATTATTTACTATCACTGTCCCATTTCCTTCTCTTCTCCTAATACAATGGGACCCATAATTTTGTCACTTCAATATTTTAAAGAATGAACTTGTTGATGGATTCAATTTCTGAATTCATTGATGATCACATAAACCAACATACACATACATACATACATCTATATATATATATATATATATATATATATATATATATATATATATATATATATATATATATATATATATATATATATAGTAAGTATATGAGATAAAAATATGCATTAATATGAAGTTCAGTGTGAATAGTTACTATGTAGTATTTGACAAATGATAAGCTTGCACTGAATCTTTGTCATGTGCCTATTTACATTCGTTTCAAGAAGCTTCCCTTCTCTTTCGTCTTCATCCCTTTCGCCATCCTAAATCACCGCACCTGGTATGTTGTCAACATTCTTAATGTACTCACTAGAATAATAGAAAAAATCAAAATATATATACCCCTCTGACATAGACCCCTCCGTTTTTTCCCTTTGTCCAACCAAACCTTTCAATTTATTCTTATACCTCTATAAGAAGAATGTCCAAGGATAAGAAACGACCCAAAATTATTCAACCTCATCTAGTAGGTGAATTAGAAGATGAACCTGCAAGTCCATGAAACTCGTCGACATCTCCTTCCCAAACATACAAACAATCTCAGCTATCTCTTGATACCACCGTGGAATGCTAGCCATACGAATCTCCTTTGATTTGATCCAACGTAAAAATGTAGATAATTTAGATATGGAACATGATAGGTCTAGGGGGATGTCATGGTCCACACACCCATGCACAAGCAGAGAATAATGACATTGCACAGTAAATAGTAAACTATGCAAGAATTAATTATAAGATATCCTATTACATAAAAATAAAAGTAAAAATTATAAAATCATGTTTTTGACATACGTACTCTTGAAGGCTTAAATGGTCACGTGATCTCAATCCTGACAAACAATCTTCCACAGTGAAGTAGTGTTGTATTGAATACCCATATAAATGAGGAACCCCCAAACTCATTATAACTTCCTTTTCCAAAGAAATATCATCTTTATTTAAAATCCTTGGGACATCACCTTCTTTGAAAGACCAAGAGGGACCAACCTCTCATATAGTTTATTGTCTTGGAAAATATTTCTTTATAGGATTTGAAGAAATAAGATCTCCCCTTACAGCCAATGCATCACGTTTTTTAAATGATATGTGCCTCTAGGAAGATGATGAAACGGTTTTAAATATATGCATGGGATTTAGTAAGTGGGAAATCTTGAGATGATCCTGATATGGGAGCTCATAAAAAATAGATTTCCTTTTCATCCCAATGGGAAATTTCTCAACATAGGTGTCGAAGAATTCTTAATCATCGATCCTAAGCTCCCCATTTGAATCGAACATTTTTTAGAACTCCTTATCCTTTTATCTCTCATATGCTCTAAGTCATTGAACTGGTGTCATTATTGCAAGCCTTTGGGTTATCTCTTGTTTACCATTGAAAGTGGATGTTTCTCTTCTATAAGGTTGTTCTTCTGGGAGGAAGACCCTGGAGCAGCGATACACTTTATTTCGTAGGTGGTCGTACCACCTATTCTTTAGAGAAGGTCCACAACATCTACATCCATGATACCCTTTCGTTACAAGACCTACAAAATTATTGTATATAGGTTGACATGTTAGCAACCATGAAGATCTGAACAATTGAAACAAATTAAATTAATATGTGAAACAATATTGTTACTAAACAAATCAATAAGAATGTAATTTACTAGAGAAGACTCCTAAGCCTGGATAATCATGTATGGTGTAAGAACATATGACATACAATATAAAACTCCTCCCCATTTTGATGGGTATTAATACATCATACACATGTGTCCCTTCCCATAATTCCTTCAATTCATCTACCAATTCTGGTAAGTAGACATCCATATTGTTCACTTCTCTTCTACCAGGGACAATGGGAGACAACATAAGATGTTCATTGTTCATGAAAAACCATGGGGGGGATATTGGTATTTGATCACTGGTATAGGTGAAACAAAATAATTAGTGTTTTGGAGGGAATATGGGTTGATGCCATCCATGGCTATGTTGAGTTGTAGACTTCACACTTCATCCTTGAATTTTTCAGGCCATGTATCCTCTACATGTTCCATGGCTATTGAATCTGTTCGGATTCACATAGGTCCTTACTCACTTCTGTGTGAGGCATGCCATCCTTGTAACATAGCTAATTCTTTGCAACAAAATAGCCTTTAAATCCTTGGGATTATAGACATGTGCTTTAATATATTAGGAGGAGGACAATTTGATTTACCCATTTTTTTTAATTACAGTACCTATTATGCCCACATTTCAGACATATCTCTTTGTATGCATATTCTCCTATATATAGAATACAATCTTTTAGACATGCATGATATGATACGTACTCAACACCCAACATTTTCAACACCTACTTTTCCTCTTCGAAGCTACCCGAAAAGACATTATCACTCAAAAGAACCTTATGTTTGAATATCCTATAGTTGGCGGGGAATATAATTGTACAATGTAAATATTTAACATTCATAAAATAGACCATTTTTAAATTTCATTTTGTGACAAAATATAAGGAACTTGATCGATCGTGATAGTCAATAACCTAAATATTTCCAAGAAACATGCATTTGACATGCCAAACTTTCCTTTCACATTGTACAACAACATCATTGTCCCCACCTGAGTAGACTTTGACTTGCCGCCAGGTCCAAAGAGAGGTTTGGTGGAAGCATCTTTTAGGCCTTCGAATAAGATATCAATGATATTAGCATCATACCTTAGCTTACCATTCTGGAATGCATCTAACGACATTGCTTCCATGGAAATCATATCATATAATTAATCATCCATACCAATCTCCATTTGATTGCCTCCATTGCTAATTTTTTATGAAGAACTACTATTGTTGTAGTCATTCCTAATTGGTGAATATGGACATAGTGGGAATTGAATAGATGGTTCATTCAACCATTTTTGTTTGCTTCCTCTCTGATTATTTCTCTTAATGCATCCTTCTCTTGAGTTGAAATTGTAGCGGGGTACTCCAAAAGATGGTAGGTGGGTTTCTCACCATCACAAGAATCCTATTTTCAAAAGATATTGATTGTCATTAGTAGAATATCAATGATATTAGTAAGCATGTCAATGCAATTGGTTTATTGAAATTACATTATACCAAACAATTATTACCATTGTTGATCCAGGATTACGGCTGGACGATGCCAAGTTCCATTTGGCAGGGTGAAGAGATTGTCCATTTTTAGCTACCAATTGCTTGCGATATGTTGCTCCTCATAAGAGCTTCTGACGTTTTTGAAAATATGGAGTAATATTTTCTACATATGAACTCGTATCTGAATAATGTTTTTGCAAATTTGGATATATTTTTATTCAAATTGACATGTATTCAAGACAAATAAATTAAATTAAATAATTGAAATATAAATAAATTTGAACTTAGTGGAGATGGAAAGAGAGACTTCGTGAAGGACTTTAATCAATAATATGGAATGTGTTGGAATTCGAGGAATTGGCCATTTGATATTATTGATATCTAGTCCTTGCATTTGGGAAAAATCAGAAATAAAAATTTGTGTGCATATCCAAAATTAGTCTCGACAAACATATAACCATAATCTGAATTTCAATATAGTTTTTGAACCATTTAAAGAATAAGAGGACTTTAAGCGGAAGATGTATACTATGAACTACTATAATTCATGGGGATGTACCATAAATATTAATTTGAGATTAATATGCCATTTTATGTCAAAATTAAAATTTTAGATAGCTTTTAAACCAAATAGGTGCACTTATCAGAACAAATCACATCGATGCGTTTAAAAAATTAACAACACTGGGGCATTCAAATAATACCCGTACCAATTTCTAGCTTTCAGAAAAAAATATGTTACCATATCAGTGCTCTTCTACAACATCATTACCATATCAGTGCACCTATTTGCCGCCCTGTAAATGTGAGTGCATTTTTTTATAAATGCACCAGTATGCTTGGCTATCGAACGCACTAATGTGCAAAGAAATTGAAAAAAAAAAAAAAAGTTATATATTTTCTTTTTTAAAATTAAAAAAATGAGCGACAGTTGATTTTTTAGAATATAATTTCATAAATGCTTTTAAATATTAAAAATTTATTCACCATTTCCTTATTTTACACAAAATTTCAAGTGGCTAATTTGCAAGATATATATACTAGGAGCAATGTGGAGCAACGCAAAACTTTGGAGCCACAGAACTATTCAAAAGATCAGAAGCTAAAAGGTATAGTGATTCACTCAAAAACCCACATAGTGGAAATTTTGAATTTTATTGTTTATTTTACTAATAATAAAAATTACAATTTTGGTTAGGGTTTAATTAAAGGAGAGATCATTTGCAAGAGAGACATACTGAGAGCACTATGGAGTTGCAAAATATTTTGGATCTGCCAAAATATTAGGAGTTGAAAGGTACGGAGATTCACTAAAAATCCTAGATAGAAAAAATCTTAAATTTTACTCTTAAACTATTTTACAAATTCTGTTAGATTTATTCACAATCCAAAAAAAAATTAAAAACCCTGTATAATAAAAAAATTACTATAGATTTTACCAGTAATCTTTTTTGCGATATGCTTTTTTATTTAAATTTGATTAAAATTCAGACAAAGAAAAAAACTCCAATACTTACCTTAAACCCTTGCTCCTTTCAGCAAAATTTCACCTTAGGGTTAACTTCCTCTACCACATTATAATTAAGGATTTTCAATTTAGGTATTTTATATTTAATGGGTTTGTGTACTTACTATATATAGGGCGTTTGACATGTAAAGTAGGGGAATCAATTATTCAATTAGATCCAAACTTTATCAACGTTCTCTCTATGTAATACAACATACTAACATAATATAACACTCTCTATTTTATTCAGTCTATTTATTGTTGCTCTCATTCTAATATAACGCATCGACGGGCCTATTTCAAATAACACTGTTAAATAATTTCAATGTGTTTATCCTTATGAATCACACCGTAATAATTTAAAATTATTTTTAAAATTTATTTGTCCATGGTTGTGTTCAACAATTAATGGTCCAATGCTTTTAATGTTCTAAACTCAACGGTGCATTTATTTAGATAAGCACACGTGTTACTGGAGTTTTTTCGGCTAAATAATATTTGATTTATTTTTAAAATATATTTAGTGGATTCTATATTGAATGTTATGGGTCTTATATTGATAAAACAATGTCTTAGAAGGTATCAAGTAACAAGAATATTGATCGACACAGTGATAGCACATCAAAAAAAGTGGAGAAGACAAGTTCTTTGTAAATTCTTTACAAAATTAATATGTTTGAGATATATGTAAGTTTAACTAATATATATTGGTTGGTGTGTTTAGTGCAGAGCCGCAAAATGAATAATTTTGATAATATTATTTCTAATATAAGTGCATAAGAGTGTGAAATCCCAATAGAAAAACATACTTAAGAATATTAGATAACATGTTTCGAACAATCTATTAATTCATATATTTTTAATGTTTTGCAGGGAGTTGCAACAACGAAGGAAAATATCAATGTCATTCTAAGAAAAGAAAAGTTATAGAACATGCAAATGACAATGAATTGGTCCTTAGTTCATCTAGAGTGGTGTTGGAGGTTAATGAAAGGGGCAATTTTTTTACAGAACTATAAGGCATCTAGTGGAATGAACCTATAGACGTACTTTCTACTTACAATGCAAAAATAAATACAATGATTCTAAGAACCAAATTATATCTGAACTATAGGAAGCATTTCTAGAGCAATGGTCAATGAGACATGTTATATTTGCAATAAGAAAAACATACAACAACAAAAAAGAATCATTCAAAAGGTAATATTCCTAATTATATAAAATGATTTTCTAGATGTATATATTACTACAAACCATTCATTTATTAATATTTATTTTGTTATATTTAGTTTTCCTATATCATTATAAATACAGTTTATTACTTTTTTCAAGAAGATTATGAAAATCCCAAATGATCAATGCGTTGATATGTGGAACATGCTAGTAGGAATGTCCAAAAAAGTGTATAAGGAGGTTGTAAAAGAAATGGACATAATTGCATCAAAGGAGGAGCCATATCAACAACACCATGGTTCAAATGTATGTAATTATGATTGACTTTATACATATAAAAAAATAATTTAGCGTTAAATATTCTCTACATTTAACGCCTCAGTGATTTTATTTATGTATGTTTCCTGGTGCTTTTATGTATGAAGTGCACTGGTACTACTTTTTCCATTTAGCATACTGCAAAAAAAACATCAACTAGAACCTTTAGCCACCCATATTTTTTTATTTGTGATGAAGTTTCATTAAAACCTTTGCTAAAAAATATGCTATCCCAAACGAATACTTTAGTAGATGTGTTTTTTTACAATTTTTTCCAATTTTATAACACAGAAAACCTCCATTATAACCTTCGCTACAAGGTATTTTCCTTGTAGTGTGTTATGAAAAATCTAACTAGGTTTGATCTTCATAATGACATGTGGAAATATTATTTGATGTAATGGATGTAAAGGATAAAAATACAATTATTATTAATGCTTGTCTCATGGGTTTCATAAGAAAGGAATTTTATTTTTAGTGATGGCTCCATTTGTGAGCATTTAGGATTTGTCATCTAGTCATACAAGTCAATTTGAGTCTATGTCATGTATGAAGGACCCTTCTTGGTCATATAATATTTATATATGAGTCAATGAAAATGTAAAGTAGCCCTTGAAGACCAAGAACAAGAATTAACCTTAAGTCAAATTCAAAGGGGAGTTAATTATCTCCTCCTAACAGACATGTCGGCTCACCCTCTTCAAGTCGGCATATTTAAGGAGGAAACAACTATAAATAGGGTTTTTTGGCATCAGTTTTTAGACAAAATTTCGGTGGAACAATGATCTAAAATAGAAGTGCAAAAAGGGTAAAAGGGGAAGCTTCCCAACTTGTGAAGTAAAGAAGAAGAAGAGTAAGTTTCTTAGGGTACCTGTTGATGGTGCTGGAACTGCCAAAAAGGGGATCTCCTCAGTATGAAGTCCCAACTAGACCTTACACCATTTGGTGTAGGAGTCCCATCTGGTATGATGGATCAGTTTCCATTATATTAGAGATTTGCACTAACTCTTGTTTTTCAGCACATGAGAGTGTTATGCTTGTAACCTCAAGAAATTGAGGTGTGTATGCCTCGTGAGTGATTAATGTAACTCTATGCTTGGGATCTCTTATTGTCAAAGGGGGGAGGTAAAGTGCGCCACTTAATGAGAGGGAATAGTCCCAACCCATTAAGAAACACACGAGAACAACAACAAGGGTTTTTCCAGCATCCAGCGGAATGGTCTACAATGGATGTAGTGGTTGTGAATTACCAAAGTTCAAGGGAGAACTTGTACACCCTCCAACGGAGTAGTCCACATGGGGGTGACAATCGTTAAAACCAAGAAAATATAAAGATGGTCTGTCTAATGTCTAGTGGATTAGTACACATGGATGGGATAGCAGTGATAAACAATACAACACATCTTCAACAATATGATTACTAAAATAACCAACATAGGGCCACCATCAGTGAGTAAATATTTAAATGAGGACCTAAGTGGAATGAAAAAAATTTCAGAATGGAACCCTAATAGGATATAAAAGAGGGGTTTTGATCACTGATTTCAGTATGCAAATACTGACTCTAACTGAATCCATCAAGGATCCCCTCATCCCATATATATCTAACCTTGAAACTTCAAAATAAGTCTATGACAAACTGGTAGAGTTATATTTGGTGAGCACTGCCGGAGAAGTCATCTCATTAAGGTAATAGATTGACAAGATAAAGATGTCAAGGGAATATGGAATGGCCTCATGATTTATGAGGATATCTAAGATCCAGGATCAACTACAAGATCTGGGAGAATTCATGTCTAATGGGGAAATGAGTACAGTTGTATTAAATGAACTATTGGAGGAGTGGGGTAGCTTTACTTCAAGTGTTTATGGGAAGAAAGAATCTATTCCATTCCAGGATCTATGGTTACCGTGCAAGATTTAATAATCTATACTAAAGGCCAAATATGATGTGGGAGTGGGTGAGTAAAATCAACCTTATGTTGCAATAACAAAAAGAGAGGGATAATTTGGAAATTTTGGTCCTCAGAAAAAGAAGAAGAACATGGCTTAAATACAATTATGTGGGTGTCAATAATATAGACACTACAAACGAGATTGTCCTAATATCAAGAAGGCCAATAAGAAAAGAGGAAGCGAAGAAGTTCATATCACCGAAGAAGTGGAGGAAGCTGAAAGGAAGAAGTTCAAGATAGAGGAAGTAAGAGATATCTACTATGACTGAGATAGCCTTCCTCACCTAAGTTCTTTTCAAGTTCCCAAGTTTTCTCTTGTAAGATATGGCTATCATGATTTAGTAAATGGGATACCGTAAGGCATCATATAAGCATTAGAAGTAAGATCTCGGGACATCATCATAGAGCAACATGAAATATCGTTAGAATATATGGAAGTCTAGGATATAGCTCTTGCGAATCTCATTGGAAACATAAGTGGCCAGGTCATCTAGTTCAAGGGTCATCATACATTTGTCAAAAGGAAAAATTTGTTGATGGGGCTACTTTAGATCGTCAAGATTCTCTTATGGCATCTTTATTGAAAGGTTCATTGATCATGAGGGGAATCAAGTGTTTCATCAAGAATTCCAAACTCGAGGAATTCATGGGATGATGGTATTATCACATAAAAGTGAAGCAACTCAAGGAATTGAATTTCTTTCAATATTGAAGGAAGTTTTTGCAGGACATCTAGATGACCCAAAGAAAAAATGAGGTATGTGTTCTTACATTTGATATTGTGGAAGTCACGTCATATGGTTGCAGGTAACATGGATCAATGTTCTATATTCGGAGCATTATCAAAAGAAAGGATTTCCTCCCTCGAAGGAATGCACAAATGCCTGCGTCACACATTCACTAGATGAAATCAACATAACATGTCCTCATATGAAGTATGAGGTGGTCGAAAAAAAAACGAGGAACTTCGATTGGACACTCTCGAGAATGAAATATGTGAAGAAAGGAAGGAAAATATTGTGGAATATGAGACCATGGTAAAGGCAATCAACATCCAAAAGACTAATTAGATTTGACTAGGATATCTCCATGAAATATATGAAGACTCTGATGGAGTCTGAAAAATAAAGAGACCTTTGACAATATATAACTTTGGTAGATGTGTCGATATGTATGCAGGATGTTGATGCAAACTAGAATATGCCATGATGGAAGACCATCACAAAGGTAATGTTGATTGTAATGTTCATTCCTATATTTTTAATCAAATATGCACGTGTAGTAGGATGAAATATCCTTAAGTAAACATGGCTTGAAGAAAGCAACATGGCATGAAGGAAGGCCAAATATGGGTTGATGGATCACTTTCCAATGGTTACATGGTTGACTCATGGATGAAAGTGATGGATGCTTAGTGCCCTATGTAGAAATCCCAAACATGAAGACTCATAGATAAAAAAAAAAGTTCATGACATCATGAGGATGAGTTCTTCAAGCAGCTGGCTGTCCCATCATCTCCACCTGAAGAGTTGTTGTATGTCCCTAATTAAGGGGGAGCCTAGAAACAAGTTACATACTTGGAAGAAACTTGTAAATCCCTACACCAAGAGGGAGCTTAGGTATATTACTTCCATAGGAATGAGTACATTCCTTTATTGGAATATGTATGTCCTCCCTAAGTAAGAGGGAGAGATAGACACATCATTCTTGTCTTCACTTGGAAACAAAGAATGGAGGATTGGGTAAATAGCTAGCATTCGATGGTCTTTGAGGATGTATTAGGTGTAACACCCCATCCTCCCATGTCCACCCAAGGAACCGTTTGACTGGGGTAAACATGCGATGAGAGAGGTTACTATAAGGGATTCAACATCCTTGGTGGCCTTAAGGAAGTGGAACCGATAGAAAATATTAAAGAAACCCATCCACATCAGCCGCAACACCCTTAGGAGACATGTCAACCACTCAGACATCATGTCCCTGAGTCCCACTGATGATTTAAGCATTTTAACCCCTGGTCTCTTTCACGTTGTACGAAATACATTTTCCAGAAGCCAAATTCTCTCTCACAGGCTTATTTGCGAGCATCGCTAGACTCTTTTCAGTGGAGTTGTGCCAACATCCCCAAGATTTAAGCCATTTCTCTAGCCTAGAATATTGGCCTCTACCCATAACATGTTACAACCTCCATAATCCATCAAAGGCATGATGAAAAGATAAACAAACCAAAAATAAAGCTCAAGACTAGGATTGAGCATACCCAACTGGGACTGAATTTCTGTCAAACACTTGGCATCAATGCAACCTACAAGTCTAGGATACAAGACAAAGCATGAATGACTGAAAGAATTAATGAAACCTAACCAGAAGGATCAAAACCTTATCCATTGAGCTATTATAACGTCAATTAGTTCTTTCATACATCCATTTAACAATTACAAGTAAATACATCAAATAACGATTACATGGACCAATCATATAACCATGCTTATAACTAGCATAAAACCATAAATATAAGAGATGGAAACCATTAAATCCACATATAAACAAGTGAAAAAATAAGGGAACATAACTTTTATTAATCATAGGAAATTATGACTAGGTCTGGGACTTCCACGTACCACTTAACTGTACACATTGTTGAACTAAATCTTTCTTTCATCCAGTGACCCACATGCTATATTCAAAGCATGAATATGGGATATCAAATTGTGATCACACCAAAACCAGTGCTCTGATCATAACTAAATCGAACTTGGAATTCCATTGGGAATCCATCACTATGCTTGAGTATTTTTCCATCTGATTGTCTCTCATGATTTACCACAATCCAATCCCAGGTGACTAGGCCCTAAACTGAGACTAGTCTCTCAGGATTTACCGCAATCCAATCACAGATCACTAGGCCCTAAACCAAGATGAATTTCTTAGGATTTACCGCAATCCATACCTACATCACTAGGCCCTAAGCCAAGAATCCCTCCTCAACCTTTACCAAGTATCCCTTCAAAACAGGTCAGGGGATTCCTAGGCCATTGGGAATGAAACTTGAGACCACCTCCGCCTCGGATTCCAAACTCCATTTGGAAAGCCAAAGCTCAAAAATCAAAATAAACACCCCAACATCATGGCACCTAGAAAAAGGAAAGGCTAGGCTGAAAACCACTGTGATAACCCAGAAAAACCATGCCACCGACAATAAGAGAATCATACGCAACCATGAAAATCCATGCATGTCCAAAGCAGCTAGCAAATCACACATGAAAAATGTTACCTGCAAGAATTCCTGCTGAAGCTGCTTGACCCTACTTTTCCTTCCTTGATCCTTACTTCCCTTCCCTTTGCTTGTTTTTCCTTCCTTGATCGAAATCTAGAGTGCTCCAAGAAACTCTAAGTGCCCAAGAGTGAGTAAGAGAGAGAATAATGAGAGATCTCCAAAGTTGAACTTACTAAGAGCTTATCACTAACGAAGAAAAAACTTGCCAATTAATCCTCAGAAGCCTTTTTATCAACGAGGCCTTTATTTTCTTCATTTTCAATTATTTTCCTTCAATTTCCTCCTCATATGCAACCTATAACCTTTCACCTTACTTTTCTCCTAATTTCCTTTATTTTCATAAATAAATATGCTAAAAATGCATTTTCCCCTTTTAATGCCTTTGCCTTAGCCTTTGCAAATTTGCTTAGCCAAAAACACACATCCAATGATGCTTATTAGGATATATTTGCCCATCATTCAACTTGGAATTCGTGTCCCTTACCCGTGGTCTTATTTTTCCTTTATTTATATTTATTACACAGAATTTTCACCAATGTTGCTACAGAACCCTCCCCCTTGGGGAACGCCATCCTCGGTGTTAAACCACACCAAGACCTCAAAATTACCACTGAAATGAAAACATACTGCCCATGAAGCTCTATAACATAGCTCGTTATAGTATTTACGATGAATGACTTTCTCAAAAGCAAAACATCATGGCAATATGACAACACACCGCATACCAGAGATTTATAACATAACTCATTAAGGTATTTACAATAACCACATATACACATATGAAAATTGCTAAACCAACAAATAAAAGGATATGATGCATGTATCAATCAACAAGGGTATACCGAGGATGACATCTCCACTCTCAAAGTAGTACCAGGATTCACCTCCTTCCTAGGAAGTCCAGAATCCACTGCCATGGTCAAGGGTGCATCCAATGTTCAGCGCTACAATCCTGCACCACTTTTCCTCTCAGCAAAAAGTTACTGGCTCATTGTTCTAGGGTGCACTCGCAATGTGCATATGATTCCATCTGGAAATGCTAATGATCAAAAACTATATATCCATGACCTTCCCTTCTCTGCTACACGTCCCTTGGGAAATCTGGTCACCCCATTTTGTGTAGTCACTAACCTTCCAAGTTCCCAGGAATCCCCCATCCTGGGTGATCCATCCCTTGGAAAGTAATCCTTGCATCAAAAGATACAAAACCGAGTTATATACTTTCCCCAAACGGGCATGTTCATGCATTTGTGTTCCAAGCATATAATTTCCATTAGATTCAAATAAATTGAAATAACCTCAAATCATACCTCATTGGTAGTTAATCAATAAGGTACATTTGCAATCCTCGTCACTTCCTATCACAACAAGTCAAACTAACATCTTTAGCAAAATCGTCATGTATAAACATCACATCAACTTAGCTCAAACACAACCATCATATATCACAATCATAAGTCACATGTAACCAACATAAGCTAGAATCATAGATCACATATAATCATCATATACCATTCATAAATCACATGCATAATAAAACTGAAATAAAATGTTGATACTTATCCTTTCATCAAATCCTTAGTTTCTACCTTTGTATTTATTCCATATGCACTATGGATCAGTTGCTACACCAAACAAACACCGAGTCCCTTCTCCTAAACCATGTGCACATACACATGTCACAATACCATAACTACGTACTGCGCGTACATAGTAGCCCGTGCCTTCAACACAACATGTATGACATGCACACAATAACACACGTACACCAGTACCATATGCACAACGTCTGCACAACATCACATGTACACGACACCATCTGCGCAATGTGTGCACAACATCACATGTACACGACACCACCTACGCAATGTGTATACAATGCAACATGTACACTTCACCACATGTGCAACGTGTACACAATACCACATGTACACAGTACCAAATGAATGACATGTACATGACACCACATGTACATACTATCACAAGCATGACATGTACACAGAACCACCTACACATAGCGCCATGTGTACAACATGTACACAACACCACATGAACACAACATCACTTTTACAATTATGCACACAACACCATACGTACATAGCACCACATGTACAAGATGCACACAACACCACATGTACATAGCACTGCATATCCAACATGTACATAGCATCATATGCACACAACACCGCATATCCAACATGCACAGAACACTATATGCACACAACTTCGCATACACATCGTACACGCAATATAATATGTACATAGTTGTATTAGCTATGGTAAATATTCCATGTAAAAATATATATGACCATGGTGATGGGACATGTATTGCAAGCTTAACGGTGGGGGAAACATCCTAATGGGTGTTGATTTGTTTTGTTATGGCTAAGGATATTGGAAAGGCCAATGAAGAAGGCATTAAAGAGGAAAAAAGGTATTTTAGCACATTTATTTATGAAAATAATGGAAATTAGGAGAAAAAGGAGGTGAAAGGTCACAGGTTGCATGTGAGGACGAAAATGAAAGAAAATAATGTAAAATGAAGACAATAGAGGCCTCATTCATAAAAAGGCTTATGAGGATCAGTTGTTTACCTTTGTTCAATTCAGTGTTGGAGCTCTCTCTCATAATTCTCTCTCTCTCTCATACTCTTGGATACTTATAGTTTTCTTGGAGCACCCTTGGAGGGTGTGGCATACTTGGGTTTTTGGAGAAAGAAGGCAAAGGGAGAGTAATAAAGCATAAGAAGGCATTAGCATCAATAGCTACATCAGATTTTCTTGCAGGTATTGAGTTGGATGTATGATTCCTTCACTATTTTTGGCATGCATGGAACTTGCATGTGGTTCCTGGTCATGGTCTCTCACTGGCATGGAGGATTGCTTGGACTGACAGTGGATTTTCCTAGCCTTTCCATTTCCTGGATAACCATTGGGTTATGGTTTTATTTGCTTTGTTTTCTGGTTGGTTCTCATGTTTCCTTTACCTTGGGTTGACTTATTAGTTCCTGGAGCCTTGGTTGGACAAATGCTCTAGATCCTTGTAATGGCATAGGTTGAGTTACTAGTCTTGGAGCCTTGGTTGGACAAATGCCATGGAGCCCTAGAACAACTTTCGATGAGTTACTAGTCCTGGAGCCTTGGTTGGAAAAACACTCTGGAATCCTTAGTCGGTTGAGTTACTAGTCTTGGGTATTTGGTTGGAGAAACACTATAGATCCTTGTAAAAGTTGTGGGTTGAGTTACTAGTCTTGGATTCTTGGTTGGGAAAATAATTTGGAGCCCTGCGTAAGCTATGGGTTGAGTTACTAGTCTTGAAAGCTGGTTTGGAAGAAACACTCTGGAAGGTTGGGATAGAGACCGATATGATGTTGGTTTTGTAATGTCCGACCGTGAGGTGGGATCACTGTTTGATGGGTTGAGGTGGATGACCTCTGGAAGACCTAAATGAGTTTTGATTTATGTGTTCTATGAGATCCCACATTCATGCTTAGAAATGACACAGGGGAGAATGGATGAATAGAGATTTGTCTCAGCCATTCTACTCTTAGGTGGAACGTGGAAGTTCCATCCCTGGTTTGGATTTTGCATCACTAATTATACGTGGTCCATACGGTTGTGATGTCATTGATATTTCTTTCCCTATTATGTTTGTTATGAATGTGTTTTATGACAGAGGATATGTATGGCTCTCATCATGTTCCTACTTGTTATTGAATGATTAATGTTTCTATGACTAAATGGATGAGATGGCAGCTAATGTGATAAGGATACAATGATTCATACCGAATCTCAGTTAAGTATGAGAGACCTATGCTCGGATATATTATTTACACCTTTAAGTTACATATGTACTAAGTGTTTGACAAAATGGCTATCATGGCTAGTAGGGGTCTGGTTAAGTTATTGTTGGGCTTATTCCTTTTGCTTCATTGCCTCCCTGTACTTTTCTTGATTTCAAGCTATCATTTCGTTCTGGGCAATGGCTCAGGCTCTAGGCCTACAAAAGTGGATTAAATCCTGGGGTCGCTTGCACATAAATGACAATTATGGTCAATATTCATTGGAAGGTAGGCCTATGAGAGCGACTTTGGGTTTTTGGTCGCTCCCTTTCCCATAGCATGAGAGCGACTATGGCCTAAGAGGTCTAGAACGGTAGTGGGACCCAGGGACAGGCTGTCATAGTGGCTGAATTGTCTCTTGAGGGTTTTGTTGATGATGTTGGATGATTATATGTGATGTTCCATCGATTCCATTTCCTTAAGGTTACCTAGGAGTTTGAATCATATCACAGTGTCCTCTCGTTACATGTTTACCCCGGCTAGATGGTTGCTGAGAGTGTTATAGAGTGGTATCAGAGAGTGGTTGTGCTTTCCTTGGACTGTGTGTTTCTCATGCATTCATGTTGGTTGCATGTGTGTTCCTTATGCATGTATTCCATGTGCTTGTTTCATTTTTCATGTTGTTAATTATGGTTGTTGTGATGTCACCATATGAAGGTTGAAGGTGTTTTCGTGGAGTATGTCTTCATGTGTGAATGGTTGATTATGTAGTTGTTATGCATGTATGGTTTGGGTTATAGTTATGCATGAATAGTAGGTCAAACATGCCTTGTGAAGTCATTGTTTTCAATTTAGGTAATCATGGTGATATTGGCTGTTATGATGCTAATGTGTTGGCTGAGATAGAACGAGAGATGCATATCATCAAGTGAAGTTATAGCATTGGACCTCAAGGTGAGAGAATGTCATCATACAAGCTCATATGTTCAACATGCAGGTATGTAGGTTAAGGATTTTTATATGCATTAGGGTTATATACATTAGGTTATGTACATGTCTTTTGATGTTATGGTTACATTCCTGATAGATGATAATTGATTAGCATAGTCATATGCACATGAGTCAGGTAGTCAAGCATGATAGTAACATGTGGTTGTAAGCATTGTTATTGTTGGTTGGGTTAGATAACTTGATTATTATGTTATATGATATGTTGTTGATGAGTATGTTATAGGTTAACTTGTTGATGCTATAGGATAGTTAGCTTGATGAGGTTTTATGTTCTTGATGAGCATGATATATAGCTTATTGTTGTTATGTGCTATTAACTTGATGATTAAGGTTATTTCATTCAGATCTTTATGTTGTAATTTTGATTGGTCATATGCGTGATGGCTATGTTCATTGCATTGAAGATCTTGATGTTATATGTATTGTGTTAACTTGGTTTGACCTATGCCGATGGTCATGGTTGCAATATTTAGGTATGAGCCAACATATTTGTGATAGGGTTTCGTACTAACCTAGATTGATTGTACATGTCATTTTTATGCACGAACAACAAATTCGTATGAGCTTATGATGTGAACATGTTAGTTAGTTATTGTTATGGATATCATAATTTATGTTTGAGTTGATACATTTTAAAGTTATATCTTGCTAACTAGATTGATTTTGTAGACAAGATAGCCTCCCTGGAAATACGTTAAGGTACGAGCTTTCTTATGTCATCTATTTAGTGTTTGAATGCTTGATTATTATGTTTGATTGGTGTTTGAGTGTTTGGTGTCTATTATGTCTCCTAGTTGATTTATTTAACATGGTATGTTTGCAAGTTGTTTTAATGTTTGATAAGTTGCATAATATGAGTATGTGTTCAAATGATTTTGTTTTAAGATGATTGTACTAACATATATGTGTTGAGACAGTTCATATGTAGTGTAATGTAGTTGACAATTGTAGCATTATGTCTAATGACTATGAGTTGAGTTTGGATTATGACATGATTGTTTGTAAAAGTTGATCTCAAATTGATAGACATGATTGTCTTGATATTTGAAACATGTGGTTGACATGTGTGAGAAGTTGCATGAAACATGCTTGGTATTAGCGTGACGAGGTAATAATTGATGTGTTTATATAACTAACAATTGGGTGATGTGACAATATATAGTAAGACTTAGTTGCAACAGGG
This sequence comes from Pinus tabuliformis, assembly GCA_031772625.1. Lineage (NCBI taxonomy): Eukaryota > Viridiplantae > Streptophyta > Pinopsida > Pinales > Pinaceae > Pinus > Pinus tabuliformis. The sequence continues at coordinate 451,869,223 of CM062806.1, forward strand.
TAAAGGTAAAAGAAGGGAATTAGATAAGAATTCATTTGGCTATGTTTGGAAACGCTAATTCCAAACGAATGAGTGCTTTGCATACAAGAATTCTTCTTAACCTTTATTTTTCTGACATTGTGGATATGTTCTATAGTCGTGAACATGTACTTGATAGGCATATTAGCCAGTCTCTAGTTGCAAGTGAATCTCTCAATGGAATTGGATCCCCTTGAGAGATGGTGTGGATGTGTTCAGTTAAAAGCAACGTGCTTGACACACCAAGGTAAGATAAATGGTATATTGTTATATTTATTTATGCACTAAAAATTATGTGTTAATTAGAACATGATGCAGGGAGTTGCCTGGCAAGAGAGGTTGCCATGAAAGCTTGAAGGAGGCTCTAGTTGAGTTTCCTTGGGAACCATGGGATTGAGTCATGGTGTCTATTGCTAGTCTTGTGCTTTTGGTCTTTTATGACTTGTTGAGCTTGATTTGAAATTTTTCTATGTCTAGTGCATGATCATGCCACTTTGTTTGCAGAGTCATGTTGTTATTGGTTTTCATGGTTTTCTCTTGTTTTCTTCTTGCTATTTCCTTTTATGTTTGGAGTCTTGGAAATTGGTTGGGAAAGAGGAAAGTTAATGGAGCTCAGGGAGAGTTGTGTGGTACCCAACACATGATGTAAGACTTGGATCAAGCTCAGTGCATGAGTAAGCGCAACAAAAGGTAAAACTATGACAATATCATTGGGTAAATTGGTTTGGTCCATTGGTGTACATGGACAGTGGTAGTATAGTTATAAGAAAGGTAACCAGAAAAGGTAAAGTAAATGGATCTAACGTGTTAGATGCCTTGGCTATGTTGGGCAGGACTATTCTTAATGTTATGCATGCTATAATAAGGATGTTCTCTTAACCTAGACCTTATGTTATCTAGAAATTTTATTTTGATCATGATTATGTTGATGTTTAGATATGTATACATGTAGGCTTGTATGTATGTCATGTCTGACATGGTGATCATGAATCATGATTATGTTATGTTGATGGTTATATGTACATATGTATGTATGTATGACGTTGACTGACGAGATCATTATTATAGCTTGATGTATGTATGTGTACATGTATCTATGTTACTGTCTAACATGATCATCATGAATCATTCTTGTGGACGAATGATTGCTTACATGGGAAAATGACAAGAAGAGATCCCTAGTCTATGAGGAATCAAATGAGAAGAGTACTCATGACAAACATATGAGGTTAGTATCATGCGAATATGAATTTATATTGTATGCTTTTATTATGCCTATTCTTATGTTATGGAGAGGTTATACCAAGGGATACATCAAAACAGTGGAAGCAATATGGTCTGTAGCATGCTGGGACAAGCATGGATAAGGCACTGGAAGAAAGGTTTCTTGGTAAAGAGTTAGTATGGCTTTGGATGTGTGGTACAACTGTTGTGCATATCTCATATATGTTGTACTTGTTGCACCGGTGATGTTGTGTCCATGCGGCGTGGTGTATATTTAGTGTGTGTACATGTTGATTATATAATGTTATGTACATGGTGTAGTACAGATAGTGTTGCATGAATGTTGCATATTCAGTGTTCGGTATAGATGGTGTTATGTACATGTTGGATATGCAGTGTTGTGTGTAGATGATGTTATGTACATGTTGGAAGTGCAGTGTTATGTACAAGTGGTGTTGCATGGATGTTGTACATGTGGTGTGATGTACATATGGTGTGGTGTGCATGATTGTACAAGTGATTTTGTGTGCATGTGTTGTTGTGTACATGTTGTACAAGTGGCGATGTGTGCAGGTTGTGTTGTGTACATGTCTTGCATGTCATGTTGAGTACATGTGGTGTCACGTACATGTTGTGTGTGTGGTATTGTATACATGTGGTATTCTGTACACGTTGTACAATGGTGCAGTGTACATATGGCATTCTGTACACGATGTGCAGGTGGTGTTGTGTACATGTGATGTTGTGCACACGTTGTGAAAATGGTGCTTGCTACATGTGGTACTGGTGTAAGTGTGGGATTGAGTACATGTCGTACATGTTGTATTGCGGGGATGCAATACTATGTATGTGAATTGTGTAGTCATGCTATCATGACATATGCATTCATTATGTTGGACTTTAGACACGTATTTGTGTTATGATGTACATTAGGTGTAGGTACATGTATTGTGTTGTACACTGGATGTAGGCGTATGTATTGTATTGTATACATTGGTTGTAGGTGTATGTGTTGTATGTCAGGTGTAGGTGCATGGATTTTAATCTATGATTGTTATGTTTTGAGCTAACCTAATGTGATATTTTTATACATGTTGATTTGGTCAAATACGTTAGTTTAACTTGTTGTGATAGCAAGCGAATAGGATTGCAAATGTACCTTATTGATGAGCTACCAATGAGGTATGATGTGAAGTTATTTCAATTTATTTTGAATCTAATGGAATTTATGTGCTTGGAATTGGAATGCATAAACATGTTGGGTTGAGTGGTTCAAATTGACTGCAAGAATTAGTAACGTCAACAAAAGGAATTGGAAGATGTAGCAGTATGATGGTAATGAATTTTAGGAGTAGTGCCATTCTGGGACACTGGTACCCAATAATGTCTGTTGATTTTCATGAGCATGCTATGACCTATATGATGGTTTTGAGGCTTGGATATCCCTTGGTTTCCGTATCTTTTAATGAGAGGAAGCCTTGCCAAGGGATGGACTGCTTGAGATGGGGGTGCCAACGGAACATGGAAGGTGAGTGACTGCAGAGAAGGGGATTACTCGATTTCTTGAGTGACTGTATAACAGAGAAGGGAAGGTCACAGATGGGTTTGTTTTGGTCATTAGCATTTGCAGAAGGAATCAAATGCACATTGGGAGTGTGCCACAGAACAATGAGCCGGTAACTGTTCACTGAGAGTACAAGTGGCACAAGATTATAACGTTGGACATTGGATGTAGTTTGACTATGGCAGTGGATTATGGCCTTCCTGAGAAGGAGGTGAATCCTGGTATTACTTGAGGGAAGAGGTGTGAGCCTCTCAATTCCCTTGTTGCGGATGCAGGAATCATATATTTTATTTGCTAGTTGAAAAAATGTGTATATTCATATATTATTGTAAATACTGTATTGAGTTGGATTTATATAGCTCCATAGACAGTATGTTTATTTGTTGGTTGAAGCAAATGTGTATGTGAATATGTGGTTATCGTATATACCATAATGAGTTTTGTTATAAAGCTCCATTAAAACGATATGTTTGTCATGTTTCAACAATGGTCATTATAAACGCTGCAATGAGCTATGCTATAAAGCTCAATGGGCAGTATGTTTTGTTTTCAGCAGTCTTGTTGGTGATAGGTGTCAATGAACACTGAGGATGGTGTTCCCCCAAGGGGGAAGGTTCTATAACAACTCTCGTAAAAATTCCATGTAAAAATATATAAGGCCATGGTGATTGGACATGTATTCCAAGCTGAATGGTGGGGGAAACATCCTAATGGTTGTTGATTCGGTTTATTATGGCTAAGGAAATTGGCAAAGGAAATGGCTAATGCATCAAAGAGGAAAAAAGGTATTTTGACACATTTATTTATGAAAATAATGGAAATTAGGAGAAAAAGGAGGTGAAAGGTCACAGGTTGCATGTGAGGAGGAAAATGAAGGAAAATAAAGAAAATAGAGGCCTCATTCATAAAAAGGCTTTTGAGGATCAGTTGGTAACCATTTGGTAGTTCAATTTTGGAGTTCTCTCTCATTGTTATCTCTCTCTCATACTCTTGGATACTTAGAGTTTTCTTGGATCACTCTTGGAGGGTGTGGCATACTTGTATTTTTGGAGCAAGAAGGCAACGAAAGAGCATGAAAGTGAAAGAACGCATTGACATCAGCAACTACATCAGATTTTCTTGTAGGTACCAAGTTGCATGTATGATTTTTTCATTAGTTTTGGCATGCATGGCACATGCATGTGGTTTCTTGGTCATGATCTGTCACTGGCATGGATGATTTCTTGAATTGACAACGATTTTCCTAGCCTTTCCATTTCCTAGATAGTCATGGTTTTTTGGGTTTATTTGATTTGTTTTATGGTTGGCTCTCATGTTTTCTTTAGCTTGGGTTGAGTTATTAGTTCCTGGAGCCTTGGTTGGACAAATGCTCTAGAGCCCTGTAATGGCTTGGGTTGAGTTATTAGTCTTGGAGCCTTGGTTGGAAAACTTCTTTGGAGCCCTATAACAACTTGGGTTGAGTTACTAGTCCTGAAGCCTTGGTTGGAAAAACGCTCTAGAACCCTTGGTGGGTTGAGTTACTAGTCCTAGAGCCTTGGTTGGAGAAACACTTTGGAGCCCAGTAAAAGTTATGGGTTGAGTTACTAGTCATGGAGCCTTGGTTGGGAAAATTCTATGGAGCCTTGTGTAACCTGTGGGTTGATTTACTAGTCTTGGAATCTGGGTTGGAGAAAACACTCTAGAAGCCCTGGAAGGCTTGGATAGAGACCGATATGATGTTGGTTTTTTTATGTCCGATAATGAGGTGGAATCAATGTTTGATATGTTCAGGTGGATGGCCTTTGGAAGCGCTGGATAATTTTTTATTGATGTGTTATATGAGATCCCACATTAACGCTTGGAATATTGCACAGGGGTGAATGGCTAAATATAGATTTGCCTCAGCCATTCTATGGGCGGGTGGAACATGGAAGTCCCATCCCTAGTTTGGATTTTTCACCATTAATTAAAGGTTATTTCTCCTTGTATTTATATGAGTATTATGATGGATTATACGTGGTGTGTATGGTTGTGATGTGATTGATATTTATGTCCCTATTATCTTGGTTATGTATGTGTTTTATGACAATAGTTATGTATGGCTCTCAACATGTTATTACTTCTTATTGAATGATCAATGTATCTATGACCAAATGGATTAAATCGAAGCTAATGTGATAAGGAAACAATGATTCATAGAGAATATCAGATAAGTATGAGACCCCTATGCTCAGATATGTTATTTATACCTGTAGGTTGCACATTTACTAAGTTTTTGACAAAATGTCTGTCATTTCTAGTAGGGTATGTTTCAGGTGTTGCTGAGCTTATTTATTTTTCTTCATTGTCTCCGTATATTTTCTTGATTCCAAGCTATCATTCCATTCTGAGCAGTGGCCTGGGCTCTAGGCCTACAAAAGTGGTTTAAATCTCGGTGTCATTAGCACAGAACTGGAAATTCTAGTCCATAGTCGCTGGTAGGTAGCCTATTAGAGTGACTTTGGGTTTCTCGTTGCTCCATTTCCCATAGCATGAGAGCGATTATGGCCTAAGAGGTCTAGTATAGTAGTGGGACCCAGGGATAGGTTGTCACAATGGCTGACGTGTCTCTTGATGGTTTTTTTGATGATGTTGGATGATTGTATATCAATTCTATTTCCTTAAGGTTACCTAGGAGTTCGAATCATATCATAGTGGCCTCTCGTCGCATTTTTACCCTGACTAGTCGGTTGCTTGGGTACATGTGGGAGGAGGGTGTTACAATAGCTTGACATATCCAACATCTACATGGCACCATTTATACCCAGCACTGCATATGAAATATCCACACAACACTACATGCACATAACATCACATATGTAACATATGCAGAACAATAGTACCACACATCGAAAACCACACTTTCTTTATCAAGTAACCTTTCTTCTAGTGCCTTATCCGTGCTTTTCCCAGCATGTAACAAACCACACTGCTTCATTTTTCTCATGTATCTCTTAGTGTTACCTATCATAACATAACATATGCATGATATAATCATATAATATGAATTCATAACCACATGATATTGAACTCGTATATTTGCCAGGGCTACTCTTCCCACTTGATTCCCATAAGACCAGGAACCTCATCATGCCATTCACCTGTATAGGCAATCATTCCTCCACAAGAATGATCCTTGACAACCCTGTCAAAAATTGACACATATACATACATACATGCATATATAATCATTATCATAAAGCAATCATCAACCTATCATACAATGAAATACATACACACATACATGTATACATATATAAACATCAACATAATCATGATCATAACATCATTATCAAATAGAATAAGGTCAAGGTTAATAGAACTTCATTTATGCGTGTGACATATGTGCAAAATAGAGAACAACAATTCCTAAGATAGCCCAAGGCATCTGACACCTCAAATCAATTTAGTTTATGTTTTTGGTTACCTCTCTCATAATTGGACTACCACCATTTATTTACCGCAATGGACCAACCAGTCCAACCGACTGTCATAGTTTTACCTTCCACTACACTTACCCATTCACAAAGCTTCATCCAAATCTTACATTACCTTTCGAGTGCAACACATCTCTTCTTGAGCTCTATAAAATTTCTTTTTTCCCAACCAATTCCCAAAACTCAAAACATAAAAGGCAAGACAAGAAATAACAAGAAGAAAATCATGAAAACCAATAAGAACAATACTACAACACGACCAATGTGGTAAGGCCTTGCACTAGACATAACAAAAACTGAAAATCAAGCTCAACAATTCACAGACGAACAAAAGCACAAGACTGGAAACTGACACCATGACTCAATCCACATGGTTCCCAAGGAAAGCTCAACTAGAGCGTTCTTCAATATTTCATGGAAACCTCTCTTTCCATGAAACTCCCGGCATAAAACTTCCATAAACACATAACTGTCATTGCTTAAATAAACATAACAATACACTTAGGTTACCTTACCTCTTTGTTCCAAGCTTGCTACTTCTAACTAAAGACATACACACAATCTCTCAAAGGACTACAATCCTTTGAAGGATCCCGCTATAAGTAGCAACTAGATAATATACCTGTCAAATACAAGTTCATGCATCTAGCACATATCCACATTTTGTCACACAAGATTAAGGTTAATAATACTTCTTGTATGAAAAATAATCATTCATTTGGAATCAGGGTTTCCAAACATAACCAAGGAATTAGTACCCCAGTCCTTTCTTTTACCATTTATCTTGCTAAAATTGAGTCTTACTACATGCTATCACATCATCCAACTGTTATTTATATAGGAAAATCACTTATTACCTCATCACGCTAATACCAAGCATGTTTCCTACAACTGTAAACCACATGTTTCAAACATCAAGACAATCACGTCTACCAATTTGAAATAAACTTAAAAAAAAATCATGTCATAATCCATAGTCAACTCATAGTCGTTAGACAAAACGCTACAACTGACACCTACTACACTTAAGTACATATCAACTGTCTCAACACATATGTTAGTACAATCATCTTAAAACAAGATTATTTGAACACATACTCATATTAAGGAATTCATCAAACATTCAACCAACTTGCAAACATACCATGTAAACTAAATTGTCTAGATGAACTAATCAAATAGTCAAACACCACATATATGACATAATCAAACTCGTATCTTAATGTATCTCAGGGGAGGCTATCTTGTCTACACAATCAATCTAGATTAGCATGATATAAATTCACAACATATCAACTCAAACACAAGTAAGATCATGATATCCATAACAATCAGTAACTAACATGTTGACATATTAACTCATAAACAATTATCATTTAGGCATAGAAATCACATATGTAAGATCGGTTGAGAATAGTACAACACCATATCACAATTATGTCCTCTCATACTTGAATATCGTAACCACAACCATTTTCATAGGCTAATTCAATTTATTATGATACATATAACATCAAGATCTTAATGTAATAACCATAATCATCAAGTTACTAGAATATAACAAAAATAGGCTATATATCATGCTCATCAACAACATATAACCTAATCATCAAGATAACTATTCTATAACATACTCATCAACAATATATAACATAATCATAAGGTTATCTAATATAAAAAAAATAATAGAAACGCATACAACTACAGGTTACTATTGTTCTTGTCTATCCGATAAATGTGCATATAACTACACTAATCAACTAACATTTATCATGAATGTAACCATAACATCAAAAGACATGTACATAAACCAAATGTATATAAACCTAGCACATATAACAATCCTTGACTTACATACCTGGATGCCAAACATACAATAAATGTATGAAAATCTTCTCTTACCCCAAATTCCAATGCTACAACCTCATTATGATTATCTACATCTCTTACTCTATCTAAGCCAACATATTATCATCATACATACTGATAGCACCATGATGACCTAAATTGTGTACCATGACTTCACAACGCATGTTTGACCTACTATTCATGCATAACTATAACCAAGACCATACATGCATGACAACTGAATATAGACATATAACACACAAGTACCAAACCATATTCACATCATTCTAGCTACAATCGAGTCATGAATGCATGACCATATCAACTTCATAAACCATGACCTCATGCATGAAAAAAAATCACTCCATTATACACATTTCCACATGCAACCATCAACATGCATAAGCAATTCCTAATCGAATACACATATGCATGAACGCATGTAGTTGAGCATAAGCAATCAATTCTTGTAAATAACCTAAAAGAATGATAAATGTAATAAAAACTACAAGAATATAATAAAGATGCATATAATCATGTAATCAATCATATACTGCTGACAATGCATTCCACAAAATCAACATCAAGTAGCTCATGACAACATCACTACAATCATGAGCAATAATTATGAAATGCAACAAGCACATGTAATGCAAGTGTAAGAGAGACACATGCAACTGATATGCATGCATGACCAACACATTCACCCAAGGAAAGCGTAACCACACTCTGATACCACTCTGTAACACCCCCTCGTCCTATGTCCACCCAAGCAATCGATCGAATCGAGTAAACATGTGATGAGAGAGGTTACTATAAGGGATTCAACCTTCTTGGTGACCTTAAGGAAGTGGAACTGATGGAACATATCAAACAAATCCATCCACAACAGCCAAAACACCATCAGGAGACATGTCAACCACTTAGACATCTTGTCCCTTAGTTCCACTAATGATTTAATTCTTTTAACCCATGTTCATTCTCATGCTATATGAAAGACAATGTCCATAAGCCAAAGTTTTTCTCACAGGCATATGTTCCAGCGTCCCTAGACTCTTTTTTAGCAAACTAGTGCTAGTGTCCTTGAGATTTGATCCACTTTTATAGCCTAGAATCTCCACCTCTACCGAGAACTTGTTACAACCTTAAGAATCCATCAAAGGAATGATGATGAGATAAACAAATAAAAAATCAACCTCAGGACTAGGCCTGAACATCCCCAACTGGGACTCATTTTTCATCAAAAACTTGGCATCAATGCAATGTACGGGTCTAGGATACAAGATAGAGCATGAATGATTGAAAGAACTTATGAAACATAACCAACAGGATAACCATATTCTCCACTAAATTGTTATAACATCAATTATGTCTTGCATCCATCCATTTAACAATTACAAGTAAATACATGAAATAACCATGACATGAACCAATCATATAACCATGCTTATAAATAGCATAAAAGCATATAAATATCATATATATGAAAACCATTAAATGCACATACAAATAATTGAAAATGTAAGAGAACTTAACTTTTTTTAATCATAGGAAATTCTGACCAGTTTCGGGACTTCCACATACCACCCAACCGTAGACATGGCTAAACCAAATCTTTGTTTCAACCAATCACCCCTATGCCATATTCTAAACATTAATGTGGGATCTCATAGAAAAACAAAGGGAATCCAGAGGTTAAACCACCTCCACCCTTATCAAACCGTGATCACACCAAAATCGGTTCTCTGATCACAACTGAACCGAACTTGGAATGCAACCTGGAATCCATCACTATCCTTGAGGAATTTTTCGTCTCCTTATCTCTCATGCTTTACTGCAATCCAGTCCCAGATCACTAGGCCCTAAACCTAGTCCAGTCTCTCAGGATTTACCACAATCCAAACTGGGATCACTAGGCCCTAAACCGAGACTCCTCCCTAGATCTTTACTATGTATCCCGCCAAAAGCAGTCAATGGATTCCTAGACCTTTGGAAATGAAACTTGAGACCACCTCTGCCCCAGATTCTGAAATATATTTGGAAAACCAAAGCTGAAAACTGAAATAAACATCCCAACACCATGGCACCCAAAAAAATGCAAGGCTAGTCTAAAAACCACTGCCATAACCGTTATAGACATTTTTGGGCACTGCAACCCAATCATATATGTCCATAAACCAAGGGCTTCTGAGTCCCTAAAAATGTTGTTTCATGCCCTAAAGGAACAAGGTCAACTGATTACATCATCTCCCAGAAGTTCTCCACAGAAAACTGCTCAGAACTGGTCAAAACTGGACCATACAAGTTGCTCAGTGCTAAGGGTGCCATGCATCTCACATGCCCAGTGTAAAAGGTGCGATGCATGCTCGAAACCCCTTCTATAGGGTGCAATGGGTGAGAATGGAAAAATGGCAGAGACAGTTTGCGAGGTGGATGATCATGGGATCTTCCAAAAACTTCTCCTGTGACATTTTCCTCTCTGAATTCGCCCAGGGATGAGTAAGAGATCATCAATCTCCAAGTGGAATCAAGAACTATGAGAGAGAAGACACTAATCAAAATCCCAAAAGCTGACTCACCTCCTTGCAATCATCTATATATGGATCCATCATCCCAGAGATCAAGAGGCTGGAATTTTGTATCTTGTAAGGAAGCGTTGTTAGTTTCGTGGTGGAATATCATATTGTTGGGTGATCTAAGCTTTTCATGAGGTGAAGAAGGGCTTTCATGCTAGGAGGATGATGTTGGGTCAGATCAATGGGTTGTAATCCTCTCTTCTAGTCTTTACATCAATAAAGCTATTGAAGTTTTCCTCCACATTCTTGTATGTTTGATAGTATATGCATTTGTGTGGTCAATATATATTTGGTCCTATATTGTTTATGATTGTAGATCTCTGCACTTTGAAGGTATTATGCTGCTTTGACTTTACAGGTACTCTTTGCAGCGGAGTGGTCAAGGGAGAAGTGGTAAAGACTTGTTGGTGAGGAGAAGGAACAAGCAAAGAACCGAGCGAAAGATCGAGGTTGGTAATCTTTGATCCTCTCCTATCTACTTCTCATGAAGGAAAATGAAAGTAACTTTAATCTTTTTGTTTCTAAGAGAGCTACCCATCTTAGTGGGACTAGCAGCTCTGCATAGAAACTAGATTTCCCGATAACAAAATGGCGACTCTGCTGGGGAGCGAATAGCTTGTTTGCTTGTTTATACTTGTTTGTTTTATAAACTTACAGACGGAGCCTGAAGTTAAGCCAGCTAGCCTTCGAACTGCATTTGCTATGCATGTGCAAAGTAGATCAATGTTGCTTCAGTCTATCTCTAGGTTTTGTTTATAAACTGAACAATTGATTTGCAAACATCCTAATTGGCCTAGTGGTGGCTCTAGTAATCTCATTAGATCAGCCCTTGTGATTTCTATTTACTGACTATCATTAGCTCGGCCTAAATCCCTGAACTAAGTTGCAAACTGTGACCAAGAACCAAGTTGAAGTCTCATCCCTGGACCATCGCACTTTCTCCTCTTGGGAATCTAGATGCATCGCACCTCCCGTGTGCAATAGGTGCACTGCATCGCACTTTCCCTGTGTTGCAGGTGCGCTGATCAGATAAGACCTCTTCTGCTTCCAGATTTTGGTTTCTTTGTTCACTCTCTTCAGCTTTATTCAGGAGTTTTGCTGTCTGTGATCAGTATACCACTGTGGAAAATACCTTCTTTTGCATGATTCCACCTCCATAGTACAAAGAATTGTGAATGTTTTTATGTATTGTCTGCCATTTACAGTTCTCTTTTACAAAAAGTAGCGTAATCAAATTGTCGTCTTTTGATTTGGAAGTGTTGCAAGTGTCGTTTTCAGTCAAAGAAAAGAATCCTATCATTCTTGATGGTCGATTATACAGTTACTCTTGTATTTGATTTGAATTAGTAGTTTTTCAAGTGTCGAAAGCAGTTTTCAATTCAAAGTCGCAAAGTGTCGTCATTATCTTCCTTTCATTTTTGAAGAGAAATTTGTTAGTATTGTTGCTTTGAAAAGATAATTCAGATTTGTACTTAGCATTCTTTATGTCATTCACACATTAAGAAAGCGAAAAACAAACACATGCATGTGCATTTGCATTTAGACTGTTTGTTGGTTTGATTTAGGATAGTGCATCTAGTGTGTGCTCTCTTCTCTATGTTGAAAGAATATCATCTCTCTTTCTTTAGTAGCTAGGATTTTCATTGCAAAAAGAAGATTAAACGATTGTTTATCATCTTAGATTGCATTTTAGGAATTATATATCTACATCACGCGATGAACCTGAAAGGAAAATTTCTTAAGAAATATCAACTGTAAAATAAATTCAATGAACATAAAAACTCTTTGGAACCTAATGCACAACATTTAGAAGTCTAGGCTAGAGACATATTCCGGCGTCTTAAAGCCTGGTAACTATCACTTTCATTGTTGGTTGGGTGATTCCTCCTCTTTGAGACGACAAGTGCCAGTACGGACTTGTGCTCCCACGTACCGTCGAGTATATATTGGGAGACCACAATAGGCTATATCCTTTATCCATAGCAAGCCGTGTCTGCCGCCCTATTGGTTGCAATGCACTGAACACAACATTCGGGAAGATTGACTGTCGTACCATAAAAAGTATTCTGCAGTTTTCCGATTGGTTTGGTAATCCCTCTATCTAGATTTCTAGAGAAGTCTCTTTCATTCCTTTTCAGACTCCTTAAAGGAAAAGGTCCATCTGAGCACTTGTCACTTCAGGCTCATTAAAAATCGAAGGTGACTAGAGTCATCTTTTGTTTTTTCTTGACTCTTAAAAATTGAAAAAGCAAGTTGTGTCAAAGCATCTAAAATTCATTTAATTCGGAATCATTTTCCCCTTTATTTTTAGTTGATTGAGTAATCTACAATCGTGGAGGAAAGTCAATCGAAACCCCATCGTTCGCGAAGACTTACGAGTCAACCGTCTTTGTCTCTGGAAACAAAACTATTCCGGACAAAGCGAACTCGTTTAACTGGATCAAAGTCCCTTGGTTTGGTTGGAACAAGTGTTCCGACACCCTCAGAGACTCCGGTTACTCCAAACATTTCTGGTATCCCTGCCTCTACAGAAGAAGTTCCGCAGCCACAAGAGGACAGTAGAACTGATCCTAGTGTGATGGTAAACACTTCTATTCCTGAACTGGCTCCATCTACAACTGATTCGAAAGGTGTTATTCCCCAAACATCTATTGCCGTAGAATCTATACCTTCTTTGGCATCGGAAATATTTTACGGACCTGACGGTCTACCTCTTCCACTTGGATTGATTGCTATAGAAGAGATTGTGGAGGATACTCCATCGCATTTTTGATTTGGGATCACCCTATATCCTTCTTCGTCAAAAATTAGTCTCCCATCATCGAAAGTTCCAGTAGAATCGCTAGGAAATATTTTGGATAGACTAGATATGTCTGAACAACCATCGACATCTAGGACTGTGTCATCTGACACAGCAGCGGTAGAACTTCCTGTTGTTACTCCAACAATGTTTGTCGACGTACCGTCTGTCCCAAATAGCTCTCAATCGCTGGATGGAATCCGTCCAGGGGCTGTTTCGACGGTATGGCCTGTTCCCGTTTGTTCGTCCGGAATAATATCTGGAGTCTCTTATGTTGAGTCTCAGCAAATTAACCCTTCGCAGTGTCAATTTGGGCAGTCTGGTCCTCAAAGGCAAATCATTCCTTTGAGCACTGGATTACCGCCGTATGGGGGGCAATATACCCTTTAATTGTCTCCTCTGGGAGAACAAACATATGAGAGTTCACAACAGAATTCAAGTTATTTTGGAATTACATCTAGCGGTTGGGTGCCGATACTTCCTCAACAACCAAGAGTTGTATCCTCAATGCAACAAAGTCTACCTGTGTCAAATATCCCCACTATGCTAGTTATTGTGACTATGTCACAAGTACAAGCGTTGCCTGTTGTATCCCAACCTCAAGCTTCTCAGGTCGTAATACAACAGCCTCTTGTCTCTATGACGCCACCACAATCACCAATTAGTGGCTCCTTAACTGGAGTGACCCAGGTTCAAATGGGTACCATCACCTCTCTTCTTGGTCAAACAACCAGTATTGGACAACAACAAATGGTTTCACAACCATGGCTGGTGCAAGATCAACAACTTCAATTCCAACAAGTTTACCAAGGATCTGAGCACCAAATCTTTGCAAGTAATGGGCAGCCGTATGTTACACTAAAAATGTCACCATGACTATTTGCAGTTAGTATGGCTTCATCCACTGTCTTACTATCCTCCTTGGCAAGTCTCATGCCTCTGCTCTGCATGTCAAACTCCAAAAAAGAAGAGAAAAGTCATTTAAAGTCAATTATCTCTGGTACGCAGTTTCTCTTAGCCTTACCTGCGTGTAAGCAACCCAAGTTCACAATACCTGCATACTTGTACGCTCTGTATGTAAAGGAGTGGGTGCGTACCCCTGTAAAGGTCAAAAGGCGCAAGTTTCATCTTTAAAAAGTTACTTGTGGTCATTTCTAGAGCATTCTAGAAGCTTGTTTGACGTGTATGAAGCGGCTCCAGATGGTTCATGTACCCAAAGAAAGAGGAACTTATCCCATGAAGAGGGGAGCTACCCCATTGAAAGAGGGGCTTATCCCATCCATGGTGGAGCTAATTAACTTCCTCTAGAGCACTATAAATACAGGCATTGGGCTAGAGGGAGGGAGGTTGAAAGCTGAACATTCCTAAGGGTAGATGCTGCTGGAATTAGGACTTCTTTGTAGAAGCTTGTGAGGAGAGATTACCATCTTTTCTTGTTCTATTTGGAAGTGGGTGAGCTGATCAAAGTAAAGGAGGACTCTTGTGGACCCTGGGAGGAACTTGCACAACACCAAGGCTCAGGTTGTAATGGTTCCTTTTGTTACCTTTTAATACAAATTAGTCCATTCTTCTCAACAATTTGTTATTTATGAGTTGTTTCATATACTCCTTGGTCTATATGCTAAATATGTTCTATTTTATGTGATATTCAGGTCCTATTTAATTGTTTGACTGTTGGTGAATGCAGGTTTCGAAGAAAAGGAGGAGCTCATCTGGATCAACGAAGTTGGACTACTACAACAGCGTTGGGTTATAGGTAAGGTCTAAACACTTGATTTCTCATATTGTAATGCATATTTAGAGAAAGATTGCTCTTATTTGTCTTGTTTGTCACTAGAAAGTCTTAGGCTTCTAGGGAGGTCGGCTTTGTCCGCAAAGTCGACTCTTTCCATGTGACAAAATGGCGACTCCGCTGGGGAAACCATGAATGTGTTTGAGTTCTTTTTGATTTCATATTTTGATCTGAGAAAAATCACTTGTTTTCTGGTTTTTGGCTGTCTGACTGTGTATTTGGGTGGGTTAGCTTAGGGTCAAATTAGTTTTTTATTTTTCTTATCTTTGCCAGCAGTACGCAGCCTCTGAGTTAGGCACAGTGCGTACTTGTACGCACTGCGGCTTTGCACACAGAGCGTACCCGCACCTATGTGAACAGATGACCTGCGTACCCCTGCCAATTTTGAGAAAATTTCAATTTTTGCTTTTTGCTCTTTAGATTTTGTTTTTAATTTGTTTTTACTGCCCAGATCCATTAGTTTACTATCAGAGATCTTCACCTGAACTTGTTCCATTAGTGTCGAGAGTTTTGGTGGAATTCATAGAGATTTTGCCTTAGGGTTTGATTTTTAACTGGTCCTGTAGTGACTTTGGCATTAGAGGTTGTCAAACTTTGGATCTCCCTGGTTTTGTTTATCCCTCTTAGGAGTCGGACCTGTCATAGAATTCACCCTTGTGAGAAACCTACCTTTGTGTCTTCTCTTTGCGAATCTCGAAAAAGTTTGTTGATTAAAGCTTTGAATTTCATTTTTGTGAAAAAGAACAAAAAGATTTCGATTTTGTTTTTCGATTAGTTTATGATTCTGCATGAACTGATCCTTAGTTGCATTTTGACTGAGTAAAACATCTGGGAATTATTCTTGTAGGCTTTTGTCCTCATTAGTTTTAATTTTAGGTGAATTTCCCTTTAATTTGCTTTTGAGTGATCTTGATTTGATTGCCTTAGATTTGTTAAATTTGATTTTTGATAAATAGTTTTACATGCTTGATTAATATAGGAAAAATACAAAAATTCTTTTGGAAACAAGTTTGCTTTGGTATCATTTGTAGTCTTTTGAAGAAAAAGGAAATTTCGTGAATAATTAGTGGTCATGAGTTGCATGTTTTGAAAGATAAAGAGAATTGTTTCTTTGATTGTCTTTGCCAAGAAAGTTGTTTTCTATAAAATTTGCATTCTTCCAACTCTCTTAGCTAGGAAATTCATTGAAAAAGGAAAGTAGTGTAAATCATCTTAGGTGCATTTTTGTAGTGGTTGCGAGTCGAGTCTACACACCACCAGTTTCATCTCCACTACCTTTTGTCTTAAAAAAGCCATAAAATTAACGCTTAAAGTAAAATCAACTTAGTAACTTTTTATTTACTAGGGCTGTGAAACACCAATATAGATCATACTAGTGTCTTGGAGTAGGAGAGTAATAAACACTCCAAGACAACAAAACCAAACAAGTAGCTTATCTTGTGATAGAATAAATCCAGCTGTTTCATTTATACTCTGGGAAAGCTCCTCTTAAAGGAGAAGCACGAGCTCGTGTCCGAACCAGTGAAGGGATCAATCCTCCCTCGTAGGGAACGACGCCAGACACGAACGTATTACAAACGGTAAACCTCGGATTAACCATTGTCGAGGAGCCAGGGGTCACTTGTCGGTAAACCTTGGATTATTGTCAAGGAGCCGGCAAGGGGATTGAGCTTGATACTCTGCCCTTGCGTGCTGTCGGAGTGTAGACTGTTCCCCCAGGTGTATTTGTTGCTGTTGGTAACCTTAGTGACCATAATCTTTAGGATTCTACCGAGGTGACGGTGGAGGGAAGATCCCACTGTACCTGGAGCAGACGTCGGCTAGACTCACTTGGATTTTCCAAGGGGTTCACTTCACTCGAGACGGTTAAAGCGGAGGAACTTGTGCTGGTCTATTCATTAAGCAGGTTGCGGGGTAACTGTTCCACCTGCCACTTCTGTACTGAATCCGGCGATGTTGGGTTTCATCTCCAACTAGCGTTTTTGGTCCGGAAGGCTACTGTTTGTGCTTGGTTTGACGCCCTAGATTCTTTAGGCGTGTGCTTTAAATTTGTTTGGTTATTTAGAGACTTTAGGCAGTTTGCTTTGAGATTTTACTTTGTTTGCGTGTGTAGTAGTTAAAAGTCTTTAACTGTGGCGGAATTACCGAGACAGTCCCGTAGACTTCGGGGCCAGTCTCCTGAGATTGTTTCCGTGGCCGAATTTTTGAGGACATCCCGTAGAATTCGGGGTGAACCTCCCGAAGAGGTTCCGAGTCATTACGAAGGTTTGAAAGTCCTTGTAACTCCTCCTAGTGGCAGTAGAGTAGGTTCACCTGAAGAATGAGAGTCTTCGTTGGTAGTCCATCAAGATTACCAAAGTCTAGAGACAGGTTATAATCCTGAAGCTGTTCCAGTTTCTGAGCTTACTGGTAGTTTTTCATCTGCTAGTGATATAGGCGAAGAACCTGAAATATCTGAACCTGTTACTCCAACTTCTAGTGTTCCTGATTCACCTAGGGTAGAAAGAGTCATAACCGAAAATCTTCCTTCTGGTTTGATAGCTATTGAAGAACTTGCTCTAGAAGAAGAAGTAGGCGGCCGTATTCTTGAAGATCAACCTACTATTGATCTAAGAGAGCGTGAATCTATCTTTTACAGTCCACCTAGAAGTACTACTTGGTATCTTTCGTTAACCAATTATTTAGACAACTCAGGTACAAGTTTTTCTCCACCTCGTACTCCTTTTCCACCTGGAGGTATTTATACTCCTGTAAATATGTCTGGTCAGTCGTCCATGTTCACTCAATCACCTGAATCATTTTTGTGTGGCGGTCCTTCTGTTCCTACTGGGTATCAGTCACTTGCTAGTACTTTTGGAGGAGCATCTCCTCAACCCATTGAACATGGGTTATTAGCTGGAAATAATGGTAATAAGCCGTTGGGTGTAGGAGACATCTATATGATTTCAGGTTCAACTCCTAGTTCTCAAGCTCAAGGTGCGCAGTTACCGCCTGGGGGGCAACCTCAAGTAACGCCTGGGGGGCAACCTCAAGGTACACAAATTGCGTCTGGGGGGCAACCTCAAGGACAGTATATACCTGTGGTACAATACATTCCTCAAGGTCAACCCCATCCTCAATATGTACCCCAAGGTCAACCCTAGTATCAGTACTTACCTCAAGGGTATCAACCCCAAGGTCAGTACTTGAGTCAAGGTCAACCCTAGTATTAGTACGTGCCTCAAGGGTATCAACCCCAGGGTCAGTACTTGACTCAAGGTTATCTACCACCTCAAGGTCAAGCTTATGTTCAAAATACAGGAAATGTACCTGTCAATTATCAATCCTACCCTCAACCTGGTTATGGATCTCAGTATCCTCAACCTGTTACGGGTCAATACCCCGGAATGATAGTGTGGGATCCATCACAAGGTCAACAGGTGTTGCAGCCAAGTATACAGTTGTTACCTCAAACTGGACAACCCGTAGTTTCTGGTTCACCCCAGCAACCGCAACCTGTCCAGTCAACTATTCAAACTTCTGTAACTTCGGTAGTTACTCAGTCGCCAATTGCACCTAGTACTCCATCTCAAACGACTGCTGCAACTACCGCAACATCTGTCCAGTCTACCGCACTTACTTCTGGAGTATCGACAGCTCCGGTTTCTACTGTCTCTGCAACCACCCCTCAGACATCTTTACCGTTGTCTGGATCCACGATTCAAACCACGGTTCAGATGCCTGTAGGGCAGCCTGGTTTAAGTACTGTTGTAACAAGTCAACCTCAATTTACGTATCAACAGTACCAGGGACAGTACCAATTCGGTCCTGCTGTCCAACAACCGGTTTACCAGTATCAACTGTATCCTGGGTACACTTATCAACAACCTCAACAACCCTAGTACGGTCCGGTTAATCCTGGTTTTCCAGGAGGATATAATATCCCGAATGCGATTCCTATTCCTAGTTATCCTGGATATCCTCCTCCTGGAACTGGTATTGTGACCCAGATTTTTAGAGATCCTAACCGGTAATTACTGTTTATCGAAACTTTAGATTTACCCGACTTGACGCGCCTAACGAACGACCCAATCAATTATCTTCCGTTCTGGCCGCCAATGCCAAATAAATTGCCCAGTGATATACCCAAGTTCGAAGGTAAGTCTGGAGAGGATCTGTCCAATCATGTGATGACTTACCACCTCTGGTGTGCCTCAAATTCCATCTCGGATGATTCAATCTGTTTACGTCTTTTCCAGCGTACACTGATCGGTCTCGCGGCCAAGTGGTATATTGAGTTACCACGGTCCTCTTTTTATAATTTCAGCCAGTTAGCTACCTCATTCCTTACTCATTTTCAGTTACCGGTCAGCTACGATAATGGTACTGAGTTATTAACTTCATTAAAACAATCGACGTCCACTTATATTTCCGATCATATTCATGAATGGAGACGTCGAAGACGTTTAGTGAAAGTTTTTATCCCGGACCAAATCTTAGCTGAATGGTTTGTAAAATCATTATTACCGAAGATTACTGAAGATGTAGCTAAGGCCGGAGTAGTTACTGAGGAGCAAGTCATTGCTCAAGCCCAGTACCTGGACTTAGTTTATACTCAGTCGAGTACGTTGCACAAGAAGATCCCAGATCTTCCTAAGTCGAATCAAATCGCTGCTGCTCCTTCGGGGTCTCATGCTGTTGATGGCATGATTGGTATGGTGAATACTAAAAGTAAGAAGAAACCCTCAAAGAATTCTTCTCCAATAATAACCTTACCAGACTCCCCGATAGGAGAGCCTTCTCCTAAAATTACCGCTGACGTTCACGCTGTAGAGTCATCTACAGCTAAATCAAAAAACGGTGGTAAGAAGAAAGGTAAGAAGAAGCAAAAAGAAGATAAGGCTCCAAAGGAGAAAAAAGAGAAGTTAGAATCTAACGACGAGAAGCGCAAACCTCGCTATCCTTGTTTAATTTGTCAAGAAGATCATTTCACAAGAGATTTCCCTCATCAAGCGAAGGTCGTGAAAATCGTTAAAGGTTCCCCAACTCCTGCTGTTTTGACAAATCCATTTCCAAAGCAGGAGAGTAAGATGATAGGTTCTTCTTCGAGTGCCAGTGAAGAACCCATATTGATGATGTCTCATGTACGGATTGCAACTCAATCGCAAGATTATGGTAGTAAGAGTCCTGTTGATGGCAAAGAAGCAGAATCTTCTCATTCTAATCCATCAACCTCAGCTCCCGGTTCCAATCCACTACAGATCGAGAAACCTAACCCAGACTTAGTAATCAAACAGCCCGCCAAGGGTATACTTCGAAAGTCTGCTTTCAATCCACATGCGAGAGCAGCTCAGAATTATAACATTGTTGAGGACTTAGATGTTTCACCCTCAGCAATGTCGGCTTTGGAAGTGCTGCAATCATATCCAGCACAATGAAAATTACTTTTGTCAGCTATAGGAGCTGTTGATATTCAGGACCCGAACCTGATAATCTTTGATCTAGAAAATAGTACACCACGTCTCCCTCATCAAATGGCTTTCCAGATCCCAGTGATAGTCAAAAACAGGGCTATTCATCGGACTGTAATTGATGAAGGAGCTTCTACGTGTATTATGTCGATTCAATGTTGGAGATCGCTTGGTTCTCCTGAATTGAACCAATCCCCGACAATTCTTAAGGCCTTTGATGGCCGTGGGTTCCATCCGTTTGGCATTCTACAGGATTTGCCTATAGGGGTTGAAGGAAAAACCGTTAGTCTAAATGTGGAAGTGGTTGATGCCCCTCTAGACTACAACCTTCTTTTGGGTCGCAGTTGGTCTTATGCTATGACAGCGATCATGTCATCGGTCTTCAGAGTTATAAAGTTTCCACACAATGGCAAGATCGTGACAATAGACCAGCTAGCTTACTTTTCATCCGACCCGGCCTCTTCAGAGAGTATCCAGCATGTCGGTAAAACGGCTATCCCTTACAAGGATGTTGGTGTAGGATTAGTTAAAGATTCCAGTTTACTGGGAACTTTTCCCTTTCCTCCACTCAACGCAGACCCTTCATTTTCTTTCATTCATATGATTACTTCAGACACTACTATTTACAATGATCCTTAGATTGTCGCATCTGAATCCGAGATAGACTCATTCGGTGATGCTATGCCTTTCAGTCCATATGAAATTGCTTATGAAGCCGTGCAGTATTTTTCTGACCCGCGTTCAACCCAAATTGACCAAATGAATGTGGTCGGTGAGGAATCACTTTTCACATCAACCTCGGAACGGATAATGTTTCCTGAAGTCGTGTCATCTGACGAACAACTTCGCGAAATCCTAAGTGTAGATGATCTACCATGGGAAGATCTCCATCACAGATCTTCATTTTTACCTGAGGGTGATGACTTTGAAAATGATTTTTCATCCATTTTTACAGCTGAATATGTCAAGGACGCTTAGAATCCCATGAAACATCCTGATTCAGAGTTGAATTTGGGAAACATTTCTCAAACTATTGCCATTGACATTTCAGTCAAAACTGGAATTATTGAGAACATTCATATAGGTGCATCGTGTACAGATGATGAAATTAAAAAATACAAGGCCCTATTTCAAGAATTCCGCAACGTGTTTGCCTGGTCCTATGAGGAAATGCCAGGAATTGATCCCTCCATTGTTGTTCATGAAATCAAGACCTACCCGGACGCTAAACCCGTTCGGCAACGTCTGCGTCAGATACACCCTAGGAAAGCAGCTGCGATTAAAGCAGAAGTCGAGAAGCTGTTGAAAGTAGGTTTCCTTTATCCAATCCCGTTAACGGATTGGGTATCGAATATTGTTCCGGTTAACAAGAAACAAGAAACAATAATAATATGCATCGATTATAGGGATATAAATCGTGGTTGCCCAAAAGACAACTATCCCATGCCCTATATCGATCAAATAATTGATGATTGTGCCGGCAGTGAAATATTTTCCTTTATGGACGGTTTTTCCGGTTACAACCAAATCAATATTCTACCTGCCGATCAACCAAAAACGGCTTTCATTTGTCCTTGGGGGACATTTGCTTATTGCAAATTACCTTTTGGACTTAAGAATGCCGGAGCCACTTTCCAATGGGCAATGTCTTATGCGTTTCACGACATCAAACACATTGTGCAACCGTATCTCGATGATTTGCCTGCTCATTCTTTACATCGAGCTGATCACCTTGTCCACCTACGAGCTATTTTTATGAGGTGTCAACATTATCGAATTCGGTTGAACCCACACAAATGTGTCTTCTACATACAAGTAGGATGATTGCTAGGATTTGTCGTTTCAAAAGCTGGTATCCACGTCGATCCCTCGAAGGTAGAAGCTATCATCAAATTTCCTCCTCCTTCGAGTCTGCACCAACTCCAAAGTTTGCAAGGGAATGTAAACTTTTTACGTCGATTCATTCCTAACTACGCCGAGGTTACAAAGGGTTTCACCCGGTTGTTAAAACAAAACGCTCAATTCTCTTGGGATGAGATAGCTCAGAAATCTTTTGATGCACTTAAGCACGCGTTGACCCATGCATCGTTGCTGCATCCACCCGACTACAACCAGGATTACTTTTTATATCTCGCTGCCTCCCACTCCACCATTGGAATGGTCTTAGTTCAGGAAGATGAATTCGGAACGGAACATGTGATATATTATCTTTGTCAGACCTTAAATCTGATCGAGTTAAAGTATTCACATGTGGAAAAGTTGGCACTGGCAGCCGTTCAAGCTATCCAGCGATTTCGTCACTACATTCTTCTCCGCAAAACTACAGTGATTTCGGATTGCAACCCTATGATCTATATTCTGACTAAACAATTGCTAGGGGGAAAGTACTCCAAATGGATCGTTATCCTGCAGGAGTTCGATTTGGAGTTAGAGAACTCCAAGTCTAAGAAATCCTTAGTCTTTGCCGAGTTAATGTGTGATTTCCCGCGTGCTGACACAGAAACAGTGGCAGAGGAGCCCATTGCGGACGAATCTTTGTTTCTTATCAGTACTTTAGATCCGTGGTATGGGGATATAATCGTCTATCTCCAGACCCAATCCTTTCGGCCCGAAATATCAAAGTCGGAGCGTCAAAAAATTCGATTCCAGTCCCAACAATACAAAATCATTGGAGATACTCTTTATCGCCGTGGGGCGGACTTGATTTTTCGACGTTGCTTAACTCATGAGGAAGCTGAAAGGGTTTTGAATGACTGTCACTTTGGAGTGTGTGGCGGTCATATGTCTGGGTATGCCACTGCCCAAAAGATACTGCACGTTGGCTATTTCTGGCCGTCCTTATTTAAAGACTGTATTATTGCGGTCCGAAAATGCCACAACTGTCAGGTGTTTGATCGAAAGATGCACGCGCCACCTGCTCCTCTCCACCCTATAATTTCCGTTGGTCCTTTCGCTAAATGGGGTATCGACTTTATTACTTGTAACCCTCACTCAGCCGGGGGGCATGCGTATATCATCCTTGCGGTTGATTATTTTACTAAGTGGGCCGAGGCGATGCCTACATTCGAGGCAGACGGCAAGACAGCAACGATTTTCGTATTCAATCATATTATTGCTAGGTTTGGTGTCCCACAAGCGATAATCATTGACCATGGGCGCCATTTTCGAAACATTGTGATGACAGAACTTACAGGCTAACTTGGTTTACGTCATGATAGTTCTACTCCTTATTATCCCCAAGCAAACGGTCTGGTTGAGTCTATCAACAAAGTTCTAGTTATCATGATCCGACGGATCATTGGTATTCATCGGTCGAATTGGCACAACATGTTATTTTCGGCGCTGTGGGCATATCGAACCTCAGTGAAAACATCAACAGGGTTCACTCCTTTCCAACTAGTTTATGGTTTGGAAGTCGTGCTACCCTGAATGTGAAATCCCATCACTGCAAATGGCCATCGAAATACTCCTAGCTACTTCCGAAGAGGAGAAGCGTCTGTTATACTTAGTTAAATTAGATGAGACTCGACGTGAAACTGCTTTAGTGATCGAGACTCACGCAAAACGAATGAAAGCTCAGTATGACCGGAATGTGACCCCTCGAAATTTTTCGGAAGGAGACCTAGTGTTGTTATATGATCAAGCTAATGATAAGTTAGGTGCTGGAAAATTCGTTCCTATGTGGCATGGGCCCTACATTGTCAAGCGAAAGCTAGCAAAAGGGGCCTATGAGCTGGTAGACTTTGACGGGGACTCTTTGGGTAAGCCTAGAAATGGACTTTACCTAAAGAGGTATTATGCTTAAATGATGGGTATGGAGATTTTTAGTTAGGATTAGTTTTCTCTTTCTAGCTGGTATGTGTGCTTAGTTTAGACTGTGTGTTTAGTTTAGACAGTGTGCTTAGCTTAGAGAGTGTGTTTTCGTCGTTATTCTAGCTTATCTTGGTTTTACTCTTGATATTGCAGATGTTGACGCCTCTCCAAACGTACATTGGATTTGCTGATGGTGCTTGTCGTAGTACATGGAATATCTCTTCCGCAGCTTGGGTTATCTATTCGCCCTCTGACGAGTTAGTTTCTATGCATGGGGTGAGCCTCGGTCAAACAACAAACAACATTGCAGAATACAGTGCAATGATTGAATTATTATCTGAATCTATTTCATTTGGGATTCGAAGTTTGATAGTGAGGTTAGATTCTGAACTCGTTGTATTACAACTTAATAGAGTCTATGCCATTAGAAATCCAGTGTTATTAAGGTTGTTTTTGAGCGTGCGTCTCTTGGAATGTGAATTTGATTACATTGAATATCAGCATATTCCAAGGTTTTTAAATACATTAGCAGATGCAATGGCGTCTCGAATGCTAAATAGACATTTGTAACAATCATAAATGTAAATTTATAAACATTTCATCACACATGTTTAACAAAATAAGTCGGTAATAATGATATATATAGATAGGAGTGTGTCAAAAAATATACATCGTCTTCGATCATAGGTTGAAAAACACCTTATGATCAGCAAAAATGATAAGTACAAAAAGTCAAAATGTCACATGTATCTACAAATGACCATCCAATCACTGGTGGTGCTCTCTATACGACACCACTGCACGGGCTACCCTACACAGAAACCTCCTAAAAGGTCCCAGGACTATGACTACATAGCGCTGCAGTCCGATAGGAATATCATCTATAGTCGTCTCTGGTATATCCACCGTCAGACGCTCTAGATCCTGCTCCAACTCAGCTAGTGTCTCTGCGGCCGCGTCCTATGGGGCCAGTGCCGGTGCAGCTGGATGTCTCCTCTCAAAAGCCCGGAGATTGGCTGGACGTCGTGGGCCTACATCTGCATTTTGAACATTTTTACTGTCAGTTTGAGACGATATATATAAAAAACAAAAAGAAATAGATAATTTAAAAACTTGTGAAAAATGAAGTACCTCTGTCATCCCATTGTTCTCCCTGTGGAAGAACCATGTCCTGATCATTCTGAAAATCCATTCCGGCATAAGGAAAATCTTGAATCGCAAAGACCTGGTTCTCTAACCAGTGAAAGTAACCATCAGGAAATCGAACAACTGCTGCTCCCTCATCAGGATGCCGGGCCATCACCGCAACCCACTGCGTCATCTTAGGCTCCCGAGGAGGCCCAACTGGAACTATAAGATGCTGGGGGATCAGCATTGGAACTCTCTCTAAGGCAAAGCTCACAACTAAAGGCCCATATCCAAAGGTCTTCAGTTGTCCGTTCTTTGCCCTAGTTAGTTGGCCCTTCATATTGGGCAACACAGCATCGCACCAGTTGAAAATGGTGCCTTGGAAGCAATCTATAGCCATCCGCATTTGGGAACCAGTGGCTATGTGCAAAGCGGCAGCACCGCAAAGTCTGGTAACAGTAAAGGCTATCACCATAATTTCAGGTCGGGATATGTATTTGATTTCTATCCCCTTCTCCTGGTTTTGATTGTTGCACCACTCTAGCCGGAGACTAGCAAGGGATTGGCCACCCAGCCTAGTCCCGTATAGAGACAGTTGCTCGCCCCTGTTAGGCAAGCCAGTGAGAAAATATATGTCGGAGGGCTCTATCTCGAGCTGGTGCTCTCCGATGTAGAAACACTGATCCTGAATGTTCCACCTTTCAACCAGCCACTCTAAGAATGACACCTGGGCCCTCATGCCAGGTATGGCCCAGTACTTGTAGAGACCGCATGCCTTTAAAGCATCAATAGAAGGTTGATGACCTATTGCGGCCAAATCAATGCCTTTGTGTTCTCTTTCACGCCAATCTGGCATGGTGGGAAATATACACACCAAAAAACACTGATTATAATTCATAAAATAAAAATTTGATGGTTGATTTTTGTGGTTGGGGTTTGAAAATCCGCTTTGCGCGGAGTACGCACCTCGCATTCAGAAAACAGAGCGGGGGTATGCAGCTGTTCTGAAGGTGGGCTGCGTAATTCGACCTTTTTCCTATATACGAAAAAGTCGGGGTACGCATGTCACCCATGGGGCACCTGCGTACCCCGAAAAGCGGACCCTAAAACCCAAAACCCTCTAAAAAATCAAACTAAGACTAAAAATGAAATTCTAAACGGATGAAATTGAAGAGGAGGATGTTGTGAAATACCTGAAAGAGACAGCGCTCGATTCTGATGGTCGGATTCTCCGCAATGTCCACGAGAAGTTTCTTGTCAAAAGCCCTTTTCTCAACCTCAACAGTAAAATGGTAAAAATGACATGGTAAAAAGTCTTTTTATAGGTTTTTTGGATAAATGAATGCTAAGTTTGTTTATTTTTCACTGTGAAAGGATATTTTTCAATGTATTTTTGCCTATCTTAAACAGGTATGAGTAATGTGTTGTTTTTGTGCAGGACAAAGGGACTTTAGGGCAAAATCATCATTTTTCACGAACCAAGAAATCAGAGTCATCTTTTAAGCCCTTTTCTGACTCCTAAAATATGAAAATATTGCCGAGCGTTTCTTTTACACTCGTTAAAATGGAATTAAAAGATGGTCCTCTTATAGCCCTTTTCTGACCGTAAAAACAAGAAAAGATTGCCGGGTTTTTGTCGTTTCAAACTCGATATTGGATATAAAACGACGTGTCCTTGATCGCTTTTGACTTTTCGAGTCAAAGGCACTAATCATGAAAGTACTCCTTGGTCGCAAGATCAAGCGGTTCTCTCAGGTATGATTTTATACTTTTTCGGGCTTGAGAGACACAAATTTACGAAAAAGTTCACCTTAGAGTCTTCTTTAGTTTTTTCAGACTCTCTAAAATTGAAAAACGCCGAGTTTCTCTTATACTGGACTCATTAAAATTTCACAGTAAAGGACCTGTTCGATTACAAACAGGAACGGACCACTCCTTCTTAGGGTCCGAATCTAAACTAAGTTGGACTCATCCGAAGGATGAGCTTATAATCAAGCATATGTTATCCTCCTCAAGCTTGTAAAAAATAAAGAGGTACTTGCCAGAAATGGTGGGGGAAAAGAGAGAAGAATGAACCTATTTGTTATCCTTTGTTACAGAAGAACCTTATCACCGCTTTTGAACACGACACTTTTGATTCACCTGGGTTGGGAAATCCTTTGCCTTAAAGTTGATCAAACCTCTTTGAAAGTCTTCAACCGTTCCTGGGTATTAACTTTGGGTCAATCGTCACCAAGCCATCTGTCGTGTCGTTATGTGTTCAAGAGGTCTCTACAAATAAACCATTCATATTCAAAACACATGTCATCCATTTTGACCATCTCTGAGTCAGTCCTTACAGCAACATTTCTTCAACTTGAACAATGATTTCGTTTTGTGGGCTTGCCTGCAACGGGTCGCTTTCTATCGACATCAGCACATTATCTAGAAAGATGACCTAGAAATCATCAGTACCTTGAAGTCTGCATGCATCAATGGAAGGTTTCTCGCCTTTGACGACAGTTTACATCATTGACTTTCGATCAAAGGATTCCGTGACGTGTTCGACATCAACCCATTCATTCACATTTCATGGATTGTACTGGGTACTTTGAGAACCATTGACATCACTGGTGGTCTCTCTCACACTTGTTAACAGTTTACATCATCGACTGGTAATCAAGTGGTTTCTACCATGTTCGACATCAACTCATTTATTCGCATGGATAGAATCGTACCAATTTGGGAAGTAGAGATGAATACCCTGGATCTAGTTTCCACCATCCAGGCTGCGAGGAGTTTTGTATTCATTATATAGTAGACTTATCATAAACAGATCGTTGCGTCCATACTGTGTCTACAAAAGTCTATGATTGTGATGTACTGCAAAATCATTCTTGTATCAGAGCAGTAGTTAGATTTTTAGTTAAAGTTTTCAATCTGAGTATGGGAATGCCTACCTCAGTGATGATATCATCTTATATATGTATTTTGTGTTGAATATTTGCAGGTTCTGACCGGGCTCTCCGCAAGATACTCCTTGAAATGATAAAGTACTTCACCCTTCCTAGATCATATGAAACCCTAATCTACTACAGCCTTCGCACTTTAGGGGGCAATCTGTTACAGTAAAAATGTCACCATGACTATTTGCAGTTAGTATGGCTTCATCCACTGTCATACTATCCTCCTTGGCAAGTCTCATGCCTCTGCTCTGCATGTCAAACTCCAAAAAAGAAGAGAAAAGTCATTTAAAGTCAATTATCTCTGGTACACAGTTTCTCTTAGCCTTACCTGCGTGTACGCAACCCAAGTTCACAATACCTGCGTACTTGTACGCTCTGTATGTAAAGGGGTGGGTGCGTACCCCTGTAAAGGTCAAAAGGCGCGAGTTTCATCTTTAAAAAGTTACTTGTGGTCATTTCTAGAGCATTCTAGAAGCTTGTTTGACGTGTATGAAGCGCCTCCAGATGGTTCATGTACCCAAAGAAAGAGGAACTTATCCCATGAAGAGGGGAGCTATCCCATTGAAAGAGGGGCTTATCCCATCCATGGTGGAGCTAATTAACTTCCACTAGAGCACTATAAATACAGGCATTGGGCCAGAGGGAGGGAGGTTGAAAGCTGAACATTCCTAAGGGTAGATGCTGCTGGAATTAGGACTTCTTTGTAGAAGCTTGTGAGGAGAGATTACCATCTTTGCTTGTTCTATTTGGAAGTGGGTGAGCCAATCAGAGTAAAGGATGACTCTTGTGGACCCTGGGAGGAACTTGCACAACACCAAGGCTCAGGTTGTAATGGTTCCTTTTGTTACCTTTTAATACAAATTAGTCCATTCTTCTCAACAATTTGTTATTTATGAGTTGTTTCATATACTCCTTGGTCTATATGTAAAATATGTTCTATTTTATGTGATATTCAGGTGCTATTTAATTGTTTGACTGTTGGTGAATGCAGGTTTCGAAGAAAAGGAGGAGCTCATCCGGATCAACGAAGCTGGACTACTACAACAGCGTTGGGTTACAGGTAAGGTCTAAACACTTGATTTCTCATATTGTAATGCATATTTAGAGAAGGATTGCTCTTATTTGTCTTGTTTGTCACTAGAAGTCTTAGGCTTCTAGGGAGGTCGGCTTTGTCCGCAAAGTCGACTCTTTCTGTGTGACACCGTATATTCAAAACGGTCAACATCAACCATTTCATAGTGGTTATGCCCATCAACCTTACCAAAGTTATCAGCATCAAATGCGCTATGCTGGTATGCAAAGACCCACTGCTCAGGCAATCCCATCTTATCCTGGGTATGCTTTGCTAAACCTGAATCAACAGTTGCCCTTTGTGGCAACTTTAGAGTTACCAGATCTAAATCGGCTGACAAACGACCCAATTTCGTATGCCCCTTGGTGGCTAGCGATTCCACATAAACTTCCATTGGATATTCCTAAATTTAATGGAAATCCAGGTGAAGACTGGTCGAATTATGTGATGACCTTTCATCTGTGGTGTTCATCCAACACTCTAAATGATGATTCAATTAGGCTTCGCCTTTTTCAGCGAACGTTAATTGGTCTAGCAGCAAAATGGTATATCGAATTACCTAGAGCTTCATTCGATAACTTCAGCACCCTAGCCACAACCTTTTTAACCCATTTTCAGTTACCCATAAGGTACGAAACAGGAACAGAGCTTCTTACCAATTTCAAACAGACAACGGCCACTCACATATCTGATCATATTCATGAGTGGCGACGTCGTCGTAGAATGGTAAAAACATATGTTCTTGATCAGCTGCTAGCTGAATGGTTTATTAAGTCATTATTACCTTCTATTACGGAAGATGTGGCAAAGGGAGGAGTCATCACTGAAGAGCAAGTCATTGCTCGTGCACAATATCTAGACTTGATATATACTCAGTTTGGCATGCTCTACGATAAAATCCCTGATGCTCCTAGACCGGAATTCTGTAATCCTCCCCCTCCTAAATCAAGCAAAGACTCTCATGTCGGCGATGGCATGATAGGTGTGACTAGCATGAAAACCATAAAAGCTACATCAAAGAAGGCTCATACGGTTTCAAGTCAAAATGAAAATGAGGAACTCCTCACATCAAAGGTAAATGCCGTGTCGACTGACAAAGGAAAAGAACCAAAGAAACTAGGGGGCAAGGAGAAAAAGAAAGGGAAGAAGAAAAAATATGAGGAGTCGTCTCCTGAAAAATCTTCTGCAAACCCTTCTAGAGATAGGAAACCAAGTCATCCATGCTTCATATGTGATGAGGATCATTGGATGAAATATTGTCCACATAAAGCCAAGCTTAGAAAATTCTTTAAGAATTCAAAAACCTCGGTGGTATTGACTGATCCGTTTCTGAATCCAGGAACAAATCTGGTTGCTAGTGACAATGCTTCCCCGTCCCAAGTGCTAATGTTGTCTGTTTCGAAGCAGCAAAATGATGCTTTGATATCGACAAGGAATAAAGATTACGGGAATCCATAGTTGTCGGACAACAAGGCTAATGATCAACCTAGTAATTCGACAACAACTTCGACCGGAGTTGTGCCACCCATAATTCTTGAACTAACGATAAAGCCACCGAAGGGAGTCGTACACAAATCGACATTTAATCCTCCTGCCAAAGCAGCACAACATTATAATATAGTGGAGGATTTGGCCCAATCGTTGTCCGCTATGTTGACAGTTGAGGTACTGCAAAATTGCCACTCCCAAAAGCAGGCTTTATTATTAGCAATAGGTGGGATTGACCCAATGGATTCCAATCTTGTGGCCTTTAATCATAAAGGATATGACCCTCAATTACCAGCTCAACTAGCTTTTCTTAATCAAGTGAAAGCCCTCAACAAAACTGTTCATCAAACAATTATTGATGAGGGGGCATCTACATGTATTATGTCGATGAGTTGCTGGAAAAATTTATGGTCTCCACCCTTGTCGCGATCTTCGATGACATTAAAAGCATTTGATGGACGAACATACACCCCATATGGGATTTTAAGTAACTTGCAAATTGAACTGGGGGGAAAAACGGTAGAAATTGATGTTGAAGTGATCGACGGAAGCCTCGATTACAACATCCTACTGGGAAGGCCCTGGATATATGCTATGGCTGCCATTGTGTCGACCTACTTCAGGAAGATTGCATTTCCCTTCCAAGGAAGTATTACACTCATCAACCAGCAAACATTTCTCCCCAATAGTTCACAAGTTACGGGAAGCATTTCGATGATCCATGGAAGCCCTCATTCGCTTCAAAATATCAGAGTAGGCCTACTAAAAGACCCTATATTAATGGGGACTTTTTCCCTACCGCCTCCAATCAATTTGGCGGAAGTGGAAATGGTGGGAACCTGCAATATGATATCTTCTATTCAAAATATGTCAGAAAATGATATTAGCATGGATCATCTGTAGGTATTGCCTCCAAGCCCAATAGAAATATTGTATTAATCAATGTTTTCGGCATGGGAGGAAAAACCAAATCAATGCTCATCAAGCGTTTCGATAGATAGGTCTAACGAATATGGCACCCCTTCAGATCCTTGGTCGCAAGTACATTCTACAGACGAAGGAATTGTTCAGTCAATGATGATTGACGGGGCACCATGGGAAGATTACCACCATCGATCCCATCTTCTAGATTACAAGGAAGATAGTTCCAGTGACCTTCGTCATCCCTCAGTTTTTGATTTTCTATCAAACACTGTAAACACGGTGGATTCCGAATGAAACTTGTCCAATATTGAAGAGACTATCACCATAAATATCTCGACCAAAACAGATGTTGTAGAGGATATTCATGTCGGCAAATCTTGTTCTTCTTCAGAACTGGAAATATATTACGGTCTCTTTCGCGAGTTCAGAGATGTCTTTTCTTAGTCATATGATGAAATGCCAGGCATTGACTCGAGCATAGTTGAACATGAAATAAAGATGTATCCAGATGTCAAACCGGTATGACAACGGCTACGGTAGGTGCACCCCAAGAAAGCTGCTGCCATCAAGGCAGAAGTTGAAAAACTTCTCCATGTTGGTTTTATTTACCTGGTTCCTCTAATTGATTTGGTATCGAATATTGTTCCTCTAATGAAAAAACAAGGAACGATTAGAGTGTGCGTCGATTATAGGGATGTCAATCAAGCTTGTCCAAAAGAAAACTACCCTGCACCCTTCATTCACAAGATAATTGATGAATGAGCCGGATGTGAAATATTTTCATTTATGGATGGATTTTTCGGGTATAATAAAATTAACATCCGCCCAGAGGACCAGTCAAAGACTGCATTTATTTGTCCGTGGGGCACATTCGCATATCTCAAGCTACCCTTTGGTTTAAAGAACGCAGGGGCAAAAATTTCAGAGGACAATGAATTATGCCTTCCATGACATAAAGAACATCGTTCAACCATATCTCGACGATCTTACGGTTCATTCGCAAAAGCGGACCGATCATCCGCAGCATTTGAGAGCGATATTTCTATGTTGCTGACACTACAAGATACGACTCAATCCACACAAATGTGTGTTTTGTGTCAGTTCTGGTTGTTTACTTGGCGTTTTGGTCTCAAACGACGGGATTTGTCTCGACCCATGTAAGGTTCAGGCAATCATTGATTTGCCTCCACCTTCAAATTTGCTTCAGATTCAGAAACTCCAAGGGAAAGCAAACTTTCTGAGGAGGTTCATTCCAAATTATGCCGAACTTGCTAAAGGTTATACTCATCTATTGAAAAAAGAAGTAGCCTTCATTTGGGATCAGGTCGCGCAAGATTCCTTTGATGCTTTAAAGGAATCCCTAATAAAAGCATCATTAATATATGCTCCTCATTATCAGAAAGACTTTAACCTGTATCTATCTACAGCGGATACGACCATCGCAATGGTTTTAGTTCAAAAAGACAATGGAATTGAGCATCCTATATATTATTTGAGTATAAACTTAAATGATACAGAAAGCAAATACTCCTACGTTAAAAATCTAGCTCTCACAGCTGTTCAAGTGATACAGATATTTCAACACTATGTCCTCTTTTGAAAAACTACCATTTTGTCAGATTGCAACCCCATGACTTATATATTGTCATGACAGTTGCTAGGGGGAAAATATTCAAAATGGATAAAAAATTTACAAGAGTTTGATCTGGAATTCATAAAATCCAAATCGAAGAAAGCCCTGGTTTTCACGGAGTTACTATGCGATCTCCCATCGTCGTCCAACGATGCAACATCAGAAGAAGCGATCGTGGACGAATCTTTGTTTATGATATCTTCAACCAATCCATGGTATGGAGACATAATAATATATCTCCAATCCCAAACATATAGGTCTAATACCTCCCGCTCGGAACAACGACGCATTCGATACCAAGCAAAAGACTACATGATCGTCGATGATAGGCTTTACCGTCGTGGTGTTGGTACAGTTCTATGGAGGTGCCTCACCCACGAGGAGGCCGAAAAGGTCCTGAATGATTGCCATTCAGGTGCGTGTGGGGGGCATCAATATGGTTATGCTACGGCGCAAAAGATTTTACGAGCAGGATACTTCTGGCCAACAATGTTCAAAGATTGCATAGCCGCAGTCAGAAGTTGCCATTCCTGTCAAATCTTTGATCGCAAAATGAGAATACCACCCACACCTCTGCAACCAGTAGTTTTTATTGGACCATTCACCATACGGGGCATAGATTTCATGACATGTAACCCCACCTCAGCCGGGGCGCATGGATATATCATAGTCGCAGTAGACTATTTTACCAAATGGGCCGAGGCGATGCCTACATTAAACAACAGCTGCGAAACGGCTGCCCTCTTCTTTTTCAATCATGTAGTCTCCAGATTCGGCGTTCCATAGGTCATAGTTACAGATCATGGATCGCATCTTCGCAATCACATGATGACTGAGTTGGCCGCCAAATTAGGACTGTCCCACGACAGCTCTACTCCGTATTATCCGTAAGCTAACGGACAAGTTGAGGCAACCAACAAGGTCCTGAAGCACATGCTACAAAGGATGATCAGAGTCCATAAACGAAGTTGGCACCTGATCCTGTACTCGGCCTTGTGGGCATACCGAACGTCGGTGAGGAATGCAACCAGGTTTACACCCTTTCAACTGGTGTATGGCCTGGAAGCGATCTTACCAGTTCAGTGTGAAATCTCGTCCCTCAAGCTCACAGTCGACCTTCTCCCTGGAACTTCAGAAGAGGAGGCTCGTTTCTTGGAACTAATCCGATTGAATAAAACCTATCATGATGCCGCTTTAGCTGACGAAGCCCATAAGAAACAATTCAAGGTGCAGTTCGACAAGAATGTCAAACCCCGTGTCTTCTCAGAAGGTGACCTGGTCTTACTTTACGACTAGGAGTCCGATAAGTTGGGAGTAGGTAAGTTCAAGTCTTTATGGATGGGCCCCTATATTGTCAAGTGTGTACTAGCAAAAGGAGCCTACGAGTTAGTGGATTATGATGGGATTCCACTGGTGCAACCCCACAACGGGTTGTACCTTAAGCGTTACTATGCTTAGCTCAGTATAGTAACCCCTGTGCTTTTGTTACATTTTTGTTTTCGCTAAGGGTATTTGTTTTGGTTAGGTAATCCACTTTTGCATGTGTTGCAGATGTCGAACCTATTGGAATCATTTGTTGGATATGCCGACGGAGTGAGTCATAGTTCGCGGAACCTATCTTCTGTGGCCTGGGCCATCTTTGATCCAAGCGGCAAGTTAGTAAGTTTCAAAGGGGTATGTATTGGTTGGTCAACGAACAACATCGCTGAATACAATGCATTGATAGAACTCCTCTCTGATGCCATTACGCATGGCATACGCCGACTGGTCATCAGGCTAGACTCACAACTCATCATTCTACAACTCACCGGTATCTACTCCGTACGAAATCCAGCTATCTATCGCATGTTCCTAAGGGTCAAGATTTTGGAAAGGCAGTTTGATTCTATTCAATATCAGCATATTTCCAAAAACTTAAACACATTAACAGACTCATTGGCAAATTATGTGTTAGAGAGACTTTGCAACATTTATAAAAGAAGCATTTCATCAATATTTGCATCAAGATCATGTAACTTAACCAAAATAAAGCTCCAAAAATCAAATATATATATATATATATATATAATTGTTTATGGTTCGTACATAATGTTCTGCGATCAAGAAAAAATCAGTCAAATGACCCAAAACTCAAAATGCTAGGGGGCACCCTAGTCTAATGATGCTGGTGATAGCAAGTCACCGCCTGTGCAATCATGCGTAAAAGCCTAGTCCATCGACGTGGCACACCAGTAGTATGTCGCTGCAGCCTCAAAGGCAACTCATCGGTCCTCACGTCCAGGATACCAAGAGTGAGACCCTCGACCTGCTCCTGTAATGCTGCAAGAGTCTCGGCCACATCCAGGTCGTGAAGGATAGCCCTCCCTACAGCCTCTCCTGCTGGAGCGGCAGCTGGTGCTCTCAGGCATACTGCTGGTCGCACTAGTCTGATATCTGCATGAGCACAAGAGTTTTGATTAGCCTTGATAGAAGAAAACATAAGAACATTATAAAAACAATAAACAGGGATATGGTCAGAGAATTTACCTATAGCACCCCACTGCTCACCAGCCGGCAGCACCAAATCCGGGTCACCTCGAAAATCCATACCAGCATATGGACACTCGGCATAAACCATCTCCTGACGGTTAAACCACTTGAAGAAGGTATCAGAGAAAGAAACCTGGGACTGACCAGCATGTCGGGCCATGAGGTCAACCCATCTCTGCATCCGTGGCTCAGTTGGTGGAGGTAAACCAAGTGAAATGTACTGCAGCTGCATCAGTGGGATCTTTTCCAAGGCGAAAGCAGTCAAAATAGAACCATAGCCGAAATTCTTGGATCTTCCGCTTTTTACCTTGGTCAGTTGTTCTTTCATCACAGGGAGTACTGCGTCACACCAGTTGAACACCTTTGGTTCGAGGCATTCCAAGGCGTACTACATATAGGACCTGTTAGCCACGTGAAGAGCCACACTACCAGCCAGTCTAGCAAAAGTGAACAGAATGGTCCTTAGGGACCGATCAGTGACATCTCGGATGTTTATCTTGTCATCCCTACTCGGCTGAGATCCCTCTCTGCAGTACTGGTGAATGTAATCTCTCACGGATTCGCCCCCATGGGCGGAACCTGATAATGAGAGAGGGGCACCATGCCTTGATAAACCAGTCAAAAAATAGATGTCCACGATAGTCAAGGGGATGGATTTGCCTCTGATCTGGAACACCTGGTTGGTAGGATCCCATGCATCGAGGAAATATTGCAACAAGTTGATTTGTTGCCTCATGCTAGAGATGCGGAAAAACTTGAGCAGACCACAGTTCCGCAGTGCAGTTACTGTACCTGGATCATGTAAAGCAACCATGTCCTCTTCTTCATGCTCGCGTTCTCGCCATGTAACAACCATTTTGCTCTGATGAATCTCTGCAAAACAAACAAGAGAAGAGTTAGGGTCCTGATTTGGCAAAAAATAGGCAAAAATTCCATGAGAAAATAGTGCAAAAGTTTCCCTTCTTGCGCCCATCGCACCCCAGCAGTGTACTAGGTGAGATGCATACTGACTAGCCAATGGCCAAGCTAGTATGCATCACAGCTTTCGATATAGGAAGGGTGAGAAGGAGCTAGGGCGAATTTTTCAAACCCTAGGGGCTCAGAAAATAGGGAAACATGCTCAGAATTCAAAAAGGAAGGAATGTAACTGAAGAGCTTAGGTTTAGCTCTTACCTGGTCCAGACAGCGCCGAGAATCGTCCATAGAATCTCCCAGAATCAGCTAGTGAAAATCAGGTGGGGAAGGCACCTCCAAAGCTCCAACAAACCAAAGTTCAAATGAAATGGTAAAATGAGGGGTAAAAACCACTTTTAAATTACTTTTCACGTAATTTGAGTAAGGTATTAGTGCTTTAACTCATTTTTCAAGCATGTATTTTTCATTTCTAATCGGTTTGATGAAGCAATTGAACAGGTAGTACGACCATCAAAAGAACAAAGTGTTAGCAGTGAAATCAAATAATCGATGACCATTATCACAAGCAGTTTTTATGCGAAGTTCAAGCTCGTTAAAAATTAAACCTAAGCAATGAGCAAATGTTTCCCCCAGAGTTTAAGCTCATTAAAAAATGAACCAATTTCTGGTAAATAACCATTGTGAATGCATTATCATCAGCTCTTGAGCCTTGGTCGTGTTCTCATCATCACCTCCACTCTGTTTTAGCCGATCATATGCCTCCATTTGATTGTTTACCCTTTTGAGGAACATCTGCGATGAGTGATCTTGTTAGCCATCCTTGTGACACTGCCGTGATTGGAAAATTCCAAACCTTACTTGGAATTAGCTGCTACTTGAAAATATCACTCGTTCCTCAAGAAGCGAGTCTCCTTTAAGCTCTTTTCGTCTCACTTGTAAAATATGAAAATATTGCTGAGCAATTGGCCTCTCCAGCTCGTTAAAGCTACCGGGAGTGCTATCCCTCCTCTAGATTTTAATATTTTTGGGCTTGAGGGATTATTACACAAAAAGATCGAGCGCTTGTCTTGTTCGGCTCATTAAAACTATCGAAAATTGATCCCTTTCTTATTATTTTATACTTTTTCAGACTTAAGGGATTACATGAGGAAAAAGGATCACTAGAGTTTCCTTTCCATCCCTTTTCAGACTCTCTAAAATTGAAAAAGGACCGAGTTGTATTTGTCATTAAACTCATTAAAACCAATAGCGACAAACTTGTCCATGCAGACAAGAACGATTTTCGTTGTTGCTAGGCTCGTTAAAACATAGCGACGGGTTTGCCCGAAGGGAAAATTATAGAACAAGCATATGTTATCCTCCTCAAGCTTGATAAAAATAAAGAGGTACTGGTCAGCAATGACTGGGGAAAAATTGGGAAGAAAATTGGAAGAAATTTTATTGGTAGCGAGTCGCTCTTGAACATGACACTTTCACTCCATCACCATGATTGAGTCAGGTTGGGTTATTCCGTTCACCGGTCATATTACCATTGGTCCACCGTACCATCCATCTTTGGGGTTAACACTACCAATCCATTTCAGTGTCGCCAATATGTTCAAGAGAGGTTGATCAGAGAATTCACCAACCCATCTTATGTCTCATCCGCTGCAATACCTTTACGCTTCATTCTTTCATGACTGCCACCCTGAACCCTGTATCATCAGATTGTTTTCACCTCCAAAAGTCATTTGCTTCGTTCCATGTCATAGATGTGGGATTCATTAAGGCCCTCCTATGATGGGTCACTTCTTGTCGACATCAACTCATTATCCAAGAAGTCAACCTAGGAACAACCCTTTCAGTACTTTTAAGCTTGCATGCCTCAACGACAAGTTTCTCACTTTCGGCGACAGGTTTACATCAATGGCCTTCGACCGAGAGATTTTGCGTGGTGTTCGACACCAAGTGCCATTTTCACACCACGCGAAATGTACTATCGTACCTTGAGGGCCATCATCATTATCGGTGATCCCTCTCACGCCTGTTAACAGCTCACATCATTAGCTGGTAATCAGGCGATGTCTTTCCATGTTCGACTCCAGAACATTTTTCATATGGATTGACTTGTACTTCAGGCGACGATTTGGACGAGTTTGAAGACCTCGGATCTAGGTTCATCCATCCGATCTGCGATATATTCAGGAAAATAAAGACATAAAATGTAAATCATTGCTGAACAGATGATCATTTGAATAAAAGGATGATGGCTTTATTAGAATCATCAGTCTGCCACACAGACGGTTGTCTGTCCTATGTACATGAAAATGAATTTATAAAGCTGAGCATGGGAATGCCCGCCTCAGCTAGATCATGAAAATGTTATGAAGATAATGTATTGTATTGTATCTTATTACAGGTCACCTTCCAGTTCGAAAAACCTCAGATCCTCATGATAAAGCATTTCACCCGACATCAAAAGATTAATGACCTCATGCTTTAGGGGGCAACTGTTATAGACATTTTTGGGCACTGCAACCCAAATCATATATGTCCATAAACCAAGGGATTCTGAGTCCCTAAAAGTGTTGTTTCATGCCCTAAAGGAACAAGGTCAGCTGATTACATCATCTCCCAGAAGTTCTCCACAGAAAACTGCTCAGAAC
Organism: Pinus tabuliformis; assembly: GCA_031772625.1. Classification (NCBI taxonomy): domain Eukaryota; kingdom Viridiplantae; phylum Streptophyta; class Pinopsida; order Pinales; family Pinaceae; genus Pinus; species Pinus tabuliformis. The sequence continues at coordinate 451,909,042 of CM062806.1, forward strand.
TGGTCAAAACTGGACCATACAGGTTTCTCAGTGCTAAGGGTGTGATGCATCTCACCTGCTCAGTGTAAAAGGTGTGATGCATACTGGAAAGCCTTTTTGTAGGGTGCGATGGGCGAGAATGGACAAATGGCAGAGACAGTTTGCGAGGTGGATGATCATGGGATCTTTCAGAAACTTCTCCTGTGACACTTGCCTCTCTGAATTCTCCCAGGGACGAGTAAGAGATCATCAATCTCCAAGTGGAATCAAGAACTATCATAGAGACGACACTAATCAAAATCCCAAAAGTTGACTCACCTCCCTGCAATCATCTATATATGGACCCCTCATCCCAGAGATCCAGAGGCTGGAATTTTGTATCTTATAAGGAAGTTCTATTGGTTTCCTGGTGGAATATCATAGTGTTGGGTGATCTAAGCTTTTCATGAGGTGAAGAAGGGCTTTCATGCTGGGAGGATGATGCTGGGTCAGATCAATGGGTTGTAATCCTCTCTAATCTTTACATCAATAAAGCTATTCAAGTTTTCCTCCACATTCTTGTATGTTTGATAGTATATGCATTTGTGTGGTCAATATATATCTGGTCCTATATTGTTTATGATTATAGATCTCTGCACTTTGAAGGTATTATGCTGCTTTGACTTTACAGGTACTCTTTGAAGCGGAGTGGTCAAGGGAGAAGCGACAAAGACCTGTCGGTGAGGAGAAGGAACAAGCAAAGAACTGAGCGAGAGATCGAGGTTAATATTCTTTTATCCTCTCCTATCTACTTCTCATAAAGGAAAACGAAAGTAACTTTAATCTGTTTGTTTCTAAGATAGCTACCTGTCTTAGTGGGACTACTAGCTCTGCATAGACACTAGATTTCCCGATAACAATAACCCAGCAAAACCATGTCACTGACAGCAAGAGAACCATACACCAACATGAAAATCCATGCATGTCCAAACCAGTTAGGAAATCACATATGGAAAAGGTTACCCGTAACTATTACTACTGAAGCTACTTGACCTTTCGTTTCCTTCCTTGATTGTTTCTTTCCTTACTTTCCCTTTGCTTTTTTTTCCTTCCTTCATCCCAATCTAGAGTGCTCCAACAAAATCTAAGTGACCAAGAGTGAGGAAGAGAGAGAATAATGACAGAGCTCAAAACTTGAACCGACTAAGAGCTTACCACTGACTAAGAAAAAAATTTCCAACTGATCCTTAGAAGCCCTTTTATCAATGAGGCCTCTATTTTCTTCATTTTCCATTATTTTCCTCAAATTTCCTCCTCACATGCAACCTGTGACCTTTCACCTTATGTTTCTCCTAATTTCTCTTATTTTCATAAATAAATATGCCAAAATTCCGTTTTTACCTTTTGATGCCTTTGCCTTAGCCTTTGCCAATTTTCTTAGCCAAAAACACACATCTAGTCATGCCTACTAGGATATCTTTTCCCAACATTCTGCTTGGAATATGTTTCCCTTACATGTTGTCCTATTTTTCCTTTATTTACATTTATTACATAGAATTTTCATGAGGGTTGTTGCATTAGGGAATCCAAGATAAGAATATTCATTGAGGACTGATATTCTTTGAGGACTGGGAATCCAAGATAAGAATAGTCCTTATGGAACACACCCTGAGAACATGGGTGGGTTATGTTTTGAGGGAGACAATGATGAGAGTGTCTATAGATCATTGGTCTCGCAAGAATTTTGTTCAAATGTCATGGAGAGATATATTTTTTAGTAAAGGCCTTTCTATGTGACAATTTTGGTTGATATGATGCTAAACATATGGGTTACCAATCCAACTCTTCTTATGAGAAATTTTTCATGTTGAGAATAACCATGTACCATTATGAGTACCTCCCTAGTTAAGAGGGAGTGTTGAAAAATGTAATTAGGTTCAGTCTTCATAATGACATGTGAAAATATGATTTTATGTAATTTTTTTTCATCCATTGCAAAATTTGTTTTCAGCTAACCAAATTACAAAATAACAGGAGAATTTTTAGTCATCTCCCAAGTCATAAAAGCCCTCAAATATAAATCATACCCCCTCCAATGGATGGTGCTATAAATTATCTTTCCAACAGTATATGGAACTCCTCAAATGGACTTGGGAATCAAAAGTTATAGCAGATTGAGGCTGTCATTTGAAAACCAGACAAAACGGAGAAAATTCCTAAGGGTAAGATGTTCGACATTTAGGTTTTAACCCCATACAGAAATTACCTGCATACAAATTCTAAAAAACAAAAAATAAATAATAGCGAGAGCATAACACATAAAACAAATATACATAGAGATTTTCCCCTGGATCCCAAAACTGGGACTACTAGCTTGATTTTTCATTATGTTCCTTTCAATGTTACAAAACATATATATACATGGCGAAGCATCGAATACCATGGATTGAAAACCATCACGCGTGGCCCCAATAAAGCGTCCAAATCTTTTTTCCCCTAGACATGTTGGGTTGTGTTATATTCTTTCCACTACTAGCCCACGTAGTTAATCGAGGGTTAGAGGGGGAGGGTCACATGGGGTTTGAGGTGTACTCGTAACCCCACTTTATGGGGTCCAAGGCAGTGCCCTGGAAAATTTTGGTTTTGGAACCTATGTTAGGTTGGGTGGACCCACTTATGGTTTTGTGGATGATTTTCACACATGTTTTTGGATGCGATGGTTTTTGGTCTATGGTATTGGATGCTTCGGCATGTATAAATATGTATTGTAACATTGAAAGGAATATAATGAAAAATCAAGCTAGTAGTCCTAGGTTTGGGATACAAGGGAAAATATCTGTGTATATGTGTTTTATGTGTATGCTATCGCATTGTTTATTTTCTATGTTTTAGAATTCGTATGCAGGTAATTTCTGTACGGGGTTAAAACCTACATTTGGTATCAAAGTTGTTTTGGATTCAAGGGGACGCCTTTGTTGCTGAGGGGTTTTTCTCAGGTTTGTGGTAGACCATGTTTAGTGGGAGATCTGTGAGATCGATTCTAGTGGTGAAAGAAGATAGCGAGCAGTGGAAAGATAGAGATCGAGAAATTTAATGGTCAGAGTTTTGAGTTGTGGAAACTCAAGATGGAGGATCTGTTGGTGGATAAAGATTAGTGGATCACGGTAGATCTGAGTACTAAACCAACGGGAGTGTCCAATGAAGAATGGAAGAAGTTGGATCAGAAGGCAAAGAGAACAATACGATTGTGTGTCCCAGATTCAATATTGCTGAATGTATCAGGGGAAGCTATAGTGAAGGCTTTGTGGGACAAGTTAGGGACTTTGTACCAATCTAAGTCTCTAGTGAATAAACTATTCTTGCGAAAAAAGCTGTATAACTTGAGGATGAAAGATGGAGCCTTGGTGACAGAGCATCTGAACACATTTAATACTGTGGTAAGTCAGCTAACATCAGTTGATATTAAAATTTTAGATGAAGATAAGTGCCTCAGTTTGTTGTGTTCTCTACCAGATTCGTGGGATAGTCTGGTTATTGCAATAGGTAGCAATGCAACTGCCTTGCATTTTTATGAAATAGTCTCATCCTTGCTGACGTAGAAGATGAGACGGAAAAATATGGAGAGCCAGAATGGTGATGCCTTGTCTGTACGAGGACGGTCCTAGAACAGAAACAAAAATAAGTCATCGAGTGGGAGATCTAAATCTAGAGAGAGATATAAATCTCTAGGAAAACCTATAAAGGTGGTGTGCTAGAAATGTGGAAAGGAAGGGCACTTCAAAAGGGACTGTAAATCTAAAGCTCCTGACAAAGGAAAGGGATCTAATGATGCTCCTTCTGCAGAGGTGAAAACCACCTCAGATGAAGGTGGGGATGTGTACTTGGCTTCTTTAAGTACACATGTAGATCATGAGGCATGGTTGATTGACTCAGGTGCATCCTTTCACTTCACTCCCCATAGAGAGTGGTTCTGCGAGTATGAGAAATACGATGGTGGTGATGACTTCTTAGGGGATGACATGAAGGCTAGAATCGTTGGTCGTGGAAAAGTAAAGTTGAAGTTGCAAGGTGGAAGGGTTAGAATACTTCCAGGTGTTCTACATATTCCTGCATTAGCTAGAAATCTGATTTCTATAAGCAAGCTGGATGATGCAGGTGTAAAAACAGTGTTCGAGAAGGATACCTACAAAATGGTTTGGGGAGCATTGGTATTGATGTGGGGAGTTCGGATTGGAACTCTATACAAGCTGCAAGGTAGCACTGTTATTGATGGGTGCAATAGTTCCATGGTTCCCGAAAGTGGAGAAAAAAATCTAGTGGTCTCTAGAGAGAAGACCATGTTGTGGCATCAAAGGCTTGGACATATTGGAGAGAAGGGCCTTTGAATACTTCATGGTAAAGGTATGGTAGAAGTTATGAGTAATAGCTCTCTAGATTTTGATTTCTGTGAAAATTGTTTATATGGGAAGCAGAGTCGGGTGAGTTTTCCCTCTGGTGGTAAGAGGGCGAAACAGATATTAGAGCTTGTGCACAGTGATGTGTTTGAACCTGTGAAGGTTCCATCACTGGGTAAGTCTGTGTACTATGTATCATTTATAGATGAATTCTCAAGGAATACATGGATATATTTCCTTAAGAAGAAATCTGAAGTCTTTGACAGGTTTAAAGAATTTAAGGCTCTGGTGGAAAACCAGACAGAAAAGAAGATAAAGGTGCTGAGGATAGATAACGATGGAGAGTTTTGCAGTAAGGAATTTGAAGAATTCTACAAGAAGTGTGGTATAGCATGACAGAAGACTACTCCATATACACCTCAGCAAAATGGAGTTGCAAAAAGAATGAACAAGACGTTGATGGAAAGGGCAAGAAGCATGCTCAGTGGTGCCAGGTTAGGACAGGAATTCTGGGCAGAGGCGGTGGATACTGCATGTTACTTGGTCAACAGGTCACCTTCATCAGGGTTGGAGGATAAGACTCCTCAAGAGGTATGGATTGGTAAGAAAACCTCTCTTTCACATCTGAGGGTATTTGGATGCGATGCATATGTACATGTTCCAAAGGAGAAACGAACCAAGTTGGATAGCAAATATGAAAAATGCATCTTTATTGGGTATAAGGATGGTTTAAAGGGTTATAAGCTTTGGAACCCAGTAACAAGGAAGGTTGTGTATAGCTGAGATGTGGTGTTCAGAGAGGTGAAAGATGTTATTAAACATGAAGTCCAACAAAAGGAACCTGAGAAGATAGAGTTTGAGCTAAAGGAGGACGAACCAGACTCTATAGTAGAGGAGGAATCAGAAGATGAAGAGCCACAAACTTTGGCTGTGAGAAGATCAATTCGAGAAAGAAGGCAACCAGAAAGGTATAGTCCATCTACTTTCTGTTCAAATTTTTCTTTGTCTATTACTGATGATGTCCCCAGAACTGTGAAGGAAGCAGTGGATTTAGAGGATGGAAAACTCTGGAAAGAGGCCATGGTTGATGAAATGGCATCTTTGCACAAAATTGAGGCTTGGGATCTGGTGGACTTGCCGGCTGGAAGGAAACCCATTGGCAGCAAATGGGTGTTCAAGAAGAAGACAAGTGCAGAAGGAAAGGTGGAGAAATACAAAGCTTGGTTGGTAGCAAAAGGTTATTCCCAGGTGCCGGGAATTGATTTTGGTGATATTTTTTCTCCTGTTGCTGAGGTAACTTCTATTAGGTTACTTTTATCTGTTGCTGCTACTTTTGATTTTGAGGTAGAACAGATGGATGTGAAGACATCATTTCTTCATGGGGATCTGGAAGAGGAGATCTACATGAAGCAACCTGAAGGTTTGGCGGTGTAGGGTAAGAAAGAACTAGTATGAAAGTTAAAGAATTCTCTGTATGGGTTAAAACAATCACCAAGGATGTGGTATCAGAAATTTGATACATTTATACAGGGACTTGGCTTCACCAAAAGCAAAGTAGATCATTGTGTGTATTTTAAATTAATTGGTGACCGTGTTATGTATCTAGTCTTGTATGTCGATGATATGTTGTTGGTTGGAAATGACAAAGAAATTATCCAGTATTTGAAGACCCAATTGTCCTCCAAATTCGACATGAAAGATCTTGGTGCTGCAAACTATATTTCGGGCATGGAAATTAAAAGAGATCGCGCAAAGAGGAAGCTATGGTTAAACCAGAGGAAGTATGTCGAGACAATACTGTAGAGGTTTAATATGTAGGATAGTAAAAAGGTGAAGGTTCCTATTACTGTAGGTGAGAGGTTATCTACTGAACAGTGTCCCAAGACACAAGAAGAGGAAGAGGACATGTCCCGTGTTCCATATGCAAGTGTAGTGGGTAGCCTGATGTATGCAATGGTCTGTACTAGACCAGACATTGCACATGCAGTGGGAGTATTGAGTAGGTTTATGTCAAAACCAGGGAAGGAGCACTGGACAGCAGTGAAGCGGGTTTTCAGGTATTTGCATGGCACTAGTGACTATGGTTTGTGCTACCAAGGAAGACTAGGATTGGACAGAATGTTGGACATTCATGGCTTTGTTGATGGAGACTGGGTAGGAGATCTGGATCAGAGAAGGTCTATAAGTGGGTATGTGTTTAACCTATTTGGAGTACCTGCAGTCAGTTAGATGAGTAAGAAACAATCTGTTGTGGCACTATCAACTATAGAGGTAGAATACATGGCAGCCACTCATGCAAGCAAGCAAGTAGTTTGGTTGCAGAGATTGTGTTCAAGTATGGGGTTATTATAGGAAGCTATAAGGATAGACTGTGACAGCCAAAGTGAAATTTTCTTGGCAAAGAACCCTGCATATCATTCAAAGACAAAGCACATTGATGTTCAGTATCATTTTGTGAGGGATATGATAGAAGACAAAAAGGTGTTGCTCGTAAAGGTGGATACTTTGAAGAATACTGTAGATGCATTGACAAAATATGTGAGCTCTGAGAAGTTCTCTTAGTGTAGAGAGACAATGGGCGTTTCAGGGTTGGTAAAATGACTAAGCTCTCTTGGGGCCCCCTGTGGAAAGAAAACAACAAGTGGGAGAATGATGGGTTGTGTTATATTCTTTCCACTACTAGCCCACGTAGTTAACCGGGGGTTAGAGGGTGAGGGTCACATGGGGTTTGAGGTGTACTCATAACCCCACTTTATGGGGTTCGGGGCAGCGCCTCAGAAAATTTTGGTTTTGGACCCTATGTTAGGTTGGGCAGACCCACCTATGGTTTTGTGCATGATTTTCACACATGTTTTTGGACGCGATGGTTTTTAGTCCATGGTATTGGACGCGATGGCTTTCGGTCCATGGTATTGGATGCTTCGAAATGTATAAATATGTATTGTAAGATTGAAAGGAATATAATGAAAAATCAAGCTGGTAGTCCCAGGTTTGGGATCCAGGGGAAAATATCTATGTATATGTGTTTTATGTGTGTGCTCTCACATTGTTCAGTTTCTATGTTTTAGAATTTGTATGCAGGTAATTTCTGTACGGGGTTAAAACCTACAGGACGCTGCTCCAAACCCCGTATAGGGGGGCTACTCGCCCCCCTCAAAACCCCTTGTGACACCCCAGCTACATAATCACCGCAATGAGGGGGGCATCCACCCCCCCTCTAACCCCCTGGTTAACTGGGTAGGCTAGTCATGGAAAGAATAGAACACAACCCAACATGACATATTGGAAGTCCTAACATATCAATGATCAAAGAATTAGGCGGCATGACATATTGGAGGTTCCAATGATATCGTATATCGTTAGTCACAATCAGAGGTATCAACAGTAGAGTACAACTGAAGCATTTCACCGATATGCAATTAGTGATCCCACATATCGCAGGGCCAAGGCATCGAAGCATCAGGAGATCAGTGCATCGCAATTGGTGATCACATAGATGGAACCATTTCAAAGTTGTGATATCACGTAAAGCTATGATTGCGATTAAATTCCCCAAGATTTGAACCTTCAGTTTAAGATCATTGGTAATGCCTCGATGAATGTAAGAAAGGAAATCAATGAAAAATAAAGGGCAGATATTCCGTTTCTCTCTCCTTCAACTGGACACATGGTGCAATGAGATTGGTTCTGACAAGGGCCACGTGGCGGCTGACGTCATCTTGATGTGGCAGTATGGTGGACACATGGCATGCATATCTAGCATTTTCAAGGGTCCTAAGGGGGCAGAATATTGTGACATGTGTCACCCCTCACGATGTTCCACGTGGCATATGACGTCACAAATCAGAGGTTGAGGGATATTGACGCTTTGTAACATTTTTCACTTTAAAAAGTTCCAATAGAAGGGCTCTGATGTGGGGACTAGCCCCATGGTCAAAATGGGCATGAAGGATGAAAGTCAGATCTAGAAGCTGAGTACCAAAGGGCTATTGCAATCAGAGATTGAAAGCAAGTCGTGGCTCCAATATAAAAACCCTTACCAAAAACCTCCGATAAGGAGGAGTTGCGATATATTGTGCATGGTCGTAAGAGTTAATGTGTTAAGAAATTACATGGGAAAACAAGCCTCAAATAATGAATAAAATCTTTAGCCCCAAAAGAGTAAGCCAATGGTCACAACCCTTGATCTTACATGAAATAATGAAAGAAGGGCTTGAAGGAAAGGGGGCCAAAGTAAATTGGACTCCACTATTTTGCAAAGCATATCAAGTTTAAAAGTCTCTATGTAGTAATGTTACGACAACGTGGTATAGAGTTTTAAAGATGTAATGGGTCAATAGATGAGGTATTGAATGGAGGCATGGGGGTCACGAATATTTAATGGTTCAGCATGGAGCTCCACCTAGTGATGCAACGAAGGACTTCTGGGTCAAGTTCTACTTTTCCTCTATCACAAGCCAACACAGTTGATCGCTACCAACTCCAGAGAGTGGTGAAACCAAACAGTTAAGGTGAAAGCGACAAGAACTAGCCAAGCAGCAGGAAAGGCGGACTGAGGTAGAGATGTGGCCTGAGCAGAGGCAATCACATGGTGGTAGGGAGATATTTCCCTCCAATCATCATTTTGTGTTCCTTTTATTGCTTATTTTTAATTTCTATATTTTCAAGAATGGAATCAAATCCGATCCAAATCATTTTGGGCAACACCCTTCGCATGCCGAGACAACTGGTCTATCAGATAGCTGGAGCTCATGCTATGATATTTTGTAATTATTTTCCAAAACTCCCCCTCTCTATGAATAGGGGGGAGAAACACTTAGACGAGGTTCCTGAATTCTACACCCGCAGTAGTTCAAATAAAGTGATTCCACTTTTGGTTCTCTTCCTATTCATGATGGACTTGAGCTATGTATTTCTAAATGTAATGGACTAGTTAATTGTACTCATTTCAAGGATTAATTAAAATCTTTAGTAATTCCAATAATGGAAGTAAGCCGTATGTTTTTCTCCTTGTATGATTCTCGACTACTAAAATTGTGTTATGAAGTTTTTGGTCTCATTCTCTCATGGTTATATGTATGTTGCTAAGTAGTAACAGTACCTGTGTTACTTAAAGATTTAATTATGTGCCTTTAAGAGCCCAAATTTACATATGTTGATTAGTGATAAGTGTATCCATGGGATATATAGCATAAAACCTTAATTCACGCTCCATAATTCCTGTCATTCCACCTCTTTAGTCTTCCATCCTTCTATTGGCTATTGTTGCTTAGGATTTTGTATTGTTCACAACCCTATGCATAGAATTCCTTCCTTTATCTCCTCCTCTTCACTTTACTACAACTTCAATACTAAGATGTGTATTGATGTGTGTTAGCCACTAGAACAATACATTCCTCTTTGATATTATCCTAACTTACCCCCTGAGTATTTGGATCCATAGATTGGCTTGATCTCGCCTCGATGAAATGCCTATTGACCCAAGCCCCATTTAATATCTTTTCAAACTATGTGACAATTGGAGTGCATCATAAATCTCCATTTATAAATCTTCCAAAGAACTCCTCTATCTAAGATGTCCTAGGAACTAGTCTACAATCAACTTAGAGGTTGTATTTAGGAAGCTTTCTATATCCCCTAAAGCACTATGCTACTGGTGCTAGGAAAAGCCATAACATATTTTTGGCGTTGTTGCCTGGGAACATATTAGAATATTTTTCCATGGGTATGAGAAATCTTTACATTATCTCTATTATGTGAGAAAGGGAAGTGTGGGTTGAAGATATCTTACCTTGGCGACTCCATTGTTTCAATTTTATGGTAAACATCTTGGTGACTCCATTATTTCAACTTTTATCTAAACATCCTAGTGATACCACTATCTATATCTCTATTTGGTCATATCATCTTTCAAGAAGCCTCATACTCACTTTGATGTTAAATAACATAAAGCTCCTCCTGAATTTGAACATGAGATTAATCACCTAGTGATTTTTTTCAAAATGGTCACTCCTGCATTCTTGGCCAACAAATTTTCCCACTAGATTTTTCTTCTATTGTTGGTTATCCAAATCGAGTCCCTTAATTTCATGAATGGGATACCTAATTTGCTACATTAAGTGGAAACATACATAGAAGGCCAGACAAACACCTTAATGATTTTCATGAATGTATGGAAAAACAAGGTATTATTCTTGAAGATGCACAAATGAAATTGTTCATGTACTCTTTAGAACATGACTTTAGAATTTGGTACAGAACAATACCTTGTCATAGAATATCTTCCTTAAAGAGTTTTCATATGTCATTAAATCATTATTCAAAATTATTATGGCCATCAGATGATCTATTTGAAGATTGTTGATTCATATTTCAGTGATGAAAATATTTCAGAGGTTAATGACTCTGTTGAAGATGTTTGTGAGACTCCATTCCAACAAGATATCTACTCACATTAAGAAGCATTGCACAGCGATCAAGAAATTAAGGAAGGAGACCATGCGAAGCTAGAAATAGACCCTTAGAAATATTATTCAGTCGAAGTTGATGATTCTGCTCCTTATCGTGTGCATGACTCCAATGGAGAGTCAAGTAATGTAGAACCACAAAATCCTCAGTTGTGGGAAGCTGAACAAGAAGTTTACGATGTACATCCTTCACTTGGAGAATAATTTAAAGAACCTCCTTCGATTTATGATTCATAGTATTTAGAGGAGGATGAGGTGGTTGCATATTCTCAAATAGAGTTGTTTACCAGCAAGTGGGGAGCAAGCTCGCAGCAATAATTTTTCCAAGAGGAGACCAAATTTGAAGGACCAAGAAGTGTCTATGACTGCCTATTACAGAAAGGTTCCTGTCAGGAATTCCTAGTAGACTCTCCAATATATGATTCTTATAGTTCAAAAAAGGAAGATTCTATTGCATATTTCCAATAGAGTTGGCATGTTGACAAATGGGTAGCAAAATATCAGCAACAAGCTTTTCTTGAAAATATAAGGTTGAGGACTTGAAAATTATTTGTTGCTACCCTGACCAAGAAGATATTTGTCAACATAACTTTCATGAAAATAAGGCAGCTACATTTTTTTCTTGTTAGTTATATGACCCTGTAGCTGATTACATGACCACATTCATAGGTCAACAACAAAGGTTCTCTCTGTAGCATGTATCGGGTTTTTTTGTTTGAAGTCTTTTCATGGTGCATGCTTCTTTTGATTTTTAAATTTCAACAACATGGAGGCATTAGGTCCAACACCCAAATTATGACCTGACATCATTGGAAGGATGGACGCACTTAGGTGAATTCATGCCCAGTATACAAGTAGGACTTGTATATAAATAAGATCTTTGGCTAAGAATTTATTTTCAGCTGTTAGAATTTACTTTTCTGCATTTTAATTTGGTGAGTAAATCACTCCCTATAAAGAAAGTTCCATGGAGATTTTATGGTCATATAAGTGCATTATAATTTTTGAATCCATGCCCAATCATAAAGTCTACTAATCTTTAGGTTTTCAACACCTTGCGAGCAAGGCACTGTCCCCAATTGGAACCAATGTTGTCACCCACTGCAAAATTTATTTTCAACTGAACAAAGTATAAAAGAATAGGAGAATTTTCAGCCATCTACCAATCCACATAAGCCCTCAAAGCTAAATCATACCCCCTCATATGGATAGTGCTCATAATTAGCTTTCCATTGGTATATGGAACTCCTCAAATTGACCCCAACATCAAAAGTTATAATAGATTGAAATGGTCCTTTGAAAACTAGACATCAAGGAGAAAATGCCTAAGGGTAAGAGCTCTGACATATCGAAGACTCAACATATCAGTGATCATAGAATCAGTAAGCATGGCATATTGGAGGTTTTAGTGATATGGTATATCTTTGGTAACAATCAAAGGTCTTAGCAGTAGGGTACAATTGAAGCATTTTGCCAATATGTGATTAGCGATCCCGCATATCGTAGGTCCAAGGCATCGGAGCATTTGGAGATTAGCGCATCACAATTGGTGATCGTACATATGGAACCCTTTAAAAGATGTGATATCACATAAAGATCTGATTGCGATAAAATTCATTGGATTTGAGCCTTCAATTTAAAATCGCTAGGAATGCCTCGAAGAATGCAACAAAAGAAATCAACGAAAATTTTTGTCTCTCCTCCAACTAGACGCATGGCACAATGACATTGGTTATGATAAGGGCCACGTGGCAGCTGAAATCATCTTATGTGGTAGTACGATGGACACGTGGCATGTAGATCTGTTATTTTGGAAGGTTCTAAGGGATCAGAATAGAGTGACACATGTCACCACTCACAATGTGCCACATGGCATCTGACGTCACAATAGGAGGTTTCAAATAGTAGGTTGAGGGATATCAGTGTTTTGTAATGTTTGCCAATTTAAAAAGTTCTGATAAAAGGTCTCTGATTTGGGGACTAGACCCATGGTCACAAAGGGTGCGAGGGACCAAAGGCAGAGAATGGAAGCTAAGTACCAAAGGGTTATTGCAGTCATGGATTGCAAGCATGTCATGGCTCTAATATAAAAACCCCAACTGAAAACCTCCGATGGGGAGGAGTTCTGATATAATGTGCATGGTAGTAAGAGTTAAGGCACTAAGGAGTTAACATGGGAAAATAAACCTTGAATAATGACTAAAAGCCTTAGACCCGGAAGAGTAAGCCGATGGTCACAACCATTGGTCTTACATGCCATAATGCAAGAAGGGCTCGATGAGAATGGGGCCAAGGTAAATTGAATTCTACTGTTTTGCAAATATTCTAATGTTTAAAAGTCTTGGTGTAGTAATGTTCCAATAGCATGGTATAGGGCTTTAAAGACGTAATGGGTAGCCAAGGTATTGAATGGAGGTATGGGGGTTAGAAATATTTAATGGTTCAACATGGAGCACCACCCAATGATGCAATGAAGGACTGCAAGGTCAAGTTCCACTTCTACTATATGACAAGGCAACATAGTTGGTCACTACCAACTCCAGAGAGTGGTAAAGCCATAAAATTAAGGTGAAGGAAACATGATGATGCAGGAGCATTCAACCCAAGGAAAATCATTGTATTTTAGTAGACATTGGGGGGTCATGTGTTTTAAGGAAGTTGGTTTCCTAAGTCTCAAATTAATGTAATATTTAGGCTTTTAAGTGATTAGAATAAGAATTAATTATATGTGTGAGGATACTTGTAAATGCTCTCGAATAAAGGAGAACATGAGTGGTTAATAATGACAAGAGAGTTAGAAGTCAATTATAACTCTCAAGGTAGTTTCATGATTCGAGGAACTAGAGAGAGTTCTTAGGAATTAATTGAAGTTAGAAGTGGACATAGAGGACATTTAGGAGTCAATTTAGTAGATCTAGGATTTGAACCAGAATTAGTTCAACAGAACCTTTCTGGTATAAATGTAAGCCTACGGGCAGAGTAAGGAGAGAGGCCATTGATATCGAAGAGCAGGCTTGAGAGACAGAGAGTCTCGACATGTAATCAGTTGTTCATATTTATATATATATAGAGGTTCATTTAGGAACTGTGTAATGTGTGAAATAAGTATGTAATGATTGATTTATGTGTGAATTTGTAGGTTCTGTAACAAAGGTTGCAGGCAGAGTTCTGTAGAACTACGTAGAGGAGAAGAATGATTTAGAGGAATTGTAATGGATCATTAAATCCACTTGTAGGATCAAGAAATGTTCTGAAGTGACATCAACCAAAGGAGCATGCAAAGTTAAGCTCAGGAGGAAGAGTGCACAGTGAAATAGCAGAAGACCCAGAACCTTTTGAAGGAACCCGAACCACAAAGAAAAATTGAAGAAATAGTGTAAAAACCAAGTGAAAGGGACGAATGGAGAAGTGAGGTGCCAGTACACAACAACCGTTGGATCTTATAGATCAATGGTCCAGATCATGTCGCATGGGGTAGTGTTGAAATATCGCATCGGCGAATTTTAACAAAGAAAGGCGATTTAAACACACAAGTGGTATTTCAGACGAGTGAGAAGTGGTAAGTGGTATTGAGGAGTGAACACCCGATCCCACTAGCCGAGTGACACATAGCAGTGAAGGAGAGAGAGAAAACCACTTTTTCGGGTGGTTATACTTCATGCCTGTTGTCTATCTGAAACCATCGTGGACCGTTGGATCTACTAAGTATATATTAATGGAAGAATACCGTCAAGCGACTTTTGGAACGGGGAAGGATCTCGACGATTGGATCGATCGTCAGATTAATGGTCAAGATTTAATTGGAGCTATTGGAACGAGGTTGGAATGACCCTTTTAAATATGGCAATAGTGATAGCGATTTAATCACAACCATTAGATTGGAAGCCAGATCTATGGTCCTGATTGGATCGGAGAATAGAGGAAGGAAGGAGCAGCGCTTCGAAAACGGTTGAAAGGCATAGACCCGAAAGTTTATAGAGGTGGATTCAATTCCATTTGAGTTCTGGCCTTAAGCATTAGAGTGGGGTTCCATGTGTTTTCCGTGTAATGTGGAGATCGAAGGGGAAATGCAACAAGAAATATGAAGCGAACCCGACAAGTTTATATGGGCGCATTTGTTATATTTGAAGCCCGACAGTTTAATCACATATCGGGTGGGGAGGAGGTGTGTATTAATGTGACCCATGGAGGAGCCGCTACTGGATTGCGATAAAGGTGTACCTTGGAAACTGTGCAAAGGCTTTAAAAAGGTGAAAAGGTAAGTTTATGTCGTTTATGTGTATTTCTATGTATAATAGAAATAAAGCGCAAATTGAAGGTTTGGTGGTTAATTCTGCATTTACCAAAGGTTAAAGAGGGGTTTGTTATATATATGTGGCAATAATGCTATGAAGGCCTACAGCACGGATAAGGCTTACACTAAACTTTATAAGGGGTGATTGAGTTCTGATATAAAGAAAAAGGTGAGTTAAGGGTTAAACTTTATTAGTCTATAAATCATTCCGCCTGAGACTATGAAAGGGGCCTAAAACCTTAGTAAATGAAGATTCGACTCCTTAGTAGTTGAAATTCCTGGGACTAATGTGCTTATGCATTTTATATGCATATTGTGGGTGTAAGCGGGGGTAACCCTGCATCATTAGTGGTATCAGAGCATATTGTAATCAGAGCGGGGAAAGATTTCCTATGAAAAGGAGTTTGCACATAGAAGAATTTAATGTGCATAAGTTAAGTGAATGCATGATAGATACTATAGTAAAAGATTGTAAGGGGAACTTTTGAAGTTCCTGGGAGAATGTAGGTATTCCAGCAGAGGCTTGGAGTAGAGAGGAATAGAGGACAATCCATTCAAAGTTCAAAAGAATGGGAGAATAAGATCATACATAGATCTTGGAGGTGAGATAGTGTGTTCTGTTTCAAATTGAAATTAAAGATTGTGGTTGCAAATGAAGCATCTCAGCAAATGATAGCAAGAGAAGTTGTGAGAGAAGAACCATATGTATTCTTGAAGGCAGGAGAAATGGCAGTGAACCTAAAGAATCCAACAAGAGGTTTGACAGAGAGAGGACAACTAAAGTGTTCTCAAGAGAGAGTGAGAGATTACAGAAGCCTAGAAGGAGCAAAGATGTTTCTCAAGAGGAGGTCCCAGACATAGGAACTGTGCTTACCAAAGACTGATTGAGGAAAGATTAGTGAGATAAGATTGCAATGAGGAGGACTAGCTGTTGTAGAGGCTTGTTGCATATGAGTGAGGAGCTCATGAAGGAAGAGGAGAAGAAGAGGACTATTGATAGTCATAGCAGAGGTTCAGAGAGAAGCCACAGCAGAAGATATGAGAAGAAGAATTCCAAAGCAGATGGCAAGAGACTAAGTCAAGAGGAGATTGACAAGGAGTTGGCTGAGATAAGAAAAGAACTTGATGTGTTAACAATGCAGCTAGAAGAGAACCAGAGACAAGGTTGGGTATTAAGGAAGAATCTAGTGGAGTGGCATGAAATGCAGAGAAGGCTACACCAAAAGCAAGTAAAGTAGCTGAAGGAAAAACTCAAGCAAGTTGAGTTGGAAATGGAAGAGTCCATTTGTGAACGAGAACAGGGAGAAATTCTAGGAGAAAGTGAAGACTACACTGAAGCTAAAGAATGGAGATCAAGTGAAGATCTCATGGACTATAGGGATGGTTCAAAACAGCATGAGGAGATGTTGGCTGAAGATGAAGAGCTGATGTATAAGGCCATCAAGCCTTGTGTTTTTGAACCTAATAGTTTTGGTGTGCTTGGAGGATGCATAGGAGAGGATAGACAGTTTTGTGAGGCTGTCAAAAGCATGGCGGAGTATCTTATAGAACATGAATACTCTGAGGTGAAGCTGAATAGATCTCTTGAACTGAAGTATGAGGAGCAATGTATTTTAGGGAATTAAAGGTACTCTAGACCAGTAGAGTATGATGAAGAAGACCTCCCAACGGAGGAAAGTATTGAGTTGTTACAACATAAAGAACTCATTGACAAATTAATAATTGGAGCTCTTACAAGACAAGAAACATTCCTTGTGAAGGAAGGAGATGAAGTTGAGCCTGTGGAGCTAAATCACTTAGAAGACTCAAAGCAGCAAGGAAATTTGATGACTGAAGAGTCGAGTAAGACCGCCAGGTCTTATGATTTTAAAAATAATAATTTATGGATGATTGCAAGTACATCACAGGAGGATGAACAAACTTTAGAGTTTGTCAGAGAGAAGGAGTAGACTCTGAAATCTGTTCAGATCAAGACTAAGATGGCAAGATCTTAGAACTCGAAGGAGACAGAAGATTCATCTCGGAGTAGGCAACATAATATTAGAACTGTCATAGAGGAGGAAAATGGCAGTCTTATTCCAATGAAGATTGAAGAAATGTTGTCCCAAAGAAATGATCCAATGAATGTCATTAGGGAAGGACATAGATTGCTTGAAGATGATATGGAGGTTCTTAAAGAACAAGAGGGTAAGGATGAAAGGGAGGCAGTAAGAATCAAACAATTTCAAAGAAGAGTTAACCAGCAACAGGCTAAGGAAGAAGAAGTTCACTATTGTGAAAAAAAGCAGAGAGATATCATTGAAGAAGATGATGTGGAGGAGAGGCTAATTGACAGTCTCATGAATTCTTTTGAGAACTCAAAACAACATACTGATGTGCTAACAGGGGGGAAAGAAACAGAGTGGCAAACTGAATTGTTGCGAAAGGAAAATAAGGCACTGAAGCCTTATGTTTTTTATTTTAACAAATGTTTTGTGAGTGCAGGTTTACTTGTAGATGCTGGTTGAAATTTAGCATAGATGAGCAGCCAAATAAATATTAAAGAAGAGGATTATGTGGAAGAATTTAATCCATGGAACAGAGGTGCTCAATTGTTGGAGAGAATGTTGGAAAGTCAGAATTCAATGCAGAAATTAGATGTTGCAGAGGGAGATATCCTTAAAGATATTCAGGAAGTTTGGGTGGAAGCAATGTCTATAGTGGTACCTAGAGCAGTAACTACAACAATATCTAAGGCAGAAAAAGTTGGAGCAAGAGAAAAAGTAGAAGAAAAATTTAGAATCTAACAACTTCAAAGAGAAGAAAATAAATAGCAATTTGAAGAGTTAGTGGACAACAACAACAACCTGAAGTAGAGAGAAAGAGGTAAGAGTGAATGGAAGAATATGGACCAACCCAAAGATATGCTAGAGATGGAGATTGAAGAGTTATGGTAGTTAATGATGAAGTAGTCCATATGGAGGAAAATGATAGCAGCAGGAAGGGTGATCAATCAGAACTTGAACTGGATTGACAAAGAGAGGAAGATGAAACAGAAGACAACGAAAATACAACAACAACAAAGGTGGAAGACACTTTGGCAGCTACAAACTAAAGTTTCAGACACTGGAGGTTTTCTATCAGCACATGAAGACACATGATCAGGAGATCATGAATATTTTCTACTTTGGGAGTCTGATGCAGGATCATTCAACCCAAGGAAAATCATTGTATTTTATTAGACATAGGGGGCTCATGTGTTTTAAGGAAGTTGGTTTCCTAAGTCTCAAATTAATGTAATATTTAGGCTTTTAAGTGATTATAATAGGAATTAATTAGATGTGTGAGGATGCTTGTAAATGCTCTCGAATAAAGGAGAACATGAGTGGTTAATCATGACAAGAGATTTAGAAGTCAATTATAACTTTCAAGGTACTTTCATGATTCGAGGAACTAGAGAGAGTTCTTAGAAATTAATTGAAGTTAGAAGTGGACATAGAGGACATTTAGGAGTCATTTCAGTAGATCTAGGATTTGAATCAGAATTAGTTCCACAGAATCTTTTTGGTATAAATGTAAGCCTACGGGCAGAGTAAGGAGGGAGGCCACTGATATCAAAGATCAGGCCCAAGAGACAGAGAGTCTTGACATGTAATCAGTTGTTCATATTTATATATACAGAGGTTCATTTGAGAACTATGTAATGTGTGAAATAAGTATGTAATGATTGATTTATGCATGAATTCGTAGGTTTTGTAACAAAGGTTGCAGGTAGAGTTTTATAGAACTATGCAGAGGAGAAGAATGATTCGGAGGAATCATAATGGATCATTGAATCCACTTGAAGGATCAAGAAATTTTTTGAAGTGACATCGATCAAAGGAGCATGCGAAGTTAAGCTCAGGAGGAAGAGTGCGCAGTGAAATAGCAGAAGACCCAGAACCTTTTGAGGAACCCAAACCACAGAGAAAAATTGAAGAAACAACGTAGAAACCAAGTGAAAGGGATGATCAAAAAAGTGAGGTACCAGTACATAGCAACTGTTGGATCTTATAAATCAATGGTCTAGATCATGTCGCATGGGGTAGTGTTGAAATATCACATCGGAAAATTTTAACAAAGAAATGTGGTTTAAACACACAAGTGGTATTTCGGACGAGTGAGAAGCGGTAAGTGGTATTGAGGAGTGAACACTCGATCCCACTAGCCGAGCGGCACATAGTAGTGAAGGAGAGAGGCAAAACCTCTTTTTCAGGCGGTTATACTCCATGCCTATTGTCTATTCGAAGTCACCGTGGACCATTGGATCTACTAAGTGTAGATCGATGATAGAAGACCATCAAGCGTCTTTTGGAATGGGGAAGGATCTTGACCATTGGATCGATTGATAGATCAACGGTCCAGATTTAATCAGAGCTATTGCAACGAGGTTGGAAACCCTTTTAAATATGGCAATAGCGATAATGATTTAATTGCAATCATTGGATCGAAAGCCAGATCTATGGTCTTGATTGGATCGGAGGTCGGAGGAAGGAAGGAGCAGCGCTTCAGAAACAGTTGAAAGGCACAGACCCAAAAGTTTATAGAGGCGAACTCAATTCCATTTGAGTTCTAGCCTTAAGAGTTGGAGCAGACTTCCGTGTGTTTTCTGTGTAATGCGGAGATCGGAGGGGAAATGCAGCAAGCAATATGAAGCGAACCCGATAGGTTTATATGAGCGCATTTGTTATATTTGAAGTCCAATAGTTTAATCGCATATCGGGTGTAGAGGAGGTGTGTATTAATGTGACTCGCGAAGGAGCCGATAACCGATTGCGATAAAGGTGTACCTCGAAAACTGTGAAAAGGATTTAAAAAGGTGGAAAAGGTAAGCTTATGCCATTTATGTGTATTTCTATGTATAATAGAAATCAAGCACCGATTGAAGGTTTGGTGGTTAAGTCCACATTTACCAAAGGTTAAAGAGGAGTTTGTTATATATATGTGGCAATAATGATATGAAGGTCTAAAGTGTGGATAAGGCTTAAACTAAAGTTTATAAGGGGTGATTGAGTTCTAATATAAAGAAAAAGGTGAGTTAAGGGTTAAACTTTATTAGTCTATAAATCATTCCGCTTGAGACTATGAAAGCTGGGCCTAAAACCTTAGTAAATGAAGATTGGACTCCTTAGTTGTTGAAATTCGTGGGAATAATGTGCTTATGCATTTTATATGAATAATGTGGGTGTAAGTGGGGGTAACCTTTCATCACACGAACCAACTGAGTAGTAGGAAAGGTGCACTAAGGAAGAGAGGTGGCCCGAGCAGAGGCCATCACAGGGTGGCAGGGAGATATTTCCCTCACATCATAATTTTGTTTTCATTTTTCTATTTATTTGTAGTTTTTATATTTTCAAGAATGAAATCAAATCCGGTCGGAGTCATTTTGAGCATTAGCCTCCGCACATCGAGACAACTGGTCTATCATACAACTGGAGCTCAAGCTGTGATATTTTGTAATGATTTTCCAAATCCCCCCCTATCTGTATGAATAGGTGGAAGAAACAATTAGAATAGGTTCCATAATTTTGCACCTGCAGTGGTCCAAATCCTATGATTCCACTTTTGTTTCTATCTTCCTGTTCACTAGGGACTTGATCTATGTATTTTTAAATGTAATTCTCTAGTGAATTGGACTCATTTCGAGGATTAATCAAACTTTTTAGCGACTACAATCATGGCAGTAAGAAGTATGTTTTCCTCCTTGTATTTCACTTCTTGTATGTTTATCTACTACTGAAATAGTGTAATGAAGTTGTTGGTTTCATTCTCTGATGGTTCTATGTATGCTTCTAAGTAGTAACAATACCTGTGTTACAGAAAGATTTACTTATGTACATTTAAGAGCCCAGATTTACATATACTTATTAGTGATAAGTGTATCCATGGAGTATATAGCATGAAACCTTAATTCATGCTCTACAATTCCTGTCATTCCATCTCTTCAGTATTCCATCCTTCTACTAGGTATTATTTCTTAGGATTTTCTATTGTTCATAACCCTACGTATAGAATTCCTTCCTTTATCTCCTCATGTTCACTTTACTACAACTTCAATACTAAGCTGCTTATTATTGTATGTTTGCCACCAGAACAAGACATTCCTCTTTGAGATTAGCCTGACTTACCTCCTGAGTATTTGGATCCATAGATTGGCTTGAGCTCGTCTTGATGAAAGGCCTATTGAACCAAGCCCCACTTATTATATTTTTAAACTATGTGACAATTGGAGTGTAGTATAAATCCCCATTGATAATCTTCCACAACACTCATCTATCAAAGATGTCCTAGGCACTAGTCTACAATTAACCGAGAGCCTATCTCTAGGAAGATTTCTATATCCCCTGAAGCACTATGCTAGAGGTGCAAGAAAAAGTCACAACATAATTGATGAAAAGAATAAAAACAAATATTATTAATGCTTGTCTCATGGGCTTCATGAGAAAGGAATTTTATTTATATTGATGGCTCCTATTGTGAGGGTTTAGGAATTTTCATCTAGTCATACAAGTAAATTTGAGTCTATGTCATGTATGAAGGACCCTTCTTGGGCATATTATATTTGTATATGAGTCAATGAAAATTTCAAGTAGCCCTCCAAGACCAAGCACAAGCATTAACCTCAAGTCGACTTCAAAGTGGAATTAATTATCTCCTCCAAATAGACATGTCGACTCACCCTCTTCATGTTTCCTTATTTAAGGAGGAAACATCCATAAATATGGATGCTTAACATGACTTCTGAGTTATAGTTTCAATTGAACAGTGATCTAAAATAGAAGTGTAAACAGGATAAAAGGAGAAGCCTCCTAACCTATGAAGTAAAGAAGAAGAAGTGATCTGGATCTCTTCAACTACCGGAATTAACCAAGATCTTTTACTTCTATGATGTTAGGAGAATTTCATATGAAAGAATATGAAACAACCACATGTCCATGCTTTAAGGGAGATGAAACATAATGAAATCCATTAGAAAAAATAACACACACACATTTATAACAGAGTTCACCTAGTGTGGGTTACGTCTTCGGGCCCTCATGTCAATAGTGGGGAGGTTGCTTCATTAAATGTTGGAATATGATGATGAGTACATAGTACATTCTTTGTCATTGCAACGATAAATTCCCTTAACCAGAGTGGCATGTCTCTCCACCAAACATTCTCCCTATAGGAACTCTCACTTAAATGGGCCCTCCTTTAGCATGAAAAGCTAATAAAATATCACATGACATGGAATACAAGTATCCCTCAAGATAATGGTAACAAGGATCTTGAAAAAAAAACATCATCTCAACAAATCAATAGAAAGACATTGATTAATTACATCATATACTTCCACCTTTGGGGATGGCCAAAAAATGCAAACGTCAGTGACTGAAATAGACATCACTGCTAAATTCGTGGTGCAAAATTGTGTCAAACGACTATAAACCTTGCCCCTTTCAAACACTGTCAAATTCTGAACCCTCGAGAATCTCAAAGATTCCCCTAATGATTCCTTCCTAAAGATGGCAAAAACTTTCACCGCTCGGATGAAGATTCTGAGAACACCACTACGCTCCCTATGCAATTCTCTGAAAATGAATAGAAAGTTGGCATCATTCCGCCTCTCTAAAAAATCAGCCTCCAATGAATCTTTTAGATTCTTCAAGATTCTGTCAAGATTCCTTGCTACTCACTACTTGAATTTTGCTGCTCAGATGGGGACAGACAACACATTTGGACTCCTGGTGAGGAAACATGGCACTGGCACCTCTAGCCCTCTAAGGGAATCTTTTCAGCGTCTTGTGGATTCTGCGCTCATGGTTCCATTGCATCTGGGTTGCTCGTGGTTCCGTTTCTGTCCTCCACCACTGGTCTATTCATATGGTAAAATGAACATAATTGGGGGGCGAAATTGTCAAAACCTAATGGCTTGGCAGTTTGGAAAATGGTTATATTAGAAAACTCAACAGTTTAACAAATTTTCCCTTTCTCGTGGCTAGCTTCTGTGTGTTGGGATTCTGGGAATTTTTTTCCTCGTTAAGGCTGCCACTTGGTCAATTTTGACTGGAACTTTAACCAAATATAACATGAGCATGCGAAATCGAATTTGAGTGTCGTTCACAACATTGGAGTCAAGACGACGAGCACTACAATCTGGTCCTAGTTTCACTTCCATTTGATGACTTTGATTTTTGAACTATTTTCAAGGCCATTTCTATTTATGGATCCTCCTAGATCATTCCTCCCCACTGAGGATATTTTGGTCCTCCAAAAGCATGAACACATCCTGCACACTTCCTGTGCCTTCATCAATCCACACTTTCAACATATGCATTTCATGGAAATATGGTACATTCTTTGCAATCACATACAAAACCACTCATGACTCAAACAACCCCATACTGGCCAAGAGTTTATGACACACACTCTTTGGTCAATTTTTACAAATAATAGAAATGAATACCCCAACTATCAAGAAAAGGCCAAAAAAATCATCATTTCTTTAATATGCGATGGAAAACACATCATCACTTTTACAATTATTCGCAACACGTGATTTACAAAATGTGGCCATGACAAGCTACTATATCTAGTAAAACCAACTATTACTCAACAAAGTGAAGGGGAAATCATCCACGAGTTGATTCTCTTGATGAAAAAATTTTCTTGTTATTTTCTTCATAGGTTCTTTCGGGAGCATCTC
This sequence comes from Pinus tabuliformis, assembly GCA_031772625.1. NCBI lineage: Eukaryota > Viridiplantae > Streptophyta > Pinopsida > Pinales > Pinaceae > Pinus > Pinus tabuliformis. The sequence goes on from CM062806.1 coordinate 451,932,862, forward strand.
ACACGTGGCTCTTTGGTTTCCACCCTCATTGAATTGACTATAATAACTCTTTCTCCTGCAAAATTTATAGATCATCTTGGAACACTTATTCTTGGTGCACCTATGAGGAGTACCCATTGAACCGTCACTATCACTACAACGTGATGAATTTATCTCATCATCTATTTTTTGTTGATCATTGGTTGTCTTGGAGCATTCCACAACCTCTTTTCTTACATATCCAAGTCCTTCAGAACGAGGCAATTCCTCCACTTTGATGGGATTCATAATGCCTTGGCCATTAATTTCGAGGCCCTTTCCTTGATACCCCATTTTCTTCAATAATTTTGGTCTAATTCCTATAGTATGTTTCTCAAAAGCAGTGAAATAATCACCATTAAAATTACATGAAATTGACGAATCACTTTTTACCTTGGTTGTTGATCCTGAAATAGGTGATGATGGCTTCCCTAAGCCTTCGTTGTGCTTCAATTCTTCCAAGGCCTCTTCCGTGGCTTGTAACTGAAGTTGTAGTCTCTGATTCTCCTCTTTCTCTTCTCGTAGAAGTCTCCTCAAGTCAACATTCTCTGTTTGAAGGCTCTAATTGATCTACTTATCCGAATGATGAGAAGACGATGAAGAAGAAGAATTTGCACTTGAGGGGGTAGATGGAGCATTGACCTTTGCTCTTTCTTTCTTGTTTTCCTCTCTTTATATCTTCTCCTCATAATTTGCATACATTATTTCCACCATGCGTGCCATCCTAAGGATTTCCTCATAGAGATATTTGTTGTTCTCCATTCCCCTTCTTATTACATGTTTAATCATTCACACTCATAATTCACATCAACAAAAAGACTGCTCTGATACCAAACTTGGTCTGGATCTCTTCAGCTACTAGAATAAACCAAGATCTTTTAATTCTGTGATGTTATTAGAATTGCATATGAAATAATATGAAAAAACCACATGTGCATGCTTTAAGGAAGATGAAACATAATTACATCCAACAGAACAAAGAACACACACACATTGATAATGGAGTTCACCCAGTGTGGGTTACGTCTTTGGGCCTTGGTGTCAAGAGTGGGGAGGCCGCTTCATTAAATCCTACAAGATGATAATGAGTACATAATACATTATTTTTCATTACAAGGATAAATTCCCTCAATCAGAGAGGCATGTCTCTCCACGAAATGTTATCTATTTAGCAACTCTCAATCAAATGGGCCCTCCTTCAGCATGACACGCTAATAAAATCTCACACGATGTGGCATACAAGTATCCCTCAACATAATAGTAACAAGGATATCGACAATGAAAACATCATCTCAACACATCATTAGAAAGAAATGGCATAACTACATCATATACCTTCGCCTTTGGGGATGGCCGAAATATGCAAAGCTTACTTACTGAAACAAGCATCAGTGTTGAATTCATGGCGAGAAATAATGTCAAATGAATATAAAAATTTTCCCTTTCTCACACCGCCAAATTCTAGACCCTTGGGAATGTCAAAGATTCCCCAAAAGATTTCTTCTTGAAGATGGCCGAAAAATCCACTACTTAGATGAATATTCTAAGAACAACACTGCCTGTGAAATTCTCTGAAAAATGACTATAAATTTGGCATCATTCTACTCTTTCAAAAATGAACCTCTAAGGGAATCGTTTAGATTCCTCAAGATTTTGCGAAGATTCCTTGCTATTGGCTACCTGAATTTATTCTACTCACATGGGGAAATGGTCCTCACGGTTGGACTCTTGGAAAGGAAATGTGAAAAAATAACTATAAACTTGTTAAATTTTGACACTGACACCTATGGCCCTCTAAGGGAATCTTTTTAGCATCTTGAGGATTCCTTACTCATGACTCTGCTGCATCTGGGTTGCTTAGGGTTCCATACTCGTCCTACACCACCAGTCTAGTTGTATGGGAAAATGAAAATGATTTTAAATATAATTGGGGGGTGGAGTTGTCAAAACCCAATGGGCTGGCAGTTTTGGAAATGGTTATATTACAAAAATTAACGATTCAACAACTTATCCCTTTCTGGTGGCTGGATATCGTGCACCAGGATTCTGCCAATATTCTTCCTCATTAAGACTGCCACATGGCCAAGTTTGACTGGAACTCTGACCAACTATAACTTGAGCATACGAACTCGGATTTGAGTGCCATTCGCACCATTGGAATCAGGGAAACAAGAAATATGATCTATTCATGGTTTCACTTCTATATAATGAATTTTATTTTTGAGTTATTTTCAAGGCCACTTCTATTTTTGGATCCTCCTGGATCAAGAAGAGAGAGGTTCTTAGGGTACTTTATGGGATTATTTCAAGGGTATAAAATCCCTATACATGCCAACAGTTTGTTACAATAGTAAAGGATGAAAAGAAGTATATTGCAGCAACGAATGCGAAGGAAAGGAGAAGTCTATTGTAGCAGTGAAGGCCAAAGAATTTTGTTGCAACATTGGAATCCAAGGAGAAGTGCAACCCTCCTAGGGAGTCAAAATGGAAGAAGGCCGAAGGTCTAAAGCAAAAGAAAGCGAAGGTTGAAGAAGAAGTTGAGATGGAGGAAGGAGTAAGGTTGAATGTCATTGACAAAGGATCTTGTGTCTTGGTATCGGAGTGGAAGATATGTCAAGGATCTTTGTCTTGGTATTCGTCAATTGGAATCTCTATAAGAATAACTTTTTTCTGGTTTTCCTCTCAAAGCGTCAGAGGTTTATTTTCCCTGGCTAATAGCCTATATTCTGTGTCTCTTGTCTCTTTATTTTTTATGCATTAGTAGTTGTTTGATGAAGAAGAACACTAATAACCTAAGTAAAATAAGATCCTAATTTAAAGAAGTAAAAAGAACACACATGAAGTTACTAATAGAAGAGAAATCACTTAAACTTTATGTCCTAGATTTCTTAACAGTCCGTACTCCCTCCCAATCCATTGGATTAATCTTGGTTGAATGGATGTGTTACTTTGAACTAACCTAGCCTCCATGGATTCATTAGGAAGATGGGGTTACAAAATTCCTTCTCTCCCAAAGTATGTAGAACTCAGTTAGGATAACATCGCTTCATTTGGTTCTTTGAAATCTTTCCAATGACATAGTATTTTCCTCAATCCAGCCTCAAGATTGAATGTTATGCCCATTTGGACTTGGCATTGTTACCTTTCACACATTAACAAGGATTTACCACATGGAAACCACGTGGCACCTCTTCCTCATGTGAAATCTACCATGTCACTTTCCAATTCATAATGCCTTCATGCATTGCTTCCTCATGTGAAATCCACCATGTCACATCCCAATTCATTATGCCTTTGTGCAATAGTGTCAGTGCCATTTCCTAATAATGGCATTACATTCAACCTTTTTGGTGCATCACACATTTTTATGTCAAATGATGGGAACAAACTCTATCCAACAACTATGTTTACTTCATGCCAATATACCACACCTCAAGGGTACACCACTCTATTACCCAAAATGTGATGTAGATTACTTCCCGTCATGTAATGGATATAACTCCATCTTGCAAGTTCTATCCCTTCCATGTATATTATCAATTCCATGGCCAGTTATATATAGTAAAAAAAGGCACCACATACCTTTCTCTATGGTCCCACAATCTGCAATGACATGACCCTTATCCACATGAGCCATCTTTCCATTGTTGCATGGTAATATTATACCAAGTTTCACCACAATCGACAACAATATGTCTTGTAGATGACACATCAACTAACATCCACGTTACCCACTCCTACAACCTCTTGCTAATGTCATGTCGATGTCAAGGTAACTTCATCCTACCATGTGGAATTACCTAATGGTGTCAAGTGTCACCCAAAAAATGGTCACTTAGTCACCTAAAAGGGTCATATCTACATGCCACATGTCATGCTATTAGCGTGCCGCATTAGCAGTTTAGTCAAATCATAGGTACATGTCACTCATGCTCCACGTGGCATCTTCCACTTCGACTTAGGTCTTGGGTCCTTCCAATTTCTCAAACCACTGTGCAAAGTATTGATTCCCATTCGTGAATGAAGGGAGCTCCTTTTTGTTCCCTTTGTCAATAACACAAAAATTCCCAATCATGGAAGAACCACAATGCATACCTCCATGAAAAAACAAAAATATTGGCGATGGGTGATGGGAATTTTCATGTACCACACCCTTAGTCAACCATGCCCCCTTCCTCAAACAATTTCCTGGCATAACTGGCATGGTGTGACATGAATACTTCGTAGTGGTTAAAAAGAACTTTCCCATCCCACCCTTTCTTAACTTAGCGCCTTAATAACTTTCACAATTATTCCTTAGAAATTCATCACAGGCTCTTCAGTATGAGCACCACCCAAATCTCTATGAACCGAGGATTGAAGCCTTAAGAACATCAACACTATTGCATGGCCATTTTCCAGCACTTTATAGCGTAATATTCGAATACTAAATTGCTTCCATCATACATGATATAAACCAAGATGGTGTCTTATCATGCCTTGAGAAACATTTGATCAAAATAACTCATCATCTCTAAGGCATGGATAATTCCACTCCATCATAACATACAAACCATGGATTTATGCACACCACATAGTTCAATTATATTTATTAATATTTATTCACACATAACATATAATGGAAATTGATCTCAACCACAATCAACTCATCATATCAGCAGTTAAACATAAGTATAGGAAGAACTTGAAATTTAAGGTCATATCAACATCATATGGATGTGCAGGTCCCTTATAACTAGTGTAACCATTCACAACCATCACATTGTAACACGCATGAATACATATTCCTCATTGATTGTGTTGATATACCCACTACCATTGAATAACAATAAACATCATTCATATTGCATAAACACACACAAGTCACAAGTAACTTATCTTAGAAATTAGATTATTGGAAACTAAGAGAGGGAATTCAACTATGCTCCCAGCGGTAGGCCCATTGCATTGCTATCCTTTCTTATAGTTAATGACCCTCAAGATTGGTTTAAAGTTTGAGAGTGAATTTCTTAAGGAAAATTCATATCGACATTTCACAACACATGGGAATCCAGAGCACACAATACATCCACTTGCACTCTCGTAGGAATGCAGAGCACACAGTGCCTCCACCCAAATAGTCAGTTCCAAGATTTTAGAGTCAAGAGTGTCTCCACTTGCAATATGGAAAGAATCTAGAGTATAGAATGTATCCACCCAATAATCACTTATAGGACCTCCACAGGATCCCACAATGCCTTGATTGGAAATTTAGTAGGAATCAAAGCACACCATGCATCCATCTGATACCTTTCTTGGGAATCTAGATACTACCTTTATGGTCTCCACCTATGAGAACAAAGATAATTCCCATAATAATTACTGTCTCCACCTACTATGTTGAAATCTACAGTCCAATACCACCATACCTTCTTAACACCAGACCATCTCCTTTCTACAACATTCCTTAGCTAGATCCTATGCCTAAGAATACACTAAGCCTTGCCTGGTGCTTCCATGAATTTCTTCTTATTGTAGGACAATCATGTCCCTTGGTATTATCATGAACTTACTCATTAGTTGTCGCTTTCTCTTTCATCTTTCTAGATAATGCATGAATTACATCCTCATGAGAGTGTCCCCCCTCTTCCCCAATGCATTTTGTGACTTCCTTTGCATGTGATCAATGTCCATCGTTTCGCACAACCATCTCTTCCTTTTCTTAGACATCCATATGCTAGTGTAAATTATTGTACCATGGAAAAGGGATATTGATGAGCATTAGTCACTACATTCAAAGTATGGCTACTTCCTTAAGCCGTTCCCAAGAAGCTACTAGTCCTAAAGCTTCCAAATTTGCGTCCTCTCTCTCCGTCAGGTCATTTTCACATTCAGAATTTATTTACAATTATACATAAAATATTTACAAGATGGCTAACCAAAAAGGGCTATTACGACCCTTCCTACTTAAAGGAACAACATCCTTAGTCCTCTATGTAGGAATTTACAGGGTAAGTTCCTCAGAAAGAACACCAAAAGGACACCGCTCACAACCAGATCTCAAATCAATACACCAATATTTTTGACGTGGTTAAAACCCTCAGAGTGCAAGGAGGGAAACAGTCCACGGCTTGTCCCAACGTGGGTACTACAGGCAATTTATTAATCAAAGAATGAAAATTTACATAAGCTTCTCTCATGCACGGATTACCCGAACAATGACCCTCCATGCGCTTTAAATAGAACTCATGGACCAATCGGGTGTCAAGCCACGGATCAAGTGTCGGTAATACCGAGGAGAGAATGAACCGTCGGATCACTACATATCGTGACCGTCAGATTGTAAGTTACAAAATGTACAACAGTAAAGAAACACACTTTACCTAACTCTATACCTAACTCTACACTAGACCAAGTTGAACTTAACTATATCCTATGTGTCGGAATATCCTAACATCCCCCCTTAAGAACAACTTGGGATAGGATTGAAGGATTTACAAATATGACACAATAGGAGAAGGAAGGAGGCACTAGAGCCTATCCCCCCTTAGTGACAACTTCCTGTACTCCAAGCATATATCGATGTTTAGTGAACTTCGCCTATGTGAGAGCCTTTGTGAAGATGTCTGCAACCTGATCATTTGTTGGACAATATTGCACTTCAAGAACATGGTCATGAATGAGCTTTCTGATGAAGTGCATGTGTAGTTCAATGTGTTTTCTGCGCTGATGCTGGACTGGATCTTTGCATAGCTGAATGGCACTTTGATTATCACACCAAAGTGTGGTTGGATGCTGCTGCTCAAAGCCAAACTCTGATAGGATCTGACGAAGCCACAAGGCTTCCTTACTAGCTTCCACGGCACCACGATACTCTGCTTCTACTGACGAAAGAGAAATGGCAGCCTGTTTCTTACAAGCCCATGTAATAGGTCCTGAACCAAGAGTGAAGACATAACCGGCAGTAGACTTCCGATCATCAGGGTCACCAGCCCAATCAGAATCAGTAAAACCAACTAACAGAGGAGCTGCTTTGGCACTGTAATGAATCCCAAACTGTACTGTACCTCGAACATAACGAAGTATTCTTTTAGCTTCTTTCCAATGACTTTCATGGGGGTTTTGCATAAAACGAGCAACAAGGCCAACAACAAAGGAAAGATCAGGATGAGTATGGGTTAAATACAAGAGTTTTCCTACAAGTTGACGGTATAAGGTAGCATCAACTTCAGGAGAAGTACAAGAGACTGGAAGTTTGACTCCAGACTGAAAGGGAGAAGGGGCTGGCTTACAGTCTTCCATGTGAAAATGACGAAGAATATCACAAGCATACTTGGACTGGGAAAGGAAAATACCCTCCTTGGATTGCAAGACTTGAAGACCGAGAAAATAGTGTAAGTGTCCTAAGTCTGTCATTTCAAATTTCTTTTTAAGGCTGGACTTCACATGGTTTATAAGGTTGGGATCACTACCAGTAAGAATAAGATCATCAACATAAAGAACAAGGATGATAGAGAGTTGCCCACTTTCTTGGTGTAGACAGTATTGTCAGAATGACACCTAGAAAAGCCAGATTCTAAAAGAAAGCTATCCATTTTGGCATACCAAGCCCGAGGAGCTTGCTTGAGGCCATAAAGGGATTTCTTAAGTCGACAAACAAGGCTGGAGTCTGTTTGTGTGAAGCCAATGGGTTGTTCCATATAGATTTCTTCCTGCAAGTCCCCATGCAAGAAGGCAGATTTAACATCCATCTGATGGACTTCCCATTTTAAAGAGGCAGCAAGGGAAAGAACAAGGCGGATAGAGTTCATTTTGGCAACAGGGGAGAAGGTTTCAGTGTAGTCAATGCCTTCAACCTGTGAAAAACCCTTAGCAACGAGACGAGCTTTATGTTTATCAACTTTCCCATCTGGTCCATACTTGGTTCTGTAAACCCATTTACATCTAACAAGTTTGCGTCCCTTTGGTAGAGGAACAAGATCCCATGTATCATTTGTCATCAATGAATGATATTCTTCATTCATAGCTGCTTCCCAATGTGGATGGCCTGAAGCTTCTGCAAAAGTGTCAGGATCATGATTTACTGGAGCTTGAGCCAGTAAAGAAGAGGCTCTTTCAAACTGAGAACGTGTACGTCGCTGATCTGTAGGATCACCGGCAAGATCACCTGCTGCATCCCGAGTAGCACGGACCCATCTTGGAAGTTGAGGATCCTGAGAAGGTGGGGGAGGATTATCATCCTCGCTTTCATCATCTGAAGAAGAAATGTTTTCAAAAGTAGAAGAGATAGGAAGAGGTGGCACATCCGCCGGACTAGGCTCGCAGGCCGATTTATTTTCATCAAATTTTACATCTCTTCTAATGATAACATTTTTGGACTTAAATGGAATAAGTCTATAACCTTTTACATCTTCAGAATATCCAACAAAAGTACATTTCTCACTCTTAGGTTCTAAAGCTTTATGCTTTTCATCTGGAATATGGGCCCATGCTTCACTTCCAAACACACGAAAGTGACTTACATCTGGTTTAATGGAACTCCAAGCTTCTTCTGGAGTGATATTCTCTAGAACCTTAGTAGGAGTGCGATTGATTATATAATTTGCACAATTAATTGCTTCGGCCCAAAAACTAAGACTGAGTCCTTTAGATTGCAGCATACAATTAGCCATTTCCTTTAAGGTGCGATTTTTCCTTTCAGCTACACCATTTTGTTGTGGAGTGTATGGAACAGTATGTTGCATTTGAATTCCATTTTCGGTGCAAAAGTTGATGAATGTGTTTTTAACATATTCTCCACCATTATCAGTTCTTAGCTTAAGAATTTGATGTCCAGATTGTTTTTCAACAAAGGCTTTGAAGGCCAAAAAGGTGTTAAATACTTCGCTCTTGAGTTTTAAGAAGTATACCCAAGTGCGTCTGGAGAAATCATCAATGAAAGTTAAGAAGTACTTGCAGCCAGAGAATGAAGCAACAGGAAGAGGACCACATAAATCACTGTGCACAAGCTGTAAAGGGGCTGAGGCGTGCCAAGAGGCACGTTTGTCAAAACTGTCCCGATGATGTTTTCCGAGTACACATTCGGAACAAACACCATCTCTGCAAGATACCATAGGAAGACCTGTCACCATATTTTCTTTACATAGATGCTGAAGGGAGCGATAGTTTAAGTGACCAAATCGCTCATGCCAAAGTTTGCTCACTTCATCATTATGAGCAACAAATACTGAGGGAAGATTTGATGACCCAAAGTTGTGAAACTTATACAACCTTGTGGAATCATCAGCAAGACCAGTAGCTAGAATCTGTTTAGGATCTGTTAGATCCTTGATTACAACATCATGAGGTGAAAATTCAACAATTTTACCTTCACCTAAATGAGTTATCTGATAGACAGATAGAAGGTTGCAGGATAAGGTTGGAACACATAATACATCATTAAACTGACCATTGTCTAGATGAACAGTTCCAGTCCCTACAACATTAAGAGATCTATCATCACCAACATATATATTTTTGGTGTTACAATCATTTAAAGAAGAAAACATGGCTTGGTTTTTGGCCATGTGATAAGAGGCTCCAGAATCAATGAGCCACTCATGAGAATGAGAAGAAGAAGAAGATACATTTAATGCATAACCAGACTGAGATGATTGACAACGACATGCAGAAAGTGCCATTCCGGAAGTTGAAGTTGAAGTAGGCTCCACATGGATGTTATGTTTCTTCATTGCGGCTTCCAAGGCTTCCATCTTCTTAAAGCATTTAGATTCTAAGTGGCCATCTCGATTACAAAAGTTACAATGTCTATCAGTCTTCTTCCATTTGTTTTTATTGGTCTTATCATTTTGCTGAAATGATCTTTCATTTTGAGGCTGAGTTGGTTTAGACCATTCTTTTGAGGATATGACTTCTTAGGATTCTTTGAATTTTCTTGTTGCTGGGTGGCTAACGCTTTCGTGGAAGAGTTTCCAAGATTAAGAAGACCAAGGTGTAAGAGTTTTTCTTGTTCTCTTATTAAGGAATCACAAAAGGAGTCAAAGGAAGGGGGCTTGTAGTCTTTGCCTTGACAAATGAAAGCTTCCCTTGTAGAATGGAAAGTGGAAACAAATACAGAGTAGGCTGGTCCCAACTTAGTAAGGATGGAATAAATAAGGTTACCATCTTCTTTCTTAACTTTAACACCTTCCAAGAGATATCTAAGGATCTTGAATTTGGACAAGAAATCTTCAATGCAAGAAAAATTATTAGGATCCAAAGTAAGCAACTCATTTTCAAGTTGATGGGCTCTAATTTCATTTTTAATCCCAAAAACTTTAGCGAGTTTTTCTAATGCTTCATGAGGAGTCTCAAGTTCTGCAATGTGGAGTCTAAGATCAGGAGAAACAGACATCCCTATCAAACCGCGTGCTTGATCTTGTCTATTTTCCCATTTTGCAACCTTGTCTTCATCTTTTGGTTTCTTCTCTTGGTTTGTGGCTATTCTGAAGAGACCTTTACTTCTAAGTAAATCTTCCATGTAGGCTACCCATTGGAAGTAATTAGTGCTGTCAAGAATGACTTGGCATGGACTTTCCATTTTTAAAAAAACTGAAGCTGAAGATGCTAAACGTAAGTGTTCCAATGGATAGATCTCGAAAAAATAGGCGGTTTTAAAAAAAACGGCTCTGAAAAAGGCTTTCGGATGAAGACGTTATGGCTTTTTGAAAAAATATTGTTGACGTTGCCGACAAAGTGCGCGAATGTGCGGGAATGAAAAAATCCGCCCCCACAAAATGGAGACTTGAACCCAAGACCTCTACTCTCTTAAAATAGCTTTGAACCAATTGATCTATACAAAAAATTTGAGAGAGAGAGAGGGGGGCTTGGTTTGCGTGCTTGCCTTGAGAAAGCTCTTTTTCCCTACAAAACACAAAACACAAAACCCAACACGAATATGCAAAGAAAAACGAACCTTGCGGCTCGAAGTTAGCTTTAGCCAAAAAACTAGAAATTTAAAAAAAAAAAATCTCAAAGTTAGCTTTAGCCGAAAAACTAAATATTTTTCTCAATGTTTCTGATTTTCCGAGATCACACTAAGGTGCAAGGAAAAGAGCATACGCATGAGAAAAATCCTTCCTTTCTGTTTCTGATTTTCCCAGATCGCACAGAGTCGCAGGGCAAAGAGCATACGCAGAAATGAAAGGTATAGATCCGGTTTAAAAAAAGGCTAAATAAACAGAAACCGAAATAAGCAGAGAGAAAATAACAGTAAACTGCAAAAAAAAACACTATATACCTCCCGATCTGAAAAATGACGCAGCTAGGGCTACCGGAAACCTTTTTGCGTGAAACGAAAGGGGTTCCTCACTGGAACAGATGCTCCGAACGCAACAGAGCAGTCCTCTCGGCCCGAAAGCAGTCAGAAACAACAGATCTAGGAAACGACAGCCGCATGCAGTTCTACCGGCTTCAGATTTGGATCACCAACCGACGCGGCCCTCAAATAGCTCTGATACCATGTAGGAATTTACAGGGTAAGTTCCTCAGAAAGAACACCAAAAGGACACCGCTCACAACCAGATCTCAAATCAATACACCAGTATTTTTAACGTGGTTAAAACCCTCAGACTGCAAGGAGGGAAACAATCCACGGCCTGTCCCAACGTGGGTACTACAGGGAATTTATTAATCAAAGAATGAAAATTTACATAAGCTTCTCTCATGCATGGATTACCCGAACAATGACCCTCCATGCGCTTTAAATAGAACTCATGGATCAATCGGGTGTCAAGCCACGGATCAAGTGTCGGTAATACCGAGGAGAGAATGAACCGTCGGATCACTACATATCGTGACCGTCGGATTGTAAGTTACAAAATGTACAACGGTAAAGAAACACACTTTACCTAACTCTATACCTAACTCTACACTAGACCAAGTTGAACTTAACTATATCCTATGTGTCGGAATATCCTAACACTCTATACATGAACATAAAATTTATAGTGAGATTTATATAAAAAACTATTTTACATTTACATTTGCTCATACAATAAAAAAAAATGGGTAATATACCTTCATTTTCTTAGCATCTACCAATATGCTTCATTTGGTCCGAAGTGCCTACTCTACACCTTAACCTACTCAATTACTCAATTTCATAGCATGGTCTACTTCTGATTCAAATTGAAAAGTGGCTTTTGTTAGAATTCTCTCCCAAATTCTACATGTATGAGAGACCAATCAACAACATGATTAGTAGCATTTACACGCCTTTTAAAAAAAAATAGGGAAGAAATCATGAGCCTTTAGTTTAGTTGTCTAGGTCAATATGTAAGCCATTAACTCTAGCCTCTTACGGATTTGAAATGGTCCATAGAACGTGGGTTCTAGCTTTGCAAAAGACATAATTTTGAGTGAACCCTTCCTTGGTCTAATGCGAAGATAAACATGTTCTCCCGCACAAAACTCCTCATTCATTCTCTATTGATCTACATAGTCTTATGTTTATCCTGAGCTATTTTCAATTGCTTCTCGATAGAAATTATTTCTTGTTCCTTTTCTTTTAGCATATTTGGGTTGATATACACTCTACTCACTGGATCATCCTAAGTGATAGGTGTATTGCACTTTTTTCCATAAGGAGCATCAAATGGACTCATTATTAATGACTTATGGTACCCATTGTAATAGTAAAACTCTAGAAGAGGTATAAATTGTTTCCACTTCTTTTGTTAATGCATGAGATACGTTGTCAGCATATCTTCCAACACTTTATTTATTCTTGTAATATGACCATATGTTTGAGGATGTGAGTCTATGTTGAAGGCCAACTCTATCCTAAAGCCACCTAATAGAGTCTTCCAAAACATAGAGGTGAACTAAGCATCCCTATTTGAGATGATCTTCTTGGGTACATGTAACCTCACTCTTTCTCTTATAAAAATCAGAGAAATATCACTTTCCTTACCAGTGGAATTAATGACTATCAATTGATATACCTTCCTCAACTTATATAACACCACCATTATGTCATCACACTTTCGAGGTGTTATTTATAGTCCAGTAATGAATTCCATTGATATAACTTCCCACTTACACTCAAGAATGGGGATTGGTTGAAGCAATCCCATGGGATCTATATACTCTACCTTCACTTGATGCATTCTAGACACTTGGAAATCTATTCTACACATCATTCAACATAACTAGCCAAATAGTACATCCTTTTCATGGATGCTATCATTTGTTGGTAACCAGGGTAACCAGTATATGGTATTTTATGAAATTCATCCAATATTAGCTACTTCAAGTCACCCATACATGGTATATACCCTTTTCATTTAACTTTCAACTAACCGTCATCTATAAGTCAGTAATTCCTACTCAATATTCCATTTGGGCCGAACTACAAGAATTATATTATTTGATGGTAGTGTTCATCTTGATGTACAACCTCTTGAATACTCTCATGGATGTTAACTTGATAAGAAATTATAACTTCCACCTCAACTATCTATAGCCTATTGAGTAAGTGCATCTACTACTTCGGTCTCATTGCCTTTGATGTACTTGATTTAAATATCAGACTCGCTAATTAGGGCTAACTAACTTGCCTATATTGTATTCAACTTGAGATAATCAAATAAGTACATTAGCCCTCCATGATCAAACATGAATGCAAATTTCCTTCCAAGGAGATAACACCTCCACATCCTTAGTGTGTGGACTATGGTTGCCAACTCCAAATCATAAGTGAGATAATTCCTCTCATGTTCATTCAACTTTCTAGATACATACTAGACCACCTGTTTTTCTTACATTAGGACTCCATCAAGCCCCTCCATGCAGGCATTTATGCACAAAAAAATTTACTTCTTTTCTTTACAACTCTATGATTGGATGCCCAATAATAACTAGCCAATCCCATGAAGGATATTACTTTTGTCATATTCTGAGGAGCAGGCCACTCCATAATGGATTTAATTTTCTCTAGATCTACCACTACTCCCTCTTTGGAAACAATGTGCCCAAAATACTGAATTTGGGACTAGAAAAGTTCACACTTATTGAGTTTAGCGTAGAGCTTATGCTCTCTTAATAATTTTAGTACTACTACTAAATGCTTTTCATCCTCCTCTGGTCTTTGAATAAACCAAGATGTGTTTGACAAAGACCAATACAAACTTTAAAAAAATCATTAAACATATAAATGTTTCTACTATGTTTGTGAGCCCAAATGGCACAAGTACAAATTGATATTGCATGTACCGAGTTCTAAATTTCATTTTATGAATTCCTTCATCTTTGATGTGTACCTAATGTACCCAGACTTCAAATTGGTCTTTGATAAGACTGAAACTTCCCTCAGTTGATCAAACAAATAATCAATCCTTGGCTGAGCAGATATGTTCTTAATTATAACCTTATTCAATTGTCAGTAATCATTACACGGCCTGAGGGTGCCTTTATTCTTCTTCATGAATAAAATAGGTACTCCCTAGAGTTATAAGTTTGGTTAGATATATCCTTTTTCCAACATTTGTTCCATTGCGTTTGATATATACATATTTACTTTGTTTACTTTATTTCTTTCCCATGTGGTTAGTGGCTCATAACAATTGATGATTATTACGTCTAGCGAACATTTTTATCATACAGATCTAGCCAAAAATATAACTTCTTGTTGGTTCAACCAGGATGCCTGACTCCGAGAGCGTCGAGAGAATTAAACCTTTGACCTCTCAATATAAGAGGTTATTTTAATGATGGGGACTCAATGAACTGAGTTAACCCTCAACGCTAATTCATAATGATTCAGATTTAAAAAAAATATTAACAAACATATAAAAAACTTAATAAGTTTGATTAATAAATGTATAATTAAAATTAAATATATATTTAAATATAGAAATGACAAATAAATAAATAAATATGTCTGAGTTATAAATTATAAAACACATATTCTTGACTTATTAAGTCAAAAAATTATTGTGATCTAGGAAAGCTACTCTCTCATATTTTCGATCATAGAAAAGAAGTATGAAATGATCTCAACTAATCTATTAGTTTCTTAAAGTTCGATAGAGAATAGTTTTCTTAATGGAAATTAATCATGATTTAACAATATAGATGAATAAAATGATCATCATAACAATTATATTTCATAATTCTGTATTTAAAATTAATTGAAAGGTATATAAAATTTTAATATTTAAAATAAACACCATATATATGTGTGTGTGTGTGTGAGAGAGAGAGAGAGAGAGAGAGAGAGATTAAGATTTTAATACAATAAAAAATAAGAATATTTTAAAATTTTCATATTTATATAAATATTCCCTGATCAGGGTGCATGACAACTCATTTTCCATCTCAGGACACTTATCATGTGTGAAATGATAGTTGAAAGGGTCGGAGGGTAGATCAGCCCTCTCCCTCACATGCATGATCAGGTGAGTGGGGTGACATGCATGGGATGTGTTAATGGTGATGAGACGATCCCCAAGGTTCTTAATCTTCAGGTGGGTAGGTCTCAACATCCCATGCATGCATTTGCCTTGTGTTGGGGTTTGGCTCTTGGAAGTAAGCATAGGATTTGGTAGAGTCGGTCCTTACAACCCTCCGTAAGAGATATTTTCACTTTTGCATAGCATTTTTAGGTGTCTCGCTTGTTCCACTTCGTTGCATTCCGCTAGGGGCATGCCATTGACTGACGAGGGGGTCTGTTGTCTTGTGATTCCTCATGTTCGCTCCTGCAGGGTTAGTAAACAAAATTTTTCAAAAATCACTGAAGTCCATAATTGTGCATCCATTGTCATAAAAGTTTTGTTTTGTTAAAAGGGTCCTAGAGTCTAGGGTTGTCAATCCTTTGCATTTACATTACACAAACCCGCAGCCCATGAGGTTCATCTCGAGAGAGTTTTATTCAATAGTTTTTCAGAAAGCATTTTAAAACATTTTTAGTCCAAAATTTGTTTTGGAACTAAAAATTGTTATTGTAAATAACTGTATTTATGTCATTTCAAAGGTTTCAGAGCAAGTCTCTGATCTTCTCCAAAGCCAAAATGCCAGATCCCTGCAAAAATTAACAAAGACCATTAGTCCAAACCTCAGGAAATTATAAAAAAAAAATCAAAAAGCAGTGATGTATTTAAAGACCAAAAGTGAAAAGTGCCAAAATTTACAAAGTGGGTTTTTGAAATCAATTTAAATCAAATGAGATATTTTGTTTGCTTATAAAAAGGGAAAACAAGTCCATTTGCACACAAATTCCCAAAGCAACATCGTGTCTAAGCATTTGAAGGCCAAAACCGCGAGTTGCAGACCTGTGGACAGTTTTGGAGGGTGCGCTAAGCATTGGAGGTGTGCGCTACGCACCGGGTAGTGCGCTACGCATTGGGCTTGCACGACCAGTGTTAAATTACATAGGTGCTACGCATCAGGCTGTGCGCTACGCACTGGGATAGCGCGCTACGCACTCAGTCTAGCACAAAATTCCTTTATATTTATGCACCCAGATCGTGTCTAATTGCCTCCAAATCTGCAAGTAGGTGTTCCTATGACTGTTTCAATCAATTTGATATTGTTTATAGTGTGTTTGAAGAAAGGAGGTGATGTGTTGGGTTTTAAAAAAAAAAAAAACAAATGAAACCCTAGACCCCTATCAAAATATTTCTTAAGGGTGTTAAAGGATATATGGCTGATTGGTGAAGATTTTTCTGCTCTCCCTTGGTCAAACATAGCTTCATGCCCATTTGTAAGCTTTGAGCCAACAACACTTCATACCTTTGTCCATTTGTCAAACTGTCCTTATGACTGTTTTATGCCCAATACACTAAAACAGAATGTCCATTATGGCATAAGTCTTATGATGTTTCGGTTGGCTTTTGAGCATGTATTAACGTTGTAATTTCACCACACCTACAACCTACTATTGCAGACAGCATACATATTGCAGACATTGTGTTTTCAGAGCTATGTCAGACATGGATTCAGCTTATGAGCAGGAGAATGATAGTGATTCCACAACAGAGGGTAGTGTGCCACGGAGGCCTCGCAGAGGTGGAAAAGGTGGTAAACATCTCAGAGAAGAGCCAACTTCTTTGGCTCAATTGCAAGCTTGCCCGCTGGCAATGGATTGTTTTCGTCATCAGTCATGCTATCACTATTGTGAGCTAATTTCACAAATTCAGCATCCTTGTGAATTAGCTCGTTTGTTCATTCTACATTTACATGATGGCCATGTAAACCTCGCTGGAGTTGATTTCATTTTGTCACCAAAGACTATTGCAGAGGCCACTGGGATACCAAATGTTGGAGAGCAATGGAATAAACGTCAGCAGTTAGAGAAATCTTACTATCAGCCATACATCAAACCTGGGTATATGAGGCACTTGAGTAGAGTTTTTCCTTTCCAATACCTGAATGATCAGTTTTCACCTTTGATGAAACTCATCATTCGATATTTCAGTTGTGAGGGAAGATTCTCCCATCTTTATGCATACCATGTTCGTTTGTTGATGCATTTTACAAGGGTTCGTTTGTTGATGCATGCGTGCTCGCTTTTGATTGGGACACTTGCTGGAGAAAAACCTTATATTTTTGGGTTTTTCATGGTGAATTATACATTCTCAGTTATTGCCAAGGCATTTCATCAAGTTCTGGATGATCAAAAGGCCTAAAAACACCATGAAAACCACCTTGCTGCCACCTTTTGCAACAGCAGGAAATACTTATGGGAGAATGCAGTTTTGGAGGGGAAAATGAGCTCCGAATTGAAAAATTCCGCTTGGGTTGGAAAGTAGACATCCAGGGCTTTCCAACGCGCTATCATGAACCCAATTTGGATGCAGGGAAGTGCCTAAAAATCAGTCTGAAAGGTGCGCTATGCATTGAGGTTTTTGGTCCAGTTTTCATCCTCCAGCTCAGGAATTCGGCTAGTTTTCACCAGTTTCACTCTTTGATGTGATTTTTGACCCATCATGATGTAATTTGATGTATGTAAGGTAACATAGCACTTATCTACCTTCTTCTAGATGATTCATTCACAAATTAGCAAGAAATTAATGTAATGAATCAGTTTCCTTCTTTTTAGAGGCAGGTTGTTTTGGTCACCTAGATTCTTGCTCCATGATTAGAATTTGTTCAAACTACTCTTAGAAGGAGGAGCTTGACCCCTAGAGGTTAGGGAATGAGGTTAGCTTGATCTATATATGTAAATTTTCATTCAGTAGCACCGGTTGGACTCTTGGGAAGATTTTGGCACACTATTGTACATATTTTTCATATTTTGGCTAAGGAAAGATCAGAGATTTTGTAGCACCTATTGGGATCCTTGTGGCTTTCAGTTCTTGATGGTGTTATCTCTCAGTTTATTGTAAGTTTATTCATGTTTAATGTATGCCATTCCCTTCTTATGCTTCTGAAACTAAATGAATGAGTAAATGAGGTTGAATCCATTGTTTGCAGTGCTCTTCCTTTAAATTTGTTTAGTTTTACATGTTTTCGTCAGTTTGGAGAGGATCCATGTTCTCCTTTGCCCTCTTCAGCTCCTTTTCATTATGATCCATCCATACACCTGATCAAAGACATCAAGACTATTGCCTACCTCGCCCCAACTCGAATTCTGCAAATATCTAACCTCAATCCCCGCACCAAAAATTGGTTTTCCCGTTTCTCCAACAAAAAACTCAAAAATCAAAATCAAAATTTTCTATCTCTTTACTAGCCAAAAATCAGTATTAAATTTGAGTCATCTCAGCCCCTTTGAAGACCTCTTGCTGAGATAGACCCAGAGAGAGCCCTCTCCTGTCCTCGTAGGGCTAGCTACGAGGCTGAGCGTGGTTTGATGTAGCCTTGAGTTTTGCCTTCCTCAGCCTGAGGCAGATTTGAGCGCTAACATAGTGGCGCCATACTAGGGAAGATGGTTTGCTGTTAATGTGACATTCGACTTGTTGATTGTCTTGTCCCAGTACATGAAATCAAGTTGCAGATCTGATGTTGATGGTGGACAGCGATCAGACACTGGTAAGGCTGAAATCATTCACCTGGCGACTCCTTTCACTGAGGAATCCAACAACCTGTGCTTCATGGTGACTTCACTGCAGAGAGATCAGTAGCTTTGAGATTTCTCAAGATGGACCAGATTACATGAAGATATGCTCCCATGAGCCGAGATCACATTCCAGGTTTTCTAAATAACATGCCCAAGGTAGATTGGTCAAAGAATTTGCCTGTGTTCATAAATGTGGAAGGTAATGACACTGCTCTTCATCTGGTGAAATTTCACATTCATGTGCATAAATTTAAGATCACTTTTCCTGAAGACTGTTTGATGAAAATGTTTATGGCTACTCTGGAAGATGAAGCCCGATCCTGGTATGAAAGTTTGTCGTCTGCTTCCATTTATTGTTTAAGGGATTTTCATACCGTGTTCTTTGAAAAGTATAAAGAATCATATCCATCCTTGATTTTAGTTCAGAACTGTTGTAGCCATGTACATAATTTCATTGAAGATCTTGAGGATTTTTATGGTGATAATGACTTGATGGACAGAGAAATCATGGAAGCTCTATATGAGAAACCATTTCAGAAACATGAAGAGAACCTAGTGGATACCCATCAAGATGCTCAGGGGACTTTGCAGCAGGTTGAAGATAATATGGCTGTAATTGATGAAAGAGAAGAGCTTGTTTCAGATCTGCCCACAGAAGACAACAACATGCAAGTAAATCCAGTGCTAATTGTAGATTGTGATAATGCCCAGTCAGCTACTTCAGATTCAGATTCAGATTGTAATGACCAAGCATATCTTGTGTTGAAGCCCATCAAAGAGAACTTTGCTGTTGAAATCATCTGGAATGCAAAATACATAGTAATAGATCCAAATGTTCGCAGTCATACTATCAGTCCATCATTAGAACACAGCCTTCATGAAGAAGCAATTCAGTCAGTTCATGAAAATCAAGATGAGTTCGTCATTCAAGTAAGTGAAACAGTTCCTTTGGATGAAGTTATGGTAGATGATAGAAATGTCGTTTTTGTACTTCAAGAATCAGCTGAAGTTTCTTTCCTTAATATTGAAGAATGTAATAAGGAACTTGATAATTTGGTTATGATACCATATGAAGATGACCTACCATATTGTCAGACTACAGAAGAACAGAGCATACAGGATTACCTTTCAGATTCTTCATATGTTTCATGTGCTGAAATGTTTTTCCAAGAAGAGATCTCCTCATCCATTTGTTCAGAGTTTTTTGAAGCCCATGAGCATACTTTTAACGAAGCACATGACGAAGGCAGATCTGAATTTGAAACAAAGGACACCTTGTTCTTTCAGCAGGAGGTGGCAATGGAAAATCTTCATGTTTTTCACGATCCTCTAGCATGTTTGTTGCAGCTAGCAGTGAAAGTGTTTATTACAGTGTTTTGTTGTAGCCATGGTCAGCTATGTTTTTGGATGCCCAGTTATCAGTTTGTATTATTGACCAGCGGATCTGATCAGGGAAATCAGTCAAGAAGCCATCTGCTTGATTGGTTACATTGGAAAGCCAATTATCCATGATTGTACATATATCCTTAGTATGCAGGTGGTTGTCATCATGATTCCAAATCTTGATGGACTGTTGCCGTTTTCAGAAAGTTTTTGTTTTAATTCAGTCATTTCAGTTTGCATCAAGTCAGTTGGAGTTGATTTTCCAGTTAATAAGTTGAGTCACCAGTTGTTTCGATTTGTTGAAATAATGACTCCATCGCCCAATGGATGAAAGCACTGGTCTGCTCTCCCAGAGATCTGCCGTTCTTGGCGTCTCCAAGGAGCCACCATCCCCATTGGAGCCAATGTTAGAGTTGGTCCTTACAACCCTCAGTCAGAGATCTTTTCGCTTTTGCATATCATTTTTAGGTGTCTTGCTTGTTCCACTTCGTTGCATTCCACTAGGGGCATGCCATTGACTGACGAGGGGGTCTGTTTTCTTGTGATTCCTCATGTTTGCTCCTGCTGGGTTAGTAAACAAAATTTTTCAAAAATCACTAAAGTCCATAATCGTGCATCCATTGCCATAAAAGTTTTGTTTTGTTAAAAGGGTCCTAGAGTCTAGGGTTTTCAGTCCTTTGCATTTACATTACACAAACCCGTAGGCCATGAGGTTCATCTCGAGAGAGTTTTATTCAATATTTTTTCAGAAAGCATTTTAAAACATTTTTAGTCCAAAACTCTGTTTTGGAACTAAAAATTGTTATTGTAAATAACTGTATTTATGTCATTTCAAAGGTTTCAGAGCAAGTATCTGATCTTCTCCAAAGCCAAAATCCCAGATCCCTGCAAAAATTAACAAAGACCATTAGTCCAAACCTCAGGAAATTATAAAAAAAAATCAAAAAGCAGTGTTGTATTTAAAGACCAAAAGTGAAAAGTGCCAAACTTTACAAAGTGGGTTTTTGAAATCAATTTAAATCAAATGAGATATTTTGTTTGCTTATAAAAATGGAAAACAAGTCCATTTGAACACAAATTCCCAAAGCAACATCGTGTCTAAGCATTTGAAGGCCAAAACCGCGAGTTGCAGACCTGTGGACAGTTTTGGAGGGTGCGCTACGCATTGCAGGTGTGCGCTATGCACCGGGCAGTGCGCTACACATTGGGCTCGCGCGACCAGTGTTAAATTACACAGGCACTATGCATTAGGCTGTGCGCTACGCACTGCGATAGCGCACTACACACTCAGTCCAGCACAAAATTCGTTTATATTTATGCGCCCGAATCGTGTCTAATTGCCTCCAAATCTGCAAGTAGGTGTTCCTATGACTGTTTCAATCAATTTGATATTGTTTATAATGTGTTTGAAGAAAGGAGGTGATGTGTTGGGTTTAAAAAAAAAAAAAAACAAATGAAACCCTAGACCCCTATCAAAATCTTTCTTAAGGGTGTTAAAGGATATATGGCTGATTGGTGAAGATTTTTCTGCTCTCCCTTGGTGAAACATAGCTTCATGCCCATTTGTAAGCTTTGAGCCAACAACACTTCATACCTTTGTCCATTTGTCAAACTGTCCTTATGACTGTTTTATGCCCAATACACTAAAACAGAATGTCCATTATGGCATAAGTCTTATGATGTTTCGGTTGGCTTTTGAGCACGTATTGAAATTGTAGTTTCACCACACCTACAACCTATTATTGCAGACAGCATACATATTGCAGACATTTTGTTTTCAGAGCTATGTCAGACACAGATTCAGCTTATGAGCAGGAGAATGACAGTGATTCCACAACAGAGGGTAGTGTGCCACGGAGGCCTCACAAAGGTGGCAAAGGTTGTAAACATCTCAGAGAAGAGCCCACTTCTTTGGCTCAATTGCAGGCTTGCCCGCTGGCAATGGATTGTTTTCATCGTTAGTCATGCTATCACTATTGTGAGCTAATTTCACAAACTCAGCATCATCGTGAATTAGCTCGTTTGTTATTTCTACATTTACATGATGGCCATGTAAACCTCGCCTGAGTTGATTTCATTTTGTCACCAGAGACTATTGCAGAGGCCACTGGGATACCAAATGTTGGAGAGCAATGGAATAAACGTCAGCAGTTAGAGAAATCTTACTATCAGCCATACATCAAACCTGGGTATATGAGGCACTTGAGCAGAGTTTTTCCTTTCCAGTACCGGAATGATCAGTTTGCACCTTTGATGAAACTCATCATTCCGTATTTCAGTTGTGAGGGTAGATTCTCCCGTCTTTATGCATACCATGTTCGTTTGTTGATGCATTTTACAAGGGTTCGTTTGTTTATGCATGCACGCTCGCTTTTGATTGGGACACTTGCTGGAGAAAAACCTTATATTTTTGGGTTTGTCAAGGTGAATTATACATGCTCAGTTATTTCCAAGGCATTTCATCAAGTTCTGGATGATCAAAAGGCCTAAAAACACCATGAAAACCACCTTGCTGCCACCTTTTGCAACAGCAGGAAGTACTTCTGGGAGAATGCAGTTTTGGAGGGGCAAATGAGCTCCAAATTGAAAAATGCCACTTGGGTTGGAAAGTAGACATCCAGGGCTTTCCAAAGAGCTATCATGAACTCAATTTGGATCCTAGGAAGTGCCTCAAAGTCAGTTTGAAAGGTGCGCTACGCATTGGGATCAGGGCACTACGCATTGAGGTTTTTTGTCAAATTTTCATCCTGCAACTCAAGAATTCGGCCAGTTTTCACCAGTTTCACTCTTTGATGTGATTTTTGACCCATCATGATGTAATTTGATGTATGTAAGGTAACATGGCACTTATCTACCTTCTTCTAGATGATTCATTCACAAATTAGCAAGAAATTAATGTAATGAATCAGTTTCCTTCTTTTTAGAGGCAGGTTGTTTTGGTCACCTAGATTCTTGCTCCATGATTAGAATTTGTTCAAACTGCTCTTAGAAGGAGGAGCTCGACCCCTAGAGGTTAGGGAATGAGGTTAGCTTGATCTATATATGTAAAATTTCATTCAGTAGCACAGGTTGGACTCTTGGGAAGATTTTGGCACACTATTGTACATATTTTTCATATTTTAGCTAAGGAAAGATCAGAGATTTTGCAGCACCTGTTGGGATCCTTGTGGCTTTCAGTTCTTGATGGTGATATCTCTCAATTTATTGTAAATTTATTCATGTTTAATGTATTCCATTCCCTTCTTATGCTTCTGAAACTAAATGAATGAGTAAATGAGGTTGAATCCATTGTTTGCAGTGCTCTTCCTGTAAATTTGTTTAGTTTTACATGTTTTCGTCAGTTTGGAGAGGATCCATGTTCTCCTTTGCCCTCTTCAGCTCCTTGTCGTTCTGATCCATCCATACACCTGATCAAAGACATCAAGACTATTGCCTACCTCGCCCCAACTCGAATTCTGCAAATATCTAACCTCAATCCCCGCACCCAAAATTGGTTTTCTCGTTTCTCCAACAAAAAACTCAAAAATCTAAATCAAACTTTCCTATCTCTTTACTAGCCTAAAATCAGTATTAAATTTGAGTCATCTTAGCCCCTTTGAAGACCTTTTGCCGAGATAGACCCGGAGAGAGCCCTCTCCTGTCCTCGTAGGGCTAGCTACGAGGCTGAGCGTGGTTTGATGTAGCCTTGAGTTTTGCCTTCCTCAGCCTGAGGTAGATTTGAGCGCTAACAGGATCTTGGCAATCACTCTCTTGTCTGTAAAGAAGCTTCGGCGATTCTTCTCCGAGGACACGACTAGTCCTCTGTAGTTCATGTCTTTTGTAGTCAAGTATGTTCTTCTCCTTTTCTCCCCCCTTCAATCGCATCCTTCTCAAACTTCTAATGTCTCTCGAAATCGTCATAATAATCTCAGCAATTCGATTCTCATGAGAAATGGTACTCATTGTCTGGAAACTGGGAAAGTTTTGTGGTTTTGTCATATGTAATGTCTGTTGTTTCTATGCTAGTCTTTGTTTTCTTTGGCATTCTACTGTCTCGAATGTGCATCTATGGTATTTTTCTAGTTTGTAGTCTTTTGTTGGAGGAATATATGTGCGTTGGTGCTGGTTTTATCTTTGAATTTTTGGCCCTGAGCATGGGAATGAGCTTAAATTATCTCCATCTGATTTATTACATCTATGCTGTGGACTTCATTGTTATTGGGCTCGAGGAACCAACCTGTGGAGCCTTCTTCCTAAAGCGACAGATTAACCTTGGATTTTCTTTGTCTATTGACTCAATTGAGCATAGGGTACTAGAACACATTATTGCATGTCAAAGGTGGTTGTCCTATTCAACCCTTAGTTTGTATGAAAGGCTCGAGCCTAACAAAGTTTGCCTCTTGATTTTATCTCATGTTATCGTGTCAAGTTATCAAAACTTATGAAATCATCCTTCCCACGAGCAGACAATCTTGTTCTAGATTGTGGCTTGTCCTATTTGGTTGACAGTTTATGGCTCTATTATTTTGTTGATAATTCAAATGATGCGTCCATCCCTAGGTGCTAGCTCGTCCAGAAATGTTGGCGAGGGTTGTAATCGACAATTGAGGAACTGTGGAAGTAGGGGTTCATCGTCAAACCTGCAAACAAGAAGAAGCGGCCACAAGACTAATGCTCAAATCATTAACAAGGCTACCTAGAATTATAATACAGGTCAGGTTAAACAAATGATGTCGACATGGGAAGCAGAATTAAATCAGTGGACATAAGTTGAAGCTTAGATAGAAGATTGGTGTGCCTTAGTTCCTGACCCAGGATACATGAGGCCACACTACTCAATATAAACAAAATGTCCATCTCTACTAGCTAATGAAAAGTATTATGGCCAGAGCTATCATGACTTCTTTTGCAGGCTCTCGCAAATCTGATCCAGGTTTTCAGGAAATTCAGAAAGAACTTCAACTTATCCAATTCCAAATTCAGCAACAAAATGTTCTTCTTGGCTGCATTGAGCAACACATTCTGTGTCTTCCTCACTCTCAACTATTAGGCTTGAGTGTTAAGGACCCAAGTCGTGCACAGTCCTCTGATGCGTAGTAGTTAGTATGGGTATGATAGCACCTAATTTTGTTGAATTGTCTTGATGTATATGTTGGGTCTATATTATAGCTATTTAGGTGATAGATGGTTTCCATACATTCATTCATATAAGGCCTTGTTTGATAGACTTCAATTATTGATATTTTAGATGACGTATAATGTGGTTCAATGGCCAACAGACCTGGTTTCCCAATGGGCAAGTTGAGGCCACTGAATGTCTTTTTATGGATTGTACTTGATTTTTTAAAGACAAATGAATGAAAAGGTCGTGCCAATCTTACAATTTTTATTTATTTATATAAATATATATAATATTATTAAGAACTAAAATTTCTTGAGATGCAAATATCTTTTCATATTTTCTACTCAAAATAAAATTTACATAATGAGAAATTTGATCTCTATCCATACTAGATAAATTTACAATTAAAATTTATTTGTAACATATATAATTTGATTTCATTTCATTTCATAAATAGATATAAATATTTACATTTAAATGATTTTATGTTATCAACTTGATTATTTTAAAGAATGTGAATGTTTACATCGAACGTACCATAATACCCACTAAGGTATCAGCGTAAAATTAGGTATTTGTGATGCATAGACATAGAAGAACAAGTATTTGCTTGATGTGATACAGTTCGATGGTGATTGCCATTCCCAATGATTTTGCACAAGGGATCATGATTTGGTACAGTTCGATGGTAATTACCATTCCCAATAATTTTGCATAAGGAATCATGATTGTTGCTTTATTACCCACTAAGGTATCAGTCTAAAACTAGGTATTTGCTGATACATGTGATACAGCTTTATGGTAATTTTGATTACCAATAATGAGGCAGAAGGAATCATGATTGGTGGTTTGAACGTGAATAAAAATAAAAATTCCCACGACTAAAATATATTAAATAAAGTTTAATTTAATTGTTCCAGTTGATATCAATAATTCATCTTACAATATAATAAAAGATATTACCATTAAAATTTTGGGAATACAATTGGGAATCGATTGTATGAGACAACCGCAAAGAATTTTATGGCATAAAGTATCACTGTAATAATATGCTAACATTTCAAAATGACACGATTGATCAAAACATAGTTTTGCACAAACTCTAATCATATATCGAATATCACAACCTTTTTTACAAGATTGAAAAGGCCCTTACAAATAAAAATATGAAAAGACTGACTCATATATTATTCCAGCCACAAACTTTATTGAAACATAACAGTATTTTGAAATATACAAAGACGAAACTATACGGATGATACTACTGTGAACCCTAAAAATATAGTGATTGGCTTCAAGATACCATAAAATAGGATGTAGGGCTTTCAAATTTCATTGTCAAAGGCCTCTGTTGAGCATGCTCTCCACCCTTTTCATCGATATCAATCTCTCCGCCGCCAATTTCTGCTTCGTTTTCTCAATGTAATCCTCTGCTTCTTTGTCTACAGCTCCGTCCTCAAATTTCACAGAGCTCTTGACTCTCTCAGCAGCCGCTGGTTTAGACCCCTGACTAACTTTAGCTGCATCATTAACATTGCCTGAATCTGCTGCTTGGTTTTCCCCAACTTTAGCGGTGGGCTGCATGGTGGTATGGGCTGCAAGAGATTTCTTGCTAATATCCTCATGACTAACTTGAGAGCCCCACCCACCACACAGGTGTGAAAGAGCTTTACATGCGCCAGATTTCTTATGTCGTCCTTGTTCTCGATTGCTGTGTTGCTCGGAAGTCTCGGAGACTCGAACCCTGGGTCTTGTTGCCATTACTCCACACAGAAATATACAGATTTTCTTCCACTGGCGATATGTTTCTGTACATTCATACGGCTATATATAGTGCAGAGATAGGTAGCTTAGATGATAAGCAGTTGAAATTAAATAATAATTAAATTGATTGTCCAGCTAGTTGTACATTATCATATTCCCCTTCACCGAACTTCTTCTTCATTTAAGATGGCGTGTGTGACGATCATTTTACATGTCATCGTCCTAGTTTGAAAAATAAAAAAGCAAATAAAACTAGGCTAAGAGAAAATTAAGTTACGTAAAGAATATTTGAGAAATTAACCAAAACAAAAACCAAAAGGTTGGGTGTTGAGCAAGGTATCCACATTTTCAGTGGAAAATGAGTCACATTGTTTGAAACAGGTCCATGAGTCACATTGTTTGAAACACGTGCATAAAGTTGGAAAAACTAATTTAATTGAGAGAATCAAGTTCACTAATGGGGTCTCTTCTTAGAGCTTTCCAAAGAGTATAACTTTTATTAAATTCATGGTGGGTTTGTCGGGTTAACTCAAAACATAAATATTCAAAACAAAATGTTAGACATTTTTAATAAGATTTAACATCTTTCTTATTAACATTATTGAGTTTTATTAACAATATTAAGTTTTATATTTATTGTAACATTTTTATAATTGATAAAGTTAAAGATTTATGATGCATCTTTAATAGTTGATCTTATAATTTCTTTTATCAAATTATTTTTTAAGCATTATTAAATTTGATAAACACTTACACATATAAAATATATTTATATTAAATTTTATAAAATTAAATAAAAGATATAAATTTTATTATTTAATTTTATACATTGATTTCGTATAATAATAATAATAATAGTTATTATTATTATTTAATATTAATATTAATATTATTATTTGGTTTGATGATATATTTATGAAAAATATGATAGTGAGATAAAAATAAAAATTTAATGTTTTATATATTTATTTTAAAATTAAAAATTATTATATTTAGTAAAAAATTAAAAAAATATGTTATTTTTCTCAAAATATTAATGTTATATAATATAACAAATTTATATTGAGTTAGATATTTATCATTCTAAATCTTAAGAATGTTGGTAATCTTTTTTCCCAACATTTAACTCATTATTCAATGTGTAATTCAAAAAAAAATGATTCACCTCCTTCGTAGGAAGTCCAGAATCCACTGCCATGGTCAAAGGTGCATCTAATGTTTAGTGCTACAATCCTGCACCACTTGTCCTCTTAGCGAATAGTCACTAGATCATTTTTACAGGGTGCACTCCTAATGTCCATATGATTCCATCTGAAAATGCTAATGATCAAAACAAATATATCCACGACCTTCCCTTCTCTGCTACATAGTCCCTCAGGAAATCCGGTCACCCTCTTCCATGCAGTCACTAACCTTCCAAGTTCCCCGGAATCCCCTATCCTCGGTGATCCATCCCTTGCTAAGGATTCCTTGCATTAGAAGATACAAAACCAAGGCATGTACTTACCTCAAAACCATCATACCAGTCATATCATTCTCATGGAAATAAATGGACACTATTGGGTACCCGTGTCCCACAATGGCCCTACTCGTGAAGTGCTTTACCAACATATTGTTGCATGTTCCAATTTATTTGCGTCTGCTGCCAATTATTGCAACCAATTTTTGCCACTCAACTGGGTATGTTCATGAATTCCTATTCCAAGCATATAATTTCCATTAGATTCAAATAAATTCAAATAACCTCAAATCATACCTCATTAGTAGTTCATCAATAAGGTACACTTGCCATCCTGGTCACTTCCCGTCGCAACAAGTCAAACTAACATCTTTGTCAAAATCATCATGTATAAACATAGCACATCAACAGAGCTCAAACACAACCATCATATATTATAATCATAAGTCACATGTAACAAACATAAACTAGAATCATAGATCACATATAATCATCATATAGCAGTCATAAATCACATGCATAATACAATTGAAATAAAATGTTGACACTTATCCTTTCATCAATCCTTAACTTCTACCTTTGTATTTATTCCATACGCACTCTGGATCAGTTGCCACACTAGATAAACACTGAGTGCCTTCTCCTAGAACATGTGCACATACACATGTCACAATAACATTACTACACACTGCACATACATAGTACCTCGTGCCTTCAACAAAACATGTATGACATGCGCACAATACCACACGTACACCAGTACCATATGTACAACATGTACACAATACCACCTATAAATTGCACCACCTAAACAACATGTGCACAACATCAAATGTACATGGCACCACCCGATCAAGAACTACACAACGCAACATGTACACTTCACCACATGTGCAATGTGTACACAATACCACATGTACATAGTACCACATACACAACATGTACATGACACCACATGTACACAACAACACATGCATGACATATACACAAAACCACCCGCACATAGTGCCACTTGTACGACATCTACACAACGCCACATGAACACAACATCACTTGTACAATTATGCACACAACACCATACACACATAGCATCACATGTACAACATGCACACAACACCACTGCATATCCAACATGTTCATAGTATCATCTGTACACAACACCGCATATCCAATATGCACAGAGCACTACATGCACACAATGTTGCATATACATCATACGCATAGTATAATATGTACATAGCTATAATAGCCTTGGTAAAAATTCTATGTAAAAATATATATTGCCACGGTGATGGGACACTTAGTCCAAGCTGAGTGGTGAGGGAAACATACTAATGGGTATTGATTTGGTTTGTTATGGCTAATGATATTGGCAAAGGTAGTGGCTAAGGCATTAAAGAGGAAAAAAGGTGTTTTGGCACATTTATTTATGAAAATCATGGAAATTAGGAGAAAAAGGAGGTGAAAGGTTACAGGTTGCATGTGAGGAGGAAATGAAGGAAAATGATGGAAAATGAAGAAAATAGAGGCCTCATTCATAAAAAGGCTTTTGAGGATCAATTAGTAACCTTTTGTCAATTCAGTGTTGCGGCTCTCTCTCATTATTCTCTCTCTCTCTCTCATACTCTTGGATACTTAGATTTTATTGGAGCACTCTTGGAGGGCGTGGCATATTTGGATTTTTGGAGCAAGAAGGAAAAGGAAGAGTAGGGAAGCACAAGAAGGCATTATCATTAGTATCTACATCATATTTTCTTGCAGGTACCGAGTTGGATGTATGATTTCTTCACTAGTTTTGGCATTCATGGAACATGCATGTGGTTTCTTGGTCATGATCTCTCACTGACATGGAGGATTTCTGGATTGACAGTCGATTTGCATAGCCTTTCCATTTCCTGGATAGCCATGGTGTTGTGGGTTTATTTTCTTTGTTTTCTGGTGGGTTCTCATGTTTCCTCTACCTTGGGTTGATTTATTAGTTCCTGGAGCCTTGGTTGGACAAACACCCTAGGTCCCTATAATGGCATGGGTTGAGGTAGTAACCTTGGAGCCTTGGTTGGACAAATGCTCTGGAGCCCTTGGTGGGTTGACTTACTAGTCCATGAGCCTTGGTTGGAGAAACACTCCAAATCCCTGTAAAATTTGTGGGTTGAGTTACTAGTCCTGGATCTTTGGTTGGGAAAACACTCTAGAGCCCTATGTAAGCTATGGGTTGAGTTACTAGTCTTAGAAGTTGGGTTGGAATAAATGATTTGGAAGGCTTGGATAGAGACCGATATGATGTTGGTTTCGTGATCTCTAACTGTGAGGTGGAAACATTGTTTGATGGGTTGAGGTGGATGGCCTTTGGTAGCCCTGGATGAGTTTTGATTGATGTGTTCTATGAGAACCCACATTCATGCTTGGAATATGGCATGGGGGAGAATGGGTAAAAATATATTTTTCTCAGCCATTCTACTCTTGGGTGGAACGTGGAAGTCCCATCCCTAGTTTGGATTTTGCATCACGGATGTAAGGTTATTTCTCCTTGTATTTCTATGAGTATTATGATGGATTATACATGGTTCATATGGTTGTGATGTCATTGATATTTCTTTCCCTTTATGATGGTTATGTATGCGTTTTATGATAGAAGTTATGTATGGATCTCATCATGTTCTTACTTAATATTGAATGACCAATGTGTCTATGACCAGATGGATGAAATGTCAGCTAATGTGATAAGGATACAACGCTTCATAGAGAATCTTAGATAAGTATGAGACCCTTATGCTCAAATCTGTTATTTACACCTTTATGTTGCATATCTACTAAGTGTTTGAAAATTTTTTTGTCATGGCTAATAGGGTATGGTTAAGGTCTTGTTGTGCTTATTCCTTTTGCTTCATTGTTTCCCTATATTTTTCTTAATTTCAAGCTATCATTTCGTTCTGGGCAGTGGCCTGCACTCTGAGCCTTCAAAAGTGGCTTAAATCCTGGGGTCGCTGGCACAAAACTGGCAATTCTGGTCCATAGTCACTAGAAGGCAGGTCTATGAGAGAGACTTTGGGCTTCTGGTCGCTCCCTTGCCCATAGCATGAGAGCGAATATGGCCTAAGAGGTCTAGAACAACAGTGGGACCCAGGGACAGGCTATCACAATGGATAAATTTTCTCTTGAGGGTTTTGTTGATGATGTTGGATGACTCTGTGTGATGTTCCATCGATTCCATTTCCTTAAGGTCACCTAGGAGTTCGAATCATATCATAGTGGCCTCTTGCTGCATGTTTACCTCAGCTAGACAGTTGATTGGGTAGATGTGGGAGGCAGGTGTTACAGAGTGGTATCACAGTGTGATTGTGCTCTCCTTGGACTGTGTGTTGGTCATGTGTTCATGTTGGTTGCATGTGTGTTCCTTATGCCTGTAGTCCATGTGCTTGTTGCATTTTTCATGGTGTTGATCATGGTTGTAATGATGTCACCATATGAAGGTTGAAGGTGTTATTGTGGAGTATTTCTTCATGTGTGAATGGTTGATTATTCATTTGTTATGCATGTATGGTATCAGTTATAGTTATACATGAATAGTAGGTCACACATGCTTTGTGAAGTCATTGTTTTCAATTTAGGTAATCATGGTGATATTGGTTGTTATGATTCTAATGTGTTGGCTGGGATAGAACATGAGACATATATCATCAAGTGAAGTTGTAGCATTGGACCTCGAGGCAAGAGAATGTCATCATATAAGTTCATATGTTGGGCATGCATGTATGTAGGTTAAGGATTGTTATATGAATTAGGGTTATATAGATTAGGTTATGTACATGTCTTTTGATGTTATGGTTACATACGTGATAGATGATAGTTGATTAGCATATTCATATGCACATGAGTGTGATAGTCATGAATGATAGTAACATGTTGTTGTAAGAATTTATATTGTTGGTTAGATTAGATAACTTGATTATTATGCTATACGATATGTTTTTGATGGGTATGTTATAGGTTAACTAGTTGCTATAGGATAGTTAGCTTGATGATTAGGTTTTATGTTGTTGATGAACATGATATATAGCTTATTGTTTTTATGTGTTGTTAACTTGATGATTAGGGTTATTTCATTGATATCTTGATGTTGTAATTTGGATTGGTCATATGCATGATGGTTATGTTCATTGCATTGAAGGTATTGATTTTATATGTATTGTGTTAACCTGGTTTTACCTATGCACATGGCAATGGTTGTGATATTCAAGTATGAGCCAACATATTTATGATCTGGTGTCATACTAATCTATATTGATTGTAAATATGTGATTTTCATGCATGAACCAAAAATTCTTATGAGATCATGATGTGAACATGTTAGTAGTTATTGTTATGGATATCATGATTTATGTTTAAGTTGATATGTTGTAAAGCTATATCTCGCTAACTAGATTGATTGTGTAGACAAGATAGCCTCCCTGGAGATACATTAAGGTACGAGCTTTCCTATGTCATCTATTTAGTGTTTGAATTTTTTATTATGATGCCTAATTTGTGTTTGAGTGTTTGGTGTCTATTATGTCACCTAGTTGATTTATTTAACATGGTATTCTTGCAAGTTGTTTGAACGTTTGATGAGTTTCATAATATGAGAATGTGTTCAAATCATTTTGTGTTTAAGATGATTGTACTATCATATATGTGTTGAGACAAATAATATGTAGTGGAATGTAGTTGACAATTGTAGCATTATGTCTAATGACTAGGAGTTGACTTTGGATTATGACATGATTGTTTGTAAAAGTTCATCTCAAATTGATAGATATGATTATCTTGATATTTGAAACATGTTATTGACATGTGTGGGAAGTTGCATGAAACATGCTTGGTATTAGCATGACGAGGTAATAGTTGATGTGTTTATATAAATAATAATTGGGTGACATGACAATATACAGTAAGACTCAATTGTAGCAAGATAAACGTAAAAGAAGGGAATCGAGTAAGAATTCCTTTAGCTATGTTTGGAAACCCTAATTCTGAACGAATGAGTTCTTTGCATACAAGAAGTCTTCTTAACCTTTACTTTGTCTGACATTATGTAGATATGTGCTATAGTCATGAACATCTACTTGATAGGCATATTAGCCAGTCTCTAGTTGTAGGTGAATCTGTCAAGGGAATTCGAGCCCTTTGAGAGATGGCGTGGATGTGTTAAGTTAAAAGCAATGTGCTTGACACAACAAGGTAAGATAATTGGTATATTTTTATATTTATTTATGCACTAACAACTATGTGTTAATGACAACATGATGCAAGTAGTTGCATGGCAAGAGAGGTTTCCATGAAACCTTGAAGGAGGATTTGGTTGAGTTCTCTTGGGAACCATGGGATTGAGTCATGGTGTCTGTTGCTAGTCTTGTGCTTTTGGTCTTTTATGACTTGTTGAGCTTGATTTGCCATTTTTCTATGTCTAGTACATGATCATGCCACTTCATTTGTGGAGTCATGTTGTTATTGGTTTTTGTTGTTTTCTTCTTGTTACTTCCTTTTATGTTTGGAGTCTTGGAAATTTGTTGGGAAAGAGGAAAGTTAATGGAGCTTAGGGAGAGTGGTGTGTTACCCAACAGATGACGTAAGACCCAAATGAAGCTCAATGCATGAGTAAGCACAGTGGAAGGTAAAACTATGACAATGAGGTAAATTGGTTCGATCCATTGGTGTAAATGGATAGTGACAGTATAGTCATAAGTGTTGTAGGGAAAACCAAACACCCCCCATTATTTGAGATAATAGGGACCCTTTCCATTAGTTTGTAGCTAAGCATCTTTTATGATTTTCATTTAAGTTAATTGTCTTACAATATTATCATTTTATCATTTTCGTTGGATTTATGTTTTGATTGTTTCAATAAATCCGACTTTTCACAAGTTTTCCATCGATAGTTATTTTGATTCATTTGGTAAGGATGTTTGTAAATGACATTCCTTTGAAGTTTGATCATTTTCTCGCTTGGACTAAAAATGTAAATAAATGTATAATATTTCAATTTTTGTAAGTAATTAGGTTCAATAGTCATTCATTGTAAATATTGACTTTTAGGTAACTTTTATTAAATTTTTATTTGTTCACTAATGGTCCTACAAAATGACCTAGCTAAATCATACAACAGATAAAAATGTGTTTCAGAATCTTGGCAATTTACTATAATTTATTATTTTAAAACAAATTGCCAAGGCTAGATTCTCAAAATTGCAAAGTGGTTATAATCCAATCTGTAGGATTATTAATTCCACGTAGACCCCACTTCATATCACTTCCTTCCTCCCAACAATTGTGATTTTAAAACTGCGACAAAAAAATGCGATTGAAAATTGCGATGTAATATTGCAATTGTGATAGATCACAAATAACCTTTTTTTTTTAATGCACCGTTACTAAAACTCTGATATTCGATTTGGAAAACATGCGATGGTTAAATTTCTTAATTCTAAGTTTTTCACACTCCTTATACCTCCCGGGCCTACATCACCTCACATCACCCTCATACCTTATCCCTCCACCTCACTCACCTCAACATCAACCTCACGTCATATCCCTTATCACTCCATTTTCCCTCCACCCCTTATCTCTCCATACCCTCCTCACAAACACCTATAATCTCCACCTTCACACTAATATGAATATTTGTTAAAGATTTTGTAATTTTAATTTTTTTAAATTAATATAATACTATTTTAATTAAGCATTAAATTAAAAAGTTTAATTAATTTTGTTAATTAAACAGTTACTAAGAATTATTAATGCAATTATAATTAATTTTTATTAAATAATTAATAAAAAAAATTAATTTAGAAACAGAATTTAATCAAAAAATTTTGATTTTTGCTTAGGCAACAAAAATTCCATAATTCTATCAATTTATTATACCAAATTCATAGGTTCATAAATGGAGCTTTACTTCGTCAAATTAGGCCCAGGATGATTCATTGGAAAGATAAAATCACAGAGAACATTTTTGAGGAGATTTTGTTAACAAATTTGATCATTTATTAGCCCTAAAATTCAGCAGAACATCAAGCTCCGATTTTTTAAATAAAACTATTTTTTTGAGTTTTATTTTTCTGCATTTTCATTTGCGCAAGCCTCTTTTGAATGCAAGTCCATTCATCAATGATATCCTTGGCCAATTAAATCATCACATGAATCAATAGAAAGCTCAGATTTCCTTTGCAATTATTTATTTAATTAAATTTGATTAGATTTGTTTTAATTCCAGATTTGGCATTTTGATTTATTTTTCCATTTTAATTTTGTTTTGATTTGATTTTGCAGGAAAACAGTTGAAGAGATGAGGAGAAAAAGATCTCAAATCAATGAGAAGGGCTCCAACAATATAAGGATGGAATTTTTACCCAATGAAAATTGATTAATCATATTTCTTCTTCAACAAACATTCGTATTTTGAATTCCTTTGTAAATATTATAAATAACATATTGTAGAATGTAATAGGGGTTTCTCTCCTCTATAATTCTGGAATTCTAAAAGCACTTATGTAATACAGATTTAGAGTTGTAGGTGGGAGAAGTGAAAATCTCAAATCTATGAATTATTGAGGATTTTTCTTTTGCATTCTGAATTGTGTGTGATGGACAGAGTTTTCACTTTTGCAGCTTTTGTTGTAACAACAAAAATTCAAGCAATGTAAAGAACTGTTTGAGACCAGAGCCAGATAAATGGATTCAATAAATTGGTATTTCTAATACTACTATTTAAAATATTAGTTTTGTTTTATGATGGAAGGAATGTGTCATTTTATTCATATTTGTGCACTTTTGTCGGTATAAGTAATTTGTCTCAATCATATGTTATTATTTATCTTTTCTCTTATGGGTTGAATTCTGATTTCTGAGTTACTATTTAGTCAAAAATCTGTATTTTAATATTGGTTTAACAAATAGTAATAAGTTCTAAACTTGTTCCTCATATTATTGTTTAATTATCCGATTTACTGATTAAATAATGAATATCAGTTTTGTGAACTTCTTCTTAAATTTTGTTGGTTGATTATTTAAGTCAAGAGATTTCTTAATAGAATGTCACTTGGTATTCATAATGTCGATTAATTGAACTATTTCGTTAGCTTGGTATTCATTCTAATCCAAACGTATTTAAATTCCAATCATTTAAATATCTTTCTCTCAGTTGGGTTAGATCTATATCTGCCTAATTGAGATAAGATTAGGATTTATTTCTTTTTTTTTACATTATTGAATAAGTTTGTATTTAGATTTAATTTTACATTCTTATAAGTCCTCTTCCCAAAGAGACAAACTTTAGTTATGGCTTGGCTGAGCCCCAGATCAGCGAAAGGATCACTTTCTTTCCCGATCATCAAGAGGGTTGATTTGATGTCTCTTTTCCATTGGTGGATGAAATTAATATTGTAATCCATTTTGGAGATTGAGAGAAGGTAATTGGACCTAGTTGAACCAGTCAGAACCACTAGTCCAAACCTAAAAGGAGCTTCATTAAGGTCCAGATTGGGTGGCCATCCTTCAAGTTGTTGCAATGAATTTCGAGGCTATAACATTTTGGCACTAGAAGGAGGGACTAAAACTTGTTGCCTATTGGAGTCTTTGTATTCTAAGATCTTATTTTTATTACAATGTCTTCTCTTAAACTTCCAATTTACATTTGTATCCATGGACCTGCATCTTCCATTACTCCGCCTAAAGTGGTAAGACTCTTGTCTTAGATAATGTTTAATGGTAAGGAGAATACTTCTGCATCTAATCATGCTTTACAATTCATTCAAAAAAATTCAAATTCTATTTTTCAAGGAATTGATGATGGTATTTTATGCATGATTTTTACTCTTACATTCTTAGAAAAAGCAAGAAGTTGGTGTCAATCGTTTCCATTTGGGTCAATTCACAACTGGGATCAATTTGTTACAACGTTCCTTTGTAAATTTTAATGCTATAACTATGAATAGGTATGTGAAGAAATCGAATATTTATGAAGGTTTTAAAATGAGTCTTTGATTAATTTTACCATTCGATTTTGTTTAAGTGCTTGAGATTTAAAACTGAAGAAAAACCTTCATAAGAAGCATTAATAGATTGGTTTGAATACATTTTCTCTCTTCCTCCTATTCATAATACATGTGAAATTATTTCAATCTTTGCTCAAACTCCTTCCAATTACATTAACACAATTGAGAATTCCAATATGGAGGTGCAAACACATGATGATGAAGTGACCTCTATGATGTACGATCAATTTCTTCATTTAGTGCACACTTCCTATGGTATTAATAATGATAAGGATGCACCTTTACATATCATTGAATCTCAATAAAAAAGCTTGAAGAATTTTACTATTCAAATGCAAGAAGATATTAGCAACAATCTTGAAGAAAATATTGCTTTGAAATCTGAAAATCAATGTGCGTTAAATTCAAAAAATTAGAATATAAATCAACAAGTACAAGCAACAATCAAATTTTTTAACAACAAGCAACCTGCGGTACAAATTTTTTAATTCTTTTACGATGAAAAAATTCCAAATTGTGAACAACAAAACAACAATCTTCAAGAAAACACAAGTACACAAATGAATGATCTCAAATATGAAATTTAGAATGAGCAGAATGCACAACAGCTCCTAAAAAGAGACACTTTTATAATCATTGCTTCTGATTCTCATTTTTCCCTTTATCTTGATAATTTTGCTGATAGAAATTTATCCCCTCATAACATTAATGATATTTTAGGAAACAGAGAGGCTGATTTTAATGAATTACCAATTAGTTTTTATCAAGATAATGAATTAATTATTGATCATTCTTCTAGAATTATTGAACATGTTCTTTATATTCCTTCTTGTTTTGATACATTGAATGAGATTGAAGGGAATTCCAATGAATGTTGTGACGTCATTTATGATAGTTACTTTGACATTGAGGATATAGATTTGTCTTCTTCACAATTAAATCCTCGTGATCGAAGTCGAATCAAATATGAAAATAAAAAACAATCTAACTCAAAAATTGTTTCAAATGTTTTTTATTTTCAAACAATTAATCATACTCATGATTTCAAAATTCGAGAAACCAGTGCAGTCTATGATTTATATGACGATCAAGCTCTCTTTCCTGTTCATAGTCATAATTTTCTTTCTAA
The DNA here is from genome assembly GCA_031772625.1 of Pinus tabuliformis. Classification (NCBI taxonomy): domain Eukaryota; kingdom Viridiplantae; phylum Streptophyta; class Pinopsida; order Pinales; family Pinaceae; genus Pinus; species Pinus tabuliformis. The sequence goes on from CM062806.1 coordinate 451,971,763, forward strand.
TTCACAAGTTGGTATTAGCAATCATTCGAATTATGTTTTAAATCAAACCAATTCTTGTGAAAATGAAATTGTTTTAAATCAATCCCAATTGTGTTGTAACAATAGTTGTAACACTAGTGTAAACTATGATTTGATTTTATTATTCTTCCTTCATGTATTTTGTTTAAATTTAGATTTGTTTTCTGTTTTTTATTTTTTATTTTTAAATAATTTGAGTTCGCATATTGAGCACCTCAGTATTGAACACTCAATGAATGCATCGCCTAAATGGGAAAATGAAGTTTCAGGTTCTAATCGTGAAAATCAAGAGCTATTTCTCTTCCAATTTCAACTCATTTTCATTGCTTATCAAATACTTCTACCTTCTCAAAGGCAGTGTCAACAAGAGTGTATATTTTCACAATACGAACAACAATCTAAATCAATTAATAATGTTCCACTGTATCTCACAAATTTCCATCCATTTGTTATTAATGCATTTGACAAATATTCAGAAAGTTTTCCTTCATGGAAGATTGTTAATAGTTTAACACTTGAATATAACACTAACAAATTTATGTAGGCCATTGTATCTAAAGCTCATTTCCACAATTTGGCCTATTATACCCTCTTTTGAACCTCTTCCAATCATCAATAGAAATTCATCCATATTTCTATGATCCAATTGAAATTCAATTGCAAAGAACATTTCAGGAGAAGGTAATTGTAAATAATATATTAGCACTAATTGTACATTCCGCTTTCAGATTTATCTTCCTTAGTTTAATTTTATTTTTATTCTTATTACTAATGATTGATTTGTACATATAAGTAAAAATTAAAATGCTTACATGGTTACATTGGAAGTATAACTATACTTAGTCATGTTTCCTTCATTAAGTTAGAAATAGAAATAGGTTAATTTAGATTATATTTATTTTTTGTTTACACTTATTTCATTATTTCAGATTTTCAATAAAGAAAGTAATGAATCTGACTTCTTCCATGCCTTCCCTTTCATTTTTGGAAAAACAGCTTAGTACATTTTAGAAGCTCTTGAAAAATTAGATCACACATATTTATGAAACCTTTAATTGTCTTGTTTTGTAAAAATTCATCTCAAAGATTATATAAAAATTCGAAGAATTTCCTACAACTTGACAATTATGGATTCATAAGTATTTTTGAAAACAAACTCATTTACACCACTCTTGCTTTCCTATATAAATTTGAGATGGATGCAATATGAAAATTCATTTCTTAACATTTTAGATGAAATAAATAGATGATCTTGTACATATGGGAATTTTGAAAGAACATGGGAGAACTTGAAGATTCATGAGGTAAAATTTATCATCAGTTTTCTTCCAGGTATGCAATTTACAGAAAAAATTTCATCTATTATTAGTTTTTCTTTTTTCATAAGTTTATTCCTTTTTCTTTTTTTGTTTCTTTTGGATGTTTTCATTGATTTTGGAGACTTGAAACAAGGAGATAACTATTTTAAATCAACAACATGCTCAGGGGAGTATTAGTTGTTTTGTCAGAATTTGAGGATTTATTAATTTTCCTTATATATTTCATTAAAATTCCATTAAGACTTTGAAATAAATTATTAGGAAATTCATGTTGGATCATTATAATCACAACTTTCCTCATGAGAAATTCGCGATAACGTCTTCCTCTGATCGAATAATTTGATGGTTAATTAAATTATTGATGGATTTTTTATAGAAAGGAAAAATTGAATTGGGACTTCCGTGTAAATTGAATACTTTAAAAGATCCCAATCTCGACGGATTGTTTTGTAACATTATCAAAACATCCCAATGAAGGGACATTTCATATAAGGCATCAATTGAATTATTGTGATTTCCACACAATATCGGACCCAATACCACATTTAAATTCATTTTTGAATGATATCGCATCCGTTCATAAATCACAATTTTAGTTGAAGCGCATGTTTTAAAATTTCGATGTCCTAGACTCAATGTAATATTTAAATCCAGTTTCAAAAAAGTATCACATCCATTCTTCATCACATATCGAAAGTTTTCAAATATGAATGCACCAAATATCTCCAATAATGTGATAATCCCATCTCCGATAAAAAAAATTCACGATATTGCACCATCCGTATCGCAACATTTGATCATAAGCATTCCCGATAAGAAACTTGTGATACAAGATCCCCAATATAATTTCTCGCAAATCTTTCACATTGCAATTTTTATATCATGCATATAAGATGGTCCCACCAATTTGCCGCGTCATCCATCGCATCTCTGCAATCACAAAATAATATCAGCGTGTTCATTTAACAAATCCTATCCTTGATTCTTCGATATTGCAATCATTCTATCGCATCACATATATTCACATAGCAATTGTGATATCACATTTTCACATAGCATATGCCCATATCAAAAACTTTCTATCGCAACACTTGTATCGCATCGTAAAATTCAATGAAGCCTTACCTTAATATTTTTCAATGCAATAGACCTCGATGCATGCCTCTCTGCCATTGACTTTCAATCATTATGTAACATTTGATTGTATGTCGGCAAAGATAAATCTCGCAATTTGAAATATGTGCATCACTTCTGATAAAACACTCTCTTGTATAAAAGATTTTAAGGCACTCTTGGGTAGCCATTGTGATAATGAAGAAATTAATGATAAATTTGCAACATAGTTAAATCATTTTTCGATTTCTCTTATATTTCAATTTTAATATATCACTTTATATTTAAATATATGAAATTCAAGGCTGCTCCATCTATGCTTCAGTTTTACATTACCTTCAATTTGGTCTTGATTTTGAACAATTTATGAAATCATGGAGTTGATACAAAACTTGTAATATTAAGAGAACATTCGTTGTTGTGATTCATTAAGAAGCATATCTTCATTTTAATATGGATGAATTTGGTTCATTTTCGATTCCTTGAACATAAAGTGTTGCATTGTTCTAGTTTACTGCTGGTCTTAGCATAGATTTAGTAAATGATGATCTTGGGTTAATAAGATTTCAGTTAGTTCAACTTCTTCAGACTTTTAATTATAATTAAAGAATGAAGTTAGCTAGTATTGGAGAAAATGGTACCTTTTAGGTAAGATTAAATGCAATTCTCCAATGGTAAGTTTCATGTACCCAATTTCATTTAATTTCATTTATTTACTACTAGTTTCAGTTTCATTCTTAGTTTTGTTCATCCTGAACTCTGTTTTTACAGGTCTTCATAAACCTTTTGCACCTCTATCAGATCATATTTGGAATTCACTCTCCTTTGTTTAGTAATGATCCTCATCGAATCAGCTACACCGGCGAGTTTCTAAACCTTTAGTTTATTTCTTTAAGCATTTATTTTGTTGGAAAATGGTTAAGATGATGCTTTGTAACAAAAAAATTGACATACGACAAAAAAATTTTCGTTGGCACTAAATTTTATCATCACTATTATCAGAAGCCAAAACGCTTATAAACTCTGCAAGATAAAATTTATCTAAATTTCAACAAAATAAGGAACATTCACATGATTATTTTCTTTTACTCCCTCTCGTTGAGACATTGGTATAGACTGTCTTTTTGGAGTTTATCTTTTAAAAATTTGGAATTTTTTTTTCACCTTTCACTTTCTTCATTTTTATTTTTGATCATTGATTTCTTTTCTTACTTCAGTTTAGGAATTCTTTTTCTTTCGTTTTCAGTTTTGTTTTGATTTTGGTGACTCTTCCATGATATATGTGAAAGGAATTTTCTTGTTCAACAACGATGATCATACATGGGAAATCTCTTAACTCTATCTATTTTAGTGAGTTTCATTTATCAATAAAGGCATATCTTCATGGAACCATAAGACCATCTTGCTTTAAATCTTTTTCATTAAGGAACACACATCCTTACTAAGTGATATAGTTTACTTTTTCAACGAAAGAATTGATTTAACGCAATGAATTCCTCCCACCCCTCCATATAAAAGCCTCTGATTGATAGCTGCAGGGAAAGAATTTGGAGCAAACATTATGAAAGTATTATGTCCATTAAACATAAATCTATATTTCTATCCCACCTCTCTTACTCAAATAAATCATAAACTACAAGCTTGTAAATACACTTATCAAAAGGGTGACTAAAGAGGAAGCATGGGAAATACAAGTAAACCCATCGGGGCTATGAATGTTGAAATATAATCCTAACATCTACATTTATTTTTTAGCCTAAGTATCCCTGACTTAGCAACATGCACTAAAATTCATGTTCACACTTGGTTTTTGGTAAACTAGCTCGGTGGACCAACGTTTCCTTGTTTTTTTGCCTTTAAAGGCTTAATATTATGGAAATATTGGTCCAACCACTTTCCTAAACTATTTAGACATCTAAGTGCATGTTCACACCTAACCACACCTCATCCACTTGAGTTATTTCAGGGTTGGCACCCCACATGAAGATTCCCCCTTAAATCAAGGGATTTGGTCCCCCATACCATTTTAGCATGTTTTAAAGTTGCCTTCCTTGGGAAATGTGCCCCTCCTCATGCTTTAATCGTGGTTGATAGTTGGCATAGATTGCCTTGAGTCATTTTTGTTATTTTAGACCTCCCTTTATCTTTTCTTAGCCTTCTCTAGCTTTTTACTAGTTTTTTCCTATATTTCTAGATTCGGCAATTTCTTTATAACCACCTCCCTTTGGGATTAGAGGTTTGGTTACTCATGTATTACTATTGTTCATTAATTTAATATATTATTTTTATGGAGAAAATTAATTCTCTCCTCTCTTAAATATCAACAAATTACTTGTGTTTAATTTAACTATAATTCTAGATCTATCAGAGTTTCTGCAGGAATTCTACATTGTATCAGAGCTAGTTTGAATCTAGTGGATTGTACACAGTTTTATTTTTAGGTATAGATCATTAAGAGCTGAAGAAAGCAGCAATGGATCATATCTCTCAGACCACAAAACTCGTTCTAAATCCTTTCAATTACTTCGAATGGAAGACAGAGATTAGTCTGCTCCTTCGAAGCAAAGGGCTTTACAGGGTAACAATGGGAACGGAGACTGAGCCGACTTCTACAACGGAGAATATCAAGTATTTCAATAAATTAGATGAAGCAATTGGGCTGATATGCCTATCAGTTTCCAAAGAACTCCTCTTTCATGTCAACAGAGCCATTACTCCCGATGCGGTCTGGACCACATTGGAAAGACTACTCAGAAAGCAAGATGAAATGAGAGTGGATCAACTGGAGAATGAACTCATATCCCTCAATCCAACTCATTTCAGAAAACTGTAAGAATACTTCACCAAGTTTAAATCCCTCCTCATTGAAATTGATGCATGTGGAGTTAAGAAAGAGGAATATCAACTCATCCTTTTGATTCTCTCGAAATTAGGCCTTGAATATTTCGTATTTGTATCGTCTTTCCAAGCATCTAAATTGACTCAGGAAAAATGGAAAATGCCTCCATTTAATCACTTCATTAAAACATTGAATCAAGATCAAGCTAAGTTAATCCAAATGGGTACCATCAAGCGTTCAAATAACTAAACACTTGCGGCTACTGATGCTCCAAAGAGCAGTGGAAGAGACAAGCAAAAAGGGAAGGGTAAATTTAATGAATCGAAGAAGGAGAGACCCATACAATCTTTAGAGAGCTCTTCTTTGCCTAAGGGTAAGAAGAAGAAGGAAAGAACACTTTGTAGCTACTATTCCAAAGGTTTTCATCCCGAACAAAATTGCATGAGGAAAACAATCGATGAGATGGCTAAGCAATTGCAGCAGCACAATATCACCATACCCGAGAATGCAAAGAAGAAGGATGATAACAGAACATGAGATGGGAGAGGGAGAGCACGAGATGGTAATTCTTTAGTGGCTGTCACATCCACTCCACTAGCTTGGATCCTTGATTCAGGTGCATCGAACCATATGGCTGCATCAAAAGATGAATTTTCCTCCATCGAAGAAAGCACTAGATCCCCAATTTACTTGGGAGATGTCACACCTGCAAAGGTGTGCGGAGAAGGAATTGTAGACCTTGAAGGTGGATGCTTCACAAATCTGCTCTCATGTTCTCTCACTATCTGCAAATCTTCTCTCGATATATTAGATCACTCATTCTGGCTTTGGAAGGAAGGTGGAGTTCACTCCGGACTCCGCAGTGATTATCGACATTTCCACGAGCTCACATCTTGCACATGGAATTGTAGATCACGGTTCTCATTTGTATTTATTCTCCCAGATTGTTCCTAAATATATTAGCACTGTATTTCTGTCACCATCTAACGATATCAGTAGGTTATGACATGAAATATTTGGCCATCTAAACTATAAGCACTTGCATCAACTCAGTAAGGAAAACATGGTAGAAGGATTTCCCGTTATTAAATTCACAAGCAGTGTATATCAAGGATGCATTCTTGGCAATTATCCAGAGCAAAAGTTTGACAAAGGGAAGGCACAAAGAGATTCTTCACCTCTTGGGCTGATTCACAGCGATATCATGGGCCCATTCCCACGGCCTTCAATTAGTAAGGCTCGATATGTACTCACCTTCATAGATCATTTCTCTCGCTTTACTTAGGTATTTTTTCTGAAATTAAAATTGGAAGCATTTGAATGCCTTATAGAATTTAAAGCACTTTGCAGAAATGAGTCTGGGTGTAATAGTAAGATACTCGGAATTGATAATGTGGGGGGGGGGGGGGGGGGGGGGTATGTCAACAAATATGTGCAACAACTTTGTATTGATGCAGGTATACAGCTAGAACACATAGTGCCATATACACCACAGCATAATGATGTAGCGGAGAGGAAAAACCGGTCGTTAAAAGAGATGGCCAATTGTATGCTACAGTCCAAATCATTAGCTCCTAAGCTATGGGTTGAAGCTATTAATTGTGAAGAATACATTCAGAACTGTATTCCTCACAAAGCACTAAAAGGCACCACTCCATTTGAATGTTGGACTGGTAAGGAATTGAAAGTGTCGTACTTTTGCATTTTTAGTCACGAGCATGGGCTTACATTTCGACAGATAATATGAAGGCTTTCGAACCTCAAAGTTTTTAATATATATTTGTTGGATATCCTAACAGTGTCAAAGGATATAGATTGCTAGACTCTCGCACTGAAAATTTCCTTGTAGCTCGAAGTGTGAAGTTTGAAGAAGAATCACTGCATGATTTTTCAGTAGACCTTGCCGAGGAACCGCTTGCTGCCATTGATAAGGAGGAGTTTGAAACTTCTTCAAGCACTTCATAGAAGCCATCAGAGAAGCCTCTTGGGTCTGATTCAGAGGATGAGGGGAAAGTCATGGCTGCTCCAACTCAGCTGCCAACCTGGGCAGAGAAAAGCCTACAAGATGTGGGTGAACTAGTCGGTGATCCTGCAGATGCGAGAAGGACTAGATCACAGTTTTTTGGGGCTCCTGAAGCCCTAGTTGCCACCAAACCATTGATTCCCATAAATTTCTATATGACACTTGGTTTAGATCCATAGTCACACTCTGAGGCTGTTGGAAACTTTCTTTGGGAGGCTACCATGGATGAAGAGTACTCTGCTCTCATGGAAAACAACACATGGGACTTGGTTCCAGTTCCGAAAGGAAGAAAGCTTGTCCGATGCCAATGGATCTATCAAACAAATATTGATATAGATGGTGAGATCAGAAAGTACAAAGCTCGACTTGTTACAAAAGGATACTAACAAGTACATCGCATAGACTACATAGAGACATTTGCACCTGTTGCAAAAATGGACTCCATTCGACTAGTTTTAGCCATTGCTGCTTCTCACAGATGGGAAGTTCATCACATGGATGTGAAGAGTGCATTTCTTCATGGAGATCTCAAGGAGGAGATATATATGGAGCAGCCACAGGGATACATTTAGAAATCTTCCCTCATTTGCAGATTAAATAAATCCTTGTATGGCCTAAAACAGGCTCCCAGAGCCTGGTATGCAAAGAAGAATTCTTTCTTGATTTCCATTGGATTCATTTGATGCAAATCTGATCTGAATGTTTATTTGCCGCAACATGATGATTCCCTTTTGCTAATAGTACTTTATGTATATGATTTACTACTGACAGGGAACCTTACCTCAACTATTGATTCAACAAAATCAGCATTGCATGATCAATTTTCCATGACAGATTTGGGACCGTTGCACTACTTTGTTGGTTTCCAAGTTTCTCAATCTACTTTAAGGATCAATATGGCAAAGTATAAGTATGCATCAGATCTACTTGTCTGCTTTTAGATGACAGAATGCAAGATAGCAGCATCTCCCTTTCTCTTGGAGATTATATTTGAGGATGTGTGTACTACACCTTTGGTGGAGAGTACACTGTATCGACACTTGGTTGGGAGTTTGTTGTATCTTACTCACACCCGAGCTGATATATATTTTGCAGTAGGAGTTTGTTCCAGATATATGCAGGAGTCCCATGAGCTTCACTGGAAAGCTGAAAAGAGAATCCTTAGATATGTGAAAGGTACTTCCAGTTTTGGTATCTTTTATGCTGCACATTGCCCACTTTCTCTAATTGGGTACATAGATTCTGATTGGGCTGGCGATGTTATAGACTACAAGTCCACATTTGGTTATGTTTTCAGCTTTGGTTTGGGTCGTTTTGCTGGTTTAGCAAGAAGTAATCCATGATTTCTTTATCTATAGCCATGGCAGAGTATAGAGGTGCATTGAATGCAACTACATAGGTTGTTTGGTTGCAGGGGCTTCTCTCCGAGTTTGGTATTCAGTATCCACTTCTGAATGTCATATTTCGTGACAATCAAGGGTCCATTTGATCCAGTTCAGAGGCAGAGGACCAAGTAGATCAAGATTCACATGTGTTGAGTGATAAAAGGTGCCTTTTCAACTCCTAATTATCTTCACATTAATTATCAATCTAGGCAAGTATTTTTATTTCAAGAGTGTACATAGTATGTGGTGGCTATTTAACTCAAAGAGTAATGATTCTAAATTGTAGTATAGATCTTTTACATACAAGAGTAAACGGATGCAATAAATAAACTCTAATTGCATTTAAAAGAAGACTCAATCCTTTAATGAAATCAAATCCTACAATAATTCAGGTAACAAAAATATGCAATTCAAGTAACAACAGTATCAGTTAAGAGTACAACTATGATAACTCTTGTCATAGAAACTGATTGAATTTAAGTCAAACACACTAGTCTGTAAAACAACGATGGCATCAATATGAGAGTCTAATAGAAGTAGTTAATTCTCATTACAGTTGATTACATCGAGCAAGATATTAGTCTAGGGAACTCAATCCAAAGCGAAAGGAAACTAATTAAACAACATTGTTATAAATTATATAAAACAGAGCTATTCTATCAATGCAAAGAAATAAGGAACAACAACGAAATAAAATAGTAGATAATAATAATAATGTCAAACTGTCACACTTGCAATAATTGAAAATATATGACACAGGTGAAGTAGTGAATTCCACTGGAAGCCGGGCCCTTAGCCACCAGCATACACTACAGGTTACTTCTGAAAGTCCGTAATTGAGAATTACAATAATAATAACAACAATCCTCCCCTTTCTGCTTACAATCGTTGCCTTTTATAATGAGAAAGGGGTAAAAAGATAAATAGTAAAAGCGATCCCTTAGGATCTCTCGATCTTGAGGGATTCACACAATTTTCTAAGTTCAGACATCTTTCCCTTCTCATGCTAATATTTCCGATTCATTTTGGCCTTATCCATAACTGTCACGCTCCTTCCTTGGCTTGATTCTTTTTCGCTGTTTCTTAGTTAGGGAACAACAGTTGTCCCTTTTCATACTTTCCTGCATAAGGAAGGATAATAATTAGCCAAAGCATAACTGTAAATAATTTATGTATTTCTTACCATAATTCCTTAATAGATTAGTGCATTGAGATATAGAAAGGATGAGAATAAAGGAAAAGGATAATAAGTTAATAGTAAATGCATACCTTTTCCATGAACCAACATACTTCCCTGCTTACCCTTTTTCATGTCCTCATGAAAACCATGTAGTTCGTATGCAGAGCAGTCAATGAATAAGTTGGAGAAGGAAGGTCGTAAAGTAGTCTGAAACCATGATTCATGGCCAAGATTTCAAAAATGTGCCTCATCTATCTTTTAGGTAACTCATCTATAGCTTTGTACCCCTCATCTGGATACCAAATAATAGGGCTGTGGAACCGATAGCCTAGCCAATAAGGACCTTCGCTTAAGATGAGATTACTATAAATGAGAAAACGTTGTGCAGCCAGTTTAAAATTTTTGTAATTAAATGGCTCTCTGTTCTGTACATTGTTATTGGAAACTGTCCATCTAAACTTTGTTGCGGCCAGGGAGCATTTCTGAATGGAGAGGAAATACTCTACTCCTTTTCAAACAATTTATTTCTGAATAGGCCCCAGAGTTCTGATTACTCCTTCCCTCTTCATCAAACTTTTGTGGTTGGCCAGCATTTGTAATGGGTGTTTTGGTTCACCTCTAACCCAAAGGCCCAATACATTTTCCTGCCTGTGGAACATGTTGTGAGCTTTGAACCATTTCAGTTGGTTAACGACGAATGAAATAAAAGCTTGAAATTGTACATCCCATGCAAAGGACTGGGGTTCTTTTCAGTTTCTTTCTCTAATACAAAATTTTGCAAATAAAATTCACACAGCAACCTCTGTACTTTTACCCCATGATGTTTGTAATAGTTTATAAAATCCTCAATTGTTTTCAACTCTATCGGTTTTCTAGCTTTGACAACTTTGATATTTAATTGTAAGTATCTTTCCATAAAAAATAGGGCATAGTTATTGGCAGGAGATCTACATGCAAATATGTCAGTATATAAGGGGCAAATAGTATCCGTTTGACTCCTAGCCTTTTCCAATCTGAGCCTTATTTTCTCAGTCCTCTCTTCTACCTTTCTGTATTTATCAAATGCCTCACTTTATGAGATGTTAATGTCCCGAAGTTGCTTTTGTAATTCCTGGTATTTCTGCTGGGGGACTGTTTCTAGTTCAAGGCATTCTGTGGTAAGCCAAGCTTGGGCTAAATCTACTTGAAGATTCATTATGTTGGGGTCATTGCTCATCATGACATCTTTGGCTTGGGTATTTGTCTGTGTACCCTTGCTATGAGAATTGATGTTGATTGTCTGTGTTTCTTTGCTATCGGAGGCCCAAACCTCTGTCTGGGTAGATGAGTTGTAGGAGGGTGCCATATCTGTCTGAATGGCTAAGTCCTGAGAAAGTATGGCCTCTGTTTGGGTAGCTGTTTCTACAAAAATTGCTTGTTGTTCCTTAATAGGTTCAGTGATTATGGGCTCAGTTTGAGTCCCCGTAGCTTCTTTTTTCTACATTTCGGTTTGGATGGCCATGTTTATTGATTCTGGGGTATTTTTTTCTAGGATATTCCCTACTAATAACTCCCTTATTTTTCTTTTGAGCCTCTTCACGATTTTCCTTAGCCTCTGTTGTTCATTCCTGAGCTTTTTAATTTTGGCTCTATTCTTTTTAGGGGGAGCGAGTGTTTTGCTAGTTGTTTCTGCTCCTAATGGGCCTGGTTGCTTGTTTTGACTCTACTCTAAAAGAGTTGCATCCCCAGATTGATTGTCATCTTGTTGGTCTATATTTTCTATATTTAGGTTTACCTAGCTGGGTTCTTCTGGAGGTATATCACCAGGTTGGTCCATCTCTTCCTGAGTGACTTCTGCTCCTGTTTCTACTTCACAAATTACATTTTCTGGACTCTTGTTGTGGCTAGATTTTTCTTCCGATTGAGCTGCTCCAATATTAAAGTTGATCGGGCTTTCAGGTTGTATAAATTTGTTCATATTGGCCAAAATCTGGGCTAATTTAATATCATAAAATAAGTCTCGTGGTGGACTCGTGTTTGGAGTTGAGGGGAGTTCTGTTTCATTTCTTTTATCTTCACTAGAGTGCTCTGTTTCCTCCTCAAGTTCTGACTCCAAGTCATCTCGTCCTTCCAACTGTAAATATTGCTCATTTTCTGGACTAGCTAGTTCTATGGGCTGGCTGCTACTACCCTGGGGATTTTCAGTTGTTCCCAAGCTTGTCCCTATTCTAGCAGAGTGTCTGCGTTTTTGTGGAATGTTTGTTGTGCGCATAGTCCATTTCCTTTTTGGAACAAGATTAGAAGCAGATAAAGCTAAACCCCCTTCAACAAAAAATACTAATTCCTCCCAACTTGATTGTTGCTCGATGAGGTTGTAACTTACTATTAGCCTAATCAAGCAATGGTGGCTCACAACAGTCTCTATATGCCGGGATTTTTTTATGCTTTGAGCAGTGTCATGCAATAAGAAATTCAAATACGCAGGCAAGTTTATAGAACATTTTTGTTTTAGAACTGCTAATAATTTAAGGTGACATGGCCTTACCACATCTTTTCTCCTGTCACATGTGATATAGCTCTGAACGACTCTAGCCAGTTTTGTCCACGGTTCTCCAAGGGATGAAGGTTGAACTCCTTTGCCTTTGATAATCAGGTCCTGTCCCTCATCCCAAAAGACTGCAATAGTGTCCTGCAACCTCAATTTTTTATGAGTCCATATGGGTCCGACTGCTGGTAATCTAGACACTTTAGCTATTACTGTGTTTGTCACTATAATTTTCCTTCCTCTTATCATAGAATGTTCATTCTGTAAATTATGTAAGAAATCAATAGCAATTGCTTCATTGGGTTGCTGCAATCATGTGAAATATGCTACCCACCTGGCTCGGACTAGAATTTCTCTAGCAGCCTCAGAAACAGCCAGTATTAGCAGCTCCCTGTGCACTGTTCTTCCTCCCATATTGTCTGAATTCTACACACTGCAAGTTAGCACAGGTAACACAGCAATAGACAGAGCCAGCGATGGAACAACAAGTTGTTATGATCATTATATGGGATGATATTTCAACATAAATACCGTTAAAGACTTGCTATTATGGAATGTCATATAGTTCGGCATAACCAAATAAAGGACTGACATGCATGCATAAGTACTTTGGGAGTCACCCTCACCCCCTTTGAAATGATAGGTCGCCTTGGACCGAATAAATGAAGGAAAATCATGCTGGTGGCGACGTACAGGGATGGTGGAAGTGGTAAGGTACGCCTATTTATGAAAGGATCGCAAGAGATATGGGAGTGCTGAAATCAATGCATATACGATAATTATCAATTAGTGAGGAGATGCTATGAGGTGATTTCGAAAAGGGAAAAAGGACATCTAACACAAAAAAAAATACTTCACCATCATCATTCCACTTAAAGCTTATTATGATTGATTTTTTAGAAGATATCCATGCATAAAAGTTCAAAAAAATTAGGAACATAATCGCTCTGTAGTAAAGATACCAAGTAAGGAAAGGGACTTATAATAGCTATTGATGTTGGAAATATGACTTCAATACCATCGACAGTGTTTCTATTGGCTGCAGGCATCTATAGCCTCAACAGAGTTGCTTTCTAACCCTTTGGAACCATGATGTAAAATAAGGGAAGTGCATTATGCTATAAGAGTGGAGACCGATGTGCTGGCTTGGTGACTAGATGAACACATTACCATTCACCAGGAAGGAGCAAAAGGTGGGTAAACTAGCTCGTGATGAGACCTCCTATTCCAAGGACTTTTTATTTCTTGATTCATCCATTGGATCATATCCCTGGTGTGGTGGCCATAGTGGGAATGCCACTTTGTTGCTTCCTTATGATCATGGTAGGTTGGCTCGCAATGAGACCCCCTATCCTCCATCTATAGCAAAATCATACAATTGTTGGTATATATATATATATATAAGAATAGCACTTCCTATTTATACATAGAGGGTGGTTCAACACTCCCTAGGAGTAGGAATGGTGGAAGAAGTCTAAACATATCAAATAGAAGAAAGTATGCCCTTAACCTTATTTGATGATAATGAATAGAGAGAGTTATAGGGTTTAGGGAAGAACCAGCATGGCACAAGTAATCAATCTTTTTAATTTATAATGGAAATGAGGACAGTGAAGTGATATAGATGGTTGTGTCCTTACTTTTTTGATCAATACAAAACAATCTTGTTTAAAGATGATAATATTCAATACTTGCTTGTTCCAGTAATCCTTAGATTTGTATCCTTTCATATGTATTTGTACCCTTGTGCTTGATGGACGGTCATAAAGAGTGAAATAATATTCACAAAGTTCTTATTTCTTAAATAAAACTTCATGCAAAGAGTGTTGTTCCTTAGAGGGAACAACAATTTTTCCTTGGAGGGAACAACAGTTGTTCCTTATAAGGAATAGCGAAAAGAGAAAAATAATTGGATGCAAAATTCTTGTTCCTTAGAGGGGACAACAGCTGTTCCTTGGAGGGAAAAACAGTTGTTCCTTAGATGGAATAGCATAAAAACATATGCAAATGAAAACTGTTGTTCCTTAGAGGGAATATCAGTTTTCCTTATAGGGAACAACAACTGTTCCTTAAAGGGAACAACGAGAAAACAAGTCCAAATGAAATTGTTGTTTCTTAGAGGGAACAATAGCTGTTCCTTAGAGGAAACAACAGATGTTCCTTTGATGGAACAACAAAAAAAAGAATATACACGAAATTGTTGTTCCTTAAAGGGAACAGTGGTTGTTCCTTAGAGGGAACAACAAGAAAACAAATTCATATGGGATTCTTGTTCCTTAGAGGGAACATCAACTGTTCCTTAAAGGGAACAACAACTGTTCCTTAAAGGGGACAACGGGAAAACAAATCCATACGAAACTGTTGTTCCTTAGAGGGAACATCAACTGTTCTTTAAAGGGAGCAATAGTTGTTCCTTAGAGGGAAGAACAAGAAAACAAGCACACGTGAAATTGTTGTTCCTTAGAGGGAACAACAACTGTTCCTTAGAGGGAATAGCAAGAAAAAAAACACACACGAAACTATTGTTCCTTATTTTGAACAACAGTTGTTCCTTAGAGGGAACAGTAGTTGTTCCTTAGATGGAACAATAGCTGTTCCTTAGACGGAACAACAATTGTTCCTTAGAGGGAAAAGCAAAAAGAAAATAGACATGAAACTGTTGTTCCTTAGAGGGAATAGTAGTTGTTACTTAGAGGGAACAACAACTGTTCCTTAGAGGGAACAACAACTGTTCCTTAAAGGGAACAACGAAAAGCAAATATACATGAAATTGTTGTTCCTTAGAGGGAACAACAATTGTTCCTTAGAGGGAACAACAACTGTTCCTTAGAGGGAATAGCAAAAAGCAAATGTACAAGGGCTACTGTTCCTTATAGGGAACGACAGTTGTTCCTTAGAGGGAACAACAATTGTTCCTTATGGGGAACAACACGAAAACAAATATGCAAGGAACTGTTGTTCCTTAGAGGGAATGACAACTGTTCCTTAGAGGGAACAACAACTGTTCCTCAAAGGGAACAACCCAGAAATCAAATATACAGGGAACTGTTGTTCCTTAGAGTGAACGGCAGTTGTTCCTTAAAAGGGAACAATGACTGTTCCTTAAAGGGAATAGCATGGAAATCAAATATACAGGGAATTTTTCTTCCTTAGAGGGAATGATAGTTGTTCCTTAGAGGGAACGAAATTTGTTCCTTAGAGGGAACAACAATCGTTCCTTCAAGAAAACAACAAGAAAATCTGTACACAAAATTGTTGTTCCTTAGAGGGAATGACAACTATTCTTTGGAGGATACAACAACTGTTCCTTAGAGGGAACAACAAAGGAAAAAAAAGAGGGAATTTATATACAATTTATATAGGCAAATTCAATCAAGATAGAATGAAAAATTTATGTACAAATTTCAAAAGCATGAATTATTCACTGGGCCCTCCTTAGCAAAAATTTGTATGGTGGAATCTTCCCGTAATTGCTGGCAAAAGGAATCCCTGGTAAGCGGTTTGTGATAGGGTCGTACTCGATGTCCATTCGCTTTAAAATAGTAGCCAGACCCATCGATGGTCGCTAATGTGAGGGTGCCATTATCATGCACCTTTTGTATCTCATAAGGCCCTAACAATCTGGTTTGGAGTTTTCCTGGGAAATATTAGAACCTAGAATCATATAGGAGTGCCCAATGTCCTTCGTGGAATTTTTTCTTTTTGATAAGGGCATCATTCCATTTCACTCTTTATTGTTGGATCAGTGTAGTGTGTTGAAGACCTGATAGCTGGATTTCATCCAATTCATTCATTTGATGTAGCCTATTAATTTGTGCTTCGTTTAAGTCCAAGCCTACCTCCTGAGCTATCCTCAATGTCTGGATTTCGAATTCAATTGGGAGGATAGGTTCTTTGCCAAACACTAGTTGATATGGGGAATATCCCGTGGTATTTCTCCATGTCGTGCGGTATGCCCACAGGGCTTCAAGCAATTGGGTAGCCCAATCACGTCTATGTGATGCAACTGTCTTTGTGAGTATTGCCTCGATTACCCTATAGGTATTTTCTACTTGGCCATTTTCCTGTGGGTGGTATGGAGTCATGATTTTGTGCCTTATATGATGGTTCTTTAATGTTGCAGCAATCTTATGGCCTATAAATTGTGGTCCTCCATCGGTAATTACCTCTCTATGCAAGCCATATCCCACGAATAGTTGGAAAAGAAAGTGGATTACCGAGTCCTTTATTTCCCTTCGTAGTGCCTCTGCCTCCAACCATTTAGTCACATACTCTGTTGCAACTAATATAAATGTCTTTTGATTAGATGATGGGTTTATTGGACCAATGAAATCTAATTCCCATTGCTCAAAAGGTTCAATGACTACCTGTGGGTGTAGGGGCATCTCATCATCCTGCCCAGGGTGTCCCATTCTTTGGCAACTATCACATGCCTGGACAAACTTCTTGGCATCTTTAAAAATGGTGGGCCAAAAATAGCCCATCCGTAATACCTTGTGACCAGTCCGGTGATTTACAAAATGTCTGCCACAAGGCTCATCGTGGCAAGCTTTCAATATGTCGAAGATTTCCTCTTCCTCGACGCATCTTCTAATGTGCATATCGGCCCCTGTATGAAATAAATAGCCTCCGATCCAAGAGAATCGTGTGTTGCGTTGTACTACTTGTTTTCCTTCATTAGGCATCAGGTGCTTGGGTAACTTGCCTACTGCTAAGTAATTCGTGACATCTGCGTACCATGGTGTTTTCACAATTATAGCAAATAAATGTTCATCAAGAAACTCGTCTTCTACTATTGCAGAGTCATCTGTCTTTGGCATACTTGAAAGGAAATCTGCTACCGGATTTTCTTTTCCTGGTCGATCTTTGATAGTGATATCGAATTCCTACAAAAGAATCAAGCATCTTGTCACTCTTCCATTTGTAACAGGTTTATTAGCTAGGTATTTAATAATAGAGTGATCAATGTATAAAACCATAGGGTATCCTGTTATATAATGTCTGAATTTATTGATAACATAGATTATAGCCAAAAATTCCTTTTCAGTAACAGTATAATTTAATTTAGCAGGAGATAAATTTTTGCTGATATAGTATATTGCATATGGTTTTTTATCTTCTTCCTGGCCGAGAACTGCTCCAATGGTTGTGTCTAAAGTGTCAGATGAAATCTAGAATGACAAATCCCAGTTTGGGCCCCTTAATACTGGGGTTGTTGATACAAGCCATTTTAAATCTTAAAAATCACTGTCACATTTATCAGTCCAAATGAAATCAATATTTCCTATTAATGCATATAGTGGTGCAACAATTTGAGAATTTTTTTATATAAATCTTCTATAATAGCCAAAAAATCCGAAGAAACTACATACCTCAGTTTGTGTGGAAGGGGTAGGTATTAAAATAATTATCTGAATTTTTGCTAGATCTACTTGGATTCCAGCTGCTAAGATATAGTGACCCAAGATGAGGCCCTCAGTCATCATCATGTGGCATTTTTCATGGCTTAAACAGAGTCTGGTGGCAATGCATCTTTGCAGAACTTTCTCTAATGTTTGTAACGCTGGCTCAAAGTCATCTCCATAAGGTGTAAAGTCATCCATGTACACCTCAAGCCCTTCATTTATCAAATCTGAAAAAATGCTGAGTATAGCCCTCTGAAATGTGGCAGGTGCATTGCACAGCCCAAAAGGTAACACCCTGTAAGAAAATGTTCCCCGAGGGTAGGTAAAGGTAGTCTTATCCTGATCTTCACGAGCAATCTAAATTTGATTGTATCCGCTAAAGCCATCTAGGAAAGAAAATATTTCTTTTCTTGCCAATGTGTCGAAGACCTGGTCAATGAACGGAAGGAGAAAATGGTCCTTTTGGGTTGCTTTATTAAGCTCTCTATAGTCAACACATATACGCCACTTTCCATTTTTTTTTGGCACTACTAATGGAGAGACCCATTTGCTATCAGATATGGGGTAGATGAAGTTTACATCTAACAATTTTTGTAGTTCAGCTTTAACAATATCTTTAAGATGAGAATTTAACCTCCATTAAGGTTGTCGAATGGGCCTAGCATCTTTCTCTGTATACATGTGGTGCATGCATAATTGGGGATCAATCCCTTTCATGTCCGAGTAATCCCATGCAAAGACCTCTTTATATTTTCTTAAGAGTTGAACAAGCTTCTGCTCTTGGTTAGCAGTCAGATTTTTGTTAATATTCAAAGTTTTTCCTGGCTCAATTTCTATGGTTTTGTTGTTAAAAACAAAAGTTGTTGGTATTGATTGATCGTTAATATCTTTTAAGGGATCTTCTTCTCTTTCGTTATCGAGGGCTACTTCGATCATGTGACATTTTAGATGGGATACGACATCTGGTTGGTTAATGTGAGTATTAATGATGTCGTCTTATGTTTGATCCTTAAATTCGAGAGCATCTTCTATGGTTAGTGGTGATCTAATGTTTTCAGTTGGATATGATACAAGTTAATTTTTGGTTTTGATTATTGTTAAACTTGGTTGAGCTGGAGGATATAAGGCTAAATTCTTCACATTACTTCCTCTTGATATAGTCATGCTACCTGTTCGACAACTTATGTAAGCATCTGCGGTTGCTAGCCAAGGTCTACCTAGAATTAGGGGATGTCCATCGAGTCAGTTTCTAGGATTGATGATTAGAAAGTCTGCAAGGTATTCCCTGGAGTCTACTGAGAGCATTACATCCTATAATGTGCCTTCTGGTTTAACTACCGACCAGTTAGCCAATTCCAACAAGGTCGTGGTTGGGTCCAAGGATGTAATGCCAAGCTTTTGACAAGTTTTGGTTGTAAGAATATTGATTGCTACTCCTAAATCTACTAATGCATTGGGAAAGGAGCATCCATTTATTTTCACAATGACTATAGGATTTCCTGGGTCCTCATATTTTACAGGTGTTTCTCTGCTTGATAGTAAATCAGATAAGGTACTGACTACATGGATAGTTGGGGTTGTTTTTATTTTCCTCTTTGGCTTTTTCATACACAATTCCTTAATACTTTTTGCATAAATCGGAATGTCCTGAATAGCTTGGAGGAGCAGTATTTTTATACACAAAATTTTCAATTCTCCCAGAAGGTCAAAATCAGGGTATTCTATTGGGTGGGGTATGATTAATCTTTCTGGGAATAGTGGAGAAGAGGTGATCGTTTGATCGTGAGTTTTTTTTAACCATGTTCTCCACTTGTGGTGCTTGTCCTACAAGTAACTGATCTTCAATTTGTTTATTTTTATCCCCCTTTGATTCTATTATCTGTCCAGATCTTAATTGAAGCTTATTGCACTCCCTTAACTCGGTTTCTGGCTCTATTCCTTCAATAATTTGCACAAATTGAACCAGTATGTTGTTGGGGTTTGGGTTGGGTTAGGCTGGGAGCTGCGGTCGTAGGTTGGTCTGAGGGTTTTGTTGCAATGTGTAGGGTGCTGGAAGTGTGGGTTGAGGTAGGGGGATTGTTCTTGCTGGCTAATTTGCAGGTCTTTGCCATCTTGACTGCCAGTTCTAGTTCTGTAAAGTCGAGGGTGGCCATTGGGATTGATATGCATTATTTTGCCAAAACAGTGGGAAGTGAGAGGAATTTGGCCAATTGTTATTTTGATTTGATTGGTTGGGCTAGGTGGCATAGGGAATGGTTGTTGTGACCAATTGGAAAAGGGTGGTTGATTCTACCACATGGCTCCTGGGTATCGTTGCGAATTATATTGCGAAGTTTAATAGAAAGAGGATGGATCAGTTGGCATACCTATTTGTCGTGGTTGCCATTAGCGATGTTGATTTAGTAGGTAGACTGGTTATGTTTCTTCCTCTACCTCCTTATAGACTGCTTTCAATCATGGTAGTGATGGACAGCTTTCTGTAGCATGATCTTTCATACATATGGCACAATTTTGTACCATATCTAGCGGACACTCTTTGTGACTATGCTTCTTCCTGCATCTCTCGAAAAATATCACCAAGTTCTATTCTGCATCAGCCTGTTTTTGCTTAGCCTGCATGAGGTCTAATTGCATGGTTAGAGCTCCCAAGATATATGTTTTAAAATCCTCTAGCAGATTGCTAATTTTTGTACGAGTGATAGTTCTGCCAGATATTTTTCTATCCTTGGTGGGCATGTCGTGTTTTGCTAGTTTCAATCTCGTACTACCTCTTGAGCACCTGATACACAATTTAATAATATCAGCATAAGCTTCTTGATATATGTCACCTTTACCCATAATATTTAATGTTTCTATCCATTATTCTTTCATTCCTTTAATCAATGTAGTTTTCAACAAACTATCAAGTAAAGGCAGATTTGCAGAGGGGGATCTTTGGAGGTTATACTGGAAGCGTTCAATGTACTCTTCCAATGTCTCATTGGGTATTGCTAGCATTTGAAATATTTCATCTTTCAATTCCCTAGATCTGCAATAGTCCTGATATTTTTTTAGGAAAGCATTTTTCATTTGATCCCAATCATTTATTGTTCCCCCACCTAATCCTATAAACCATCGCAAGGTTTCTCCCTTCAATGTGGAAGGAAACAGTTTCAGTTTTTAGGGGCCGGTGGTATAATCATAACCCTGACATCATACATCAAATTCAAACAAAAGTGCATATGGATCCTTTGATGTTAATCCATGAAAGGTAGGAATATTATGGAGAGGGATGGCTTTCATGGGTGTGTTGACCGCTGTGTCAATGATGGAATATTGCAATGTAGAGGTCTTTGGTGCTCGTGGGTTGTTGGCCATTTGATCAAATATGTGCCAATACCCTTCCGGGATCTTTAGAGAGTTATTCCTAGGATGATTAGAAGGGGTGGGAATGATCTTAACAACACTCCCTCGATCTGGGATACTAGGTGTTTCTTGTTGAATTACTAACTGAGAGGATTTTGGTTCCTCTATTTCCCCTGTTTCTTCTCCTCCTTCATGAATATTACAAGAATTCCCTTATTGTGAGGAAATTGGGCGTGAATTTTCAATCTCTTGAAAACTCTACTCAATTCCCACTGTTTTGTTGTGGACCTCAGTGTACACTACAGATGGTGAGCCTGTGGCCTGAAGGGAGACAGTAGGTTGTCTGGAAGCAACATTTATAGGACCTACTGATGGCTAAGATTCGACTTTCTTTAATATGTTGTCTATGAATGTTTATCATCCAAGGGTCATCAGTCCCTTAGATCTGTTTCGTTTGGGTAGTGGAATTGGATTTCTTTCTGGTTTTTTCTTCTTAGTCATGCAAACAATTCAAATTTTTATCTCTACCCTAAGTTCTTAACAATTCTATTGGAAAGCGGGCGGGGGAACATGCATTTTACAAGCTCCGTATGCAGGTTCTTATCTTTCATTTTTAATACCCAGTTCTCTCCTAAGAGATAAGTAGCAAATACCTACTTCAAATTTCTATAATTGTGCTGAAAAGCGAGTGGAGGAGCAAGAATTTTACTTGCTCGCTATATAGGTTCTTACCTTCCATTTTCAAAACCCAATTCTTCTTCAACAACAATCATCATATGTACATTACTCCTTAGAAATGGCTACACTCTCCCCGACAGCAGCGCCAAAATGTTCAGTGATAAAAGGTGCCTTTTCAACTCCTAATTATCTTCACATTTTTTTTTCTAAGTAAAGATAATCTATTAATATGTATAGAAAATTACAGAGAGGACGAAGCCTCAACCAAGTTTAACGTAGAGTTTTAGCAAAATCTAGACTGCCCCAACATTGGGGAAACCAGTCCACAGAAAGCAAAAAAACCAAAAATGGTATCAGTTCTTAAGACCATAATCCACAAAAGAAACAGTGAGGTAATGTCATGACATAATGTCTAGATAGGAGACCAGATTCCAGCTAAAGCTAACAAAAACAAAAAGACCAGACAGAAGACACCTGGTAGCCACGTCCTAACACCAGGCAGCCATGTCTGAACCCCTGGCAGCCACGTCCATATCCCTGGCCGCCACGTCCAGACACCTGGAAGCCACGTCGACCTAGTTGAAGTCATCTGGGATGGGTTCCTCGATGATTGGGCATGCCCAATCATCCGCCTCATCCCTCAACACGCTGCCATGTGGCTCCCCACCTCTGCCATGAGTCTCATCCGTCGGATGGGCATTGCCAAGCCTGCCAGTTGCTTCATGCAAAGCAGACCCATCGTGACCAGTTCCACCTGAGGGGTGCGTGGCTGCAGAGCTACCCCCTTCACCATGCTGATTGCCACCAAGGTTCCTGCCATGCAGAGTGAAGAAGCCTTCATCCATCACATTCTTCCCAGTGTCTCTGCCATTATTGCATCTGGGGGCGACCTCTTGCCGCAAGTTGGAATTGTCTACCTGAGAGGCAGTCTGAGCATTGTCTTCAGTGAAGAGAATGGAAATAGTAGCGGTGATAACAGGCCTGTTCAGGGAGCTACAGAACCTGAATTGGGTTGAGTGGGGAGCAGGATGAAGGGGCAAAGGAAAATTGGCAGAGTGGACATCAAAATCACCATGAACGGCACCTGAAGACCGAGCATGACCCCGCCCACTTCTTGTGCTTGGATATCTACCCGCCCCATGTTTAGGAGGATGATGCAGTTCAGGGGAAGGAGAGGAGGCAGCAGGCTCAGGGTGCGGCTCAGTTGGAGGGCGAGAACTGCCTCCCCGAGTTCCGCCCCTGCGACTTCTCATACGATGTCTCACCATGCTGATATCGCTGGCTGAGTGCTCAGAGGGGGCAGTGACCGAAGGAACGATGACAGAGGGAGCTCTAACAGAGGGATTGTGAGGGGGAGTAGGGTCATTCTAAGCAGAGGTTAGAATGCAGAGACCAGAATGGGAATGGTGAAACCCATTTCCAAAATCCATGCAGCAGATTAACCAGTAGCGACGCCCAGTTACAGTGCGAGAGTTGGGTTCATAGGCATGAGGCGGGCAGTTGCAGTGGAGCAGGGGAGACGAAGAAAGAATGAACTGAGGTACCTCCATATCCAGACAATAAATGACTTTTTTCTGCTTCAGACCTGCATTGAATGTTGCCTACAGAGTGTCATGAAGGCGCTTCAGGGTGGTATGGGGAGGGGCGCCATCAGCCAAGTGGCCCGTCCCCTCGCCACCATCCTTCAATGTGTTCATTAAAATCCTAATGTGTCACCTGCATCCGGGTGCTCTCTTACTTCCTGTGTCTTCTCTTTCTCTACTAATTCATTGAATTCCTTCATCTGTGTTTCTGTGGCTATAATTGGAAGCACATTAGCGTTCAAAGAAGTGCTACACTCCACCCCTATGTTGGCAAGAAGGTCTGCCACCTTATTGACTTCTCTGCAGGTTCCAAGCCAATTTTCAACAAGTTCCAGTCTTTCCATAGGTCGCCAATTGTTGCCTATTTTGTTTGAGGGAGACCCCCGCAGAATTTTATTCACCATATTTATTAGGATTTGAGAGTCGCCTTCAATTATGAGAGGGAAGAAACCATGTGAGTGAGCTAAAAGGAGCCCTTGCCATAACACTTCAAGCTCTGCTAAGTTATTAGATTCAAATCCTTTTGAGCCTATGAATGTAAGAAGGGTGACTCCTTTATGGTCGCTGAAAATTCCCCCAAACCTGGCTTTGCCTGGATTGCCTTTTGAAGCCCCGTCGAAGTTCAATTGGAACACATGCTGAGGAGGAGGGAGCCATTTATCTGAAATTTTACTTTTTGCTACAGTTTTATCAAAGATTTTCAATTCTTGATTCCATTGTAGATTCCAATTGTCCTAGATATTCTTTTCCTACGGCATTGAGGGAAGGTCGTCATCATGCCAAGTTTGGAGTAGAAGAGTTCCCTTAAGTTTTTGACATACATTATTCCAAACGATTTCTAGAGGCGATGACTGATCCTTGAAGATACGTTTATTCCTCTCCTTCCATATAGTCCACATCAGAAGGCCGGGGATAAGCTTCCATGAGGAGTTTAGAACCTTACTCTTATAAGGATTTATTGCCCAATTGCGAATAGTGGTGGGAATGTCTTCCTTGATTCTACTGTCCCTTTGGCATCAAAAACTGACTTTTTCCCAGAGCTTACGAGCCAGGGGGCAAGTATTCATGAGATGCAAGGTGGTTTCTTCTTCATGTTTACAATTGGGACAGATGGAAGGTCCATGAAAGTTTCTCTTCCTCAAATTATCCCAAGTGAGGATTTTGTTTTGACAAAGCAACCAAAGGAAGGTGGACACCTTCGGCCAGATGTTAGGAGCCCAGATAGTTGTCCAAAGTGGATCTTTGAATGTAGAATCTTTAATGATTATGTTGTAGGCTTCATGCATGGTGAACATTCCCTTGGCTTCATATCCCCATCTGAGCACATCCTTATTTTCTGAATATCTAATGTTCCGATTGGAGAGTTCCTTTCCCAAGATCTGCTGATCGGGCTCCAGGCCATTCCAAATAATGTGATCAGAGTTTAACCATTGCCTGAATCCATGGGTTAAGGTAGGTTTCCAATATTGATTGATCTTATCGAACCTGTGAGTTTCCTAATTGGGAATTTGGTGGGGATTAATCAAATCTTTTAGTCTATGTTGTTCTTGCTAGGAATCTTCCCAGAACCTTGCAATAGTGCCGTCCCTAACCTCCCAGAAGCTATGCTGCTGAATTAAATTTTTGTGTTGCTTTGCTGCATTCCAAACTAGGGAACCTGGACCTATATCAGTGAGTCGGATGAGATCCTCAACAGGTCTATTATTGGCATATTTTGCTATCCATAAAGTGGCCCAAGGAGTGTATGGTGTTGTGAGCCAGTTCCACCAGATATGTGCTCCCATAACTGCGTTGCTATGATAAGGATCACGAAGCCTAGTCCCTCCGGAGTTCTTGGGAAGACATACTTTATCCCATTTAACCAGAGCCCATTTTCGATTTTGTCCTGAGTTACCCCATACAAAGGCTCTTTGGAGCTTTTTTATTTCTTTGAGAACCCATTTGGGCACTGCCAGGATTGAGAAGAGATACATCAACATAGATTGTAAAACCGATTTGATTAAGACTAAGCGACTAGGCATATTGAGGGACCTATGGGTCCAAGAGGAGAGATGTGCTTCTAATTTTTCAAGGAGCAGATGACAAGATGAGTGTTTCAGGGCTGCATCAGTCATGGGAGCTCCTAGGTAGTTGGATGGAAGCACAGCGATCTGAAAACCTAGGATTCGAGCAATGGAGGCTTGGGTTACTCTAGGGGTGTGAAAGAAGAAATTTTGGGATTTGGCCTGGTTTATAGAAGCTCCAGAAGCAGCTGAGAAATTATTTAACAGAGGTTTTAACTTGCAAGCTTCTTGGACTGAAGGATGGCCATAAAGCATGTTATCATCCACAAATTTCTAGTGGGTGAAGGGAGGGGAGTTGGGAAAGGAGAGGCCTCGTAGTTGCTAGGAGTGAAGTGCATCTTTGATACATCTACCAAGACCTTCCGCCATGATGACAAACAGAAAAGGAGATAAGGGGTCTCCTTGTCAAATACCTCTAGAAGGATGAAAGGGGGAGGAAGTTATTCCATTGACTAGGATGGAGAAGAAGGTGGAAGAAATGAGACTCATGACCCATCTAACCCATGGTGGGGAAAAACCAAAGGCAGTTAGCATCTTTTGAATATAACTCCAGCTTAAGCTATCAAAGGCTTTATATAGATCTATTTTAAGTAGCATACCTGCTTTTTTATGCTGCTTCAAGGAATGGATGATCTCATGCGTTAGAATAATGCCGTCCGTGATTTTCTGGCCTTCCACATACCCTGATTGCTCTGGTGAGATAAGTAATGGGAGAAATGGTTTAAGCCTTGAAGCAATGACTTTGGAGACTATTTTGTAGATGACATTGCACAGCGCGATAGGCCTGAATTTATCAGGGGTTCTAGATTGAGCTTCTTTAGGAATGAGGGAGATGAAAGTGGCATTCATGGATGGTAGCATCCATCTATTGGATCTGGATTCTTCAACAACCTGCCAGACTTCCAATTTGATCAAATCCCAGAAATTGTGAAAGAAATTAGAAGTAAACCCATCTGGGCCTGGTGCCTTTCCTTCTTTTAACTAGTGTACTGCCTTTTCCACCTCTTATAAGGTAATCAGTTTTAGAAGAAACTGATTATGTTCCTCAGTGACGATCTTTGGAATAGATTTGATTATTTTATCTATGGCTTCCGTTCTATCTATTTGATTCTCATGATAAACCTGCTTGAAGTAGGCAAGAAGTTCTTGCTCTATTTCTGCGTGGTCTTCTACTCTTTCTCCTTGGCTGTTCTATATATGGGTGATGGTATTGTTCATTCTCCTTTGAATTGTAGAATGGTGAAAAAACTTTGTATTTTTTTCACCTTCCTTCAGCCACCTGACCCGTGATTTTTGCTTCCAAAGAACTTCTTCTTGCTTGTCTCTTTCCAAGATTTGAGATTGCAGGTGTGTTTCCTGCTCTGAGAGCTGCTCTGTTCTACCTTTTGTGATGATTTTCTATTGTAGCTCTTTCATTTCTTTATTTAGAGTAGTTTGTGCCTGAAAAATATTACCAAAAGTAAACTGGTTCCATTGTTTGATATGGAATTTAAGATTTTTGAGTTTTTGCTGGAATTGAAACATTTTTAGCCCTCCAAAGGTATGAAGCTTTTCCAGACTGTAATTATGAAGTTATTGAAGTCTGGATGTGACAGCCAGAAGGCTTCAAGCGAAATGGCCGATGAGCAGTGTTGCCTGGTCTTGTCCATTGAAGTGTGATTGGCCAATGATCGGATCCTGTGAGGGGCAAGATTGAAGCTGAGAGGTCTCTGCCTAAATGGATTGTATTATCAGAAAGCAGGAATCTATCCAGTTGTGAGGCGATTTGATGAGGGCCTGTTCTTTTATTTTTCTAGGAGAAAGCTCCATTATTGAAGGGTAGATCAATGAGCCAGTTGTTCTGGATGAAGTTTTTTAAGTGACAACTTTCCTTATCTAATCTGCTTCTGCCTCCCCTTTTTTACTCTAATTTGGTTATCATGTTGAAGTCTCGCTCCATGATCTAGAGCAAGTGGGTTCTTTTTGCATTGATTATTGATAGAGTATTCAGTATGTCTATCTTGTACATGGCTTCCTAAGGAAAGTAAACATTTTTTAAATGCCCATGTATATTTGTCCCTATTATATGGAATGAAGCCTGAAGGAAGTGCTTGTTCGCATGCATATTGGAGAGCATGATTGTCTGAGCATTCCAAATGATTGCAAGGCCTCCTAATGCTCCTGAGGCATCCACGACAATTGCGTTACGACCTGGCCAAGATTTAGCCATGGTTTTTTACAGAGTTACAGAGTTACACTTGGTTTCCTATATGAATAAGATGTTGGGTTTTTCTTGCTGAATCATGATTTTTATCGATCTGTACTTCCCAGGGTTGTTGAGCCCTCTAATATTCCATGAAATGAGCTTCATGATGAGGTATTAGGAAGGGTGGTATAATACTTTGTGAGCTTGGAATATCTTCCCGATTCCACTAGCATTTCCCCAATGCGAATGGTTCGTTGGAGATCTGTTTTCCTTCCTCTCTTTTTATTATCTTTGTTGAGGATCTTTCCATCCCATTGACTTCCAGGCTGTATGCCAAGGGTTCTCTATTTCTGTGCTCTTGACAAAATTACTTCCAGGTTTTCTAGCTGTCTTTCTGGAATCTTGTCATAATTTTTTGTTTTACAAGCTTTCTCTAAGCCTAGTATATCCAGATCTCCTATATCTATGCTTTCTGGTTCCTCTTCCATATTATGGGTTTCATTTCTTTCTTCTATATTTTCCTTTGTATATTTGAAAGCGGTCTTCTCATTGTCCACATCCATGCTCTGAGTGAGCCAGGTGGGAATGTCGCTGGGAGAGGGGGAGCTAGGGTCAATTGTTTGTTTAGACTTTTGGAGAATCTTTGTGCTGGTGGAGGCGGAATGGGCTTTTAACTTAGGCTTCTCCTTAAAGCGAGCAGTGGTTTCGTGGGTGTTTAGATCTGGCTGGGCTAGGGAATCAAAGTTGTTCCTTCTACTTGGTCTGGGGGGGGTTATCAGCAAATGTCTTGGGGTTAGACCCAGATTTTCTGAGGTGCTTTTTGCGATGGGAGACTTTGGTGAAGCCATCTGCATCCGATTTTTCAGAGGGGGGTGGGGCTGAGGTTTTCAGATTAGATGGGCAATCTCGAAATAAGTGGCCAAGTGCGTGACATTTCCTACAGTAGAACGAAACATGTTCATAGTCTATAGCTTGGATCCATTCAAAATCGTCATGAAAAATACTTACCGCATCCGGAAGGGCGTTGTTGAGGTGCATATATACGCATATAAGATCATATGAGGTGTATCTTCTGAGCTTAGTCTCCTCCGCAATTTTGACGAACTCACCAAGACCATTACCAATATCTTGTAATGAAGTCTCATCGCAGTACTCCAGAGGGAGGGAGTAGAGGCGGATCCATACTGGTGCCCAACTAAGATCTTCTTTATCTGGGTTAAATCTTTCAACCCAATCTCTGAGATAAAGGCCAGTAGCGTTGAAGAAATACAGCCCTCCATCAATGATTCTATTTCTATCCTCTAGACAACTGAAAACCGCCGTGAAGAACCCCTTAGGGCCCAACTGTAGGGTTATATGACCTTTTGGCTTCCATTTCGCTGCAATCCATCCCTACAACACTTTTTCTGTGGGCAAAAAGCCAATAAACTTCCTGATCAGAGCATGATACTTCATATATTGGATTTGTGTGTTGATCCTACAGCTTGGTAGCTCAATCTTTGGTCTCGTGGCTGCAAATAGCTTGCATGTGGTCGAAGTCACTTTGTGAATCTCGTTAACTGTTTCTATGTCTCCTTGTGAGTTCTGTCCTTCTTCCATTTCCTCCTGGACAGTTTGTTTACTAGCTTCCTCATGCATTGGAACATGTTCATTTTCATTTGGGGGAGGCTTTGCGCCCTCCCCCTGAGGTAGTCTCATGATTCACACACCTCTCTTGCCCGTTGTGGTTTTTCGTGTGGCTGTAAGAGTTGGTAGAGTTACTGCAAACTCTGCAGGTCTGTTGTAGCAGATAAGACCTGAACCCTAAGTTTCCATGAACGCTCGCTCAGCCTCTCCAGTTAAACGTTCCCAATCTCAAGTATCTAATTATCTTCACATTGATTATCAATCCGGGCAAGTTTTTCTATTTCAAGAGTGTACACAGTATGTGGTAGCTATTTAACTCAGAGAGTAATGCTTCTAAATTGCAGTATAGATCTTTTACATATAAGAGTAAATGGATGCAATAAATAAATTCTAATTGAAATTAAAAGAAGACTCAATCCTTTAATGAAATCAAATCCTACAATAATTCAAGTAACAACAATATGCAATTGAAGTAACAACAGTATCAGTTAAGAGTATAACAGTGATAACTCTTCTCTTAGAAACTAATCGAATTTAAGTCAAACACACTAGTCTGTAAAACAACGATAGCATCAATCTGAGAGCCTAACAACAGTAGTTAATTCTCATTACAGTTGATTACATCGAGCAGGATATTCATCTAGGGAACTGAATCCAAAGCGAAAGGAAACTAATTAAACAACACTGCTAGAAATTATATAAAATTGAGTTATTCTGTAAACACAAATAAATAAGGAACAACAACGAAATAAAATAGCAGAAAACAATAATAATATCAAACTGTCACACTTGCAATAATTGAAAATATATGACAAGGTGAAGTAGTGAATTCCACCCGAAGCCGGGCCCTTAGCCACCAGCGTACACTGTCGGTTACTTCAGATAAATGAAAAGGAACAACAAATCGTCTTATATATTAATCATGAAAGAGTATTACATCGTATTTGTGTTCTTTGCTACAGCAAAAGTCTGTAATTGAGAATTACAATAATAATAACAACAGTCCTCCAATTTCTTCTTACAATCGTTGCCTTTTATAATGAGAAAGGGGTAAAAAGATAAATAGTAAAAGTGATCCCTCACGATCTCTCAATCCTCAGGGATTCGTGCAATTTTATAAGTTCAGACATCTTTCCCTTCTCGCATTGATTCTTCTTATTCATTTTGGCCTTATCTGTCTCCTTCCTTGTCTTGTTTCTTTTTCGCTGTTTCTTAGTTACAGAACAATAGTTGTCCCTTGTTGTACTTTCCTGCATAAGGAAGTATAATAATTATCCAAAGCATAACTGTAAATAATTTCTGTATTTCTTACCATAATTCCTTAATAGATTATCTCATTGAGATATAGAAAGGATGAGAATAAAGGAAAAGGATAATAAGTTAATAGTAAATGCATACCTTTTCCATGACCCAACAACATGCATTACATCCGCGAATTGATCCGTGATTGAGTCATATCTCTGCAGTACTGCCCCACTGAGCAGTAGGTTGCAGACATCTTCACCAAGTCTTTCACTAAATAGAAATTTTTAGAATTGAGAGTTATGCTTGGAGTGGTGGAGATAGTTGTGTAGGCCCTTCTGGCCACTTAGCTATTTTTTCCTCTTTTGGGAGGTGGAAGAGCGGGGGGGCGGGCGCGCAGGAGGTTCCCACGAGGTTTTCCCTCTTTCTTCATTTTATGATGATCTTTTATTTATTGTACTTGAGTACCTAACATGGCATCTTGGTTGGGACTCAGTTTAGATAAGTGAATTTGGATGAAGGGGGGGCATTGGAATATAATCCTAACATCTACATTTATTTTTTAGCCTAAGTGTCCCTGACTTAGCCACATGCACTAAAATTCATGTTCACACTTGGTTTTTGGTAAACTAGCTTGATGGACCAACTTTCCCTTTCTTTTTGCCTTTAAAGGCTTAATATTATGGAAATATTGGTCCAACCACTTTCCTAAACCATTTAGACATCTAAGTGCATGTTCACACCTAACCACACCTCATCCACTTGAGTTATTTCATGATTGGCGGCCCACATGAAGATTCCCCCTTAAATCAAGGGATTTGGTCCCCCAAACCATTTTAGCATGTTTTAATGTTTCCTTCCTTGGGAAACGTGCCCCTCCTCATGCTTTCCTCATGGTTGATAGTTAGCATAGATTATCTTGAGTCATTATTGCTATTATAGGACTCCCTTTATCTTTTCTTAGCCTTTTCTACTTTTTTACTATTTTTTTCCTAGTTTTCTAGATTCCGCAATTTCTATATAACCACCTCCTTTTGGGATTAGAGGTTTGGTTGCTCATGTATTACTATTGTTCATTAATTTAATATATTATTTTTATGGAGAAAATTATTTCTCTCCTCTCTTGAATATTAGCAATTTACTTGTGTTTAATTTAACTAGAATTCTAGATCTATCAGAGTTTCTACAGGAATTCTACAATGAACGCCCGCTGGCAGTGGCACTAGTTTTGTATGGCATAAAAGACAACTTCGTTGGGGAATTATTTAGGCTTACTAGAAGCGAAGCGATGTCAGAGATAATCATAAAATGGATATGTGCTTTATGAAAAACTCTTATCTCTACCTTCTTCTATTATAATTATATTAGGTAGTTTTAAAACAATTTCTTCCCAAATTTGGA
Organism: Pinus tabuliformis; assembly: GCA_031772625.1. NCBI lineage: Eukaryota > Viridiplantae > Streptophyta > Pinopsida > Pinales > Pinaceae > Pinus > Pinus tabuliformis. The sequence continues at coordinate 452,003,692 of CM062806.1, forward strand.
TTCATGAATTTTACTCAAATCTGCGTTGAGTACTTATCTTTACAAACTCATATTGCTTAATCTATTTTATGTGCGACCTATGGAAATGTTTTAATGTTAGACAATTTCGTAAACTCCATTATTTTTAACCTTCAGATAAATTAAAGTTCCTTATCTTTAACTAGAGATAATGGTTCTTCCCAGTGTATCACCATTGTTGTAGGGAAAACCCAACACCCCCAATTATTTGAGATAATAGTGACCCTTTCCATTAATTTGTAGCTAAGCATCTTTTATTATTTTCATTTAAGTTAATTGACTTACAATTTTATCATTTTATCATTTTCTTCTTATTTATGTTTTGATTGTTTCATTTAATCTAACTTTTCAAAAGTTTTCCATCGATACTTGTTTCGACTCATTTGGTCAATGTGTTTGTAAATGACACTTCTTTGAAGTTTGATCATTTTCTTTCCTTGACTAAAAATGTAAATAAATGTATAATATTTCAATTTTTGTAACTAATTAAGTTCAATAGTCATTCATTGAATATTGAATTTTAGTTAACTTTTATTAATTTTTCATTTTTTCATTAACAGTCCTACAAAATGACCCAGCTAAATCATACAACGAATGAAAATGTGTTTCAGAATCTTGGTAATTTACTCCAATTTATTATTTTAAAGCAAATTGTCAAGACCAAATTCTCAAAATTGCGAAGTGGCTATAGTCCAATTTGTAGGATTATTAATTCCATGGGGCCCCACTTCATATCACTTCCTTTCTTCCAAGAATTGCAATTTTAAATCTGGGATTAAAAAAATGCAATAAAAATTGCGATGAAAAATTGTGATGCGATATTGCGATTGTGATACATCGCAAATGACATATCGCAATTTTTTTTTGTTTTGTTTTGTTTTTTATGCACTTGTATTAAAACGTATGTGATTTGGAAAACATGCGATGGTTAAATTTCTTTATTCTAAGTTTTTTATACTCCTTATACCTTTCAGGGCTACATCACCTCACATCACCCTCATACCTTATCCCTCCACCCTACGTCACCTCACATCACCCTCATACCTTATCCCTCCTCCTTACTTGCCTCACCATCACCCTCACGTCATATCCCTTATCACTCCATTTTCCTTCCACACCTTATCTCTCCATACCCTCCTCACTAACACTTACACTCTCCACCCACCTTGCACTAATACTAATATGTGAATATTCGTTAGATTTTGTATTTATTTAAAATGAATATAATACTATTTTAATTAATCATTAAATTAAATTTTTTAATTAATTTTGTTAATTAAAGAGTTACTAAGAATTAGTAATGTAGTTATATTAATTGTTATTAATTAATTAATAACGACAATCTAATTTAGAAATAGAATTTAATCAAAAAATTCTGATTTTTAGCCCATGCAATAGAAATTCCAAAATTCTGGCAATTTTAATATACCAATTTCATCAGCTCATAAATGGAGTTTTACTTGGCCAAATGAGGCCTAGGATGGTTCATTGGAAAGATAAAATCATGGAAAACATTTTTGAAGAGATTTCATTAACAGATTTGATATTTATTGAGTCTAAAATTCAGCAGAAGATCAAGCTTTGAAATTTTAAATAAAACTAATTTTTTTGAGTTTTATTTTTATGTACTTTCATTTGCCCAAGCCTCTTCTGAATGCAGATCCATTTGTCAATGACATCCTTGGCCAATTAAGTCATCATAGAGATCAACAGAAAGCCAGATTTCCTTTTCAATTATTTATTTAATTAAATTTGATTGTATTTGTTTTAATTCTAGATTTAGCATTTTCATTTTATTTTTCGATTTTAATTTTGTTTTGATTTTATTTTGCAGGAAAACAATTGAAGAGACGAAGAGAACAAGATCTCAAATCAATGAAAAGGCTCCAACAATACAAGAATGGAATTTTGAGGCAATGAAAATTGATTAAACAAATTTCTTATTCAATAAACATTCATATTTTGAATTCCTTTGTAAATACTATAAATAGCAGATTGTAGAATATAATAGGGGATTCTCTCCTTTGCAATTATGGAATTCTAAAAGCACTTGTGTAATAGGGATTTAAAGTTGTACATGGGAGGAGTGAAAATCTTAGATTTGGGGATTATTAAGGATTTTCTTTTGCATTCTGAATTATGTGTGATTGGCATAGTTTGCACTTCTGCAGCTTTTGTTGTAACAACATAAATTCAAGCAATATAAATGATTGTTGGACACCAGAGCCAAAGAAATGGATTCAATAAATTAGTATTTTTAATACTACCGTTTTAAATACTAGTTTCATTTTATGATGCCAGGAATGTGTCATTTTATTCATATTTGGGCACTTTTGTCGGTATGAGTAATTTGTCTCAATGAAATGTTAATATTTATCTCTACTCTTGTTGATTGAATTCTGATTTCTGAGTAACTATTTTCTCAGAAATATGTCTTTTAATACTGGTTTAACAAATAGTAATATGTTGTGAACTTCTTCCTCATATTATTGTTTAATTATTCGAATTACTGATTAAACAATCAATATCATTTTTGTGAACTTCTTCCTAAATTTTGTTGGTTGATTATTTTAGTCAAGAGGTCTCTTAATAGAATGTGACTTGGTATTCATAATGTCAATTAATTGAAATACATCGCTAGCTTGATATTCATTATAAGGAAGACATATTTAAATCCCAATCATTTAAATATCTTGCTCCCAGATGGGTTAGATCTATATATGCCAAATTGAGATATGATTAGGATTTAGTTCTTTTTGCTTGCATTATAGAATAAGTTTTCATTTAGATTTCATTTTACATTCTTATAAGTCCTCTTCCCAAAGAGGCAAACTATAGTTGTGGTTTGGTTGAGCCCCAGATCATCTTAAGGATTACTTTCTTCCCTGATCAGCAAGAGGTTTGATATGATGTCTCTTCTCCATTGGTGGATGAAAGTCATATGTAATTCATTTTGGACATTGAGAGAAGGTAACTGGACCTAGTTGAACCAGGTCGTATCCACCATTCCAAATGGAAAAGGCGCTGCTTTAAGGTCCAGACTAGGTGGCCATCCCTCATGTTGTTGTAGCGAACTTCGAGGCTTCAACAGAAAGGTAACCATAAAAGGTAAATTAGATGGATCTAACGTGTTAGATGTGTTGGCTATGTTGGCCATCATTATTCTTAATGTTGTGCATGATATAATAAGGATGTTCTCTTAACCTATACCTTATGTTATCTGGAAATTTTGATTTCATCATGATTATGTTGATCTTTATATATGTATATATGTAGGCATGTATGTATGTCATGTCTGATAGGGTGATCATGAATCATGATTATTTTATGCTAATTATTATTTGTACATATGTATGTATGTATGACACTGACTAACAAGATCGTTAGTATCTTATGATGTATGTATGTGTACATGTATGTATGTTACCGTCTGACAGGATGATCACAAATCATTCTTGTAGAGGAATGATTGTTTACATGGGGAAATGACATGAATAGGTTCCTGATCTATGAGGAATCAAGTGGGAAGAGTACTCATGACAAACATATGAGGTTAGTATCATGTGAATATAAATTTATATTGTATGCTTGTATTATGCCCATGCTTATGTTATGGACAGGTTATACCAAGGGATACATCAAAAAAGTGAAAGAAGTATGTTCTGTGGCATGTTGGGACAAGAAGTGGTAAGGTACTGGAGGAAAGGTTGGTTGGTAAAGAGTCAGTATGGTTTTGGATGTGTGGTACAAATGTTGTGTATATGTGGTATATGTTGTACTTGTTGCACCTGTGATGTTATGTGCATGCGGTGTGGTGTATATTTAGTGTGTGTACATGTTGATTATGTAATGTTATGTAGATGGTGTAGTAGGAATAGTGTTGCATGAATGTTGCATATTTATTGTTGGGTATAGATGGTGTTATGTACATGTTGGATGTGCAGTGTTCTATACAGATGATGTTATGTACATGTTGGAAATGCAGTGCTAAGTACAAGTAGTGTTGCATGCATGTTATACCTTTGGTTCTATGTACATATGGTGTAATGTGTATGATTGTACAAGTGGTGTTGTGTGAATATGGTGCCATGTGCATGTTGTACAAGTGGTGATGTGTGTAGGTCGTGTTGTGTACATGTCTTGCATGTGTTATTGTGTACATGTGGTGCCACGTACATGTCATGGGTGTGGTACTTTGTACATGTGGTATTGTGTACACGTACATTGGTGCAGTGTACACATGGTGTTGTGTACACATTGTGCAGGTGGTGTCATGTACATGTGATGTTGTTTACACGTTGTGCAGGTGGTTCTTGGTACATGTGGTACTGGTGTAAGTGTGGGATTGAGTGCATGTCGTACATGTTGTGTTGCGGGCATGCAATACTATGTATGTGCATTGTGTAGTCATGGTACTATGAGGGATGGGTGTGGCAACTGATACAAAGTGCAATATGGAATAAGAAGAAAGGTAAAAGCTAAGAATTGGCTAAAGGATAAGTATCAGTATTTTATTTAGTTTTATTATGCGTGTGATTTATGATTTCGGTTTATGAATGATTACATGTGATTTACGATTTTAATCTATGATGGTTATGTTTTGAGGTAACCTAATGTGATATTTTTATACATGTTTATTTGGTTAAATATGTTAGTTTGACTTGTTGTGATAGGAAGCGAACATGATTTCAAATGTACCTTATTGAGGAGCTACCAATGAGGTAAGATGTGAAGTTATTTCAATTTATTTTAAATCTAATGGAAGTTATGTGCTTGGAATAGGAATGCATGAACATGCTGGGTTGAGTGGTTGAAGTCGACTACAAGAATTAGTAACATCAACAAAAAGAATTGGAAAATGTAACAGTATGTTGGTAATGAATTTTAGGAGTAGGGCCATAGTGGGGCACTAGTACCCAATAGTGTCCATTGATTTCGATGAGCATGCTATGACTGATATGATGGTTTCAAGGCTGGGATATCCCTTTATTTCTGTATCTTTCAATGCGAGGAATCCTTGCCAAGGGATGGACTTCCCGAGATGGGGGTGCCAATGGAACTTGGAAGGTGAGTGACTGCACAAAAGTGGATGACTGGATGGCCTAAGGCATTGTATAATAGAGAAGACAAGATCATAGATGGATTTGTTTCGGTCATTAGCATTGCTAGATGGAATCAAATGCACATTAGAAGTGTGTCTCGGAACAATGAGCCAGTAATTGTTCACTGAGAGGACAAGTGGCACAAGATTATAACACTTGACATTAGATGAAATTTGACTATGGTAGTGGATTATAGACTTCCTAGGAAGGAGGTGAATCATGGTATTAGTTGAGGGCAGAGGTGTGAGCCTCTGGATTCCCTTTTTGTGGATGTAGGAATCGTATCTTTTATTTGTTGGTTGAGAAAATGTATATATGCATATATTATTGTAAATATTGTATTGAGTGGGATTTATAAAGCTCCATAGACAGTATGATTATTTGTTGGTTGAACCAAATGTGTATTTGTATATGTCATTATCGTAAATACTGTAATGAGTTGTGTTATAAATCTCACTTAAAACAATATGTTTGTCATGTTTCAACAATGGTCATTGTAAATAATAGAATGAGTTATGCTATAAATCTCCATGGGCAGTGTGTTTTGTTTTCAACAGTCTTGTTGGTTATAGGTGTCAATGAACACCTAGGGTGTTCCCCGAAGGGGGAAGGTTCTATAACAACCCCGATAAAAATTCCATGTAGAAATATATAAGGCCACGATGATGGGACATGTATTCCAAGTTGAATGGTGGGAGAAACATCCTAATGGTTGTTGATTCAATTTATTATGGCTAAGGAAATTGGCAAAGGAAACGGTTAAGGCATTAAAGAGGAAAAGAGGTATTTTGAGACATTTATTTCTGAAAATAATGGAAATTAGGAGAAAAAGGAGGTGAAAGGTCATAGGTTGCATGTGAGGAGAAAAATGAAGGAAATGGAGGCCTCATTCATAAAAAGGCTTCTGAGGATCAGTTGGTAACCTTTTGGAAGATCAGTGTTGAAGCTCTCTCTCATTATTCTCTCTCTCATACTCTTGGATACTTCGAGTTTTCTTGGAGCACTCTTGGTGGGTGTGACATACTTGGATTTTTGGAGCAAGAAGGCAAAGGAAGAGCATGAAAGTGCAAGAAGACATTGAAATCAAAAACTACATCAGATTTTCTTGCAGGTACCAAGTTGCATGTATGATTTATTCATTAATTTTGGCATGAATGGCACATGCATGTGGTTTCTTGTTCATGATCTGTCACTAGCATAGACAATTTCCTGAATTGACAGTGACTTTCCTACCCTTTACATTTCCTAGATAGCCATGGATTTGTGGATTTGTTCGATTTTTTTTTTATGGTTGGTTCTCATGTTTCCTTTAGATTGGGTTAAGTTATTAGTTCCTAAAGCCTTGGTTGGAAAAACACTATAGAGCCCTAGAAAAACTTGGGTTGAGTTACTAGTTCTGGAGGCTTGGTTGGAAAAATGCTCTAGAGCCCATGGTGGGTTGAGTTACTAGTCCTAGAGCCTTGGTTGGAAAAACACTCTGGAGCTTGGTAAAAGTTGTGGGTTGAGTTACTAGTCATGGAGCCTTAGTTGGGAAAGTTCTCTGGAGCCTTGTGTAACTTGTGGGTTGATTTACCAGTCCTAGAAGTCGGGTTGGAAAAAATGCTCTAGAAGCCTTGGAAGGTTGAGAGACCGATATGATGTTGGTTTTGTGATGTTGACATGAGTTGGCATCACTATTTGATGGGTTGAGGTGTATGGCCTATGGAAGCCCTGGATGAGTTTGGATTGATATGTTCTATGAGATCCCACATTCACGCTTGGAATATGGCACAATGGTGAATGGCTAAACAGAGATTTGGCTCAGCCATTCTATGAGTGAGTGGAACATGGAAGTCCCATCCCTAGTTTTGATTTTTCATCATTAATTCGAGGTTATTTCTCCTTGTATTTGTATGAGTATTATGATGGATTATACGTGGTGTATATTGTTGTGATGACAATGATATTCTTTTCCCTATTATCTTGGTTATGTATGTGTTTTCTAACAACAATTATGTATGGTTCTCATCATATTCTTACTTCTTATGGAATGATCAATGCATATATGACCAAATGGATTAAATGGAAGCTAACGTGTTAAGAAAATAATGCTTCATAGAAAATCTTAGATAAGTATGAGACCCCTATGCTTGTATATGTTATTTATACCTGTAGGTTGCATATTTACTAATTGTTTGACAAAATTCCTGTCATTTCTAATAGGGGTCTGGTTAAGGTCTTGTTGGTCTTATTTCTTTTCCTTCATTGTGTCCCTGTACTTTTCTTGGTTTCAAGCTATCATTCCATTCTCGGCAGTGGCCTGGGCTATAGGCCTACAAAAGTGGTTTGAATCTCGGTGTCGCTGGCACAAAACTGCAAATTCTGGTCCACAGTTGCTGGCATACAAGCGTATGAGAGTGACTTTGGGTTTCTGGTCTCTCCCTTGCCCATAGCATGAGAGTGACTATGGCCTAAGAGGTCCATAACAGCAATGGGACCCAAGGATAGGCTGCCATAGTGGCTCACTTGTCTCTTGTGGGTTTTTTTGATGATATTGGATGACTGTGTGTGATGTTCCATCGATTACATTTCCTTAATGTTACTTAGGAGTTTGAATCTGTTATGAAACCAACTCACAAAAAGGTAGAAAAGATAGATCAATGCCTTATAATTCAGCCTCTTCGAGGGGGAAACCTCCTTTACATTACAAAAAATGAACAATTCTTAGATGATACAAATGAAAATACTTCCTTTCTATATATAGGAGTCTAAGGGGTCATAATATAATCAGAGCCGACATAACAATAATAATGTAATGGCACAATAATAGCAATATTGGGCTTCTATGGGGCACAATAATAATAATATGGGGACTACATGGGCACAGCAATATAATAAGGGGGTTGTACTAATAAAAAAAAGGGGTTACACTAGTAGTGTAGGGACCTAACATGCCCCTCTCCTTCAAAAAGTGTTGTCCTCAACGATTGAGTAGTTCTTGATGCTCCTGTATAAAATTCTTGTCCTCCCATGTGGAATCTTCAACTGGTAAGTTCTTTCACTTGATGAGATACTCTGAAATTGATCGATTTCGTAGCTGTCGGGTTCTTGTTTATGTGACTGCTCCAAGCTCCAATATGAAAGTTCCGGCAATATTGTTTGAACTAGGATCTTCTACAAATTTTGAATGAGTGGCCACACTTCTTTGTCCTTCTTCCATTCATACCTTGCCTCGTTTATCCAATATGGATGGATAATAGAAATGGCACACAATAATGCTTCCACATCCTCATCCTTTTTTGAGAGTATGTCTACCACAACATTTTGCTTCCATTTTTTTAGATGATTTCAAAGTCATAACCCAACATCTTTGTGACCCATTTTTGTTGTTGTTTAGAGGATAATATTTGTTCTAAAAAGTATTTAATACTATCACGATCCATTTTTACCTTGAAGTGTCTTCCCATTAGGTAAAGTCTCCATTTATTAGGTGCGTGTAGTATTGCCAACATTTCGTTCTCATAAATAGATTTCTTGAGGGGCAATTGTTTGTATGTATGTAACCATAAAAATACCCAATTACCTACATCAAAACTTCTTTCATTGCAATGTTGATTTGCCTGTTGTTTTATTTGATTCTGCGCCAAAGTGGTGTTATCCTTTAAAAGTTGGAGAACTTGTTGTTAATGCTCGATGTGATCTTTCACTGCTTGAATCTTTTTCTTCTTGATATGTTCTTCTATATTTAGAGTTTTAGGAGTGATAAATTCTTCCAGTGCATTACAAGATATGGTCGGATTCATTTCTTGATGCTTTATGTGATCTTTCACTTCTTGAACATTTTTCTTCTTGATATGTCCTTCTATCTTGATAGTTTGAGGAGTGGTAATTCCAGCCATTGGATTACAAGATATGGACAGATTCATTTCTTCTTTCTTGACGTGGTCTTTCGCTTCTTGAACCTTTTTATTCTTGATATGTCCTTCTATCTTAAGAGTTTTTGGAGTAGTAATTATTTCCATTGCTTTACAAGATGTGGTTGGATTCATTTCTTCTTGCTCCGGGGTTGGTTCCTAGTTATATACTCTTCTTTTGACATTTCTTGATCCTTTTCCTCCTCCTCTCCACAATCAATGTAAAATAATTTCTTCTCAGCACACTTATGACCTTTAATGTATTTTTTATCACAATTGTAACAAAGCCCTTTTTCTCTTTTTTCTTCCAATTGTTGTGGTGTAACCCTTGTAGGTTGTGGAAGGCTAGCAGAAACAACACTTCCATCTTTATAGTTGTGAGGGGTAGACTTCCTTGTTGCCATAATTTTTCTTTCCACTTTGTAACAAAGTCCTTTTTCTCTTTTTTCTTCCAATTGTTGTGATGTTTCTCTAAAGAAGGTGTTTCTCTTTGTATCCTCATAATGTGCTATAATTTCCTCCGTGAAAATTGACCACGTAACAAGTTGTTTACGAGAACAAAGCCTTTTATACCATAAAAATTGATCTTGTTCTAAATATGAAGATGCAATACATACCTTTTGTAATAGTGGTACACCATGTAGATCGAAATATTTCTCCATCTGTAGTATCCAATTTACCAGATCCTTGCTATCAAACTTCCTCATCTCAATTTTTCTTGATTTTAGGAGCTCGATCTTGAAACGACTATAACTCTGTAATTTAAGATCTCCAAGTTCTGAAATTTCTTCCTGTGGTAGCACTCTGAGTTCTCTTTCTAACATCGCAAGTCTAATCAGAATTTGGTTATCCAAGAAAGAGTTATGCCAAATCTCCCACGGTGACCTGATTATAGACTAGTTCAATAGAGCGAACTTGTACAACATGCCACATATCACTGTTTTGACCTTAGTACCTGAAACTGATATAAAAAAACTATAGACAGTTCTCTTTCCGAAACTTCTTACAAAATTTCAATATGATGCTCAGAACAAAAGTTATGATGATTTTCCCAAGGTGACTTGTTTGGAATGTAGTTTGGGGGTCTGCAAAAACCCTAAATTCCTCAGATTATATCTCCAACAATATAGCGTGACAGGATCTGAAATTTGGAGTTGGGATTCAGACCAATTTCATCTTAAATGGGTTTTTTTTTTTTTTAGCTTCTGAAACATCGTAGCGAAAGAGTTATAGTGAAAATTCCATGATGACTTGTTTTAGATGAAAATCTAGAGCTTGCAAAAACCCTAACATCCTTAGATCATATCTCCGAAAATATAGCGAGACAAGATCTAAAATTATGAAGCACAATTCATAATGATTTCTTCTCAAAATGGGTTTTTTTTTGTAGCTTCTAAAACATCGCAGAAAAAAAGTTATAGCAAAAATACCACGATGACCTGATTGGAGCAGCGAAACCCTAGAATCCAAAGCTCTGATACAAAATGTTATGAAACCAGCGCAAAAAAAGATAGAAAAGATAGATCAACACCTTATATTTTAGCCTCTTCAAGGGGGCAACCTCTTTTACATTACACAAATGAACAATTCTTAGATGATACAAATGAAAAGACTTCCTTTCTATATATAGGAGTCCAAGGGGTCATAATATAATCAGAGCCGACATAACAATAATAATGTAAGGGCACTATAATAGCAATAGGGGGCTTCTATGGGGCACAATAATAACAATATGGGGACTACATGGGCACAGCTATATAATAAGGGGATTGTACTAATAACAATAAGGGGTTACACTAGTAGTATAGGGACCTAATAGAATCATATTATAGTGGCCTCTCATGGCATTTTTACCCCGATTGGCTGGTTTCTTGGGTAGATGTGGGAGGAGGGTGTTACAATAGCTTCGCATATCCAACATCTACATGGCACCATCTATACCCAACACTTCATGTGCAATATCCACACAACACTACATGCACATAACATCACATATGCAACATGTGCACAACAATAGTGCCACACATCCAAAACCACACTATCTTTACCAAGAAACCTTTCTTCCAATGTCTTATCCATGCTTGTCCCAGCATGTCGCAGACCACACTGCTTCATTTCATTGATGTTTCTCTCAGTGTTACCTATCATAACATAATATATGCATAATACAAGCATATAGTATCAATTCATAACCACATGATATTGAACTCATATATTTGTCAGGGCTACTCTTCCTACTTGATTCCCATAAGACCAAGAACCTCATCATGCCATTCACCAGCATAAGCAATCATTCCTCCAAAAGAATGATCTCTAAAAATCCTGTAAAAAAATTGACACAGATACATACATACATGCACATATAATCATTAGCATAAAACAATCATCAACCTATCAGACAATGACATATATACACACATACATGTATACATATATAGACATTAGCATAATCATGATCATAACATAATTATCAAATATAATAAGGTCAAGGTTAATAGAACTTCCTTTATGTGTGTCACACATGCGCAACATCGAGAAAAACAGTTCCCAACATATCCCAAGGCATCTGACACCTCAGATCAATTTACTTTATATTTTTTGGTTACCTCTCTCATATATGTACTGCTACAATCCATTTACCACAATGGACCAACTAGTCCAACCGAATGTCACAGTTTTACCATCCACTGCAATTAATCATTTGAAAAGCTTCATCCAAATCATACATTACCTTTTAGGTACCACACATCTCTTCCCGAGCACCATCAACTTTCTTCTTTCTCGACCAATTCCCAAGACTCAAAACATAAAAGGCAAGGCAAGAGATAACAAGAAGAAAATCATGAAAACCAATAACAACAATACTACACTAAGACCAATGTGGTAAGGCCTTGCACTAGACATAACGAAAGTTGAAAATCAATCTCAACAATTCACAAAATAACAAAAGCACAACACTGGCAACTGACACCATGACTCAATCCCCATGGTTACCAAGGAAAGCTCAACCAGAGACTTCTTCAATATTTCATGGAAACCTCTCTTTCCATGCAACTCCCTACATAAAACTGCCATAAACACATAATTTTCATTTCTTAAATGAACATAACAATACACTAGTTACCTTACCTCATTGTGCCAAGCTTGCTGCTTGCAACTGTACACATCCACACCATCTCTCAAGGGACTCAAATCATTTGATGGATCCTGCTATAAGTAGGAACTAGCTAATATACTTGTCAAATACAATTTCATGCATCTAGCACATATCCACATAATGTCAGACAAGATTAAGGTTAAGAATAATTCTTGTATGCAAAGTACTCATTGGTTCAGAATCAGGGTTTCCAAACATAACCAAGGAATTAGTACCCCAGTCCTTTCTTTTACCATTTATCTTGCTGAAATTGAGTCTTATTACATGCTATCACATCATCCAACTGTTATTTATATAGGAAACTCACTTATTACCTCATCACGCTAATACCAAGCATGTTTCCTACAACTGTAAATCACATGTTTCAAACATCAAGACAATCATATCTACCAATTTGAAATAAACTTTAAAAAAAATCATGTCATAATCCATAGTCAACTCATAGTTGTTAGACAAAACGCTACAACTGTCACCTACTACACCTAAGTACATATCAACTGTCTCAACATATATGTTAGTACAATCATCTTAAAAAAAGATTATTTGAACACATACTCATATTAAGAAATTCATCAAACATTCAACCAACTTGATAACATACCATGTTAACTAAATTGACCAGATGACCTAATCAAATAGTCAAGCACCACATATATGACATAATCAAACTCGTACCTTAATCTATCTCAGGGAAGACTATCTTGTCTACACAATCAATCTAGATTAGCATGACATAACTTCACAACGTATCAACTCAAACACAATTAAGATCATGATATCCATAAAAATTAGTAACTAACATGTTCACATCTTAACTCATAAACAATTATCATTTATGCATAGAAATCACATATGTACAGGTTACTATCATTCTTGTCTATCCGACACGTGCATATAACTATACTAATCAACTAACATTTATCATGAATGTAACCATAACATCAAAATACATGTACATAAACCTAATGTATATAAACCTAACGCATATAATGATCCTTGAATTACATACCTACATTCCAAATGTACAATACATGTATGGTGATCTTCTCTTACCCCAAATTCCAATGCTGCAACCTCGTTATGATGATCTACATCTCTTTCTCTATCTGAGCCAACATATTAGCATCATGCATACCAATAGAACCATTATTACCTAAATTGCATACCATGACTTCACAAGGCATGTTTGACCCACTATTCATGCATAACTATAACCAACACCATACATGCATGACAATTGCATATAGACATATAACACAAGAGTACCAAACCATATTCACATCATTCTAGCTAGAGTTGACTCATCAATGCATGACCATATCAACTTCACAAACCGTGATCTCATTCATGAAAATAACCATCACTCTATTGTACACATTACTACATGCAACCATCAACATGCATAAGAAATGCCTGATCAACTACACATATGCATGAACACATGTAGTCGAGCATAAGTGATCAATTCTTGTAACTAACCTACAAGATTGATATATGTAATAAAATAGACAAGAATGTAATCAAGATGCATATAATCATGTAACTAATAATATACTCCTGACAATTCATTCCGCAAAATCAACATCAAGTTCCTCACGGCAACGTTACTACAATTATGATCAATCATGATGCAATGCAACAAGCACATGCAATGCAAGTGTAAGAGACACACATGTAACTGACATGCATGCATGACCAACACATTCACCCAAGGAGAGTGTAACCATGCTCTGATACCACTCTGTAACACCTCCTCCTCCTAGGTCCACCCAATCAATCAATTGAGTGGGATAAACATGCGATGAGAGAGGTTACTATAAGGGATTCAACTTTCTTAGTGACCTTAAGGAAGTGAAACCGACAGAACATATCAAACAAGCCCATCCACAACATCCAAAACACCCTCAGGAGACATGTCAACCACTCAAAAATCATGTCCCTGAGTCCCACTAATGATTTAATCCTTTTAACCCCCATTCACTCTCATGCTATAGGAAAGAAAATGTCCATAAGCCAAAGTTTTTCCCACAAGCATATGTTTGAACATCCCTGACTCTTTTAGCAGACCTGTGCTAGAGTCCCTGAGATTTGATCCACTTTTCTAGCCCAAAATCTCGACCTCTACCAAGAACTTGTTACAAACTCAAGAATTCATCAAAGACATGATGACAAGATAAACAAATAAAAAATCAGCCTCAGGATTAGGCCTGAGAATCCCCAACTGGGACTCAATTTTTGTCAAATAATTGGCATCAATGCAATGTATGAGTATAGGATATAAAACAAAGCATGAATTATTGAAAGAACTATGAAACATAACCAAAAGGATCACCACGTTCTCCATTGAACTATTATAACATCAATTAGGTATTGCATCCATCCATTTAACAATTACATGTAAATACATGAAATAACCATGAAATGAACTAGTCATATAACCATGCTTATAACTAGCATAAAAGAATATAAATATCAGAGATATGATAGCCATTAAATCCACATATAAATAAGTGAAAAGCAAGAGAACTTATCTTTTATTAATTATAGGAAATTCCAACCAATTTCGGGACTTCGATGTACCACCCAACTATTGACATGGTTGAACCAAATCTTTCTTTTAGCTAATCACCCCCATGCCATATACTAAGCATTAATGTGGGATATCATAGAACATCAAATGGAATCTAGAGGTTAAAACACCTCCACCCTCATCAAACCATGATCACACCAAAATCGATGCTCTGATCACAACTGAACCGAACTTGGAATGTCATCTGGAATCCATCACTATCCCTGAGTAATTTTCTATCTCCTTATCTCTTAGGCTTTATCGCAATCCAATCCCGGATCACTAGGCCATAAACCTATACTAGTCTCTCAGGCTTTACCGTAGTCCAAACTGGGATCGCTAGGCTCTAAACTAAGACTCCTCCCTCAAGATCTACCATGTATCCTGCCAAAACCAGTCAATGTATTCCTAGGACTTTGGGAATGAAACTTGAGACCACCTCTACCCCAGATGTTATAGACATTTTTGTGCCTAACAGCATGGAGCTTGAAATGTCAATAATCTGAGGGATCCAAAGTCCCTAAACATGTTGTTCTTACCCTTAGAGGAACAAGGTCAGCAAACCACAGCACTGCAAATCAGTTCTCCACTGAAAAACACTCAAAAACAGGTCAGTTTTGGATCATGTCAACTGCTCCACTGAGCACCTGCGCTGAATGTCAAAAGCTCTGTGGTGTACTTGCGCTGCATAGCAAGTACAACAAAGCCTACCTGCGCTGGGCGTACTTTGACATGTGGAGGAATCTTTTCTCAATGTGCCAGTGCCCAGGAAGCTTCCAAATTGACACTTGGATTAGAAGATTCGCCTAATGATGAGTTAAGAGCTTCTAAAAACTCCAAATGGAAGGTAGAGACTCCGAGTGGACTCAAGAACTGAAGAATAACTGGGGTTGAAGAGGACAACAAGTCACACATTCAGCTGACTTATCTTCACTCCAAAACTCTATATAAGGATCTCATCCCATGGGATCTGAAGGCCAGAATTTAGTGCAAAGAATTGCTGTTGGTTTTGAGTTGTGAGCATTGGGTGATTGCTTGAGGGAGGTGAAGAAGAGATTTCTCTCCGTCGGGAAGGTGATGCTGGATTGGACCTCTCATGGTTGTATCACCGCCTGAACCTTACTTCCATATATTAATAAAGCATTTGAGGTTCTTCTATTCGCATGTGTTTCAATAGTGTATTGTCTTACTTGCGTCTTTGATTTATGCTAATCCTTGAATCGATTATGAATGCATGCTTCTTGTAGTTTCCTTTTCCTGTCTTATTTACAGGATCTCGTGTAGCTAGGCCCGTGAAAAGACTTGGAGCTGGGAGCAAGCGGAAATCAAAGGAGATTGGATCGACCATTTGCGCAAGACATCGGTAAGTGGATCTCTTCCTTTTATCTCTTGCATGTCATAAAGAAGAAACTTTAGATAGCTTTGCTTTCAGCTGTTGCTAAGGAACTGTCACCCTTAGAGTGGGTTAGGGTCATTCCGAGTTGGATACTTTCCCCCACAACAGACTGGCGACTCCGCTGGGGACCGTGTCTTGTTGGTAGCTTGTGTTTCTTGCTATTCATTTCTTAAACAAAGGGAGTACCGAATCGAACTGCATTCGAATCCTTCGAATGCAAAGTAGAGGGCAGCTACTCTAGCCTAGTGCTGGGCATGTTTATGATTTGAAGAGCTGATCCACAAGGACTCTTTTTAGCTCTTTGTGATAGTGTTCATCTTCCTTAATCATCCTCTAGAGTATACTTGACTGATAGCTTCTGATTTGGCCAAAAACCATTGATTTTTGAGCAAACTGTGACCCAGAATCTGAGAGAGACGAGAGTTGTCTCATCAGTGCAGCTGCAACAAAGGCTACCTGCGCTGCAACGCAGGTCCCAAAGGGGCTACCTGCGCTGCATGTCAAATTGACAATGCAACACCTGCGCTGATCCAGTTTTGCCTTGTGCAACTGGGGTTCCCTACTGTCTGTTGCCCAATTTTCAATATTGTTTTTGCAGCCTGTTGTCAACCTGTATACCCAGCTGAAACTACCTTTCTTTGCCCTCATTCCGCCTCAGTTGTATGTAGAAACCGTGATTGTTCTTATTGTATTTCTTGCTTTCATTCACAGTTTCCCGTAGCGAAAGTGAACTAGTCTTGCTGTGACCTCTTGAATCTAGGCCTGTGAGAAGGTGTCGTTGTGATTCTGAGAGCTAGTTTATTGCTGTTCATAGCTGCTTGAGCATTTGCTTTCGTTATACGGTTCGAATTTCAGTATTTCTTATGTAGAAATGAGTAAATCTTAAGGTGTTCTTTTGATTATTGGACAAATACTTGTTTGCTTTCACTTGAAATTGAATTCGAAATCGTACAACAGCTTTCTTTTTGTAATACATCAACATTAAGGAAAAAGAAAAGAAATACTTGCATTGTGCATGTGCATTTGACAGTTTGCATGTCGATTTAGGAAAAGTGCATCAGTGTGTGCTCTATGATCTGTTTGAAAAGATGATGTCTTTCTTTTCCTTCAGTAGTTAGGATTTTCATAAAGTTGAAAGAATTGAAAAAGCTTGCTTATCATTCTTAGACTGCATTTAGGAGTTGTATCATACATCACGTGGTGATCCATAAAGGCAAACTGCTAAGCAAGATCAACCTAAAAAGAACTGAATTTATCTAACAACGCTTTGAAACATAACGAAACATAGTAGAGGTCTAGGTAGAGACGTGAACCGGCGTCGTTAAACATAGTGACTGTCGATCTCTACGAAGGTGGGTGATTCCTCCTGAGGGACGATAGCGCTAATATGGATTTGTGCCCCTGCGTACCGTCGCGTATGTTGGGGGACCCCTATAGGAACAAAGCCTTTATCCATAGGAAGCCGTGTCGGCCGCCCTACTGATCGCGATGCAGTGAACATAGCATTCACGAAGATCGACCACTCGTACCGTAAAACGTATTCTGTGGTTTCGCGAAGGTTTTGGCACACCCTCTGCCTAGAACTCCAGAGTAGTTTCTTTTGGCCTTTTTCAAACTCTATAACTGAAAAAGTCCATCCGAGCATTTGTCACTTCGGGCTCGTTAATACATCGAAGGAGACTAGAGTCATCTTTAGCTTTTTCTCGACTCTTAAAAATTGAAAAAGCAAGTTGTGTCTTAAAAGCGTCTAAAATTAATTCAAATCGAAAACACATTTTACCCTGTGCTTTGTTGGTTGATCAAGTAATCCGCAATCGTGGAAGAAAGTCAATCGATGAACCGTCGTTCGCGGAGGAACACGAGACAAACGTCTTTGTCCCCGGAATCGAAAACAACCCGGGCAAAGCGACCTCGTTCAACTGGTTCCAAATCTCCTGTCAAAGTTAGAACAAGTGTTCCGACGACATCTGAGGTTCCGGTTACTCCAAACATTTCTGGAAACCCTGCCCCTATTGAAGAAGTTCAACAGCCCCAGAAGGATGGTAATACTGATCCTAGTCTGAGAGCAAATACTTGTGTGACTGAATCAGATCCATCAGTGGTCAGTTCAGAGAGTCTTGCTACTCAAACAACTGTCGCTGTCGAAACAACCCCTTTTTCGGCACCAGAAATATTCTACGGACCTGACGGTCTTCCTCTTCCACCCGATCTGATCGCAATAGAAGAAATTGTAGAAGATCCGCCAGCAACTACTCCAACACATTTTGGAGCAGGGATCACTCTACTTCCTACTGCATTAGAAGCTAGCCTATCACCCAGAGAAGTCCCTGAAGAATCACTAGGCAATCTACTGGATAGACTCAAAATGTCTGAACAACCGTCAACATCTAGGACTGTGCCAAATGACACAGCGACAGCAGAACTCCCTGCAGTCATTCCGACAATGTTCGCCGACATACCATCTGTCCCTAACTCTCAACAGATAGAGGGGGTCCCTTCGGGGGCCATGACGACAGTATGGTCTGTTCCTGTTTGTTCTCCCGGGATAATACCCGGTAACTCCTATGTTGGAACTCAACAAATTGATCCTTTCGGAAATCAGTTTGGGCAATCCGGTCCTCGAGGTGTAATAAATCCTCTCGGTTCCGGACCACCACCGTATGGGGGGCAATATGCTTTTTCATTACCCCCTCCGGGAGGTTACCCATACGGGAGTTCACAACCATATTCAGGTTATACTGGAATAACTACAAGTGGTTGGGTACCTATGCTACCCCAGCAACCAAGAGTTGTATATTCTATGCAACAACAGATGCCTGTGACGAACATCCCGACGACACCAGCAATTGTGACTGTGTCGCACGTTCAAACTATACCTATTACATGTCAACCTCAGTTTTCTCAGGTTGTAATGCAACAACCCTTTGACCCTGCAACTCAACCACAATTGCCAACTGGCGGGGCGACACAAGCACAAACGGGTCCCCTTACCCCTCATCTTGGCCCAGTGGTAAGCATAGCACAACAACCAATGGCATCACAACCATGGTTGGTGCAGTATCAACAACCGCAGTTCCAGCAAGTGTACCAAGGTACCGAGCAGCAGATTTTTGCGAACAGTGGACAACCATACTTACAGTACGGTCAAAACCAACCACTATATGGTGGAGTAGTCCATCAACCGTATCAATCATATCAGCATCAATTACATTATGCTGGTATGCAAAGACCAACTGCTCAGGCGATCCCATCGTATCCTGGGTATGCTTCACCTAACCTGAGTCAGCAGCTGCCATTTGTGGCAACTCTAGAGTTACCCGATCTACATCAGTTGACAAACGATCCTGTCGCCTATGCCCCTTGGTGGCCCGCGATTCCTCACAAACTTCCTTCGGACATTCCTAAATTCAATGGAAATCCAGGTGAAGACCCGTCGAATCACGTCATGACTTTTCATCTGTGGTGTTCATCGAACACTCTGAACGATGATTCGATAAGACTTCACCTCTTCCAGAGGACATTGACAGGTCCGGCGGCTAAATGGTATATAGAATTGCCGAGAGCCTCTTTCGACAATTTCAGCTCCTTAGCCACGACTTTCTTAACCCATTTTCAATTACCAATCAGGTATGAAACAGGAACGGAAATACTAACCAACTTCAAACAGACGACAGCTACTCACATATATGATCATATACATGAGTGGCGTCATCGACGTAGGATGGTAAAAACATACGTTCCTGATCAGCTATTAGCCGAATGGTTTATAAAGTCATTACTTCCAGCTATAACGGAAGATGTGGCCAAGGGGGGAGTCGTAACAGAGGAGCAAGTAATCGCTCGTGCTCAATATTTAGACTTGGTATATACTCAGTCTGGCACACTCAACGACAAAATACCTGATGCCCCTAGACCTGAATTTTCAATTCCTCCCCCTCCTAAATCGAATATTGACTCTCATGCCGGAGATGGCGTGATTGGCACTGCAAGCGCGAAGTCGAGAAAGGCTTCACCTCAGAAAGCCCGTAAGACTTCAGATCGAAATGCCCATGAAGAGATTCTTGCTTCGGAAGTAAATGCCATATCAGCAGATAAAGGCAAAGAAACCAATCAACCAGGAAGCAAGAAGAAGCAAAACAAAGGGAAGAAGAAGCAACAGGATGATCCATCACCTGAAAAAACTTCTTCAAACTCTCCTAGGAAAGGGAAACAGAAAGGGAAGCCACCTGGTCCATGTTTTATATGTGACGAGGAACATTGGACGCAAGATTGTCTATACAAAGCTGAGCTCAAGAGATTCTTTAAAAGTCCAAAGAACCCAGCTGTGTTGACTGACCCGTTTCCCAACCCAGGTCAAAATATGGTTGATGGTGGAAATGCTTCCCCGTCGCAAGTTCTGATGTTATCGATCTCTAAGCAACAAAATGATGCTTTGATTTCGACAAGGAACAAAGATTATGGGAATCCGCAGCTGTCAAACGAAAAAGGTAAAGATCAACCTAGTAGTTCGACAACAACTTCGACGGAAGTTGTCCCACCCATAATACCAGAGTTAACGATAAAACCACCTAAGGATGTAGTACACAAGTCAGCCTTTAATCCTTGTGCCAGAGCGGCGTAGCATTATAACATAGTAGAAGATTTGGCCCAATCGCCATCCGCTATGTCGACTCTAGAAGTACTACAAAATTGTCCATCCCAAAGGCAGGCATTGTTATCGGCAATAGGGGGGGTTGATCCTAAGGATTCCAATCTTGTGTCCTTTGATCACAAAGGGTATGACCCTCAGTTACCAGCCCAACTAGCTTTCCTTATTCAAGTGAAGGCCCTCAACAAAACTGTTCACAGAACAATTATTGACGAGGGGGCATCTACATGTATTATGTCGATGAGCTGCTGGAAAACATTAGGGTCACCAACCTTGTCGAGATCTTCGACAACACTAAAGGCTTTCAACGGTAGGACATATACCCCTTACGGTATCCTAAGTAACTTGAAAGTTGAACTAGGTGGAAAAACAGTAGAAATTGATGTTGAAGTCATAGATGGGAATCTGGATTACAACATCCTACTAGGAAGACCATGGATCTATGCCATGGCAGCTGTCGTGTCGACTTATTTTAGGAAGATCGCATTCCCATTTGAAGGAGGGATTACGGTCGTCGACCAACAGAACTTCCTCCTTAATGGTTCACAAGTTACAGGAAGAATTCCCATGATCCATGACAGTGACCGTTCAATTCAAGATATAGGAGTAGGCCTGTTGAAAGACCCCACGATGATGGGGACTTTCTCGCTACCAAATCATATGTGCATAGGAAATGTACCATTGGTAGCTACCTGCAACATGATATCTTCCATGAAGGTCGTAAAGGATAAAGTCATCATGGATCGGGCAATGGTTTTGCACCCGAGCCCAATCGAAATATTGTAGCAATCAATGTTTCAGGCATGGGAGGCGAGCCCAAATCAACGCTCGTCAAGCGTTTGGGTAGATCGGTCAGGAGAATGTGGAACCCCTTTGGATCCTTGGTCACGAGTGCATGCAAGTGACGAAGGAATCCTGCAGTCAATGTTGATTGAGGGGGCACCATGGGATGATAACCACCATCGTTCCCTTCCAAAGGAAGATACTCAAGGCGACCTATATCACCCTTCAGTATTTGAATTCCTAACAAATACTGTAAATACAGTGGACTCCGAGAGAAACCTATCCAATATAGAAGAGACTATAGCCATAAATATCTCGACAAAAACAGACATTGTAGAGAATATTTATGTCGGCAAAGGTTGTTCCCCTTCAGAACAAGAAATATATAAAGCTCTTTTCCGCGAATTTAGAGATGTCTTTGCTTGGTCATATGATGAAATGCCAGGCATTAACTCGAGTATCGTTGAACACGAAATTAAGATGTATCCTGATGTCAAACCAGTGAGACAACGGCTTCGGCAGGTGCACCCCAAGAAAGCCGCTGCTATTAAGGCAGAAGTTGAGAAGCTTCTCCATGCTGGTTTCATCTACCCGGTTCCTCTAACCAATTGGGTGTCGAATATTGTCCCTGTTATGAAAAAACAAGGAACAATACGAGTGTGCGTCGATTATAGGGATGTAAATCAAGCCTGTCCAAAGGACAACTACCCTACACCCTTCATCGACCAGATAATTGATGAATGCGCCGGATGTGAAATCTTTTCGTTTATGGACGGATTTTTCGGGTATAATCAAATTAATATCCGCCCACAGGACCAGTCAAAGACTGCATTTATTTGTCCGTGGGGCACATTCGCTTATCGAAAATTACCCTTTGGTCTAAAGAACGCAGGGGTGACGTTTCAGAGAGCAATGAATTATGCTTTCCATGACATCAAGAACATCGTTCAACCTTATCTCGACGATCTTCTGGCTCATTCGCAAAAGCGGACTGATCATCCGCAGCATTTAAGAGCGATATTTCTACGTTGCCGACACTACAAGATAAGACTCAATCCGCACAAATGTGTGTTTTGCGTCGGTTCTGGTCGTTTACTTGGCTTTATAGTCTCCAAGGATGGGATTCGTCTCGACCCTTGCAAGGTGCAGGCAATCATTAATTTGCCTCGACCTTCGAACTTGCTTCAGATTCAGAAACTCCAAGGGAAAGCAAACTTTCTGAGGAGGTTCATTCCAAATTACGCAGAACTTGCTAAAGGTTATACCCGTCTCCTAAAAAAGGATGTACCTTTCGTCTGGGACCAGGTTGCACAAGCTTCCTTTGATGCTTTGAAAGAAGCGCTAGTCAAAGCATCATTAATGTACGCCCCAAACTATCTAAGGGATTTTAACCTGTATCTGGCTGCAGCAGATACGACCATAGCAATGGTTTTAGTTCAAGAAGTCGATGGAATTTAACACCCTATATATTATTTAAGTAGAAACTTAAATGATACAGAAAGTAGATATTCTCATGTTGAAAAGCTAGCATTGGCAGCTGTTCAAGCGATACAGAGATTTCGGCATTACGTCCTCTTTAGGAAGACCACTGTGTTGTCAGATTGCAACCCCATGACTTATATACTGTCGCGACAGTTGCTTGGGGGCAAATATTGAAAGTGGATAGCTATCCTTCAAGAGTTTGATCTGGAATTTGTTAAATCCAAATCAAAGAAAGCTTTAATTTTCGTAGAATTACTATGCGATCTCCCATCGTCGTCCAACGATGACACTTCCCAAGAATCAATCGTGGACGAAAGCTTGTTTCTGATATCAGCAAGTGACGAGTGGTATGGAGATATAATAGTTTATCTCCAAACCCAAAAGTTTCGGCAAGACACCACCCACTCAGAATAAAAACGCATTCGATACCAAGCAAAAGACTACATGATCTTCGGTGATACGCTTTACCGTCGTGGTGTCGATACGATCCTGAGAAGGTGTCTAACCCATGAGGAGGCCGAAAAAGCCCTGAATGAATGTCATTCAGGCACCTGTGGGGGGCATCAATCTGGATATGCTACAGCACAAAGAATCTTATGAGCAGGATACTTCTGGCCAACCATGTTCAAAGATTGCATAACCGCAGTTAGAAGTTGCCATGCTTGTCAAATTTTTGATAGCAAAACCAGAAAACCCCCCGCTCCTTTACAGCCAATAATAGTTGTGGGGCCTTTCGCCAAATGGGGCATCGATTTCATGCAATGTAACCCCACCTCGACCGGGGGGCATGGGTATATTATAGTCGCAGTTGACTATTTTACCAAATGGGCCGAGGTGATGCCTACATTGGATAATACTAGCGAAACAGCAGCCCTATTCTTTTTTAATCATGTAGTCGCCAGATTCGGCGTGCCACAGGCCATAGTAACAGATCATGGGTCGCATTTTCGCAATCACATGATGGTTGAATTAACTACCAAACTAGGATTGTCTCACGACAGCTCTACCCCGTACTATCTGCAAGCTAACGGACAGGTTGAAGCAATCAACAAGGTCCTGAAGCGCATGCTGCAAAGGATGGTTGGGGTTCACAAAAGAAGATGGCATTTGATCCTGTACTCGGCTTTGTGGGCCTACCGAACGTCGGTAAGGAATGCCACTGGATTCACACCGTTCCAACTGGTATACGGCCTGGAAGCAATCCTACCGATCCAGTGTGAAATTTCGTCCCTTAAACTCGCAATTGATCTCCTCCCCGGAACCTCAGAAGAAGAAGCTCGTTTCTTGGAATTAATCTAGTTGGATGAAACCCGTCGTAATGCCGCCTTGGCTAACGAAGCACATAAGAAACGAGTCAAAGCGCAGTTCGACAAAAATGTCAAACCCTGTGTCTTCTCGGAAGGTGATTTGGTCTTGCTTTATGACCAAGAATCCGATAAATTGGGAGCTGGGAAATTCAAGTCCTTATGGATGGGCCTATATATTGTTAAAAGTGTGTTAGCAAAAGGTGCCTACGAGTTGGTAGATTATGACGGAGTTCCACTGGCGCAACCCCGTAACGGGTTGTACCTTAAGCGTTACTATGCCTAATAGTAACCTGTATGCTTTTGTTACATTTTTGTTTTCGCTAAAGCGTTTGTTCCGGTTTAAGTAATCTGCTTCTTACACTTATTGCAGATGTCGAATCCATTGGAACCGTGGGTTGGATATGCTGACGGAGCGAGTCGTCGTTCGAGGAACCTATCCTCTGCAGCATGGGCCATTTTTAACCCAAGCGGCGAGTTAGTGAGTTTCATGGGGGTATGTATTGGTCAATCAACAAATAATATCGCTGAGTATAGTGCGTTGATAGAACTCCTCTCTGATGCCATCACCCATGGCATATGCCGGCTAGTCGTTAGGCTAGACTCACAGCTCGTGGTACTACAACTCAATGGTACCTACTCTGTCCGAAATCCAGCTATTTATCGCAAGTTCCTAAGAGTTAAAATCTTGGAAAGACAGTTTGATTTTATCCAATATCAACACATTTCCAGAAACTTAAACACATTAACCGACTCATTAGCAAACTATGTGTTAGATAGACATTTGCAAAATTGATAAAAAGAGAAGCATCATCAATGTTTCATACATGGATCACATAAAAACTAGGAATAAACCCCGAAAATCAAAAATATATATAACTGTTTACGGTTTACATGTAATGTTCTGTAACCAAGACAAAATCGGTCATAAGACCCCAAAAACTCAAAAATGGCTGGGGGGCACCCTAGCCTAGTGATGCTCATGATAACATGCCACGGCCTGTGCAATCATGCGCAGAAGACGAGACCATCGTCTAGGAACACCAGCAGTATGTCGCTGCAATCGTAGAGGCAACTCGTCGATCCGTACATCCGGAATCCCAAAGGTGAGACCCTCGACCTGTTCCTGCACAACTGTAAGAATCTCGGCCAAATCAAGGTCACGGAGAATAGCTCTCCCAGGAGCCTCCCCTGCAGGGGCAGCGGCCGGAGCTCTCGGACGAACTGCTGGACGGATGGGACCAACATCTGCATGCATACATGAGTTTGATTAGCGTCTTGATAGAGTAAAGCACAAGAACATTACAAATAAAAACAGTAAAACAGTGATAAGGTCAAGATTTTACCAAGATCACCCCACTGCTCGCCATCCGGTAGCACCAAATCCGGATCACCTCGGAAATCCATGCCAATATATGGATACTCGGAAAAAGCCATATCCTGCCGCTCGAACCACCTAAAGAAGGCATCAGTAAAAGTAATCTGAGATTGACCTGCATGTCTGGACATGTGGTCAACCCACCTCTGCATGCGTGGCTCAGTAGGAAATGGCAAGTCGAGGATAATATACTGAGGTTGCATCAAGGGTATCTTCTCCAAAGCGAAGGCAGTCAAAACTGAACCAAAGCCAAAATTCTTCAGTTTCCCGTCCTTTACTTTGGTCAACTGGTTTTTCATCTGAACCAGTACTGCATCATTCCAGTTAAAAACTTTCAGCTAAAGACACTCAAGAGCGTGCTGCACATAAGACCTGTTGGCAACATGAGGGGATGCGCTGCCGGCCATCCTACAAATCGTGCACAGAATAGACCTGAGGGACCTGTCGGTAATATCACGGATAGAAACCTTGCCGTCTCTGCTCAGCTGGGATCCTTCCCTGCAATACTGACGGATATAATCTTTCACAGAATCGCTCCCTCAGGCCGAACCAGATAAGGAAATGGGGGCACCCCGCCTTGACAACCCAGTCAAGAAGTAAATGTCCACTATGGTCAAGGGGATGGACTTGCCCCTAATCTGGAACACTTGGTTAATAGGATCCCAAGCATCAAGCAGGTACTGCAGTAGACGTATCTGTGCCCTCATGCTAGATATGCGGAAGAATTTTAGCAAGCCACAGTTCCGCAACGCATTCACGGTAACAGGATCATGGAGGGCAATCATGTCCTCCTCTTCATGCTCTCGTTCTCGCCACGTAAGAGTCATTCTGCTCCAATAAACTCTGCAAAACAAACAAGAGGAGGAGTAAGATCCCTGACTCAGTAAAGAAAATGGCAAAAATCTCATGAAAAAGAGTGCAACCAAGAAGTTTTATGCGCCCAACGCAGGTAGATAAGGGTCTACCTGCGTTGGGGAACAAACTGCCTTTGAAAAATGCTGCCCCCAACGCAGGTTTCGAATGGGGCACCTGCGCTGATGGTAGAGCGCCCTAGAGAAACCCCAGGGGCTCATGGGGGCAGGAAAACAAGCATGAAACTGAGAAATAAGACCATGAAAAGATAGAGCTAGGGTTTAGCTCCTACCTGGTGGAAACGGCGTTGAAAATCGTCCACAGAATCTCCCGAAATCAGCTGGTGAAAATTGAGAGGAAGAGGCACCTCCAAAGCTCCAACAAACCAAATACACATGAAATGGTAAAATGAGAGGTAAAAACATCTTTTAATTGCCTTTTACATAGTTCAAACTGAAATATTAGTATTTTTACTTCATGATTCCGTTTCTAACAAGTTTGTTGCAGCAATTGATGAAACAGTACCATCTCAGGAAAAGAAAAGCTAGTCATGGTAAAATATGAATTTGACCTTATCAAACGAGCAGTTTTGGAAAAGTTCATGCTCGTTAAAAAATAAACGCAAGATCCGAGCAGTTTTAACGCGGACTTCATGCTCGTTAAAAAATAAACATAAGCATGTGAGCAGGCTTCCCCCCAGAGTTCAAGCTCATTAAGAAAAATGAACCGGTAAATGACCATCTGAGACCGTAAATTCATCAGCCATAAAAAGCCTTGGTCGTGTTTGTGCACCGTCACCTCCACCGTTCATTTGGCCGATCATTCACATCCACTTGATTGTTTACCTGTTTTGAGGAGCAGCTGCGAAGAGTGATCCCACTTAGCCATCCTTGTAACACTGCCGTGATTGGAAAATTCCAACCTGTACCTGGAATCTGTTGCTATCCCTGTTTATCACTCGTTCCTCAAAACACGAGTCTTCTTTGAGCACTTTTCAATGACTTGTAAAATATGAAAAGTTTGCCGAGTTTTGGCCTTCCAGCTCGTTAAAAGGACCGGAAGAGCTATCACTCCTCTAGATTTTAATCTTTTTGGACCTGAGGGATTATTACACAAAAAGATCGAGCGCTTGTCTAGTTCGGCTCGATAAAGATATCGAACATTCATCCCTTCTGTATTGTTTTATACTTTTTCGGACTTAAGGGATTAGGTGACGAAAAAGGACCCTTGGAGTCCACTTTATGTACCCTTTTCAGACTCTCTAAAAATGAAAAGGACCGAGTTGTCTTTGTCGCTGAGCTCGTTAAAAATATTAGATAGTGACAAACTTGTCTTTAGACAAGAACGAGTTTCCCTATCGTTAGGCTCGTTAAAACATAGCGATGGGCTTGCCCGAAGGGCAGGTTATAGAACAAGCATATGTTATCCTCCTCAAGCTTGACAAAAATAAAGAGGTACTGGTCAGAAATGACTGGGAAAAAATTGGGAAGAACCTCAAAGCTTTAATGGTAGCAAGTCGCTCTTGAACATGACACTTTTTGCCTCCGTAAATATCGGGTTGGGTTATTATCATTCACCGGTCCCTTCACCATGGTCTCGCCATACCATCCAAATGGGGTAATGCTACCGATCCATCACATCAGTGTCGTTATATGTTCAAGAGATGTCATTCAGAAAGTGTCAACCGGGTCCCATCCACTACCATACATCATCTTTCATCCTTCCATGACCGCCACCCTGAATCATATTTCACAGATCGTTTTCACCATCATCACTAGTTCCGTTCCGTGTCACTGATGTGGGATTCATTAAGGCCCTCCTCTGACGGATCGCTTCTTGTCGACATCAGCTCACTATCCAAGAAGTTGATCTAGGAACACCCCCTCAGTACTTTGAAGCTTGCATGCCTCAATGGCAAGTTTCTCACTTCCGGCGATAGGTATACACTAATGACCTTCTGACCGGGAGACTTTGCGTGGTGTTCGACGTCAGATCCTATATTCACGCCACGTGAATTGTGCTGCAGTACCTTGAGGTTCATCATCATTATCGGTGATTCCTCTCGCGCTTGTTAACAGTTTACATTATTGACTGGTAATCAAGCGATGTCTTTCCATGTTCGACTCCAAGAAATTCTCACATGGATCGACTTGTACTTAGTGTGAAGATCGGAAATTTGAAGACCCCGGATCTAGTTTCATCCATCCGGGCTGCGATATATATTCAGGAGATAAAGACATAGACATGTGCAGCAGATGATCATCCTACTAAAAGGATGATAATTAAAAGCAGAGAATTATCAGTCTACTATCAGACGATCGTCTGTTTATGTACAGCAAATGTATTTATAAAGCTGAGCATCGGAAATGCCCGCATCAGCTAGATCATGAAAAGAAAGTATGAAAAAATGATGTATTGTATTGTATTTTGTTACAGGTCACCTCCTGGCGATTGAATGAACTTCAGATCCTCCTAATAAAGCATTTCACCCGATAAACGACCTCATACTTTAGGGGGCAACTGTTATAGACATTTTTGTGCCTAACAGCATGGAGCTTGAAATGTCAATAATCTGAGGGATCCAAATTCCCTAAACATGTTGTTCTTACCCTTAGAGGAACAAGGTCAGCAAACCACAGCACTGCAAATCAGTTCTCCACTGAAAAACACTCAAAAACAGGTCAGTTTTGGATCATGTCAACTGCTCCACTGAGCACCTGCGCTGAATGTCAAAAGCTCTGTGGTGTACCTGCGCTGCATAGCAAGTACAACAAAGCCTACCTGCGCTGGGCGTACTTTGACATGTGGAGGAATCTTTTCTCAATGTGCCAGTGCCCAGGAAGCTTCCAAATTGACACTTGGATTAGAAGATTTGCCTAATGATGAGTTAAGAGCTTCTAAAAACTCCAAATGGAAGGTAGAGACTCCGAGTGGACTCAAGAACTGAAGAATAACTGGGGTTGAAGAGGACAACAAGTCACACATTCAGCTGACTTATCTTCACTCCAAAACTCTATATAAGGATCTCATCCCATGGGATCTGAAGGCCGGAATTTAGTGCAAAGAATTGCTGTTGGTTTTGAGTTGTGAGCATTGGGTGATTGCTTGAGGGAGGTGAAGAAGAGATTTCTCTCCGTCGGGAAGGTGATGCTGGATTGGACCTCTCATGGTTGTATCACCGCCTGAACCTTACTTCCATATATTAATAAAGCATTTGAGGTTCTTCTATTCGCATGTGTTTCAATAGTGTATTGTCTTACTTGCGTCTTTGATTTATGCTAATCCTTGAATCGATTATGAATGCATGCTTCTTGTAGTTTCCTTTTCCTGTCTTATTTTCAGGATCTCGTGTAGCTGGGCCCGTGAAAAGACTTGGAGCTGGGAGCAAGCGGCAATCAAAGGAGATTGGATCGACCATTTGCGCAAGACATCGGTAAGCGGATCTCTTCCTTTTATCTCTTGCATGTCATAAAGAAGAAACTTTAGATAGCTTTGCTTTCAGCTGTTTCTAAGGAACGGTCACCCTTAGAGTGGGTTAGGGTCATTCCGAGTTGGATACTTTCCCCCACAACACCAGATTCTGAAATACATTTGGAAAACTAAAGCTAAAAAACCAAAATAAACATCCCAACACCATGGCACCCAGAAAAATGCAAGGCTATGCTGAAAACCATGTCATAACCCGGAAAAACCATGCCACTGACAGCAAGAGGACCATACACCAACATGAAAATCCATGCATGTCCAAACCATCTATGAAATCACATATGAAAAGGGTTACCTGCAAGTATTACTACTGGAGTTACTTGACCCTTCTTTTCCTTCCTTGATCCTTGCTTCCCTTACTTTCCATTTTCTTGTTTTTCCTTCCTTCCTCCAAAGCTAGAGTGCTCCAAGAAACTCTAAGTGGCCAAGAGTGAGAGAGAGATACTAATGAGAGAGATCCAAACTTGAACTAACTAAGAGCTTACCAATGACTAAGAAAAAACTTTCCAACTAATCCTCAGAAGCCTTTTTATCAATGAGGCCTCTACTTTCTTCATTCTCCATTATTTTCCTTCAATTTCCTCTTCACATGTGATGCAGGAGCATCAAGACCATTTTTTTCATTGTAAATATGTGATTAAAGGGGGTGTGACAATTCTTAATATTTTATTAATTAATTTGTTATTTTTAATAAATAGGAGAAAGTGAGGATTTTGTAAATATTCTTTTAAGGAATATGAGAGAAAATAGAGTTAGAATTAATGAGGGAGCCTAAGTTGGAATTAGTTTCTAAGTTTTAGGGATGAGAATCTATCTTTTAGGGATGTTGAGAGATTTAGGGATTTGTTGAGATATTAAGGGGATTGAGCATTTAATTAGTTCAGTGTGCAAATAGGAATTGAGATTGTGAAAGAGGGTGGTAGAGAGCTGGTTTTGAACAGCCAAGGCTGTAAGCCTTTAGAAATTGTAAAGGGTCTAAATGTTGAAGATCAGGCCAAAGATCAAGAGTTGTAAGTCATTGTTTTGTTTCAGAGTATATATTGATTGAATTATGTACATGTGAATTGGCAAATTTGATTCTGTGTGATTTGTAAAGTTTGGGTATTGGATGATTGATGAACTAGTTTTGAGATAAATTAAACCGATGCTATCAAAGTGGACTGGAATTGTTCCCGTATTTAAAGAACTCATAACTTGCTGTATCGATTATTGAATGATCGACCTTATAGAAGGAAAATTATTGGAACGGTATTGCTGACACAAATGTATACAATTTACTGTATCGATCAATGGAGTGATCGATCTCATATAAGAGAATTAAATCGAATTTCATATTATGAAAGTGAGGTGGTAGATGCCATTGATTGATAGGCATTCCAGGAATCGAAGTTAAGTAAGTACGTT
The DNA here is from genome assembly GCA_031772625.1 of Pinus tabuliformis. Classification (NCBI taxonomy): domain Eukaryota; kingdom Viridiplantae; phylum Streptophyta; class Pinopsida; order Pinales; family Pinaceae; genus Pinus; species Pinus tabuliformis. The sequence continues at coordinate 452,035,164 of CM062806.1, forward strand.
GAGTATATATTTGAATGTGTAAATGAGTCTGCGCAAACAACAAATTCATCCATAAATGAATAGCAGTGTACAAAGAGCGATGGAGAATTAATGTTTTTAAATTTCTGGAATGCATAGGTTAGATACTTTACTGGGACACCGTGGCATACAAAAAAAAAAATCTGTACTGTGCAGCACAGGAAAACAGCAAGTTCTGGAATTTAGATCGCCGAATGTGGATCAAGGCGGAAGTAGCAATCCAATTAAACGAAGGTAATGTATAGAGTTTGATTTAAAACTTTATCAATTTTGGATCGATTAACAAATGAATCGATGGTGGCAGAAATACCATAACAAGTCAACGTGGAGTTATGGAAATTGAAGAATGGAACACATTGAACTGAATGTGAGAATGAACAGCATTGTGAAGAGGTCGCATGGCACAGGTTAAATGGCAACGTGTACAGCAGAAATAAACCTCCGGTTTGAAATTCATTACTCTGTAGAAGGTTTATTGTTATATGGATGTTCATAAGTTGCAGATTGATTGGGAAACCGAGCGCTGCAACGTGAATTGACTCAGAACCAGATCAGAAGCGATGAACCAAAAATTCAATTTAATGGGTATTTTGATTTCACTGTTTGTTCAAGGCATTTGTAAATTGCAGATTGTAATATATACACCGTGTTGAAGAACTGGTTCCTCAATGTAAAATCGAGCCTGCAGATTCTCAGTAACACGCAAGGAGTTGGCTTGTCAAGAATTGTTGGACACAGGTTCTAATCAAGGTATGTGATGAAAACTCTTTCATAAGATGGAGCAGAATTCGTTTTTACTCTGTCTTTTCAATGGAACAGTGAATCGATTAGTGATAGATGCCTCTTAATGAAGGTTCAAAAGTCATTTTGTGAAATGTCAGAACTGAATGCGTTGAATTTGGTAAAAGTGTTGTTAAATTGCAGCGTTGGGAAAAGGAGATGGTTGAAACAAAATTTTAGTGGGAAGAAACACACAACCCAATTATTATGCGCAGAGCCAGAACATAATGGTTAATACGCCAGAAAAGGAACAGCTTTTGTGTGAAGATGTCATGAGAGCATAGTAAGAGTGCAGTACTACTGTGAGACATGTTTGTTAATAAACGTGGTGGACTGATATATCAAGGTGTGTCAACTTGTGTGTGTCGATATGGAAATAATGAATTGAAAAAAAAAAAAAATTGAAATAAGCTTCAGTGTATGAAATTGTCAGATTGGTTTTTGAACTATTGGGCAGAAATTGCAATGTATGGTTAAGAACACAGAGTTTAAAGATTCTGGAGTATTGCAGGGATTTCCCTGCATCAATTTTTTGGTATAAGAGCTTGGCTCTGTTGAAATATTTATTTTCTGAATGAGAACTGAAATGTATTTGTGACTGTATGATGAATGATGATGAAGATCAGAGTTTTAAATTTGACATGCAAGCTACACAAATGCAGTGAACACATTGGCAGAAGCGAAAGGAGGAAAAGATCATGCAAGACCTTAAGAGGTGAGATGATTTTTTTTTCTGATTTGAAATTTATGATGAGAGTTTATGGTTGCAGAAAAGACAATGGCATTGAACCTGGCATTCAGCTAAAGGGCTGAATAAGGAGGACAATTGCAGTGTCCTGAAAAAGAAGGTGAGTTGAAGAGATAGCCTAGAGAGTGAGCAGAGGAGAGTGCTCAAAGAGGTTCCAGAGGTAGTGAACCAAGTACTTACCAAAAGACTGAGTGAGGAGAGCTTGGTGAGGTAAGTGGCGGCAAGACAGGAGAGCTTGTTGCAGAGGCTAGTGCAACTCATGGTGAGTGAACAACTCATGGAGAAAGTGATCATGGAGGATCAGAGAAGAGGTTCAGAGGAATGCCATAGTGATGAGATGACTGCAGAAGTCAGAGAAAGAGAGATTGCAGTAATGAAAGTGCAATTGCAGGTACTAGAGGAATGGCTGCAAGAGCAGGAAAGCCAGAATAGAGGATGGATCTTTCCACTGAAGGGAAAGAAAGTGAAGTGGCAGAAGCTACAACAAAAAAGAGATCGACAGATAAACATGCAGTTAATGGAAGAGCTGAAGAAGCTTGAGAAGATGATGGATGTACAGTTGAAGTGTACGCAACTCAGAGCAGCTGAGTTGGAAGAGGAGGTTTCTATTGATGAAACAGAGGAGGAGATCATTGATGGTTTCTTGAATTACTGGGCAGATCCAGATCAGCTCGATAATGTCAACTCTTGTGTTTTTACAGCTGACAGTTGTGATGTTATTACAGGTTTTGTTGAAGAGGAAGTTCATGTGAATGAAGAAGAGGATCAGCTGGAAGAGCTGTTATATGAACCAATGGTTAAGGTTGTTGAAACTTGTAGTTTTCAAACTAACAAGTTGTGTATGAATGCAGGGACTGTAAGTGATGGTGATGTTATGCTTCAGCGGTGTCACAGAGAAATTGCATTGCTAGAATATTTGTTGGAAAATTCGGAGTATGACAGGGAAATGGCAGAAGAAAGAGTTCAGTACAGTGAACGAGTGCAGAAAGATATCATGGAAGCAGATAATGTGGGAGAACGACTGGTTGACAGTCTTGAGAATTCTTCAGAGGATTCTTTGGGCAAAGAGAATCAGCATACTGATGTGTTGATAGTGGAGGAGAATTCAGAACAGCATACTGAAGTGCTGGCAAAGGAGGACAAGGCACTGATGCCTTCTGATTTTTATTCTAACAAGTGTTTTGTGAATGCAGGTACTGTTGCAGAACATTTGACTCAATTGAGAAGTCAAATGAAGGAAGAAGAAGTTTTCTGTTCTAGAAAACAAGAGGGCATGGATGATTGGGTGGCAATGAAGACTGAACAAGTCAGAACAGAAACAAGAATAGAAGCAAGAAATCAGCAAGTGACAGTAGAGATAGAGGAAGTAAAAACTGAGCAAGCCGTCTTAGCTCAGCAGGCAGCAAGAAATCAACAGCCGGGAGATTATTTGGACCGAGAGATTGAAAGTATCAGAAGATTGATGACAAAAGAATCCCGGAAAAGACCAGCAGTAGCAAGACAAAGGAGAAGCAGCAAAAGAAAGACAACAGAAAATTGTGAAAGCCTAGTCCATGGAGCGATGCAGCATAAAGTGGGAAAACCTGAAAGAGAAGCAGTAGCAAATGGAAAGTTACAACACAAGATATGGGATCCAGGCATACACAGATCCGAACACATGATCAGGCGATCATGATTAGTTTAACGTTGGGAGTCTGATGCAGGAGCATCAAGACCATTTTTTTCATTGTAAATATGTGATTAAAGGGGGTGTGACAATTCTTAATATTTTATTAATTAATTTGTTATTTTTAATAAATAGGAGAAAGTGAGGATTTTGTAAATATTCTTTTAAGGAATATGAGAGAAAATAGAGTTAGAATTAATGAGGGAGCCTAAGTTGGAATTAGTTTCTAAGTTTTAGGGATGAGAATCTATCTTTTAGGGATGTTGAGAGATTTAGGGATTTGTTGAGATATTAAGGGGATTGAGCATTTAATTAGTTCAGTGTGTAAATAGGAATTGAGATTGTGAAAGAGGGTGGTAGAGAGATGGTTTTGAACAGCCAAGGCTGTAAGCCTTTAGAAATTGTAAAGGGTCTAAATGTTGAAGATCAGGCCAAAGATCAAGAGTTGTAAGTCATTGTTTTGTTTCAGAGTATATATTGATTGAATTATGTACATGTGAATTGGCAAATTTGATTCTGTGTGATTTGTAAAGTTTGGGTATTGGATGATTGATGAACTAGTTTTGAGATAAATTAAACCGATGCTATCAAAGTGGACTGGAATTGTTCCCGTATTTAAAGAACTCATAACTTGCTGTATCGATTATTGAATGATCGACCTTATAGAAGGAAAATCATTGGAACGGTATTGCTGACACAAATGTATACAATTTACTGTATCGATCAATGGAGTGATCGATCTGATATAAGAGAATTAAATCGAATTTCATATTATGAAAGTGAGGTGGTAGATGCCATTGATTGATAGGCATTCCAGGAATCGAAGTTAAGTAAGTACGTTGAGTATATATCTGAATGTGTAAATGAGTCTGCGCAAACAACAAATTCATCCATAAATGAATAGCAGTGTACAAAGAGCGATGGAGAATTAATGTTTTTAAATTTCTGGAATGCATAGGTTAGATACTTTACTGGGACACCGTGGCATACAAAAAAGAAAATCTGTACTGTGCAGCACAGGAAAACAACAAGTTCTGGAATTTAGATCGCCGAATGTGGATCAAGGCGGAAGTAGCAATCCAATTAAACGAAGGTAATGTATAGAGTTTGATTTAAAACTTTATCAATTTTGGATCGATTAACAAATGAATCGATGGTGGCAGAAATACCATAACAAGTCAACGTGGAGTTATGGAAATTGAAGAATGGAACACATTGAACTGAATGTGAGAATGAACAGCATTGTGAAGAGGTCGCATGGCACAGGTTAAATGGCAACGTGTACAGCAGAAATAAACCTCCGGTTTGAAATTCATTACTCTGTAGAAGGTTTATTGTTATATGGATGTTCATAAGTTGCAGATTGATTGGGAAACCGAGCGCTGCAACGTGAATTGACTCAGAACCAGATCAGAAGCGATGAACCAAAAATTCAATTTAATGGGTATTTTGATTTCACTGTTTGTTCAAGGCATTTGTAAATCGCAGATTGTAATATATACACCGTGTGGAAGAACTGGTTCCTCAATGTAAAATCGAGCCTGCAGATTCTCAGTAACACGCAAGGAGTTGGCTTGTCAAGAATTGTTGGACACAGGTTCTAATCAAGGTATGTGATGAAAACTCTTTCATAAGATGGAGCAGAATTCGTTTTTACTCTGTCTTTTCAATGGAACAGTGAATCGATTAGTGATAGATGCCTCTTAATGAAGGTTCAAAAGTCATTTTGTGAAATGTCAGAACTGAATGCGTTGAATTTGGTAAAAGTGTTGTTAAATTGCAGCGTTGGGAAAAGGAGATGGTTGAAACGAAATTTTAGTGGGAAGAAACACACAACCCAATTATTATGCGCAGAGCCAGAACATAATGGTTAATACGCCGGAAAAGGAACAGCTTTTGTGTGAAGATGTCATGAGAGCATAGTAAGAGTGCAGTACTACTGTGAGACATGTTTGTTAATAAACCTGGTGGACTGATATATCAAGGTGTGTCAACTTGTGTGTGTCGATATGGAAATAATGAATTGAAAAAAAAAAAAAAATTGAAATAAGCTTCAGTGTATGAAATTGTCAGATTGGTTTTTGAACTATTGGGCAGAAATTGCAATGTATGGTTAAGAACACAGAGTTTAAAGATTCCGGAGTATTGTAGGGATTTCCCTGCATCAACATGCAACTTTTTACCTTTCACCTTATGTTTCTCCTAATTTCCCTTATTTTCATAAATAAATATGCCAAAAATCCATTTTTACCTTTTGATTCCTTTTCCTTAGCCTTTGCCAATTTTCTTAGCCAAAAACACACATCTAGTGATGCCTACTAGGATATCTTTTCCCACCATTCATCTTGGAATACGTTTCCCTTACATGTGGTCTTATTTTTCCTTTATTTACATTTATTACATAGAATTTTCATCAGGGTTGTTACATTAGGGAATCTAAGATAAGAATATTCATTGAGGATTGATATTCTTTGAGGACTAGGAATCCAAGATAAGAATAGTCTTGATGGAACACACCCTGAGAACATGGGTGGGGTATTTTTTGAGAGAGACAATGATGAGAGTGAATATACATCATTGGTCTCGCAAGAATTGTGCTCAGATCTCGTGGAGAGATAGAGTTATTAGCAAAGGCTTTTCTATGTGACAATTTTGGTTGATATGATGCTAAACAGATGGGTTACCAATCCAAATCTTCTTATGACAAAGTTTTCAAGTTCAGAATAGCCAAGTACCATTATGAATACCTCCCTAGTTAAGAGGGAGTGTGGAAAAATGTAACTAGGATTGGCCTTCATAATGGCATGTGGAAATATGATTTTATGTAATTTTTTGTCATCCACTGCAAAATTTGTTTTCAACTGACCAAAGTACAAAATAACAGGAGAATTTTCATCCATCTCCAAAGTCATAATAGCCCTCAAGTCTAAATCATACACCCTCCATTGGATTGTTATAGGAATTATATTTCCAATAGTATATGGAACTCCTCAAATGGACCTTAGAATCAAAAGTTATAGCATATTGAAGTGGTCCTTTGAAAACCAGACAACAAGGAGAAAATGCCTAAGGGTAATAGGTTCAACATATTGGAAGTCTTGACATATCCACAATCAAAGAATTAGGAGGCATGACATATTGGAGGTTCCAATGATATCATATATCGATGGTTGCAATCAGACGTCTCAGCAGCAGGGTACAACTGAAGCATTTCACTGATATGCAATTAGAAATCCTGTTAATTGGTGATCCTACATATCAGAGGTCCAAGGCATCGGAGCATCAAGAGATCGATGCATTTCAATTGATGATCAAATAGATGGCACCCTTTCAAAGTTGCGATATCGTATAAAGTTCTGATTGTGATTAAATTCACCATGACTTGAGCCTTTAGTTTAAAATCATTGGGAATGCCTCGAAGAATGTAAGAAAGGAAATCAATGAAAAACCAAGGGCAGATGGGTTGTTTCTCTCTCCTTCAACAGGATGCATGGCGCAATGATATTGGTTCTAACAAGGGCCACGTGGCGGCTGATGTCATCTTGACGTGGTAGTATGATGGAGACGTGGCATGCAGATCTGGCGTTTTCAAGTGTCCTAAGGGGGAAAAAAGAGTGACATGTGTCACCCCTCACAATGCGTACATGGCATATGACGTCACAATCAGAGGTCATAAATTGGAGGCTGAGGGATATTGACGTTTTGCTACATTTGTCACTTTAAAAAGTTTTGATAAAAGGGCTCTAATGTGGGGACTATACCAATGGTCACAAAGTGTTACGAAACCAGCTCACAAAAAGATATAAAAGATAGGTGAACACCTTAGAAATAAGCCTCTTTGAGGGGGAAACCTCCTTTACATTACACAAATGAACAATTCTTGCATGATACAAATGAGAAGACCTCATTTCTATATATAGGATTCTAAGGGGTCATAATATAATCAAAACCGACATAACAATAATAATGTAAGGGCACAATAATAACAATATCGGGACTACATGGGCACAACAATATAATAAGGGGGTTGTACTAATAACAATAACGGGTTACACTAGTAGAATAGGGACCTAACATGTCCCTTTCCTTCAAAAACTGTTGTCCTCAACACTTGAGTAGTTCTTGATGCTTTTGTATAAATTGTCGTCCTCCCATGTGGAATATTTAGTGGGTAAGTTCTTCCACTTGATGAGATGCTATGAAATTGATCTATTTCATAGCTTTTGATTTCTCAGTTTTGTGATTGCTTCAGGTTCGAATATGATTTTTCCTTCCTTGTGAAGTCCTCGCAATACTGTTTGAACTGAGATCTTCTGCAACTTTTGAATGAGTTCCCACTCCTTTGGGCATATGGATATATGTAACGCCTGATGTTTGGAGGAACACTTTGTGGAATCAAATGAATAGCTCGATCATGGTCATGAATAGGTGGGAGACATTTCGGAGTCTCAAATACCTTGGAATGACTGTCCAATTTTTTTTGGAGATTTGGAGAAATACATGATTTCGATGTGGGATCCTCTAGTGAACATAATTGTGCAATTACACCCCATTGTTCTTTATTTAGAATTTTTGTCATGCTATTAGAATTGATTATCTTTCCAAGTTTTTCTTTCATACCCCTTAATTCAACTTCCTTTCCTTCCAAAGAAAATTTCATAGAAAGTTCTTGAAAATTAAAAGATATTGTACCCAAGGATTGTAGCCGTTGGACTATTAGTACAACTAATGAGCCCCAAATTTTGGTAACATTTTGGGCTCATTTAGCCTACTTACCTTGCTCAACCCTTCATTTTTTCATCACTTATGCATCATTTCTTAGTATATTCATGTTATTTGTAGGAAGGAGGGCAGTCACTATGCCTAGGTAGCTAATGCATGTTTATTTCAGGTTTTTTTGACATTAAAGGGAGCAAAACCATGCAGATGGAGGCAAGGAGACAGCCAAGGTGGCATTACGGTTTTGTAGGAAGGTTGTCCACAGCCTTCAATGATCTTCCTCGTGATCTCCACCCCAACTTCGAGCTCCAACAGCTGTCACCACCGAGCTAGAAGGCAGCGAAACGAAGTATTGAAGGAACAACAATTCTCTGTTAGTTTGGCCAGCCAAGCTCCACTAATTTAGGAGGCCATCTTGGCCCTCATAATGTATAAATATTGAGGCTGTAGCCTTCAATGGGAGCTTTTGAACTTTTGAACCTTTGTGCAAATTCTGAAGTACGAGCTACAGCTCGGTTTTGCTCTTTGTAAGCCATTTTTGGCATGTTGTTAGACTTTTGACTATGATCTTTTAATAAAAGGCAGGCAGATTTGAGTTAAATTCTGAGTTCTTAGAGGAGCTATAGCTCTCAGGTTTGGGCCCAACCTGAGAGCAATAGGCCTCCTTTCTTTGTATTGTACTTGTCTTTCCTCTCAGCATTTCATTTCTTTTCCTTTACATGCACTTGGAAAACACAGTTTGCTGATTCGAATTTCTTGATGTGATTAAGTAGGTTAGTTTTATGGATAAAGTGCTCTCAGTAGTTTAGATTAGAGTAGGAGGATTAGAATTCATCAGAGTTCCAAGAAAAGGTTGATTGTACACTCACTTCCACCTCTGTTTAGAGATTGGGAGTGTAGACCGTGCCAACCACCAAAAACACTGTTTTATATGTTCATGCAAGCTTTAACGCAATCATTTCAGTTGTAGAAGTGTCCATGCATTTAGATCTTGAGCAATAACTCCTTGTTTCAGCACCATGCACGATTTTTCTCTAAAACTTACATTGATGTTCTTTGGTTTTTAATAAAATAGTTAGAATAGGTTGATGAATTCTCGGTTTTGTGCAAGTCAGAGGTGATTTGTTTCATTTACACTGCACAACACCACTCTATCATTTCCTTATTCTTCTCAGCCGTGCCTAAGCCATCTCCTTACCTCCCAGCTAGATCATTTGCCCACCAACTCTTCTATTAGCCACGTTGTTTTATCTTTTCAGCCTTCCATTGCTTCCACCCTTCTATCAACCAACCAGCTTTACGCACCCCCTCTCCATCTCATCTCTCTGCCCATAAGCCATCACAAGCTCCCCTCTCATCCTACCTATCCACCCATACAGCTCATTCACTCCTCCATCACTCAAAACTCCGATTCCAGAACATCCTGTAGAAGTTAGCAGACTTCCTGTAGAAATCCTGAACTTCCTGTAGAAGCTTGCAAACACGGTTGCCATGCATCTGAACGTTGTGAACTCCTCTGGGGTGATGTGAGGGATCCCTTAGACCCTCTTAAAGTCCTCCTGACCCTTTTAAAGCTTTCCTTTCCTTGATTTACCCCTGCACAATCAAAAACCCAGTAAGAAGCACAGCCATAATAACTCCAACCACTTGAGTAAAAATACAAAAACATGTTCTCTTCAGCTGAAAATAGTTCCAACACCTGCATATCATCTCACTAGAAGTAATGACATCACTTTTAGAAGTTGCATTCCCACCATTGCACCAGAAGGATTAAGTTAGGTAGAATTAGGGTTTACTAGGGTTTCCATGTTCTGTTGGCTTTCAGTTTATTCTTGCAAAGTAGATTAATTTCCTTTGAGATAGCTTTCGTTCATCACTTAAAAAGCTTCTTCTGAGAACATATAGAAGTTGGCTTGAGCCCTAGTGGACTTGTGCCAGCTGACCAAGTGACAGCTGCGACAAGAGCTAGTACTTGTGCATACAGCGTCGTCGCTTCCAAGTTTGTTACGAACTACCGGGTTGATAAAACTAGAGAAGGAAGCTCCAAGAGTTGTAGCATTATTGCTACAATACTAGAGCCCACCAACAACATCAACACCACCCATTGGAATGGAAAACATTGGGCTATTCTATACATATTCTCCCATGGATATCTTGATATTATGGCACTTTCGAGAGAAATTTATGGTTCCTCCACTTACAACCATCACTTGGCACTTCGGTGCTGGATCTAGGAAGAAATTCAAGTCCTTGGCTATCTCACAATCAATAAAATTATGGATACTACCTGAATCAATCAACACTATTACATTTTTCTTCTTGATATGTCCTTCTATCTTTACAGTTTGAGGAGTGGTAATTTCGATGAATGCATTACAAGATATGGTTGGATTCATTTCTTCTTTCTCTAGGGTTGGTTCCCGATGAGTATCCTCTTCTTTTGATGTTTCTTGATACCTGATATTTCACTGTTTGAACCTTCTTCTTCTTGATATGTCCTTCTATATTGAGAGTTTGAGGAGTGGTAATTATTGCCAATTCTTTACAAGATATGGTCAGATTCATTTCCTCTTTCTCTAGGGTTGGGTCCTGGCACATATCCTCTTCTTTTGATGTTTCTTGATCCTTTTCTTCCTCCTCTTAATACTCCATGTAAAATAATTTCTTCTCAACACACTTATGACCTTTAGTGCATTTTCTATCACAATTATAACAAAGCCCTTTTTTTCTTTTTTCTTCCAATTGTTGTGGTGTAACCCTTGTAGGTTGTGGAAGGCTAGGAGAAACAACATTTCCATTATTATAGTTGTGAGGGGTAGACTTCCTTGTTGCCGTAATTTTACTTCCCACTTTGTAACAAAGTCCTTTTTCTCTTTCCAATTGTTGTGGTGTTGCTCTAAAGAAGGTGTTGCTGTTTGTATCCTCATAATGTGCTATCATTTACTCCATGAAAATTGACCACCTAACAAGTTGTTTATGAGAACAAATCCCTTTATACCATAAAAATTGATCCAGTTCTAAATATGAAGATGCAATACATACCTTTTGTAATAGTGGTACACCATGTAGATCAAAATATTGCTCCATTTGAAGTATCCAATTTACCGGATCCTTGTCATCAAACTTCCTCACATCACCTTTTCTTGATTTTAGGAGCTCGATCTTGAAGTGACTATAACTTTGTAATTTTTGTTCTTCCAGTTCTGAAATTGTAACATGCAGTAGCCCTCTGCATCCTCTTTCTAATGCCACCAGTCTAATCAAATTTAGATTCTCCAAGAAAGAGTTAGGCACAATCTCCCAAGATGACCTGATTATATACCTTTTCTGAAAGGGTGAACTTGTATGAAGTGCCACGTGTCACTGTTTTAACCTTAGGATCTAAAAGATATAGACAAGACACTACAATCTATCCTGTTTCTATAACTTCTTACGAAAATTCAATCTGATGCTCAAAACAAAATTTATGATGATTTTCCTCGGGTCACCTGGTTGGAATGTAATTCGAGAGTCTGCAAATAGGCCAAATTCCTCAGACCCTATCTCCACAAATATAGCGCAAAAATATTTTTAATTCAGACCCGAGATTCAGAACGATTTCAACCCAAATGGGTTTTTGTTTTAGCATCTGAAACATCACAGAGAAAAAGTTATAGCACAAATTCCATGATGGCCTGTTTGGAGCAGTGAAACCCTAGAATCCAAAGCTCTAATACCAAATGTTATGAAACCAGCTCATAAAAGGATAGAAAATATAGATGAACACCTTAGAAATAAGCCTCTTTGAGGGGTCAACCTCCTTTACATTACACAAATGAACAATTCTTGCATGATACAAATGACAAGACCTCCTTTCTATATATAGGAGTCTAAGGGGTCATAATATAATCAGAGCCGACATAACAATAATAATGTATGGGAACAATAATAACAATAGTGGGCTTCTATGGGGCACAATAATAACAATATGGGGACTACATGGGCACGAAAATATAATAAGGGGGTTGTACTAATAACAATAAGGGGTTACACTAGTAGTATAGGGACCTAACACAAAGGGCATGAAGGATGAAAGGTGAAGCTAAAAGACGAATACCAAATGGCTATTGCAATAAGATATTGCAAGCAAGTTATGGTTCCAATATAAAAACCCTGACCGGAAACCTCCAATGGGAAGGATTTCATATATATGGTGCATGGTCATAAGAGTTAAGGCACTAAGCAATTACAAGGGAAAACAACCCTCAAATAATGAATAAAATCCTTAGCCCCAGAAGAGTAAGCTGATGATCACAGCCCTTCATCTTACGTGAAATAATGCAAGAAGTGCTTGAAGAAAAGGGAGCCAAAGTAAATTGGAGTCCACTATTTTGCAAACACTTTCAAGTCTAAAAGTATTGATGTAGTAATGTTTCGATAGCATGGTACAAATTTTTAAAGACATAATGGGTCAAGAGCTAAGGTATTGAATGGAGGTACGGGGGTCACAAACATTTAATGTTTCAGCATGGAGCTCCACACAGTGATGCAACCAAGGACTACCAAGTCCAGTTCCACTTTTCCTCTATGACAAGCCAACACAATTGATCTCTACCAACTCCAAAGAGTGGTGAAACCAGACAGTTAAGGTGAAACCGACAAGAACTAGACGAGCAGTAGGAAAGGCACACTCAGGTAGAGATATGGCCTGAGGAGAGGCCATAATAGGGTGGTAGGAGAGATATTTCCCTTCAATCATCATTTTGTTTTCCTTTTCCTATTTATTTGAAATTTCTATATTTTCAAGAACGAAATCAAACCCGATCCAAATCATTTTGGGCATTAGCCTTCCCACACCGAGACAGCTGGTCTATCGAATAGTTAGAGCTCAGGCTATGATATTTTGTAATTATTTTCCAAAGCTTCCCCTTTGTATGAATAGGGGGAAGAAGCACTTAGATGAGGTTCCATAATTCTGCACCTGTACTGCTCCAAATTCTATGATTCCACATTTGGTTCTATCTACCTATTCATGATGTACTTGAGCTATGTATTTCTAAATGTAATGGACTAGTTAATTGGACTCATTTTGAGGATTAATGAAACTCTTTAGTGATTCAAATCATGGAATTAAGTATTATGTTTTCCTTCTTGTATTTGAATTCTTTTATGTTTCTCTACTACTAAAATTATGTAATGAAGCTGTTGGTCTCATTCTCTCATGGTTCTATGTATGCTGCTAAGTAGTAAGAGTACCTGTGTTACTTAAAGATTTAATTATGTACCTTTAAGAGCCCAAATTTACATATGTTGATTAGTGATAAGTGTATACATGGGATATATATCATGAAACCTTAATTCACGCTCCACAATTCCTGTCATTCCACCTCTTTAGTCTTCCATCCTTCTGTTGGGTATTGCTGCTTAGGATTTTGTATGGTTCACAACCCTATGCATAGAATTCCTTCCTTTCTCTCCTTCTCTTAACTTTACTACAAATTCAATATTACGATTCTTATTGTTGTGTGTTAGCCACCAGAACAATACATTCCTCTTTGAGATTATCCTAACTTACTCCCTGAGTATTTGGATCCATAGATTGGCTTGAACTCGCCTTGATGAAATGCCTATTGAACCAAGCCACATTTATTATCTTTTCAAACTACATGACAATTGAAGTGCAATAGAAAGCCTCATTGATAATCTTCCAAAGCATTCCTCTACCTAAGATCTCGTAGGCACTGGTCTACAATCAACCTAGAGCTTGTCTTTAGGGAGCTTTCTATATCCCCTAAAGCATTGTGGTATAGGTGCTAGAAAAAGCCACAACATGTTTTTAGCATTGTTTGCGGGGAACGGATTAGAATATTTTTTCCTGTGTATGAGAAATATTGACATTCTCTCTATTAGGTGAGAAAGGGAAGTGTGGGTTGAAGATATCTGGCCTTGGTGACTCCATTGTTTCAATTTTATGGTAAACATCTTAGCGACTCCATTGTTTCAATTTTTATCTAAACATCATATTGACTCCACTGTCCATATATCTATTTGATCACCTTGTCTTTCAAGCAGCCTCATACTCACTTTGATGTTAAATAAAGGAAAAATCATCCTGCATCTGAACATGAGATTAATCACCTAGAGAAGTTTTTCAAAATAGTCATTCCTGCATTCTTGGCCAACAAATTTTCCCCACTAAATTTTTCTTCTATTGTTGGTTATCCCAATCAAGTCCCTTCATTTCATGAATGGAATACCTATTTTCCTACATTCAGTGGAAACACAGATAGAAGGCCAGACCCACACCTTAAGGATTTTCATGAATGTATGGAACACTAGGGTATTATTTTTGGAGATGCACAAATGAAATTGTTCAAGTACTCTTTAGAAGACGACTTTAGAATTTGGTAGAGAACAATATCCCGTGGCAGCATATCTTCCTTAAAGAGTTTTCATATGGCATTAAATCATTATTGCAAAATATTATGGCCATCAGATGCTCTATTTGAAGATTGTTGTTCATATTTTAATGATGAAAATATTCTTGAGGTTAATGACTTTGCTGAAGATGTTTGTGAGACTCCATTAGAAGAAGATATCTATTCACATTAAGAAGCATCACGCAGTGATCAAGAAATCACAGAACGAGACCATGCCAAGCTGGAAATAGACCCTTAGAAATCTTATTTAGCCGAATTTGGTGATTCTCCTCCTTATCATGTGTATGACTTTGATGGAGAGTCAAGTAATGCAGAGCCACAAAAATCTCAGATGTGGGAAGCTACACAAGAAGTTTATGATGCACATCCTTCACCAGGAGGATAATTTAAAGAATCTCCTTCGATTTATGATTCATATTATTCAAAGGAGGATAAGGTGGTTATAGATTCTCAAATGGAGTTGTTTATGAGCAAGTGGGGAGCAAGCTTGCAACAACAATTTTTTCAAGAGGAGCCCAAATTTGAAGAAACCAAGCAGTGGCTATGACTGCCTACTGTAGAAAGGTTCCTGTTAAGAATTCTTAGTACACTCTCCAATATATGATTCTTATTGGTAAAAAAATGAAGACTTTATTGCAGATTTCCAATAGAGTTGGTGTGTTGACAAATGGGTAGCAAAATATCAGCAACAAGATTTCCTTGAAAAATATAAGGTTGATGAGCTAAAAAATAATTGTGGCTGCCCTGACCAAGAATATATTTGTCAGCAGAATTTTCATGAAAATAAGGAAGCTAATTTTTTTTATTATTAGTTCCATGACCGTGTAATTGATTACATGACCACATTCATAAATCAACAACAAAGGTTATTTCTAGAGCATGTATCAGGTTTTTTGTTTGAAGTCTTTTCATGGTGCATGCTTCTTTTGATTTTTAAATTTCAATAGCATGGAGGCATTAGCTCTAGCACCCAAATGTTGACCTGACACCATTGGAAGAATGAACTCCCTTAGTTGAATTCATGCCTAGTATATAAGTACGAGTTGTATATAAATAAGCTCATTCACTGAGCATTTATTTTTTGTTGTTTGAATTTTCTTTTCTGCATTTTAGTTTGGTGAGGAAAGGACTCCCTGTAAAGAAAGTTCCATGGATATTTTATGGTCGTATAAGTGCATTATAATTTTTGACTCTATGCCCAATCATAAAGTCTACTGGTCTTCAGGTTGTTAGTACCTTGCCAGTAAGGCACTATCCCCAATTGGAGCCAATGTTGTCACCCACTATAAAATTTATTTTCAACTAACCAAAGTATAAAATAATAGGAGAATTTGCAGACATCTTCCAAGGTACATAAGCCCTCAAAGCCAAATCGAGCCCCCTCCAATGGATAGTGCTTGGAATTAGCTTTCCAATGGTATATGTAACTCCTCGAATTGACCCTAACATCAAATGTTATAGCGAATTGAAATGGTCCTTTGAAAACCAGACAATAAGGAGAAAATGCCTAAGATTAAGAGCTCTGACATATCAGAAGTCCTGGCATATCGGCGATCAGAGAATCAGGCACTGTGGCATATCAGAGGTTCTAGTGATATGGTATATCTCTGGCTGGAATCAGAGTTCTCAGTAGTAGCGTACAACTGAAGCATTTTTCCAATATGTGATTAGCGATCTCGCATATCGAAGGTCCAAGGCATCGGAGCATCAGGCGATTGGCACATCGTAATTGGTGATCACACATATGGCACCCTTTAAAAGTTTTGATATCGCATAAAACTCTGATTGCAATTAAATTCGTTGGATTTGAGCCTTCAATTCAAAATCATCGGGAATTCCTCGAAGAATGCAACAAAATCAATCAGCGAAAAACCAAGGGTAGGTGGGCCTTTTGTCTCTCCTCCAACTAGATGGCTTACACAATGATATTGGTTCCAACAAGGGCCATGTGATAGCTGAAATCATCTTAACGTGGCATTACGATGGACATGTGGCACGTAGATCTGTCATTTTGAGGATTTCTAAGGGATCAAAACAGGGTGACACATGTCACCACTCACAATGTGCCACGTAGAATCTTATGTCACAATAGGAGGTTGCAAATAGTAGGTTGAGGGATATCGGTGTTTTGTAATGTTTGCCACTTTAAAAAGTTTCAATAAAGGGTCTCCGATTTGGGGACTAGCCCCATGGTCACAAAGGGAACAAGGGACCAAGGCAGAGCTAGAAGCCGAGTACCAAAGGGTTATCGAAATCAGGGATTGCAAGCATGTTGCAGATCTAATATTAAAACCCGACTGCAAACCTCTGATGGCGAGGAGTTCCAATATAAGGTGTGTGGTAGTAAGAGTTAAGGCACTAAGGAGTTAATATGGGAAAATAACCCTCAAACAATGAATAAAAGCCTTAGACCCAGAAGAGTAAGCCGATGGTCACAACCATTGGTCTTATGTTAAATAATACAAACGAGCTTAAAGCAAATGGGGCCAAGGTAAATTTAAATCTACTATTTTAGAAATCCTCTCAAGTTTAAAAGTTCAAGTGTAGTAATCTTCTGATAGCATGGTACAGAGCTTTAAATACGTAATGGGTTGGTAGCCGAGGTATTGAATGGAGGTATGGAGGTCAAAAATATTTAATGGTTTAGCATGGAGCTCCACCCAATGATGCAATGAAGGAATGTGAGGTTGAGTTCCACTGTTTCTCTATGACAAGCCAATACAGTTGATCGCTACCAACTCCAGAGAGTGGTGAAGCCATATAGTTAAGGTGAAGGCGACATGAGCCAGCTGAGTAGCACGAAAAGCGCACTGAGGAAGAGAAGTGGCCTGAGCAGAGGCCATCATAGGGTGACAACAATATATTTCCCTCACATAATCATTTTCTTTCCTTTTTCTATTTATTTGTAATTTTTGTATTTTCAAGAACGGAATCAAATCCGATCCAAATCATTTTGGACATTAGCCTTCGTACAACGAGACAACTGGTCTATCAGACAGCTCGAGCTCAAGCTATGATATTTTGTAATGAGTTTCCAAAGCCCCCCCTCTCTGTATGAATAGGGGGAAGAAACACTTAGAACAGGTTCTGGAATTATGCACCTGTACTGGTCCAAATCCTGTTATTCCACTTTTGGTTCTATCTTCCTGTTCTTGAGGGACTTGAGCTATGTATTGCTAAATGTAATGGACAAGTGAATTAGACTCATTTTGAGGATTAATGAAACTCTTTAGTGATTCCAATCATGGCATAGTAAGAATTATGTTTTCCTCCTTGTATGTTTCTCTACTATTGAAATTTTGTAATGAAGTTACTGGTCTCATTCTCTAATGGTTTTGTGTATGTTGGTAAGTGGTAACAATACTTGTGTTACGTAAATATTTACTTATGTACCTTCAAGAGCCCATATTTAAATATGTTGATTAGTAATAAGTGTATCCATGGGGTATTTAGCATGAAACCTTAATTCATGCTCTGCAATTCCTCACATTCCATCTCTTCAGCATTCCATCCTTCTGCTGGGTATTATTGCTTAGGATTTTGTATTGTTCACAACCCTATGCATAGAATTCCTTCCTTTACCTCCTCCTCTTCACTTTACTACAAATTCAATATTAAGTTGCTTATTCTTGTGTGTTGGCCACCAAAACAAGACATTCCTCTTTGAGATTAGCCTCAATTACCCCCTGAGTATTTGGATCCATATATTGGCTTGAGCTCATCTTTTGTTTACAAAAAGAATTAGGTCAAGAGCTATCTTGTACTCTCTGCAATCAAAAGATGATGATCATAGACTACCTAGGCATCAATATATAGGCTACAAATCCTCCAATCTCATATATTACGTATTTCTCTTGGAAATAGATCCTTCTCCATGCAAGGAATACTTACTAGAAATATCCAAGCATCTGATAGTACATTGTCCCTCATCTGAACTCAACTGGGTCTCTGTCTGAACTGACATGCATCAGTTATCCATGAGGGAATGCTCAGTTATCTGAAATAATAGTTGTCACATACATGCAAGCATTAACAAACTATATCTCATTAATTTAACAAATTGTTAGGTTAATCTAAATGGACTTGACTAAGTAAAACAAGGTTAACTGATCCTCTCATTATAGAACTCATACTTGATTCCTCAATGAACGGAGAAAATCAAGGATAAATTCCTCAATCAGTGGGACAACTAATTGCATGTTCTCACAAAGACTTCAAGTTTAATTTTCCATAATTAATTAACTCATGGAGATTAATTAATTAATATTTTAAACTACTGTTAAGACCAAATTCGTTTTTACTTCCTATAATTAGACCAGGGACTGCTAAAAATAGGAAGGGAACCAAAAATGTAATTTTTTGAAGATTCTATTTTTAGTAGTTTCACCTCTCACCCAAGATGGCCAAAAAATTCTCATTGGCCAAACTGTTATTTTTAGAAGTTCTATTTTTAGGAGTTCTATTTTTAGCACATTCTAAATTTAGCATTTCTTGTTGCACACTTTTCAACACTCCCTCTCAATAAGAAAGGCATTATCAACAACCCCAATCCTGTCTCTATGGAACTCAAACTTGTCCTTTGACAATGCCTTTGTCAAAATATTTGCATCCTATTCCTTGGTCGAAATGTATAGCAACATCACAATCCTCTTGACCACAGAATCCCGTAGATGATGATAGCGAATATATATATTCTTGGACCTGTCATGAAACACTAGATTCTCAGAGAGTTTAATACAACTCTAATTATCACAATATATCACGGTAGGATCCGTCATCTGACCAAACAATCCTACTAGAATCTTCCGCATCCAGATGGCCTCACATGCAACCTAACTAGCAGCCATGTATTCAGCCTCTGCTGAGTTATGTGAAATTGATCTTTGTTTCCTACCATACCAAGAAACCGCAACTGACCGAAGGTTGAAGATTCCTCCGGAAGTGCTCTTCCTGTTTGATGGACTACCTACCCAATCTGCATCCATGAAGCCTTGGAGCTTCACTCCCTCTGTCTGTCTATACCATAATCCGTACTGTGTAGTGACTTTGACATATCTCAGCACATGCTTTGCCGCCTTCCAAAATAACTTGGTTGGCTAAATGATAGCTTGACTCAGCTGGTTCACTGCAAAGCAAAAACCTGGGCGTGTGTTCACTAGATACATAAGTGAACCCACAAGCTGCTGATAAATAGTAGCAACTACTACCTCACCTAAAGTAGCATCCTCCTTCCTCTAGTTCCTTGCTAGAGGAGTCTCCATGGGCTTGCACATCTCCATGTGGAAGAGCCTGAGTATCTCATTGGCATACTTGCCTTGAGACACAAATACTTGCCCATATCTCTGCCACACCTCCATGCCTAGAAAGTAGTGCATGAGGCCCATGTCCTTCATCTCAAACTCTCTTGCAAGGTCCTCCTTGCAAGACTTGATCAACTAATCATCACCTGCCAAAATCAAATCATCGACATAAAGTATAATAATCAATAACTTACCTTCTACCATGATGTGATAGAGGTTCGCATCTGCTTCACTCTTACTGAAGCCCAACCCAATGAAATAGTTGTCAATCCTGGTATACCAAGCACGGGGTGCTTGATTTATCCCATATAATGCTCACTTGAACTGGCACACATGTGACTCACGATCAAAGGTCTCAAATCCCTCAGGCTGCTCTATGTATACCTCTTCCTCAATCTCCCCATTGAGGAAAGTTGTCTTCACATCCATCTGACGAATCTTCCAACCCATCTCTGCTGATAGTGCTAGAATCGATATGATCGATGAGTACCTTGCAATAGGAGAAAAGGTCTCATCATAGTCAATCCCCTCCACATGTGGGAAACCACGGGCAACAAACCTTTCCTTTTGTTTCTCAATACTTCCATCAGCTGCATGCTTTACCTTGTAAAGCCATCGAGAAGTAACCACTGACTTGTCCCTCAGTCTAGGGACAACATCCCACACACTATTCCACATGATAGAATCATACTCCTCTACCATTTCATCCACCCAAACTGGCTACTGCACTGCCTCCTCAAAAGAAGAAGGCTCGGTCGCTACACACTCCCCAACCAGGGCCATGTAGCTAGTGTATCTATCGGGAGATCTCCTCTGTCTGCGCTGAGAGGATGGCTGCCCCACATTCTCTCTCGCATCCTACATCAATCTATCAGCTTCCCATGAGCATTTTCGCCCATCTCTGGAAGACTCTCCAGTAGTGGTGATCTCCACTACTGGAATCTCTGCATGTGGCTGATCCACATCATCAGGAGGCTCCTCCTCCTTAGGAATTAATAGTTCCTCATCATCACCATGCAACTTGAGCTCCCTCTTAAGTGACACTCGCATGGCTCGCTGCTCATCAAACTTCAGATCCCTGCGCACTACGGCCCTCTAACTGGCAGGCAAAAACACACGATAGTTGTGAGATGTATCCATGTACCCCACAAGTATTCCCAACTCAGTTGTTGGGTCTAGCTTCTTTCGAGCATCTTTGGTCACATGATAGAAAACTGGTGATCCAAAGATGAGGAAGTGACTCACATCTGGTCGCTTCCCTGAAAAAGCCTCTATAGGTGTCTTCATCCCCAACATGTGATGAGGCCTTCTGTTCTGAAGATATACTGTTGTATTGCATGCCTCATCCCACAGTTGAAGTGTTGGGCCTTGGTCATGCAACATCACTCGAGTTGTTCCCACAATAGCCCTGTTCTTCCTTTCGGCCACCCCATTCTGTTGTGGGTTATGTGGTGTCATGAGTTCCCGTTTAATTCCTTCTGAAGCACAAAATTCCTTAAACTGCTGGGAAACACACTCTCCACCATTATTAGTCTGCAAGCCTTTATTTTCATCCTTGATTCCTTCTTTGCCAAAGCTTTGAACTCACAAAACTTCAAGAATGTTTGATCCTTCTTTTGCATGTAGTAGATACAACATCTACGAGAAAAATCATCAACAAAAATAACATAGTACCTATGCTTTGCCATGGTGGTAGAGAATGGCCTGCATACATCTGAATGAACTAGCTCCAAAATTGCTCCTGCTCTACTATCTCTATCATAGAAGGAAGCTTTTGCATTCTTACCCAAAGTGCAACCTTTGCATTTGCTCGTTTGTTCCAGATTGCACTTGGGTATTCCAGTAGAAATTTGCTGCATGATCTTCAAGGCCCCATGATGCAAGTGGCCCAGTCTCCTATGCCATAACTCACCAATATCTTGGCCATACACCACCTTTGCTTTGGAACTCAATGTAGCACAATCTTCTACCTATAACTTATAGATATTCTTAATTCAAACCCCTATCTGTTTGGTCTGTCCAGTGCCAATATGCCTTAGGAAAACCTTTTCCAAACTAAAGACTACATCATAGCCTTTATCCTCAAGCATAGAAATAGACACAACATTCCTTTTTAGCCTTCGTACATACATAACATTAGAAGGAGTGAGGGGAGAACCATGCTCCCTCTAAAACACAACCGTACCTTCACCTGAGACACGATACTTCCCGCCATCGCCCA
The DNA here is from genome assembly GCA_031772625.1 of Pinus tabuliformis. NCBI lineage: Eukaryota > Viridiplantae > Streptophyta > Pinopsida > Pinales > Pinaceae > Pinus > Pinus tabuliformis. Next base: position 452,057,035 of record CM062806.1, read on the forward strand.
TCTCGATTCGTATCTGGAGATCCTTCTCCTCCAAAGTGCTAAAAATATTCTTGTCACCTAACATGTCGAAAGAGGCTCCACTATCCAAGTACCAAACACATCCCATGCTAGACGAAACCATGCATGCAATAAGTGAGAAACTGTGAAGCTAGTGCATCACCATCAGATTCCTTGGAGGAACCTTTCTTGGCTTTAGATGCTAAAGCCAAGTTCTCTTCATCATCATGTTTTAATGAAGAAGCTCCATCCTTGGTGCTTTGTTTAACCTCCTCCTGCATCAAATCCGACAATAGTCATTCCCAATCTAGCAATTTGTCCCTTCCATTCACTGAGTCCTGGTAGCTATGCCAGCTCTTAGGAAGGCCAAGGAGTGCTAGACTCACCATATCATCATCAGCAGTCACGACCCTTACACTTGCAAGCTCATCCCTGAAGGTGGTGAGCTTGTTAATGAATGTAGAGATAGTGTCAACCTTTTCACACTTGATCTTGTGAAGTTTGTCCTTTAGTGCCAGCTTCCTTTGATCACTGCTATTCTGATATGAAGCTTTCAATATTTTCCACATTGCATGCAGAGTCTCGTTCCCATAGAGGCTCAAAATTATGTGATCTCGAACTCCCTCCAGGATGATTCTCCTAGCTCTAGCCACACACTTCTTCCATTCCACCAGTTGAGTAGCATCATTAGGCTTAGGGACTTCTTGATCAATGAAGTACTTAAGGTCGTTATCTTCCAATACTGCTTCGATGCGATCCTTCCAAGCTATGTAGTTTGAGTTTCCATCAAGGGCATACTCAAGCCTCAAACCATAGAAAGCCATCGGCGAAATAGATGTGATAAGAAATTGAGATCTATATCCCGAATAATAAACTTCAAATTTCTCTTGCCTGTATACTATTCTTCCTTGATCACCTGTGCTCTGATACCATGTAGAATTTTTCTACAGATTAGCTAGCTCTAATACCATGTAGAAATTTCACACCTATAGATCAAACTGATATATGCAATGTACTAAAGCATAATACTTGATCTAGTTCTACAGAACATTAAGCGGAAGCATAATCGATTTCATGAGCAACATCAAGCATAAACACATATAACTGATCAAGAGAAATAATCAACCATAACACAAGTTATATCACTGGGGAAAGCACCAGCATAAAACCCCTATATGTATTATCAATCAAGTGGAAATACTCTTCTGTTTACAAAAAGAATCAACTCAAGAGCTATCCTATACTCTCTGTAATCAAAGGATGATCATCATAGACTACCTAGGCCTCAATATATAGGCCAAAAGTCCTCCAATCTCCTATATTACGTATTTATCTTGGAAATGGATCCTTCTCCATGCAAGGAATACTTACCAGAAATATCCAAGCATCTAATAGTACACTAGCCCTCATCTGAACTCAACTGGGTCTTTGTCTGAATTGACATGCATTAGTTATCCATGAGGGAATGCTCAATTATCTGAAATAATAGTTGTCACATGCATGCAAGCATTAACACACTATATCTCATTAGTTTAACAACTTGTTAAATTAATCTAAATGGACTTGACTAAGTAAAACTAAATCAACTAATCCTCTCATTATAGAACTCATACTTGATTCCTCAATCAGTCGAGAAAATCAAGGATAAATTCCTCAATCATTGGGACAACTAATTACATGTTCTCACAAAGACTTCAAGTATAATTTTCCATAATTAATTAACTCATGGAGATTAATTAATTAATATTTTAAAATGTTGTTAGGACCAAATTAGTTTTTACTTCCTATAGTTAGACCAAAGACTGCTAAAAATAGGAAGGGACCCAAAAATGCTATTTTTAGAAGATTCTATTTTTAGCAGTTTCACCTCTCACCCAACGTGGCCAAAATTGCTCATTGGCCAAACTGCTATTTTTAGAAGTTCTTTTTTTAGGAGTTCTATTTTTAGCACATTATAGATTTATCATTTCTTGTTGCACACTTTTCAACATGTTGATTAGTGATAAGTGTATCCATGGGGTATATAGCATGAAACCTTAATTCATGCTCTGTGATTCCTCACATTCCATCCCTTCAGTATTCCACCCTTCTGCTGGGTATTATTGCTTAGGATTTTGCATTTTTCACAACCCTATGCATAGAATTCCTTCCTTTACCAACTCCTCGTCACTTTACTACAAATTCAATATTAAGTTGCTTATTCTTGTGTGTTGGCCACCAGAACAAGACATTCCTCTTTAAGATTAGCCTGAATTACCCCCTGAGTATTTGGATCCACAAATTGGCTTGAGCTTGTCTTGATGAAAGGCCTATTGAACCAAGCCCCACTTATTATCTTTTCAAACAATGTGGCAATTGGAGTGTAGTAAAAAGACCCATTGATAATCTTCCACAACACTCCTCTATCTAAGATTTCCTAGGCACTAGTCTACAATCAACCCAGAAGTTGCCTCTAGCAATATTTCTATATCCCCTGAAGCACTATGCTAGAGGTGCTAGAAAAAGCCACAACATAATTGATGGAAAAAAGAAAATAAACTATAATTAATTTTTCTCTCATGGGTTTCATGAGCAAGGAAATTTATTTATATTGATGGCTCCCATTGTGAGGCTTTAGGATTTGTCATCTAGTCATACAATTCAATTTGAGTCTACGTCATGAATGAAGGACCCTTCTTGGGAATATTATATTTGTATATGAGTCAATCAAAATTTCATGTAGCCCTCCAAGACCAAGCACAAGAATTAATCTCAATTTGACTTCAAAGTGGAATTAGTTATCTCCTTCAAACAGACATCTCGACTCACCCTCTTCATGTTGCCTTATTTAAGGAGGAAACATATATAAATAGGGATGCTCGACATCATTTCTGAGTTAGAATTTTGATGGAACAATGATCTGAAATAGAAGTGCAAAAAGGGTAAAAGGAGAAGCCTCCCAACCTACAAAGTAAAGAAGAAGAAGTGATCTAGATCTCTTTAGCTACCAGAATTAACAAAGATATTTTACTTCTATGATGTTAGGAGAATTGCATATGAAAGAATATGAAACAACCACATGTGCATGCTTTAATTAAGATAAAACATAATGAAATCCATTAGAACAAAGAAGACACACACATTTATAATGAAGTTCACCTAGTGTGGGTTATGTCTCTGGGCACTGATGTCAATCATGGGGAGGCCACTTCATTAAATGCTAGAATATGATGATGAGTACATAGTACATTCTTTGTCATTGCAAGGATAAATTCTCTCAACGAGAGTGGCATGTCTCTCCACCAGACATTCTCCCTATAGGAACTCTCACTCAAATGGGCCCTCCTTTACAATTACAAGCTAATAAAATATCAAATGATGTGGCTTTCAAGTATCCCTCAACATAATGGTAACAAGGATCTTGACAAAAGAAAAAATCATCTCATCAAATCAATAGAAAGATATGGATTAATTACATCATATATTTCCACCTTCGGGGATGGCCGAAAAATGCAAAGGTCAGCTGTTGAATCAAACATCACTGTTGGATTCGTGGTGCGAAATTGTGTCAAATGACTATAAAGTTTTCTCCTTTTGGATACCATCAAATTTTGAACCCTCGAGAATCCTTAAGATTCACCCAATGATTCCTTCCTGAATACGGCAAAATAATTCGCTGCTTAGATGAAGATTCTGAGCACACCATTACACTCCCTATGAAATTCTCTGAAAATGACTACAAAGTTGGCATCATTCTACTTGTCTAAACAATCAGCCTCCAATGAATCTTTTAGATTCTTCAAGATTCTACCAAGATTCCTTGCTACTGGTTGCCTAAATTTCTGCTACTCAGTTGGGAAAACAGACAACACATTTGGACTCTTGGTGAGAAAACATGGCACTGGCACCTCTGGCTCTCTATGGGAATCTTTTCAGCTTCTTGTGGATTTTGCAGGCATGGTTCCATTGCATCTAGGCTTCTTGGAGTTCCGCGTTTGTCCTCCACCATCGTTCTAGTCATATTGGCAAATGAAAAGGCTTTTAAATATAAGTGGGGGCCAAAATTGTCAAAACCTAATGGCTTGGCAGTTTGGAAATGTTTATATTAGATAAATTAACAGTTTAACAAATTTTCCCTTTCTTGTGGCTAGATTCCATGCATTGGGATTCTGACAAATATTTTCCTTATTAAGACTACCACTTGGTCAAGTTTGACTGGAATTTTGACCAACTATAACATGAGCATATGAAATAGGATTTGAGTGCCATTCACACCATTGGAATCAAGGCGACGAGCACTACGATCTTGTCCTAGATTCACTTCCATTTGATGAATTTTATTTTTGAGCTATTTTCAAGGCCATTTCTATTTATGGATCCTCCTAGATCATTCCTCCCCACTGAGGAAACTTTTTGTCCTCCAAAAGCATGAATAGATCTTGTACACTTTATGTGTCTTCATCAAGCCACACTTTCAACATTTGGATTGCATGGAAATATGGTACATTCTTTGCAATCACATACTAAACCACTCATGACTCAAACAACCCCATACTGTCCAAGAATTTATAACACACACTCTTTGGTAAATTTTTACATAATAATAGAAATGAATATGTCAACTATCAACAAAAGGCCAAAAACATCATCATTGCTTTAATAAGCAATGGAAAATACATCATCACTTTTATAATTATTCACAACACATGAAATATAAAATGTGGCCATGAGAAGAGATTGTATCTCGTAAAACCATCTCTTACTCAACAAAGTGAAGGTAAAATCATCCTTGAGTTGATTCAGTTGATGAGAAAAATATCCTATTATTTCCTTCATAGGTTCTTTTGGGAGCATCTCACACATGGCTCTTTGGTGTCCTCCCTCATTGCAGTGACTATAATAGCTCTTTCTCCTCCAAAATTTCTAGATCGTCTTCAAACACTTATTCCTGGTGCCTATGAGGAGTACCCATTGAGCCATCACTATCACTAGAACATGATGAAGTGCTCTCATCATCTGTTGTTGGTTGTTCTTTGGTTGTCTTGGAGCATTCCCCAATATCCAAGTCCTGCATAACGAGGCAATTACTCCACTTTGATGGGATTCACAATGCCTTGGCCATTAATGTTGAGGCTCTTTCCTTGATACCCCATTTTCTTCAATAATTTTGGTCTGATTCCTATAGTATGTTTCTCAAAAGCAATGAAATAATCATCATAAAAACTACATGAAATTGACGAATCACTTTTTACCTTAGTTGTTGATCTTGAAATAGGTGATGATGGCTTCCCTAAGCCTTCGTTATGCTTCAGTTTTTCCAAGGCCTCTTCCACGGATTGTAGTTGAAGTTGTAGTCTCTGCTTCTCCTCTTTTGCTTCTCGTAGAAGTCTCCTCAACTTAGCATTCTTTATTTGAAGGATCTAATTGATCTCCTCATCCGAATGATGAGAAGATGATGAAGAAGAATACTTTTCACTCAAGGGGATAGATGGAGCATTGACCTCTTCTCTTTTTTTCTCCCATTCCTCTCTTTCCATCTTCTCCTCGTGATCCGCATACATTATTTCCACCATACATGCAATCTTGAGGAGGTCCTCATAGAGATATTTGGTTTTCTCCATTACCCTTCTTATTGTGTGTTTAATCATTCACACTCGCAATTCACATCATCGAGAAGACTACTCTGATAACAAACTTGATTTGGATCTCTTCAACTACCAGAATTAACCAAGATATTTTATTTTTGTGATGTTAGCATAATTGCATATGAAATAATATGAAACGACAACATGTGCATGCTTTAAGGAAGATTAAACATAATGACATCCATCGAAACAAAGAACACATGCACATTGATAATGGAGTTCACCCAGTGTGGGTTACGTCTCTTGGCCCTGGTGTCAGGAATGGGGAGATTGATTCATTAAATGAGTACTTAATACATTCTTTGTCATTTAAAGGATAAATGTCCTCAATTAGAGAGGTATGTCTCTCCACGGGATGTTCTCCCTTTAGGAACTCTCACTCAAATGGGCCCTCCTTCAATGTGACAAGCTAATAAAATCTCACATGATGTGGCATACAAGTATCCCTCAACATAATGGTAACAAGGATATTGATAACGAAAACATCATCTTAGCAAATCACTAGAAAGACATGGCATAACTACATCATATACCTTCACCTTCAGGGATGGATGAAATATGCAAATCTTAGCTACTGAAACTAGCATCACTGTTGAATTCATGGCAAGAAATTGTGTCAAATGAATATAAACTTTTTCCCTTTCTTGCACTGCCAAATTATGAACTTGGAGGAATGTCAAAGATTCCCCCAAATATTTCTTCTTGAATGTGGACGAAGAATCCACTACTCAGATGAATATTCTGAGCACAGAACTATGCTCTGTGTGAAATTCTATGAAAAATGACTATAAAGTTGGCATCATTCTACATTTTCAAAAATCAACCTCCAAATGAATCTTTTAGATTCCTCAAGATCTTGCCATGATTCTTTGTTACTGGTTGCCTGAATTTATTCTTCTCACATGGGGAAACGACCCACACAGTTGGACTCTTGGAGAGAAAATGTGCAAAAATGACTATAAACTTATTAAATTCTGACACTGACACCTTTGGCCCTCTAAGGGAATCTTTTCAACATCTTGTGTATTCCTTACTCATGACTTTGCTGCATCTGGGTCACTCAGAGTTCCATGCCTATCCTACACCACCGGTTTGGTTGTATGGGAAAATGAAAAGGATTTTAAATATAACTGGGGGTTGGAGTTGTCAAATTCCAATGGGCTGGCAGTTTGGGAAATGGTTATATTAGAAAAATTAACGATTCAACAAATTCGCCCTTTTCGGTGGCTGGATATCGTGCACCGAGATTCTGCCAATTTTCTACCTCATTAAGGTCACTACCAAGTGGCCAAGTTTGATTGGAACTTTGACCAGCTATAACTCGAGCATACGAACTCAGATTTGACTACCATTCACACCGTTGGAATCGAGGCAATGAGCAATATGATCTAGTCCTAGTTTCACTTCTATATAATGAATTTTATTTTTGAGTTATTTTCAAGGCCACTTCTATTTTTGGATCCTCTTGGATCAAGAAGAGAGAGGTTCTTAGGGTACTTTATGGGAATATTTTAAGGGTATGAAATCCCTATACATGTTAATAGTCTGTTACAATAGTAAAGGATGAAAAGAAGTATATTGCAGCAATAAATGCCGAGGAGAAGTCTATTGTAGCAGTGAAGGCCAAAGAAGTTTGTTGCAATAGTGGAATCCAAGGAGAACTACAATTGTCCTAGAAGCTGAAGTGGAAGAAGGTCGAAGGTCTAAAGAAAAATAAAGCCAAGGTTGAAGAAGAAGTTTTGATGGAGGAAGGAGTAGAAGGTTGACTATCGTTGACGAAAGATCTTGGGTCTTGGTCTTGGAGTGGCAAATATGTCAAGGATCTTTGCTAGATATTCATCAACTGGAATCTCTATAAGAATATTTTTTTCGAGTTTTCCTCTCCAAGCGTGAGAGTTTGTTGTTCCCTGGCTGATAACCTATGTTCTATTTCTCTTGTCTCTTTATGGTTTATGCGTTAGTAGTTGTTTGATGAATAAGAACACTAATAACCTAAGTAAAAGAATACTAATAACAGAATTCCTTCTCTCCCTATGTATGTAAATCTCAGTTAGAATAACATCACTTCATTTAGGTCTTTGAAATCTTTGTAATGGCATAGTCTTTTCCTCAATCCAACTCAAGATTGAATGTTATGCCCATTTGGACTTTGCATTGTTAACTTTGACACATTAACAAGGATTCAACACATGGAAACCACGTGGCACCCCTTCCTCAGGTGAAATCCACCATGTCACTTTCCAATTAATAATGCCTTCATGCACCACTTCCTCATGTGAAATCCACCATGTCACATGCCAATTCGTTATGCCTCTGTGCAATAGTGTCAATTCCATTTCCTAATAATGACACTACATTCAAGCCTTTTTCGTGCACCACACATTTTTATGTCAAATGATGGTAACAACCTCTAGCCTATAGTTATGTTTACTTCATGCCAATATACCACACCACAAGGGTACACCACTCTATTTGTTGAAAATAAGTAACAAGAAATGATAAAAATAGAATCCAGAATAGAATATTCCAATTTTAATTTGTCCTTGAATTAAAATTGTGAAGTAAAATTCGAATTTAGTCTCACCAACTACTTGGAAATAATTAATTAATTCATTATGGATTAATTAGTTAGAGAAATTCAAGTTACAAGTCTTTCTGAAGTCATGCAACAATGATCCCTTAAATCAAGGAGATAAGATTGCGTTATATTTGAGTTATAATTAGTTAGCTCAGTTAACTGAGTTAAGTCTACTTAAATTAGTTCCAAACTATTTGAGGAACAAATTGTGAGTTATCAGTCAGTTGATGCATGCATGCACTCAACTGGTGTACTTCAGATAACTAAATATTCTCTCATCAATAACTCATGCATGTCTATTATGAGAAAGACCTAGTTGGGATTAAAGTCAAGGATAGTGTACTATCAATTGCATGTTTTCTCCTATAAAGGAAACTCATGCATGCAGAAGGAAGAAGGTTCCTTGAGGATTGTGCAGTTCTAATAGGGTGTGAGATCAGTGTGAGAGATCAATGTTACACTTGGTAATAGGAAAATCACCCAGGAGAAATTGCAAAAGGAAATAGGAACTTGGAGGGCAGAGAGGAAGGCTTATGAGAAGTCTATTTTGCTTGTGAGCATTTGTGAGCAATTGTATTGAGAGTTGGCTAGCTGTGAGAGCTAAGGCTTTGTGTAATCATGATATATTTCCACATTGTATGATAATATAGCTAGTGGGGTTTTTAGCTAAGGCTTTCCCCTGAGTATTTTCTGTGTTTCATGTGCATTGATTCTTCTTCTTATGGTTATATGTGTTCAGCTCTAATTCATCTATATCTTTAAGCTTTGACAAAGAAAATTGATAGTATAAGTAGATTATATTATTTTCCTTTGGTATATTTCATTATCAGGGTAATCTACAGTCAAATTTTCTACATGATCTTAGAGGTAGATTTGTAGAGAATTTGCAGAATTTCTGCATGGTATCAGAGCTGTGAACAACATACAGAGAAGTGAATTTGAAGTTTGAAGTTCGGGGTTGCAGGTGAAAATCGAATTCATATCATACTTCAAAGTTTGCCAATGGCATTCTATGGCTTGAGACACAAGTATGCCTTGGAAGGTAGCTCAAATTACATAGCATGGGAAGATCGCATGGAGGCTGTACTAGAAGACAATGGCTTGAAGGATTTCATTAATGAAGAAATCCCAAAGCCAACTCCAACTAATGCACACGAGTTGGCTAAGTGGAAGAAGTGTGTGGCAAGGGCGAGATGGTTCATCCTTAAGGGAGTTCGAGACCATATTGTCTCGAGTCTCCATGGGAAGGATACTCCATATTCAATGTGGAAGACATTGAAGGACCTCTACCAGAACAGTAGCTACCAGAGGAAATTGGCACTCATGGATAAGCTTTGAAGAATCAAGATGGAGAATGGCGATACTATTTCCACATATCTGAACAAGCTCACCACTTGCATAGATGAGCTTAGCAGTGTGGTAATAACTATTTCTGATGATGATATGGTGAGCCTTGCTCTCCTCAGCCTTCCAAAAGAGCTGGAATAGCTAACAGGACTCTGTGAATGGAAGGGAGAAACTGCCAGATTAGGAATGACTATCGTTGGATCTCATGCAGGAGGAGACCAGGAGGAGCACTCGAGATGGTTTTCCATCCAAGGATGATGATGAAGAAAATCTAGCCTTAGTAGATAAGGCAAGGAAAGGGAAGGGGAAGGCTTCCCATTCCAAATCGAATTCTTCTCATGGAGGGAAGAAGGTTGACAAATCTAAAGTGAGATGCTTTAATTGTCACGAGATGGGTAATTATTTGACTAATTTCCCATCAAGGAAGTCCAAGAAGTGATCCTCGAAAGGATATGAAGGTGAGGCATTAGCCTCTCAGTTCAAAATGGACTTCACCCTCATCGCATCCATGTTGTCATTGATGATCGGTTGTGGTTGGTATCTTGACAGTGGAGCCTCATTCCACATGACCGACGATAAAATTCTATTCAGTACCTTGGAGGAGAAAGACCTGTAGAGCCTCTAACTTGCACCTAATTATCTATCATTACCTACAACCTTTCCTCACTTATCCCTCTCTTTTTCCCTATTTTGCTCATAAACCTATCCAGATCATTACATTTGATGTCTTTAAGTATGATTGGTTAACTTTGCTAATGTTTGACTGTTTGTCTAGATTTTTGACATATGCACAGAGATGCCGCAGCTGTCTGGCAATTCCGCAGCCATTCAGCAATTCCGCAGCTATCTAGTCATTCCGCAGCCTTTTCATTGATCTCTATGTTCCACGTGTCATTTTGAAAAATGAATCACATAGGCACGTGGGAATGAAGGTGTTAAAGGTTCCTATGCTATTGGTTCGGTCAGCAACGCCACGCACACCTCCGGTCAACGTGGATCAAACTTCGGTCAACAAAGCCAGCTCAAACGGTGCTGCGTGAGCTGATAGGTCACGTCACTCCAGATAGCGATTCCTCCACGCTATGCAGGTTATGGGAGACAGGATATAGCTTTGGATTCACCCTCCATGACGACAGAAGCCTCCAGATAATGCACAGACCTATTGACGTGTTGTTGTACCTTTAATTAGCATGACTGTCAGTTAATTTCTAGTTTCATGTTTTACGCAGTAGGCAGTTGTTCATACGCCTATAAAATCCAGCGTCTGCGCATGCTTAAGGATTAGTTTTTAGTTGCTTTGTTTATGTAATTGTTACAATTTTAGTGTGTACAGAAACTCTGTTTTGAAGCTGCTGTTTCAGCACTTTTTACTGTAATTTTTGCATATGAGTTAATAGAAGACTGTGCTGTTTTGACTCCTTCAAGTAGCTGATCTTTCCTTGGGTTTTGTGGATGGAGGGCCCCCATTCATAACAACCTTTGTACAGTAAATTTACCTTTATGTTCTTGCCATTTCCTTCTTTTGAATTCAGCAATTTTCCTTTTCTTTAATACATGTACAGTTTTGATTTACTTTCACTGTCATCTCATTTCCAGCATTTACTTTAACTGATCAGGATTGTTTTCTGCAGGTGTTAGCCCGGGATTGTGTGCCTTTGTTGTATTTGCTTTATCTCTAATGGTATTTTCAGTTGTCATATTCATAGTTGCTACCTTTACTCTGTTTTTCTAGCTTGATTTCTAGTTTAGTTTCTCAAGTTGTATGCTAACATATTGATGGTCTCCTTATCATAAGTTGTTCATCTTTAAGAGATCAGAATACTAATAAATCACAGCTTGCTTTGAGTAGTTTTTGACTTATATAACTAACTCTTTCTTCACTTGTTACACATTACAATGTATGTTGGAAGCAGAATGTTGGAGAGAGGCAAAGTGGTGTTATAATTTGTCATCTTAGAGCTTGATTACTTTTTAGACTTATATCTAACTACTTCTTAATCGTGTTTTACATAGTACTATATGTTGGAAGCAGAGTGTTAGGAAGAGATGAACATTATAATTTGTATTTAAAGTGGTTTTTCTTACCTTTTTATTGCAGCAGCATGAGTAGTGACTAGTGCCATTAGAAAGTGGTTTTTATGCTTTGCTTTCAGTTTCATTTCAAGTTATTTCTTTCAAGTTCTTTCTTTTCAAGTTTAGAAGGTAGTTAGAAACCACCAGTAACACACACTCACTCATTTAGAAATCATCTTACACACGCTATAACTCATCTGTTTATAAAACCTCCATTCCATCTTAGGAAGATAAATTGACCACAAACAACACCCCCAAACGACAAAAAGATCTAAGAGGTTGCTTAAGTACATATAGTACACCTTCACTTCATCAGCTTATGAGCCTCGGGTTGACAATTAATGACATCAATTTATGAACACTAAATTGACTAAACATTTTGGCGACGTTGCCGGGGAAGTGAAATTAAGTAGCCATATTCTTAGAAAAAAAAAAAAACATAAAATTTCAAGAAAAGAAGTTGATAACCTATCAAAGTATGCTCTCCTCTTGCACTTCAAAGTGATCTGGAGGATCAGAAAAGAGAAAGTTATTGATTTAGTAGTTTCTTGAGTATGCTCTCTTCTTGCACCTAGAGTGACCTGGAAGATCAGAAAAAGAACTATTAACTTGACTTGAAGAAAAATAATAAAAAAATGACATGCATAGAGCTAGAGATTCTAGGGGAAGGTTTTTAGCTAGAGCTCGAAGTTCAATTTTTACAAGTCCATCTGCTTCAAGGAATAGACAAGAGACACCTCCCTCATCTCCAACCGACACTCCTAGCCCTAGAATTCCTGGAATTCAAGAGCCAAGAATTGACTCTCCCACACCTTCTATTGAATTTGAACCAGGAAGAGACCCTTCTCTTTCTCCTACAGAAAGACCAATTGTAATTGAGGAAGTAGAATCATCTGAAGAAGAAGGAGAAATCTCTTCTCATTCACCCTTTGTAGAAGAACCAGAAGATCTTGAAATTCCTAGGGGAACCATCATGGCAGAGGAAGAAGGAGGTGGTAGAGGTAGAGGTAGAGGAGGAAGAGGAAACAACAATGGAGGAGGTAGAGGTCCCCTTGGAGGAGGAAATAGAGATGGGGATAACTCATTTGGGTTTCCTATTGTTAATGAGGATTCCCAGGCTACTATGAAAAACATATTGCCATCTGTCCTCCCAAATTTCCATGGGTTAAGAACTGAGGACCCTGAAACATTTTTATTTGAGTTTGAAGTTGTGTGTCGAACTTATGACTATCTGGATGACTCTCAGAAACTCAAATTGTTCCCTTCAACATTGAAAGATCAAGCTTTGAAATGGTTCATGGGGTTACTCACTCAATCCATTAGGTCTTGGGATGAAATGAAACAAACATTTTTGGATAGGTATCTGGACTATTGTATGCCTACTAATCACAAGGACGAGGTATTTAAAATGATACAAAGAGAAGATGAGAGCTTAGAAGATTTACTTGAAATATTTCAATATAACCTGAAAAGAGAAAAAATGAGTAACTTGGATGAAGAGACCTTAAAAGCCCTCCTATTAAAAGCCATTAGAGATGAATGGATAGATATCCTGAACATGATGGGGAAAGGGGATATATCTCAACTTTCACTCAGTGATATAGCAGAACTATGTATCCATCTCTCAAGGGGCAAATCAAAAACTCAAAAAGGGCCTAGAGATCCTTCTCTCCTTAGAGCAAATAAATCTACAACGGGATCAGTAAGTAGGGCTGAAATCGGCAATATGCTTGATGAATTCAAAACTGACATCTTAGGGAGTCTTAGTGAACAATTAGATACCCTTAAGATTCACAATAAACAAAAAGCAGAAGCTGAGGCTTTGGCCATTTTTTGCCCGAAATGTAGAAAGAAACATGCTTTAAGGGAATGTCCCTTGGATGCACACGTTGTAGAAACATGCGTAATTTGCTCAGAAACTCATGAGACCAAGGATTTTCCTTCAATTCCTGGCCTCAAAGCAGTCTTTCAAGAAGATCCAAATACACTTGAATCTCTCTGTTTTGTTGCAAGGAGACCTTGGCAAGGGCAACAGAATCAAGGGTTTAACAACTCTATGAATTTTCAACCCCAACCAAATTGGAATCCTTGGCAACAACCCTGGTCTCAACCTCAAAATCCTTTTCAATCATGGATGCAAAGCATGCAAAATCCTTATGGGAGATTTGCTCAGTTCTATCAATATCCTCCACCTTTTCAGAACCAACAAGCTCCACAACTTCCAAATCAAGGTCAACAACTATCATTTCCATACCCTCAACAACAACAACCTCCTCCACAAAATCAAAATTCTCAACTCTTGCTTCAATCCCAACAGAAGTCAAATCAACTTCCCTCTCAGCCATTACCAAATCCCAATAATAGGAACCCTCAAAATGCTTACATGATGGAAGGTCAACCATTTCCTACCTATATGATTGTTCCTCTCAATGAAGTACAACTCAGATCAGGTAGAATCCTAGATCAACCTTCTATAAATGTTCAACAGCCAAGCATTTCTGAGGAAGAATCTCTTAAAGTCAATAAGGGTTCTGAAGCATCACTTCAAAACCAAAATATCCAAAAAGAAAAAGAATCAACCCCCACAACTCCCATAGTTGAGCAACCTACATCTTTAGCTACACCTCCTTTTCCTGAAAGATTACAAATTGACAAAGGAGTGGAAAAGCAAATTTGGTTTCTTGACTATAATTTTCTAGATGAATTGAAGAATGTCTGTATCAAGATCCCCTTGTTACAAGCCATTAAGGAAATTCCCATTCTAGCAAAGACAATAAAGGAGTTGAGTTTGAAGAAAACAGGAAAGAGAACCAGAGATACCAAAAGGATACATCTGGTTGGAAAAATTGCAGACATTATGATGGGTAAGATTACCATGCAAAAGTATGTGGATCCCGGTAGCCCTATTGTCACAACTCATATTAATGGGGTTGAAATCCCAAATACTTTGATTGACTTAGGAGCCGCTATCAACATCATGAGTAGACAGACCATGGATCAGTTAAAGCTTCCTAACCTTCTCTTTACACCTACTTTACTGCAACTTGCAGATCGATCAATCATTAAACCTGATGGTGTATTGGAAGACATTCCAGTCTCCCTAGACTCTTGGGAATATCCAGTTGATTTTATGATTTTAACTCCCAAGAACAATCTAGGAGGACATCCTCTTATCTTAGGAAGACCTTGGCTAGCAACAGTTGATGCTTTTATCAGTTGTAGGTCTGGAGACATGTATATATCAGATGGTAATTTGACCAAGAAATTCAACTTGTATCCTCCAGCAAAGGCAATAACAGAAATAGGAGAAGATGAGTGGGTCGATGATGAGGATACTATACAACCTGTTCTAACCATCTCTGAGATCAGTGAAGACAGTCAAATCCTAAATACATTAGAAAATTTTGAAATATCTTTAGAATATGACTCTACACAGTTTCAGTTAGATGCGGACATTGAATATCTCTCCTCTAGATAGATGTCTCTCTTCTCAATGGAAGAGTTTGGTAGTTCTACAATTGAAATCCTTCCAGGAAAAACATTGAATATTAATAGAAACTTGGAAAGACCACAACAAGAAAAATTAACCAAACTTTTGCAAAAACATTCTACTGCATTTGCATGGGAATACACTGACATGAAAGGAATCGATCCTAAGACTTGTATTCATCACATCTATATTGAAGAAAATAGCAGACCTATTAGGCAACCGCAGAGAAGGATGAATCCAAACCTTAGGGAAATCGTGAAAGAAGAACTCCAGAAATTACTCAAGGTAAACTTCATTTACCCCATTTCAGATAGCCAATGGGTTTCTCCCTTGGTTATAGTGCCCAAAAAGAATGGTAAATGGAGAGTTTGCATTGATTATCGAGAATTGAACAAGGCAACCTTAAAGGATCATTTCCCTCTACCTTTTATTGATCAGGTACTAGACACTTTAGCAGGTAAAAAGTATTTCTCATTCTTGGATGGTTTTAGTGGGTATAATCAAATTCAGGTAGCACCTGAAGATCAAGATAAGACCACATTCACCTGTCCATGGGGAACTTTTGCCTACCGAGTACTCCCTTTTGGATTATGCAATGCACCTGCTACTTTTCAAAGGGCTGTATTAGGTATCTTTTAAGATCTAATCCATGATTGTGTAGAGGTCTATATGGATGATTTTACAGTTTACGATAATACATTTGAAAAAGCTTTGGAAAATTTGGAAAAAGTACTGATAAGATGTAAGGAAACAAATCTTTCTTTAAGTCATGAAAAGTGTTTTATGATGTTTACTGAAGGGATTGTTTTAGGACATCATATTTTAGGAGATGGGATTAAGGTTGATAGATCCAAAGTTGAAGTCATCTCTAAGTTACCGATTCCAAATTGCCAGAAAGATGTTAGAAGTTTTCTTGGGTTCACTGGATATTATAGAAGATTTATTGAAAACTTCACTAAGATAGCATCTCCTCTCTTCAAATTACTTACAAAGGACTGTGAATTCAAATGGGATCCTGAATGCCAATCTGCATTTGAAGCTTTAAAAACGAGAATATCTGAAGCACCCATTCTAAGAGGGCCAAATTGGAAACTTCCTTTCCATATTTCTACAAATGCTTCAGATACAGCTTTAGGAGCTGTTTTGGGACAAAAGGATTTGATCCCTTATGCCATTTATTACACCAGTAAAAATTTGACTCCCACTGAGTTAAATTATACTGTGACAGAAAAAGAGTTCTTAGCTGTGGTACATGCGATCAATAAGTTTAGACACTACATAACCGGCTATGAAACTTTTGTTCATACTGATCATTCTGCCATAAGATATTTAATGAACAAACCTATTACTAATGGCAGAGTCACCAGATGGCTCTTACTTTTACAAGAATTCAATATTACTGTGTTAGATAGACCAGGAAAACAAAATACAGTAGTTGATTTCTTGTCTAGAATCCAAAATACTAACGAAGATTCTCCTGTAGAGGATAAGTTTCCTGATGAGTATTTGTTTGCAATAACTACTAAAACCCCTTGGTATGCAGATATTGCTAATTATTTGGTCACAGGGAAACTACCTCCACATATTTTTCCTAGTGAAAGGAGAAAGATTATTCAGCAGAGTTCAAGTTATTCATGGATTTCTAATGAATTGTTCAAAACAGGGCTAGACTGTGTGATTAGAAGATGTGTTCGGGAAGATGAGATGCCTGACATCCTTAAGGCATGCCATGACGAGCGATGCAGTGGACACTTCGTTGACAAGAGAACAGCCTATAAAATCATTTATTTGGGATATTATTGGCATACTCTTTTCAAAGATGCAAAGCAATATGTCAGAAGGTGTGACAGCTGCCAAAGAATTGGGATACCAACTCTTTCAAGTGAGATGCCATTGCAGCCACAGGTACTCATCGAACCTTTTGAAAAATGGGCTTTAGATTTCGTTGGACCCATTAATCCGCCATCTAAACAAAA
This sequence comes from Pinus tabuliformis, assembly GCA_031772625.1. NCBI lineage: Eukaryota > Viridiplantae > Streptophyta > Pinopsida > Pinales > Pinaceae > Pinus > Pinus tabuliformis. The sequence continues at coordinate 452,074,120 of CM062806.1, forward strand.
GAAGTATATATTGGTTTGTACTGACTATGTTACTAAGTGGGTAGAAGCAAAAGCTTTGCCTTCTGCCACTGAAAATTCAGTTGTTCAATTTCTTTTTGAGGATATTTTCACTCGTTTTGGTGTCCCAAGAGAAATTGTAACAGATCAAGGAAGCCAATTTACATCTAATCTGATGGAGAAGCTGATGGAGGAATACAAGATCAAGCATAGAACATCTACTCCTTACCATCCACAAGCAAATGGTCAAGTGGAATCTACAAATAAAGTCCTTGAGAATATCATCACCAAGACTGTTCATCTGCATAGAAGAGATTGGGCTGAAAGGCTACCTGAAGCTTTATGGGCCTATAGAACTACATGGAGGAGTACCACAGGATATTCTCCCTATGAACTTGTTTATGGGAAAGAAGTCCTGCTCCCCATTGAGTTCCAAGTCAAAACTTTCAAGATGGCAGTCCAGTTGGGAATGAATCTTTCAGAAGCCCAGAAGCACAGAATGGAGCAGTTAAATGAACTAGATGAGATAAGACAAGATGCCATTTTAAGAACCGATCTAGTTCAGCATCAAAGAACAAAATGGCATGATAGATACATCAAGGAGAAGAAGTTTCAGAAAGGAGATTGGGCTTTATTGTTTGATTCAAAGTTTAAAGACTTCAAAGGAAAATTTCAAACTCATTGGCTTGGGCCATATGAGATTGACGAAGTCTTTAGCAATGGAGCAGTTCAAATGAAAACTATTGATGAATTTCATACTCCTCTTATTGTGAATGGCCATCGCTTGAAGATCTACCAGAAGCCACTCTCAAAAGAGGAATTTGTCAAGTTGTTTAAAAAAGATTCTGCAATCAGGTTGGTGGAGAAGGATTCTTCTCCTCCATCAGCCTAATCTTTGGTTTTTGAAAAAAAAAAAAAAAAAGAGAAAAAAAAAAAAAAAAAAGAAAAAATACAAATGTATAGGCCTGAAAACCAGTCTCTGATTGGCAGTCCTATGCAGAAAATCTGAGGTGAAAATCAGGGTCACCTGACACCTCACATTTTCCAAAAAAAAAAATCTCTCTCTCCTCCTTGTTCCATCTCATTTCGCCCACTTCATTCACCATCTCATTCATCCAATCACTTTCACTCCACCTCATTTCTTTCCATCCATCCATCCATTACATTCCATCTCACCAATAAAGTCATTGTCAGATTTATTTCACACAGCTAAAGTTGTTTTGTGCAGACAGAGGGTATCACTGTAGTTTCCGCAGCTGAGGAGCAATTCCGCAGCCAACATCCCAATTCCGCAGCCGATACACTTTCTGCACCTGCATAAAAAAAAATAAAAAAAAATAAAAAAAAAATAAAAAAAAAAATAAAAAAAATACAAATGTATAGGCCTCAAAACCAGTCTCTGATTGACAGTCCTATGCAGAAAATCTGAGGTGAAAATCAGGGTCACCTGACACCTCACATTTTCCAAAAAAAAAAATCTCTCTCTCCTCCTTGTTCCATCTCATTTCGCCCACTTCATTCACCATCTCATTCATCCAATCACTCTCACTCCACCTCATTTCTTTCCATCCATCCATCCATTACATTCCATCTCACCAATAAAGTCATTGTCAGATTTATTTCACACAGCTAAAGTTGTTTTGTGCAGACAGAGGGTATCACTGCAGTTTCCGCAGCTGAGGAGCAATTCTGCAGCCAACATCCCAATTCCGCAGCCGATACACTTTCTGCCCCTGCATAAAAAAAAAAAAAAAAAAACAATAACAACAACAATCTGTTTTAAGAAGGAATCTGCAGTCCAAAAGTCATCAGCAATAATTGAAAAAAGGTCATGTAGCAGCAATAAACAATGAAAGGTTAGTGTCATATGAGCAAAAGGAATCAAAGCGCGGATACATAAGGTATGATCTAATTTCTAAACCTACGGTTATAACATTTTGCATGGTTTCCGGATTGTGTTTTTAGCCATTTAATGTAATGATTACCAATCCTTTCCATTACTCGACCGGAAATCCACGTATCTCTCAGCCTTAACGGTCCCTATTCATCACGATTTTAAAACTCAAACACGGCTGCTCTTCCATTAAAACTCTTGTACCTGAGTGACGTAGACAATTGTACTACGGCTCTCTGCGTTATGATTCCGCAGCCAAATGTACACTCATGACCGATGTCTAAGGGACTTAACCGTTTCTTCCCATTATTCATAACCCTCCTACGCATGTATAATGTCATTCACGCTGTTGATTCACTTCCGCATTTCCCTTGTTTTCCACTGCTCTGCCTTATTCACTATTCTGTCCGCCGTAAGCACTCTCTGTTTCATTTTCTTCTCATTTCTCCACTAAAACCTTGACCACTGTTGTAAGTGCATCACGGCGATTTTGCTGTAGCCGTAAACCACTGTCTAAACACTTTTTCTCCTGTATAACTCTTTCACCAAGCGTTAAAATAGCGTTGTTAAGGCAGCCAGAGAGCTGATGGGTAAGCTATTGAGGGCAGAGCCTGAAGGCTCTAAATTTTTAGAAGGCTATCCCCAAACTAAAGACGCTTTGCAAAAGGCCAAATGGCTCCAGTTCATTCAAAAATTCAAGGGATACCATAAGGAAGTCACAAAGGATTTTTCTCGTTCTTTCAAAGACAACAAAGTGGAGATTGGAGATCTGAAATTTACAGTTACAGAAGGCAGTTTAGCACAATCAACTTCATTACCTCAAACTGGGGAAAGGTGGTTCAAGAATCGATCAGTGGAAGACCAGGAATGGAAGCAAATATTGAAAAATCCAGGTATGGACACTAGTATTTTTACAAAGGGAATCCCTGTTAGTCTTGTCAAAGAAGAATGGACAACTTTGCTTCTGTTAGTACAGAAATTCTTTACATGTGAAGGAAGATTCGGAATTTTGTATGTTTACCATGCTAAAATTATGATGCATTTCATGGGTGAGCATGACATTAATCTTCCTTATTTTATACTATCTAGCCTTAGAAAAATGTGCTCAACAGTCCCAAGAAACATTGAGCCACATTTGTATCATCATGGGCTTGTCAAGATACTAGTTGAAGAACAGTTGAAAGCAAAAAGAGATACATGGGAAAGATTTCTTGTAAGGAATCATTTCCAAGAGATAGGGGAAGCCTCTGGTGGTTCACCTCAAGTGCCTAAAAAGAGTAGAAGGAGAAGAAGAGAGGAAATTACCCCAGAAATCGTTGTCGAATTAGAAACTGTTGTCCCTGAAACTGTTGTCCTTGAAACTGTCCAAGAAGAAACTGTCCAAGACCTGATTGAAGAAGAAATTGCTGCACATCATTCTGAAGAAGAAAATGACCCTGAGCCTGCTGTAGACATTGACCAAGCAACCCTGCAAGAAATAGTTAAAGAGGCTGCTCAAAAGAGAAAGAAAAGTAAAAAGAAACAAAAGAAGGATAAGGGGAAGGCCATAGCTCAAGAAACTGACCTAACCCCTGAAACTCACATTACTCCTGAGAATTCCAGTGAAGAGGATACTCAGCCATTGGCAAGTAGATTGGCCCAACTTCATGAGGCTGCCCTTTCTAAGAAGATGAAAAAACAAAAGCAAAAGAAACAAAAAGGAAAATAGAGCATCACAACTGTAAGGAGGAGCAGCAGGTTACAAAGCAAAGTGGGGACCACCGAGGGTAGAGAATCACTCTTTATTGACTTGAGCACACCTGAAAAGGGTGCCACAAGACTTGATTTTGAGGAAAGCCCTCCACATGTTGAGCATGTTGAGACTAGTCCTCCACGTGAGGAAAGTCCTTTTGAGCATAAACCCGAATTTGAGCATGAGCCTAGTTCCAAGAGGTCACCAGAGATTGACCCGGACCAGCAAAAAGTTTATAACTACCTGGAGACGTTAGAACAAGCTGCTGCTGGTCCAAGCACTGTTCTACCTCTTGAGCAGCAAGTTCACTCACTCAAACAGGAAATTTTTGAGCTTGAAGTTTTAAATCGCCACATCATACAAGAGAATGAAGCATTGAAGGAGCAAGCTAAAGTGGACAAGATGGTCCACAATAATACCATGCTTCATCTGGGCCTTTGGCAGAGGAAAAACAGAAAGCTAAAGAAAAAATGCAGGAAGCTAAGTAGAGCTTTGGTCAATTTAAAATTCAGATGCTTGGTGAGGAAACAAAGAGTCAATGTGGCTACACAGAGGAAGAGGAGAAGACTAGATGTCCTAGCAGAGGCATCTCAGCAGGTGGATTAAACAATGTTTTCGTTGCATGAGGACATGCAACACCCTCGTAGTGGGGGTATGTAGAGCCTCTAACTTGCACCTAATTATCTATCATTACCTACAGCTTTTCCTCACTTATCCCTCTCTTTTGCCCTATTTTCGTCATAAACCTATCCAGATCATTACATTTGATGTCTTTAAGCATGATTGGTTAACTTTGTTAATGTTTGACTGTTTGTCTAGATTTTTGACATATGCACAGAGATTCCGCAGCTGTCTGGCAATTCCGCAGCTATCTAGTCATTCCGCAGCCTTTTCATTGATCTCTATGTTCCACGTGTCATTTTGAAAAACGAATCACATGGGCACATGGGAATGAGGGTGTTAAAGGTTCCTATGCTATTGGTTCAGTCAGCAACGCCATGCACAACTCCGGTCAACGTGGATCAAACTTCGGTCAACAAAGCCAGCTCAAACGGTGCTGCGTGAGCTGATAGGTCACGTCACTCCAGATGGCGATTCCTCCACGCTATGCAGGTTATGGGAGACAGGATCTAGCTTTGGATTCACCCTCCATGATGACAGAAGCCTCCAGATAACGCACGGACCTATTGACGTGTTGATGTACATTTAATTAGCATGACTGTCAGTTAATTTCTAGTTTCATGTTTTATGCAGTAGGCAGTTGTTCATACGCCTATAAAATCCAGCGTCTGCACACGCTTAAGGATTAGTTTTTAGTTGCTTTGTTTATGTAATTGCTACAATTTTAGTGTGTACAGAAACTCTGTTTTGAAGCTGCTGTTTCAGCACTTTTTACTGTAATTTCTGCATATGAGTTAATAGAAGACTGTGTTGTTTTGACTCCTTCAAGTAGCTGATATTTCCTTGGGTTTTGTGGATGGAGGGCCCCCATTCATAACAGCCTTTGTATAGTAAATTTACCTTTATGTTCTTGCCATTTCCTTCTTTTGAATTCAGCAATTTTCCTTTTCTTTAATACATGTACAGTTTTGATTTACTTTCACTGTCATCTCATTTCCAGCATTTACTTTAACTGATCAGGATTGTTTTCTGCAGGTGTTAGCCCGGGATTGTGTGTCTCTGTTGTATTTGCTTTATCTCTAATGGTATTTTCAGTTGTCATATTCATAGTTGTTGCCTTTACTCTGTTTTTCTAGCTTGATTTCTAGTTTAGTTTCTCAAGTTGTATGCTAACAAATTGATGGTCTCCTTATCATAAGTTGTTCATCTTTAAGAGATCAGAATACTAATAAATCACAGCTTGCTTTGAGTAGTTTTTGACTTATATCACTAACTCTTTCTTCACTTGTTACACATTACAATGTATGTTGGAAGCAGAATGTTGGAGAGAGGCAAAGTGGTGTTATAATTTGTCATCTTAGAGCTTGATTACTTTTTAGACTTATATCTAACTACTTCTTAATCGTGTTTCACATAGTACTATATGTTGGAAGCAGAGTGTTAGGAAGAGGTGAACATTATAATTGGTCTTTAAAGTGGTTTTTCTTACCTTTTTATTGCAGCAGCATGAGTAGTGACTAGTGCCATTAGAAAGTGGTTTTTATGCTTTGCTTTCAGTTTCATTTCAAGTTATTTCTTTCAAGCTCTTTCTTTGCAAGTTTAGAAGGTAGTTAGAAACCACCAGTAACACACACTCACTCATTTAGAAATCACCTTACACACACTATCACTCATCTGTTTATAAAACCTCCATTCCATCTTAGGAAGATAAATTGACCACAAACAACACCCCCAAACGACAAAAAGATCTAAGAGGTTGCTTAAGTACATATAGTACACCTTCACTTCATCAGTTTACGAGCCCCGGGTTGACAATTAATGACATCAATTTATGAACACTAAATTGACTAAACAAGACCTCAAGATGTGCATAGAGATGGATGACAATGAAAGGTATAGTGTTTCAGGAGTGGGCACGGTTGCTTTTAAGAGGAAGCATGGGGCTCTTATCACCTTAACAGATGTGAAGTATGTTCTTGGAATCAAGAAGAAATTGGTATTGATCGCGATGTTGGGCGACAAAGGCTACGATGTTGTCCTCAGTAAGAGAAAGGTTTTCCTTAGACACATCACCATGGGACAGGTGAAACAGATTGGTTCACCAGTCGAGAACCTGTATGCTCTTGAGGTTAAAGATGCATGCAAAGCCTTGAGTGTTGGGTTGTGTTGTATTCTTTCCACGTAGTTAACAGGGGGTTTGAAGGGCACCTGTAACCCCACTTTATGGGGTCTGGGGTAACGCCCCTGAAAATTTTAGTTTTGGACCCTATGTTAGGTTGGGCGGACCCACCTATGGTTTTGTGCATGATTTTCGCACATGTTTTTTGGATGCGATGGTTTTCGGTCCATGGTATTAGACAAGATGGTTTTCAGTCCATGGTATTGGATGCTTCGGCATGTATAAATATGTATTGTAATATTGAAAGGAACATAATGAAAAATCAAGCTGGTAGTCCCGGTTATGGGATCCAGGGGAAAATATCTATGTATATGTGTTTTATGTGTTATGATCTTGCATTGTTTATTTTCTTTGTTTTAGAATTTGTATGCAGGTAATTTCTGTACGGGGTTAAAACCTACATTTGGTATTAGAGCTATTTTGGCTTCAAGGGGACGCCTTTGTTGCTGAGGGGTTTTGCTCGGGCCAATGGTAGACGCTATTCAGTGGGAGATCTGTGAGATCGATTCTGGTGGTGAAAGAAGATGGCGAGCAGTGGAAAGATAGAGATCAAGAAATTTAATGGTCAGATTTTTGAGTTGTGGAAACTCAAGATGGAGGATCTGTTGGTGGATAAAGACCTCTGGATTGTGGTAGATCCGGGTATTAAACTAACGAGAGTGTCCGATGAAGAATGGAAGAAGTTGGATCGGAAGGCAAAGAGCACAATACGATTGTGTGTCTCAGATTCAGTATTGCTAAATGTATTAGAGGAAGCTACGACGAAGGCTTTGTGGGACAAGTTAGGGACTTTGTACCAATCTATGTCTCTGGTGAATAAACTGTTCCTGCAGAAAAAGCTGTATAACTTGAGGATGAAAGATGGAGACTCGGTGATAGAGCATATGAATGCATTTAATATTGTGGTAAGTTAGTTAGCATCCGTTGATATTAAAATTTCATATGAAGATAAGTGCATCAGTTTGTTGTGTTCACTACCAGATTCGTGGGATAGTCTGGTTATTGCAATATGTAGCAATGCAACTGCCTTGCATTTTGATGAAATAGTCTCATCCTTGCTAATGGAGGAGATGAAACAGAAAAATATGGAGAGCCAAAATGGTGATGGCTTGCTTGTATGAGGGCAGACCTAGAACAGAAAGAAAAATAATTCATCGAGTGTGAGATCTAAATCTAAAGGGAGATCTAAATCTCTAGGAAAACGTGTAAAGGTGGTGCTGGAAATGTGGAAAGGAAGGGCACTACAAAAGTGACTGTAAATCTAAAGCTCCTAACAAAGGAAAGGGATATGATGAGGATCCTTCTGCAGAGGCGAAAACCACCTCAGACGAAGGTGGGGATGTGTACTTGGCTTCTTCAAGTACACATGTAGATCATGAGGCCTGGTTGATTGACTCAGGTGCATCCTTTCACTTCACTCCCCATAGAGAGTGGTTCTGTGAGTATGAGAAAGATGATGGCCGTGATGTCTTCTTGGGGGATGACAGGAAGGCTAGAATCATTGGTCACGGAAAAGTAAAGTTGAAGTTGCAAGGTGGAAGGGTTAGAACACTTCCGGGTGTTTTGCATATTCCTGCATTAGCCAGAAATCTGATTTCTGTAAGCAAGCTGGATGATGCAGGTGTAAAAACAGTGTTCAAGAAGGATACCTGCAAAATGGTTCGGGGAGCACTGGTATTGATGCAGGGAGTTCAGATTGGAACTCTGTACAAGTTGCAAGGTAGCACTATTATTGATGGGTGCAACAGTTTTGTGGTTCCTGAAAGTGGAGAAGAAAATCTAGTGGTCTCTGGAGAAAAGACCATGCTATGGCATCAAATGCTTGGACATATTGGAGAGAAGGGCCTTCGAATACTTCATGGTAAAGGTATGAGTAATAGTTCTCTAGATTTTGATTTCTGTGAAAATTGTGTATATGGGAAGCAAAATCGGGTGAATTTCCCCTTTGGTAGTAAGAGGGCGAAACAAATATTACAGCTTGTGCACAGTGATGTGTTTGGACCTGTGAAGGTTCCATCACTGGGTAAGTCTGTGTACTATGTATCATTTATAGATGACTTCTCAAGGACTACATGGATATATTTCCTTAAGAAGAAATCTGAAGTCTTTGACAGGTTTAAAGAATTTAAGGCTCTCATGGAAAATCACACAGAGAATAAGATAAAGGTGCAGAGGACAGATAACGGTGGAGAGTTTTTTCAGCAAGGAATTTGAAGAATTCTGTAAGAAGTGTGGTATATCACGGCAGAAGACTACTCCATATACACCTCAGCAAAATGGAGTTTCAAAAAGAATGAACAAGACATTGATGGAAAGGGTAAGAAGCATGCTCAGTGGTGTTGAGTTAGGACAGGAATTCTGGGCAGAGGCAGTGGATACTGCAAGTTACCTGGTCAATAGGTCACCTTCATCAGCGTTGGAGGAGAAGACTCCACAAGAGGTATGGACTGGTAAGAAACCCTCTCTTTCACATCTAAGGGTATTTGCATGTGATGCATATGTACATGTTCCAAAGGAGAAACGAACCAAGTTAGATAGTAAATCTGAAAAGTGCATCTTTATTGGGTATAAGGATGGTTTAAAGGGTTATAAGCTTTGGAACCCAGTAACAAGGAAGCTTGTGTACAGCCGAGATGCGGTGTTCAGAGAGGTGAAAGATGTTATTAAACATGAAGTCCAAACAAAGGAACCTGAGAAGATAGAGTTTGAGCTAAAGGAGAAAGAATCAGACTCTACAGTAGAGGAGGAATCAGAAGATGAAGAGCCACAAACTCCGGCTGTGAGAAGATCAGTTCGAGAAAGAAGGCAGCTAGAAAGGTAGAGTCCATCTGCTTTCTCTTCAAATTTTACTTTGTCTATTACTAATGATGATCCCAGAAATGTGAAGGAAGCAGTGGATTTAGAGGATGGAAAACTTTGGAAAGAGGCCATCTTTGATGAAATGGCATCTTTTCACAAAAATTAGGCATGGGATCTAGCGGAGTTGTCAGCTGGAAGGAAACCCATTGGAAACAAATGGGTGTTCAAAAAGAAGAAAAATGCAGAAGGAAAAGTGGAGAAATACAAAGCTCAGTTTGTAGAAAAAGGTTATTCCCATGTGCCGGGAATTGATTTTGGTGATATTTTTTCTCCCATTATCAAAGTAACTTCTATTAGATTAATTTTATCTGTTGTTGTTGATTTGATTATAAGGTAGAACAGATGGATGTGAAGACAACATTTCTTCACAGGATCTGGAAGAGGAGATCTGCATGAAGCAGCTTGAAGGTTTTGTGGTGAAGGGTAAGAAAGAATTGGTATGCAAGTTAAAGAAGTCTCTGTATGGGTTAAAACAGTCACCAAGGATGTGGTATCAGAAATTTGATACATTTATACGGGGACTTGGCTTCACTAGAAGCAAACCAGATCACTGTGTGTATTTTAAATTAATTGGTGACCATGTTATTTATTTGGTCTTGTATGTGGATGATATGTTGCTGGTTGGAAATGACATAGAAATTATCGAGGATTTGAAGACCCAATTTTCCTCCAAGTTCGACATGAAAGATCTTGGTGCTGTATACTATATTTTGGGCATGGAAATTAAAAGAGATTGGGCAAAGAGGAAGCTCTTGTTAAATCAGAGGAAGTATGTTGAGACAATATTGCGGAGGTTTAATATGCAGGATAGTAAACCGGGGAAGGTTCCTATTCCTGTAGGTGTGAGGTTATCTGCTGAACAGTGTCCCAAAACACAAGAAGAGGAAGAGGACATGTCCCGTGTTCCATATGCAAGTGCAGTCGACAACCTTATGTATTCAATGATCTGTACTAGACTAGACACTACACATGCGGTGGGAGTATTGAGCAGGTTTATGTAAAAACCAGGAAAGGGGCATTGGACAACAGTGAAGCGAGTTTTCAGGTATTTGCGTGGCACTAGTGATTATGGTATGTGCTACCAAGGAAGACCAGGATTGGACAGAGTTTTGGATATTCATGGCTTTGTTGATGCAGACTGGGTTGGAGATCTGGATCAGAGAAGATCTACAAGTGGGTATGTTTTTAACTTATTTGGAGGTGCAGTCAGTTGGATGAGTAAGAAACAATCTGTAGTGGCACTGTCAACTATAGAGGCAAAATACATGGCAACCACTCATGCAAGCAAGGAAGTAGTTTGGTTGTAGAGATTGTGGTCAAGTATGGGGTTAGTACGGGAAGCTATAAGGATAGACTATGACAACCAAAGTGCAATTTTCTTGGAAAATAACCCTGCATATCATTCAAAGCCAAAGCGCATTGATGTTCAGTATCACTTTGTGAGGGATATGATAGAAGAAAAAAAGGTGTTGCTGGTAAAGGTGGATACTTTGAAGAATACTGCAGATGCATTGACAAAATCTATGAGCTCTAAGAATTTCTCTTGGTGTAGAGAGACAATGGGCATTTCAGGGCTAGGAAAATGACTAAGCTCTCTTGTGGCCCCTTGTGGGAAGAAAACAATGAGTGGGAGAATGTTGGGTTATGTTATATTCTTTCCACGTAGTTAACAGGGGGTTTGAAGGGCACCCATAACCCCAATTTATGGGGTCCGGGGTAGCGCCATGGAAAATTTTGGTTTTGGACCCTATGTTAGGTTGGGCGGACCCACCTATCATTTTGTGCATGATTTTCGCATATGTTTTTGGACACGATGGTTTTCAGTCCATTGTATTAGACGCGATGGTTTTTGGTCCATGGTATTGGATGCTTTGGCATGTATAAATATGTATTGTAATATTGAAAGGAACATAATGAAAAATCAAGCTGGTAGTCCCAGTTTTGGGATCCAGGGGAAAATATCTGTGTATATGTGTTATGATCTTGCATTGTTTATTTTCTTTGTTTTAGAATTCGTATGCATGTAATTTCTGTATGGGGTTAAAGCCTACATTGAGGAGCAAGGAAAATGTTAGAGACTTGGTGATTGAGAGGGAGAGTAAATTACCTCTCAACATGCAGCACCAAAAGAAGTCTCAGACAATTATGGAGGAGCCACAATTGGAGATGTTGAGAGGAGATCGAGTGGAGGCATCCACTCATGTAGAGATCTCCAGTAGGGCGAAATTTTTAGCCAAGTGGGCAAAGGGATCGCAACCATACCTCCATGTGTGAGGTGGGGCGATGTGAAGTGATAGTCCCAAGAAGGCTGAAATTGGGGAGGCTTAATTGAGAGGTTTTATCTCATGGATCGTACCTTGCTACGGGATCCCAAAGTACAAAGTAGCGGGAGGAATCAGTGGGATTGATGCAACTAGAGATCAAAGTGACATGGGCTAGAGAAGTCAGATATTGAAGAGCACAGACAAGGATTGACAACAGTGCAGAAAGGCAGAGTCAATAGAAGCACAAAGTTTTTAGTTGACAGAGGTAATAGCAGTCAAATACTTTGATGACAAATGCATCATACTGATTCAGGTTGGATATTTTTATGTTTCTGGAGTTGCTAGAGAAACAACACTAGAGAGAAGTGTTGCATGCATAACATTTCAAAGGTTTAGGATCGGTAAGCAATAAGAAATGATAAAAATAGAATCCAGAATATTCCAATTTTAATTTTTCCTTGAATTAAAATTGTGAATTAATATTTGAATTTAGTCTCACCAGCTGCTTGGAAACAATTAATTACTTCATTATGGATTAATTACTTGGTGAAATTCAAGTTAGAATTCTTTCTGAAGTCATGCAACAGTAATCCCTTAAATTAAGGAGATTATCCCTTAATTAAGGAGATAAGATTAAGTTATATTTGAGTTGTAATTAATTAGCTCAGTTAACTGAGTTAAGTCCAGTTAAATTAGATCCAAACTGTTTGAGGAACAAATTGTGAGTTATCAGTCAGTTGATTCGTGCATGCACTCAACTAGTGTACTCCAGATAACTGAAGATTCTCTCATCAGTAACTCATGTGTGTCTATTCTGAGAAAGACCCAGTTGAGATTAAGCTCAAGGACAGTGTACTATTAGTTGCATGTTTTCTCCTATCAAGGAAACTCATGCATGCAGAAGGAAGAAGGTTCCTTGAGGATTGCACAGTTTTGACAGGATCTGAGATCAGTGTGAAAGATCAGTGTTACACTTGGAAATAGGAGGATCACCTAGGAGAAACTATGCAAGGAAACAGGTGCTTGGAGAGCAAAGAGGAAGGCTTATGAGAAGTCTATTTTTCCTGTGAGCATCTATGAGGGATTGAACTTAGAGCTGGCTAGATGTGAGAGCTAAGTCTTTGTGTAATCTTGATATATTTCCATATTGTATGATAATATAGATAGTGGGGTTTTTAGCTGAGGCTTTCCCCTGAGGATTTTATATATTTCATGTGCATTGATTCTTCTTCTTATGGTTATATGTGTTCGGCTCTGATTCAGCTAGATCTTTAATCTTCCACAAAGAAAATTGATAGTAGAAGTAGATTATAGTATTTTTCTTTGGTATATTACATTATCGGTTTAATCTGCAGTCATATTTTCTACATGATCTTAGAGGTAGATTTGTAGAGAATTTGCATAATTTCTACACTATTACCCATAATATGATGTAAATTACTTCTCGTCATGTAATGGAGATACTTTCATCTTGCAAGTTCTATCCCTTCCATGTATTTTATCAATCCCATGGTGAGTTATATAAAAAAAGTCACCACATACCTTTCTCTGTGGTCCCACGATCTGTGATGACATGACCCTTATCCACATGAGCCATCATTCAATTGTTGCATGGTAATATTATGCCAAGTTTCACCACAATTGTAAATAATATGTCTTGTAGATGACACATCAAATAACCTCCATGTTACACACTCCAGCAACCTCTTTCTAATGTCATGTCGATGCCAAGTTAACTTCATCCTACCATTTGGAATTCCATAATGGTGTCATGTGTCACCCAAAAAATGGTCACTTAGTGACCTAAAAGGGTCATATCTACATGCCAGATGTCATTCCATTAGTGTGCCACATTATCAGTTTAGTCAAATCATAGGCACCTATTACTCATGCTCCACGTGGCATCTTCCACTTCAACTTAGATCTTGGGTCCCACCAATTTCTCAAACCTCTGTGCAAACTATTGATTCACATTCATGAACGAAGGGAGCTCTTTGTTGTTCCCTTTGTCAATAACACAAACATTCAAAATCATGGAAGAACCACAATTCATACCTCCATGAAAAACAAAAATATTGGAGATGGGTGATGGGAAGTTTCACGTACCACACCCTTAGTCAACCATGCCACCTTCCACAAACAATTCCCTGACATAACTAGTATGGTGTGACATGAATATTTCGTAGTGGTTAACAGGAACTTTCCCATCCCGCCCATTGTTAACTTAGTTCCTTAATAACTTTCACAATTCTTCCTTAGAAATTCATCAAGGTCTCTTAAGTACGGGAACCTATGATTGAAGTCATAAGAACATCAACACTATTAAATGCCCATTTTCCAACACTTTATAACCTAATATTCGAATATTAGATTGCTTCCATCATACATGACATAAACCTAGATGGTCTCTTATCATGTCTTGAGAAATATTTGATCAAAATAACTTATCATCTCTAAGGCATGGAGATTTCCACTCCATCATAACATACAACACATGGATTTAAGCACACCAAATAGTTCAATGAGATTTATTAATAGTTATTCACACATAACATATAATGGAAATTGATCACAACCACAATCAACTAGTCATATCAACAGCTAAACATAAGTATATGAAGAACTTGAAATTCAAGGTCATTTCAACATCATATGGATGTGTAGGTCCCTTATAACTAGTGTAACCATTCACAACAATCACATTGTAACACACATGAATACATATTCCTCATTGATTGTGCTAATATACCCACTACCATTGAATAATAGTAATCATCATTCATATCGCATAAACATGCACAAGTCATAAGTAACTTATCTTAGAAATTATATAATTGGAAACTAAGAGAGGGACTTCAACTCCCCTCCCAATGGTAGGCCCATTGCATTGCTATCCTTTCTTATAGTTAACAACCCTCAAGCTTCATTTAGAGTTTGAGAGTGAATTTCTTAAGGAAAATTTCACTTGCGCTCTCGTAGGAATATAGGGCATATAGTGCCTCCACCCAAATAGTCACTTCCAATACTTTAGAGTCAAGAGTGTCTCCACTATGGCAAGAATCTAGAGTATAGAATGTTTCCACCCAATAATAAATTATAGGATCTCCATAGGATCCCACAATGCTTCCATTGGAAATCTAGTAGGAATCAAAGCACACCATGCATCCATTTGATAACTTTCATGGGAATCTAGATGCTACCTTTAAGGTCTCCACCAATGAGAACAAAGATAATTCCCATAATAGTTAGTGTCTCCATTTACTATGTCGAAATCTAGAGTCCAATACCACCATACCTTCTTAACACTTGAGCATCACCTTTCTACAACATTCCCTATCTAGATCCTAAACCTAAGAATACACTAAGCCTTGACTAGTACTTCCATGAATTTCTTCTTGTTGTAGGACAATCATGTCCCTTGGTATGATCATGAAATTCCTCATTAGTTGTCTCTTTCTATTCTCATCTTTCTGGATAATGCATGAACTACATCGTCATGAGAGTGTCCCCCCTCTTCCCCAATGCATTTTGTGACTTCCTTTGCATGTGACCAATGTCCATCATTTCGCACAACCATCTCTTCGTTTTCTCAGACATCCATACACCAGTGTAAATTATTTTACCATGAAAAAGTGATATTGATGAGCATTAGTCACTACATTCAAAATATGGCTACTTCCCTAAGCTATTCCCAAGAAGCTACTAGTCCTAAAGCTTCCAAATTTGTGACCTCTCTCTCAGTCAAGTCATTTTCATGTTCACAATTTATTTACAATTATACATAAAATATTTACAAGATGGATAATGAAAAAGGGTTATTATAGACCCCACCTACATAGAGGAACAAAATCCTCAGTGTTCTATACATGACCACAAAATTTATAGTGAGATTTATATAAACAACTATTTTACATTTACATTTGCTCATGTAATTAAAAAAAATGAGTAATATACCTTCATTTTCTCAGCATATACTAATAGGCTTCATTTGGTCCAAAGTGCCTCCACTACACATTAACCTACTCAATTACTCAATATCATAGCATGATCTACTTCTGATTCAAAATGAAAAGTGGCTTTTGTTAGAATTCTCTCCCAAATTCCACATGTATCATAGACCAATCAACAACATGATTAGTAGAATTTACATACCTTTTAAAAAAAACATAGGGAAGAAATCATGAGCCTTTAGTTTAGTTGTCAAGTTCAATATGTAGGCCACTAACCCCAGCCTTTTAATTATTTGAAATGGTCCATAGAATCTGGGTTCTAGCTTTGCAAAAGACATAATTCTCAGTGAATTCTTCCTTGGTCTAATGCAAAGATAAACATGTTCTCCCACATGGAACTCCTCATGCATTCTCTATTGATCTACATAGCTCTTATGTTTATCCTGAGTTATTTTCAATTTCTTCCCGATAGAAATTACTTCTTGTTCCTTTTCCTTTAGCATATTTGGCTTGATATACACTATACTCATAGGATCATCCAAAGTGATAGGTGTATTGCACTTTTTTCCATAAGGACCATCAAATGGACTCATCAATAATGACTCATGGTACCCATTGTAATAGGCAAACTCTAGACGAGGTAGAAATTATTCCCACTTCTTTGGTTGATGCATGAGATACATTGTACACATGTCTTCCAACAATTTATTTATTCTTATATTCTGACCATTATATTTGAGGATGTGAGTTTATGCTGAAGGCCAACTCTATCCCAAAGCCACCAAATAGAGTCTTTCAAAAATTAGAGGTGAAGTAAGCATCCCTATTCGAGATGATCTTTGTGGGTACATTCAATCTCACTCTTTCTCTTAAAAATCAAAGAAATGTCACTTTCCTTATCAGTGGAATTAATGACTATCAATTGATATACCTTCCTCAACTTATATAACACCACCATTCTTTCATCACACTTCCTAGATGTTATTTCCAATCCAGTGATGAAGTCAAATGATATAACTTCCAACTTACACTCAAGAATGGGGATTGGTTGAAGCAATCCCATGGGATACACTCTACCTTCACTTGATGGCATTCCATGCTCTTGGAAATCTATTTAGTCACATCATTAATCATGACTAGCTAATTAGTACATCCTTTTCATGGATGTTATCATTTTTTGGTAACCAGGGTAACAAGTATATGGTACCTTATGAAATTCATCCAAGATTAGCTTTTTCAAGTCGCCCATAAATGGTATATATCCTTTTAATTTAACTTTCAACAAATCATCATCTATAAGTGAGTAATTCCTACTCAATATTCCTTTTGGTCCCTACTGCAAGCATTCTATTATTTGATGGTAGTTTTTATCTTGATGTACAACCTCTTGAATACTCTCATGGATGTTAAGTTCAAATGAAATTATAGCTTCCACTTCAACTATCGATAGATTATTGAGTAAGTGCATCTGCTACTTCGCTCTCATTTCCTTTGATGTACTAGATTTAAAAATCAGTCTCACTAATTAGGGCTAACTAACTTGCCGATCTCACATTCAACTTGAGATAATCAAATAAGTACATTAACACTCCATGATTGAACATCAATACAAATTTCCTTCCAAGGAGATAACGCCTCCACATCCTTAGTGCTTGGACCATTGTTTCCAAATCCAAATCATAAGTGACATAATTCCTCTCATGTTCATTCAAATTTCTAGATCCATAGTATACAACCTATTCTTCTTACATTAGGACTCCATCAAGCCCCTCCATGTAGGCACTTATGCACAACAAATTTTAATCCTTTTCTTTATAGCTCTATGATTGGATGCCTGATCTTCAGGAAGTTTTGAATGAACCCTAATAATAACTAGCCAATCCGATGAAGGATCCTACTTTTATCATGTTTTGAGGAGTAGGCCACTCCATAATGGGTCTAATTTTCTCTAAATCTACCACTACTCCCTCTTTGGAAACAATGTGCCCAAAATACTGAATTTGGGACTGGAAGAATTCACACATATTGAGTTTAGAGTAGATCTTATTCTCTCTTAATAATTTTAGTACTACTACTAAATATTTTTCATGCTCCTCTGGTCTTTGAATAAACCAAGATGTGTTTGACAAAAACCAATACAAACTTTTCCAAATACAAACTTAAAAAAAAATAAAATTCATTAGACATATAAAGGTTGCTACTATGTTTGTGAGCCCAAATGGCACAAGTACAAATTCATAGTGCCGGTACCTAGTTCTAAATTTGATTTTATGAATTCCTTCATCTTTGATGTGTACCTAATGTACCTAGACCTCAAAACGGTCTTTGATAAGACTGAAACTCCCCTCAGTCAATCAAACAAATAATCAATCCCTGGCTGAGCATATATGTCCTTAATTATAACTTATTCAATTGTCAGTAATAATTATACAGCCTGAGGGTGCCTTCATTCTTCTTCATGAATAAAATAGGTACTCCCCAGAGTTATAAGTTGGGTTAGATATACCCTTTTTCCAACATTTGTTCCATTGCATTCGATATATACATATTTATTTATTTACTTTATTTCTTTCCCATGTGGTTAACGGCTCGTAACAATTGATGACTATTATTTCTAGAGAACATTGTTATCATACAGATCTAACCAAAAATATCACTTCTTGTTGGCTCAACCATGATGCCTGACTCCGAGAGCATCAAGATAATTGCCTTTGACCTCTCAATATAAGAGGTTCTTTTAATGATGGGGACTCAATGAAATAGGTTAACCATCAAGGCTAATTCATAAAGATTTGGATTTAAAAAAAATTAACAAACATATAAAAAACTTAATAAATTTTATTAATAAATGTATAATTAAAAAATAAATATATATTTAAATATAGAAATGTGTAATAAATAAATAAATATGTACGATTTATATATTATAAAACACATCTTCTTGACTTACTAAGTCAGAAAATTATTATTTTCGCTCATAGAAAAGAAGTATAAAATAATCTCAACTCTTCTATTAGTTTCTTAAAATTCGATACATAATAGTTTTCTTAATGGACATTAATCATGATTTAACCATATAGATGAATAAAATGATTCTTCATAACAATTATATTTCATAATTTTGTATTTAAAATTAATTAAAAGGTATATAAAAATTTCATATTTACAATAAACACCATATGTGTGTGTGTGTGAGATTAAGATTTTAATACAATTAAAAATAAGAATATTTTAAAAGTTTCATATTTATATAAATATTCCCTCGTCGGGGTGCGAGACAACTCATTTTCCATCTCGGGACTCGCGTCATGTGTCAAATGATAATTGAAAGGGTTAGAGAGTAGCTCGACCCTCTCCCTCGCATGCGTGATGAGGTGAGTTGGGTGGAACGCATGGGATGTGTTAATGGTGATGAGACGAGCCCTGAGGTTCTTAATCTCCAAGTGGGTAGGGCTCAATGTCCCATGCATGCATTTGCCTTGTGTTCGGGTTCGACTCTTGGAGGTAAGAATAGGATATTGGAAATCACTCTCTTGTATATAAGGAAGGTTAGGTGGTTCTTCTCCTAGGACATGACTAGTCCTCTTTAGTTCATGGATTTTGTAGTCAGGTATGTTCTTTTCCTTTTCTTCCCCCTCCAATCGTGTCCTGCACAATATTCTAATGTCTCTCGAAATTGTAATAATAATGTCAGCAATTCGATTCTCATGAGAAATGGTACTCGTTGTTTGGAAAATGGGAAAGTTTTTATGGTTTTGTCATATGTAATGTCTATTGTTTCTATGTCGGTCTCCATTTTCTTTGGCATTCTACTGTCTCGAATGGGCATGTATGGTATTTTTCTGGTTTGTAGTCTTTTGTTGGAGGAATACATATTTGTCAGGGTTGGTTTTACCTTTGAATTGTTGGCCCTAAGCATGGGAATGAGCTTAAATTATCTCCATATGATTTATTACATCTATCGTGTGGACCTTACTATTATTGGGCTCGAGGAACCGACCTGTGGAGCCTTATTCCTAAAGCGATTTTCTTTGTATATTGACTCAATTGAGCACAGGGTACTGGAACATAGTATTGCATGTCAAAGGTGTATTTCTTGTTCAGCCCTTAGTTTGTATGAAAGGTTCGAGCCTAACAAAGTTTTCCTCTTTCTTTTATCTCATGTTATTGTGTGAGGTTATCAAAACTTATGTAATCATCCTTCCCGCGAGTAGACAATCTTGTTCTACACTGTGGCTCGACCTATTAAGTTGACAGTTTGTGACTCTATTGTTTTTTTGATAATTCAAATGGCGCGTCAATCCCTTGGTGCTAGCTCATACGAAAATGTGGGCCAGGGTTGTAGTCGACAATTAGGGAACTGTGGCAGTAGGGGTTCATCCTCAACCCTCCAACTGAGAAGAAGCGGTCGCAAGACTAATGCTCAAATCATCAGCAGGGTAGCCTAGGATTATAATACAAGCACCCCAACTGAGGTTAAACAAATGATGTCGACATGGGATGAAAAATTAAATCAACGGGTATAAGCATAAGTTTAGATAGAAGATTGGCGTGTCTTAGTTCCTGACCCGGGACATACACGAGGCCACACTACTTTATGTAAACAAATTGTCCATCTCTAGTGGCTAATGAAAAGTATTATGGCCAGAGTTATCATGACCTCTATTGCAGGCTCTCGAAAATTTGATCCAGGTTTTCAGGAAATTGAGAAAGAACTTGAACTTATCCAATTTCAAATCCAGCAGTAGAATGTTCTTCTTCGCTGCATTGAGCAACACATTCTATGTCTTCCTCAGTCTCAACTACTAGGCTCCATTGCTAAGGACCCAACTCGTGTGGAATCCTCTGATGCGTAGTAGTTAGTATGGGTATGGTAGCACCTAATTTTGTTTAATTTTCTTGATGTATATGTTGGCTAGTAGTGTATATTATAGCTATTTAGATGATAGATGGTTTCCATACATTCATTCATATAAGGCCTTGTTTGATAGAATTAAATTATTGATATTTTAGATGACATATAATGTGTTTCAATGGCCAATAGACCTGGTTTCCCGATGGGCAGGTTGAGGCCATTGAATGTCTTTTTATGGATGGTACTTGTTTTTTTTAAGATGAATGAATGAAAAGGCCTTGCCAAACTTACAATTTATATATATATATATAATATTATTAAGAACTAAAATTTCTTGAGATGCAAATATCTTTTCATATTTTCTACTCAAAATGAAATTTACATAATGAGAAATTTGATCTCTATCAATACTAGGTAAATTTATAATTAAAATTGATTTATATATATATATATATATATATAATTTTATTTCATAAATAAATAGATATAAATATTTACATTTAAATGATTTCATGTGCTATTAAGGTATCAACTTGATTATTTTAAAGGATGTGAATGTTAAAGTACCATAATACCCACTAAGGTATCAGCTTAAAACTAGGTATTTGTGATGCATACACATAGAAGAACGAGTATTTGCTTGATGTGATATAGATCGATGGTAATTACCATTCCCAATAATTTTGCGTAAGGAATAATGATTGTTGCTTTATTACCCACTAAGGTATCAGTCTAAAACTAGGTATTTGTTGATACATACGAAAGAACGCATATTTGCTGGATGTGATAGAGCTTTATGGTAATTTTGATTACCAATAATGAGGCAGAAGGAATCATGATTGGTGGTTTGAATGTGAATAAAAATCAAAATTCCCATGACTACAATATATTAAATAAAGTTTAATTTAATTGTTCCAGTTGATATCAATAATTCATCTTAAATATAATAAAAGATATTACCATTAAAATTTTGGGAATACAATTGGAAATCGATTGTATGAAACAAATCCGCAAAGAATTTTATGGCATAAAGTATCACTATGCTAACATTTCAAAATGACATGATTGATCAAAACATAGATTTGCACAAACTCTAATCATATATCGAATATTACAACTTTTTTTACAAGATTGAAAAGGCCCTTACAAATAAAAATATGAAAAGACTGACTCATATATTATTGCAGCCAGAAACTTTATTGAAACATAACAGTATTTTGAAATATACAAAGACGAAACTATACGGATGATAATACTGTAAACTCTAAAATATAGTGATTGGCTTCAAGATACTATAAAAAAAATACGATGTAGGGCTTTCAAATTTCATTGTCAGAGGCCTCTGTTGAGCATGCTCTCCACCCTTTTCATCGATATCAATCTCTCCGCCGCCAATTTCTGCTTCGTTTTCTCAATTTAATCCTCTGCCTC
This sequence comes from Pinus tabuliformis, assembly GCA_031772625.1. Lineage (NCBI taxonomy): Eukaryota > Viridiplantae > Streptophyta > Pinopsida > Pinales > Pinaceae > Pinus > Pinus tabuliformis. The sequence goes on from CM062806.1 coordinate 452,095,902, forward strand.
TTTGTCTACAGCTCCGTCCTCAAATTTTACAGAGCTCTTGACTCTCTCAGCAGCCGCTGGTTGAGACCCCTGAGTAACTTTAGCTGCATCACTAACTTTGCTTGAATCTGCTGCTTGGTTTTCCCCAACTTTAGCGGCGGGCTGCATGGTGGTATTGGCTGTAGGAGATTTCTTGCTAATATCCCCATGACTAACTTGAGAGCCCCACCCACCACACAGGCGTGAAAGAGATTTACATACGCCAGATTTCTTATGTCGTCGTTCTTCTCGATTGCTGTGTTGCTCAGAAGTCTCGGAGACTCGAACCCTGGGTCTTGTTGCCATTACTGCACACAGAAATATACAGATTTTCTTCCAATGGCGATATGTTTCTGTACATTCATACGGCTATATATAGTGCAGACAGAGGTAGCTTAGATGATAAGCAGTTGAAATTAAATAATAATTAAATTGATTGTGCAGCCAGTTGTACATTTTCATATTCCCCTTCACGGAACTTATTCTCCATTTAAGATCACGTGTGCTTGCGCTCTCTTCATAACGATCATTTTACATGCCATCATCCTAGTTTGAAGAATAAAAAAGCAAATAAAACCTAGGCTGAGAGAAAATTAAGTTACGTAAAGAATATTTGAGAAATTAACCAAAACAAAAACCAAAAGGTTGGGTGTTGAGCAAGGTATCCACATTTTCTGTGAAAAATGAGTCACATTGTTGGAAACACGTGCTTAAAGTTGGAAAAACTAATTTAATTGAGAGAATCAAGTTCACTAATGGTGTCTCTTCTAGAGCTTTCCGAGAGTATAACTTGTATTAAATTCATGGTGGGTTTGTTTGGTTAACTCAAAACATAAATATTCAAAACAAAATGTTAGATATTTTAAATAAAATTTAATATCTTTCTTACTAACAATATTGATTTTTATATTTATCGTAATATTTTAATGATAAGCATTATTAAATTTGATGAACAAGTATAAATATAAAATATATTTATATTAATTTTTTTAACATTAAATTAATAATAATAATAATAATAATTATTAATAATAATAATAATAATAATAATAATAATTATTATTATTATTATTATTATTTTTTTTTTTTTGTAAGCTCATATATTACTCATTCTATTACTGAAAATTTTTCAAAAAGATACATCGTCCAAACCATAGAAGCCCGCCCTCAAGGGGAAACCGGGTCAAAAACCATCTGTAATTTTTCAGTCCACCCCAGAAGTAATAGGCTCTCAGTCTAACCAAAGTAGCTAACACAGCATAGCAGTTTTGAAACTTACAGCAAACCCTATTCATGACTATATTTCTGTTCCTACTATTCATCTATAAAGGCACGAAACAAAATCAGAACAAAACAGAGAAACAGTATTCAACATATCTCCCGTCATGCATTTTCCTTTTCCACTGGCCGGCTGGCTCCTTGCGGCTGGCTGTCTCCTTGAACAGGATCCTGACGTTCACTCTTCAGAAGGTGAAGAATCTCATCCATTTTATCCTCCTGTCTTGACAAGGCTGTACGAATATAGCCTAGCTCCTTGCTCATATCATTATTATTATTATTATTAATTATTATTATTATTATTATTATTAGGTTTGATGGTACATTAATGAAAATATGACATACTATGTAGTGAAATGTAAAAATATAAGCTTAATGTTTTATATATTCATTTTAAAATGAATTTAGATAAACTTATATATACTTTGTGAAAATTAATATATGATAAAGAAATATATTTCTTTTTAATGATATTTTTTTTAAAAATATTAATGTTATTTAATATAATAAATTTATATTGACATAGGTGTTTATCATTTTAAATCTAAATTTGAAAAAGTAATATTTTGAATCATTTTGTATATACTATTATGTTCCTTATAAATATTTTTTTCGTTTAATTAAAACTAAAAAAAGAAATATCTTTTTGAAAAAGTAAGATCTACTATGTGCATATATATTTTCCTTTTTATTTATGATGTAGATTTTATATTATTGATTTTCTTCAAACATTATAAAAATTGTGAAAAGAATATAATATTACTTTTAAAAGGGAAGGAAAAAAGATAAAACTACAAAAATCAAATATATTTGGATAAAAAAATCAACAAAAAAAAATCCATTGGCATCAAATTCACCACCCAACATGAAACAAATAATAGATTTCATCTCATCAAATTGAATTTGTAAAAACAACATAATATTCTAATATATTTTTAAGTTGAAAAAAATATTAAAATTTATATATAATTTTCATTTATTGTTAATTTTATATATATATATATATATATATATATATATATATATATATATATATATATATATAATGCATGAAGTGAATAATTTTCTTCTACTTTTCCATCTTAGTTATTAAACAAGAACAACATAATATTGCACATGAAAAAACAAACTAAACTAATAATTTTAATATTTGTCGATGCTTTCTCATCAGTTAAGATATCTATCTCATCGATTCACATTCGAAATTTTATTTGTATTTGCTTTCTTACCAATTAAGATATCTATCGCATTGGTTCACATTCAAAATTTTATTTGCATTTCATGTCTTGCTGTATTTTATTTTTGTACAAGGATCTATTGTAGAATCATGACTGCTTGATTTATGTCATCATCCTATTTACTCGAGAGTCATGTATATTAAAATGATTAATTGTCTAGGTCAATATGTAGGCCACTGACCCTAGCCTCTTAATGATTTGAAATGGTCCACAGAATCTCGGTTCTAGCTTTGCAAAAGACATAATTTTGAGTGAACCTTTCTTTGGTCTAATGCAAAGATAAACATGTTCTCCCACACAAAATTCCTCGTTCATTCTCTATTGATCTACATAGATCTTATGTTTATCCTGAGTTATTTTCAATTGCCTTCCGATAGAAATTATTTCTTGTTTCTTTTCTTTAACATATTTGGGTTGATATACACTCTACTCACTGGATCATCCTAAGTGATAGGTGTATTGCACTTTTTTCCATAAGGAGCATCAAATGGACTCATTATTAATGACTTATGGTACCCATTGTAGTAGTAAAACTCTAGAAGAGGTATAAAGTGTTCCCACTTCTTTTGTTGATGCATGAGATACATTGTCAACATTTCTTCCAACAGTTTATTCTTGTATTATTACCATATGTTTGAGGATGTGAGTCGATGTTGAAGGCCAACTCTATCCTAAAGCCACCTATTAGAGTCTTCCAAAACATAGAGGTGAACTAAGCATCCCTATTCGAGATGTTCTTCTTGGGTACATGCAACCTTACTCTTTCTCTTATAAAAATTAGAGAAATATCACTTTCCTTATCAGTGGAATTAATGACTATCAATTGATATACCTTCCTCAACTTATATCACACCACCATTATGTCATCACACTTCTGAGATGTTATTTCTAGTCCAGTAATGAATTCCATGGATATAACTTCCCACTTACACTCAAGAATGGGGATTGGTTGAAGCAATCACATGGGATGTATACACTCTACCTTTTCTTGATGGCATTCCAGACACTTGGAAATCTATTCTGCACATCATTCGTCATAACTAGCCAATTAGTACATCCTTTTCATGGATGTCATCATTTGTTGCTAACCAGTATATGGTATTTTATGAAATTCATCCAAGATTAGCTACTTCAAGTCGCCCATACATGGTATATACCCTTTTCATTTAACTTTCAACAAATCGTCATCTATAAGTCAATAATTCCTACTCAATATTCCATTTGGGCCCTACTGCAAGAATTCTATTATTTCATGGTAGTGTTCATCTTGATGTACAACCTCCTGAATACTCTCATGGATGTTAACTTGATAATAAATTATAACTTTCACCTCAACTATCTATAGCCTATTGAGTAAGTGCATCTGCTACTTTACTCTCATTGCCTTTGATGTACTTGATTTAAATATCAGACTCGCCAATTAGGGCTAACTAACTTGCCTATCTCATATTCAACTTGAGATAATCAAATAAGTACATTAGCCCTCCATGATCGAACATGAATGCAAATTTCCTTCCGAGGAGTTAACACCTCCACATCCTTAGTGCATGGACTATTGTTGCCAACTCCAAATCATAAGTGACATAATTCCTCTCATGTTCATTCAACTTTCTAGATACATATTAGACCACCAGTTCTTCTTACATTAGGACTCCATCAAGCCCCACCATGCAGGCATTTATGCAAAACAAAATTTACTTCTTTTCTTTACAACTCTATAATTGGATGCCCAATAATAGCTAGCCAATCTCATGAAGGATCTTACTTTGGTCATATTCTGAGGAGTAGGCCACTCCATAATGGATTTAATTTTCTCTAGATCTACCACTACTCCCTCTTTGGAAATAATGTGCCCAAAATACTGAATTTGGGACAAGAAAAATTCACACTTATTGAGTTTAGCGTAGAGCTTATGCTCTCTTAATAATTCTAGTACTATTAATAAATGTTTTTCATGCTCCATTGGTCTTTGAATAAACCAAGACGTGTTTGACAAAGACCAATACAAACTTTTCAAGATAAAAACTTAAAAGAAATCATTAGACATATAAATGTTTCTACTATGTTTGTGAGCCCAAATGGCACAAGTACAAATTCATAGTGCCTGTACCTAGTTCTAAATTTCATTTTATGAATTCCTTCATCTTTGATGTGTACCTAATGTACCCAGACTTCAAATCAGTCTTTGATAAGACTGAAACTCCCCTCATCCGATCAAAAAAAATCATCAATCCTTGGCTGAGTAGATATGTTCTTAATTATAAACTTATTCAATTGTCAGTAATCATTATATAGCCTGAGGGTGCCTTTATTCTTCTTCATGAATAAATAGGTACTCCCTAGAGTTACAAGTTGGGTTAGATATATCCTTTTTCCAACATTTGTTCCATTGCATTCGATATATACGTATTTACTTTGTTTACATTATTTCTTTCCCATGTGGTTAGCGATTCATAACGATTGATGATTATTATGTCCAGAGAACATTTTTATCATACAGATCTGGCCAAAAGTATAAGTTCTTGTTGGATCAACCAGCATACCTGACTCCGAGAGCATTGAGAGAGTTAAACCTTTGACCTCTCAATATAAGAGGTTATTTTAATGATGGGGACTCAATGAACCGAGTTAACCCTCAAGGCTAATTCATAATGATTCAAATTTAAAAAAATATTAACAAACATATAAAAAACTTAATAAATTTGATTAATAAATGTATAATTAAAATTAAATATATATTTAAATATAGAAATGTGAAATAAATAAATAAATATGTCTGAGTTATAAATTATAAAACACATATTCTTGACTTATTAAGTCAGAAAATTATTGTGATCTAGGAAAGTTGCTCGCTCATATTTTCGATCATAGAAAAGAAGTATGAAATGATCTCAACTAATCTATTAGTTTCTTAAAGTTCGATAGAGAATAGTTTTCTTAATGGAAATTAATCACGATTTAACCATATAGATGAGTAAAATGATTCACCATAAAAATTATAAAATTTTAATATTTACAATAAACACCATATATACATATGTGTGTGTGTGTGTGTGTGTGTGTGAGAGAGAGAGAGAGAGATTAAGATTTTAATACAATTAAAAATAGGAATATTTTAAAATTTTCATATTTATATAAATATTCCCTGATCGGGCTGCGAGACAGCTCATTTTCCATCTCAGGACTCTCGTCATGTGTGAAATGATGGTTGAAAGGGTCAGAGGGTAAATTGGCCCTCTCCCTCACATGCGTGATCACGTGAGTGGGGTGGCATGCATGGGATGTGTTAATGGTGATGAGACGATCCCCGAGGTTCTTAATCTCCAGGTGGGCAGGGCTCAACATCCCATGGATGCATTTGCCTTGTGTTGGGGTTTGGCTCTTGGGGGTAAGCATAGGATCTTGGCAATCACTCTCTTGTCTATAAGGAAGCTTTGGTGGTTCTTCTCCAGGGAATGACTAGTCTTCTCTAGTTCATGGCTTTTGTAGTCAGGTATGTTCTTCTCCTTTTCTCCTCCCTTCAATCGCATCCTACTCAATCTTCTAATGTCTCTCGAAATCATAATAATAATCTCAGCAATCTGATTATCATGAGAAATGGTACTCATTGTCTGGAAAATGGGAAAGCTTTTGTGGTTTTCTCATATGTAATGTTTGTTGTTTCTATGCTAGTCTCCGTTTTCTTTGGCATTCTACTGTCTCGAATGGGCATCTATGTTATTTTTCTAGTTTGTAGTCTTTTGTTGGAGGAATATATGTTCGTTGGTGCTGGTTTTATCTTTGAATTGTTGGCCTCGAGCATGGGAATGAGCTTAAATTATCTCCTTCTGATTTATTACGTCTATGGTATGGACCTCAGTGTTATTGTGCTCAAGGAGCCGACCTATGGAGCCTTCTTCCTAAAGCGACAGAATAACCTTGGATTTTCTCTGTCTATCGACTCAATTGAGCATAAGGTACTGGAACACAATATTGCATGTCAAAGGTGGTTGTCCTATTCAACCCTTAGTTTGTATGAAAGACTGGAGCCTAACAAAGTTTGCCTCTTGCTTTTATCTCATGTTATTGTGTTGGGTTCTCAAAACTTATGAAATCATCCTTCCCGCGAGTAGATGGTCTTGTTATGTACTATGGCTCGTCCTATTTGGTTGACAAATTATGGCTCTATTATTTTGTTGATAATTCAAACGATGTGTCCATCTATTGGTGCTAACTCGTCCAAAACTGCGAGCCAGGGTTGTAATCGACATTTTGGGAACTGTGGAAGTAGGGGTTCATCATCAACCCTGCAAACAAAAAGAAGCAACCATAAGACTGATGCTCAAATCATTAACAAGGTTGCCTAGGATTATAATACAACTCAGGTTAAATAAATGATGTCGACATGGGAAGCAGAATTAAATCAGTGGACATAAGTTGAAGTTTAGATAGAAGATTGGCATGCCTTAGTTCCTCACCCAGGATATACACAAGGTCACACTACTTAATATAAACAAATTGTCCATCTCTATTGGCTTTTGAAAAGTATTATGGCCAGAGCTATCATGACTTCTCTTGTAGGCTTGCACAAATATGATCCAGGTTTTCAGGAAATTTAGAAAGAACTTCAACTTATCCAATTCCAAATTTAGCAAAAAAATGTTCTTCTTTGTAAGAGCCCTATCCTAGGGTCTTCTAACAGATCTAATTCTGGTGAATTTAAATGAAATAAAAGACAATAGTTTACTTTCTTACAAGAATTTTAAACAAATAAAATTTTACCATTACGTTCTAATCCTTATAACTTATGGAGAACATTTCATTATAATAAATTTACCTAAGTAATCTATAGAAGAATACCTATACCAATGGCTAGTGGAGATGCCTTTGAGTTGTTGCTCCTGCTGAACGCTCCTCTTGACTAACCCAACTGGATTTACCTCCCAGCCAACTAGGAAATAATTCCTAGCCCAGGAAACCTCCACAGGTTCCCTAGCCCTCCGAGCCCAAGTCCAACCAGATGTAGTGTGTGTGTCCAAGATGAATAATCCAGACCAAGATGAACAATATTTCCCTCCTCTCAACAACCCAAGAAACCTCCACAGGTTCCTAAGGTCTCCAAAAATCACAACAAATCCTAAAATGACAATCAACTCCAAAATCATAAGCAAGAATCCACCTCCCCTTTTCTCCCTTCTCCCTTCCCTTTTTAGACCCTCCCTCTCTTCTCCGTCTAAACCACCTCTCACTAATGTCATTGACTTCTCATCCATCCTTCCAATTGACTTCTCTTCTCCCAAGTAAAGCTAGGAGTACATTTGGAAATGTGACATGAATATAAAATTGGGAAATTAATGGGAGAGGACCATGTCTTCTCCCAAGTAAATCTGAAAGTACATTTGGTAATGTGAGATGTATATATATATTGATAATTGAATGGAGAGGACTATGACTTTTCCCAAGAAAATGTGAGGGTACATTGGGGAATGTGAGATGTAATTAAATGGAGAGGACCATGTCTTCTCCCTAGTAAATGTGAGGGTACATTGGGGAATATGAGATGAATATATATATTGATAATGAGTTGGAGAGGACCATGTCGTCTCCCAAGTAAATGTGAGGGTACATTGGGGAATGTGAGATGAATACATATATTATTTGAAATAATGGAAGGAGACCCTACCCTACCTAATATTCAATTTGAGAAGGTAAGTTGTGAATTTGAATAATAAAAATCATGAATTTTATATTAGAACAATATTTCTCAATATTTTTAGATAATTTAAACATTAATAAAATTTGCAGGTTAAGATTTAAGTGGGGCATTACATACACCCCTCCTTCAGAGAACTTCGTCCCGAAGTTAGAATGAAAAGATACAAGGAGTTTGAAAGCATAACAAACCAGAGAGAGTTATAGCAATAAAATTTGATAAGTTAGATAAGGACATTACTTCCCATCAAGAGTCTTCGACTAATCTATATCCTCCTATCCATCCTGAACTACTTCTGTTCCCACCCTATCTGTCCTTGCTGCTCTATCAATGGCAACGGCCATACTAACCACTGATAAAACCGACATGGTGGAAGCGTCGAATACATCAACCTAACTTCCCCAACGGGCAACTGGAAATCATCATCACACGTTTAGAGGAGCATGTCCACCACTGCCCTCCCACAATTCCAGGTTTCTGAGGATACACGGTGGGAAATACCTCCACCCCTCATTCACAACTGGGGTCAACGCCCTAACATGGACCACACTACAGAGCTGGTTGAGCTTGTCATCGAATAATCTAGTCAAGTATTCTTGCCACCTGCCATTTGCATTTTACTCATGTCATAAGAGTGCATATCAAGTAGATACCAGAACTAATAGAACAATGTGCATTATACCTTCCCCACGAGATGTCTCGACCTTCCCTCAATGGAAGAGTAGCTCTCAGCTATCATATAGTTCTTTCCCCCTGTGGGTTAGCTCTCATTCATGCCTTTATATAACAACAAGACATATAATCATCACATTATTAAGTCTAGTATCCACGTGTCAATTTTGTAGTTCATATTGGAAACAAATCATAATTTCATTACGTTACTTATTAGATAAATCATATCCACTTAAGCCATACATGCAACAACTATAGCTCTGATAAGTCATGCACTAGATAAATCATCACCAAGTATGTCATACATTAGGTCATACATCAAACATTTTCATCATCAAAATAAAACCTAAGTAGTTTCACGTGTCCAACCAAATGCATCAATATTACATAATGTTCATAAATAATAACATGGAATTGCAAATTAAAACCTTAACATAGGCAACTATCTACGTCAAAATGGGCATCATAAATGCTCATGTTACATCCTTGTGGAACTCCTCGAATCAATTAGAATTGAAACAGATTTAACTGTCTGTCATGGAAAATAGCATTTGAACCTAGATGTGCTATAAGGTGGTACGAAAACCAAAATAATGGCAAGCAACGGATTAGTGCACTATCAATTCCATCAGAAGGTGCTAGTATAAGTTTCATGCATATAGTTTCTTTAAAACCTTAGTGAATATAAAAGTCCCACTCTTCCAATTTGATGGTTTTTCATCTTCCAAACCAATTAGTTAATCTTGAAAGTAAAAGACTCAAAACTTCAAAAATGTTTCGAGCATGATTTTCATATTTTATTTTTTGTAAATTGAGAGAAATGTCCCCTAAATGTCAAAGGTTAAAATTTATTATATATTTAGTCATTGTTTACTACTACTAAAACAATTTCATGATATATAATGCAGCTCACAATATGACCAGAGAAATGAGAAATAATTAAATGAATGGATTGATATGATATCAATGACTCGGCATACTAAAAAAATAGATAATTGTAATGAAAACACATATTTTTTAGATACCAAAGCATTAGTGACAAAATATGCGGATTCTGCTTATATATATACTGTGTAAGGGTGAATATATGAAAATGACACTGATTGCAATACATATTAGCAACAAAATACATAATCAATGAGGCTCCAAATCGCCTCTAGAGTCCAAAATTCATTACACAAGCTACTGGCTTGGTATATGGTACATAGTACAAATTATTGGTCAACACGATACAAATAGGATTCCATTAATTTTTAATAGTGTCATAAACATCGTTATGCCAATTAAGTTGTGCCTCAAGCTCAATAGTTTACAAATCACAAAGTGGATAACCAATTTCCCAAAAGAAGAACCCAATTCTTTTTTTTTTCTTTTTTTTTTGGGCCTGATTGAGAATGATTATATTACATATGAAAATTTATAGTGATTTTATAATGAGGATGGATGGCATGGTGTCACTTTTGGTTTCATTTAGTATACCATATTCCATGACCACGGAATGGGAAAATAAGTGTTAAGAATCTAATAGCTATGATGGAAAAATAGCACAAAAACAAAATGAAATCAAAACACACTCCTGAACATAAGAAACAAGCAACATATTGAGTTATGGATTCTGGTTGTCCACATTTTTTCAACCAAAAAAGGTTGTAATGGTTTTTTTTTGTGAGAATAAATTGGTTTTTTGATCTATGGAAAGATGAAACCCATCTCTGCTTTATTGTGGCAAAGTTGTGAAACATTGCAAGCCCAGTGCCCACACAATGTTATGAACCCAAACAGTTTCAGCAAACAAATAAGCTATAAATGTGTTGTGGTAAGAAACTAGTAACTGGAAATTATGAAGAAAACTGAAATTGATTTTTTTTTTTTTTTTGCTAAAAGCATAAATCTGACATTCTAGAACCCATCTCTTTCACCTATTGAATAGATTCTTCCCCAAAATTGTTGTAAACCTTGTTATTAGCATGTTTAAAAGATTCTTGTCCCTTTAAAATTAGGCAAGATAACCATAGGATGAGATAAGAACAATTCTAACAATAGTCCTCGAAGAGATAATGTAAAATATCATTTTGGAGAAGATAAGAATGCTGATTTTGAAAAAGATAAGAACCCTAATGAATGCAGAATACTTTTGATCATGCTTCCCAATTCAAGAAAGAAAGAGATGTTTTTCCCAGTTTGACCTAATGTTGTGCCTTTTGTTGCTATCACAACAAATCTTCTATTCTCTGACATCCTCTACAATTCATGGATCTCCACTGTATTTTTCCAGAGTGATAGTTGAATCTGATACTAAATATGAAATTGCATCTTATCGAAAACACAATTTAAGAGAATTTACTAAAGATAACAAACCAACAACGTAAGAGAAACATATATAATACACATTTGATTTTATCTTTTGAATAATAATCCACACACCAAGGTCAAATTAATTCATAAAAGAATACAGATTAATGTTCAGACTAGTTACGATCCATACAAAAATCTTTGTGATTGTCACTGCCAAAAATACAACTCCAACAAAACTTTTCATACTTAAAAGGAATCTCAATCATAAGAAACCCATGGCAAAAAAAATGTAATCGGTGTTAACACCAAAACACTTAAGAAAGACAATTTATAAATGCAATTTTCCCGCAGGTTTGGAATTCCTTGTAAATGTATCCATGGTCTATTTTCTAGTGCAGCTTGACAATCTGTGATAGCAAACATTCTAAATACCAATAGAAAGGTTTCTCTAACGGATAAAAGGTTTTATGAGGTGAAAACTATAAAATTTTATCTAGCATTTGAATAGGTATTCAAACACCAGGCCATTTAGGCACATTAATATTTAATATTGAGAGTATGTGTGCGCATGGACAGACTGGTTCAAGTATTCAAGCACATTGGCTTATAAAGTGAGACCATATACAGGCATTTATGCATGGTTATCATTAAGGACAAATGTACATAAGTCACATTGGTTCAGGTATTCAAGCACCTTTGGTTTCAAAAGCATCCACATACACATGTTTATGAAAGGTTTTCATGAAGGAAAAATGTGGTACCATTCATTGGTCACCATCAAGTCACATCAAAACAACATAGCAAGATATATTATATTAGAAGACTCAATGTTGTTCTACATATAGAAGGGGCTTGATACAAACTATTTCTTAGAAGGCCATTAACAGCTTGCTGGGACTCAAAAAGTGATGAAAGGGAAAATTTGCTTCAGTGGTAACATATTTGTGTAGAACAAAATGTAATTTTTTCTAAGCATTTACTAAAGCAAAGTTGTTTACTAAACTCAAAGGCCAAAATCCTCGAGGAATATTTTAACACAATGATTACTCTAAAAGTAATCCAAGCATAAAATGCACCACCGAATAAAGATTCCAAAATCCCCATTTCTAGCCAATTGATTGCAAGTCACTGGGGCCTATACCACAAGCACATCTGAAACAGCTCAAACACCAAAGGGCTGGCTATGTTAGCTAACCCCACACACCAGCTTACTTAATAGCCAATTGATAATCTAGGAATGTGTACAGCTTCATAATATTGTACTCATTTTATCAACAGAAACTCAAGTAGCTAATTAATAATGTGTACTGCACACAAACAAAAAATAGTTGAAACTCAGAAAAGCAACCATTATAGACTCTATCTAAACAGCAAATGCCCGAATGCATTGCACTCAAACACCAAATACTTCGAACTCCAAATGGCAAACAAATAGCTGACCCTGACATCACATAGCATTTCCTAGACACATCAAACAACTCACATCCCAAAAGCCTATCCACTCATGTTAGCCCGAAATGTTCACATGCAGTTGGCACACATACCAAATATTAAATAACTCCAACCCCAAGAGTCTACCGACTTCAAAAAAAACCCAAATGGTAAAATGCCCGAAATCTCAAGGCCACACACCGCAAATAGATAAAACCAACAAAATACTAGAAACGTGTACATTACACACTTGATTTTATATTTTGAATGATATTACATATCCAATTCAAAAGATAAAACCAACAGCAAATTAGAAACATCTATAATACACATTTTGTCTTAAATTTTGAATAATCTTGTATATCCACACAAATCAACTAAGTCAAATTAATCTGCAAAAGAAATTGGATTAATATACAGAGCAGTTACTGAACATAGAAAATGTTTGTGTACACTAACAAAATGCAGTTACAACAGTTGTCAAAATCTCAACTACAATAAAACCAAGGCCTAATAAAAGCAGTTGTTATTAATTCCAACCCACTTTTGGAATAGATGTAGGTTTGGCATTCCTTGTAACATAACTAACCCCTTTGAATGGTAGCTTGACATATCTAAAACCATGGACATCTAAAATATGTATGGCACTAACCAGTCAAATTATAAACCAAAATAATTCTCCAAATGGCACACATTGTTTTTTTAGAAGAAACATCTGTTGCCACTTTACTTTGAATGACAAACTACTTGCCACTTCACTTGAATGACAAACTACCCGAAGTGTTCCTGGGATGTATAAAATGATTTTATGGATCGCACTATAATATTTAATCTAACACATGAACAAGGGTATTCAAGTACTCTGTTTTACACACAACAATATTATGATAGGTGTTGCACTTTGGAATCATAGATATCCTTCAAGACTATGATATCAGTAAGAAACTCGAGCATGCCTACAAGTCCCTTCAGTTTGATTCCCTCTCAATATCTGCAGTTGATCCTAAACTATACTCTAAGCGGTTTCAAGATTTTATTTGCAAAATCTTTCTTGAGGAATCATAGAAGTTGGGATTATTATCGCTCTCGAACCATGGGATCATTAAAATGTTTGCAAATGCAAAAATTTGTGGATCATTTTTTTTGAACAAATGAAGCCAGAAATACCTAATGGAATAGGACCCTCAATCCTTGGACGAGTCTCTAAGGTGAAGGATTAGTTGGATTCCCTATTGCAAGGCTAAACAAAGCTGCCAATGTTTACAAGTCAAGTACATGGATGTGCCCAGTGAAGCTTATGTACCTTAATGTTTTCCTAGCGATTCCACCTTTATATACCACCAAGAATCACAGTAGCTTCCACATCTGCATGAGACAAACAAAGACTCTTGCAATTTGATTTAAATGTATTACCAAATATTTGATTTATTGGAAATTGTCTGCCAACTTCTTTGCTTTAACTATGGCACAAGCACAATGAAAAGTGTTTAGGTGTAGGTATGTTGCAAATTGTGGTCACCATTATAACTCATCCTCTTCTTCTTCATGGACTATGTTATTCCTTGTAGAAAAGTTTAAGTAATTCTACCAACTTTTGGTACTAAATTTATCTCAAGATCAGCCCTCACCCCCATAGCACAATGAAAAACATTGTTTGAGCCTCCATCTCAGAGATTAAAAGGGATTAAGCCTCCAAAGCGTCCTGCAGATAGGTTGAATCATGTTTAGCCTGTCCATATCAATTACCGAATGTCTGTATGGGGCCCTGCCCCGAATTATCCTGACCGGCTCCCTCCTATGGCTGGCATGGTCATTTTTTAGCCTTTCAATGCTTTGGTTTTTTCCCTTTGATATCTATTTTTTTATGACCAATTTTCTCTTGAATCTAGATTATGGGTGTTCTAGCCTAAGCCAGCGCACACTTGGATTGTTGCCGCTTTATGCTTGTGGGGACTGCTTGGGCGGCCTATTGTTTGTATGAAATCCCTCTAAATTAATACTTAAATGAAGCTTTTATTCAAAATTTGAATTTATCTAAAGATCATCATAACCAAATTCCTAGCAATACCTAGAGAGAGTAAAATTAGAGGAAGAAAATCACCTTCCTTCTGTGCATCTGACCTCCTACTCTTGTGGAATAGAAGCAACTCACCACTGGGAAGTTCAAAGAGGACATGATTCTACATTTAAAACATTAGGTTGTTCATCTACTAACTCTCGAACATGCCAGGTACCATTATGCATAGGATATTACCATGGGGTTAAGGAACTAGTGATTTATCTTGCAATCATGTGAGAAACTAGTTGACAAGAAAGGGATACAGGATTTAGTTACAAAATTAATTAACAAGTTATAGAACATTTTGGGAGTAGATGCAGTGCATAATGATGACAAATTACAACATAATCATTCTAAAAAAAATTGTTAGTGTTTCCCAATAAAATGTACAGGAAAGAAACACCCTATTCATCATTTTTTTTTTTACTGTCAAAAATGTAGAATTAAAAGATGACAAATTAGAAGAATCTTATTACTGTTGTATACTAGTTGTTTCAACAGTAGGTTTTGGATGACACTGTTTGATTAAAGAGATCTCTACCTAATGTACCACAGCTAGTTGCCTCAGGTTCTTCTATAATGCATCACATTCTACATATGTATGTGTGGAGTAAAACAACACCCCATCTCCATGGAGTCCCATAGTTTGTCTATACATATCAAACAGGTCACGACGCCATATGCACACTTTTTTTAGCAATGAGAAATGAGGTCTTGTCACCTATAATGTTATCATGGATTCCATTTTTCTTTTATCCTTCCATGGGAGAAATACAACATATATTTACTTGAAAAATAGTTTCACAATAACACAATGAGAGTTACAGCCCTCTAAAGTCATGACTACAAGGAAACTCCAGCCCTAAAAAAACTAGAAATACTAGCATATCAAGCACTGCCTCTAGACATTGATGCCAAAATTGACATTCTATGATGTCTATTTGCCATAATTTTGAGGTATTGTAATGGAGAAATGCCACATTATTCAATGAATGATAATTTCTCTTTAAGATGCCAGGCCCACCCATTTACAACGTTACCGACCTTGTACCTCTACATCCATATCTTCACGGCCACAAATCAACATTTGGACATATCGGCTTACTCTAAAAAAATAGATTGAATTTTTAAAAGGCAATTTTTCTTAATTGGTTCTACCATGGTTTTAATTTTCAATCCCCCTTTTTATGAAACACAAGAATACAAACCCACCAAACACACCTATCACATAATTATAGTCTAAAACCTAACAAGATTCTCAAAACTAAAGGGAAAAAAAGCCAATCATTTTATACAGAAGACCGTGAGATCATTTTGAAGCAAAGTTCAGACATATTCGTGATTTGAAGGACAACAGAAAACTATTTTACAGAATGTATGAATTATAGCAGAATGCAGATCATTCATTACTAAATAGAAACTATGCGTCTGTAGAAAATTTCATCCTCACTCTCCTCATCTTCCTCTTCTGAATAAACAACATCTCTTGGTGATTCTAGTGCTCCACCAATAGAGAATAATGGAGCCACATCCTCATTCTCAATATAGTTACCTTCCAGTCTTTCTTCAAACTTTTTGTCGCTGCAATTAAGCATCCACGCTAGGCTACATCTAATACCCTTTCTTAACATTCTTTGAAACCGAGATTTGATTCTAAATTCCAGGTAGTATGTAAAGCAAGATGGAAATTCTACAAGTTCCTCTAATGGCTTCTTAATCTCAGCCTTAAAAAAATAAAAACTGGGTTTCATGAGTTCCACATTTACAACAAGCAGCTGGGGACAAGAAACTACCATCTTTGCTATTTCCTCATCTGAGAAACCACGTCCTATGAAAAATCCACTCGTCTTTTAATTGGAACATGAGGAATGCTTACAACCTGTGGCATCTTCTCTAAAATTCTACCCAAATCTTCAAACTAAGCCCCAAGATCTGTGCATACAATGCTATAACAGAAGCAAGAGCTTTGTGCCGCACAACAAAACTAAGCAGACTTTCCACATTGCGCTTCATTTTCTCGTCTAGCTCATATCCAAGAATATACAGTCTCTTCTTGATCATTCTAGCTAGAACTTGTTTGGGAAGTCCTAGATTCTCAAGGTAAGCAACAATAGGTTTAATCACTTTACCAACCCGCATACCCAAAATCTGAGGATACTGTGTCACCATCGGTCCAATGTCTCTTGGGTTCACTCCAATACTAACCAAATAAGCGACAGATGTACTCATTTTCCCTTCGAGTTTAAATTCCAGAATCTCGAGATACTTCTGTAATACTACTGGAATGTTGATTCTCTCAATGTCAAGACCTCGCAGAATTTTAATAACCGGCACAAGGTCTAAAATAACACTGGCATACAACACTTGGGGATGTTTTCTAAGAAAACTTGGAAGCTCCTACTTTTGAAAACCTAATTTATTCAAATAATCAAGGATGGGAACCATATTTTTCCTCACACTGCAACCTAGCATGAGTGGATCCTGATTTATGTCATCGATGGCGAGACATAATCTTTGGAGGAAGTCCATCCTTTCTTTCATAACATCCACTTTCGAAGGAAGTTCTAAGTGTTCCAGGTCATTAGGGACTATCCCAATACTTCTCAAGTAATCACAATTGATCACTCGAGAAACAAGCTTCTCCTTTCTCCCTGCATAACACCCCAAGTCATAGTTGGCGTCTGGTACTCAATAATGTTGTTCGGCTCGCTGGAAGCTACCCTACTGGGTACTCTGAAAACAACTTTCCCTCCATCCAGCATTCACGTTTTCAATGTCAAAAACAAAATTTTCCTTGAAAGAAAACAATTTCTTTCAAATGGATGTCATCTGATATTGCAGTTTATTTTACACGAGTTTCCATTGCTTCATTTGATGGAAACTTGGGGAGTGGATGTTGCTCCCACACTCGTTTGATCCCACACATATGTTTTCCTGGCGTGGCCCTAGAGGTTGAAATGTGATTTTCTCTATTAGGGTTTAAGTGTGCAATCCTTGCATGTAGAATTGAAAGAAAGCAAGAACATGAATGATTTGTTGAAAATCTCGTCATTGCATCATTCTAAACACTGGAATTATATGAAGATGTCTGTAGCAAAATTCCCAATGCCACTTCATTCATGCTATGGAGGACCGAACGATGGCACTGATACTGGCAAGCGTGTGGCTGTTAACCACAATAAATTAACAACCACAAGGTCGGAGGTTCAAGCCCTTCTACTATCAGTATTTGCGGTTTGGTCGGAGGTGAAATCCCTTCTATCGGTATTTGGGGTTTAGTGGGCTTTGGGTCCAGATTTTGAATGAAAGCTCTTATACCATGTGTAAGAGCCCTATCCTAGGTTCTTCTAACAGATCTATTTCTGATGAATTTAAATTCAATAAAAGACAATAATTTACTTTCTTATAAGAATTTTAAACAAATAAAATTTTACCATTACGTTCTAATCCTTATAACTTATGGAGAACATTTCATTTTAATAAATTTACGTGAGTAATCTATAGAAGAATACCTGTATCTGTGGCTAGTGGAGATGCCTTTGAGCTGCTCCTCCTGCTAAACGCTCCTCTTGACTGACCCAACTGAATTTACCTCCTAGCCAACTAGGAAATAATTCCTAGCCCAGGAAACCTCCACAAGTTCCCTAGCCCTCCAAGCCCAAGTCCAACCAGATGTAGTGTTTGTGTCCAAGATGAATAATCTAGACAAAGATGAACAATATTTCCCTCCTTTCAACAACCCAAGAAACCTCCATAGGTTCCTGAGGTCTCCAAAAATCACAACAAATCATAAAATCACAATCAACCCCAAAATCATAAGCAAGACTTCACCTCCCCTTTTCTCCCTTCCCCCTTCCCTTTTTATACCCTGCTTCTCTTCTCCATCTCAACCACCTCTCATTAATGTCATTAACTTCTCATCCATCCTTACAGTTAACTTCTCTTCTCCCAAGTAAAGCTGAGAGTGCATTTGGAAATGTGACATGAATATAAAATTAGGAAATTAATGGGACCATGTCTTCTACCAAGTAAATATGAAAGTACATTTGGGAATGTAAGATGAATATATATATATTGATAATTGAATGGAGAGGACTATGTCTTTTCCCAAGTAAATGTGAGGGTACATTGGAGAATGTGAGATGTAATTAAATGGAGAAGACCATGTCTTCTCCCTAATAAATCTGAGGGTACATTGGGGAATGTGAGATGAATATATATATTGATAATGAGTTGGAGAGGACCATGTATTCTCCCAAGTAAATGTGAGGGTACATTGGGGAATGTGAGATAAATACATATATTATTTGAAATAATGGAAGGAGACCTTATTCTACCTAACATTCAATTTGATAAGGTAAGTTGTGAATTTGAATAATAGAAATCACGAATTTTATATTAGACTAATATTTCTCAATATTTTCAGATAAAGCAAACATTAATAAAATTTGCAGGATAAGATTTAAGTGGGGCATTACATTCTTGGCCGCATTGAGCAACACATTCAGTGTCTTCCTCACTCTCAACTATTAGGCTCGAGTGCTAAGGACCCAACTCGTGCAAGTCATCTGATGCGTAGTAGTTAGTATGGGTATGATACCACCTAATTTTGTTGAATTGTCTTGATGTATATGTTGGCTAGTAGTCTATATTATAGCTATTTACATGATAGATGGTTTCCATACATTCATTCATATAAGGCCTTGTTTGATAGACTTAAATTATTGATATTTTAGATTACATATAATGTGGTTCAATGGCCAATAGACCTGGTTTCCCAATGGGCAAGTTGAGGCCACTGAATGTCTTTTTATGAATGGTACTTGCTTTTTTTAAGATGAATGAATGAAAAGGTCCTGCCAAGCTTACAATTTTTATTTATTTATATAAATATATATAATATTATTAAGAACTAAAATTTCTTGAGGTGCAAATATCTTTTCATATTTTCTACTCAAAATGAAATTTACACAATGAAAAATTTAATTAATGAGAAATTTGATCTCTATCGATAGTAGATAAATTTATAATTAGAAATGATTATATATATATAATTCCTTATATATAATTTGATTTCATAAATAAATTGATATAAATATTTACATTTAAATGGTTTTATTTGTGATTAAGGTATCAACTTGATTATAATAAAGGATGTGAATGTTTACATCTAAAGTACCATAATACCCACTAAGGTATCAGCTTAAAACTGGGTATTTGTGATGCATACACATAGAAGAACAAGTATTTGCTTGGTGTGATATAGTTCGATGGTAATTGCCATTCCCAATAATTTTGAATAAGGAACCATGATTGGTGCTTTATTACCCACTAAGGTATCATCCTAAAACTAGGTATTTGCTGATACATACGAAAAGAACGCATATTTGCTAGATGTGATACAGCTTTATGGTAATTATGATTACCAATAATGAGGCAGAAGGAATCATGATTGGTGGTTTGAATGTGAATAAAAATTAAAATTCCCATGACTAAAATATATTAAAGAAAGTTTAATTTAATTGTCCTAGTTGATATCACTAATTGATCTTATAATATAATAAAAGATATACCATTAAAATTTTGGGGAATACAATTGGGAATCGTTTGTATGAGATAAAACCACAAATAACTTTATGGCATAAAGTATCACTGCAACAATATGATAACATTTCAGAATGACATGATTAATCAAAACATAGATTTGCGCAAACTCTAATCATATATCCAATATTACAACTTTTTTTACAAGATTGAAAAGGCCCTTACAAATAAAAATATGAAAAGACTGACATATATATTATTGCAGCCACAAACTTTATTGAAACATAACAGTATTTTGAAATATACAAAGACGAAACTATACGGATGATACTACTGTGAACCCTAAAATATAGTGATTGGCTTCAAGATACTATAAAATAGGATGTAGGGCTTTCAAATTTCATTGTCAGAGGCCTCTGTTGAGCATGCTCTCCACCCTTTTCATCGATATCAATCTCTCCGCCGCCAATTTCTGCTTCGTTTTCTCAATGTAATCCTCTGCCTCTTTGTCTACAGCTCCGTCCTCAAATTTCACAGAGCTCTTGACTCTCTCAGCAGCCGCCGGTTTAGACCCCTGACTAACTTTCTGCATCACTAACTTTGCCTGAATCTGCTGATTGGTTTTCCCCAACTTTAGCGGGGGGCTGCATGGTGGTATGGGCTGCAGGAGATTTCTCGCTAATATCCTCATGACTAACTTGAGAGCCCCACCCACCACACAGGCGTGAAAGAGCTTTACATACGCCAGATTTCTTATGTCGTCGTTCTTCTCGATTGCTGTGTTCCTCAGAAGTCTCGGAGACTCGAACCCCGGGTCTTGCTGCCATTACTGCACACAGAAATATACAGATTTTCTTCCAGTGGCTATATGTTTATGTACATTCATACGGCTATATATAGTGCAGAGATAGGTAGCTTGGATGATAAGCAGTTGAAATTAAATAATAATTAAATTGATTGTGCACCCAGTTGTACAATTTCATATTCCCCTTCCATTTAAGATCACGTGTGCTTACGCTCTCTTCATAACGATCATTTTACATGCCATCATCTAGTTTGAAGAATAAAAAAGCAAATAAAACTAGGCTGAGAGAAAATTAAGTTACGTAAAGAATATTTGAGAAATTAACCAAAACAAAAACCAAAAGGTTGGGTGTTGAGCAAGGTATCCACATTTTCACTGAAAAATGAGTCACATTGTTGGAAACACGTGCATAAAGTTGGAAAAACTAATTTAATTGAGAGAATCAAGTTCACTAATGGGGTCTCTTCTTAGAGCTTTCCAACAGTATAACTTTTATTAAATTCAGGGTGGGTTTGTCGGGTTAACTCAAAAATAAATATTCAAAACAAAATGTTAGACATTTTAAATAAAATTTGACATCTTCCATATTAACATTATTGAGTTTTATTAACAATATTAAGTTTTTTCTTATTCACAACATTGAGTTTTATTAACAATATTAAGTTTTATAAAATGTTAGACATTTTAAATAAAATTTAACATCTTTCATATTAACATTATTGAGTTTTATTAACAATATTAAGTTTTTCCTTATTCACAATATTGAGTTTTATTAACAATATTAAGTTTTATATTTATTGTAACATTTTTATAATTGATAAAGTTGAAGATTTATGATCCATCTTTGATAGTTGATCTTATAATTTCTTTTATCAAATTATTTTTTTAAGCATTATTAAATTTGATAAACACTTACAAATATAAAATATATTTATATTAAATTTTATAAAATTAAATAAAAGATATAAATTTTATTATTTAATTTTATACATTGATTTATAATAATAATAATAATAATAATAATAATTATTATTATTATTATTATTATTATTATTATTTGGTTTGATGATATATTTATGAAAATATGATAGTGAAATAAAAATAAAAATTTAATGTTTTATATATTTATTTTAAAATTAATTCAAAAAAATTTATTATATTTAGTAAAATCATTATAAAACAAAAAAATATATTATTTTTCTCAAAATATTAATGTTATTTAATTAACAAATTTATATTGAGCTAGATATTTATCATTCTAAATCTTAAAAATGTTGGTAATTTTTTTTCCCAACATTTAACTCACTATTCAATGTATAATCCAAAAATAATGATTCACCTCCTTCCTAGGAAGTCAAGAATCCACTGCCATGGTCAAGGGTGCACCTAATGTTTGGCGCTACAATCCTGCACCACTTGTCCTCTTAGCGAACAGTCACTAGATCATTTTTACAGGGCGCACTCCTAATGTCCATATGATTCCATCTGAAAATGCTAATGATCAAAACCAATATATCCATGACCTTCTCTTCTCTGCTACATAGTCCCTCAGGAAATCCGGTCACCCCCTTCCATGTAGTCACTAACCTTCCAAGTTCACCGAAATCCCCTATCCTAGGCGACCCATCCCTTGGTAAGGATTCATCGCATCAGAAGATACAAAACCAAGGCATATACTTACCTCAAAACCATCATACCAGTCATATCATGCTCATGGAAATAAATGGACACTATTGGGTACCCGTGTCCCATAATGGCCCTACTCGTGAAGTGCTTTACCAACATATTGTTGCATGTTCCAATTTATTTGTGACTGCTGCCAATTATTGCAGCCAATTTTTTCCACTCAACTGGGTATGTTCATGAATTCCTATTCCAAGCATATAATTTCCATTAGATTCAAATAAATTCTAATAACCTCAAATCATACCTCATTAGTAGTTCATCAATAAGGTACACTTACAATCCTGGTCACTTCCCATTGCAACAAGTCAAACTAACATCTTTGGCAAAATCATCATGTATAAACATAGCACATCAACTGAGCTCAAACACAACCATCATATATCAGAATCATAAGTCACATGTAACAAACATAAACTAGAATCATAGATCACATATAATCATCATATAGCAGTCATAAATCACATGCATAATACAACCGAAATAAAATGTTGACACTTATCCTTTCATCAATCCTTAGCTTCTACCTTTGTATTTATTCCATACACACTTTGGATCAGTTGCCACACTAGACAAACACTGAGTGCCTTCTCCTAGAACATGTGCACATACACATGTCACAATAACATTACTACACACTACACATACATAGTACCCCGTGCCTTCAACACAACATGTATGACATGGCCACAATACTACACATACACCAATACCATATGTACAACATGTACACAATACCACCTGTACATTGCACCACCTGAACAACGTGTGCACAACATCAAATGTACATGGCACCACCTGCGCAACATGTACACTTCACCACATGTGCAATGTGTACACAATACCACATGTACACAGTACCACATACACGACATGTACATGACACCACATGTACACAACAGCACATGCATGCCATATACACAAAACCACCTACACATAGCGCCACTTGTACAACATGTACACAACGACACATGAACACAACATCACTTGTACAATTATGCACACAACACCATACACTCATAGCACCACATGTACAACATGCACACAAAACAACATATATATATAACTACAAATCCAACATGTGTATAGTATCATCTGCACACAACACTGCATATCCAATATGCACAGAGGACTACATGCACACAATGTTGCATATACATCATACACACATTATAATATGTACATAGCTATAATAGCCCTGGTAAAAGTTCCATGTAAAAATATATATGGCCATGGTGATGGGACACATAGTCCACGCTGAATGGTGGGGGAAACATACTAATGGGTATTGATTTGGTTTGTTATGGCTAAAGATATTGGCAAAGGCAATGGCTAAGGCATTAAAGAGGAAAAAAGGTGTTTTGCCACATTTATTTATGAAAATCATGGAAATTAGGAGAAAAAGGAGGTGAAAGGTCACAGGTTGCATGTGAGGAGGAAAATGATGGAAAATGAAAAAAATAGAGGCCTCATTCATAAAAAGGCTTACGAGGATCAATTAGTAACCTTTTGTCAGTTCAGTGTTGGGGCTCTCTCTCATTATTCTCTCTCTCTCTCATACTCTCGGATACTTAGATTTTTGTTGGAGCACTCTTGGAGGGTGTGGCATATTTGGATTTTTGGAGCAAGAAGGAAAAGGAAGAGTAGGAAAGCATAAGAAGGCATTATCATTAGTATCTACATCATATTTTCTTACAGGTACTGAGTTGGATGTAAGATTTCTTCACTAGTTTTGGCATTCATGGAACATGCATGTGGTTTCTTGGTCATGATCTCTCACTGACATGGAGGATTTCCTGGATTGATAGTCGATTTGCCTAGCCTTTCCATTCCCTGGATAGCCATGGTGTTGTGGGTTTATTTTCTTTGTTTTCTGGTTGGTTCTCATGTTTCCTTTACCTTGGGTTGATTTATTAGTTCCTGGAGCCTTGGTTAGACAAACACTCTAGGTCCCTATAATGTCATGGGTTGAGGTACTAACCTTGGAGCCTTGGTTGGACAAATGCTCTGGAGCCCTTGGTGGGTTGACTTACTAGTCCATGAGCCTTGGATGGAGAAACACTCCAGATCCCTGTAAAATTTGTGGGTTGAGTTACTAGTCATGGATCTTTGGTTGGGAAAACGCTCTGGAGCCCTGTGTAAGCTATGGGTTGAGTTACTAGTCTTAGAAATCGGGTTGGAATAAATGATCTAGAAGGCTCGGATAGAGACTGATATGATGTTGTTTTTGTGATGTCTGACTGTGAGGTGGAATCATTCTTTGATGGGTTGAGGTGGATGGCCTCTGGTAGCCCTAAATGAGTTTTGATTGATGTGTTCTATGAGATCCCACATTCATGCTTCGAATATGGCATGGAGGAGAATGGGTCAAGAGATATTTTTCTCAACCATTCTACTCTTGGGTGGAACGTGGAAGTCCCATCCCTAGTTTGGATTTTGCATCACGGATGTAGGGTTATTTCTAATTGTATTTCTATGAGTATTATGATGGATTATACATGGTTTATATGGCTGTAATGCCATTGATATTTCTTTCCCTATTATGATGGTTATGTATGTGTTTTATGATAGCAGTTATGTATGACTCTCATCATGTTCTTACTTAATATTGAATGACCAATGTGGCTATGACGAAATGGATGAAATGTCAGCTAATGTGATAAGTATACAATTCCTCATAGCGAATCTCAGATAAGTATGAGACCCTTATGCTCAGATCTGTTATTTACACCTTTATGTTGCATATTTACTAAGTGTTTGAAAAAATTTATGTCATGGCTAGTAGGGTATGGTTAAGGTCTTGTTGGGCTTATTCCTTTTTCTTCATTGTCTCCCTATAATTTTCTTGATTTCAAGCTATCATTTCGTTCTCAGTAGTGGTCTGCATTCGGAGCCTGCAAAAGTGGCTTAAATCCTGGGGTCGCTGGCACAGAACTAGCAATTCTGGTCCATAGTCACTGGAAGGTGGGCCTATGAGAGAGACTTTGGGTTTTTGCTCGCTCCCTTGCCCATAGCATGAGAGAGAATCTGCCCTAAGAGGTCCAGAACAATAGTGGGAGCCAGGGACAGGCTATCACAAAGGCTAAACTTTCTCCTGAGGGTTTTGTTGATGATGTTGGATGACTCTGTGTGATGTTCCATCGATTCCATTTCCTTAAGGTTACCTAGGAGTTTGAATCATATCATAGTGGTCTCTTGCCGCATGTTTACCCCGGCTGGACAGTTGATTGGATAGATGTGGGAGGCAGGTGTTACAGAGTGGTATCACAGTGTGTTGTGCTCTCCTTGGACTGTGTGTTGGTCATGTGTTCATGTTGGTTGCATGTGTGTTCCTTATGCATGTAGTCCATGTGCTTGTTGCATTTTTCATGGTGTTGATCATGGTTGTAATGATGTCACCATATGAAGGTTGAAGGTGTTATCGTAGAGTATTTCTTCATGTGTGAATGGTTGATTATTCATTTGTTATGCATGTATGGTATCGGTTATAGTTATGCATGAATAGTAGGTCACACGTGCCTTGTGAAGTCATTGTTTTCAATTTAAGTAATCATGGTGATATTGGTTGTTATGATTCTAATGTGTTGGCTGGGATAGAATGGGAGATGTATATCATCAAGTGAAGTTGTAGCATTGGACCTCGAGGCGAGAGAATGTCATCATATAGGTTCATATGTTGGGCATGCATGTATGTAGGTTAAGGATTGTTATATGAATCACGATTATATACATTAGGTTATGTACATGTCTTTTGATGTTATGGTTACAAACCTGATAGATGATAGTTGATTAGCATATTCATATGCACATGAGTGTGATAGTCATGAATGATAGTAACATGTTGTTATAAGCATTTATATTGTTGGTTAAGTTAGATAACTTGATTATTATGTTATCGATTTGTTTTTGATGGGTATCTTATAGGTTAACTAGTTGCTATAGGATAGTTAGCTTGATGATTAGGTTTTATTTTGTTGATGAGCATGATATATATCTTATTGTTTTTATGTGTTGCTAACTTGATGATTAGGGTTATTTCATTGAGATCTTGATGTTGTAATTTGGATTGGTCATATGCGTGATGGTTATGTACATTGCATTGAAGGTATTGATTTTATATGTATTGTGTTAACCTGGTTTTACCTATGCACATGGCTATGGTAATGATATTCAGGTATGAGTCAACATATTTGTGATATGGTGTCGTACTAATCTATATTGATTGTAAATATGTGATTTTTATGCATGAACCAAAAATTCTTATGAGATCATGATGTGAACATGTTAGTAGTTACTGTTATGGATATCATGATTTATGTTTGAGTTGGTATGTTGTAAAGTTATATCTTGCTAACTAGATTGATTGTGTAGACAAGATAGCCTCCCTAAAGATACATTAAGGTACAAGCTTTCTTATGTCATCTATTTAGTGTTTGAATGTTTGATTATGATGCCTAATTTCTGTTCGAGTGTTTGGTGTCTATTATGTCACCTAGTTGATTTATTTAACATGGTATTCTTGCAAGTTGTTTAAACATTTGATGAGTTTCATAATATGAGAATGTGTTCAAATTATTTTTTGTTTAAGATGATTGTACTAACATATATGTGTTGAGACAAATAATATGTAGTTGACAATTGTAGCATTATGTCTAATGACTACGAGTTGACATTGGATTATGACATGATTGTTTGTAAAAGTTGATCTCAAATTAATAGATATCACTATCTTGATATTTGAAACATGTTGTTGACATGTGTGAGCAGTTGCATGAAACATGCTTGGTATTAGCGTGATGAGGTAATAATTGATGTGTTTATATAACTAACAATTGGGTGACATGACAATATATAGTAAGACTCAGTTGCAGTAGGGTAAACGTAAAAGAAGGGAATCGAGTAAGAATTCCTTTGGCTATGTTTGGAAACCCTAATTCCAAACGAATGAGTTTTTTGCATACAGGAAGTCTTCTTAACCTTTATTTTGTCTGACATTATGTGGATATGTGCTATAGTCATGAACATTTACTTGATAGGCATATTAGCTAGTCTCTAGTCGCAGGTGAATCTGTCAAGGGAATTCGAGCCTCTTGAGAGATGGCGTGGATGTGTTAAGTTAAAAGCAACGTGCTTGACACAACAAGGTAAGATAATTGGTATATTGTTATATTTATTTATGCACTGAGAGTTATGTGTTAATGACAACATGATGCAAGGAGTTGCATGGCAAGAGAGGTTGCCATGAAACCTTGAAGGAGGATTTGGTTGAGTTTTCTTGGGAACCATGGGATTGAGTCATGGTGTCTGTTGCTAGTCTTTTGCTTTTGGTCTTTTATGACTTGTTGAGCTTGATTTGTGATTTTTCTATCTCTAGTGCATGATCACGCCACTTTGTTTACATAGTCATGTTGTGATTGGTTTTTTTTGTTTTCTTCTTGTTACTTCCTTTTATGTTTGGAGTCTTGGAAATTTGTTGGGAAAGAGAAAGTTAATGGAGCTTAGGGAGAGTGGTGTGGTACCCAACATATGACATAAGACCCAAATGAATCTCAATGCATGAGTAAACACAGTGGAAGGTAAAACTATGAAAAACAGGTAAATTGGTTCGATCCATTGGTGTAAATGGATAGTGGTAGTATAGTCATAAGAAAGTGTTGTAGAGAAAACCCAACACCCACCATTATTTGAGATAATAGGGACCCTTTCCATTAATTTATAGCTAAGCATCTTTTATGATTTTCATTTAAGTTAATTGCCTTACAATATTATCATTTTATCATTTTCGTCGGATTTATGTTTTGATCGTTTCATTAAATCCGGCTTTTCACAAGCTTTCCATCGATACTTATTTTGACTCATTTGGTCAAGATGTCTGTAAATGACATTCCTTTAAAGTTTGATCGTTTTCTTGCATGGACTAAAAATGTAAATAAATGTATAATATTTCAATTTTTGTAACTAATTAACTTCAATAGTCACTCATTGTAAATATTGACTTTTAGGTAACTTTTATTAAATATTTATTTTTTCACTAATGGTCCTACAAAATGACCCAGCTAAATCATACAACAGATAAAAACGTGTTTCAGAATCTTGGTAATTTACTCTAATTTATTATTTTAAAGCAAATTGCCAAGGCTAGATTCTCAAAATTGCAAAGTGATTATAGTCTAATTTGTAGGATTATTAATTCCATGTGGACCCCACTTCATATCACTTCTTCCTTCCTAGAATTGCGATTTTAAAACTGCAATAAAAAATTGTGATCCAATATTGCAATTGTGATAGATCGCAAATAACCTTTTTATTTTAATGCACCGTTATTAAAACTTCGATATTCGATTTGGAAAACATGCGATGGTTAAATTTCTTAATTCTAAGTTTTTCACACTCGTTATACCTCCCAGGCCTACATCACCTCACATCACCCGCATACCTTATCCCTCCACCTCACTCGCCTCAACATCACCCTCACGTCATATCCCTTATCACTCCATTTTCCCTCCACCGCTTATCTCTCCATACCTTCATCACTAACACCTATAATCTCCACCCTTCTCACACTAATATGAATATTTGTTAAAGATTTTGTAATTTTAATTTTTTTTTTAATTAATATAATACTATTTTAATTAAGCATTAAATTAAAAATTTTAATTAATTTTGTTAATTAAAAGTTACTAAGAATTACTAATGCAATTATAATTACTTGTTATTAATTAATTAATAAAAACAATTTAATTTAGAAATAGATTTTAATCAAAAAATTCTAATTTTTAGCCCACGCAACAGAAATTCCAGAATTCTATCAATTTTAATATACCAACTTCATAGGTTCATAAATGGAGCTTTACTTGGTGAAATGAGGCCCAGGACGACTCATTGGAAAGATAAAATCACGGAAAACATTTTTGAGGAGATTTTGTTAACAAATTTGATCATTTATTAGGTCTAAAATTCAGCAGAACATCAAGCTCCGATTTTTTAAATAAACTAATTTTTTTGAGTTTTATTTTTCTGCATTTTAATTTTTGCAAGCCTCTTCTGAATGCAAGTCCATTCGTCAATGATATCCTTGGCCAATTAAAGCATCACAGGAATCAATAGAAAGCTCAGATCTCCTTTTCAATTATTTATTTAATTAAATTTGATTTGATTTGTTTTAATTCCAGATTTGGCATTTTGATTTTATTTTTCCATTGTAATTTTGTTTCGATTTGATTTTGCAGGAAATCAGTTGAAGAGATGAGAAGAACAAGATCTCAAATCAATGAGAAGGCTCCAACAATACAAGGATGGAATTTTGAGCCAATGAAAATTGATTAATCATATTTCTTCTTCAACAAACATTCGTATTTTGAATTCCTTTGTAAATATGATAAATAACATATTGTATAATGTAATAGGGTTTCTCTCCTCTATAATTATGGAATTCTAAAAGCACTTATGTAATAAGGATTTAGAGTTGTAGGTGGGAGGAGTGAAAATCTTAGATCGGGGAATTATTGAGGATTTTTATTTTGCATTCTGAATTGTGTGTGATGGACAGAGTTTGCACTTCTTTAGCTTTTGTTGTAACAACAAAAATTCAAGCAATGTAAAGAACTGTTTGAGACCAGAGCCAGATAAATGGATTCAATAAATTGGTATTTCTAATACTACTATTTAAAATACTAGTTTTGCTTTATGATGGAAGGAATGTGTCATTTTATTCATATTTGTGCACTTTTGTCGGTATGAGTAATTTGTCTCAATCATATGTTATTATTTATCTTTGCTCTTATGGGTTGAATTCTGATTTCTAGGTAACTATTTAGTCAAAAATCTGTATTTTAATATTGGTTTAACAAATAGTAATATGTTGTGAACTTCTTCCTCATATTATTGTTTAATTATCCGAATTATTGATTAAATAATGAATATCATTTTTTTGAACTTCTTCCTAAATTTTGTTGGTTGATTATTTAAGTCGAGAGATCTCTTAATAGAATGTGACTTGGTATTCATAATGTCGGTTAATTGAACTACTTTGTTAGCTTGGTATTCATTATAATCCAAACGTATTTAAATCCCAATCATTTAAATATCTTTCTCTCAGTTGGGTTAGATCTATATCTGCCTAATTGAGATAGGATTAGGATATATTTCTGTTTGCTTACATTATAGAATAAGTTTGCATTTAGATTTAATTCTACATTCTTATAAGTCCTCTTCCCAAAGAAACAAACTTTAGTTATGGCTTGGCTGAGCCCCAGATCGGCTTAAGGATCACTTTCTTGCCTGATCATCAAGAGGGTTGATTTGATGTCTCTTTTCCATTGGTGGATGAAATTAATATTGTAATCCATTTTGGAGATTGAGAGAAGGTAACTGGACCTAGTTGAACCAGTCAGAACCACTAGCACAAACCTAAAAGGAGCTTCATTAAGGTCCAGACTGGGTGGCCATCCTTCATGTTGTTGCAACAAATTTTGAGGCTTCAACATTTTGGCACTAGAAGGAGGGACTAAAACTTGTTGCCTATTGGAGTCTTTGTATTCTTAACATCTTATTTTTATTACAATGGCTTCTCTTGAACTTCCAATTTATATTTGTATCCATGGACATACATCTTCCATTACTCCACCTGAAGTAGTAAGACTCTTGTCTCAAATAATGTTTAATGGTAAGGGGAATACGCATTTAATCATGCTTTACAATTCATTCAAAAAAAATCAGATTCTATTTTTCAAGGAATTGATGATGGTATTTTATGTAGGATTTTTACTCTTACATTCTTAGAAAAAGCTAGAAGTTGGTGTCAATCATTTCCAGTTGGGTCAATTCACAACTGGGATCAATTTGTTACAATGTTCCTTTGTAAATTTGAATGCTATAACTATGAACAGGTATGTGAAGAAATCGAATATTTACGAAGGTTTTAAAATGAGTCTTTGATTAATTTTACCATTCGATTTTGTTTAAAGTGCTTGAGATTTAAAGATGAAGAAAAACCTTTGGAAGAAGCATTATTAGATTGGTTTGAATACATTTTCTCTCTTCCTCCCATTCATAATCCATGTGAAATTATTTCAATCTTTGCTCAAACTCCTTCCAATTACATTAACACAATTGAGAATTCCAATATGGAGGTGCAAACAAATGATGATGAAGTGGCCTCGATCACGTACAATCAATTTCTTCATTTAGTGCACACTTCCTACAGTATTAATAATTATCAGGATGTACCTTTACATATCAGTGAATCTCAATCAGAAAGCTTGAAGAATTTTACTATGCAAATGCAAGACGTTATTACCAACAATCTTGAAGAAAATATTGCTTTGAAATTTGAAAATCAGTATGCATTAAATTCAGAAAATCAACACATAATTCAACAAGTACAAGCAACAATCAAAGTTTTTAATAACACGCAACCTGCGGTATAAATTTTTGAATTCTTTTACGATGAGAAAATGCCAAATTGTGAACAACAAAACAACAATCTTCAAGAAAGAACAAGTACAGAAATGAATGATCTCAAATCTGAAATTTAGAATGAGCAGAATGCACAACAACTCCTAAAAAGAGACACTTTTATAATCATTGCTTCTGATTCTCGTTTTTCCCTTTATCTTGATAATTTTGTTGATAGCAATTTATCCCCTCTTAACATTAATGATATTTCAGGAAACAGAGAGGCTGATTTTAATGAATTGCCAATTAGTTTTTATCAAGATAATGAATTAATTATTGATCATTCTTCTAGCATTATTGAACATGTGCTTTATATTCCTTGTTTGATACATTGGATGAGATTGAAGGGAATTCCAATGAATGTCGTGAAGTCATTTATGATAGTTACTTTGACATTGAGGATATAGATTTGTCTTCTTCACAATTAAATCCTCATGATCAATGTCGAATCAAATATGAAAATGGAGAATGATCTAACTCAAAAATTGTTTCAATTTTTTTTTTTTTTTTTCAAACAATTAATCATACTTATGATTTCAACATTTGAGAAACCAGTCCTGTCTATGATTTATATGACGATCAAGCTCTTATTCCTATTCATAGTCATAATTTTCTTTCTAATTCACAAGTTGGTATTAGCAATCATTCGAATTATATTTTAAATCAAACCAATTCTTGTGAAAATGAAATTGTTTTAAATCAATCCCAATTGTGTTGTAAAAATAGTTGTAACACTAGTGTAAACTATGATTTGATTTTATTATTCTTCCTTCATGTATTTTGTTTAAATTTAGATTTGTTTTCTATTTTCTATTTTTTATTTTAAAATAATTTGAGCTGGCATATTGAGCACCTCAGTATTGAACACTCAATGGACGCATCGCCTGAATGGGAAAATGAAGTTTTAGATTCTAATCGCGAAAATCAAGAGCTATTTCACTTCCAATTTCAATTCATTTTCATTTCTTATCAAATACTTCTACCTTCTCAAAGGCAATGTCAACAAGAGTGTATATTTTGACAATACGAACAACAATCTAAATCAATTAATAATCTTCCACTGTATCTAACAAATTTCCATCCATTTGTTATTAATGCATTTGAAAAATATTCAGAAAGTTTTCCTTCATGGAAGATTGTTAATAGTTTAAAACTTGCATATAACACTAACAAATTTATGTAGGGCATTATATCTAAAGCTCATTTCCACAATTTGGCCTATTATACCCTCTTTGAACCTCTTCCAATCATCAATAGAAATTCATCTAGATTTCTATGATCCAATTGTAATTCAACTGCAAAGAACATTTCAAGAGAAGGTAATTGTAAATAATATATTAGCACTAATTGTACATTCCGCTTTCAGATTTATTTTCCTTAGTTTAATTTTATCTGTATTTCTATTACTAATGATTGATTTGTACATACAAGTAAAAATTAAAATGCGTACATGGTTACATTGGAAGTATGACTATACCTAGTCATGTTTCCTTCATTAAGTTAGAAAAAGAAATAGGTTAATTTAGATTATATTTATTTTCTGCTTACACTTATTTCAGATTTTCAGATTTTCAATAAAGCAAGTAATGAATCTAACTTCTTCCGTGCCTTCCCTTTCATTTTTGGAAAAACATCTTAGTACAATTTAGAAACCCTTGAAAAATCAGATCATACATATTTATGAAACCTTTAGTTGCCTTGTTTTGTAAAAAATTCATCTCAAAGACTATATAAAAATTCAAAGAATTTCCTACAACTTGACAATCATGGATTCATAAGTATTTCTGAAAACAAACTCATTTACACCACTCTTGTTTTCATATATAAATTTGAGATGGATGCAATATGAAAATTCATTGCTTAGCATTTTAGATTAAATAAATAGATGATCTTGTACATATGGGAATTTTCAAAGAACATGGGAGAACTTGAAGATTCACGAGGTAAAATTTATCGTCAGTTTTCTTCCAAGTATGCAATTTACATAAACATTTTCATTTATTATTAGTTTTTCTTTTTCATAAGTTTATTCCTTTTTCTTTTTCTGTTTCTTTTGAATGTTTTCATTGACTTTGGAGACTTGAAACAAGCAGATAACTATTTTAAATCAACAACATGCTCAGGGAAGTATTAGTTGTTTTTTCAGAATTTGAGGATTTATTAATTTTCCTTATATATTTCATTAAAATTCCATTAAGACTTTTAAATACATTATCGGGAAATTCATGTTGGATCATTATAATATCACAACTCTCCTCATGAGAAATTTGCGATAACATCTTCCTCTGATCAAATAATTCGATGGTTAATTAAATTATTGAATGGAGTTTTTATAGAAAGGAAAAATTGAGTTGGGACTTCCATGTAAATTGGATATTTTAAAACATCCCAATCTCGACGGATTGTTGTGTAGCATTATCAAAACATCCCAATGTAGGGACATTTCATATAAAGCATAAATTGAATTATTGCGATTTCCTTACAATCCCAGACCCGATACCACATTTAAATTCATTTTTGAATGATATCGCATTCGTTCATAAATCACAATTTTAGTTGAAGTGCATGTTTTAAAATTTTGATGTCCTAGACCCAATGCAATATTTAAATCCAGTTTCAAAAAATATCACATCCATTCTTCATTTCATATGAAAGTTTTCAAATATGAATGCACCAAATATCTCCAATCATGTGATAGTCCCATCTCCGATAAAAGAATTCACGATATTGCACCATCCATATCGCAACATTTGATCATAAGCATTCCCGATAAGAAACCTGCGACACAAGATCCCCAATATAAATTCTTGCAAATCTTTCACATTGCAATTTTTATATCATGCATATAAGATGGTCCCACCAATTTGCCGCGTCATCCATCGCATCTCTGCAATCGCAAAATAATATTGGCGTGTCCATTTAACAACTCCTATCTTTGATTCTTCAATATTGCAATCATTCTATTGCATCACATATATTCACATAGCAATTGTGATATCACATTTTCACATAGCATATGCCCATATCACAAATTTTCTATCGCAATGCTTGTATCAGATCGCAAAATTCAATGTAGCCTTACCTTAATATTTTTCAATGAAATAGACCTCGATGCATGCCTCTTTGCCATTGACTTTCAATCGTTATGTAACATTTGATCGCATATCGGCAAAGATAAATCTCGCAATTTGAAATATGTTCACCACATCTGATAAAACGCTCTCTTGTATAAAAGATTTTAAGGCACTCTTGGGTAGCCATTGTGATAATGAAGCAATTAATAATAAATTTGCAACATGATTAAATCATTTTTCGATCTCTTATATTTCAATTTTAATATATCACTCTATATTTAAATATATGAAATTCAAGACTGCTCCATCTATACTTCGGTTTTACATTACCTTGGATTTGGTCTTGATTTTGAACAATTTATGAAAATCATGGAGTTGATAAAAAACTTGTAATATTAAGAGAACATTCATTGTTGTGATTCATTAAGAAGCATATCTTCATTTTAATATGGATGAGTTTGGTTCATTTTCGATTTCTTGAACATAAAGTATTGCATTGTTCTAGTTTACCGCTGGTCTTATCATAGATTTAATAAATGATGATTTTGGGTTAATAAGATTTCAGTTAGTTCAACTTCGTCATACTTTTAATTATAATTAAAGAATGAAGTTAGCTAGTATTGGAGAAAATGGTACCTTTTAGGTAAGATTAAATGCAATTCTCCAATGGTAAGTTTCATGTACCCAATTTCATTTAATTTCATTTATTTACTTCTAGTTTCAGTTTCA
This sequence comes from Pinus tabuliformis, assembly GCA_031772625.1. Lineage (NCBI taxonomy): Eukaryota > Viridiplantae > Streptophyta > Pinopsida > Pinales > Pinaceae > Pinus > Pinus tabuliformis. The sequence goes on from CM062806.1 coordinate 452,131,876, forward strand.
TTCTTAGTTTTGTTGATCCTGAACTCTGTTTTTACAGGTCTTCATAAACCTTTTGCACCTCTATCGGATCATATTTTCAATTCACTCTCCTTTGTTTAGTAATGATCCTCATCGAATCAGCTACACTAGCGAGTTTCTGAACCTTTAGTTTATTTCTTTAAGCATTTATTTTGTTAGAAAATGGTTAAGATGATGCTTTGAAACAAAACAATTGACATTCGACAAAAAAAAATTCATTGCCGTTGAATTTTATCATCACTGTTATCAGAAGCAAAAATTCTCATAAACTCTGCAATATGAAATTTATCTAAATTTCAACAAAAGAAGGAACATTCACATGATTATTTTCTTTTACTTCCTCTCGTTCAAACATTGGTATAAACTGTCTTTTTGGAGTTTATCTTTTAAAAATTTGGATTTTTCTTTCACCTTTCACTTTGTTCATTTTTATTTTTTATTGCTAATTTCTTTTCTTACTTCAGTTTAGGAATTCTTTTCCTTTTGTTTTCAATTTTGTTTTGATTTTGGTGACTCTTCCATGATATATGTGAAAGGACTTTTCTTGTTCAACAACAATGATCATACATGGGAAATCTCTTAACTTTATCTATTTCAGTGAGTTTCCTTTATCATTAATGGCATAACTTCATGGAACCATAAGACCATCTTGCTTTAAATATTTTTCATTGGGGAACACACATCCTTACTAAGTGATATAGTTTACTTTTTCAACGAAAGAATTGATTTGAGTTTAACACAATGAATTCCTCCCACCCCTCCATATAGAAGCCTCTGATTGATAGCTGCAGGGAAAGAATTTGGATCAAAAATTATGAAAGTATTGTGTCCATTAAACATAAATCTCTATTAACATCCCACCTCTCTCAAATAAATCATAAACTACAAGCTTGTAAATACACTTATCAAAAGGGTGATTAAAGAGGAAGCATGGGAAATATAGGTAAACCCATCGGGGCTATGAATGTTGAAATATAATCCTAACATCTACATTTACGTTTTAGCCTAAGTATCCATGACTTAGCGACATGCACTAAAATTCATGTTCACACTTGCTTTTTGGTAAACTAGCTCGGTGGACCAACTTTCCCTTGTTTTTTGCCTTTAAAGGCTTAATATTACGGAAATATTGGTCCAACCACTTTCCTAAAGCATTTAGACATCTAAGTACATGTTCACACCTAACCACACCTCATCCACTTGAGTTATTTCAGGATTGGCGCCCCACATGAAGATTACCCCTTAAATCAAGGGATTTGGTCCCCCAGACCATTTTAGCATGTTTTAAAGTTGCCTTCCTTGGGAAATGCGCCCCTCCTCATGATTTAATCATGATTGATAGTTGGCATAGATTTTCTTGAGTCATTTTCGTTATTTTAGACCTCCCTTTATCTTTTCTTAGCCTTCTCTAGTTTTTTACTAGTTTTTTCCTAGATTTCTAGATTCAGCAATTTCTTTATAACCACCTCGCTTTGGGATTAGAGGTTTGGTTGCTCATATATTACTATTGTTCATTAATTTAATATATTATTTTTATGGAGCAAATTATTTCTCTCCTCTATTAAATATCAGCAAATTACTTGTGTTTAATTTAACAATAATTCTAGATCTATCAAAGTTTCTGCAGGAATTCTACATTATATCAAAGCTAGTTTGAATCTAGTGGATTGTATACGGTTTTATTTTTAGGTATAGATCATCAGGAGGTGAAGCAAGCAGCAATGGATCATCTCTCTCAGCCCACATAGCTTGTTCTAAATCCTTTCATTTACTTCGAATGGGAGACAGAGATTACTCTGCTCCTCCGAAGAAAAGGGCTTTACAGGGTAACAATGGGAACGGAGACTGAGCCGAATTCTGCAACGGAGAATATCAAGTATTTCAATAAATTAGATGAAGCAATTGGGCTGATATGCCTATTAATTTCCAGAGAACTCCTCTTTCAAGTCGCTAGAGCCATTACTCCCGATGCGGTCTGGACCACATTGGAAGGACTATTCAGAAAGCAAGATGAAATGAGAGTGCATCAACTGGAGAATGGACTCATATCCATCAGTCCAACTCTTTTCAGCAAACTGTAAGAATATTTCACCAAGTTTAAATCCCTCCTCGTTGAAATTAATGCATGTGGAGTCAAGAAAGAGGAATATCAACTCATCCTTTTGATTCTGTCGAAATTAGGCCTTGAATATTCCGTATTTGTATCGTCTTTTAAAGCATCTAAATTGACTCAAGAAAAATGGAAAATGCCTCCATTGAATGACTTCATTGCACCATTTAATCATGATCAAGCTAAGTTAATCCAAATTGGTACCATCAAGCATTCAAATAACTAAACACTTGTGGCTACTGATGCTCCAAAGAGCAGTGGAAGAGACAAGCAAAAAGGGAAGGGTAAATTTAATGAATCGAAGAAGGAGAGATCCGTACAATCTTCAGAGAGGTCTTCTTTGCATAAGGGTAAGAAGAGGAAGGAAAGAACACTTTGTAGCTGCTGTTCTAAAGGTTTTCATCCCAAAGAAAATTGCATGAGGAAAACAATCGATGAGATGGTTAAGCAATTGCAGCAGCACAATCTCACCATACCCGAGAATGCAAAGAAGAAGGATGATAACAGAACATGAGATGGGAGAGGGAGAGAATGAGATGGTCATTCTTTAATGGTTGTCACATCCACTCCACCAGCTTGGATCCTTGATTCAGGTGCATCAAACCATATGGCTGCATAAAAAGATGAATTTTTCTCCATCGAAGAAAGCACCAGATCCCCAATTTACTTGGGAGATGTCACACCCACAAAGGTGTGCAGAAAAGGAATTGTAGACCTTGAAGGGGGATGCTTCACAAATGTGCTCTCATGTTCCCTCGCTATATGCAAATATTCTCTCGATATATCAGATCACTCATTCCGGCTCTGGAAGGAAGGTGGAGTTCACTCCGGACTCCGCAGTGATTATTGATATTTCCACGGGCTCACATCTTGCACATGGAATTGCAGATCACGGTTCTTGTTTGTATTTCTTCTCCCAGATTGTTCCTAAATATATTAGCACTATATTTCTGTCACCATCTAATGATATCAGTAGGTTATGGCATGAAATATTTGGCCATATAAACTATAAGTACTTGCATCAACTCAGTAAGGAAAAGATGGTAGAAGGATTTCCTGCTATTAAATTCACAATCAGTGTATATCAAGGATGCATTCTTGGCAATTATCTAGAGCAAAAGTTTGACAAAGGGAAGGCGCAAAGAGATTCTTCACCTCTTGGGCTGATTCAAAATGATATCACAGGCCCATTCCCATAGCCTTCAATCACTAAGGCTTGATATGCACTCACCTTCATAGATCATTTCTCTCGCTTTACTTAGGTATTTTTTTTAAAATTAAAATCAGAAGTATTTGAATGCCTTATAGAATTTAAAGCACTTGCTGAGAATGAGTCTGGGTGTAATATTAAGATACTCAGTACTGATAATGGGGGGGGAGTATGTCAACAAATATGTGAAACAACTTTTTATTGATGCAGGTATACAGCTAGAACAACAGTGCCATATACACCACAGCATAATGGTGTCGTGGAGAGGAAAAACTGGTCGTTAAAAGAGATGGCCAATTGTATGCTACATTCCAAATTATTAGCTCCTAAGCTATGCGCTGAAGCTATTAATTGCGCAGCATACATTCAGAACTGCATTCCTCACAAAACACTCAAAGGCACCACTCCATTTGAATGTTGGACCAGTAAGTAACCGAAAGTGTTACACTTTCGCATTTTTGGTCACGAGTATGGGCTCACATTCTGACAGATAAGATGAAGGCTTTGGAACCTTAAAGTGTTTAATGTATATTTGTTGGATATCCTAACAGTGTCAAAGGATATAGATTACTAGTCTCTCACACTGAAAATTTCCTTGTAGCTCGAAGTGTGAAGTTTGAAGAAGAATCACTACATGATTTTTCAGCAGACCTTGTCAAGGAACCGCGTGTTGCCATTGATGAGGAGGAGTCTAAAACTTCTTCAAGCACTTTAGAGAAGCCATCAGAGAAGCCTCTTGGCTCTAATTCAAAGGATGAGGAGCAGGTCATGGCTGCTCCAACTCAGCTGCCAACTTGGGCAGAGAAAACCCTACAAGATGCGGGTGAACTAGTCGGTGATCCTGCGGATGTGAGAAGGACTAGATCACAGTTTTTTGTGGCTCCTAAAGCCCTGGCTACCACAAAACCATTTCTTCCCATACATTACTATATGACACTTGTTTCAGATCCATAGTCACACTCTGAGGTTGCTGGAAACCCACTTTGGGAGGCTGCCATGGATGAAGAGTACTTCGCTGTCATGGAAAACAACACATGGGACTTGGTTCCACTTCTGAAAGGAAGAAAGCTTGTTTGATGCTGATGGATCTATCGAAAAAATATTGCTGCAGATGGTGAGATAATCAAGTGCAAAACTCGACTTGTTACAAAAGGATACTAGTAGGTACATTGCATAGACTACATAGAGACATTTTCACTTGTTGCAAAAATGGACTCCATTCGACTAGTTTTAGGCATTGCTGCTTTTCGCAAATGGGAAGTTCATCACATGGATGTGAAGAGTGCATTTCTTCATGGAGATATCAAGGAGGAGATATATATGGAGTAGCCACAGGGATACATTTAGAAATCTTCCCTCGTTTTCAGATTAAAGAAATCCTTGTATGGCCTAAAATAGGCTCCCAGAGCCTGGTATGCAAAGAAGGATTATTTCTTGCTTTCCTTTGATTCATTCGATATTTGATCCGAATGTTTATTTGCTACAACACGATGATTCCCTTTTGCTGATAGTACTTTATGTATATGATTTACTGCTGACAGTGAACCTTACCTCAGTTATAGATTCGGCAAAATCATCATTGCATGATCGATTTTCCATGATAGATTTGGGATTATTGCACTACTTTCTTGGTCTTGAAGTTTCTAAATCTACTTTAGGGATCAATATGACAAAGTCTAAGTATGCATCAAATCTACTTGTCCGCTTTCAGATGACAGAATGCAAGCTAGCAACATCTCCCTTTCTTTCGGGAATCAGATTTGAGTATGCGTGTACTACACCTTTGGTGGAGAGTACACTTTATCAATAGTTGGTTGGGAGTTTGTTGTATCTTACTCACACCCAACCTGATATATATTTTGTAGTAGGAGTTTGTTCCAGATATATGCAGGAGCCCCATGAGCTTCACTAGAAATCTGAAGAGAGAATCCTTAGATATGTGAAAGGTACTTCTAGTTTTGGTATCTTTTATGCTGCACATTGCCCACTTTCACTAATTGGGTACACAAATTCTAATTGGGCTAGTGATGGTATAGACCGTAACTCCACCTTGGGTTATGTTTTTAGCTTTGGTTTAGGGTCGTTTTGCAAGTTTAGCAAGAAGTAATCCATGATTGCTTTATCTACAGCCGAGGCTGTGTATAGAGGTGCATTGAATGCAGCTACACAGGCTGTTTGGTTGTAGGGGCTTTTCTTCGAGTCTAGTATTCACTATCCACTTCCGAATGTCATATTTCGTGACAATTAGGGGTCCATTTGATCCAGTTCAGAGGCAGAGGACCAAGCACATCAAGATTCACGTGTTCAGTGAAAAACAGTGCCTTTTCAACTCATAATTATCTTCACATTAATTATCAATCCAGGCAAGTCTTTCTATTTCAAGAGTGTACACAGTATGTGGTGGCTATTTAACTCAGAGAGTAATGATTCTAAATTGCAATATAGATCTTTTACATACAAGTGTAAATGGATGCAATAAATAAATTCTAATTTCAATTAAAAGAAGACTCAATCCTTTAATGAAATCAAATCCTACAATAATTCAGGTAACAACAATATGCAATTCAAGTAACAGTAGTATCAGTTAAGAGTACAGTTGTGATTATAACTCTTGTCTTAGAAACTAATTTAATTTAAGTCAAATACACTAGTCTGTAAAACAATGATGGCATCAATTTGAGAGCCTAACAATAGTAGTTAATTCTCATTGCAGTTGATTACGTCGAGTAGGATATTCATCTAAAAAACTCAATCCAAAGCGAGAGGAAACTAATTAAACAACACTGCTATAAATTATAGAAAACAGAGCTATTATGTCAATGCAAAGAAATAAGGAACAACAATGAAATAAAATAGCAAAAAATAATAATAATATCAAACTGTCACACTTGCAATAATTGAAAATATATGACGTAGGTGAAGCATTGAATTCCACTAGAAGTCGGGCCCTTAGCCGCCAGCGTACACTGCTGGTTACTTCAGATAAATGAAAAGGAACATCAACTCCTCTTATATATTAATCATGAAAGAGTATTACAATGTATTTGCATTCTTTGCTACAGCGAAAGTCTGTAATTGAGAATTACAATAATAATAACAACAGTCCTCCCCTTTTTGCTTACAATCGTTGCCTTTTATAATGAGAAAGGGGTAAAAAGATAAATAGTAAAAGTGATCCCTCAAGATCTCTCGATCTTGAGGGATTCGTACAATTTTCTAAGTTCAGACATCTTTCCCTTCTTGCGCTGATCCTTCTGATTCGTTTTGGCCTTATCTGTAACTGCCACGCTCCTTCCTTGGCTTGCTGCTTTTTCGCTGTTTCTTAGTTAGGGAACAACAGTTGTCCCTTTTCATACTTTCCTGCATAAGGAAGGATAATAATTAGCCAAAGCATAATTGTAAATAATTTATGTATTTCTTACCGTAATTCCTTAATAGATTAGTGCATTGAGATATATAAAGGATGAGAATAATGAAAAATGATAATTAGTTAATAGTGAATGCATACCTTTTCCATGACTCAACATACTCCCCTGCTTACCCTTTTTCATATCCTCATGAAAACCATGTAGTTCTTATGTAGAGTAGTCAAGGAATAAGCTAGAGAAGGAAGGTCGTAAAGCGGTCTGAAACCATGATTCATGGCCAAGATTTCAAAAATGTGCCTTGTCTGTCCTTCAGGTAGCTCATATATAGCCTTGTACCCCTCATCTGGATACCAAATAATAGGGCTGCGGAACCGACAGCCTAGCTAATAAGGACCTTCCCTTAAGATGAGATTACTATAAATGAGAAAACGTTGTGCAGCCAGTTTAAAATTTTTGTAATTAAATGGATCTTTGTTTTGTACATTGTTATTGGAAACTATCCATCTGAACTTTGCTGCAGCCAAGGAGCTTTCCTGAATGGAGAGGAAATACTCTACTCCTTTTCGGACAATTTCTTTTTGAATAGGCCCCAAAGTTTTGATTACTCCTTGCCTCTTCATCCAACATTTGTGGTTGGCCAGCATTTGTAACGGGTGTTTTGGTTCACCTCTAACCCAAAGGTCTAGTCCATTTTCCTGCCTCTGGAACGTGTTGTGAGCTTTGAACCATTTTAGTTGGTTAACAACGAATGAAATAAAAGCTTGAAATTGTACATCCCCTACAAAAGGACTGGGGTTATTTTCAGTTTCTTTCTCTAATACAAAATTTTGCAAATAAAATTCACACAGCAACCTCTGTACTTTTACCCCATGATGTTTGCAACAGTTTATAAAATCCTCAATTGTTTTCAACTCTATCAGTTTTCTAGCTTTGACAGCTTTGATATTTAATTGTAAGTATCTTTCCATCAAAAATAGGGCATAGTTATTGGCAAGAGATCTGCATGCCAATATGTCAATATATAAGGAGAAAATAGTATTCGTTTGACTCTTGGCCTTTTCCAATCTGAGCTTTATTTTCTCAGTCCTCTCTTCTACCTATCTGTATTTATCAAATGCCTCACTTTCTGAGATGTTCATGTCCCGAAGTTGCTTTTGTAACTCCTAGTATTTCTGTTGGGGGACTGTTTCTAGTTCAAGGTGTTCTATGGTAAGCAGAGCCTGGGCTAAATCTACTTGAAGATTCATTATGCTGTGGTCATTGCTCATCGTGACACCTTTGGCTTGGGTATTTGTCTGCGTACCCTTGCTATGAGAATGGATGTTGATTGTCTGTGTTTCTTTGCTATTAGAGGCCCAAACTTCTGTCTGGGTAGATGTGTTGTAGGAGGGTGCCATCTCTGTCTGAATGGCTAAGTCCTGGGAAAGTATGGCCTCTGTTTGGGTAGTTGTTTTGGCAAAAATTTCTTGCTGTTCCCTAACAGGTTCAGTGATTATGGGCTCAGTTTGAGTCCCCATAGCTTCTTTTTTCTGCAATTCAGTTTGTATGGCCATGTTTATTGATTCTGGGGTTTTGTCTGGGATTTTCCTTGCTAATAACTCCATTATTTTTCGTTTGAGCCTCTTCACAATTTTCCTCAGCCTCTGTTGTTCCTTCTTGACGTTTTTAATTGTGGCTCTGTTATTTTTAGGGGGAGCGAGTGTTTCGCTGGTCGTTTCTACTCCTAATGGGCCTGGTTGCTCATTTTAACTCTACTCTAAAAGAACTATGTCCCCAGATTGATTATCATCTTGTTGGTCTATATTTTCTATATGTAGGTTTACCTAGCTCGGTTCTTCTGGAGGTATATCGCCAGGTTGTTCTATCTCTTCCTGAGTGACTTCTGCTCCTGTTTCTACTTCACAAATTACATTTTCTGGGCTCTTGTTGTGGTAAGAGTTTTCTTCCGATTGAGCTGCTCCAATGTTAAAGTTGATCAGGCTTTCGGGCTACATAAATTTGTTCATATTGGCCAAATTTTGGGCTAATTCAATATCATGCAATAAGTCACATGGTGGACTTGTGTTTGGTGTTGAGGGGAGTTCTGTTTCATTTCTTTTCTCTTCACTGGAGTGCTCTGTTTCGTCCTCAAGTTCTGACTCCAGGTCATCATGTCCTTCCAACTGTAAATATTGCTTATTTTCTAGACTAGCTAGTTCTATGGGCTAGTTGTTGTTACCCTGGGGATTTTGAGCTGTTCCCAAGCTTGTCCCTATTCTGGCAGAGTGTCTGCGTTTTTGTGGAATGTTTGTTGTGCGGGTAGTCCTTTTCCTTTTTGGAACAGGATTAGGAGCAGGTAAAGCTAAACCCCCTTCAACAGAAAATACTAATTCCTCCCAACTTGACTGTTGCTTAATGAGGCTGTAATTTACTATCAGCCTAATCAAGAAATAGTGGCTCATGACAGTCTCTATATGCCGAGCTTTTTTATGCTTTGAGCAGCGTCATGCAATAAGAAATTCAAATAAGTAGGCAAATTTATAGAACATTTTTGTTTTAAAACTGCTAATAATTTAAGGTGACGTGGCCTTACCACATCTTTTCTCCCGTCACATGTGATATAGCTCTCAACAACTCTAGCCAGTTTTGTCCATGGTTCTCCAAGGGATGAAGGTCAAAAGCCTTTGCCTTTGACAATTAGGTCCTATCCCTCATCCCAAAAGACTGCAATAGTGTCCTGCAACCTCAATTTTTTATGAGTCCATATGGGTCCGACTACTGGTAATCTGGACACTTCAGCTACTATAGCATCTATCACTATAATTTTCCTTCCTCTTATCGTAGAATGTTCGTTCTGTAAATTCTGTAAGAATTCGATAGAAATTGCTTCATTAGGTTGTTGCAGTCATGTGAAATATGCTACCCACTCGGCTCGGACTAGAATCTCTCTGGCGGCCTTAGAAACAACCACTATTAGTGGCTCCCTACACACTATTCTTCCTCCCATATTGTTTGAATTCTACACACTACAAGTTAGCACAGGTAACACAGCAATAAACAAGGACAGCGATGGAACAACAAGTTGCTATGATCATTATATGGGATGATATTTCAACATAAATACCGTTAAAGACTTTCTATTATGGAATGTCATATAGTTCGGCATAACAAAATAAAGGACTGACACACATGCATAAGTACTTTGGGAGTCACCCTCACCCCCCTTTCAAATGATAGGTTGCCTTCGATCGAATAAATGAAGGAAAATCATGCCGGTGGCGACGTACAGGGATGGTGGATGTGTTAAGGTATGCTTATTTATGAAAGGATCAGAAGACATATGGGAGTGCTGAAATCAATGCATATACGATAATTATCAATTAGTGAGGAGATGATATGAGGTGATTTCGAAAAGGGAAAAAGGACATCTGACACAAAGAAGATACTTCACCATCATCATTCCACTTAAAGCTTATTATGATTGATTTTTTAGAAGATATCCACGCATAAAGTTTCAAAAAAAATTAGGAACATAATCGCTCTGTAGTAAAGATACCAAGTAAGGAAAGGGACTTATAATAGCTATTGATGTTGGAAATATGACTTCAATACCATCAACAGTGCTTCTATTTCCTGCATGAATCTATAGCCTCAACATAGTTGCTTTCTAACCCTTTCGAACCATGATCCTTTATGTAAAATAAGGAAAGTGCATTATGTTATTAGAGTGGAGACCAATGTGTTGGCTTGGTGACCAGATGAACACATTGTCATTCACTAGGAAGGAGCAAAAGGAGGGCAGGCCGGCTTGTGATGAGAACTCATGTTCCAAGGACTTTTTATTTCTTGATTCATCCATTGGATCATATCCCTCGTGTGGTGGCCATAGTGGGAATGCCACTTTGCTGCTTCCTTATAATCATGGTAGGTTGGCTTGCGATGAGACCCCCCATCCTCCATCTGTAACAAAATCATACAATTGTTAGTATATATATATATATATATATATATATAAGAACAACACTTCCTATTTATACATAGAGGGTGGTTCAACACGCCTTAGGAGTAGGAATGGTGGAAGAAGTCTAAACATGTCAAATAGAAGAAAGTATGCCCTTAACCTTATTTGATGATAATGAATAGAGGGAGTTATAGGGTTTAGGGAAGAACTAGCATGGTACAAGTAATCAATCTTTTTGATTTATAATGGAAATGAGGACAGTGAAGTGATATAAATGGTTGTGTCCTTTATTTTTCGATCAATACAAAACAATCTTGTTTAAAGAAGATAATATTCAATACTTTCTTGTTCCAGTAATCCTTAGATTTGTATCCTTTCATATATATTTGTACCCTTGTGCCTGATGGACAGTCATAAAGAGTGAAATAATATTCACAAAGTGATTATTTCTGAAATAAAACCTCATGCAAAGAGTGTTTCTCCTTAGAGGGAACAATAGTTGTTCCTTAGAGGGAACAATAGTTGTTCCTTATAAGGAACAACGAAAAGAGAAAAATAGTTGGATGCGAAATTACTATTCCTTAGAGGGGACAATGGCTGTTCCTTGGAGGGAACAACAGTTGTTCCTTAGATGGAATAGAGGAAAAACATATGCAAACAAAAACTGTTGTTCCTTAGAGGGAACAACGGTTATTCCTTATAGGGAACAACAATTTTTCTTTAAAGGGAACAACGAGAAAACAAGTCCAAATGAAATTGTTGCTTCTTAGAGGGAACAACAGTTGTTCCCTAGAAGAAACAAGAGTTGTTCCTTCGATGGAACAACAAAAAAGAATATACACGAAATTGTTGTTCCTTAGAGGGAATAGCAAGAAAACAAATTCATACAGGATTCGTGTTCTTTAGAGGGAACATCAGTTGTTCCTTAAAGGGAACAATAGTTGTTCCTTAAAGGGGACAGTGGGAAAAGAAATCCATACAAAACTATTGTTCTTTAGAGGGAACAACAGCTGTTATTTAAAGGGAACAACTGTTGTTACTTAGAGGGAACAACTGTTGTTACTTAGAGGGAACAACAAGAAAACAAACACACGTGAAACTGTTGTTCCTTAGAGAGAAAAACAAGGAAAAAAAAACACACAAAATTGTTGTTCCTTAGATTGAACAACAACTACTCCTTAGAGGGAACAACATCTATTCCTTAGAGGGAACAACAAAAATCAAATACACACAAAATTGTTGTTCCTTACAGCGAATAGTAGTTGTTCCTTAGATGGAACAACAACTGTTCCTTAAAGGGAACAACGAAAAGAAAATACACACGAAATTGTTGTTCCTTAGAGGGAATAGCAATTGTTCCTTAGGGGGAACAACAACTATTCCTTAAAGGGAATAGAAAAAAGAAAATTCACAGTGGTTGCTGTTCCTTATAGGGAACGACAACTATTCCTTAGAGGGAACAACAATTGTTCCTTAAAGGGAACAACATGAAAAAAAATATACAGGGAACTGTTGTTCCATAAAGGGAACAACAGCTCTTCCTTAGAGGGAACAACAACTGTTCCTTAAAGGGAACAACACAGAAATCAAATATATCGGGAATTGTTGATCCTTAGAGGGAACGATAGCTATTCCTTAGAGGGAACAACAACTGTTCCGTAAAGGGAATAGCACAGAAATCAAATATACAGGGAACTGTTGTTCCTTAGAGGGAACGACAGTTGTTCCTTAGAGGGAACGACAACTGTTCCTTAGAGGGAACAACAATTGTTCCTTCAAGGGAACAACACGAAAATCTGTACACAAATTGTTGTTCCTTAGAGGGAATGATAGTTGTTCTTTGGAGGATACAACAGATGTTCTTTAGAGGGAACAACAAAGGAAAAATAGCGGAAAAAAAGAAAAAGAAAAAAAAAAGAGAATCTATATACAATTTATACAGGCAAATTCAATCAAGATAGAAAGAAAAATTTATGTACCAATTTCAAAAACATGAATTATTCACTGGGTCGATGCTAAGGACGGGTTTCCCTCCCTAGCAAGAATTTGTATGGTGGAATCTTCTCGTAATTGTTGGCGAAAGGAATCCCTGGTAAGCAGTTTGTGATAGAGTCGTACTCGATGTCCATTCGCTTTAAAAGAGTAGCCAGACCCATCAATGGTGGCTAATGTGAGGGTCTCATTATCATGCACCTTTTGTATCTCATAAGGTCCTAACAATCTGGTCTGGAGTTTTCCCGGGAAATCTTGGAACCTAGAATCATACAGGAGTGCCCAAACTCCTTTGTGGAATTTTTTCTTTTTGGTAAGGGTATCATGCCATTTCACTCTTTGTTGTTGGATCAATGCAGTGTGTTGAAGAGCTGATAGTCGGGTTTCATCCAATTCATTGATTTGATGTCGCGCGGTATGCCCATAGGGCTTCGGGCAATTGGGTAGTCCAGTCACATCTATGTGATGTAACTGCCTTTGTGAGTATTGCCTCTATTACCTTATAGGTACTTTCTACCTGGCCATTTTCCTACGGGTGGTATGGAGTCATGATTATGTGCTTTATATGATGGTTCTTTAATGTTGCAGCTATCTTATGGCCTATGAATTGTGGTCCTCCATCGGTAATTACCTCTCTATGCAAGCCATATTGCATGAATAGTTGGAAAAGAAAGTGGATTACCGAGTCCTCTGTTGCCATTGGTAGTGCCTTTGCCTCCACCCATTTAGTCACATACTCTATTGCAACTAATATATATGTCTTTTAATTAGATGATGGGTTTATTGGACCAATGACACCTAACGCCCATCACTCAAAAGTTTCAATGACTCTCTGCGGGTGCAAGGGCATCTCATCAGACTGCCCAGGGCATCCCATTCTTTGGCAACTGTCACATGCCTGGAAAAACTTCTTGGCATCTTTCAAAATGGTGGGCCAAAAATAGGCCATATGTAAAACCTTGTGACTAGTCCGATGATCTAAAAAATGTCTGCAACAAGGCTCATCGTGGCAAGCTTTCAAGATGTCAAAGATTTCGTCTTCCCTGATGCATCTTCTAATGTGCATATCAGCCCCTGTATGAAATAAATAGCCTCCGATCTAAGAGAATCGTGTGCTACGTTGTACTATTTGTTTTCTTTCATTAGGCGTCAGGTGCTTGGGTAACTTGCCTACTGCCAAGTAATTTGCGACATCCGTGTACCATGGTGTTTTCACGGTTATAGAAAATAAATGTTCATCAGGAAACGGGTCTTCTACTGTTGCAGAGTCATCTGTCTTTGGCATACTTGAAAGGAAATCTGCTACCGGATTTTCTTTTCCTAGTTGATCTTTGATAGTGATATCGAATTCCTACAAAAGAATCAACCATCTTGTCACTCTTCCATTTGTAATAGGTTTATTAGCTAGATATTTAATAGCAGAGTGATCAGTGTATAAAACCACAGGGTATCCTGTTATATAATGTCTAAATTTATTGATAGCATAGATTATAGCCAAAAATTCTTTTTCAGTAACAGTATAATTTAATTCAGCATGAGATAAATTTTTGCTGATATAGTATATTGCATATGGTTTTTTATCTTCCTCGTAGCTGAGAATTGCTCCAATGCCTGTGTGTGAAGCGTCAGATGAAATCTAGAATGAAAAATCCCAATTTGGGCCCCTTAATACTTGGGCTGTTGATACAAGCCGTTTTAAATCTTCAAAATCAATATCACATTTATCAGTCCAAATGAAATCAATATTTCCTGTTAATGCATATAGTGGTGCAGTAATTTGAGAAAAAATATTTATAAATCTTCTATAATAGCCAGAAAATCCCAAGAAACTACTTACCATAGTTTGTGTGGAAGGGGTAGATATTAAAAGAATTATATGAGTTTTTTTCAGGATTTACTTGGATTCTAGGTGCTGAGATATAGTGACCTAAGATGAGGCCCTCGGTCATCATCATGTGGCATTTTTCATGGCTTAAACAGAGTCTGGTGGCAATGCATCTTTGCAAAAAAATTTCTAATGTTTGTAACGCTGGCTCAAAGTCATCTCTGTAAGGTGTAAAGTCATCCATGTACACCTCGAGCCCTTCATTTATCAAATCTGAAAAAAAGTTGAGTACAGCCCTCAGAAATGTGGCAGGTGCATTGCACCGCCCAAAAGGTAAGACCCTGTAAGCAAATGTTCCCCAAGGATAGGTAAAGGTAGTCTTATCTTGATCTTCAAGGGCAATCTAAATTTGATTCTATCCACTAAAGCCATCTAGGAAAGAAAATAATTTTTTTCTTGCCAATGTGTCGAAGACCTGGTCAATGAACGGAAGGGGAAAATGGTATTTTTGGGTTGCTTTATTAAACTCTCTATAGTTAACACATATACACCACTTTCCATTCTTTTTCGGCACCACTACTAATGGAGAGACCCATTTGCTGTCAGATATGGGGTAGATGAAGTTTACATCTAACAATTTTTGTAGTTCAGCTTTAACAATATCTTTAAGATGAGGATTTAACCTCCGTTGAGGTTGTCGAATGGGCCTAGCATCTTTCTCTATATAAATGTGGTGCATGCATAATTGGGGATCAATCCCTTTCATGTCCAGGTAATCCCATGCAAAGGCCTCTTTATATTTTCTCAGGAGTTGAACAAGCTTCTGCTCTTGGTCAGCAGTCAGATTTTTGTTAATATTCAAAGTTTTTCCTGGCTCAATTTCTATGGTTTTGCTGTTATAAATAGAAGTTGTTGGTATTGATTGATCGTTAATATCTTTTAAGGGATCTTCTTCGATTTTTTTATTGAGGGCTGCTTCGATCATGTGACATTTTAGATGGGATACGACATCTAGTTGGTTAATGTAAGATTAATGATGACGTCTTCTGTTTGATCCTTAAATTTAAGAGCATCTTCTAGGGTTAGCGGTGATCTAATGTTTTCAGTTAGATATGATACAAGTTTTTTTCTGGTTTTGATTATTGCTAAATTTGGCTGAGCTAGAGGATATAAGGCTAAATTCTTCACATTTCTTCCTCTTACTATAGTCATGCTGCCTGTTCGACAACTTATGTAAGCATCCGCGGTTGCTAGCCAAGGTCTACCTAGATTTAGGGGATGTCCATCGAGTCGGTTTCTAGGATTGATGATCAGAAAGTCTACAGGGTATTCCCAGGAGTCTACTAACACCATTACATCCTCTAATGTGTCTTCTGGTTTAACTACTAATCAGTCAGCCAATTCCAACAAGGTCGTGGTTGGGTCCAAGGATGTAATGCCAAGCTTTTGACAAGTTGTGGTTGTAAGAATATTGATTGTTGCTCCTAAATCAACTAATGCATTGGGAAAGGAGCATTCATTTATTTTCACAGTGACTATAGGATTTTCTGGGTCCTCATATTTTACAGGTGTTTCTCTGCTTGATAGTAAATCAGTTAAGGTACTGACTACATGGACAGTTGGGGTTGTTTTTATTTTCCTCTTTGGCTTTTTCATACACAATTCCTTAATACTTTTTGCATAAATTGGAATGTCCTAAATAACCTAGAGAAGCAGTATTTTTATACACAAAATTTTCAATTCTCCCAGAAGATCAAAATTGGGGTATTCTATTGGGCGGGGTATGATTAATATTTCTGGGAATGGTGGAGAAGAGGTGATTGTTTGATCGTGAGTTTTCTGTTTAACCATGTTCTCCACTTGTGGTGCTTGTTCTACAGGTAACTGATCTTAAATTTATTTATTTTTATCCCCCTCTGATTCTATTATCTACCCAGATCTTAATTGAAGCTCATTGCACTCCCTTAACTCAGTTTTTGGCTCTAGTCCTTCAATAATTTGCACAGATTGAACCGGTCTATTGTTGGGGTTTGGGTTGGGTTAGGTTGGGAGCTACGGTCGTAGGTTGGTTTGAGGGTTCTGTTGCAATGTGTAGGGTGCTGGCAGTGTGGGTTGAGGTAGGGGGATTGTTCTTGCTAGCTAATTTGTAGGTCTTTTCCAGCTTGTCTGCCAGTTCTAGTTTTTTAAAGTCGAGGGTGGCCATTAGGATTGATATGCATTATTCTGCCAAAACAGTGGGAAGTAAGAGGAATTTGGCCAATTGTTTTTTTTATTTGATTGGTTGGGCCAGGATGGAATAGGGAATGGTTGTTGTGACCAATTGGAAAGAGGTGGTTGATTCTGCCACATGGCTTCTAAGTATTGTTGCGAATTATATTGCGAAGTTTGAAAGAAAGAGGATGGATCAATTGGTGTACCTGTTTGCCATGGTTGCCATTGGCGACACTGATTTAGTAGGTACACTGGTTCTGTTTCTTCCTCTACCTCCTCATAGACTGCTTTCAATCCTGGTAGTGATGGGCAACTTTCTGTAGTGTGATCTTTCGTACATATGGCACAATTTTGTACCATATATAGCGGACACTCTTTGTGACTATGCTTCTTCCTACATCTCGAGCAAAATATCACCAAGTTTTTTTCTGCTTCAGCGTATTTTTGCTTGGCCTTCATGATGTCTAATTGCGTGGTTAGAGTTTCCAAGATATATGTTTTAAAATCCTCTAGCAGATTGCTAATTTTTGTACGATTGATAGTTCCGCCAGATATTTTGTTGTCCCTGGTGGGCATGTCGTGTTCTACTGGTTTCAATCTCGTATTGCCTCTTGAGCACCTGATACACAATTTAATAATATCAACATAATATTCTTGATATATGTCACCTTTACCCATAATATTTAATGTTTCTATCCATTTTTCTTTCATTCCTTTAATCAGTGTAGTTTTCAACAAATTATCAGGTAAAGGCAGATTTGCATAGGGAGATCTTTGGAGGTTATATTGGAAGCATTCTACATACTCTTCCAATGTCTCACTGGGTCTTGCTATCATTTGAAATATTTCATCTTTCAATTCCCTAGATTTGCAATAGTCCTGATATTTTTTTAGGAAAGCATTTTTCATTTGATCCCAATCATTTATTGTTCCCCCACCTAATCCCATAAACCATCGCAAGGCTGCTCCCTTCAATGTGGAAGGAAACAGTTTTAGTTTTTGGGGGTCGGTGGTATAATCATAACCTCGACATAATATATCGAATTCAAACAAAAATGCATCTAGATCCTTTGATGTTACTCCATGAAAGGTAGGAATATTTTGGAGAGGGATGGCTTTCATGGGTGCGTTGACAGCTGTGTCAACGATGGGATATTGCAATGTAGAGGTCTGAGGTGCTTGTGGGTTGTTGGCCATTTGATCAAATATGTGCCAATACCCTTCTGGGATCTCTAGAGAGTTATTCCTAGGATGATTAGAAGGGGTGGGAATGATCTTAACAACACTCCCTCGATCTAGGATACTAGGTGTTCCTTGTTGAATTACTACCTGAGGGGATTTTGGTTCCTCTATTTCCCCTGTTTCTCCTCCTCCTTCATGAATATTACAAGAATTCCCTTCTTGTGAGGAAATTGGGCATGAATTTTCAATCTCTTGAAAACTCTGCTCAGTTCCCACTATTTTGCTGTGGACCTTAGTATAGGCTACAGATGGTGAGCCTATGGCCCGAAGGGAGACAGTAGGTTGTTTGAAAGCAACATTTCTAGGACCTACTGATGGCTGAGATTCGACTTTCTTTAAGATTTCATCTATGAACGTTGATTGTCCAAGGGTCACCGGTCCCTTAGATCTGTCTGGTTTGGGTAGTGGAATTGGATTGTTTTCGGGTTTTTTCTTCTTAGTCATGCAAACAATTCAAACGTTTATCTCTACCCTAAGTTCTTAACAATTCTACTGGAAAGCGAGCAGGGGAGCATGCATTTTACATGCTTCGTACGTAGGTTCTTATCTTTCATTTTTAATACCCAGTTCTCTCTTAACAGATAAGTAGCAAATACCTACTTCAAATTTTTGTAATTGTGCTGAAAAGTGAGTAGAGGAGCAAGCACTTTACTTGCTCGTTACGTAGGTTCTTACCTTCCATTTTCAAAACCCAATTCTTCTTCAACAACAATCATCAGATGTACATTACTCCTTAGAAATGGCTACACTCTCCCCGGTAGTGGCGCCAAAATGTTGAGTGATAAAAGGTTCCTTTTCAACTCCTAATTATCTTCACATTAATTATCAATCCGGGCAAGTCTTTCTATTTCAAGAGTGTACACAGTATGTGGAAGCTATTTAACTCAAAGAGTAATGCTTCTAAATTGCAGTATATATCTTTTACATACAAGAGTAAACGGATGCAATAAAGAAATCCTAATTGAAATTAAAAGAAGACTCAATCCTTTAATGAAATCAAATCCTACAATAATTCAGGGAACAACAATATGCAATTCAAGTAACAACAGTATCAGTTAAGAGTACAACGGTGATAACCTTTCTCTTAGAAACTGATTGAATTTAAGTCAAACACAGTAGTCTGTAAAAAAATGATGGCATCAATCTGAGAGCATAACACAGTAGTGAATTATCATTACAGCTAATTACATCGAGAAGGATATTCATCTAGGGAACTGAATCCAAAGAGAATGGAAACTAATTAAACAACACTGCTGGAAATTATATAAAACAGAGGTATTCTATCAATGCAAATAAAGAAGGAACAACAACGAAATAAAATTGCAGAAAACAATAATAATATCAAAGTGTCACACTTGCAATAATTGAAAATATATGACATAGGTGAAGCAATGAATTCCACTGGAAGCTGGCCCTTAGCCGCCAGTGTACACTGTTGGTTAGTTCAGATAAATGAAAAGGAACAACAAATCCTCTTATATATTAATCATGAAAGAGTATTACAATGTATTTGTGTTCTTCGCTACAACGAAAGTCTGTAATTGAGAATTACAATAATAATAACAACAGTCCTCCCATTTCTTCTTACAATCATTTCCTTTTATAATGAGAAAGGGGTAAAAAAATAAATATTAAAAGCTATCCCTCAGGATCTCTCGATCTTGAGGGATTCACGCAATTTTATAAGTTCAGACATCTTTCCCTTCTCGTGCTGATTCTTCTGATTCGTTTTGGCCTTATCTGTAATTGTCGCGCTCCTTCCTTGGCTTGCTGCTTTTTTTCTGTTTCTTAGTTAGGGAACAACAGTTGTCCCTTTTTGTACTTTCCTGCATAAGGAAGTATAATAATTAGCCAAAGCATAACTGTAAATAATTTTTGTATTTCTTACCGTAATTCCTTAATAGATTATCACATTGAGATATATAAAGGATGAGAAGAAAGGAAAAGGATAATAAGTTAATAGTAAATGCATACCTTTTCCATGATCCAACAACATGCATTACATCCACGAGCTGATCCGTGACTGAGCCATATCTGTGCAGTACTGCCCCACTGAACAGTAGGTTGCAAACATCTTCACCAAGTCTTTCACTGAAAAGAAATTTTCAGAGCTAAGAGTTATGCTTGGAGTGGTGGAGATAGTTGTTTGCGCCCTTCTGGCCACTTATCTCTCTTTTCCTCTTTTGGGAGGGGGTGAGGAGGCGCAGGTTCCCATGAGGTTTTCCCTCTTTCTTCATTTTATGAGGATATTTTATTTATTGTACTTGAGTACCTAACATTGCATCTTAGCTAGGACTCAGTTTAGATAAGTGTGTTAGGATGAAGGGGGGCATTGGAATATAATCCTAACATTTACATTTATTTTTTAGCCTAAGTATCCCTGATTTAGCCACATGCACTAAAATTCATGTTCACACTTGGTTTTTGGTAAACTAGCTTGGTGGACCAACTTTCCCTTACTTTTTTCCTTTAAAGGCTTAATATTATGGAAATATTGGTCCAACCACTTTCCTAAACCATTTAGACGTCTAAGTGCATGTTCACACCTAACCACACCTCATCCATTTGAGTTATTTCATGATTGGCAGCCCACATGAAGATTCCCCCTTAAATCAAGGGATTTGGTCCCCCAAACCATTTTAGCATGTTTTAAAGTTGCCTTCCTTGGGAAATGCACCCCTCATCATGCTTTCCTCCTAGTTGATAGCTGGCATAGATTGTCTTGAGCCATTGTTGCTATTGTAGACCTCCCTTTATCTTTTCTTAGCCTTTTCTAGTTTCTTACTATTTTTTCCTAGTTTTCTAGATTCGGCAATTTCTTTATAACCACCTCCCTTTGGGATTAGAGGCTTGGTTGCTCATGTATTACTATTGTTCATTAATTTAATATATTATTTTTATGGAGCAAATTATTTCTCTCCTCTCTTGAATATCAGCAAATTACTTGTGTTTAATTTAACTAGAATTCTAGATCTATCAGAGTTTCTACAGGAATTATACAATGAACGCCCACTGGCAGTGACACTAGTTTTGTATGGCATAAAAGACAACTTCGTTGGGGAACTGTTCAAGCTTGCTGGAAGCGAAGTGATGTCAGAGACATTCATAAAATGGATATGTGCTTTATAAAAAACTCTTATCTCTACCTTCTTCTATTATTATCATATGAGGTAGTTTTAAAACATTTTTTTCCCAAATTTGGATTCATGAATTTTACTCAAATCTGCTTTAAGTACTTATCTTTACAAACTCATATTGCTTAATCTATTTTATGTGTGACCTATGGAAATATTTTAACGTTAGACAATTTATTAAACTCCATTATTTTTAACCTTTAGATAAATTAAAGTTCCTTATCTTTAACCAGAGATAATGGTTCTTCCCATTGTGTCACCATTCTTGTAGGGTAAACCCAACACCCCCCATTATTTGAGATAACAGTGACCCTTTCCATTAATTTGTAGTTAAGCATATTTTATTATTTTCATTTAAGTTAATTGACTTACAATTTTATCATTTTCTGATGATTTATGTTTTGATTGCTTCATTTAATCCAACTTTTCACAAGCTTTCCATCGATACTTGTTTCGACTCATTTGGTTAATGTGTTTGTAAATGATACTCCTTTGAAGTTTTCTCATTTTCTTGCCTTGACTAAAAATGTAAATAAATGTATAATATTTCAATTTTTTTAACTAATTAAGTTCAATAGTCATTCATTGAATATTGAATTTTAGTTAACTTTTATTTATTTTTCATTTTTCATTAACAGTCCTGCAAAATGACCCAGCTAAATCATACAACGAATGAAAACATTTTTCATAATCTTGGTAATTTACTCCAATTTATTATTTTAAACAAATTGCCAAGACCAGATTCTCAAAATTATGAAGTGGCTATAGTCCAATTTGTATGATTATTAATTCCACGTGGGCCCCACTTCATGTCACTTCCTTCCTTCCAAAAATTGTGATTTTAAATCTGGGATTAAAAAATGCAATAAAAAATTGAGATGAAAAATAGTGATGCGATATTGCGATTGTGATACATCGCAAATCACATATCGCAATTTTTTTGTTTTGTTTTTTTTTTATGGGCTGGTATTAAAACTCTGATGTGTGATTTGGAAAACATGCGATGGTTAAATTTCTTCATTCTAAGTTTTTTACGTGCTTCTTATACCTCTCAGGCCCATATCACCTCACACCACCCTCATACTTTATCCCTCCCCCTTACGTCACCTCACATCACCCTCATACCTTATCCCTCCACCTCACTTGCCTCACCATCACCCTCACGTCATATCCCTTATCACTCCATTTTCCTTCCACACCTTTTCTCTCCATACCCTCCTCACTCACACCTATACTCTCCACCCTCCTCACACTAATACTAATATGTGAATATTTGTTAGATTTTGTATTTTTTTTAAATGAATATAATACTATTTTAATTAATCATTAAATTAAAATTTTTAATTAATTTTGTTAATTAAAGAGATACTAAGAATTAGTAATGAAAATATATTAATTGTTATTAATAATGACAATCTAATTTAGAAATAGAATTCAATCAAAAAATTCTGATTTTTAACCCATGCAATAGAAATTCTAGAATTTTGGCAATTTTAATATACCAATCTCAAAAGCTCATAAATGGAGTTTTACTTGGCCAAATGAGGCCCAAGATGGCTCATTGGAAAGATAAAATAACGGAAAACATTTCTGAAGAGATTTCATTAACAGATTTGATCATTTATTGAGTCTAAAATTCAACAGAAGATCAAGCTCTGAATTTTTAAATAAAACTAATTTTTCTGAATTTTATTTTTATGCATTTTCATTTGCCCAAGCCTCTTCTGAATGCAGATCCATTTGCTAATGACATCCTTGGCTAATTAAGTCATCATAGGAATCAATAGAAAGCCAAATTTCCTTTTCAATTATTTATTTAATTAAATTTGATTGTATTTGTTTTAATTCTAGATTTAGAATTTTGATTTTATTTTCCCATTTTAATTTTGTTTTGATTTGATTTTGCAGGAAAACAGTTGAAGAGACGAGGAGAACAAGATCTCAAATCAATGAAAAGGCTCCAGCAATACAAGAATGGAATTTTGAGCCAATGAAAATTGATTAAACAAATTTCATCTTCAACAAAATTTCATATTTTGAATTCCTTTCTAAGTACTATAAATAACAGATTGTAGAATATAATAGGGTATTCTCTCCTCTGCAATTATGGAATTCTAAAAGCACTTGTGTAATAGGGATTTAGAGTTGTAGGTTGGAGGAGTGAAAATCTTAGATCTGGGGATTATTAAGGATTTTCTTTTGCATTCTGAATTATGTGTGCTCGGCATAGTTTTCACTTCTGCAGTTTTTGTTGTAACAACATAAATTCAAGCAATATAAATGATTGTTGGACACCAGAGCCAAAGAAATGGATTCAATAAATTGGTATTTCTAATACTACTGTTTTAAATACTAGTTTCATTTTATGATGCCAGGAATGTGTCATTTTATTCATATTTGGGCACTTTTGTCGGTATGATTAATTTGTCTCAATGATATGTTACTATTTATCTCTACTCTTGTTGGTTGAATTCTGATTTTTGAGTAACTATTTTATCATAAATATGTCTTTTAATATTGGTTTAACAAATAGTAATATGTTGTGAACTTCTTCCTCATATTATTGTTTAATTATTCGAATTATTGATTAAACAATCAGTATCATTTTTGTGAACTTCTTCCTAAATTTTGTTGGTTGATTACTTCACTCAAGAGGTCTCTTAATAGAATGTGACTTGGTATTTATAATGTCAGTTAATTGAAATACTTTGCTAGCTTGATATTCATTATAAGGAAGACATATTTAAATCCCAATCATTTAAATATCTTGCTCTCAGTTGGGTTATATCTATATATGCCTAATTGAGATATGATTAGGATTTAGTTCTTTTTGTTTGCATTATAGAATAAGTTTTCATTTAGATTTAATTTTGCATTCTTATAAGTCCTCTTCCCAAAGAGGCAAACTATAGTTGTGGTTTGGCTGAGCCCCAGATCATCTTAAGGATCACTTTCTTCCCTGATCAGCAAGAGGGTTGATATGATGTCTCTTCTCCATTGGTGGATGAAAGTCATATTGTAAATCATTTTGGAGATTGAGAGAAGGTAACTGGACCTAGTTGAACCAGGTCGGATCCACCATTCCAAATGGAAAAGGATCTGCTTTAAGGTCCGGACCATGTGGCCATCCCTCATGTTGTTGCAGCAAATTTCGAGGCTTCAACAGAAAGGTAACCATAAAAGGTAAAGTAGATGGATCTGACATGTTATATGTCTTGGCTATGTTGGCCATGATTATTCTTAATGTTGTGCATGTTATAATAAGGATGTTCTGTTAACCTATACCTTATGTTATCTGGAAATTTTGATTTGATCATGATTATGCTGATCATTATATATGTAGGCATGTATGTATGTCATGTCTGATAGGGCGATTATGAATCATGATTATTTTATGCTAATTCTTATTTTTACATATGTATGTATGTATGACGTTGACTAACGAGATCGTTATTATTTTATGATGTATGTATGTGTACATGTATCTATGTTACCGTCTGACAGGATGATCACGAATAATTCTTTTAGAGGAATGATTGTTTACATGGGAAAATGACATGAAGAGGTTCCTGATCTATGAGGAATCAAGTGGGAAGAGTACTCAAGAAAAACATATGAGGTCAGTATCATGTGAATATGCATTTATCTTGTATGCTTGTATTATGCCCATGCTTATGTTATGGACAGGTTATACCGAGGGATACATCAAGAAAGTGAAAGAAGTATGTTTTGTGGCATGTTGGGACAAGAAATGGTAATGCACTGGAAGAAAGGTTGGTTGGTAAAGAGTCAGTATGGTTTTGGATGTGTGGTACAACTATTGTGTATATGTGGTATATGTTGTACTTGTTGCACCTGTGATGTTATGTGCATGTGGTGTGGTGTATATTTAGTGTGTCTACATGTTGATTATGTAATGTTATGTAGATGGTGTAGTATGAATAGTATTGCATGAATGTTGCATATTAAGTGTTGGGTATAGATGGTGTTATGTACATGTTGGATATGCAGTGTTCTATGCAGATGATGTTATGTACATGTTGGAAATGTAGTGCTATGTACAAGTGGTGTTGCGTGCATGTTATACCTTTGGTTCTATGTACATATGGTGTGGTGTGCATGATTGTACAAGTGGTGTTGTGTGCATATGGTGCTATGTACATGTTGTACAAGTGGCGATGTGCGTAGGTCGTGTTGTGTGCATGCCTTGCATGTGATTTTGTGTACATGTGGTGTCACGTACATGTCGTGGGTGTGGTACTTTGTACATGTGGTACTGCGTACACGTTGTACATTGGTGCAGTGTACATATGGCGTTGTGTACACATTACGCAGGTGGTGTCATGTACATGTGATATTGTTTACACGTTGTGCAGGTGGTTCTTGGTACATGTGGTACTGGTGTGTGGGATTGAGTGCATGTCGTACATATTGTGTTGAGGGCATGTGATACTATGTATGTGCATTGTGTAGTCATGGTACTATGACATATGAATTCATTATGTTGGACTCTAGACATGTATTTGTGTTATATTGTACATTAGGTGTATGTACATGTATTGTGTTGTACACTCGATGTAGGCATATGTATTGTATTGTATACATTGGGTGTAGGTGTATGTGTTGTATGTCAGGTGTAGGTGCATGTATTGCATGGATTTTTATGATGTGTGGTTGTATGTGTGTGATGCGCACTATGTGTATGTGCACATGGTTGAGGAGAAGGAATAGGGTGTTTGTTGGGTGTGGCAACTAATATAGAGTGCATATGGAATAAGGAGAAATGTAGAAGCTAAGAATTGATTAAAGGATAAGTATCAGTATTTTATTCAATTTTATTATGCGTGTGATTTATGATTCTGGTTTATGAATGATTACATGTGATTTATGATTTTAATCTATGATGGTTATGTTTTGAGGTAACCTAATGTGATATTTTTATACATGTTTATTTGGTCAAATATGTTAGTTTGACATGTTGTGATAAGAAGCGAACAGGATTGCAAATGTACCCTATTGAGGAGCTACCAATGAGGTATGATGTCAAGTTATTTCAATTTATTTTGAATCTAATGGAAGTTATGTTCTTGGAACATGAATGCATGAACATGTTGGGTTGAGTGGTTGAAGTCGACTACAAGAATTAGTAACATCAACAAAAAGAATTGGAAAATGTAGCAGTATGCGGGTAATGAATTTTAGGAGCAGGGCCATAGTGGGGCATTGGTACACAATAGTGTCCATTGATTTTGATGAGCATGCTATGATTGGTATGATGGTTTTGAGGCTGGGATATCCCTTGGTTTCTGTATCTTTCAATGCAAGAAATCCTTGCCAAGGGATGGACTTCCCATGATGGGGGTGCCAATGGAACTTGGAAGGTGAGTGATTGCACAGAAGGGGATGACTGGATGACCTAAGGGATTACATAAGAGAGAAGAGAAGGTCACAGATGGATTTGTTTTGGTCATTAGCATTGCGAGATGGAATCAAATGCACATTGGGAGTGTGTCCCAGAACAATGAGCCAGTAATTGTTCACTGAGAGGACAAGTGGCACAAGATTATAACACTTGACATTAGATGCAATTTGACTGTGGCAGTGGATTTTGGACTTCCTAGGAAGGAGGTGAATCTCGATATTACTTGAGGGCAGAGGTGTGAGCCTCTGGATTCCCTTATTGCGGATGCATGAATCGTATCTTTTATTTGTTGATTGAGAAAATGTATATATGCATATATTATTGTAAATATTGTATTGAGTGGGATTTATAAAGCTCCATAGACAGTATAATTATTTGTTGGTTGAAGAAAATGTGTATTTTTATATGTTGTTATCGTAAATACCATAATGAGTTGTATTATAAAGCTCACTTAAAACAATATGTTTGTCATGTTTCAACAATGGTCATTGTAAATACTGGAATGAGCTATGCTATAAATCTCCATGGGTAGTGTGTTTTGTTTTCAACAGTCTTGTTGGTTATGGGTGTCAATGAACACCTAGGGTGTTCCCCCAAGGGGGAAGGTTCTATAACAACCCTGGTAAAAATTCCATGTAGAAATATATAAGGCCACAGTGATGGGACATGTATTCCAAGTTGAATGTTGGGAGAAACATCCTAATGGGTGTTGATTCAGTTTATTATGGCTAAGGAAATTGGAAAAGGAAATGGTTAAGGCATTAAAGAGGAAAAAATGTATTTTGACACATTTATTGCTGAAAATAATGGAAATTAGGAGAAAGAGGAGGTGAAAGGTCATAGTTTGCATGTGAAGAGAAAAATGAAAGAAATGGAGGCCTCATTCATAAAGGCTTCTGAGGATTACTTGGTAACCTTTTGGAAGTCCAGTGTTGAAGCTCTCTCTCATTATTCTCTCTCTCTCATACTCATGGATACTTGGAGTTTTCTTGGAGCACTCTTGGAGGGTGTGGTATACTTCGATTTTTGGAGCAAGAAGGCAAAGGAAGAGCATGAAAGTCGAAGAAGGCATTAAAATCAAAAACTACATCAGATTTTCTTATAGGTACCAAGTTGCATGTATGATTTATTCATTAATTTTGGCATGAATGGCACATGCATGTGGTTTCTTGGTCATGATTTGTCACTAGCATAGACAATTTCCTTAATTCACAGTGATTTTCCTAGCCTTTACATTTCCTAGATAACCATGGATTTGTGGATTTATTTGATTTTTTTATGGTTGGTTGTCATGTTTCCTTTAGCTTGGGTTAAGTTATTAGTTCCTAGAGCCTTGGTTGGAAAAACACTCTAGAGCCCTAGAGCAACTTGGGTTGAGTTACTAGTTCTTGAGCCTTGGTTGGAAAAATGCTATAGAGCCCATGGTGGGTTCAGTTACTAGTCCTAGAGCCTTGGTTGGAAAAACACTCTGGAGCTCGATAAAAGTTGTGGGTTGAGTTACTAGTCATGGAGCCTTAGTTGGGAAAATTCTCTGGAGCCTTGTGTAACTTGTGGGTTGAGTTACCAGTCTTGAAAGTCGGGTTGGAACAAATGCTCTAGTAGCCCCAGAAGGTTGGGATAGAGACCGATATGATGTTGGTTTTGTGATGTTGACTGTGAGTTGGAATCACTATTTGATGGGTTGAGGTGTATGGCCTACGAAAGCCCTAGATGATTTTTGATTGATGTGTTCTATGAGATCCCACATTCACGCTTGGAATATGGCACAATGGTAAATGGCTAAACAGAGATTTGGCTCAGCCATTCTATGGGTGGGTGGAACATAGTGTTATAGACATTTTTGTGCCTTACAGCATTGAGCATGAAATGTCCATAATCTAAGGGATCCAAAGTCACTAAACATGTTGTTCCTACCCCTAGAGGAAGAAGGCTAACAAACCACAGCAATTCACAGAAGTTCTCCACCAGAAACTGCTCAAAAACAAGTCAATTCAGGATCATTTCAGTGGCTCCACTAGCTGTCTGCGCTGAATGTCAAAGCCAACACTGGCTACCTGCGCTGAATGTCAAAGGCAACACTAGCTACCTGCGCTGAGCGAGAGTGGACATGTGGCAAGTTCATTTCTTAAGGTGTCAGAACCCAGGAAGCTTCCAAAATGACACTTGCCTCAGGGAATTCGACTGGTGATGAGTAAGAGGTTCGAAATCTCCAAGTGGAAGCAAGAACCTCCAAGTGGAATCAAGAACTGACAGAGGGAGAGGACACTAGTCAGATCTCAAGCTGACTCATCCTCTCTCCAAACATCTATATATGGATCTCTCCTCCATGAGATCTAGAGGCTGGAATTTTGTTATTGCAAAGAATTGCTGTTGGTTTGAGACTAGAAATATTGGGTGATTTGCTTTGAAGGAGGTGAAGAAGAGATTCCTTTTGCTGGGAAGGTGACGCTGGATTGGGCCTCATTTGGTTGTATCTCTTCCTAAACTTTACTTCTTCATCAATAAATCCATTTGAGTTTCTTCTATATGCATGTATATCAATGATGTTTTGTTGTATTTGCATATTTAGTTTATTCTAATCCTAAACTAGTTATGAATGTATGCTTTTTGTAGTTTCCCTCTCTTGTGATTTTGCAGGAACTTGGTGTAGCTGGGCCAGTGAAGGAACAAGCAGCGGGAAGCAAGCAGAAGGGAGTGAGATCGGATCTACAAACTAGCGGAAGACATCGGTTAGTTACATCCTTCTCCTCTATTTACATTTCGTAAAGAAGAATACTCAGATAGTTTTGTCTTGTTTGTTGCTGAGGTACTATCACTCCTTAGAGTGGGATAGGGGCATTCCGTATTGGATACTTTTCCCAACAACAAATTGGCGACTCCGCTGGGGATCGTATCTTGTTGGTTTGTTTGTGTTTTTGCTATTCATTTCATAAACTCAAAGAGTGTCGAATCGAACTGCATTTGTCTTTCTCATATGCAAAGTAGAGGGCAGCTACTCTAGTCCAATCACTGGGTCTATTTATGATCTGAAAAGCTGATCCACAAGTACTCTAACAGCTCTTAGTGATAGATCTTCATCCTCCTTTGAATCATCCCTTAGATTGTACCTGGTTGATAGCTTTTATTTGGCCAAAAACTATGAATTTAACTGCAAACCGTAGCCCAGAACCCAGAAACAACTCTCGTTTCTGCTTCAGCGCAGAACCTGTGAAGAGGTTCTGCATTTCAGCGCAGGTCCCGTGAAGGCTACCTGCGCTGAATGTCAAAATCTCTGTGTTAGACCTGCGCTGAACAGTCCTTGCCTTGTGCAGCTCTGGTTCCCTGTGTCTTTTTGCTCAGTTTTATCGCTGTTTTTGCAGCCTGTTATCAGTCAGTGTTCCTATTTCAAACCACCTTTCTTTGGCTCAATTCCGCCTCAGTTGTATAAAGAAACTGTATTTGTTCTTTGTGTATTTCTTACATCATTTGCAGTTTCCCATTACGAAAGTAAACTAGTCTTACTGTGGCCCTTAGATCTAGACCTGTCATAAGTGTCGTTTTGATCTTAGGAGTGAATTTGTTTGCTGTTCACAGTTGATTTAGCTTTTACTTTCGTCATATGGTTTGAATTTATGTATTTCTAGTGTCGAAACAAGTAAATCATAAGGTGTCTTTTGATTTTGAAAAAGGAACTTGTTTATGTTTTCACTTGAAATCGAATTCAAAGTTATACAACATATTTCTTTGTATAAACATCAATATTAAGAAAGAGAAAAGAAATACATGCGTTTGTGCATTTGCATTTTGACAGCTTGCATGTTGATTTAGGAAAAAGTGCATTACTGTGTGCTCTATGCTCTGTGAGAAAAGATGATGTCTTTCTTTTCCCCTTGTAGCTAGGATTTTCATCTGTTGAAAAGATATAAAAATCTTGCTTATCATCTTTAGACTGCATTTAGGAGTTGTATCATACATCTCGTGGTGATCCAAAAAGGCAAACTTCTAAAAAAGATCAACCTAGAATAAATTGAATGAACTTAACAACGCTTTGCAACATAACGCACAACATAGAGGTCTAGGCTAGAGACGTGTTCCGACGTCGTTAAGCCTGATATCTTACCGTCGAGTGGTTGGGTGATTCCTCCACGGTGAAGCGATAAGTATCAGTACGGATTGTGCTCCCATGTACCATCGCGTATATATTGGGAGACCCCTATAGGAATAAAGCCTTTATCCATAGGAAGCCGTGTCGGCCGCCCTACTGATCGCAATGCACTGAACACAGCATTCAGGAAGATCGACCGCTCGTACCTTAAAAAGTATTCTGCGGTTTTGCGAAAAGTTTGGCACACCCTCTACCTAGAACTCCAGAGCAGTTCCTTTTGGCCTTTTTCAGACTCTATAACAGAAAAAGTCCATCCGAGCATTTGTCACTTCAGGCTCGTTAAAACATCGAAGGAGACTAGAGTCATCTTTACCTTTTTCTTGACTCTTTAAAAGTGAAAAAGCAAGTTGTGTCTAAAAGCGTCTAAAAAATTCATTTAATTCGGAAACACACTTTCCCCTTTTTGTATTTTGGTTGATCGAGTAATCCGCAATCGTGGAAGAAAGTCAATTGAAACCCCGTCGTTCGCAGAGGCTTACGAGTCAACCGTCTTTGTCTCCGGAATCGAAAACAATACGGACAAAGCGAACTCGTTTAACCGGTTCGAAATCTCCTATCAAAGTTAGAACAAGTGTTCCAACAACATCTGAGATTCCAATTACTCCAAACATTTCTGGAAGCTCTGCCTCTATTGAAGAATTTCAACAGCCACAGAGGGACAGTGACATTGATCCTAGTCTGAGAGCAAATACTTGCGTTACTGAATCAGTTCCATCTGTGACCGGTTCAGAGAGTCTTGCTCCTCAAACAACTGTCGATGTCGAATCAATCCCTTCTTCGGCACCAGAAATATTTTACGGACCTGACGGTCTTCCTCTTCCACCTGGTCTGATTGCGATAGAGGAAATTGTAGAAGACCCGCAAGCGAATACTCCAACACATTTTGGAGTAGGGGTCACTCTATTTCCTTCTACATCAGAAGTTAGTCTATCACCAGTGGAAGTTCCTGTAGAATCGCTAGGCAATCTATTGGATGGACTCAAAATGTCTGAACAACCGTCAACATCTAGGACTGTGTCAAATGACACAGCGACAGCAGAACTCCCTGCCGTCACTCCGAAAATGTTCGCCGACATACCATCTGTCCCAACTAGCTCTCAACAGCTGGAAGGAGCCCATTCAGGGGCTATTACGACAATGTGGTTCGTTCCTGTTTGTTCTTCCGGGATAATACCCGGTAACTCTTATGTTGGAACTCAACAAATTGATCCGTTTGGAGGTCAATTTGGGCAATCCGGTCCCCAAGGGCTAACAATCCCTTTCAGTGCTGGATCACCACCTTATGGGGGGCAGTATGCCCTTTCATTACCCCCTTCGGGAGGTTATCCATACGGGAGCTCACAACACTATTCAAGTTATACTGGAGTTACGACAAGTGGTTGGGTACCTATACTACCCCGGCAACCAAGAATTGTGTATTCTATGCAACAATGTGTACCTATGTCGAACATCCCGACAACACCAGCTATTGTAACGGTGTCACAAGTTCAAACGATGCCTGTTGTATGTCAACCTCAGATTTCTCAGGTTGTAATGCAACAGCCCCTTGACCCTATGACTCAACCACAATCGCCAATTGGTGGGGCAACACAGGTCCAAACAGGTACAATTACCCCTCATCTTGGTCCGACAGTTAGTATAGCACAACAGAACATGGCTTCACAACCGTGGCTGGTGCAATACCAACAACCACAATTCCAGCAAGTGTGCCAAGGTTCTGAGCAGCAGATATTTGCGAACAGTGGACAACCGTATATTCAAAACGGTTAAAATCAACCACTTTACAGTGGTCAACTCCACCAACCGTATCAATCATACCAACATCAATTACATTATGCTGGTATGCAAAGGCCAACTGCTCAGGCGATTCCATCGTACCCTGGGTATGCTTCACCTAACCTGAGTCAACAGTTACCATTCGTGGCAACTTTAGAGTTACCCAATTTACACCGCTTAACAAACGATCCAATTGCTTACGCCCCTTGGTGGCCAGCGATTCCTCACAAACTTCCATCGGACATTCCTAAATTTAATGGAAATCCAGGTGAAGACCCATCGAATCACGTGATGACATTTCATCTGTGGTGTTCATCAAACACCCTAAACGATGATTCGATAAGGCTTCGCCTTTTTCAGAGGACGTTAACGGGCCCAGCGGCAAAATGGTATATTGAGTTACCTAGAGCCTCATTCGACAATTTCAGCTCCTTAGGCACGACTTTCTTAACCCATTTTCAACTACCGATAAGGTATGAAACGGGAACCGAAATCTTAACCAACTTCAAACAAACAACGGCCACTGACATATCTGATCATATACATGAGTGGCGTCGTCGTCGTAGGATGGTGAAAACGTACGTTCCCGATCAGCTATTAGCTAAATGGTTTATCAAGTCGTTACTTCCTGCCATAACGGAAGATGTGGCCAAGGGGGGAGTCGTAACGGAGGAGCAAGTTATTGCTCGTGCGCAATATCTATACTTAGTCTACACTCAGTCTGGCACGCTCTATGACAAAATACCTGACGCCCCTAGACCGGAATTCTCAATTCCTCCTCCTCCTAAATCAAATAGTGACTCTCATGCCGGCGATGGTGTGATTGGCACGGCAAACGTGAAATCGACAAAGGCTTCGTCTAAGAAAGCCCGTAAGACTTCAGAGCAAAATGCAAAAGAAGAAAGTCTTGCTTTGGAAGTAAATGCCGTATCAGCAGATAAAGGCAAAGAAACCAATCAACCAGGAAGCAAGAAGAAGCAGAACAAAGGGAAGAAGAAGAAACAGGGTGAGTCATCCCCTGAAAAAACTTCTTCAAACCCTCCTGGAAATAGAAAATATCCATGTCAAATATACGATGAGAAGGATCATTGGACAACAGATTGTCCGTTGAGAGCTGAGCTTAAGAGATTCTTTAAGAGTCCTAAAACCTCAGCAGTCCTAACTGATCCATTTCCTAATCCAAGTCAAAATCTGGTTGATAGTGGAAATGCTTCCCCGTCGCAAGTGCTAATGTTGTCAATCTCCAAGCAACAAAATGATGCTTTGATTTCGACAAGGAACAAATATTACGAGAATCCGCAGCTGTCGAACGACAAAGATAAAGATCAACCGAGTAATTCGACAACAACTTCGACAGAAGTTGTACCACCCATCATTCCTGAATTAACAATAAAACCGCCAAAGGGAGTAGTACACAAGTCGACATTTAATCCTCGCGCCAGAGCGGCGCAGCGTTATAACATAGTCGAAGATTTGGCCCAATCGCCATCAGCTATGTCGACTCTTGAAGTACTACAAAATTGTCCATCCCAAAGGCAGGCTTTGTTAAACAATGTAAACTTTGAAACGGGAACTGATACTATTACCCGTTTTGTAGAGGTGGCAAAAAAATGACCCGATTTTCAAAAGTGTTGATGCAGAATACACATGTTTTTTTAAGAACATGGTTTTTGGAACTTTAATTTTTTTCATGTGCATTAAGTTTTAGAATGGTAGTGAATGGTAGTGATTTTCATCCTCATTTTAAAAAGTGAGTATTCTGCATCACACCCTTTTTTTAGAAGACCTATTTTTTGACTTTAAATTTTCTAGTGTGTGAAATGTAAAAAATTATTTTCTAAATTTGATAGTTTTTGAAGTCGTCATTGTATTCATATTTTCTTGTTCTCTATCTTAATTTTTTTTTTTAGTGGGGTTTTTATTGTTTTGCGTTTTTAAATTAGAAAGTCGATAGTTTGAATTTTAGATAATCTACATATTTAGACATCCTTAATTAATTTTTCAATCCACATGAAATAATTGTTTCCAAAAAAACAACATTTTTTAACAATGGACATAAAATTTAACCATTTTTAACATAAATATAACAAAAAAACTAAACGTTTTGATAATTTTTTGCTAGAATTAACATGTCAAAATCACAATTTTTATACAAAAATATTAACTAAAAAAGGTCAAATAATAGTTTTTTTTATGAATTTCATGTCAAAAAGATAATAATAACTACTTTTTTTTAAAAAAAATAATGATTAACTTAAAAATCAATGCAAAAATCACATATTACCAATATTGAACGTATAACAACCCTAATTGAGTGTTTATTCTTCTCATAAAATGTCAAAGTCAAAACATTGCAAAGGTTGAGTTACAAGCATAACTTAAATTTAATCAAGAATGTCACGTAATCCAAACTCTTCATCCTCTAGAGTTTCATAATTGTCCTCTTCCACAATATTTTCTGTTTCATTTTGCTCATTTTGCTCATTTTCCTCTTCTAATGGGTCTTTCATGTCTGCAAATCCCCCAATATATGTCTTTCCATTGATTCCATGTAATGGTGGTTGGGGTTCCTTTGCCTTTTTTTCCACATGTGATTCACTAAAGTCCCCTTTCTTCAACCCAATTTCTTGCATTGCATCTGGAAGAAATTGAAGAGCATTAATTCTTTGCTGAATGAAATTGCATTGTAATGGATCTTTCTCAATTGCAATGAAATTTCTTCCTTTTTGAAGGCAGCATGCTAGTGTTGTACCTAATTATCAAGCACAAAAAAATAATGAAGTAAATTAGTACAATGACATATTAATTAAAAAAAAGAACATATTGAAATTCAATTCCATGTGGCAAAACGTACCTGAGCCACCCCCCCCGGCCACCCCCGCCCGGGCCGCCCCACCTCCCTCCCCCTCCCTCCCCCAGCCCGGTAGGTCCCCCCCCACCCGGGCCGCCCCCTCCACCCCCCGGCCCCCTGCCCGGGCCGCCCCGCCCAACCCCCCTACCCCTCCCCCTCCCCGCCCGGGCAACCCCACCCCCCTCCCCCTCCCTCCCCCTCCCCCGCTTGGCCAACCCCGCCCGGGCCGCCCCACCCCCCTCCCCCGCCCGGGCCGCCCCACCCCTCCCGCCCCTCCCCGGCCCCGCTGCATACACCGCCCACCCCTCCCCCTCCCCCGCCCCCTCCCCAGCCCCGCTGCCCACCCCGCCCGCCCCCTCCGCCCGCACAGGGCCACCCCCGGGCTGCCCCGCTCCGCCCCTCGGGCGAAGCGGGGCGGCCCGGGGGTGGTGCTGCAAGGGTGCCGCCTGCACAGCGCCACCCCCGGGCCTACAGCGCCACCCCCGGGCCGCCCCGCCCCGCCCGAGGGGCGGAGCGTCGATTCCGGGAATCAACGCTCCGCCCCTCGGGCGGGGCGGGGCGGCCCGACAGTGGCGCCCGCACAGCGCCACCCCCGGGCCGCCCCGCCCCGCCCGAGGGGCGGAGCATCGATTCGCAGAATCGACACTCCGCACCTCGGGCAGGGCGGGGCGGCCCAGGGGTGGCGTTGCGCAGGCGGCGTGAAGCGCAGCGCCACCCCGGGGCCGCCCCGGCCCGCCCGAGGGGCGGAGCGTCGATTGGCGCACCGCGCAGTGCCACCCGCAGGCCGCCCCGCCCCGCCTGAGGGGCGGAGCGTCGATTCCGGGAATCAACGCTCCGCCCCTCGGGCGGGGTGGGGCGGCCCGGCGGTGGCGCTGCGCAGGCGGCGCCCGCCCAGCGCCACCCCCGGGCCGCCCCACCCCGCTCGAGGGGCGGAGTGTCAATTACGAGAATCAATGCTCCGCCCCGCCCCGCCCGAGGGGTGGAGCATCGATTCCGGGAATCAACGCTCTGCCCCTCGGGCGGAGCGGGGCGGCCCAACGGTGGCGCTGCGCAGGCGGCGCTCGCCCAGCACCACCCCCGGGGCGCCCCGCCCCGCCCGAGGGGCGGAGCGTCGATTCAAGGAATCAACGCTCCGCCCCTCGGGTGGGGTGGGGCGGCCCGGCGGTGGCGCTGCGCAGGCGGCGCTCGCCCAGCGCCACCCCCGGGCCGCCCCGCCCCGCCCGAGGGGCGGAGCGTGCACCGCCGCGCAGCGCCACCCCCGGGCCGCCCGAGGGGCGGAGCGTCGATTCCGGGAATCAACGCTCCGCCCCTCGGGTAGGGCGGGGCGGCCCGGGGGTGGCGTTGCGCAGGCGGCGCGAGCGTCGATTCCGGGAATCAACGCTCCGCCCCTCGGGCGGGGCGGGGCGGCCCGGCGGTGGCGCTGCGCGGCTCCGCCCCTCGGGCGGGGCGGGGGGGCCCGGCGGTGGCGCTGCGCCGGCGGTGCCCGCCCAGCGCCACCCCCGGGCCGCCCCGCCACGCCCGAGGGGCGGAGCGTCGATTCGGGGAATCAACGCTCTGCCCCTCGGTGGGGGTGGGGCGACCCGGGGGTGGAGCTGCGCAGGCGGCGCACCGCGCAGCGCCACCCCCGGGCCGCCCCGCCCCGCCCAAGGGGCGGAGCGTCGATTTCGGGAATCAACACTCCGCCCCTCGGGCGGGGCGGGGTGGCCCAGCGGTGGCGCTGTGCAGGCGGCGCTCGCACAGCGTCACCCCCGGTCCACCCCGGCCCGCCCGAGGGGCGGAGCGTTGATTCCGGGAATCAACGCTCCGCCCCTCGGGCGGGCCGCCCCTCGGGCGGGCCGCCCCGCCCCGCCCGAGGGGCGGAGCGTCGATTCCGGGTATCCATGCTCCGCCCCTCGGGCGGGGTGGGGCTGCCCAGGGGTGGCGCTGCGCGGCGCGCCGCCGCGCAGCACCACCCCCGGGCAGCCCTGCCCCGCCCGAGGGGAGGAGCATCGATTCCGTGAACCAACGCTCTGCGGGGCGGCCCGGCGGTGGCGCTGCGCAGGCGGCGCCCGCCCAGCGCCACCCCCGGGCCGCCCCGCCCCGCCCGAGGGGCGGAGCGGGGCGGCCCGGGGGTGGCGCTGGGCGGGCGCCGTCTGCGCAGCGCCACGACCGAGCCACCCCGCCCTGCCCGAGGGGTGGAGCGTTGATTCCCGGAATCGACGCTCTGCCCCTCGGGCGTGGTGGGGCGGCCCGATCGGTGGCGCTGCGCAAGCGGCCCCCGCCCAACGCCACCCCCGGGCCGCCCCGCCCCGCCCGAGGGGCGGAGCGTCGATTCTGGGAATCAACGCTTCGCCCCTCGGGCAGGGCGGGGTGGCCCGGGGGTGGTGCTGCGCGGCTCCGCCCCTCGGGCGTGGCCGGGCGGCCCGGTGGTTGCGCTACGCAGTCAGTGCCCGCCCAGCGCCACCCCCGGGCCGCCCCGCCCTGCCCGAGGGGCGGAGCGTCGATTCCGGGAATCACAGGAATTGACGCTCCGCCCCTCGGGTGGGGTGGGCCAGCCCGGGGGTGGCGCTACGCAGGCGGCGCGCCGCGCAGCGCCACCCCCGGGCTGCCCCGCCCCGCCCGAGTGGCGGAGCGTCGATTTCGGGAATCAACGCTCCGCCCCTCGGGTGGGGCGGGGCGGCCCGGCGGTGGCGCTGCGCTGGCGGCGCCTGCACTGCGTCACCCCCGGGCCGCCCCGTCCCGCCTGAGTGGCGGAGCGTTCATTCCCGGAATCAACGCTCCGCCCCTCGGGCGGGCCGGGGCGACCCGAGGGTGGCGGTGCGCAGGCGGCCGCCTACGCAGCGCCACCGCCGGGTCGCCCCGCCAAGCCCGAGGGGCGGAGCCTCGATTCCGGGAATCAACGCTCCGCCCCTCGGGCGGGGCGGGGCGGCCCGGAGGTGGCGCTGCGCAGGCGGCGCTGGGGGCGGGGCGGCTCGATGGTGGCGCTGCGCAGGCGGCGCCCGCCCAGCGCCACCCCCGGGCCGCCCCGCCCCGCCCGAGGGGCGGAGCGTCGATTTCGGGAATCAATGCTCCGCCCCTCGGGCAGGGTGGGGCGGCCCGGGGGTGGCGCCGCGGCGCGCGAATCGACGCTTCGCCCCTCGGGCAGGGCGGCCCGGGGGTGGCACTGTGCAGGCGGCGCCCGCACAGCGCCACCGCCGGGCCGCCCCATGGAGCGTTGATTCCCAGAATCGACGCTCCGCCCCTCGGGCGGGGTGGGGCGGCCCGGGGGTGGCGTCGCGGCGTGCCGCGCAGCGTCACCCCCGTGCAGCCCCTCCCCGCCCGAGGGGCGGAGCGTCGATTCCGGGAATCAACGCTCCGCGGGGCGGTGCGACGGTGGCGCTGTGCGGGGGCCACCTGCACAGCGCCACCCCCGGGCCGCCCCTCCCCGTCCGAGGGGCAGACCGTTGATTCCGGGAATCGACGCTTCGCCCCTTGGGCGGGGCGGGGCGGCCCGGGGGTGGCGCTGGGCGGGCGCCGCCTGCGCAGCGCGACAGCCGGGCCGCCCCGCCCTACCCGAGGGGCGGAGCGTTCATTCCCGGAATCGACGCTCCGCCCCTCGGGCGTGGCGGGGCGGCCCGGCGGTGGCGCTGCGCAAGCGGCGCCCGCCCACTGCCACCCCCGGGCCGCCCCGCCCCGCCCGAGGGGTGGAGCATTGACCCCGCCCCGCCCGAGGGGCGGAGCATTGACCCCGCCCCGCCTGAGGGGCGAAGCATCGATTCCCGGAATCAACGCTCCGCCACTCGGGCGGGGCGGGGCGGCCCGGGGGTGGCGCTGCGCGACGGCGCGCCACGCAGCGCCACCCATGAGCCGCCCCGCCCCACCCGAGTGGCGGAGCGTTGATTCCCGGAATCGACGCTCCGCCCCTCGGGCGGGGCGGGGCGGCCCGGGGGTGGCGCTGGGCGGGCGCCGCCTGCGCAGCGCCACCGCCGGGCCGCCAAGACACACCCGAGGGGCAGAGCGTCGATTCCCGACGCTCCACCCCTCGGGCGGGGCAGGGCAGCCCGGGGGTGGCGCTGCGCAGGCGGCGCCCGCCCAACACCACCCCCGGGGGGCGGAGCGTTGATTCCCGGAATCGACGCTCCGCCCCTCGGGCGGGGCGGGGTGGCCCAGGGGTGGCGCTGGGCGGGCGCCGCCTACGCAACGCCACCGTCGGGCCGCCCAGACACACTCGAGGGGCGGAGCGTCGATTCCCGACGCACCGCCCCTCGGGCGGGGCGGGGCGGCCCGGGGGTGGCGCTGCACCCCTGGGCCGCCCCGCCCCGCCCGAGGGGCGGAGCGTTGATTCCGGGAATCAACGCTCCGCCCCTGGGATGGGGCGGGGTGGCCCGGGGGTGGCGTTGGGCGGGCGCCACCTGCGCAGCGCCACCCCCGGGCTGCCCTGCCCCTTCCGAGGGGCGGATCGTCGATTTCGGGAATCACGCTCCGCCCCTCAGGCGGGGCGGGGCGGCCCGGCGGTGGCGCTGCGCAGGCGGCGCCCGCACAGCGCCACCCCTGGGCCGCCCCGCCCCGCTCGAGCGGCGGAGCGGGGTGGCCCGGGGGTGGCGCTGCGCAGGCGGCGCGCGGCGCAGCGCCACCCCCGGGCCGCCCCGCCACGCCCGAGTGGCGAAGCGTCGATTCCGGGAATCAACGCTCCGCCCCTCGGGCGGGGCGGGGCGGCCCGACAGCACCACCCCGGACCGCCCCGCCCCGCCCGAGGGGCGGAGCATCGATTCCGGGAATCAATGCTTTGCCCCTCGGGCGGGGTGGGGCGGCCCGGGGGTGGCGCTGCGCAGGCGGTGCACCGCGCAGCGCCACCCCCGGGCTGCCCCACTCCGCCCCTCGGGCGGGGCGGGTTGGGGCGGCCCGGCGGTGGCGCTGCGCAGGCGGCGCCCGCACAGCGCCACCCCCAGGCCGCCCTGCCCCGCCCGAGGGCCGGAGCGTTGATTCCGGGAATCGACCCTCCGCCCCTCGGGCGGGGCGGGGCGGCCCGGGGGTGGCGCTGCACGGGCGCTGCCTGCGCAGCGCCACCCCCGGGCCGCCCCGCCCTGCCCGAGGGGCGGAGCGTCGATTCCCCGGAATCGACGCTCCGCCCCTCGGGCAGGGCGGAGAGGCCCGGGGGTGGCGCTGCGCAGGCAGCGCCCGTGCAGCGCCACCCCCGGTCCGCCCCGCCCCGCCCGAGGGGCGAGGCGGCCCGGGGGTGGCCCTGTGCGGGCGGAGGGGGCGGGCGGGGTGGGCGGCGGGGCTGGGGAGGGGGCGGGGGAGGGGGAGGGGTGGGCGGGGTGGGCAGCGGGGCTGGGGAGGGGGTGCGGGGGGGGGAGGGGCGGGAGGGGTGGGGCGGCCTGGGCGGGGGAGGGGGGTGGGGCGGCCCGGGCGGGGGAGGGAGGGGTAGGGGGTGGGGCGGCCCAGGCGGGGGGGTGGGGCCGGGCCGGGTGGTGGTGGCCGGGCGGGGGAGGGAGGGGGAGGGGGGTGGGGCGGCCCGGGTGGGGGGGGGGGGGGGTGTATGGGGCGGCCCGGGCCGGGGGGGCCCGGGGGGGGGTAGGGGGCGGCCCGGGCTAGGGTGGCCGGGCGGGGGAGGGAGGGGGAGGGGGTGGGTAGGCCCGGGCGGGGGGGGGGGACCGGGGGGGAGGGAGGGGGAGGGGGACGGGGCGACCCAGGCGGGGAGGGAGGGGGAGGGGGAGGGGGAGGGGGGTGGGGCGGCCCGGCGGGGTGGGGGGGGAGGGGGAGCGGGAGGGGTAGGGGTGTTGGGCGGGGCGGCCCGGGCGGGGGGCCGGGGGGTGGAGGGGGAGACCCGGGTGGGGGGGGCCTGCTCGGCCGGAAAGAAAAATGATATTCTACCAGAAACATTAATATGTTTTTCCTTAATATTTAACTTTGTTTGAGACATAAAAATTTGGTTTTATTAGCATTATTTAAAAAGTATGAAAATTGACCCTAAAAAAAAATCATTATTCCAGTATCAACACTTTCGTTCTGAAGCTATATTTTGCAGGAAAATTTCGTAGAAAATTTCGTAGTCACTGCCATTTTTAAAACAACCGCAAAATTGACACCTAAAAAAAAAAAACATCGTTCCAGTATACACACTTTTCGTTTTGAGCACTGTTTTTGTGGTTTTTTTGGGGTTTTTGGGCCAGAGTTCCCGTTTTGAGTTTATAGTTCCCGTTTCAAAGTTTACATTGTTGTTATCAGCCATTGGTGGGGTTGATCCTAAGGATTCCAATCTTGTATCCTTCGACCACAAAGGATACGACCCTCAGTTACCAGCTCAACTAGCTTTCCTTATTCAAGTGAAAGCCCTCAACAAAACTGTTCACCGAACAATTATTGATGAGGGGGCATCTACATGTATTATGTCAATGAGTTACTGGAAAACTTTAGGGCCTCCAACCTTGTCGTGATCTTCGACGACATTGAAAGCATTCGACGGAAGGACATATACCCCATATGGTATCCTAAATAACTTGAAGGTTGAACTAGGGGGAAAAACAGTGGAAATAGATGTTGAAGTCATCGATGGGAATCTTGATTACAACATCTTACTGGGAAGACCGTGGATATATGCCATGGCAGCTGTTGTGTCGACTTATTTTAGGAAGATCGCATTCCCTTTTCAAGGAGGGATTACGATCGTCGACCAACAAAACTTCCTCCCTAATGGTTCACAAGTTACAGGAAGCATTCCCATGATCCATGGAAGCAACCATTCGCTTCAAGATATCGGAGTAGGCCTACTGAAAGACCCCACATTAATGGGAACTTTCGCACTGCCACCTCCAATTTATATAGGAGAAATAGCGTTGGTAGCAGCCTGCAACATGATACCTTCTACGAAGATCGCAGAAGACGATATTGACATGGATCATGCAATGGTTTTGCCCCCAAGCCCAATAGAAATATTGTAGCAATCAATGTTTCGGGCATGGGAGGCGAACCCAGGTCAACGCTCATCAAGCGTTTGGGTAGATAGGTCTAGGGAATATGGTACCCCATTAGATCCTTGGTCGCGAGTGCATGGAAGCGACGAAGGAATCATACAATCAATGTTGATTGAGGGGGCACCATGGAATGATAGCCACCATCGTTCCCTTCTTCCGGATTATGAAGAAGATACTCAAGATGACCTTTACCACCCTTCAGTTTTTGAATTCCTATCAAATACTGTAAATACGGTGGATTCCGAGCGGAACCTATCCAATATTGAAGAGACTATAGCCATAAATATCTCAACCAAAACAGATGTTGTAGAGAATATTTATGTCGGCAAAGGATGTTCTCCTTCAGAACTGGAAATATATAACACTCTTTTTCGCGAGTTTAGAGATGTCTTTGCTTGGTCATATGATGAAATGCCAAGCATTGACTCGAGTATCATTGAACATGAAATTAAGATGTATCCTGATGTCAAACCAGTAAGACAACGGCTTCGGCAGGTGCACCCCAAGAAAGCCACTGCCATTAAAGCAGAAGTTGAAAAGCTTCTCCATGCTAGTTTCATCTACCCGGTTCCTCTAACCGATTGGGTATCAAATATTGTCCCTGTTATGAAAAACAAGGGACAATGAGAGTGTGTGTCGGCTATAGGGATGTAAACCAAGCTTGTCCGAAGGACAACTACCCTACACCCTT
The DNA here is from genome assembly GCA_031772625.1 of Pinus tabuliformis. NCBI lineage: Eukaryota > Viridiplantae > Streptophyta > Pinopsida > Pinales > Pinaceae > Pinus > Pinus tabuliformis. The sequence goes on from CM062806.1 coordinate 452,174,742, forward strand.
CATTGACCAGATAATTGATGAATGTGCCGGATGTGAAATCTTTTCATTTATGGATGGATTTTCCGGGTATAATCAAATAAATATCCGCCCACAGGACCAGTCAAAGACTGCATTTATTTGTCCTTGGGGCACATTCGCTTATCAAAAATTACCCTTTGGTTTAAAGAATGCAGGGGCGACGTTTCAGAGAGCCATGAATTATGCTTTCCATGACATCAAGAACATCGTTCAACCATATCTCGACGACCTAATCCGCACAAATGTGTGTTTTGCGTCGGTTCTGGTCGTTTACTTGGCTTTGTAGTATCTAAGGATGGGATTCGTCTCGACCCTTGTAAGGTTCAGGAAATCATTAATTTGCCTCCACCTTCAAATTTGCTTCAGATTCATAAACTCCAAGGGAAAGCAAACTTTCTGATTAGGTTCATTCCAAATTACGCAGAACTTGCTAAAGGTTATACTTGTCTTTTAAAAAAGGATGTACCTTTTGTCTGGGACCAGGTTGTGCAAGCTTCCTTTGATGCTCTGAAAGATTCTCTAGTAAAAGCATCATTAATGTATGCCCCGGAGTATCAAAGAGATTTTAACCTGTATCTGGCTGCAGCGGATACGACCATTGCGATGGTTTTAGTTCAAGAAGTCGATGGAATTGAACACCCTATATATTATTTAAGTAAAAACTTGAATGATACAGAGAGTAAATATTCGTACGTTGAAAAGCTAGCACTTGCTGCTGTTCAAGCGATACAAAGATTTCGACATTATGTCCTCTTTCGGAAGACTACCGTTTTATCAAATTGCAACCCCATGACTTATATAGTGTCGCGACAGTTGCTGGGGGGCAAATATTCAAAATGGATAGCAATCCTTCAAGAGTTTGATCTGGAATTTGTAAAATCCAAATCAAAGAAAGCTTTGGTTTTCGCAGAATTATTATGCGATCTCCCATCGTCGTCCAACGATGAAACATCCCAAGAATCAATCGTGGACGAAAGTTTGTTTCTGATATCAGCAAGCGATGAGTGGTATGGAGATATAATAGTTTATCTCTAAACCTAAATATTTCGGCCAAACACCTCCCACTCAGAACAAAAACGTATTCGATACCAAGCAAAAGACTACATGATCGTCGGTGATACACTTTACCGTCGTGGTGTCGATACGGTTCTGAGAAGGTGTCTCACCCATGAGGAAGCCGAAAAAGCCCTGAATGAGTGTCACTCAGGTGCCTGTGGGGGGCATCAATCTGGATATGCTACAGCGCAAAAAATCTTACGAGCAGGATACTTCTAGCCAACCATGTTCAAAGATTGCATAACCGCAGTCAGAAGTTGCCATGCTTGTCAAATTTTTGATAGCAAAACCAGAAGACCCCCCGCTCCGTTGCAGCCAATAGTAGCTGTGGGGCCTTTCGCCAAATGGGGCATCGATTTCATGCAATGTAACCCCACCTCGACCGGGGGGCATGGGTATATTATAGTCGCAGTCGACTATTTTACCAAATGGGCCGAGGCGATGCCTACATTAGATAATACCGGTGAAACAGCTGCCCTATTCTTTTTCAATCATGTAGTCGCCAGATTCGGCGTACCACAGGCTATAGTTACAGATAATGGATCGCATTTTCGCAATCACATGATGGCTGAATTAGCTGCCAAACTAGGATTGTCTCATGACAGCTCTACCCCATATTATCTGCAAGCTAATGGGCAAGTTGAAGCAATCAACAAAGTCCTCAAGCGCATGCTGCAAAGGATGACTGGGGTTCACAAAAGAAGATGGCACCTAATCCTGTACTCGGCTTTGTGGGCCTACCGAACATCGGTAAGAAATGCAACTGGGTTCACACCATTCCAACTGGTGTATGGCCTGGAAGCAATCCTACCAATCCAGTGTGAAATCTCGTCTCTTAAACTCGCAATTGATCTCCTCCCCGAAACTTCAGAAGAAGAGGCTCGTTTCTTGGAATTAATCCAATTGGATGAAACCCGTCGTGATGCCGCATTGGCTAACGAAGCCCATAAGAAACGAGTCAAGGCTTAGTTCAACAAGAATGTCAAACCCCGTGTCTTCTCAGAAGGTGATTTGGTCTTGCTTTACGACCAAGAATCCGATAAGCTGGGAGCTGGTAAATTTAAGTCTTTCTGGATGGGCCCCTATATTGTTAAAAGGGTATTAGCAAAAGGAGCCTACGAGTTAATGAATTATGACGGAATTCCACTGGCACAACCTCGTAACGGGTTGTACCTCAAGCGTTACTATGCCTAATAGTAACCTATATGCTTTTGTTACATTTTTGTTTTCGCTAAAGTATTTATTTTGGTTAAGTAATCCACTTTTTACCTTTATTGCAGATGTCGAATCCATTGGAACCGTGGGTTGGATATGCCGACGGAGCGAGTCGTAGTTCGAGGAACCTATCCTCCGCAGCATGGGCCATTTTTGATCCAAGCGGCGAGTTAGTGAGTTTCAGAGGGGTATGTATTGGTCAATCAACGAATAACATCACTGAGTATAGCGCGTTGATAGAGCTACTCTCTGATGCCATCACCCATGGCATACGCCGACTAATCGTCAGGCTAGATTCACAACTCGTAGTATTGCAACTCACTGGTGTCTACTCTGTCCGAAATCCAGCTATTTATCGCAAGTTCCTAAGAGTTAAAATTTTGGAAAGATAGTTTGATCTTATTCAATATCAACACATTTCCAGAAACTTAAACACATTAACCGACTCATTAGCAAACTATGTGTTAGATAGACATTTGCACAATTGACAAAAACAGAAGCATCATCAATGTTTCGCATATGGATCACATAAAAACCGAAATAAAACTCCGAAAATAAAAAATATATATAGCTGTTTACGGTTTACATATAATGTTCTGTAACCAAGACAAAATCGGTCATATGACACAAAAACTCAAAATGCTGGGGGGCACCCTAGTCTCAAAATGCTAGGGGGCACCCTAGTCTAATGGTGCTCGTGGTAACAGGTCACGGCCTGTACAATCATGCGCAAGAGACGAGTCCATCGTCTGGGCACACCAGTAGTATGCCGCTGCAACTGTAAAGGTAACTCGTCAATCCGCACATCCGGAATGCCAAGAGTAAGGCCCTCAACCTGCTCCTGCACAGCTGCAAGGGTCTCGGCCACGTCAAGGTCGTGAAGAATAACCCTCCCAGCAGTCTCCCCTGCTGGGGCAACGACTGGCGCTCTCGGGCGGACTGCTGGGCGAACAGGACCAACATCTGCATGCACACATGAGTTTGATTAAAGTCTTGACAGAATAAAGCACAAGAACATTGTAAATAAAAATAGTATACAGTGATATGGTCGAATATTTTACCAATAGCGCCCCACTGTTCACCATCCGGTAGTGCCAAATCCGGATCACCTCGGAAATCCATATCAACATATGGATACTCGGAGAAGACCATCTCCTAACGCTCGAACCACCTGAAGAAGGTATCAGTGAAAGAATTCTGAGATTGACCAGCATGCCTAGACATGTGATCAACCCATCTCTGCATGCGTGGCTCGGTAGGAGAAGGCAAGTCGAGTGCAATATATTGAGGCTGCATCAGTGGTATCTTCTCCAAAGCAAAGGCGGTCAAAATAGAACCAAAACCAAAGTTCTTCAGCTTTCTGTCATTTACCTTGGTCAACTGACTTTGCATCTGAATAAGTACTGCATCACACCAGTTGAATACTTTCGGTTGGAGGCACTCCAAAGCGTGCTGCACATAGGATCTGTTGGCAACATGAAGGGATGCACTACCGGCCATCCTACCAATTGTATACAGAATGGACCTGAGAGACCTGTCAATAATTTCACGGATAACGACCTTGCCGTCTTTGCTCGGCTGGGATCCTTCCCTGCAATACTGGCGGACATAATCTCTCATGGAGTCATTCCCTCGGGCCGAACCTAACAAAGAAATGGGGGCACCCCGCCTTGACAACCCAGTCAAGAAGTAAATGTCTACTATGGTCAAGGGGATGGATTTGCCCCTAATCTGGAATACTTGGTTGATAGGATCCCAAGCATCAAGCATATAGTGCAGTAAGGAGATTTGTGCTCTCGTACTAGAGATACGGAAGAACTTTAGCAGGCCACAGTTCCGCAGCGCGTTCACCGTGACAGGGTCATGGAGGGCAATCACGTTCTCTTCTTCATGTTCTCGTTCTCGCCATGTAAGGGTCATTTTGCTCTAATAATCTCTGCAAAACAAACAAGAGAAAGAGTAAGATCCTAGATTTGATGAGAAACTGGCAAAATTTTCATCAAGAACTGTGCAACAAAAACTATTTTCTGCGTAGCCAGTGTTCCACCTGCGTTGAAGGTCAAACTGCCCTTAGGCAACTTGACATTCAATGCAGGTTTCGAGTGAACCAGCTGCGCTGATGGCAGAACGCCCTAACAAAACCCCAGGGGCTCAAGGGAACAAGAAAACAGGCACAGAATGGAAGAAGGAAACCATGAAAAGAAAGAGCTAGGGTCTAGCTCCTACCTGGTCCAGACGGCGCTGAGAATCGTCCACAGAATCTCCCGAAATCAGCTGGTGAAAATCAAAAAGGAAGAGGCACCTCCAAAGCTCCAACAAACCAAGTGCAAATGAAATGGTAAAATGAGAGGTAAAAGCACTTTTTAATTACTTTTTACGTAGTTCAAAGCGAAATATTAGAGTTTTAATCTCATTTTCAAAACAAATGTTATTCATTTCTAACTATTTTGATGCAGCAAATTGAGGATGCAGTACTATCTTTGAAAAGGGCAAAGCTAGTTATGGTAAAAAATCAAAATTTGACCCTATCATCGAGCAGTTTTAGCACACAGTTCATGCTCGTTAAAAAATAAACGCAAGATCCGAGCAGTTTTACCGCATAGTTCATGCTTGTTAAAAAATAAACATAAGATTGAGAAAGTCTTTCAATCCGTGTTTAAGCTCGTTAAAAAATGAACCACCCGGTAAATAACCACTGCGATCGTAAATTTATCAGCCATAAAAGCCTTGGTCGTGTTTGCATCGTCACCTCCACTTTTCATTTGGCCGATCATTCAGCTCCATTTGATTGTTTACCCATTTTGAGGAACAGCTGCGAAGAGTGATTTCACCTAGCCATCCTTGTGACACTGTCGTGATTGGAAAATTCCAACCTGTACCTGGAATCAGCTGCTAACCCTGTTTATCACTCGTTCCTCAAAAGACGAGTCTTATTTAAGCTCTTTTCAACTGACTCGTAAAAATATGAAAAGGTTGCCAAGTTTTGGCCTTCCAGCTCGTTAAAGCGACCGGAAGAGCTATCCCTCCTCTAGATTTTAATCTTTTTGGACCTGAGGGATTATTGCACAAAAAGATCGAGCGCTTGTTTAGTTCGGCTCGTTAAAACTATCAAAAATTCATCCCTTCTGTATTTTTTTATGCTTTTTCGAACTTAAGGGATTAGATGACGAAAAAGGAACTTTGGAGTTAACTTTACGTACCTTTTCAGACTCTCTAAAAATGAAAAGGACCAAGTTGTCTTTGTCGCTAGACTCGTTAAATGCATTAAATAGCGACAAACTTGTCTTTAGACGAGAACGAGTTTCCCTATCGCTAGGCTCGTTAAAACATAGCGATGGGCTTGCCCAAAGGGCAGGTTACAAAACAAGAATATGTTATCCTCCTCAAGCTTGACAAAAATAAAGAGGTACTGGTCAGCAATGACTGGGGAAAAATTGGGAGAAACTCAAAGAAACTTTGATGGTAGCAAGTCGCTCTTGAACATGACACTTTTCCTCCGTACCACAATTGGGTTGGGTTGTTTCATTCACCGGTCACATCACCATGGTCTCGCCATACCATCCATATTTGGGGTAATGCTACCGATCCATCGCATCAGTGTTGCCATATGTTCAAGAGAAGTCATTCAGAAAAGTCAACTGTGTCCCATCCACTGCCATACATTATCCTTCATCCTTTCATGACCGCCACCCTGAATCATATGTCACAGATCGTTTTCACCTCCATCAAAATCATTAGCTCCGTTCCGTGTCACTGATGTGGGATTCATTAAGGCCCTCCTTTGATGGATCGCTTCTTGTCGACATCAGCTCATTATCCAAGAAGTTGATCTAGGAACACCCCCTTCAGTACTTTGAAGCTTGCATGCCTCAATGGCAAGTTTCTCACTTCCAGCGACAGGTATACATCAATGACCTTCGACCGAAAGATTTTGTGTGGTGTTCGACGCCAAGTCCTTTATTCACACCACGTGAATTGTACTGCAGTACCTTGAGGGTCATTATCATTATCGGTGATTCCTATCGCGCTTGTTAACAGTTTACATCATTGACTGGTAATCAAGCGATGTCTTTCCATGTTCGACTTTAGAGAAATTCTCACATGGATCGACTTGTACTTATAGTGAAGATCAGACGAGATTGAAGACCCCGGATCTAGTTTCATCCATCCGGGCTGCGATATATATTCAGGAAATAAAGACATTGACATGTACATCATTGTAGCAGATGATCATCCTATCCAAAGGATGATAATTTCATCAAAAAATTATCAGTCTACCATCAGACGATTGTCTGTTCTATGTACAGAAAAATGAATTTATAAAGATGAGCATGGGAATGCCCGCCTCAGCTAGATCATGAAAGCAGTATGAAAAATAATGTATTGTATTGTATCTTATTACAGGTCTCCTCCCAGCATTGAATGAACTTCGGATCCTCCTGATAAAGCCTTTCACCCGATAAACGGCCTCATACTTTAGGGGGCAAGTGTTATAGACATTTTTGTGCCTTACAGCATTGAGCATGAAATGTCCATAAACTAAGGGATCCAAAGTCCCTAAACATGTTGTTCCTGCCCCTAGAGGAACAAGGCTAACAAACCACAGCAATTCACAGAAGTTCTCCACCAGAAACTGCTCAAAAACAAGTCAATTCAGGATCATTTCAGTGGCTCCACTAGCTGTCTGCGCTGAATGTCAAAGCCAACACTAGCTACCTGCGCTGAATGTCAAAGGCAACACTGGCTACCTGCGCTGAGCGGGAGTGGACATGTGGCAAGTTCATTTCTCAAGGTGTCAGAACCCAGGAAGCTTCCAAAATGACACTTGCCTCAGGGAATTCGACTGGTGATGAGTAAGAGGTTCCAAATCTCCAAGTGGGAGCAAGAACCTCCAAGTGGAATCAAGAACTGATAGAGGGAGAGGACACTAGTCAGATCTCAAGCTGACTCATCCTCTATCCAAACATCTATATATGGATCTCTCCTCCATGAGATCTAGAGGCTGGAATTTTGTTATTGCAAAGAATTGTTGTTGGTTTGAGACTAGAACTATTGGGTGATTTTCTTTGAAGGAGGTGAAGAAGAGATTCCTTTTGTTGGGAAGGTGATGCTGGATTGGGCCTCATTTGGTTGTATCTCTTCCTGAACTTTACTTCTTCATCAATAAAGCCATTTGAGTTTCTTCTATATGCATGTATATCAATGATGTTCTGTTGTATTTGCATATTTAGTTTATTCTAATCCTAAACTAGTTATGAATGTATGCTTTTTGTAGTTTCCCTCTCTTGTGATTTTGGAGGAACTTGGTGTAGCTGGGCCAGTGGAGGAACAAGCAGCGGGAAGCAAGCAGAAAGGAGTGAGATCGGATCTACAAACTAGCGGAAGACATCGGTTAGTTACATCCTTCTCCTCTATTTACATTTCGTAAAGAAGAATACTCAGATAGTTTTGTCTTGTTTGTTGCTGAGGTACTATCACTCCTTAGAGTGGGATAGGGGCATTCTGTATTGGATACTTTTCCCAACAACACATGGAAGTCCCATCCCTAGTTTGGATTTTTCATTATTAATTCAAGGTTATTTCTCCTTGTATTTGTATGAGTATTATGATGGATTATACGTGGTGTATATTGTTGTGATGACATTGATATTTTTTTCCCTATTATCTTGGCTATGCATGCATTTTCTGACAACAGTATGTATGGTTCTCATCATACTCTTACTCCTTATTGAATGATCAATGTATATATGACCAAATGGATTAAATGGAAGCTAATGTCATAAGAAAAAAATGCTTCATAGAAAATCTTGGATAAGTATGAGACCCCTATGCTTGCATATTTTATTTATACCTCTAGGTTGCATATTTACTAATTGTTTGACAAAATTCCTATCATTGCTAGTAGGGATCTGGTTAAGGTCTTGCTAATCTTATTTCTTTCGCTTTATTGTCTCCCTGTACTTTTCTTGATTTCAAGCTATCATTACATTCTAGGTAGTGGCCTGGGCTATAGGCCTATAAAATTAGTGTGAATCTTGGTGTCGCTAGCACAAAACTGCAAATTCTAGTCCACAGTCACTGGCAGGCAAGTGTATGAGAGTGACTTTGGGTTTCTGGTCACTCCCTTTCCCATAGCATGAGAGCGAATATGGCCTAAGAGGTCCAGAACAACAATGGGACCTAGGGATAGGCTGTCATAGTGGCTCACTTGTCTCCTGTGTGTTTTTTTGATGATATTGGATGACTGTGTGTGATGTTCCAACAATTACATTTCCTCAAGGTTACCTAGGAGTTTGAATCTGTTATGAAACCAACTCACAAAATGATAGAAAAGATAGATCAATGCCTTATAATTCAACCTCTTCGAGGGGACAACCTCCTTTACATTACACAAATGAATAATTCTTAGATGATACAAATGAAAAGACTTCCTTTCTATATATAGTAGTCTAAGGGGTCATAATATAATCATAGCCGACATAACAATACTAATGTAAGGACACAATAATAGCAATAGTGGGCTTCTATGGGGCACAAGAATAACAATATGGGGACTACATGGGCATAACAATATAATAAGGGTGTTGTACTAATAATATAAATGGGTTACACTAGTAGTGTAGGGACCTAACATGCCCCTCTCCTTCAAAAAGTGTTGTCCTCAACGATTGAGTAGTTCTTGATGCTCCTGTATAAAATTCTTGTCCTCCCATGTGGAATCTTCAGCTGGTAAGTTCTTCCACTTGATGAGATACTCTGAAATTGATCAATTTTGTAGCTGTCAGGTTCTTGCTTCTGTGACTGCTCCAGGCTCCAATATGAAAGTTATATCAATATTGTTTGAACCAGGATCTTCTACAACTTTTTAATGAGTGGTCACACTTCTTCGTCCTTCTTCCATTCATACCTTGTTTTGTTTATCCAATATGGTTGGATAATAGAAATGGCGCACAATAATGCTTCCACATCCTCATCCTTTTTTGAGAGTGCATCTGCCACAACATTTTGCTTCCCTTTTTTGTAGATGATTTCAAAGTCATAACCCAACATCCTTGTGACCCATTTTTTTTGTTGTTCAAAGGATAATATTTGTTCTAAAAAATATTTAATACTATCACGATCCATTTTTACCTTGAAGTGTCTTCCCATTATGTAAGGTCGCCATTTATTAGGTGTGTGTAGTATTGCCAACATCTCCTTCTCATAAATAGATTTCTTGAGGGACATTTGTTTGTATGTATGTAACCATAAAAATACCCAATTACCTACATTAGAACTTCTTTCATTGCAATGTTGATCTACCTATTGTTTTATTCGATTCTGCACCAAAGTGACGTTATCCTTTAAAAGTTGGAGGACTTGTTGTTGATGCTCGATGTGATCTTTCACTGCTTGAATCTTTTTCTTCTTGATATGTCCTTCTATATTTAGAGTTTTACGAGTGGTAAATTCTTCTAGTTCATTACAAGATATGGTCGGATTCATTTCTTGATGCTCTATGTGATCTTTCGCTTCTTGAACATTTTTCTTCTTGATATGTCCTTCTATCTTGATAGTTTAAGGAGTGGTAATTCCAGCCATTGCATTACAAGATATGGTCAGATTCATTTCTTCTTTCTTGATGTGGTCTTTCACTTCCTGAACCTTTTTCTTCTTGATATGTCCTTCTATCTTAAGAGTTTTTGGAATAGTAATTATTTCCGATGCTTTACAAGATGTGGTTGGATTCATTTCTTCTTTCTTCGGGGTTGGTTCCTAGTTATATACTCTTCTTTTGATGTTTCTTGATCCTTTTCCTCCTCCTCTCCACAATCAGTGTAAAATAATTTCTTCTCAGCACACTTATGACCTTTAATGTATTTTTTATCACAATTGAAACAAAGCCCTTTTTCTCCTTTTTCTTCCAATTGTTGTGGTGTAACCCTTGTAAGTTGTGGAAGGCTAGGAGAAGCAACACTTCCATCTTTATAGTTGTCAGGGGTAGACTTCCTTGTTGCCATAATTTTTCTTTCCACTTTGTAACAAAGCCCTTTTTCTCTTTTTTCTTCTAATTGTTGTGGTGTTTCTCTAAAGAAGGTGTTGCTCTTTGTATCTTCATAATGTGCTATAATTTCCTCTGTGAAAATTGGCCACGTAACAAGTGGTTTACGAGAACAAAGCCCTTTATACCATAAAAAATGATGTTGTTCTAAATATGAAGATGCAATACATACCTTTTGTAATAGTGGTACACCATGTAGATCAAAATATTTCTCCATCTGTAGTATCCAATTTACCAGATCCTTGCCATCAAACTTCCTCATCTTGATTTTCTTGATTTTAGGAGCTCGTTCTTGAAACGACTATATCTCTGTAATTTAAGATCTCCAAGTTCTGAAATTTATTCCTGTGGTAGCACTCTAAGTTCTCTTTCTAACCTCACAAGTCTAATCAGAATTTGATTATCCAAGAAAGAGTTATGCCAAATCTCCCACTGTGACCTGATTATAGACCAGTTCAATAGAGCGAACTTGTATCACACTCCGTGTATCACTGTTTCGACCTTAGTACCTGAAACTGATATACAGAAAACTACAGACAGTTCTCTTTCTGAAACTTCTTACGAAATTTCAATATGATGCTCAGAACAAAAGTTATGACGATTTTCCCAAGGTGACTTGTTTGGAATGTAGTTCGGGCGTCTGCAAAAACCGTAACTTCCTCAGATTATATCTCCAACAATATAGTGCGACAGGATCTGAAATTCGGAGCCGAGGTTCACACCGATTTCATCTCAAATGGGTTTTTTTTTTTCATCTTTTGAAACTTCGTAGCGAAAGAGTTATAGTGAAAATTCCATGATGACCTATTTTAGATGAAATTCTGGAGCTTGCAAAAACCCTAACTTCTTCATATCATATCTTCGAAAATATAGCAAGACAAGATCTGAAATTATGAAGCGCGGTTCATAAAGATTTCTTCTCAAATGGTTTTTTTTTTTTTTTAGCTTCTCAAACATTGCAGAAAAAAAAGTTATAGCGAAAATAGCACGATGACCTGTTTGGAGCAGCGAAACCCTAGAATCCAAAGTTCTAATACCAAATGTTATGAAACCAGCTCAAAAAAGGATAGAAAAGATAGATCAACGCCTTATATTTTAGCCTCTTCGAGGGGGAAACCTCCTTTACATTACACAAATGAAATATTCTTAGATGATACAAATGAAAAGACTTCCTTTCTATATATAGGAGTCTAAGGGGTCATAATATAATCAGAGCCGACATAATAATAATAATGTAAGGGCACAATAATAGCAATAGTGGGCTTCTATGGGGCACAATAATAACAATATGGGGACTACATGGGCACAACTATATAATAAGGGGATTGTACTAATAACAATAAGGGGTTACACTAGTAGTATAAGAACCTAACATAATCATATTATAGTGGCCTCTCGTGGCATTTTTACCCCGAATGGTTGGTTGCTTGGGTAGATGTGGGAGGAGGGTGTTACAATAGCTCTGCATATACAACATATACATGGCACCATCTATACCCAACACTGCATATGCAATATCCACACTACACTACATGCACATAACATCACATATGCAACATGTGCACAACAATAGTGCCACACATCCAAAACCACACTGTCTTTACCAAGAAACCTTTCTTCCAATGTCTTATCCATGCTTGTCCCAGCATGTCGCAAACCACACTATTTCATTTCATTGATGTATCTCTCAGTGTTACCTATCATAACATAACATATGCATAATACAAGCATATAATATCAATTCATAACCACATGATATTGAACTCATATATTTGTCAGGGCTACTCTTCCCACTTGATTCCCATAAGACCAGGAACCTCATCATGTCATTCACCAGTATACGCAATCATTCCTCCAAAAGAATGATCCCTGAAAATCCTGTGAAAAAGTGACACAGATACATACATACATGCACATATAATCATTAGCATAAAACAATCATTAACCTATCAGACAATGACATATATACACACATACATGTATACATATATAAACATCAGCATAATCATGATCATAATATAATTATCAAATATAATAAATTCAAGGTTAATAGAACTTCCTTTATGCGTGTGACACATGCGCAACATCGAGAAAAACAGTTCCCAACATAGCCCAAGGCATCTAACACCTCAGATCAATTTACTTTACATTTTTTGGTTACCCCTCTCATATAAGTACTACTACCATCCATTTACCACAATGGACCAACCAGTCCAACCGAATGTCATAGTTTTACCATTCACTACAAGTAATCATTCACAAAGCTTCATCAAAATCTTACATTACCTTTTACGTACCACACATCTCTCCCCGAGTGCCATCAAATTTCTTCTTTCTCGACCAGTTCCCAAGACTCAAAACATAAAAGGCAAGGCAAGAAATAACAAGAAGAAAATCATGAAAACCAATAACAACAATACTACACCGAGACCAATGTGGCAAGGCCTTGCAATAGACATAAGGAAAGTTGAAAATCAATCTCAACAATTCACAAAAGAACAAAAGGACAACACTGGCAACTAACACCATGACTCAATCCCCATGGTTCCCAAGGAAAGCTCAACCAGAGACTTCTTCAATATTTCATGGAAACCTCTCTTTCCATGCAACTCCCTACATAAAATTGCCATAAATACATAATTGTCATTTCTTAAAGAAACATAACAATACACTAGTTACCTTACCTCATTGTGCCAAGCTTGCTGCTTGCAACTGAACACATCCACACCATCTCTCAAGGGCCTCAAATCATATGACGGATCCTACTATAAGTAGGAACTAGATAATATACCTGTCAAATACAAGTTCATGCATCTAGCACATATCCACATAATGTCAAACAAGATTAAGGTTATGAATAATTCTTGTATGCAAAGTACTCATTGGTTCGGAATCAGGGTTTCCAAACATAACCAGAGAATTATTACCCCAGTCCTTTCTTTTACCATTTATCTTGCTGAAATTAAGTCTTATTACATGCTATCACATCATCCAACTGTTAGTTATATAGGAAAATCACTTATTACCTCATCACGCTAATACCAAGCATGTTTCCTACAACTGTAAACCACATGTTCCAAACATCAAGACAATCGTATCTACCAATTTGAAATAAACTTAAAAAAAATCATGTCATAATCCATAGTCAACTCATAGTCGTTAGACATAATGATACAACTGACACCTACTACACTTAAGTACATATCAACTGTCTCAACACATATGTTAGTACAATCATCTTAAAACAAGATTATTTGAACACATACTCATATTAAGCAATTCATCGAACATTCAACCAACTTGATAACATACCATGTTAACTAAATTGACTAGATGACCTAATCAAATAGTCAAGCACCACATATATGACATAATCAAACTCGTAACTTAATGTATCTCAGGGGAGACTATCTTGTCTGCACAATCAATCTAGATTAGCATGATATAACTTCACAACATATTAGTGCAAACACAATTAAGATCATAATATCCATAAAAATTAGTAACTAACATGTTCACATCTTAACTCATAAACAATTATCATTTATGCATAGAAATCACATATGTATGATCAGTTGGGATTAGTACAACACCATATCATAATTATTTTCTCTCATACATGAATATCGTAACCATAACCATCTTCATAGACTAATGCAATTTAGTATGATACATATAACATCAAGATCTTAATGTAATAACCCTAATCATCAAGTTACTAGCATATAACAACAATAAGCTATATATCATGCTCATCAACAACATATAACATAATCATCAAGCTAACTATCCTAATACATACTCATCAACAATATATAACATAATCATAAGGTTATCTAATATAAAACAATAATAGCAATGCATACAACAATAGGTTACTATCATTCTTGTCTATCCGACACGTGCATATAACTATACTAATCAACTAACATTTATCATGAATGTAACCATAACATCAAAATACATGTACATAAACCTAATGTATATAAACCTAATGCATATAATGATCCTTGAATTACATACGTACATGCCAAATATACAACACATGTATGGTGATCTTCTCTTACCCCGAATTCCAATGCTGCAACCTCGTTATGATGATCTACATCTCTTGCTCTATCTAAGCCAACATATTAGCATCATACATACCAATAGAACCATGATTACCTAAATTGCATACCATGACTTCACAAGGCATGTTTGACCCACTATTCATGATAACTATAATGAAGACCATACATGCATGACAACTGCATATAGACATATAACACAAGAGTACCAAACCATATTCACATCATTCTAGCTAGAGGCAACTCATGAATGCATGACCACATCAACTTCACAAACCATGACCTCATTCATGAAAACAACCATCACTCCATTATACACATTGCTACATGCAACCATCAACATGCATAAGAAATGCCTGATCAACTACACATATGCATGAACACATGTAGTCAAGCATAAGCGATCAATTCTTGTAACTAACCTACAAGACTGATATATGTAATAAAATAGAAAAGAATGTAATCAAGATGCATATAATCATGTAACTAATAATATACTCCTGATGATGCATTCCACAAAATCAACATCAAGTTCCTCATGACAACGTTACTACAATCATGATCAATCATGATGCAATGCAACAAGCACATGTAATGCAAGTGTAAGAGACACACATGCAATTGACATGCATGCATGACCAACACATTCACCCAAGGAGAGCGTAACCACACTCTGATACCACTATGTAACACCTCCTCCTCCTAGGTCCATCCAATCAATCAGTTGAGTGGGATAAACATGTGATGAGAGAGGTTACTATAAGGGATTCAACTTTCTTAGTGACCTTAAGGAAGTGGAACCGACAGAACATATCAAAAAAACCCATCCACAACATCCAAAACACCCTCAGGAGACATGTTATCCACTCAAAAATCATGTCCCTGAGTCCCACTAATGATTTAATCCTTTTAACCCCCATTCACTCTCATGCTATAGGAAAGACAGTGTCCATAAGCCAAAGTTTTTCTCACAAGCGTATGTTCGAACGTCCCAGACTCTTTTCAGCAGACCTGTGCTAGAGTCCCTGAGATTTGATCCACTTTTCTAGCCCAAAATATCAACCTCTGCCGAGAACTTGTTACAAACTCAAGAATCCATCAAAGGCATGATGACAAGATAAACAAATAAAAAATCAACCTCAGGATTAGGCTTGAGCATCCCCAACTGGGACTCAATTTTTGTCAAACAATTGGCATCAATGCAATTTACAGGTGTAGGATACAAGACAAAGCATGAGTGATTGAAAGAACTATGAAACATAACCAAAAGTATCACCATGTTTTCCATTGAACTATTATAACATCAATTAGGTATTGCATCCATCCATTTAACAATTACATGTAAATACATGAAATAACCATGACATGAAATAGTCATATAACCATGCTTATAAATAGCCTAAAAGAATTAAAATATCAGAGATATGATAGCCATTAAATCCACATATAAATAAGTGAAAAGCAAGAGAACTTAGGATTTATTAATTATAGGAAAATCCAACTAGTTTCGGGACTTCGATGTACCAGCCAACTGTAGACATGGTGGAACCAAATCTTTCTTTCAGCTAATCACCCCCATGCCATATCCTAAGCATTAATGTGGGATCTCATAGAACATCAAATGGAGTCTAGAGGTTAAAACACCTCCACCCTCATCAAACCATGATCACACCAAAATCGATGCTCTGATCACACTTGAACCGAACTTGGAATGTCATCCAGAATCCATCACTATTGCTGAGGAATTTTCCATCTCCTTATCTCTCAGGCTTTATCACAATCCAATCCCGGATCACTAGGTCGTAAACCTATACTAGTCTCTCAGGCTTTACCGCAGTCCAAACTAGGATCACTAGGCTCTAAACCGAGACTCCTCCCTCAAGATCTATTATATATCCCACCAAAACCGTTCAATGGATTCCTAGGCCTTTGGGAATGAAACTTGAGACCACCTCTACCGCGGATTCCGAAATACATTTGGAAAACCAAAGCTAAAATACCAAAATAACCATCCCAACACCATGGCACCTAGAAAAAGGCAAGGCGCCGAAATACATTTGGAAAACCAAAGCTAAAATACCAAAATAAACATCCCAACACCATGGCACCTAGAAAAAGGCAAGGCTAGGCTGAAAACCACTGTCATAACCTGGAAACACCATGCCACCGACAACAAGAGAACCATACATCAACATGCAAATCCATGCATGTCCAAACCATCTATGAAATCACATATGAAAAAGGTTACCTGCAAGTATTACTACTGGAGTTACTTGACCCTATTTTTCGTTCCTTGATCCTTGCTTTCCTTACTTTCCCTTTTCTTGTTTTTCCTTCCTTCCTCCAAAGCTAGAGTGCTCCAAGAAACTCTAAGTGACCAAGAGTTGGAAAGAGATAATAATGAGAGAGATCCAAACTTGAACTGGCTAAGACCTTACCACTGACTAAGAAAAAACTTTCCAACTAATCCTTAGAAGCCTTTTTATCAATGAGGCCTCTACTTTCTTCATTCTCCATTATTTTCCTTCAATTTCCTCCTCACATGCAACTTGTGACCTTTCACCTGATGTTTCTCCTAATTTCCCTTATTTTCATAAATAAATATGCCAAAAATCCCTTTTTACCTTTTGATTCCTTTTCCTTAGCCTTTTCCAATTTGCTTAGCCAAAAACACGCATCTAGTGATGCCTACTAGGATATCGTTTCCCACCATTCATCTTGGAATACATTTCCCTTACATGTGGTTTTATTTTTCCTTTATTTACATTTATTACATAGAATTTTCATCAGGGTTGTTACATTAGGGAATCCAAGATATTCATTAAGGATTGATATTCTTTGAGGACTTAGAATCCAAGATAAGAATAGTACTGATGGAACACACCCTGAGAACATGGGTGGGGTATGTTTTGAGAGAGACAATGATGAGAGTGAATATACATCATTTGTCTCACAAGAATTGTGCTAAGATCTCGTGGAGAGATAGAGTTATTAGTAAAGGCCTTTCTATGTGACAATTTTGGTTGATATGATGCTAAACAAATGGGTTACCAATCCAACTCTTCTTATGACAATGTTTTCAGGTTCAGAGTAACCAAGTACCATTATGAATATGTCCCTAGTTAAGAGGGAGTGTGGAAAAATGTAACTAGGTTTCATCTTCATAATGGCATGTGGAAATATGATTTTATGTAATTTTTTGTCATCCACTGCAAATTTCTTTTCAATTGACCAAAGTACAAAATAACAAGAGAATTTTCATCCATGTCCCAAGTCACAATAGCCCTCAAATCTAAATCATACCCCCTCCAATGGATCGTTCTAGGAATTATATTTCCAATAGTATATGGAACTCCTCAAATGGACCTGAGAATCAATAGTTATAACATATTGAAGTGGTCCTTTGAAAACCAAACAACAAGGAGAAAATGCCTAAGGGTAAGAGGTTCAACATATTGGAAGTCTTGACATATCCACAATCAAATAATTAGGAGGCATGGCATATTGGAGGTTCCAATGATATCATATATCGATGGTTGCAATCAGAGGTCTCAGCAGCAGGGTACAACTGAAGCATTTCACCGATATGAAATTAGTGATCTTGTTAATTGGCGATCCTACATATCAGAGGTCCAAGGCATCGGAGCACCAAGAGATCAACACATCGCAATTGATGATCAAATAGATGGCACCCTTTCAAAGTTGTGATATCGCATAAAGTTCTGATTGTGATTAAATTCGCGATGATTTGAGCCTTCAGTTTAAAATCATTGGGAATGCCTCGAAGAATGTAAGAAAGTAAATCAATGAAAAACCAAGGGCAGATGGGTCGTTTCTCTCTCCTTCAACTGTACGCATGGTGCAATGAGATTGCTTCTAACAAGGGCCACGTGGCGGCTGATGTCATCTTGATGTGGTAGTATGATGGATACGTGGCATGATCTAGCATTTTCAAGTGTCCTAAGGGGGAAAATAGAGTGACATGTGTTACCCCTTACAATGTGTATGTGGCATATGACGTCACAATCAAAGGTCATAAATTGGAGGTTGAGGGATATCTACGTTTTGCTACATTTGTCCCTTTAAAAAGTTTCGATAAAAGGGCTCTAATGTGGGGACTATACCAATGGTCACAAAGTGTTAGGAAACCAACTCACAAAAAGATAGAAAACATAGATGAATGCCTTAGAAATAATACTCTTCAAGGAGGCAACCTCCTTTACATTACACAAATGAACAATTCTTGCATGATACAAATGACAAGACCTCCTTTCTATATATAGGAGTCTAAGGGGTCATAATATAATCAGATACGACATAACAATAATAATGTAAGGGCACAATAATAACAATAGTAGGCTTCTATGGGGCACAATAATAATAATATAGGGACTACATGGGCACAACAATATAATAAGGGGGTTTTACTAATAACAATAATGGGTTACACTAGTAGTATAGGGACCTAACATGCCCCTCTCCAAAAAGTGTTGTCCTCAACGTTTGAGTAGTTCTTGATGCTTTTGTATAAATTGTTGTCCTCCCATGTGGAATCTTCAGTGGGTAAGTTCTTCCACTTGATGAGATACTCTGAAATTGATCTATTTCAAAGATTTCGATTTCTCTGTTTTGTGACTGCTTCAAGTTCCAATATGATTTTTCCTTCCTTGTGAAGTTCTCACAATACTGTTTGAACTGAGATCTTCTGCAACTTTTGAATGAGTTCCCACTCCTTTGGGAATATGGATATATGTAATGCCTGATGTTTGGAGGAACACTTCATGGAATCAAATGAATAGCATGATCATGATCATGAATAGGTGTGAGGCATTTGGGAGTCTCAAATACCTTGGAATGATTGTCCAAACTTTTTTGGAGATTTGGAGAAATACATGATTTCGATGTGGGATCCTCTAGTGAACATAATTCTGCAATTACACCCCATTTTTCTTTATTTATAAGCTTTTTCATGCTATTATAATTGATTATCTTTCCAGGTTTTTCTTCGATACCCCTTAATTCAACTTCCTTTCCTTCCGAAGAAAATTTCATAAAAAGTTCTTGAACATTAAAATCTATTGTACCCAAGGATTGTAGCCATTAGACTCCTAGTACAACATCAGCACCACCCATTGGAACGGAAAACATTGGGCTATTCAATACATATTCTCTCATGGATAGCTTGATATTATGGCACTTTCCAGAGCAATTTATGGTTCCTCCTCTTAAAATCATCACTTGACACTCTTGTGTTGGATCTAGGAAGCAATTCAAGTCCTTGGCTATCTTACAATTAATAAAATTATGGGTACTACCTAAATCAATCAACATTACTACCTTTTTCTTCTTGATATGTCCTTCTATATTTATAGTTTGAGGAGTGGTAATTCAGACGTATGCATTACAAGATATGGTTGGATTCATTTCTTCTTTCTCTGGGGTTGGTTCTTGGTGAGTATCCTTTTCTTTTGATGTTTCTTGATACTTTTCTTCCTGATATTTCACTGTTTGAACCTTCTTCTTCTTGATATGTCCTTTTATCTTGAGAGTTTGAGGAGTGGTAATTCTTGCCAATGCTTTACAAGTTATGGTCAGATTCATTTCCTCTTTCTATGGGGTTGGGTCCTCGTGCATATCCACTTCTTTTGATGTTTCTTGATCCTTTTCTTCCTCCTATTCATACTCTATGTAAAATAATTTCTTCTCAACACACTTATGACCTTTAATGCATTTGCTATCACAACTGTAACAAAGCCCTTTTTTTCTTTTTTCTTCAAATTTTTGTGGTGTAACCCTTGTAGGTCGTGGAAGGCTAGGAGAAACAACACTTCCATTGTTATAGTTGTGAGGGGTAGACTTCCTTGTTTCCATAATTTTACTTTCCACTTTGTAACAAAGCCCTTTTTCTCTTTCCAATTGTTGTGGTGTTGCTCTAAAGAAGGTGTTGTTGTTTGTATCCTCATAATGTGCTATCATTTCCTCTGTGAAAATTGACTAGGTATCAAGTTGTTTACGAGAACAAAGCCCTTCATACCATAAAAATTGATCCAGTTCTAAATATGAAGATGCAACACATACCTTTTGTAACAGTAGTACACCATCTAGATCAAAATATTGCTCCATTTGAAGTATTCAATTTACCGGATCCTTGCCATCAAACTTCCTCATATCACCATTTCTTGATTTTAGGAGCTCAATCTTGAAGCGACTATAACTTTGTAATTTCAGCTCTTCCAGTTCTGAAATTTTAACTTGCAGTAGCCCTCCGTGTACTCTTTCCAATGCCTAGTCTGATCGAATTTAGATTTTCCAAGAAAGAGTTAGGCACAATCTCCCAAGATGACCTGATTATATACCTTTTCATAAGGGTGAATTTGTATGAAGTGCCACATGTCACTGTTTTAACCTTAGGATCTAAAAGATATAGACAAGACACTACAGTCTGTCCTCTTTATGTAACTTCTTATGAAATTTCAATCTGATGCTGATGATTTTTCCCAGGTCACCTGTTTAGAATGTAATTCGGGAGTCTGCAAAAAGGTGAAATTCCTAAAATCCTATCTCCACAAATATAATGCAGAAAGCTCTAAAATTCGGAGCCGAGCTTTAGAACGATTTCAACCCAGATGGGTTTTTATTTTAGCATCTGAAACATCGCAAAAAAAAAGAGGTGCGCAAATGCCACGATGGCCTGTTTGGAGTAGCAAAACCGTAGAACCCAAAGCTCTAATACCAAATGTTATGAAACCAGCTTACAAAAAGATAGAAAAGATAGATGAACGCCTTAGAAATAAGCCTCTTCAAGGGGTTAACGTCCTTTACATTACACAAATGAGCAATTCCTGCATGATACAAATGACAAGACCTCCTTTCTATATATAGGAGTCTAAGGGGTCATAATATAATCAGAGCCGACATAACAATAATAATGTAAGGGCACAATAGTAACAATAGTGGTCTTCTATGGGGCACAATAATAACAATATGGGGACTACATGGGCACAACAATATAATAAGGGGGTTGTACTAATAACAATAAGGGGTTACACTAGTAGTTTAGGGACCTAACACAAAGGGCATGAAGGATGAAAGGCAAAGCTAAAAGACGAATACCAAATGGCTATTGCAATCAGAGATTGGAAGCAAGTCGTGGTTCCAATATAAAAACCCTGACCGGAAACCTCTAATAGGGAGGATTTCATATATATGGTGCATGGTCGTAAGAGTTAAGGCACTAAGCAATTACAAGGGAAAACAACCCTCAAACAATGAATAAAATCCTTAGCCTCAGAAGAGTAAGCTGATGATCACAGCCCTTCATCTTACGTGAAATAATGCAAGAAGGGCTTGAAGAAAAGGGGGCCAAAGTAAATTGGAGTCCACTATTTTGCAAATACTATCAAGTTTAAAAGTCTTGATGTAGTAATGTTTCGATAGCGTGGTACAAATTTTTAAAGACGTAATGGGTCAATAGCTAAGGTATTGAATGGAGGTACGGGGGTCATGAATATTTAATGGTTCAGCATGGAGCTCCACACAGTGATGCAACTAAGGACTACCAAGTTGAGTTCCAATTTTCCTCTATGACAAGCCAACACAATTGATCGCTACCAACTCCAAAGAGTGGTGAAACCAGATAGTTAAGGCGAAAGCAACAAGAACTAGACGAGCAGTAGGAAAGGCACACTCAGGTAGAGACATGGCCTGAGGAGATGCCATCACATGGTGGTAGGGGAGATATTCCCTCCAATAATCATTTTGTTTTCCTTTTCCTATTTATTTGTAATTTCTATATTTTCAAGAACTAAATCAAATACGATCTAAATCATTTTGGGCATTAGCCTTCCCATGCCAAAACAGTTGGTCTATTGAATAGTTAGAGCTCAGGCTATGATATTTTGTAATTATTTCCCAAAGCTCCCCCTTTGTATGAATAGGGGGAAGAAACACTTAGACGAGGTTCCAGAATTCTGCACCTGTAGTGCTCCAAATTTTGTGTTTCCACATTTGGTTCTATCTACCTATTCATGATGGACTTGAGCTATGTATTTCTAAATGTAATGGACTAGTTAATTGGATTCATTTCGAGGATTAATGAAACTCTTTAGTGATTCCAATCATGGAAGTAAGTATTATGTTTTCTTGCTTGTATTTGACTTCTTATATGTTTCTCTACTACAAAAATTATGTAATGAAGCTGTTGGTCTCATTCTCTCATGGTTCTATGTATGCTGCTAAGTAGTAAGAGTACCTATGTTACTTAAAGATTTAATTATGTACCTTTAAGAGCCAAAATTTACATATGTTGATTAGTGATAAGTGTATACATGGGATATATATCATGAAACCTTAATTCACGCTCCACAATTCCTGTCATTCCACCTCTTTAGTCTTGCATCCTTCTGTTAGGTATTGTTGCTTAGTATTTTTTATGGTTCACAACCCTATGCATAAAATTCCTTCCTTTCTCTCCTCAACTTCACTTTCCTACAAATTCAATATTACAATTCTTATTTTTGTGTGTCGGCCACCAAAACAAGACATTCCTCTTTGAGATTATGCTAACTTACTCCTTGAGTATTTGGATCCATAGGTTGGCTTGAACTCACCTTGATGAAATGCCTATTGAACCAAGCCACATTTATTATCTTTTCAAACTACATGACAATTGGAGTGCAACAGAAAGCCTCATTGGTAATATTCCAAAGCACTCCTTTATCTAAGATGCCATAGGCACTGGTCTACAATCAACCTAGAGCTTGTCTCTAGGGAGCTTTCTATATCCCCTAAACCATTGTGGTACAGGTGCTAGAAAAAGCCACAACATGTTTTTAGCGTTGTTTTCAGGGAACGGATTAGAATATTTTTTCTTTGGTATGAGAGATATTTACATTCTCTCTATTAGGTGAGAAAGGAAAGTGTGGGTTGAATATATCTGACCTTGGCGACTCCATTGTTTCAATTTTATGGTAAACATCTTAGCGACTCCATTATTTCAATTTTTATCTAAACATCATATTGACTCCACAGTCTATATCTCTATTTGATCATCTTGTCTTTCAAGCATCCTCATACTCACTTTGATGTTAAATAACAAAAAAATCGTCCTGCATTTGAACATGAGATTAATCACCTAGAGAAGTTTTTCAAAATCGTCATTCTTGCATTCTTGGCCAACAAATTTTCCCCACTAAATTTTTCTTCTATTGTTGGTTATCCCAATCAAGTCCCTTCATTTCATGAATGGAATACCTATTTTCCTACATTCATTGGAAACAAAGATAGAAGAGCATACCCACACCTTAATGATTTTCATGAATTTATGGAACAACAGGGTATTATTTTTTACGATGCACAAATGAAATTGTTCAGGTACTCTTCAGAAGACAACTTTAGAATTTGGTATAGAACAATACCTCGTGGCAGCATATCTTCCTTAAAGAGTTTTCATATGGAATTAAATCATTATTGCAAAATATGATGGCCATCAGATGCTCTATTTGAAGATTGTTGTTCATATTTAAATGATGAAAATATTCTTGAGGTTAATGACTTTACTGAAGATGTTTTCGAGACTCCATTACAAGAAGATATCTACTCACATTTAGAAGCATCATGCAGTGATCAAGGAATCAAGGAAGGAGACCACACCAAGCTGGAAATAGACACTCAAAAAACTTATTCAGCCGATTTTGGTGATTCTACTCCTTATCATGCATATGACTTTGATGGAGAGTCAAGTAATGCAGAGCCACAAAAATCTCAAATGTGGGAAGCTACACAAGAAGTTTACGATGCACATCCTTCACCAAGAGGATAATTTAAAGAACCTCCTTTGATTTATGATTCATATTATTCAAAGGAGGATGAGGTGGTTATAGATTCTCAAAGGGAGTTGTTTATGAGCAAGTGGGAAGCAAGCTTGCAACAACAATTTTTTCAAGAGGAGCCCAAATTTGAAGAAACCAAGTAGTGTCTATGACTGCCTACTGTAGAAAGGTTCCTATCAGGAATTCTTAGTAGACTCTCCAATCTATGATTCTTATTATTCAAAAAATGAAGATTCTATTGCAGATTTCCAATAGAGTTGTTGTGTTGACAAATGGGTAGCAAAAGATCAACAACAAGCTTTCCTTGAAAAATATAAGCTTGATGAGCTAAACAATATTTTTGGCTGCCCTAACCAAGAAGATATTTGTCAGCAGAATTTTCATGAAAATAAGGAAGCTAAATTTTTTTATTATTAGTTCTATGACCCTGTAACGGATTACATGACCACATTCATAGGTGAGCAACAAAGATTGTTTCTGGAGCATGTATCAGGTTTTTTGTTTGAAGTCTTTTCATGGTGCATGCTTCTTTTGATTTTTACATTTCAACAGCATGGAGGCATTCGGCCTAGCACCCAAATGTTGACCTGACACCATTGGAAGAATGAACTCCCTTAGGTGAATTCATGCCTAGAATATAAGTAGGAGTTTTATATAAATAAGCTCATTCACTGAGCATTTATTTTTAGTTGCTTGAATTTAATTTTCTGCATTTTAGTTTGGTGAGGAAAGGACTCCCTGTAAATAAAGTTCCATGGATATTTTATGGTCGTATAAGTGCATTATAATTTTTGACTTTATGCCCAATCATAAAGTCTACTGGTCTTCAGGTGGTCAATACCTTGCCAGTAAGGCACTATCCCTAATTGGAGCCAATGTTGTCACCCACTGTAAAATTTGTTTTCAACTAACCAAAGTATAAAATAATAGGAGAATTTGCAGAAATCTTCTAGGGCACATAAGCCCTCAAAGCCAAATTGAGCCCCCTCCAATGGATAGTTCTTAGAATTATCTTTCCAATGGTATATGTAACTCCTCAAATTGACCCCAACATCAAACGTTATAGCAAATTGAAATGGTCCTTTGAAAACCAGACAATAAGGAGAAAATGCCTAAGATTAAGAGCTCTGACATATCAGAAGTCCTGGCATATCGGCGATCAAAGAATAAGGCACTATGGCATATCAGAGGTTCTAGTGATATGGTATATCTCTGGCTGTAATCAAAGTTCTCAGTAGTAGCGTACAACTGAAGCATTTTGCCAATATGTGATTAGCGATCTAGCATATCGGAGGTCCAAGGCATCGAAGCATCAGGCGATTGGCACATTGCAATTGGTTATCGTACATATGGCACCCTTTAAAAGTTGTGATATCGCATAAAACTCTGATTGCGATTAAATTCGTTGGATTTGAGCCTTCAATTCAAAATCGTCGAGAATGCCTCGAAGAATGCAACAAAATCAATCAGCGAAAAACCAAGGGTAGGTGGGCCTTTTGTCTTTCCTCCAACTAGATGGCTTACACAATGATATTGATTACAACAAGGGCCATGTGGCAGCTGAAATCATCTTAACGTGGCATTACGATGGACACGTGGCATGTAGATCTGTCTTTTTGAGGATTTCTAAGGGATAAAATAGGGTGACACATGTCACCACTCAAAATGTTCCACGTGGCATATTACGTCACAATAGGAGGTTGCAAATATTAGGTTGAGGGATATCGGTGTTTTGTAATGTTTTCCACTTTAAACAGTTCCGATAAAGGGTCTCCGATTTGCATACTAGCCCCATGGTCACAAAGGGAACAAAGGACCAAATCCGAAGCTAGAAGCCCAGTACCAAAGGGTTATCGCAATCAGGGATTGCAAGCATGTCACAAATCTAATATAAAAACCCGCTTGCAAACCTCTAATGTGGAGGAGTTTCGATATAAGGTGCGTACTAGTAAGAGTTAAGGCACTAAGGAGTTAATATGGGAAAATAGCCCTCGAACAATGAATAAAAGCCTTAGACCCAGAAGAGTAAGCTGATGGTCACAACCATTGGTCTTATGTTAAATAATGCAAGAAGGGCTCGAAGCAAATGGGGCCAAGGTAAATTGGAATCTACTATTTTTTAAATCCTCTCAAGTTTAAAAGTTCAGGTGTAGTAATCTTCTGATAGCGTGGTATAGAGCTTTAAATACGTAATGGGTTGGTAGCCGAGGTATTGAATGGAGGTATGGAGGTCAAAAATATTTAATGGTTTAGCATGGAGCTCCACCCAATGATGCAATGAAGGACTGCGAGGTTGAGTTCCACTTTTTCTCTATGACCAGCCAACACAGTTGATCGCTACCAACTCCAAAGAGTGGTGAATCCATACAGTTAAGGGGAAGGTGACATGAACCAGCCGAGTAGTAGGAAAGGTGCACTGAGGAAGAGAAGTGGCCTGAGTAGAGGCCATCATAGGGTGACAAGGAGATATTTTCCTCACATCATCATTTTCTTTCCTTTTTCTATTTATTTGTAATATTTTTATTTTCAAGAATGGAATCAAATCCAATCCAAATCATTTTGGGCATTAGCCTTCACACTAAGAGACAACTGGTCTATCAGACAGCTCAAGCTCAAGCTGTGATATTTTGTAATGAGTTTCCAAAGCTCCCCCTCTCTGTATGAATAGGGGGAAGAAACACTTAGAACAGGTTCTGGAATTCTGCACTTGTAGTGGTTGAAATCTTGTGATTCCACTTTTAGTTCTATCTTCCTGTTCATGAGGGACTTGAGCTATGTATTGCTAAATGTAATGGACGAGTGAATCGGACTCATTTCAAGGATTAATGAAACTATTTAGTGATTCCAATCATGGCAGTAAGAATTATGTTTCCTCCTTGTATGTTCCTCTACTACTAAAATTGTGTAATGAAGTTACTGGTATCATTCTCTAATGGTTTTGTGTATGTCACTAAGTAGTAACAATACCTGTGTTACGTAAAGATTTACTTATGTACCTTTAAGAGCCCATATTTAAATATGTTGATTAGTGATAAGTGTATCCATGGGGTATATAGCATGAAACCTTAATTCATGCTTTGCAATTCCTCACATTCCATCTCTTCAGTATTCCATCCTTCTGTTGGGTATTATTGCTTAGGATTTTGTATTGTTCACAACTCTATGCATAGAATTCCTTCCTTTACCTCCTCCTCTTCACTTTACTACCAATTCAATATTAAGTTGCTTATTCTTGTGTGTTGGCCACCAGAACAAGACATTCCTCTTTGAGATTAGCCTCAATTACCCCCTAAGTTTTTGGATCCTTATATTGGCTTGAGCTCATCTTCTGTTTACAAAAAAAATTAGCTCAAGTGCTATCTTGTACTCTCTACAATCAAAACATGATGATCATAGACTACCTAGGTCTCAATATATAGGCCACAGGTCCTCCAATCTCCTATATTACGTATTTCTCTTGGAAATAGATCCTTCTCCATGCAAGGAATACTTACTAGAAATATCCAAGCATCTGATAGTACACTATCCCTCATCTAAACTCAACTGGGCCTGTGTCTGAACTGACATGCATCATTTATCCATGAGGGAATGCTCAGTTATCTGAAATAATAGTTGTCACATGCATGCAAGCATTAACAAACTATATCTCATTAATTTAACAACTTGTTAAATTAATCTAACTAGACTTGACAAAGTAAAACGAAGTTAACTGATCCTCTCATTATATAAGTCATACTTGATTCCTCAATCAATGGAGAAAATCAAGGATAAATTCCTCAATCAGTGGGACAACTAATTGCATGTTCTCACAAAGACTTCAAGTTTAATTTTCCATAATTAATTAACTCATGGAAATTAATTAATTAATATTTTAAACTGCTGTTAAGACCAAATTCGTTTTTACTTCCTATAATTAGACCAGGGACTGCTAAAAATAGGAAGGGACCCAAAAATGTTATTTTTAGAAGATTCTATTTTTAGCAGTTTCACCTTTCACCCAAGGTGGCCAAAAATGCTCATTGGCAAAACTGCTATTTTTAGAAGTGTTATTTTTAGGAGTTCTATTTTTAGGAGTTATATTTTTAGCACATTCTGAATTTAGCATTTCTTGTTGCACACTTTTCAACACTCCCTCTCAACAAGAAAGGGATTATCAGCAACCCTGATCCTGTCTCTATGGACTCAAACTTGCCCTTTGATAATGCCTTTGTCACAATATCTGCATCCTATTCCTCGGTCGAAATGTATAGCAGCATCATGATCCTCTTGACCACACAATCTCGTAGATGATGATAGTGACTATCTATATGCTTGGACCTGTCATGAAACACTGGATTCTCAGAGAGTTTAATGCAACTCTGATTATCACCTAACCAAACAATCCTACTAGAATATTCCGCATCCAGATGGCCTCACATGCATCCTGACTAGCAGCCATGTATTCAGCCTCCGCTGAGCTAAGTGCAACAGATCTCTATTTCGTGCCATACCAAGAAACCACAGCTGACCCAAGGTTGAAGATTCCTCCAGAAGTGCTCTTCTTGTCTAATGGACTACCTGCCCAATCTACATCCATGAAGCCTTGGAGCTTCACTCCCTCTGTCCACCTGTACCATAATCCATACTGTGTAGTGCCTCTTAGATATCTCAGCACATGCTTTGCCGCCTTCCAAAATAACTTGGTTGGCTGAACCATAGCTTGACTCAGCTGGTTCACCGCAAAGCACAAATCTGGTCGTGTGTTCACTAGATACATAAGTGAACCCACAAGCTGCCGATAAATAGTAGTAGCTACTACCTCACCTAAAGTAGCATCCTCCTTCCTCCAGTTCCCTGCTAGAGGAGTCTCCATGGGCTTGCACATCTCAATGTGGAAGCACCTAGGTATCTCATTAGCATACTTGCCTTGAGACACAAATAGTTCCCCATATCTATGCCACACCTCCATGCCTAGAAAGTAGTGCATGAGGCCCATGTCCTTCATCTCAAACTCTATTGCAAGGTCCTCCTTGTAAGACGTGATCAACTGATCATCACTTGTCAAAATCAGATCATCGACATAAAGTACAATAATCAATAGCTTACCTTCTACCATGATGTGATAGAGGTTCACATCCGCTTCACTCTTAGTGAAGCCCAACCTGGTGAAATAGTTGTCGATCCTAGTATACCAAGCACAGGGTGCTTGCTTCAGCCCATACAATGCTCGCTTGAACCTTGCAACAGGAGAAAAGGTCTCATCATAGTCAATCCCCTCCACCTGTGAGAAAACACAGGCAACAAATCTTGCCTTGTGTTTCTCAATACTACCATCAGCTGCCCATCGGGAAGTAACCACTAACTTTTCCCTCAGTCTAGGGACAACATCCCACACACTGTTTCGCATGATAGAATCATACTCCTCTACCATTTCATCCACCCAAGCTAGTTGTTGCATTGCCTCCTCAAAAGAAGAAGGCTCAGTCACTACACACTCCCCAACGAGGGCCATGTAGCTAGTGTATCTATCGGAAGATCTCCTCTATTTGCGCTGAGAGGATGGCCGCCGCACATTCTCTCTCGCATCCTGCATCAATCTATCAGCTTCCCGTGAGCATTTCCGCGCATCTCTGTAAGACGCTCCAGCAGTGGTGATCTCCACTACTGGAATCTCTACATGTGGCTGATCCACATCATCAGGAGGCTCCTCCTCCTTAGGAACTAATAGTTCCTCATCATCACCATGCAACTTGAGCTCCCTCTCAAGTGACACTCACATGGCTCACTACTCATCGAACTTCAGATCCCTCAGCACTACGGTCCTCTGACTAGCAAGCAAAAACACAGGATAGTTGTGAGGTGTATCCGTGTACCCCGCAAGCATTCCCAACTTAGATATTAGGTCTAGCTTCTTCCAAGCATCTTTGGTCACATGACAAAAAACTGGTGATCCAAAGATGAGGAAGTGACTCACATCTGGTCGCTTCCCCGAAAAAGCCTCTATAGGTGTCTTCATCCCCAACATACGATGAGGACTTCTGTTCTGAAGATATACTATTGTATTGCATGCCTCAACCCATAGATGAAGTGGCAGTCCTTGGTCATGCAACGTCACTCGAGATGCTCCCACAATAGCCCTGTTCTTCCTTTCATACACCCCATTCTGTTGTGTGTTATGAGGTGCTGCGAGTTCCCGTTTAATTCCTTCTGAAGCACAAAATTCCTTAAACTGTTGGGAAACATACTCTCCACCATTATTATTCCACAAGGCCTTTATTTTCATCCCTAATTCTTTCTCTACCAAAGCTTTGAACTCACAAAACTTCAAGAAGGTTTGATCCTTCTTTTGCATGAAGTAGATCCAACATCTATGAGAAAAATCATCAACAAAAATAACATAATACCTATGCTTTGCCATGGAGGTTGTAGAGAAGGGCCTGCATACATCTGAATGAAGTCACTCCAAAATTTCTCCTGCTCTACTATCTCGATCATGAAAGGAAGCTTTTGCATTCTTACCCAAAGTGCAACCTTTGCATGTGCTCGTTTGTTCCAGATTGCACTTGGGTAATCTGGTAGAAATTTGTTGCATGATCTTCAAGGCCCCATGATGTAAGTGGCTCAGTCTCCTATGCCATAACTCACCAATATCTTTGCCATGCACCACCTCTGCTTTGGAACTTAATGCAGCATAGTCTTCTACCTGTAACTTATAGATATTCTTAATTCGAACCCCTATCTGTTTGGTCTATCTAGTGCCGATATGCCTTAGGAAAACCTTTCCCAAACTAAAGACTACATCATAGCCTTTATCCTCAAGCATAGCAATAGAAACAAGATTCTTTTTTAGCCCTGGTACATACATAACAGTAGAAGTAGTGAGGGGAGAACCATGCTCCCTATGAAACACAATTGTACCTTCACCTGAGACATGGTACTTTCCATCATCACCCATCTCGATCCATATCTGGAGATCCTTCTCCTCCAAAGTGCTGAAAATATTCTTGTCACCTGACAGGTGGAAAGAGGCCCCACTTTCCAAGTACCAAACACATCCCATGCAGGATGAAACCATGCATGCAATAAGTGAGAAACTCATCTCAAACTGTGAAGCTAGTGCATCACCATCAGATTCCTTGGAGGAACCTTTCTTGGACTTCTTCTTTGGGAAATTAGTAACATAATGGCCTAACTCATGACAATGAAAGCATCTCACCTTCGACTTGTCAAACCTATTCCCTCCTTGAGAAGACTTGGATTGGGATGCCTTCCCTTTCCCTTTCTTAGCTTTAAATGCTAAAGCCAAGTTCTCTTCATCATCATGTTTTAATGAAGAAGCTCCATCCCTGGTGCTCCATTTGATCTCCTCCTGCATCAAATCTGACCATAGTCATTCCCAATCTGGTAGTTTGTCCCTTCCATTCACTAAGTCCTGGTAGCTATTCCAACTCTTAGGAAGGCCAAGGAGTGCTAGACTCACCATATCATCATCAGCAGTCACACCCACTACACTTGCAAGCTTATCCCTATAGGTGGTGAGCTTGTTCAAGAATGTAGATATAGTATCACCCTTTTCACACTTGATTTTTGCGATGTTTGTCCTTTAGTGCCAACTTCCTCTGATTAATACCATTCTGATATAAATATTTCAATGTTTTCCACATTGCATGCAGAGTCTCCTTCCCATGGAGGCTTGAAATTATGTGATCTCGAACTCCCTCCAAGATGATTCTCCTAGCTCTAGCCACACACTTCTTCCATTCAACTAGTTGAGTAGCATTAGTAGGCTTAGGGACTTATTGATCAATGAAGTCCTTAAGACCGTTATCTTCCAATACTACCTCCATGTTATCCTTCCAAGCTATGTAGTTTGAGCTGCCATCAAGGGCATACTCAAGCCTCAAACCATAGAAAGCCATAGGTGAAATAGATGTGATAAGAACTTGAGATCTATATCCGAATAATAAACTTCAAGTTTCTCTTTCCTGTATACTGTTCTTCCTTGATCACCTGTGCTCTGATACCATGTAGAATCTTTCTACAAATCAATTAGCTCTAATACCATGTAGAAATTTCACACTTGTAGATCAAACTAATATATGCAATGTACTAAAGCATAATACTTGACCTAGTTCTACAAAACATTAAGCGGAAGCATAATCGATTTCATGAGCAACATCAAGCATAAACACATATAATTGATCAAGAGAAATAATTAACCATAGCACAAGATATATCACTGGGGAAAGCACCAACATAAAACCCCTATCTGTATTATCAATCAAGTGGAAATTCTCTTCTGTTTACAAAAAGAATCAGCTCAAGAGTTATCTTGTACTCTCTGCAATCAAAAGATGATGATCATAGACTACCTAGGCCTCAATATATAGGCCACAAGTCCTCCAATCTCCTATATTATGTATTTATCTTGGAAATAGATCCTTCTCCATGCAAGGAATACTTACTAGAAATATCCAAGCATTTGATAGTACATTGTACCTCATCTGAACTCAACTGGGCCTCTGTCTGAATTGACATGCATCAGTTATCCATGAGGGAATGCTCAGTTATCTGAAATAATAGTTGTCACATGCATGCAAGCATTAACAAACTATATCTCATTAATTTCACAACTTGTTAAATTAATCTAACTGGACTTGACTAAGTAAAACTAAGTCAACTGATCGTCTCATTATAGAACTCATACTGGATTCCTCAATCAATCAAGAAAATCAAGGATAAATTTCTAAGTTAGTGGGACAACTAATTGCATGTTCTCACAAAGACTTCAAGTTCAATTTTCCATAATTAATTAACTCATGGAGATTAATTAATTAATATTTTAAACTACTGTTAAGAACAAATTCGTTTTTACTTCCTATAGTTAGACTAGGGACTGCTAAAAAAAGGAAGGGACACAAAAATTCTACTTTTAGAAGATTCTATTTTTAGCAGTTTCACCTCTCACCCAAGGTGGCCAAAATTGCTCATTGGCCAAACTGCTATTTTTAGAAGCGCTATTTTTAGGAGTTCTATTTTAAGCACATTATAAATTTAGCATTTCTTGTTGCACACTTTTCAACATGTTGATTAGTGATAAGTGTATCCATGGGGTATATAGCATGAAACCTTAATTCATGCTCTACAATTCCTCACATTCCATCCCTTGAGTATTCCGTCCTTCTGCTAGGTATTATTGCTTAGGATTTTATATTGTTCACAACCCTATGCATAGAATTCCTTCCTTTACCTCCTCCTCTTCACTTTACTACAAATTCAATATTAAGTTGATTATTCTTGTGTGATGGCCACCAAAACAAGACATTCCTCTTTGAGATTAGCCTGAATTACCCCCTGAGTATTTGGATCCATAAATTGGCTTGAGCTCGTCTTGATGAAAGGCCTATTGAACCAAGCCCCACTTATTATCTTTTCAAACAATGTGAAAATTGGAGTGTAGTGTAAAGCCCCATTGATAATCTTCCACAACACTCCTCTATCTAAGATTTCCTAGGCACTGGTCTACAATCAAACCAGAGGTTGTCTCTAGGAATATTTCTATATCCCCTGAAGCACTATGTTAGAGGTGCTAGGAAAAGCCACAACATAATTGATGAAAAGAAGAAAATAAATTATTATTAATGTTCGTCTCATGGGTTTCATGAGCAAGGAATTTTATTTATATTGATGGCTCTCATTGTGAGGCTTTAGGATTTGTCATCTAGTCATACAATTCAATTCGAGTCTATGTCATGAAAGAAGGACCCTTCTTGGGAATATTATATTTGTATATGAGTCAATCAAAATTTAAAATAGACATCTCGACTCACCCTCTTCATGTTGCCTTATTTAAAGAGGAAACATATATAAATAGGGATGCTCAACATCATTTCTCAGTTAAAATTTCGATGGAACAGTGATCTGAAATAGAAGTGCAAAAAGGGTAAAATGAGAAGCCTCCCAACCTGCAAAGTAAAGAAGAAGAAGTGATCTAGATCTCTTCAGCTACCAGAATTAACGAAAATCTTTTACTTCTATGATGTTAGGAGAATTGCATATGAAAGAATATGAAACAACCACACATGCATGCTTTAAGGAAGATGAAACATAATGAAATCCATTAGAACAAAGAAGACACACAAATTTATAATGGAGTTCACCTAGTGTGGGTTATGTCTCTAGGCACTGGTGTCAATCATGGGGAGGTCATTTCATTAAATGATAGAATATGATGATGAGTACATAGTACATTCTTTGTCATTGCAAGGATAAATTCTCTCAACTAGAGTGGCATGTCTCTCCACCAGACATTCTCCCTATAGGAACTCTCACTCAAATGGGCCCTCCTTTACGATTACAAGCTAATAAAATATCAAATGATGTGGCATACAAGTATCCCTCAACATAATGGTAACAAGGATCCTGACAAAAAAAATCATCTCATCAAATCAATATAAAGACATGGATTAATTACATCATATACTTCCACCTTCGGGGATGGCTGAAAAATGCAAAGGTCAGCTGTTGAAGCAAACATCACTATTGGATTCGTGGTGTGAAATTGTGTCAAATGACTATAAAATTTTCCCCTTTTGGATACCATCAAATTTTGAACCCTCGAGAATCCTTAAGATTCACCCAATGATTCCTTCCTGAATATGGCAAAAAAATTCGCTGCTCGGATGAAGATTCTGAGCACACCACTACACTCCCTATGAAATTCTCTGAAAAATGACTAGAAAGTTAGCATCATTCCACCTCTCTAAAAAATCAGCCTCCAATGAATCTTTTAGATTCTTCAAGATTCTACCAAGATTCCTTGCTACTGGCTGCCTGAATTTCTGTTGCTCAGTTGGGAAAATAGACAACACATTTGGACTCCTGGTGAGAAAAAATGGCACTGGCACCTCTAGCTCTCTACAGGAATCTTTTCAGCTTCTTTTGGATTTTGCACTCATGGTTCCATTTCATCTAGGCTGCTCAGAGTTCCGCATCTATCCTCCACCACCATTCTAGTCATATGGGCAAATGAAAAGGCTTTTAAATATAAGTGGGGGGCGAAATTGTCAAAACCTAATGGCTTGGCAGTTTGGAAATGTTTATATTAGATAAATTAACAATTTAACAAATTTTCCCTCTCTTGTGGCCAAATTCTGTGCATTGGGATTTTGACAAATAGTTTCCTTAATAAGACTGCCACTTGGTCAAGTTTGACTGGAACTTTGACCAACTATAACATGAGCATACAAAATCAGATTTAAGTGTTGTTCACACCATTGGAATGAAGGCGATGAGCACTACGATCTTGTCCTAGATTCACTTCCATTTGATGAATTTTATTTTTGAGCTATTTTC
Source organism: Pinus tabuliformis (assembly GCA_031772625.1). Classification (NCBI taxonomy): domain Eukaryota; kingdom Viridiplantae; phylum Streptophyta; class Pinopsida; order Pinales; family Pinaceae; genus Pinus; species Pinus tabuliformis. The sequence goes on from CM062806.1 coordinate 452,210,306, forward strand.
AAGGCCACTTCTATTTATGGATCCTCCTAGATCATTCCTTCCCACTGAGGAAATTTTTTGTCCTCCAAAAGCATGAACAGATCTTGCACACTTTATGTGTCTTCATCAAGCCACACTTTCAACATCTGGATTGCATGGAAATATGGTACATTCTTTGCAATCACATACTAAACCACACATGACTCAAATAACCCCATACTGGCCAAGAATTTATAACACACGCTCTTTGGTAATTTTTTACATAATAATAGAAATGAATATGCCACCTATCAACAAAAGGCCAAAAACATCATCGTTGCTTTAATGAGCGATGGAATTTAACACATCATCACTTTTACAGTTATTCACAACACATGATATATAAAATGTGCCCATGAGAAGATACTGTATCTCGTAAAACCATCTCTTACTCAACAAAGTGAAGGTAAAATAATCCTCGAGTTGATTCGCTTGATGAAAAAAATATCCCGTTATTTTCTTCATAGGTTCTTTTGGGAGCATCTCACACATGGCTCTTTGGTGTCCACCCTCATTGCAGTGACTATAATAGCTCTTTCTCCTTCAAAATTTATATATCATCTTTAAAGAATTATTCCTGGTGCACCTATGAGGAGTACCCATTGAGCCATCACTATCACTAGAACGTGATGAAGTGCTCTCACCATCTATTTTTGGTTGTTCATTGGTTGTCTTGGAGCATTCCCCAACCTCTTTTCTCACATATCCAAGTCCTGCATAACGAGGTAATTACTCCACTTTGATGGGATTCAGAATGCCTTGGCAATTAATGTTGAGGCCCTTTCCTTGATACCCCATTTTCTTCAATAATTTTGGTCCAATTCCTATAGTATGTTTCTCAAAAGCAATGAAATAATCATCATAAAAACTACATGAAATTGACGAGTCACTTTTTACCTTAGTTGTTGATCTTGAAACAGGTGATGATGGCTTCCCTAAGCCTTCGTTATGCTTGAGTTTTTCCAAGGCCTCTTCCACGGATTGTAGTTGAAGTTGTAGTCTCTACTTCTCCTCTTTTTCTTCTCGTAGAAGTCTCCTCAAGTTAGCATTCTCTATTTGAAGGATCTAATTGATCTCCTCATCCGAATGATGAAAAGACGATGAAGAAGAAGAATTTTCACTCAAGGGGGTAGATGGAGAATTGACCTCTTCTCTTTCTTTCTCGCGTTCCTCTCTTTCCATCTTCTCCTCATGATCTGCATGCATTATTTCCACCATGCATGCCATCCTAAGGAGGTCCTCATAGAGATAGTTGGTGTTCTCCATTACCCTTCTTATTGTGTGTTTAATCATTCACACTCGTAATTCACATCATCGAGAAGACAGCTCTGATACCAAACTTGATCTGGATCTCTTCAACTACCAGAATTAACCAAGATCTTTTAATTCTATGATGTTAGCATAATTGCATATGAAATAGTATGAAACAACCACACGTGCATGCTTTAAGGAACATGAAACATAATGACATCCATCGGAACAAAGAACACATGCACATTGATAATGGAGATCACCCAGTGTGGGTTACATCTCTTGGACCTGGTGTCAAGAATGGGGAGGTCGATTCATTAAATGAGTACATAATACATTATTTTTCATTTAAAGGATAAATGTCCTCAATCAGAGAGGTATGTCTCTCCACGGGATGTTCTCCCTTTAGGAACTCTCACTCGAATGGGCCCTCCTTCAATGTGACAAGCTAATAAAATCTCACATGATGTGGCATACGAGTATCCCTCAACAGAATGGTAACAAGGATATCGACAAAGAAAACATCATCTCAGCAAATCACTGGAGAGACATGGCATAACTACATCATATACCTTCACCTTCAGGGATGGCCGAAATATGCAGATCTTAGCTACTGAAACCAGCATCACTATTGAATTCATGGAAAGAAATTGTGTCAAACGAATATAAACTTTTTCCCTTTCTTGCACCGCCAAATTATGAACCCGCGGGAATGTCAAAGATTCCCCCAAAGATTTCTTCATGAATATGGATGAAAAATCCACTACTCAAATGAATATTCTAAGCACAGTACTATGCTCCATGTGAAATTCCATGAAAAATGACTATAAAGTTGGCATCATTCTACTCTTTCAAAAATGAACCTCCAAGGGAATCTTTTAGATTCCTCAAGATCTTGCCAAGATTTCTTGTTACTGGTTGCCTGAATTTATTCTTCTCACATGGGGAAACGACCCACACAGTTGAAATCTTGGAAAGAAAATGTGAAAAAATGACTATAAACTTATTAAATTCTGACACTGACACCTTTGGCCCTCTAAGAGAATCTTTTCAACATCTTGTGTATTCCTTACTCATGACTTTGCTGCATCTGGGTTGCTCAGAGTTCCATGCCTATCCTACACCATTGGTTTGGTTGTATGGGAAAATGAAAAGGCTTTTAAATATAATTAGGGGCTAGAGTTGTCAAATTCCAATGGGCTAGCAATTTGGGAAATGGTTATATTACAAAAATTAACGATTCAACAAATTCGCCCTTTTCGGTGGCTAGATATCGTGTATCGGGATTCTGCCAATTTTCTACCTCATTAAGGTCACTGCCAAGTGGCCAAGTTTGACTGGAACTCTGACCAGCTATAACTTGAGCATACGAACTCAGATTTGACTTCCATTCACATCGTTGGAATCAAGGCAATGAGCAATATGATCTACTCCTAGTTTCACTTCTATATAATGAATTTTATTTTTGAGTTATTTTCAAGGCCACTTCTATTTTTGGATCCTCCTAGTTCAAGAAGAGAGAGGTTCTTAGGGTACTTTATGGGAATATTTTAAGGGTATAAAATCCCTATACGTGCTATTAGTCTGTTACAACAGTAAACGATGAAAAGAAGTATATTGCAACAATAAATGTCGAGGAAAGGAGAAGTCTATTATAGCAGTGAAGGCCAAAGAAGTTTGTTGCAACAGTGGAATCCAAGGAGAACTGCAGTCCTCCTAGGAGCCGAAGTGGAAGAAGGTTGAAGGTCTAAAGAAAAATAAAGCCAAGGTTGAAGAAGAAGTTGAGATGGAGGAAGGAGTAGAAGGTTGACTATCGTCGACGAAAGATCTTGTGTCTTGGTCTTAGAGTGGAAGATATGTCAAGGATCTTTGTCTAGATATTCATCAACTGGAATCTCTATAAGAATTATTTTATCAATTTTTTCTCTCAAAGCGTGAGAGTTTTTTGTTCCCTGGCTGATAAACTATGTTCTGCGTCTCTTGTCTCTTTATGGTTTATGCATTAGTAGTTGTTTGATGAAGAAGAAAACTAATAACCTAAGTAAAAGAAGATCCTAATTTAAAGAAGTAAAAATAACACACAAGAAGTTATTAATAGAAGATAAATCACTTAATCTTTATGCCCTAGATTTCTTAATAGTCTGCACTACCTCCCAACCCATTGGATTAATCCTAGCTGAATAGGACATGTTACTTTGAACTAACCTAGCCTCCATGGCTTCATTAGGAAGATGGGGTTACAAATTTCCTTCTCTCCCTATGTATGCAAAACTCAGTTAGGATAACATCACTTCATTTAGGTCTTTGAAATCTTTCTAATGGCATAGTCTTTTCCTCAATCCAACTCAATATTGAATGTTATGCCCATTTGGACTTGGCATTATTACCTTTGACACATTAACAAGGATTCAACACATGGAAACGATGTGGCACCCCTTCCTCATGTAAAATCCACCATGTCGCTTTACAATTCATAATGCCTTCATGCACCACTTCCTCATGTGAAATCCACCATGTCACATGCCAATTCATTATGCCTCTGTGCAATAGTGTCAATGCCATTTCCTAATAATGGCACTACATTCAAGCCTTTTTCGTGCATCACACATTTTTATGTCAAGTGATGGTAACAAACTCTAGCCTATAGCTATGTTTACTTCATGCCAATATTCCGCACCACAAGGGTACACCACTCTATTTGTTGAAAATAAGCAAAAAGAAATGATAAAAATAGAATCCAGAATATTCCAATTTTAATTTGTCCTTAAATTAAAATTCGAATTTAGTCTCACCAACTGCTTGGAAATAATTAATTAATTCATTATGGATTAATTAGTTGGAGAAATTCAAGTTAGAAGTCTTTCTGAAGTCATGCAATAGTAATCCCTTAAATTAAGGAGATTATCATTTAATGAAGGAGATAAGATTGAGTTATATTTCAGTTGTAATTAGTTAGCTCAGTTAACTGAGTTAAGTCTAGTTAAATTAGTTCCAAACTATTCGAGGAACAAATTGTGAGTTATCAGTCAGTTGATGCATGCATGCACTCAACTGGTGTACTCTAGATAACAAAAGATTCTCTCATCAATAACTCATGCATGTCTATTCTGAGAAAGACCTAGTTGGGATTAAAGTCAAGGATAATGTACTATTAGTTGCATGTCTTCTCCTATAAAGGAAACTCATGCATGCAGAAGGAAGAAGGTTCCTTGAGGATTGCACAGTTCTGATAGGGTGTGAGATCAGTGTGAGAAATCAATGTTACACTTGGTAATAGGAGAATCACCCAAAGGAAATTGCAAAAGGAAATAGGAGCTTGGAGGGCAGAGAGGAAGGCTTATGAGAAGTCTATTTTGCCTGTGAGCTTCTGTGAGTGATTGTATTGAGAGTTGGCTAGTTGTGAGAGCTAAGGCTTTGTGTAATCCTGATATATTTCCACATTGTATGATAATATAGATAGTGGGGTTTTTAGTTGAGGCTTTCCCATGAGTATTTTCTGTGTTGATTCTTCTTCTTATGGTTATATGTGTTCAGCTCTAATTCATCTAGATCTTTAAGCTTCGACAAAGCAAATTGATAGTAGAAGTAGATTATAGTATTTTTTTTCGGTATATTTCATTATCAAGTTAATGTACAGTCAAATTTTCTACATGATCTTACAGGTAGATTTGTATAGAATTTGCAGAATTTCTACATGGTATCGGAGCTATGAACAATATACATAGAAGACAATTCGAAGTTTGAAGTTCATGGTTGCAGGTGTAAATTGAATTCATATCATACTTCAAGGTTGGCCAATGGCGTTCTATCGCTTGAGACACAAGTATGCCTTGGAAGGTAGCTCGAATTACATAGCATGGAAAGATCGCATGGAGGCTGTATTAGAAGACAATGGCTTGAAGGATTTCATTGATGAAGAAATCCCAAAGCCAACTTCAACTAATGCACAAGAGTTGGCTGAGTGGAAGAAGTGTGTGGCAAGGGCGAGATGGATCATCCTTAAGGGAGTTCGAGACCATATTTTCTCTAGTCTCCATGGGAAGGATACTCCATATTCAATGTGGAAGACATTGAAGGACCTCTACAAGAACAGTAGTGACCAGAGGAAATTGGCGCTCAAGGATAAGCTTTGAAGAATCAAGATGGAGAATAGTGATACTATTTCCACATATCTGAACAAGCTCACCACTTGCAGATGAGCTTAGTAGTGTGGGAATAACTATTGCCGATGATGATATGGTGAGCCTTGCTCTCCTCGACCTTCCAAAAGAGCTGGAATAGCTACCAAGACTCTGTGAATGGAAGGGATAAACTGCTAGATTGGGACTGACTGCCATTGGATCTCATGCAGGAGGAGATCAGGAGGAGCACTTGAGATGGTTCTTCATCCAAGGATGATGATGAAGAAAATCTGGCCTTAGCAGGTAAGGCAAGGAAAGGGAAGGGGAAGGCTTCCCATTCCGAATCGAATTCTTCTCATGGGGGGAAGAAGGTTGACAAATCTAAAGTGAGATGCTTTAATTGTCATGAGATGGGGCATTATGTGACTAATTGCCCATCAAAGAAGTCCAAGAAGGGATCCTCGGAAGGATCTGAAGGTGAATCATTAGCCCCATTCCACATGACTGGCGATAAAATTTTATTTAGTACCTTGGAGGAGAAAGACCTCAAGATGCGCATAGAGATGGGTGACAATGAAAGGTATAGTGTTTCAGGAGTGGGCACGGTTGCTTTTCAGAGGGAGCATGGAGCTCTTATCACCTTGACAGATGTGAAGTATGTTCCTGGATTGAACAAGAAATTGGTATTTATCGCGATGTTCGAGGACAAAGGCTACGATGTTGTCCCCAGTAAGGGAAAGGTTTTCCTCAAACACATCACCATGGGACAGGTGAAACAAATTGGTTCACTAGTCAAGAACCTGTATGGTCTTGAGGTTAAAGATACATGCAAAGCCTTGAGGAGCAAGGAAAATGTTAGAGACTTGGTGGTTGAGAGGGAGACTAAATTACCTCTCAACATGAAGCCCTAGAAGAAGTCTCAGACAATTGTAGAGGAGCCACAATTGGAGATGTTGAGAGGAGACTGAGTGGAGGCATCCACTCATGCAGAGACCTCAAGTAGGGGGAAATTTCAAGCCAAGTGGGCAAAGGGATCACATGCAGCCATACCTCCAGGTGTGAGGTGGGGCGATGTGAAGTGATAGTCCCAAGAAGGCTGAAATTGGGAGGCTCAATTGAGAGGTTTTATCTCATGGATCGTACCTTGCTACGGGAGCCCAAAGTACAGAGTAGCAGGAGGAATCAGTGGGATTGATGCAGTCAGAGATCAAAGTGATAGAGGCTAGAGAAGGCAGATATTAAAGAGCACAGAGAAGGTTTGACAACAGTGCAGAAAGGCAGAGTCAATAGAAGCGCAAAGTTTTTAGTTGACAGAGGCAATAACAGTCAGAGACTTTGATGACAGATGCATCATATTGATTCAGGTTGGATATTTTTTTGTTTTTGGAGTTGCTGGAGAAACAACACTAGAGATAATTGTTGCATGCATAACATTTAAAAGGTTCAAGATCGAAATCGAGTTAAATTCCTTTCTTGTTGAGAGGCAGTGTTGAAAATAAGCAACAAGAAATGATAAAAATAGAATCCAGAATTTCCAATTTTAATTTTCCCTTGAATTAAAATTGTGAATTGATATTTGAATTTATTCTCACCAGCTGCTTGGAAATAATTAATTACTTCATTATGGATTAATTAGTTCGAGAAATTCAAGTTAGAAGTCTTTCTGAAGCCATGCAACAGTAATCCCTTAACTTAAGGAGATTATCCCTTAATTAAGGAGATAAGATTGAGTTATATTTGAGTTGTAATTAGTTAGCTCAGTTAACCGAGTTAAGTCCAGTTAAATTAGTTCCAAACTGTTTGAGGAACAAATTGTGAGTTATCGGTCAGTTGATGTGTGCATGCACTCAACTAGTGTACTCCAGATAACTGAAGATTCTCTCATCAGTAACACATGCATGTCTATTTTGAGAAAGACCCAGTTGAGATTAAATTCAAGGACAATGTACTATCAGTTGCATGTTTTCTCCTATCAAGGAAACTCATGCATGCAGAAGGAAGAAGGTTCCTTGAGGATTGTGCAGTTCTGAGAGGATGTGAGATCAGTGTGAGAGATCAGTGTTACACTTGGTAACAAGAGGATCACCCAGGAGAAACTGTGCAAGGAAATAGGTGCTTGGAGAGAAAAGAGGAAGGCTTATGAGAAGTCTATTTTTCCTGTGAGCATCTATGAGGGATTGTACTGAGAGTTGGCTAGATGTGAGAGCTAAGGCTTTGTGTAATCCTGATATATTTCCATATTGTATGATAACACAGATAGTGGGGTTTTTAGCTGAGGCTTTCCCTTGAGGATTTTATATGTTTCATGTGCATTGATTCTTCTTCTTATGGTTATATGTGTTCAGCTCTGATTCAGCTAGATCTTTAATCTTCCGCAAATCAAATTGATAGTAGAAGTAGACTATAGTATTTTTCTTTGGTTTATTACATTATCGGGTTAATCTACAGTCAGATTTTCTACATGATCTTAGAGGTAGATTTGTAGAGAATTTGCAAAATTTGTACACTATTACCCACAATATGATGTAAATTACTTCTCGTCGTGTAATGGAGATACTTACATCTTGCAAGTTCTATCCCTTCCATGTATTTTATCAATCCCATGGCGAGTTATATAAAAAAAGTCACCACATACCTTTCTCTGTGGTGCCACAATTTGCAATGACATGACCCTTATCCACATGAGCCATCCTTCAATTGTTTCATGGTAATATTATGCCAAGTTTCACCACAATCGAAAATAATATGTCTTCTAGATGACACATCAAATAACCTCCATGTCACCCACTCCTACAACCTCTTGCTAATGTCATGTCGATGCCAAGTTAACTTCATCCTACCATTTGGAATTCCATAATGGTGTCATGTGTCACCCAAAAAATGGTCACTTAGTGACCTAAAAGGGTCATATCTACATGCCGCATGTCATTCCATTAGTGTGCCAAATTATCAGTTTAGTCAAATCATAGGCACATGTCACTCATGCTTTGCATGGCATCTTCCACTTAAACTTAGATCTTGGGTCCCACCAATGTCTCAAACCTCTATGCAAACTATTGATTCCCATTCATGAACTAAGGGAGCTCCTTGTTGTTCCCTTTGTCAATAACACAAACATTCGAAATCATGGAAGAACCACAATTCATACCTCCATGAAAAAATAAAAATATTGGTGATGGGTGGTGGGAAGTTTCAAGTACCACACCCTTCATCAACCATGCCACCTTCCACAAACAATTCCCTGGCATAACTAGTATGGTGTGACGTGAATATTTCGTAGTGGTTAACAAGAACTTTCCCATCCCACCCTTTGTTAACTTAGTTCCTTAATAACTTTCACAATTCTTCCTTAGAAATTCATCAAGGTCTCTTCAGTACGAGAACCCATGATGAAGTCATAAGAACGTCAACACTATTAAATGCCCATTTTCCAACACTTTATAATGTAATATTTGAATATTAGATTGCTTCCATCATACATGACAAAAAACCTAGATGTCTCTTATCATGTCGTGAGAAACATTTGATCAAAATAACTCATCATCTATAAGGCATGGAGATTTCCACTCCATCATAACATAAAACACATGGATTTAAGCACACCAAATAGTTCAATGAGATTTATTAATAGTTATTCACACATAACATATAATCTAAATTGATCAAAACCACAATCAACTAGTCATATCAACAGCTAAACATAAGTATATGAAGAACTTGAAAGTCAAGGTCATATCAACATCATATGGATGTGCAGGTCCCTTATAACTAGTGTAACCATTCACAACCACCACATTGTAACACACATGAATACATATTCCTCATTGAGTGTGCTAATATACCCACTACCATTGAATAATAGTAATCATCATTCATATTGCATAAACATGCACAAGTCATAAGTAACTTATCTTAGAAATTAGATGATTGGAAACTAAGAGAGGGACTTCAACTCCCCTCCCAACGATAGGCCCATTACATTGCTATCCTTTCTTATAGTTAAAAACCCTCAAGCTTCATTTAGAGTTTGAGAGTGAATTTCTTAAGGAAAATTAATATTGACATTTCACAACACATGGGAATCTAAAGCACACAACACATCCACTTGTACTTGCACTCTCGTAGGAATCCAGGGCAGATAGTGCCTCCACCCAAATAGTCACTTCCAAGATTTTAGAGTCAAGAGTGTCTCCACTTGCAATATGGCAAGAATCTAGAGTATAGAATGTGTCCACAATAATAACTTATAGGATCTCCATAGGATCCCACAATGTTTCCATTGGAAATCTGGTAGGAAACAAAGCACACCATGCATCCATTTGATAACTTTCATGGGAATCTATATACTAGCTTTACAGTCTCCACCTATGAGAACAAAGATAATTCCCATAATAGTTAGTGTCTCCACTTACTATGTTGAAATCTAGAGTCCAATACCACCATACCTTCTTAACACTTGATCATCACCTTTCTACAACATTCCCTATCTAGATCTTAAGCCTAAGAATACACTGAGCCTCGACTATGCTTCCATGAATTTCTTCTTGTTGTAGGACAATCATGTCCCTTGGTATGATCATGAACTTACTCATTAGTTATCGCTTTCTATTCTCATCTTTCTGGATAATGCATGAACTACATCCTCATGAGAGTGTCCCCCATCTTCCCCAATGCATTTTTTTACTTCCTTTGCATGTGACCAATGTCCATCATTTCGCACAACCATCTCTTCCTTTCTCAGACATCCATACACTAGTGTAAATTATTGTACCATGTAAAAGTGATATTGATGAGAATTAGTCACTACATTCAAAGTATGGCTACTTCCCTAAGCTATTCCCAAGAAGCTACTAGTCCTAAATCTTCCAAATTTGTGACCTCTCTCTGAGTCAAGTCACTTTCATGTTCACAATTTATTTACAATTATACATAAAATATTTACAAGATGGCTAATGAAAAAGGGTTATTATAGACCCCACCTACATAGAGGAACAAGATCCTCAGTGTTCTATACATGAACACAAAATTTATAGTGAGATTTATATAAACAACTATTTTACATTTAAATTTGCTCATGTAATTAAAAAAAAAAAAAGTAATATACCTTCATTTTCTCAGCATCTACCAATAGGCTTCATTTGGTCCAAAGTGCCTCCACTACACATTAACCTACTCAATTACTCAATATCATAGCATGATCTACTTCTGATCCAAAATGAAAAGTGGCTTCTGTTAGAATTCACTCCCAAATTCCACATGTATCACAGACCAATCAACAACATGATCAATAGAATTTACATACCTTTAAAAAAAACATAGGGAAGAAATCATGAGCCTTCAGTTTAGATGTCAAGTTCAATATGTAGGCCACTAACCCCAGCCTTTTAATTATTTGAAATGGTCCATAGAATCTGGGTTCTAGCTTTGCAAAAGACAATTCTCAGTGAATTCTTCCTTGGTCTAATGCAAAGATAAATATGTTCTCCCACACGGAACTGCTTGTGCATTCTCTATTGATCTGCATAGCTCTTATGTTTATCCTGAGTTATTTTCAATTTCTTCCCCATAGAGATTACTTCTTTTTCCTTTTCTTTTAGCATATTTGGCTTGATATACACTATACTCATAGGATCATCCTAAGTGATAGGTGTATTGCACTTTTTTCCATAAGGACCATCAAATGGACTCATTAATAATGACTCATGGTACCCATTGTAATAGGAAAACTATAGAAGAGGTATAAATTATTCCCACCTCTTTGGTTGATGCATGAGATACATTGTACACATGTCTTCCAACACTTTATTTATTCTTATATTCTGACCATTATCTTTGAGGATGTGAGTCTATGTTGAAGGCCAACTCTATCCTGAAGCCACCAAATAGAGTCTTCCAAAAATTAGAGGTGAACTAAGCATCCCTATTCAAGATGATCTTTGTGGGTACATGCAATCTCACTCTTTCTCTTAAAAATCAAAGAAATGTCACTTTCCTTATCAGTGGAATTAATGACTATCAATTGATATACCTTCCTCAACTTATATAACACCACCATTATTTCATCACACTTCCCAGATGTTATTTCCAGTCCAGTGATGAAGTCCATTGATATAACTTCCCACTTACACTCAAGAATGGGGATTGGTTGAAGCAATCCCATGGGATACACTCTACCTTCACTTGATGGCATTCCATGCACTTGGAAATCTATTCAGCCACATCATTAATCATGACTAGCTAATTAGTCTATCCTTTTCATGGATGTTATCATTTTTTGGTAACCAGGGTAACAAGTATATGGTATTTTACGAAATTCATCCAAGATTAGCTACTTAAAGTCACCCATAAATGGTATATGCCCTTTTAATTTAACTTCAACAAACCGTCATCTATAAGTGAGTAATTCCTACTCAATATTCCTTTTGGGCCCTATTGCAAGCATTCTATTATTTGATGGTAGTGTTTATCTTGATGTACAACCTCCTGAATACTCTCGTGGATGTTAAGTTCATATGAAATTATAACTTCCAATTCAACTATCTATAGATTACTGAGTAAGTGCATCTACTACTTCGCTTTCATTTCCTTTGATGTACTAGATTTAAAAATAAGTCTCACTAATTAGGGCTAACTAACTTGCCTATCTCACATTCAACTTGAGAAAATCAAATAAGTACATTAGCGCTCCATGATTGAACATCAATACAAATTTCCTTCCGAGGAGATAACGCCTCCACATTCTTAGTGCGTGGACTATTGTTTCCAACTCCAAATCATAAGTGACATAATTCCTCTCATGTTCATTCAAATTTCTAGATACATAGTATACCACCTATTCTTCTTAAATTAGGACCCCAGGAAGCCACTCCATGTAGGCACTTATGCACAACAAATTTTAATCCTTTTCTTTATAGCTCTATGATTGGATGCCTAATCTTCGAGAAGTTGTGAATGAACCCCAATAATAACTAGCCAATCCCATGAAGGATCTTACTTTTGTCATGTTCTGAGGAGTAGGCCCTCCATAATGGGTTTAATTTTCTCTAAATCTACCACTACTCCCTCTTTGGAAACAATGTGCCCAACATACTAAATTTGGGACTGGAAGAATTCACACATATTGAGTTTAGAGTAGAGATTATGCTCTCTTAATAATTTTAGTATTACTGCTAAATGTTCTTCATGCTCCTCTGGTCTTTGAATAAACCAAGACGTGTTTGAAAAAAACCAATACAAAATTTTCCAAGTACAAACTTAAAAAAAAATCATTAGACATATAAATGTTGCTACTATGTTTGTGAGCCCAAATGGCACAACTACAAATTCATAGTGCCGATACCTAGTTCTAAATTTCATTTTATGAATTCCTTCATCTTTGATGTGTACCTAATGTACCCAGACCTCAAAATGGCCTTTGATAAGACTGAAACTCCCCTCAGTCAATCAAACAAATCATCAATCCTTGGCTGAGCATATATGTCCTTACTTATAACTGATTCAATTGTCAGTAATAATTACACAGCCTAAGGGTGCCTTCATTCTTCTTTATGAATAAAATAGGAACTACCCAGAGTTATAAGTTGGGTTAGATATACCCTTTTTCCAACATTTGTTCCATTGCATTCGATATATACATATTTAATTATTTACTTTATTTCTTTCCCATGTGGTTAACAGCTCGTAACGATTGATGACTATTATTTCTAGAGAACTTTTTTATCATATAGATCTAACCAAAAATATCACTTCTTGTTGGCTCAACCATGATGCCTGACTCCGAGAGCATCGAGATAATTGTCGTTGACCTCTCAATATAAGAGGTTCTTTTAATGATGGGGATTCAATGAACTAAGTTAACCCTCAAGGCCAATTCATAATGATTTGGATTTAAAAAAAAATTAACAAACATATAAAAAACTTAATAAATTTGATTAATAAATGTATAATTAAAAATAAATATATATTTAAATATAGAAATGTGTAATAAATAAATAAATATGTATGACTTATATATTATAAAACACATCTTCTTGACTTACTAAGTCAGAAAATTATTATTTTCGATGATAGAAAAGAAGTATGAAATAATCTCAACTAATCTATTAGTTTCTTAAAATTCGATAGAAAATAGTTTTCTTAATGGACATTAATCATGATTTAACCATAGAGATGAATAAAATGATTCTTCATAACAATTATATTTCATAATTTTGTATTTAAAATTAATTAAAAGGTATATAAAAATTTAATATTTACAATAAACACCCTATGTGTGTGTGAGAGAGAGAGAGAGATTAAGATTTTAATACAATTAAAAATAAGAATATTTTAAAAGTTTCATATTTATATAAATATTCCCTCATTGGGGTGCGAGACAACTCATTTTCCATCTCAGGACTCTCGTCATGTGTGAAATGATAGTTGAAAGGGTCGGAGGGTAGCTCGACCCTCTCCCTCGCATGCGTGATGAGGTGAGTTGGGTGGAATGCATGGGATGTGTTAATGGTGATGAGACAAGCCCTGAGGTTCTTAATCTCCAGGTGGGTAGGGCTCAACGTCCCATGCATGCATTTTCCTTGTGTTCAGGTTCGACTCTTGGAGGTAAGAATAGGATATTGGAAATCACTCTCTTGTATATAAGGAAGGTTAGGTGGTTCTTCTCCTAGGACACGACTGGTCCTCTTTAGTTCATGGATTTTGTAGTCAAGTGTGTTCTTCTCCTTTTCTGCGCCCTTCAATCATGTCCTGCTCAATCTTCTAATGTCTCTCGAAATCGTAATAAGAATGTTAGCAATTCGATTCTCGTGAGAAATGGTACTCGTTTTTTGGAAAATGAGAAAGTTTTTATGGTTTTTTCATATGCAATGTCTATTGTTTCTATGTCGGTCTCCATTTTCTTTGGCATTCTACTGTCTCCAATGGACATGTATGGTATTTTTATGGTTTGTAGTCTTTTGTTGGAGGAATACATGTTTTTGAGGGTTGATTTTGTCTTTGAATTGTTGGCCATAAGCATGGGAATGAGCTTAAACTATCTCCATATGATTTATTACATCTATCGTGTGGACCTTACTATTATTGGGCTCGAGGAGCTGGCCTGTGGAGCCTTCTTCCTAAAGCGATGGACTAACCTTGGATTTTTCTTTGTATGTTGACTCAATTGAGCATAGGGTACTGGAACATAGTATTGCATGTCGAAGGTGGATTTCCTATTCAGCCCTTAGTTTGTATGAAAGGTTCGAGGCTAACAAAGTTTGCCTCTTTCTTTTATCTCATGTTATTGTGTCAAGTTATCAAAACTTATTTAATCACCCTTCCTGCGAGCAGACAATCTTGTTCTAGACTGTTGCTCGACCTATTTAGTTGACAGTTTGTAACTCTATTGTTTTTTTGATAATTCAAATGGTGTGTCCATCCCTTGGTGCTAGCTCGTCCAGAAATGTGGGCCAAGGTTGTAGTCGACAATTAGGGAACTGTGGCAGTAGGGTTTCATCCCTAACACTCCAACCTAGAAGAAGCGGTTGCAAAATGATGCTCAAATCATCAGCAGGGTAGCCTAGGATTATAATACAAGCACCCCAACTTAGGTTAAACAAATGATGTCGACGTGGGATGAAAAATTAAATCAACGGGTATAAGATGAAGTTTAGATAGAAGACTGATGTGTCTTAGTTCCTGACCCAGGACATACACGAGGCCACACTACTTTATGTAAACAAATTGTCCATCTCTAGTGGCTGATGAAAAGTATTATGGCTAGAGCTATCATGACCTCTCTTGCAGGCTCTGGAAAATCTGATCCAAGTTTTCAGGAAATTAAGAAAGAACTTGAACTTATCCAATTCCAAATCCAGCAGCAGAATGTTCTTCTTGGCCGCATTGAGCAACACATTCTATGTCTTCCTCAGTCTCAACTACTAGGCTCCAGTGCTAAGGACCCAACTCGGGTGGAGTCCTTTGTTGTGTAGTAATTAGTATGGGTATGGTAGCACCTAATTTTGTTTAATTTTCTTGATGTATATGTTGGCTAGTAGTCTATATTATAGCTATTTAGATGATAGATGGTTTCCATACATTCATTCATATAAGGCCTTGTTTGATAGAATTAAATTATTGATATTTTAGATGACATATAATGTGTTTCAATGGCCAATAGACCTAGTTTCCCAATGGGTAGGTTGAGGCCACTGAATGTCTTTTTATGGATGGTACTTGCTTTTTAAAATATGAATGAATGAAAAGGTCTTGCCAAGCTTACAATTATATATATATATATATATATATATATATATATAATATTAAGAACTAAAATTTTTTGAGGTGCAAATATCTTTTCATATTTACATTTAAATGATTTCATGTGCTATTAAGGTATCAACTTGATTATTTTAAAGGATGTGAATGTTTACATCTAAAGTACCATAATACCCACTAAGGTATCAACTTAAAACTAGGCATTTGTGATGCATACACATAGAACCATAATACCCACTAAGGTATCAACTTAAAACTAGGCATTTGTGATGCATACACATAGAAGAACAAGTATTTGCTTGATGTGATATAGATCGATGGTATTTACCATTCCCAATAATTTTGCATAAGGAATCATGATTGTTGCTTTATTACCCACTAAGGTATCAGCTTAAAACTAGGTATTTGCTGATACATACGAAAAGAACGCATATTTGCTGGATGTGATACAGCTTTATGGTAATTATGATTACCAAAAATGAGGCAGAAGGAATCATGATCGGTGGTTTGAATGTGAATAAAAATCAAAATTCCCATGACTAAAATATATTAAATAAAGTTTAATTTAATTGTCCTAGTTGATATCAATAATTGATCTTATAATATAATAAAAGATATACCATTAAAATTTTGGGGAATACAATTGGGAATCGTTTGTATGAGACAAAACCACAAAATTAATAACTTTATGGCATAAAGTATCACTGTAACAAGATGATAACATTTCAAAATGACATGATTAATCAAAACATAGATTTGCACAAACTCTAATCATATATCAAATATTACAACTTTTTTTACAAGATTGAAAAGGCCCGTACAAATAAAAATATGAAAAGACTGACATATATATTATTGCAGCCACAAACTTTATTGAAACATAACAGTATTTTGAAATATACAAAGACGAAACTATACGGATGATACTACTGTAAACTCTAAAATATAGTGATTGGCTTCAAGACACTATAAAATAGGATGTAGGGCTTTCAAATTTCATTGTCAGAGGCCTCTGTTGAGCATGCTCTCCACCCTTTTCATCGATATCAATCTTTCCGCCGCCAATTTCTGCTTCGTTTTCTCAATGTAATCCTCTGCCTCTTTGTCAACAGCCCCGTCCTCAAATTTCACAGAGCTCTTGACTCTCTCAGCAGCCGCTGGTTTAGACCCCTGACTAACTTTAGCTGTATCACTAACTTTGCCTGAATCTGCTGCTTGGTTTTCCCCAACTTTAGCGGCGGGCTGCATGGTGGTATGGCCTGCAGGAGATTTCTTGCTAATATCCTCATGACTAACTTGAGAGCCCCACCCACCACACAGGCGTGAAAGAGCTTTACATACGCCAGATTTCTTATGTCGTCGTTCTTCTCGATTGCTGTGTTGCTCAGAAGTCTCGGAGACTCGAACCCTGGTTCTTGTTGCCATTACTGCACATAGAAATATGCAGATTTTCTTCCACTGGCGATATGTTTCTGTACATTCATACGGCTATATATAGTGCAGAGATAGGTAGCTTAGATGATAAGCACTTGAAATTAAATAATAATTAAATTGACTGTGCAGCCAGTTGTACATTTTCATATTCCCGTTCACCGAACTTATTCTCTATTTAAGATCACGTGTGCTTGCGCTCTCTTCATGACGATCATTTTACATGCCATCATCCAAGTTTGAAGAATAAAAAAGCAAATAAAACTAGGCTGAGAGAAAATTAAGTTACGTAAAGAATATTTGAGAAATTAACCAAAACAAAAACCAAAAGGTTGGGTGTTGAGCAAGGTATCCACATTTTCAGTGAAAAATGAGTCACATAGTTGGAAACACGTGCATGAAGTTGGAAAAACTAATTTAATTGAGAGAATCAAGTTCACTAATGGTGTCTCTTCTTAGAGTTTTCCAAGAGTATAACTTGTATTAAATTCATGGTGGGTTTGTTTGGTTAACTCAAAACATAAATATTCAAAACAAAATGTGAGATATTTTAAATAAAATTTAATATCTTTCTTACTAACAATACTGAATTTTATATTTATCATAATATTTTAATGATAACAGTTTCTATAATTTATAAAGTTAAATGTTTATCATAACATTTTTATGATAATATTTTTTATAATTTATAAATTTAAATGTTTATGATGCATCTTTTATACTTTGTTTTATAATTTCTTTTATTAAATTAATTTTTAAGCATTATTAAATTTGATCAACCATTATAAATACAAAATATATTTATATTATTTCTTTTTAACATTAAATTAAATTAAGTTGAATAATAATAATGATAATGATAATGATAATAATAATGGGACCCGCGATCGATTCCGGAGATGGCCCCCACTGCTCGCGTCTGCAGTTCCTTGGGCTCGCTACAGGGTTTTGCGCAAGGAGGATACAGATCTAGAGGCGATCACCCGCCTCTACAATCCCTGGCTCAAAGGAACCCGGATCTAAACGACCCTTCTGTCCGCCAAGATCTCACAGATACGCTAAACGCCCAGAAGGCGAAGAACGCAGACAATCATTGGATTGAACCAAGCGGTCCGAATGGCCATTCAGGACACCACCAGGACTCGGCTGACGGGAACAAGCTCGGCGGAGAAGCAGTCTATTGCAATAATGGAACTCGCAGGATGGAAAATCGTAAATTCTGTCCAAGGTATGGAAGAAAAACCCCCTTCATTGAATATCAGAACGATGCACTGTCTTTTATTGGCGTAGATCGGGTTTCCCTCCTACCATGGAGGGCCGAAATGGAGACTTTTCCATCGATCCGTGGCATCCTATACAGAGCATGCCCTGAACTAACAGATCTAGGCCCTAATATGGCATATCGACCCTATGTTGTCCCGATCCAGGGGAATATGCGCAGATCGAGACCTGGGTTCGTCGAACCAGATACCAACATGGCAAATCAGACACATATGATAAATCGGGCACAAATCATATCAGATCTGGTCGCCCATCCATTGATATGGGACAAGAAAAAGCCACAGAACAAAATCTCTGCATCAGATCCATCAATTACAAGAGCTGGAACTCCGGCAAGAGGATTCCAAATATTTATAAAACTACCTGAAGGTAAATCGAAATTTATCTGGGTTTAAGAATCGAATACTGTAATGCAAGTGCAGGAAATGATCATGAAACAATTAGGTCTCCCCATCAGATCACAAAATCTGATATATGAGGGCAGAGCTCTTCAAGACACTAAATATCTCTGGGAATATCAGATTAAACCCCTGTCAACAATAATACTCAATCTGAGATTGAGAGGGGGAGCATCTGTCAATGGCAGAAACAATAATAGAGCTGAAGGGAGTGGCACAGGTGCAGGGAAAAAACCAGGTAACACCTCCTTCAAAGACATCCTCCAAGGGAAAAACAAAGAAGGAACAACGCCAAATCAAGCAGGGATGGTCGCCAGGCCATATATTGTGGAACAGCTGGATCATACCCCAGTATATAACATAGACACACCAGAAACAGAGGAGTACTGCAATATATATGAAAGGAAAGCAGTTATATGCAGATTTAACAGCTTTTGGCCCAAACCAGTTGACTTATTCCACTGGATCTTCACGAACTGGACCATGCAATGCGAAATACACCTCTGCTCCAAAGGATTCTTTATAGTAAATTTCTTATCAGCATCTGACAGGGACACAGTAATGCAGGAAGGACCTTGGTTCTGGGGATCCACGGGACTCTTCATCACACCATGGTTTCCAGAATTTGACGCAAATACAATGGTTGTTACAAAAATGCCAGTTTGGGTGCATCTACACAACCTCTCAATACATCTCTGGACTGATCAAGTACTAGCTGGAATTGGAAATACCATCAGAAGCTACATCAACTGGGACACACAGCGATTGGAGGAAAGAATTTACACATATGCCCGGATATGTGTGGAAGTAGACCTCAGCAAAGGCCTACCAAACCAGATTCAGCTAAAGCATGGGCAGAGGAGCTGGACACAAGGGTTAGACTTCGAAAACACTGCCTTCAGATGTATAATATGTAGACAAACATGCCACCTACAAAGCACATGTCCAGCAGCCAAAAAAGACAACCGAAGAAAGAAGAAAATAGAAAAACAAGTGAAGGGATGGAAATTCCCCCCACCTGATTCAGATGACGAAGAGGAAGAAGAGATGGAGTCCACAAATCCAAAACAGCCCAACCAGACGAATGAAGTACCAACAGCGGAAGACAAAAGACCACAGGAACAATCAGAAGTAACACAGGCAAATACAATTGATACAATGGACATGAGCAGAAACAAACGACATCACATATCAGATTCTTCAGACTCTGATAAAGAAAACCCACAACCTGTGGCTGAAACTGCACTGGCATTGATAAGTCCAACAGAACCACAGGGGGTTTGGAAAAAAGTCGAGAAGAAAAAGGGGCGAAAACTATGATTTTCCCCCACATGTACATAATCATATATGCATAACATAATGTTTTTTTTGCACTTGTACACCCTGCGCGGTGTTGACGGATCACTGATTTTTTTTAAAAAGCACCACTTTTGACGGATTACTGTTTACAGCATATGCCAAGGGCATCTACAACATGTAATTTTTCAATATTAATGAAAGATTATGATTTTTCCAGTGAAAAAAAAGATAATGATAATAATAATAATAATAATAATTATTATTATTATTATTAATATTATTATTATTAGATTTGATGGTACATTAATGAAAATATGACACACTATGTAGTGAAATGTAAAAATATAAGTTTAGTGTTTTATATATTCATTTTAAAATGAATTTAGATAAACTTGTATATACTTTGTGAAAATTAATATATAATAAAGAAATATATTGTTTTTTAATGATATTTTTTTTTAAATATTAATGTTATTTAATAAATAAATTTATATTGTAGGTGTTTATCATTTTAGATCTAAATTTGAAAAAGTAATATTTTGAATCACTTTGTATATACTGTTATGTTCCTTATAAATAATTTTTTCTGTTTAATTAAAACTAAAAAAAGAAATATCTTTTTGAAAATGTAAGATCTATTATGTGAATACATATTTTCATTTTTATTTATGGTGTAGATTTTATGTTATTGATTTTCTTCAAACACTATAATATTACTTTTAAAAGGGAAAAAAAAGATAAAAACTACAAAAATCAAATATATTTGGATAAAAAAGTCAACAAAAAATTCGATTGGCATCAAATTCACCACCCAACATGAAACAAATAATAGATTTCATCTCATCAAATTGAATTTGCAAAAACAACATAATATTCTAATATATTTTTACGTTAAAAAAATATTAAAATTTATATATAATTTTCATTTATTGTTAATATATATATATATATATATATATATATATATATATATATATATATATATATATATATATAGATATATATAATGCATGAAGTGAATAATTTTCTTCTACTTTTCCATCTTATTTATTAAACGAGAATAACATAATATTCCACATGAAAAAATCTAAACTAATAATTCTAATATTTGTCGATGCTTTCTCATCACTGAAGATATCTACCTCATCGATTCACATTCGAAATTTTATTTGTATTTGCTTTCTTACCAATTAAGATCTCTATCTCATCGTTTCACATTCAAAATTTTATTTGTATTTCATGTCTTGCTGTATTCTATTTTTGTACATGGATCTATTGTAGAATCATGGTTGCTTGCTTTATGTCATCATCCTATTTACTCGGGACTCATGTATATTTAAATGATTAATTGTCTAGGTGAATATGTAGGCCATTGACCCTAGCCTCTTATTGATCTAAAATGGTTCACAGAATCTGGGTTCTAGCTTTGCAAAAGCCATAATTCTGAGTGAACCCTTCTTTTGTCTAATGCAAAGATAAACATGTTCTCCCGCACAAAACTCCTCGTTCATTCTCTATTGATCTACATAGGTCTTATGTTTATCCTGAGCTATTTTCAATTGCTTCCCGATAGAAATTATTTCTTGTCCCTTTTCTTTTAGCATATTTGGGTTGATATACATGCTACTCACTGGATCATCCTAAGTGATAGGTGTATTGCACTTTTTTCCATAAGGAGCATCAAATGGAATCGTTATTAATGACTTATGGTACCCATTGTAGTAGTAAAACTCTAGAAGAGGTATAAAGTGTTCCCACTTCTTTTGTTGATGCATGAGATATGTTGTCAGCATGTCTTCCAACACTTTATTCTTGTATTATGACCATATGTTTGAGGATGTGAGTCTATGTTGAAGGCCAACTCTATCATGATGCCACCTAATAGAGTCTTCCAAAACATAGAGGTGAACTAAGCATCCCTATTCGAGATGATCTTCTTGGGTAGATGCAACCTCACTCTTTCTCTTATAAAAATCAGAGAAATATCACTTTCCTTATCAGTGGAATTAATGACATCAATTGATATGCCTTCCTCAACTTATATCACACCACCATTATGTCATCACACTTTCAAGATGTTATTTCTAGTCCAGTAATGAATTCCATTGATATAACTTCCCACTTACACTCAAGAACGGGGATTGTTTGAAGAAATCTCATGGGATGTATAGACTCTACCTTCGCTTGATGGCATTCCAGACACTTGGAAATCTATTTTGCACATCATTCATCATAACTAGTGAATTAGTACGTCCCTTTCATGGAGGTCATCATTTTTTGGTAACCAGGGTAACCAATATATGGTATTTTACGAAATTTATCCAAGATTAGCTACTTCAAGTTGCCCATACATGGTATATACCCTTTTCATTTAAATTTCAACAAATCATCATACATAAGTTAATAATTCCTACTCAATATTCCATTTGGGCCCTACTGAATACTCTCATGGATGTTAACTTGATAAGAAATTATAACTTCCACCTCAACTATCTATAGCCTATTGAGTAAGTGCATCTTGATGTACAACCTCCTGAATACTCTCATGGATGTTAACTTGATAAGAAATTATAACTTCCACCTCAACTATCTATAGCCTATTGAGTAAGTGCATCTACTACTTCAGTCTCATTGCCTTTGATGCACTTGATTTAAATATCAGACTCACTAATTACGGCTAACTAACTTTCCTATCTCATATTCAACATGAGATAATCAAATAAGTACATCAGCCCTCCATGATCGAACATGAATGCAAATTTCCTTTCAAGGAGATAACACCTCCACATACTTAGTGCATGGACTATTGTTGCCAACTCCAAATCATAAGTGACATAATTCCTCTCATGTTCATTCAACTTTCTAGATACATACTAGACCACCAGTTCTTCTTACATTAGGACTCCATCAAGCCCCTCCATGTAGGCATTTATGCACAACAAAATTTACTTCTTTTCTTTACAACACTATAATTGGATGCATAATAATAACTAGCCAATCCTATGAAGGATCTTACTTTTGTCATATTCTGAGGAGTAGGCCACTCCATAATGGATTTAATTTTCTCTAGATCTACCACTACTCCCTCTTTGGAAACAATGTGCCCAAAATACTGAATTTGGGACTGGAAAAATTCACACTTATTGAGTTTAGCGTAGAGCTTATGCTCTCTTAATAATTTTAGTACTACTAATAAATTTTTTTCATGCTCCTCTAGTCTTTGAATAAACCAAGACATGTTTGAAAAATACCAATACAAACTTAAAATAAATCATTAGACATATAAATGTTTCTACTATGTTTGTGAGCCCAAATGGCACAAGTACAAATTTATAGTGCCTATACCCAGTTATAAATTTTATTTTATGAATTCCTTCATCTTTGATGTGTACCTAATGTACCGAGACTTCAAATCGGTCTTTGATAAGACTGAAACGCCCCTCAGCCGATCAAAAAAATCATCAATCCTTGGCTGAGTAGATATGTTCTTAATTATAAACTTATTCATTTGTCAATAATCATTACACAGCCTGAGGGTGCCTTTATTCTTCTTCATGAATAAAATAGGTACTCCCTAGAGTTACAAGTTGGGTTAGATATATCATTTTTCCAACATTTGTTCAATTGCATTCGATATATGCATATTTACTTTGTTTACTTATTTGTTTCCCATGTGGTTAGCGGTTCATAATGATTGATGATTATTATGTCCAGAGAACATTTTTATCATACAGATCTAGCTAAAAATATAACTTCTTGTTGGCTCAACCAGGATGCCTGACTCAGAGAGCGTCGAGAGAGTTAAACCTTTGACCTCTCAATATAAGAGGTTATTTTAATGATGGGGACTCAATGAACTGAGTTAACCCTCAAGGCTAATTCATAATGATTCAAATTTAAAAAAATATTAACAAGCATATAAAAAACTTAATAAATTTATAATTAAAATTAAATATATATTTAAATATAGAAATGTGAAATAAATAAATAAATATGTCTGAGTTATAAATTATAAAACACATATTCTTCACTTAATAAGTCAGAAAATTATTGTGATCTAGGAAAGCTACTCCCTTATTTTCGATCATAGAAAAGAAGTATGAAATGATCTCAACTAATCTATTAGTTTCTTAAAGTTCGATAGAGAATAGTTTTCTTGATGGAAATTAATCATGATTTAACCATATAGATGAATAAAACGATTCATCATAACAATTATATTTCATAATTTTGTATTTAAAGTTAATTAAAAGGTATATAAAATTTTAATATTTAAATAAACACCATATATATATATGTGTGTGTGAGAGAGAGAGAGAGAGAGATTAAGATTTTAATACAATTAAAAATAAGAATATTTTAAAATTTTCATATTTATATAAATATTCCCTGATCGGGGTGCGAGACAACTCATTTTCCATCTTAGGACTCTCACCATGTGTGAAATGCTAGTTGAAAGGGTCAGAGGGTAAATCAGCCCTCTCCCTCACATGCGTGATTAGGTGAGTGAGGTGGCACACATGGGATGTGTTAATGGTGATGAGACGATCCCCAAGGTTCTTAATCTCCAGGTGGGTAGGGCTCAACATCCCATGGATGAATTTGCCTTGTGTTGGGGTTTGGCTCTTTGAGGTTAGCATAGGATCTTGGCAATCACTCTCTTGTCTGTAAGGAAGCTTTGGTGGTTCTTCTCCCGGGACACGACTAGTCCTCTCTAGTTCATGGCTTTTGTAGTCAGGTATGTTCTTCTCCTTCCCCCCCCCTTCAATCACATCCTACTCAATCTTCTAATGTCTCTCGAAATCGTAATAACAATCTCAGCAATTCAATTATCATGAGAAATGGTACTCATTGTCTGGAAAATGGGAAAGATTTAATGGCTTTGTCATATGTAATGTTTGTTGTTTCTATGCTAGTCTCTATTTCCTTTGGCATTATACTATCTCGAATGGGCATCTATGGTATTTTTCTGCTTTGTAGTCTTTTGTTGGAGGAATATATGTTTGTCGGTGTTGGTTTTATCTTTTAATTGTTGGCCCTAAGCATGGGAATGAGCTTAAATTATCTCCATCTGATTTATTACGTCTATGGTGTGGACCTCACTATTATTGGGCTCGAGGAGCCGACATATGGAGCCTTCTTCCTAAAGCGACAGACTAACCTTGGATTCTCTCTGTCTATTGACTCAATTGAGCATATGGTAGTGGAACACAATATTGCATGTCAAAGGTGGTTGTCCTATTCAGCCCTTAGTTTGTATGAAAGACTTGAGCCTAACAAAGTTTACCTCTTGCTTTTATCTCATGTTATCGTGTCGGGTTATCAAAACTTATGAAATCATCCTTCTCGCGAGCGGACAGTCTTGTTCTAGACTGTGGCTCGTCCTATTTGGTTGACAGTTTATGGATCTATTATTTTGTTTATAATTCAAATGATGTGTCCATCACTTGGTGCTAGCTCATCTAGAAATTTGGGTCAGGGTTGTAATAGACAATTGGGGAACTATGGAAGTAGTGTTGCATCGTCAACCCTGCAAACAAGAAGAAGCGCCATAAGACTAATGCTCAAATCATTAACAAGGTTGCCTAGGATTATAATACAACTCAGGTTAAACAAATGATGTTGACATGGGAAGCATAATTAAATCAACGGGCATAAGTTGGAGTTTAGATAGAAGATTGGCGTGCCTTAGTTCCTCACCCAAGATATACACGAGGCCACACTACTCAATATAAACAAATTGTCCATCTTTATTGGCTGATGAAAATTATTATGGCTAGAGCTATCATGACTTCTCTTGCAGGCTCTGACAAATCTGATCCAAGTTTATAGGAAATTCATAAAGAACTTCAACTTATCCAATTCCAAATTTAGCAACAAAATGTTTTTCATTGTAAAAGCCCTATCCTAGGGTCTTCTAACAAATCTATTTCTGGTGAATTTAAATGCAATAAAAGACAATTGTTTACTTTCTTACAAGGCTTTTAAACAAATAAAATTTTACCATTACGTTCTAATCCTTATAACTTATGGAGAACATTTCATTTTAATAAATTTACCTGAGTAATCTAGAGAAGAATACCTATACCAGTGGCTGATGGAGATGCCTTTGAGCTGTTGTTCCTGCTAAACACTCCTCTTGACTGACCCAGCTGGATTTAGCTCCCAGCCAACTAGGAAATAATTCCTAGCCCAGGAAACCTCAACAAGTTCCCTAGCCCTCTGAGCCCAAGTCCAACCAGATGTAGTGTGTGTATCCAAGATGAATAATCCAGACCAAGATGAACAATATTTCCCTCCTCTCAACGAACCAAGAAACCTCCATAGGTTCTTAATGTCTCCAAAAATCACAACAAATCCTAAAGTCACAATCAACCCCAAAATCATAAGCAAGACTCCACCTCCCATTTTCTCCCTTCCCCCTCCCCTTTTTATACCCTCCATCTCTTCTCCATCTCAACCACCTCTCATTAATGTCATTAACTTCTCATCCATCCTTACAGTTGACTTCTCTTCTCCCAAATAAAGCTGGGAGTACATTTGGAAATGTGACATGAATATAAAATTGGGAAATTAATGGGAGAGGACCATGTCTTCTCCCAAGTAAATCTGAAAGTAAATTTTGGAATGTGAGATGAATATATATATATATATATATATATATATATATATATATATATATATATATATATATATATATATATATATATATAATTGAATGGAGAGGACTATATCTCCTCCCAAGTAAATGTGAGGGTACTTTGGGGAATGTGAGATGTAATTAAATGGAGAGGACCATTTCTTCTCCCTAATAAATGTGAGGGTACGTTGGGGAATGTGAGATGAATATATATATTGATAATGAGTTGGATAGGACCATGTCCTCTCCCAAGTAAATGTGAGGGTACATTGGGGAATGTGAGACGAATACATATATTATTTGAAATAATGGAAGGAGACCCTATCCTACCTAATATTCAATTTGAAAAGGTAAGTTGTGAATTTGAATAATAGAAATCATGAATTTTATATTGGACCAATATTTCTCAATGTTTTCAAATAATGTAAACATTAATAAAATTTGCAAGTTAATATTTAAGTGGAGCATTACATACACCCCTCCTTCAGAGAAATTCATCCCGAAGTTAGAATGAAAAGATACAAGGACTTCGAAAGCATAACAAACTAGAGAGTTATAGCCGTAAAATTTGATAAGTGAGACAATGACATTACTTCCCATCAAGAGTCTTCAACTGATCTATATCCTCCTATCCATCCTGACCTACTTCTGTTCCCACCCTATTCGTCCTCTGCTGCTTTATCACTGGAAATGGCCATACTAACCACTGATAAAATCGATATGGTGGAAGTGTCAAATACATCAACCTAACTTTCCGAGAAGGCAACTGGCAATCGTCATCACACATTTATGGGAGTGTGTCCACCCCTGCCCTCCCACGATTCCAGGTTTCAGAGGATACATGGTGGGAAATACCTCCACCCCTCTTTCACAATTACGGTCAATTCCCTAACATGGACCACACTACAGAGCTGGTTGGGCTTGTCATTGAATAATCCAATCAAGTAGCCTTGCCACCTAGCATTTGCATTTTACTCATGTCATAAGAGTGAATATCAAGTAGATACCAAATGTAATAGAACAATGTGCATTATACCTTCCCCACGAGATGTCTCGACCTTCCCTCAATGGAAGAGTAGCTCTGGGCTATCATATAGTTCTTTCCCCCTCTGGGTTAGCTCGTTCACGCCTTTATATAACAAAATGACATATAACCATCACATTATTAAGTCTAGTATCCACTTGTCAATTTTGTAGTTCATATTAGATACAAATCATAATTTCATTATGTTACTTATTAGATAAATCATATCCACTTAAGCCATACATGAAGCAACTATAACTCTGATAAGTCAAGCACTAGATAAATCATCACCAAGTACATCATACATTAGGTCATACATCAAAAAATTTCATCATCAAAATCAAACCTAAGTAGTTTCACGTGTCCAACCAAATGCATCAATATTACATAATGTTCATAAATAATAACATGGAACTACAAATTAAAACCTTAACATAGGCAGCTATCTACATTAAAATGGGCATCATAAATGCTCATGTGACATCTTTGTGGAACTCCTCGAATCAATTAGAGTTGAAACAGATTTAACTATCTGTCATGGAAAATAGCATTTGAACCTAGATATGCTATAAGGTGGAAGCAAAACCAAAATAATGGCAAGCAACGGATTAGTGCATTATCAATTCCACTAGAAGGTGCTAGTATAAGTTTCATGCATATAGTTCCTTTAAAGCCGTAGTGAATTTTATGGTTTTTCATCTTCCAAACCAATTAGTTAATCTTGAAAGTAAAAGACTCAAAACTTCATAATTGTTTCGAGCATTATTTTCATATTTTATATTTTGGAAATTGAGAGAAATGTCCCCTAAATGTCAAAGGTTAAAATTTATTATATATTTAGTCATTGTTTACTAGTACTAAAACAATTTCATGATATATAATGCAGCTCACAATATGACCATAGAAATGATAAATAATTAAACGAATGGAATGATATGATTTCAATGACTCGGCATACTAAAAAAATAGATAATTTTAATGAAACGGATATTTTTTTAGATACCAAAGCATTAGTGACAAAATATGTGGATTCTGCTTATATATATATACCGTGTAAGGGTGAATATATGAAAATGACACTGATTGCAATACATATTAGCAACAAAATATATAATCAATGAGGCTCCAAATGGACTCTAGAGTCAAAAAAATCATTACACAAGCTACTGTCTTGGTATATGGTACATAGTATAAATTATTGATCAACACGATAAAAATAAGATTCCATTATTTTTTTATAGGGTCATAAACATCGTTATGCCAATTAAGTTGTGCCTCAAGCTCAATAGTATGCAAATCACAAAGTAGATAACCAATTTCCAAAAAGAAGAATCCAATTCATTTTTTTTTGGGGGCCTGATTGAGAATGATTATATTATATATGATAATTTATAATGATTTAATAATGAGGATGGATGGCATGGTGTCACTTCTGGTTTCATTTAGTATACCATATTCCATGACCACGGAATGGGAAAATAAGTGTTAAGAATCTAATAGCTGTGATGGAAAAATAGGATGAAAAAAAAATGAAATCAAAACACACTCCTGAACATAAGAAAAAAGCAACATATCGAGTTGTGGATTTTGGTTTTCCACATTTTGTCGAGCAAAAAAGGTTGTAATGGTTTTTTTTTTTTTTTTTTGTGAGAATAAACTGTTTTTTTAATCTATGGAAAGATGAAACCCATATTTTCTTTATTGTGGCAAAGCTGTGAAACATTGCAAGCCCAAGGATGCCTAACTCAGAGAGTGTCGAGAGAGTTAAACCTTTGACCTCTCAATATAAGAGGTTATTTTAATGATGGGGACTCAATGAACTGAGTTAACCCTCAAGGCTAATTCATAATGATTCAAATTTAAAAAAATATTAACAAGCATATAAAAAACTTAATAAATTTGATTAATAAATTTATAATTAAAATTAAATATATATTTAAATATAGAAATGTGAAATAAATAAATAAATATGTCTGAGTTATAAATTATAAAACACATATTCTTCACTTAATAAGTCAGAAAATTATTGTGATCTAGGAAAGCTACTCTCTTATTTTCGATCATAGAAAAGAAGTATGAAATGATCTCAACTAATCTATTAGTTTCTTAAAGTTCGATAGCGAATAGTTTTCTTAATGGAAATTAATCATGATTTAACCATATAGATGAATAAAACGATTCATCATAACAATTATATTTCATAATTTTGTATTTAAAGTTAATTAAAAGGTATATAAAATTTTAATATTTAAATAAACACCATATATATATGTGTGTGTGTGAGAGAGAGAGAGATTAAGATTTTAATACAATTAAAAATAAGAATATTTTAAAATTTTCATATTTATATAAATATTCCCTGATCGGGGTGCGAGACAGCTCATTTTCCATCTTAGGACTCTCACCATGTGTGAAATGATAGTTGAAAGGGTCAGAGGGTAAATCAGCCCTCTCCCTCATATGTGTGATTAGGTGAGTGAGGCGGCACACATGGGATGTGTTAATGGTGATGAGACGATCCCCAAGGTTCTTAATCTCCAGGTGGGTAGGGCTCAACATCCCATGGATGAATTTTCCTTGTGTTGGGGTTTGGCTCTTGGAGGTAAGCATAGGATCTTGGAAATCACTCTCTTGTCTGTAAGGAAGCTTTGGTGGTTCTTCTCCCGGGACATGACTAGTCCTCTCTAGTTCATGGCTTTTGTAGTCAGGTATGTTCTTCTCCTTCTCCCCCTTCAATTGCATCCTACTCAATCTTCTAATGTCTCTCGAAATCGTAATAACAATCTCAGCAATCCAATTATCATGAGAAATGGTACTCATTGTCTGGAAAATGGGAAAGATTTTATGGTTTTGTCATATGTAATGTTTGTTGTTTCTATGCTAGTCTCTATTTCCTTTGGCATTCTACTATCTCGAATGGGAATCTATGGTATTTTTCTGGTTTGTAGTCTTTTGTTGGAGGAATATATGTTTGTCGGTGTTGGTTTTATCTTTGAATTGTTGGCCCTAAGCATGGGAATGAGATTAAATTGTCTCCATCTGATTTATTACGTCTATGGTGTGGGCCTCACTGTTATTGGGCTCGAGGAGCCGACATATGGAGCCTTCTTCCTAAAGCGACAAACGAACCTTGGATTCTCTCTGTCTATTGACTCAATTGAGCATATGGTAGTGGAACACAATATTGCATGTCAAAGGTGGTTGTCCTATTCAGCCCTTAGTTTGTATGAAAGGCTTGAGCCTAACAAAGTTTACCTCTTGCTTTTATCTCATGTTATCATGTCGGGTTATCAAAACTTATGAAATCATCCTTCTCGCGAGCGGACAATCATGTTCTAGACTGTGGCTCGTCCTATTTGGTTGACAATTTATGGCTCTATTATTTTGTTGATAATTCAAATGATGTGTCCATCACTTGGTGCTAGCTCATCTAAAAATGTGGGCTAGGGTTGTAATAGACAATTGGGGAACTATGGAAGTAGTGTTGCATCGTCAACCCTACAAACAAGAAGAAGCGGCCATAAGACTAATGCTCAAATCATTAACAAGGTTGCCTAGGATTATAATACAGCTCAGGTTAAACAAATGATGTTGACATGGGAAGCATAATTAAATCAACGGGCATAAGTTGAATTTTAGATAGAAGATTGGCGTGCCTTAGTTCCTCATCCAAGATATACATGAGGCCACACTCAATATAAACAAATTGTCCATCTTTATTGGCTGATGAAAAGTGTTATGGCTAGAGCTATCATGACTTCTCTTGTAGGCTCTGACAAATCTGATCCAAGTTTTTATGAAATTCATAAAGAACTTCAACTTATCCAATTCCAAATTTAGCAACAAAATGTTCTTCTTTGTAAAAGCCCTATCCTAGGGTCTTCTAACAAATCTATTTCTAGTGAATTTAAATGCAATAAAAGACAATTGTTTACTTACTTACAAGACTTTTAAACAAATAAAATTTTACCATTACGTTCTAATCCTTATAACTTATGGAGAACATTTCATTTTAATAAATTTACCTGAGTAATCTAGAGAAGAATACCTATACCAATGGCTGATGGAGATGCCTTTGAGCTGCTGTTCCTGCTAAACACTCCGCTTGACTGACCCAACTGGATTTACCTCCCAGCCAACTAGGAAATAATTCCTAGCCTAGGAAACCTCAACAAGTTCCCTAGCCCTCTGAGCCCAAGTTCAACCAGGTGTAGTGTGTGTATCCAAGATGAATAATCCAGACCAAGATGAACAATATTTCCCTCCTCTCAACAAACCAAGAAACCTCCATAGGTTCTTAATGTCTCCAAAAATCACAACAAATCCTAAAATCACAATCAACCCCAAAATCATAAGCAAGACTCCACCTCCCATTTTCTCCCTTCCCCCTTCCCTTTTTATACCCTCCATCTCTTCTCCATCTCAACCACCTCTCATTAATGTCATTAACTTCTCATCCATCCTTATAGTTGACTTCTCTTCTCCCAAATAAAGCTGGGAGTACATTTGGAAATGTGACATGAATATAAAATTGGGAAAGTAATGGGAGAAGACCATGTCTTCTCCCAAGTAAATCTGAAAGTAAATTTTGGAATGTGAGATGCATATATATATATATATATATATATATATATATATATATATATAGATATATATATATATATATATATATATATATATATATATATATATATAATTGAATGGAGAGGACTATATCTCCTCCCAAGTAAATGTGAGGGTACTTTGGGGAATGTGAGAGGAATATATATATTGATAATGAGTTGGAGAGGACCATGTCCTCTCCCAAGTAAATGTGAGGGTACATTGAGGAATGCGAGTTGAATACATATGTTATTTGAAATAATGGAAGGAGACCCTATCCTACCTAACATTCAAATTGAAAAGGTAAGTTGTGAATTTGAATAATAGAAATCATGAATTTTATATTGGACCAATATTTCTCAATATTTTCAAATAATGTAAAAATTAATACAATTTGCAAGTTAATATTTAAGTGGAGCATTACATACACCCCTCCTTCAGAGAAAGTCATCCCGAAGTTAGAATGAAAAGATACAAGGACTTCGAAAGCATAACAAACTAGAGAGTTATAACAGTGAAATTTGATAAGTGAGACAATGACATTACTTCCCATCAAGAGTCTTCAACTGATCTATATCCTCCTATCCATCCTGACCTACTTCCATTCCCACCCTATTCGTCCTCTGGTGCTTTATCAGTGGCAATGGCCATACTAACCACTGATAAAATCAATATGGTGGAAGTGTCAAATACATCAACCTAACTTTCCCAGCAGGCAATTGGCAATCGTCATCACACATTTATGGGAGTGTGTCCACCCCTGCCCTCCCACGATTCCAGGTTTCAGAGGATACACGGTGGGAAATACCTCCACCCCTATTTCACAATTACGGTCAATTCCCTAACATGGACCACACTACACAGCTGGTTGGGCTTGTCATCGAATAATCCAATCAAGTAGTCTTGCCACCTAGCATTTTCATTTTACTCATGTCATAAGAGTGCATATCAAGTAGATACCAAATTTAATAGAAAAATGTGCATTATACCTTCCCCACGAGATGTCTCGACCTTCCCTCAATGGAAGAGTAGCGCTGGGCTATCATATAGTTCTTTCCCCCTGCGGGTTAGCTCGTTCACTCCTTTATATAACAAAACGACATATAACCATCACATTATTAAGTCTAGTATCCACTTGTCAGTTTTGTAGTTCATATTAGAAACAAATCATAATTTCATTATGTTACTTATTAGATAAATCATATCCACTTAAGCCAAACATGAAGAAACTATAACTCTGATAAGTCATGCACTAGATAAATCATCACCAAGTACATCATACATTAGGTCATACATCAAAAATTTTCATCATCAAAATCAAACGTAAGTAGTTTCACGTGTCCAACCAAATGCATCAATATTACATAATGTTCATAAATAATAACATGGAACTACAAATTAAAACCTTAACATAGGCAGCTATGTACATAAAAATGGGCATCATAAATGCTCATGTGACATCTTTGTGGAACTCCTCGAATCAATTAGAGTTGAAACAGATTTAACTATCTGTCATGGAAAATAGCATTTGAACCTAGATATGCTATAAGGTGGAAGCAAAACCAAAATAATGGCAAGCAACAGATTAGTGCACTATCAATTCCACTAGAAGGTGCTAGTATAAGTTTCATGCATATAGTTTCTTTAAAGCCTTAGTGAATTTTATGGTTTTTCATCTTCCAAACCAATTAGTTAATCTTGAAAGTAAAAGACTCAAAACTTCAGAATTGTTTCGAGCATTATTTTCATATTTTATTTTTTGTAAATTGAGAGAAATGTCCCCTAAATGTCAAAGGTTAAAATTTAGTCATTGTTTACTAGTACTAAAACAATTTCATGATATATAATGCAGCTCACAATATGACCAGAGAAATGGTAAATAATTAAATGAATGGATGATATGATTTTAGTGACTTGGCATACTAAAAAAATAGATAATTTTAATGAAACAGATATTTTTTTAGATACCAAGGCATTAGTGACAAAATATGTGGATTATGCTTATATATATATATATATATATATATATATATATATATATATATATATATATATATATATACCGTGTAAGGGTGAATATATGAAAATGACACTGATTGCAATACATATTAGCAACAAAATATATAATCAATGAGGCTCCAAATGGACTCTAGAGTCAAAAAAATCATTACACTGGCTACTGTCTTGGTATATGGTACATAGTATAAATTATTGATCAACACGATACAAATAAGATTCCATTATTTTTTTATAGTGTCATAAACATAGTTATGCCAATTAAGTTGTGCCTCAAGCTCAATAGTTTGCAAATCACAAAGTAGATAACCAATTTCCGAAAAGAAGAATCCAATTCATTTTTTTTGGGGGGGGGCCTGATTGAGAATGATTATATTATATATGATAATTTATAATGATTTTATAATGAGGATGGATGGCATGGTGTCACTTCTGGTTTCATTTAGTATACCATATTCCATGACCATGGAATGGGAAAATAAGTGTTAAGAATCTAATAGCTGTGATGGAAAAATAGGATGAAAAAAAATGAAATCAAAACACACTCCTGAACATAAGAAACAAGCAACATATCGAGTTGTGGATTCTAGTTGTCCACATTTTGTCCAGCAAAAAAGGTTGTAATGGTTTTTTTTTTTTTTTGTGAGAATAAACTGTTTTTTTAATCTATGGAAAGATGAAACCCATATTTTCTTTATTGTGGCAAAGCTGTGAAACATTGCAAGCCCAGTGCCCACACAATCTTATGAACCCGAAGAGTTATAGCAAACAAATCAGCTATAAATGTGTTGTGGTAAGAAATTCCTAACCGGAAATTATGAAGAAAACTGAAATTGAATTTTTGTTTGTTGATAAAAGCATAAATCTGACGTTCTGGAACCCATCTCTTTCACCTATTAAATAGATTCTTCCCCAAAATTTCTCTAAACCTTCTTATTAGCATGTTTAAAAGATTCTTGTCCCTCTAAGATTAGGCAAGATAATCATAGGATGAGATAAGAACAATTCTAACAGTAGTCCTCGAAGAGATAATGTAAAATATCATTTTGGAGAAGATAAGAATGCTGATTTTGAAAAGGATAAGAACCCTAACGAATGCAGAATATTTCTGATCATGTTTTCCAATTGAAGAAAGAAAGAGATGTTTTTCCGAGTTTGACCTAATGTTGTGAATTTTGTTGCTATCACAAAAAATCTTCTATTCTTTGACATCCTCTACAATTCATGGATCTCCAGTGTATTTTTCCAGAGTGATAGTTGAATCTGATACTAAATATGAAATTGCAGCTTCTCGAAAACACAATTTAAGAGAATTTACTAAAGATAACAAGCCAACAGTGTAAGAGAAACATATATAATACACATTTGATTTTATAATTTGAATAATAATCCACACACCAAGGTCAAATTAATTCACAAAAGAATACGGATTAATGTTCAAACTAGTTACGATCCATACAAAAATCTTTGTGATTGTCACTGTCAAAAATGCAACTCCAACAAAACTTTTCCTACATAAAAGGAATCTCAATCATAAGAAACCCATGGCCAAATAAATGTAATCATTGTTAACACCAAACCACTTAAGAAAGACAATTTATAAATGTAATTTTCCCGCAGGTTTGGCATTCCTTGTAAATGTAACCCTGATCTATTTTCTAGTGCAACTTAACAATCTATGATAGAAAACATTCTAAATACCAGTAGAAAGATTTCTCTAACGGATAGAAGGTTTTATGAGGTGTAAACTATAAAATTTTATCTAGAATTTGAATAGGTATTTGAACACCAGACCGTTTAGGCACATCAATATTTAATATTGAGAGTATTTGTGTGCATGGATAGACTAGTTCAGGTATTCAAGCACATTGGCTTATAAAGTGAGACCATATGCAGGCATTTATGCATGGTTATCATTAAGTAAAAATGTACATAAGTCGCATTGGTTCAGGTATTCAAGCACCTTTGGTTTCAAAAGCATCCACATACACATGTTTATGAAAGGTTTTCATGAAGGACAAATGTGGTACCATTCATTGGTCACCATCAAGTCACATCAAAACAGCATAGCAAGATATATTATATTAGGAGACTCAATGTTGTTCTACGTAGAGAAGGGGCTTGATATAGACTGTTGCTTAGAAGGCCATTACCAACTTGCTGGGACTCAAAAAGTGATGAAAGGGAAAAATTGCTTCAAAGGTAACATATTTGTGCAGAACAAAATCTAATTTTGTCTAAGCATTTACTAAAGCAAAGTTGTTTACTAAAATCAAAGGCCAGAATCCTCGAGGAATATTTTAACACAATGATTACTCTAAAAGTAATCCAAGCATAAAATGCACCATGGAATAAAGATTCCAAAATCCCCACTTCTAGCCAATTGATTGCAAGTCACTGGGGCCTATACCACAAGCACATCTGAAACAACTCAAACACCAAAGGGTTGGCTATGTTAGCTAACCCCGCACACCAGCTTATGTAATAGCCAATTGATAATCTGGGAGTGTGTACAGTTTTATAATCTTGTACTCAGTTTATCAACAGAAACTCAAGCAGCTAATTAATAATTTGTACTGCACACAAAAAACAAATAGTTGAAACTCAGAAAAGCAACCATTATAGACTCTATATAAACAATAAATGCCTGAATGCATTGCACTCAAACACCAAATACTTAAAACTCCAAATGGCAAACAAATAGCTAACCCTGATATCACATAGCATTTCCTAGACACATCAAACATCTCACATCCCAAAAGCCTATCCAATCATGTTAGCCCGAAATGTTCACATGCATTTAGGACACATACCAAATATTAAATAACTCCAACCCCAAGAGTCTACCGACTTCAGCAAAAACCAAAATGGTAAAATGCCCAAAATCTCAAGGCCACACACCGCAAATAGAT
The DNA here is from genome assembly GCA_031772625.1 of Pinus tabuliformis. Classification (NCBI taxonomy): domain Eukaryota; kingdom Viridiplantae; phylum Streptophyta; class Pinopsida; order Pinales; family Pinaceae; genus Pinus; species Pinus tabuliformis. The sequence continues at coordinate 452,247,553 of CM062806.1, forward strand.
AAAACCAACAAAATACTAGAAACATGGTCATTACATAGTTGATTTTATATTTTGAATAATATTACATATCCAATTCAAAATATAAAACCAACAACAAATTAGAAACATCTATAATACACATTTTATCTTAAATTTTGAATAATCTTGTATATCCACACAAATCAACTGAGTCAAATTAATCTGCAAAAGAAATTGGATTAATATACAAAGTAGTTACTGAACATAGAAAATGTTTGTGTACACTTACAAAATGTAGTTACAACAGTTGTCAAAATCTCAACTACAGTAAAACCAAGGCCTAATAAAATCAGTTGTTATTAATTCCAACCCAATTTTGGAACAGATGCAGGTTTGGTGTTCCTTGTAACATAACTAACCCCTTTGAATGATAGCTTGACATATCTAAAACCATGGACATCTAAAATACGTATGGCACTAACCAGTCAAACTATAAACCAAAATAATTCTCCAAATGGCACACATTTTTTTAGAAGAAACAACTATTGCCACTTTACTTTGGATGACAAACTACTTGCCACTTCACTTGAATGACAAACTACCCGAAGTGTTCCTGGGATGTATAAAACGATTTTATGGATCACACTATAATATTTAATCTAACATGTGAACAAGGGTATTCAAGTACTATGTTGATATCAGCAAGAAACTCGAGCATGCCTACAAGTCCCTTCAGTTTGATTCCCTCTCAATATTTGCAGTCGATCCTAAACTATACTCTAAGCGGTCTCAATATTTTATTTGCAGAATCTTTCCTGAGGAATCATAAAAGTTGGGATTATTATCGATCTTGGACCATGGGATCATTAAAATGTTTGCAAATGCAAAAAAATTTAGATGATTTTTTTTGAACAAATGAAGCAAGAAATACCTGATGGAATATGACCCTCAATCCTTGGGCAGGTCTCTAAGGTGAAGGATTAGTTGGATTCCCTATTGAAAAGCTAAACGAAGGTGCCAATGTTTACAAGTCAAGTACTTGGATGTGCCCACTGAAGCTTATGTACCTTAATGTTTTCCTAGCACTTCCACCTTTATAGACCACCAAGGATCGCAGTAGCTTCCACATCTGCATGAGACAAAAAAAGACTCTTGCCATTTGATTTAAATGTATTACCAAATATTCGATTTATTGGAAATTGTCTGGCAACTTCTTTGCTTTAACTATGGCACAAGCACAATGAAAAGTGTTTAGGTGTAGGTATGTTGCAAATTGTAGTCACCTTTATAACTTGTCCTCTTCTTCTTCATGGACTATGTTATTCCTTGTAGAAAAGTTTAAGTAATTCTAACAACTTTTGGTACCAAATTGTTTCAAGATCAGTCCTCACCCCCATAGCACAATGAAAAACAATGTCTGAGCCTCCATCTAAGAACTTAAAAGGGCTTAAGCCCCCAAAGCCTCCTGCAGATAGGTTGAATCATGTTTAGCCTATTCATATCAATTCCCCAATGTATGTATGGGGCCCTGCCCCGAATTATCCTAACTGACTCTCTCCTATGGCTGGCATGGTCATTTTTTAGCCTTTTAATGCTTGGGCTTCTGCCCTTTGATATCATTTTTTTTATGAACAATTTTCTCTTGAATCTAGATTGTGGGTGTTGTGGCCTAAGCCAATGCACACTTGGATTGTTGTCGCTTTATGCTTGTAGGGACTGCTTGGGCGACCTGTTTTTTGTATGAAAGCCCTCTAAATTAATAGTTAAATGAAGCTTTAATTCAAAATTTGAATTTATCTAAAGATCATCATAACCATATTCCTAACAATACCTGGAGAGAGTAAAATTAGAGGAAGAAAATCACCTTCCTTCTGTGCATTTGACCTCCTACTCTTGTGGAATAGAACCAATAACCACTGGGAAGTTCAAATAGGACATGATTCTACATTTAGAACATCAGGCTATTCATCTACTAGCTCTGGTACATGCCAAGTACCATTATGCATAGGATATTACCATGGTGTTAAGGAACTAGTAATTTATCTCGCAATCATGTGAGAAACTAGTTGACAAGAAGGGGATATAGGATTTAGTTACAAAATTAATTAACAAGTTATAGAACATTTTGGGAGTAGATGCAGTGCATAATGATGACAAATTACAGCAGAATCATTCTAAAAAAAATTGTTAGTATTTCCCAATAAAATGTACAGCGAAGAAACACCCTATTCATCATTGTTTTTTTTACCATCAAAAATCTAGAATTAAAAGATGACAAATTAGAAGAATATTATTATTGTTGTATACTAGTTGTTTCAACAATAGATTCTTGATGACACTATTTGATTAAAGAGATCTCTCCCTAATGTATCACAACCAGTTGCCACAGGTTCTTTTATAATGCATCACATTCTACATATGTAAGTGTGGAGTAAAACAACACCCCATCTCCATGGAGTCCCATAGTTTGTCTATACATATCAAACAGGTCACAGCGCCATATGCACACTTTTCTCAACAATGAGAAATGAGGTTTTCTTGTCACCTATAATGTTAATGGATTCCATTCAGCGTTGATCCTTTCATGGGAGAAATAAAACATATATTTACTTGAAAAAGAGTTTCACAATAACACAATTAGAGTTACAGCCCTCTAAAGTCATGACTACAAGGAAACTCCAGCCCTAAAAAAAAACTAGAAATACTAGCATATGAAGCACTGTCTCTAGACATTGATGCCAAAACTGATGTTCTATCATGTCTATTTGCCATAATTTTGAGGTACTGTAACGGAGAAATGTCGCATGATTCAATGACAGATAATTTCCCTTTAGATGCTAGGCCCACCCATTTACAACGTTACTGACCTTGTACCTCTACATCCATATCTTCACGGCTGGGAATCAACATTTGGACAGATCGGCTTACTCTAAAAAAAATAGATTGAACTTTTAAAAGGCAATTTTTCTTAATTGGTTATGCCATTATTTTAATTTTCAATCCCTCTTTTTATGAAACACAAGAATACAAACCCACAAGAAACACCTCTCACAGAATTATAGTCTAAAATCTAACAAGATTCTCAAAACTAAAGGGAAAAAAGACAATAATTTTATACAGAAGATCGTGAGAGCATTTTGAAGAAAAGTTTAGACATATTCATGATTTTAAGGACAACAGAAAACTCTTTTACAGAATGTATGAATTACAGCAAAATGCAGATCATTCATTACTAAACAGAAACTGTGCGTCTATAGAAAATTTCATCCTCACTCTCCTCATCTTCCTCTTCTGAATCAACAACATCTCTTGGTGATTCCAATGCTCCACCCATAGAGAATAATGGACCCACGTCCTCATTCTCAATATAGTTACCTTCCAGTCTTTCTTCAAACCTTTGGTCACTGCAATTAAGCAGCCATGCTAGGCTACATCTAATACCCTTTCTTGACATTATTTGAAACCGAGATTTGATTTTGAATTCTAGGCGGTATGTAAAGTAAGATGGAAATTCTACAAGTTCCTCTAATGGCTTGTTCATCTCAGCCTTAGAAAAATAAAAACTATGTTTCATGAGTTCCACATTTACAACAAGTAGCTGGGGACAAGAAACTACCATCTTTGCTATGTCCTCATCTGAGAAACCATGTCCTCTGAAAAACTCCACTCGTTTTTTAATTGGAACATGAGGAAGGCTTACAACTTGTGGCATCTTCTCTAAAATTCTACCAAAGTCTTCAAACTAAGCCCCAGGATCTGTGCATACAATGCTATAACAGAAGCAAGAGCTTTGCGCCGTACAACGAAACTAAGAAAACTTTCCACATTGCGCTTCACTATCTCGTCCAACTCATATCTAAGAATATACGGTCTCTTCTCGATCATTCTAGCTAGAACTTGTTTGGGAAGTCCTAGATTCTCAAGGTAAGAAACAATAGGTTTAATCACTTTACCAACCCGCATACCCAAAATCTGAGGACACTGTGTCACCATCGGTCTAATGTCTCTTGGGTTCACTCCAATACTGACCAAATAAGCGACAGATGTACTCATTTTCCCTTCGAGTTTAAATTCCAGAATCTCGGGATACTTCTGTAATACTATTGGAATGTCGATTCTCTCAATGTCAAGACCTCGCAGAATTTTAATAACTGGCACAAGGTCTACAATAACACTAGCATACAACACTTGGGGATGTTTTCTAAGAAAGATTGGAAGCTCCTACTTTTGAAAACCCAATTTATTCAAATAATCAAGGATGGGAACCATATTTTTCTTCACACTACAACCCAGCATGAGTGGAGCCTGATTTATGTCATCGATGGTGAGACCTAATCTTTGTAGGAAGTCCATCCTTTCTTTCCTAACATCCACTGTCGAAGGAAGTTCTAAGTGTTCCAGCTCGTCAAGGACTATCCCGCTACCTCTCAAGTAATCACAAATGATCACTCGAGAAACAAGCTTCTCCTTTCTCCCTGCACAACACCCCAAGTCACATTTGGCATCTGGCACTCAAGAATGTTGTTCAGCTCGCCGGAAGCTGCCCTACTAGGTACTCTGAAAGCAACATTCCCTCCATCTAGCATTTTCATTTTCAATGTCAAAAACAAACTTTTCCTTGAAAGAAAACAATTTCTTTCAAATGGATGTCATCCTATATTGCATTTTATTTCACACGAGTTTCCATTGCTTCATTCAATGGAAACTTGGGGAGCGGATGTTGCTCCCACACTCGTTTGATCCCACACATATGCTTTTCCTGGCGTGGCCCCGGAGGTCGAAATGTGATTTTCTCTATTAGGGTTTAAGTGTGCAATCCCTGCATGTAGAATTGAAAGAAAGCAAGAACGAGAACGATTTGTTGAAAATCCCCACATTGCATCATTCTAAACACTGGAATTATATGAAGATGTCTGCAGCAAAAGTCCCAATGCCACTTCATTCATGCCATGAAGGACCGAACCACGACACTGATACTGGCGAGCGTGTGGTTGTTAACCACAACAAATTAACAACCACAAGGTCAGAGGTTCAAGCCCTTCTACTATCAGAATTTGGGGTTTGGTCGGAGGTTAAAGCCCTTCTATCAGTATTTGGGGTTTAGTGGGCTTTGGGTCTAGATTTTGAACCAAAGCTCTAATACCATGTGTAAGAGCCCTTTCCTAGGGTCTTCTAACAGATCTATTTCTGATGAATTTAAATGCAATAAAAGACAATAGTTTACTTTCTCACAAGACTTTTAAACAAATAAAATTTTACAATTACGTTCTAATCCTTATAACTTATGGAGAACATTTCATTTTAATAAATTTACCTGAGTAATCTAGAGAGGAATACATGTACTGGTGGCTGGTGGAGATGTCTTTGAGTTGATGCTCTTGCTGAACGCTCCTCTTGACTGACCCAACTGGATTTACCTCCCAGCCAACTTGGAAATAATTCCTAGCCCAGGAAGCCTCCATAGGTTCCCTAGCCCTCCGAGCCCAAGTCCAATCAAATGTAGTGTGTGTATCCAAGATGAATAATCCAGACCAAGATAAACAATATTTCCATCATCTCAACAACCCAAGAAACCTCCAAAGGTTCTTAAGGTCTCCAAAAATCACAACAAATCCTAAAATCACAATCAACCCTAAAATCATAAGCAAGACTCCACCTCCCATTTTCTCCCTTCCCCCTTCCCTTTTTATACCCTCCCTCTCTTCTCCATCTCAACCACCTCGCATTAATGTCATTAACTTCTCATCCATCCTTACAGTTGACTTCTCTTCTCCCAAGTAAAGCTGGGAGTACATTTGGAAATGTGACATGAATATAAAATTGGGAAATTAATGGGAGAGGACCATGTCTTCTCCCAAGTAAATGTGGAAGTACATTTGGGAATGTGAGATGAATATATATATATATATATATATATATATAATTGAATGGAGAGGACTATGTATTTTCCCAAGTAAATGTGAGGGTACATTGGGAAATGTGAGATGTAATTAAATGGATAGGAACATGTCTTCTCCCTAGTAAACGTGAGGGTACATCGGGGAATGTGAGATGAATATATATATGATAATGAGTTGAAGAGGACCATGTATTCTCCCAAGTAAATGTGAGGGTACATTAGGGAATGTGAGATGAATACATATATAATTTGAAATAATTGAAGAAGACCTTATCCTACCTAATATTCAATTTGAGAAGGTAAGTTGTGAATTCGATTAATATAAATCATGAATTTTATATTAGACCAATATTTCTCAATATTTTTAGATAATGTAAACACCACTAAAATTTGCAGGATAAGATTTCAGTGGGGCATTACATTCTTGGCCACATTGAGCAACACATTCTCTATCTTCATCGCTCTCAACTATTAGGCTCGAGTGCTAAGGACCCAACTCGTGCAAGTCCTCTGATGCGTAGTAGTTATTATGGCTATGATAGCACCTAGTTTTGTTGAATTTTCTTGATGTATATGTTGGCTAGTAGTCTATATTATAGCTATTTAGGTGATAGATGGTTTCCATACATTCATTCATATAAGGCCTTGTTTGATAGACTTAAACTAGCATTTGCAGCTCTTGTTGCAGAGGAAACGCCGTAAGGCATAGAGTGTGGAAGAATAGGGACATGTGAATGGGCATTGTTGAAAGCAACGGTGGATGATAAAGAGTTGCAATTGAAATTGTTAGTTATGTGTATGTTGAATATAGATATTTTATAAATAATAGTGTGTAGAAGAATAGTGACATGTGAATGGACATTGTTGAACGCAAGGGTGGAAGATATTGAGTTACACTTGAAACTATTAGTTATGTGTGTTTTGAATATGGATAAGTAATAGTAGTGTGTGGAAGAATAGCAACATGTGAATGGACATTCTTGAAAGCAAGGGTGGATGATAATGAGTTATAGTTAATGTCATATAGAGGTTATCCATTATTCATGTAGCAGTTGTTGTTTATGTGAACATATTTTTGTACATTATTTTAAGTTTTTTTTTTGTATTTGGAGATTTTGTTTTTCCATATGTTACATATTTAAGAATGAATTGTTACTTTTAAAGAGGGCACACAAGGTTGCTAGCCGTCACAAACCATCATGAGAGTAAAAATTAAATGTCCTTTTCCTACTACATGGTTCTGTCAACTAGGTGTTTCGAAAAATACAAGTGAAAGCCATCAAACTCCTTGCTGAAATCAAACTCTTGGTGAAATTTTCGTAAATACAGGGATGCACAAATTCCTTAACTTGCTAGAACTCTATTAAAATGACATTTTTCACTACTTACTTCATATGAGATGTCATGAACTTTGGTATTCTTCTTCTACAATTCCAAGATTTCAAATCATGATTCATACGTAGATAATCTACCATAAATTTAAAAATGAATGCATATTTAAAACATGGTAAATGCTTAGAATTTTCATTATATAGTGAATATATGTACATTATGATATGAAATAAGGAAACATTTTTCAGCCCTGTCGTGGAAAATAAGCTCGAGGGAAGCATCTAAGAGCCGTGGACTCTTTTATGATTGAGAATGTTGTTGTAATCAATGCTTGACTAGCTACAATAGCTGCTAAAGTGGAAACAATGAACATTGACTAATACACAGGTTGTGTATTGCTTTGTAAAATGTAGAGCCTATGTCCCCTGGGTTTTTTAATCAAATAAGCCGCTTGTCTCGTATATGTGATAAGCAGAGATGGGTAAACCAACACACAGAAAGCAAGCTGCAACAAGCAACCCAAATTTCTCATTATGGTATTAAAACTTGAGGATGAAGCACGCAGGTATGATGAAATACTAATAATTATGTCCTTGACATATAGCTTGGACCTGGATTAAGTTCCTGTTGAAATGGCCTAAGTCTGTAAACATGGCCTCGACACCTGGATCCAGTTAGAACAAAGCACTGATGTTAGTGTTTCTATTTGTATAGATTTAACATAAATAATTGGGATGAAGTTATGAATTTTGTTTGAGAAAATCATTGGTATGGATTTATCAATTGAGTTAGAAAACAGCTCCAAGTATACTATATGATAAAATGAGACACATATCATCATGCGAATAATCAATACCTGTTATACATAAGCCTACACCTCCAAGCATCACCCATCCTTATTAGTGATATTCATGAAAGTAATAATATATATAATATGAGTTGAATTCCTTGAATGCTCCAGGATAATATTTCACAATATTATACTACCCTATCATGATGTGCTTTTTTGAAACCAAAGAGACCTCAAAAGGCTCAGTTGCATGGAAGCAACTTGGAAGGGAGGAAAGAGACTCATAGGCCAACCACAGGTGCAGTTCAAACCAAAGGGTAAAAGTTTGCAGCTGCACATAGCAATGCTAGAGTCGACATGCCAACACATTCCAAGTCAATCTTTCTCAAAAATCTATCGAAGTATAACACGATCTTTCAACTCCTTCACAGGAAGAGGATCAACAGATGAAAGATGTAAGCACCCCAAAGAAACCATGTTTCTTTTTGAGTCTTACATCCAAAATGAGGGACAAATTTCAAGCTGAGAGTAGAAAATCAGTAATGTATATCAAACAAGTCCACGACCACTTGCCATTCATCTATACTTTTATGCTCTTGGGAGAGAAGTTTCCATTGTGTGTTATTTCAAAAACATATCATATAATTATTTTTTACCAGGAAAAGTGCTTGAAGGAATTGGTTATCATATTAATTCATTCCATCCTCCTTCACCGCAAGAAATAAGAATGGAATGATAGTTCTTAGTTTTCCCATCAGATTGAGGATGATAAGATGAGCTATGAGCTAATTGAGTACCGAGACAAGAAATTAATTCTGTCCAAAAATTTCCAGTGAAAATGGGATGTATGTCACTTACAATAATCTTTGGGTTCCCATGTAGCTTTTGAATTGTTTCCATAAATGCAGTAGAAACTGTTGTTGTTGGGAAAAGTATCCAATACGGAATGACCCTATCCCACTCTAAGGGTGATAGTACCTCAGCAACAACTGAATGCAAAGCTATTCAAGATTACTTCTTTATGAGATGAGAGAGAGAAGAGAAGGATGATCTACTAACCGTTATCTTGCGCTTAATAGTCGATCTAGTCCTCACTCCTTACTGCTTGCTCCTAGCTCCTTGCTCTTTCACCGGCCCAGCTACACGAAGATCTTGTAAAAGCACAAGAAAAGGAAACTACAAGAAGCATACATCCATAATCGATTCAGGGATTAGCATAAATCAAATATACAAGCATCTATTCACCATAAGGGCACATGCGTATAGAAGAACCTCAAATACTTTATTAATGGAAGAAGTAAAGTTCTGAGAGGGTTACAACCATAAGAGGCCCAATCCAGCAACACCTCCCAGCAGAAAGAAATCTCCTCTTCACCTCCTTCAAGAAATCACCCAATAGTTCTATACACAAACCAACAGCACTTCCTTACTTGCACAAAATTCTAGCCTCCCTAGACCTCATGAGAGAGCTCTATATATAGGGTTTTGGAGAAAGGATGAGTCATCTTGAGACTGGCATGAAGCTGACTAGTGTCCTCTCCCACTTTAGTTAATCTTCAGTTCTTGAGTCCACTTGGAGATTCTTGCTTCCACTTGGAGATCAAGACCCTCTTACTCACCACAAGGCGAATTCCTTGACCCAAGTGTTAGTTTGGAAGCTTCCTGGGCAGTTGACACCTTGCAGAATGACTGTGCCACTTGGCCAATCTCACCCAGCGCAGGTAGCCTTCATTAGTTTTGACATTCAGCGCAGGTACAGAGTGGAGCAGTTGACATTCAGCGCAGATGCTCAGTGGAGCAGCTGACATGATCCAGAAACTGCTTGTTTTTTAGTGTTTTCAGGTGGAGAACTGCTTTTCAGTGCTGTGGTTTGCTGACCTTGTTCCTCTAGGGGTAAGAACAACATGTTTAGGGACTTTGGATCCCTCAGATTATTGACATTTCATGCTTCATGTTGTTAGGCACAAAAATGTCTATAACAGTTACCCCCTAAAGTATGAGGTCGTTTATCGGGTGAAATGCTTTATCAGGAGGATCCGAAGTTCATTCAATCGCTGAGAGGTGCCCTGTAATAAAATACAATACAATACATTATTTTTCATTCTGCTTTCATGATCTAGCTGAGGCGGGCATTCCCATGCTCAGCTTTATAAATTCATTTTGGTACATAGAACAGACGATCGTCTGATGGTAGACTAATAATTCTCTGCTGAAATTATCATCCTTTGAGTAGGATGATCATCTGCTGCAATGATGTACATAACAAATGTCTTTATATTTCCTGAATATATATCGCAGCCCGGTGTAGAGCCTCTACTTTACACCTTATCATCCATCATTACCTACTGTTTTCATCACTTTCCTCTCTCTTTTGCCTCATTTTCCACCCAGATCATTACATTAGTTGTCATTAAACATGATCAAGTGAGCTTTGCTAATGGGTGATTGTTTTGTTTAGTTTTTGACATATTTGCAGAGATTCCGCAGCTGTCTGGCAATTCCGTAGCCATTCAGCGATTCCGCAGCCATCTGATGATTCCGCAGCCATTTTGTTGATCTCAAGGTTCCACGTGCTATTTTGCAGAACGAGCCACATGGGAATGTTGGAATATATGTGCTCGAGGTTCCTCTGCCATTAGTTCATCCAGCCACGTCATCTGTACCTCCGGTCAAAGGGGGTCAAGTTACGGTCAAATAAAGGCAGCTTAACGTTGATGCGTAAGCTGTTTGGTCACGTCGGTGGAAAAGATGACTTGTCCGTGTTTTGTAAGCCGTGCGGAACATGATCTAACGCTGGATTCATTGCCCATAACGACCAGGACCTCCAGCTCGACCATGAAGCATATGACGTGTTCACTGCACCTTTAATACGCATGATATTCAGTTTATTTTATGTTTTATGCTTTACGCATTAGGCCATCTTGCAGATGCCTATAAATACTTGCGTCTGCGTACGCTTATGTTAACTTTTTAGCTGCTGTAGTTTATGAACTTGTGAGAATTTTAGCACTTTTCTGAACTCTGTTTTTATAGAGCTGTTCCAACACTTTTGACTATGTATTTCTGCATATAAAGTAATGGAAACAGTGCTGTTTTGAAGTTTTAAAGCATCTGAGTTTTCTGTGGGTTGTATGGATGGAGGGCCCCCGTTCATGACTACCCTTGTATAAGTATTTCATGTTTATACTTCTGCAATTTCTTTATTTCACATACAACATTTCCTTTTCTTGAGTTATGTACAGCTTGATTTCTTTTCATTGCTGCAGCCTTTATTTTCACTGATCAGATTTGCTTCTTTGCAGGTTTTAACCCGGGATTGAGTGTGTTGTATTTGATTTAATATCTAATGGTAGTTGCAGTTGTCTTATTCGTAATGCTTCCTTTTTTACTCTGTTTTCTAGATTAGTTTTTATCTTAGTTTTACAAGTTGGATGCTAACTAATTTATGCTCTCTTTATCATGAATGGTTTATCTTTCAGAGAACAGAACACTAATTAATTGCAGCTTGTTTTTAAGTAGTCTTGGCTTGTGGCACTAATACTTTTTCCACTTGTTACACATAATCACATATGTAGGAAGCAGTATGATGGAAAAGGCTTAGTAGTGTTATAATTTGTCATTTAGAGTTTTTATCAATTCTTGGATTTGTCTTCAGCTACTTCCTAATCGTGTTTTACACAGTACTATGTGGTAGAAGCAGGGAGTTAGGAAGAGATAACCATTATCATCAGTCCTTGAAGTGATTTTCTTGTTTCTTTTATTTGCAGCAATATGAGTAGAGACTAATGCCATTAGAACATGGTCATTTGCTTTCAAGTCATTTCAAGTTCTTCATTTCTTTCAAGTTCTTTTCCTTTACAAATTCAGCAAGTAATTAGAAATCACCAATCACACACTTTCACTCATCTAGAACTCACTTTTCACACACTTGCACTCATCTGTCTATAATCATCACTCCATTTTAGGAAGATAAATCAACCACAAACAACACCCCCAAACGACAAAAACTCTAAGCGGTTGCTTAAGTACATATAGTACACCTTCACTTCATCAGCTTACGAGCCCCGGCTTGACAATTAATGACATCAATTTAGGAACACTAAATTGACTAAACATTTTGGCGCCGTTGTCGGGGAAGTGAAATTAAGTAGCCATACTTAGAGAAAAAAAAAACATAAAAATTTCAAGGAAAGAGGTCAATAACCTATCCAAGTATGCTCTCCTCTTGCACTTCAAAGTGATCTGGAGGATCAGAAAGGAGAAAGTTATTGATTTAGTAGTTTCTTGAGTATGCTCTCTTCTTGCACCTAGAGTGACCTGGAAGATCAGAAAAAGAACTATTAACTTGACTTGAAGAAAAAATAAAAAATGACATGCATAGAGCTAGAGATTCTAGAGGAAGGTTTTTAGCTAGAGCTCGAAGTTCAATTTTTACAAGTCCATCTGCTTTAAGGGATAGACAAGAGACACCCCCCTTATCTCCAACCGAAACTCCTAGTCCTAGAATTCCTGGAATTCAAGAGCCAAGAGTTGACTCTCCTACACCTTCTATTGAGTTTGAACCAGCAAGAGACTCTTCTCTTTCTCCTACAGGAAGACCAATTATAATTGAGGAATTGGAATCATCTGAAGAAGAAGGATAAATCTCTTCTCATTCACCTTTTGTAGAGGAACCAGAAGATTTTGAAATCCCTAGGAGAATCATCATGGAAGAGGAAGAAGGAGGAGGTAGAGGTAGAGGTAGAGGAGGAGGAGGAAATAACAATAACAATAATGGAGGTAGAGGTCCCATTGGAGGAGGAAATAGAAATGGGGATAATTCATTTGGGTTTCCCATTGTTAATGAGGATTCCCGAGCCACTATGAAAAACATATCACCATCTGTCCTCCCTAACTTCCATGGGTTAAGGACTGAGGACCCTGAAACATTCTTATTTGAGTTTGAAGTGGTGTGTCGAACTTATGACTACCTGGATGACTCTGAGAAACTCAAGTTGTTCCCTTCAACACTGAAGGATCAAGCCTTGAAATGGTTCATGGGGTTACTCACTCAATCCATTAGGACTTGGGATGAGATGAAACAGACATTTTTGGATAGGTATTTAGACTATTGCATGCCTACTAATCACAAGGATGAGGTTTTTAAAATGATACAAAAAGAAGATGAGAGTCTAGAAGATTTACTTGAAAGGTTTCAATATAACTTGAAAAGAGAAAAAATGAATACCTTGGATGAAGAGACCTTAAAAGCCCTCTTATTAAAAGCTATCAGGGATGAATGGATAGACATCTTAAACATGATGGGGAAAGGGGATATTTCTCAACTTTCTCTCAATGACATAGCAGAACTTTGTATCCATCTCTCGAGGGGCAAATCAAAAACTCAAAAAGGGCCTAGAGATCCTTCTCTCCTTAGGGCAAATAAATCTGCAACAGAATCAGTGAGTAGGGCTGAAATCGGCAGTATGCTTGATGAATTTAAAACTGACATCTTAGGGAGTCTTAGTGAACAACTTGATACCCTTAAGATTCACAATAAACAAAAAGCAGAAGCTAAGGCATTGGCTATCTTTTGCCCGAAATGTAGAAAGAAACATGCTTTAAGGGAATGTCCCTTAGATGCACACGTTGTAGAAACATGTGTAATTTTCTCATAAACTCATGAGACCAAGGATTGTCCTTCAATTCCTGGCCTCAAAGCAGTGTTTCAAGAGGATCTAGATACACTTGAATCTCTCTGTTTTATTGCAAGGAGACCTTGGCAAGGACAACAGAATCAAGGGTTTAACAACTCCATGAATTCTCAATCCCAACCAAATTGGAATCCTTGGCAACAACCTTGGCCTCAACCTCAAAATGCTTTCCAAGCATGGATGCAAAGCATGCAAAATCCTTATGTGAGATTTTGCTCAATTCTATCAATATCCTCCATCATTTCAGAATCAGCAAGCTCCACAACTTCCAAACCAAGGTCAACAACTATCATTTCCATACCCTCAACAACAACAACCTCCTCCACAAAATCAAAATTCTCAACTCTCGCTTCAATCCCAGCAGAAGTCAAATCAACTTCCCTCTCATCCATTACCAAATCCAAATAATAGGAACCCTCAAAATGCTTACATGATGGAAGGTAAACCATTCCCTACCTATATGGTTGTTCCTCTCAATGAAGTACAACTCAGATCAGGTAGAATCCTAGATCAACCTTCCACAAGTGTTCAACAACCAAGCATTTCTGAGGAGGAATCTCTCAAAGTCAATAAAGGTTCTGAAGTATCACTTCAAAACCAAAATATCCAAAAATAAAAAGAAAAAGAATCAACCTCTACAACTCCCATAGTTGAGCAACCTACACCTTTAGCTACACCTCCCTTTCCAGAAAGATTGCAAATTGACAAAGGGGTGGAAAAGCAGATATGGGTGCCTGACTATAGCTTCCTAGATGAAATGAAGAATGTATGTATCAAGATCCCCTTGTTACAAGCCATTAAGGAAAATCCCATTCTAGCGAAGACAATAAAGGAGTTGAGTTTGAAGAAAACAGTAAAAAGAACCAGAGATACCAAAAGGATACACCTAGTTGGAAAAATTGCAGACATAATGATGGGTAAGATTACCATGCAAAAGTATGTGGATCCCGGTAGTCCTATTGTCAAAACTCATATTAATGGGGTTGAAATCCCAAATACTTTAATTGACTTAGGAGCTACTATCAACATCATGAGTAGACAGACCATGGATCAGTTAAAGCTTCCTAACCTTCTCTTTACACCTACTTTGTTGCAACTTGCAGATAGATCAATCATTAAACCTGATGGTGTATTGGAAGATATTCCAGTCTCTCTAGATTCTTGGGAATATCCCGTTGATTTTATGATTTTAACTCCCAAGAACAATCTAGGAGGACATCCTATTATCTTAGGAAGACCTTCGCTAGCAAAATTTGATGCTTTCATCAGTTGTAGGTCTGGAGACATGTATATATCAGATGGTAATTCCACCAAGAAATTCAACTTGTATCCCCCAGCAAAAGCTATAACAGAAATAGGAGAAGATGAATGGGTAGAGGATGAAGATACTATTCAACCTGTTCTAACCATCTCTGAGATTAGTGAAGACAGTCAAATTCTAAATACATTAGAAAATTTTGAAGTACCTTTAGAATATGACCCTGAACATTTTCAGATAGATGCAGACATTGAATATCTCTCCTCTAGACAAATGTCTCTCTTCTCAATGGAAGATTTTGGTAGTTATACAGTTGAAATCCTCCCAGGAAAAACATTAAACATTAACAAAAACTTGGGAAGACCACAACAAGAAGAATTAACTAAACTGTTGCAAAAACATTCCACTGCCTTTGCATGGGAATACACTGACATGAAAGGAATCGATCCTAAGACTTGTATTCATAACATCTACATTGAAGAGAATAGCAGACCTATTAGGCAACCACAAAGAAGGATGAATCCAAACCTTAGGGAAATCGTGAAAGAAGAACTCCAGAAATTGCTCAAGGTAAACTTCATTTACCCTATTTCAGATAGCCAATGGGTTTCTCCCTTGGTTATAGTGCCCAAAAAGAATGGTAAATGGAGAGTTTGCATTGATTATCGAGAATTGAACAAGGCAACCTTAAAGGATCATTTTCCTCTACCTTTTATTGATCAGGTACTAGACACTTTAGCAGGTAGAAAGTATTTCTCATTCTTGGATGGTTTTAGTGGGTACAATCAAATTCAGGTAGCACCTGAAGATCAAGACAAAACCACATTTACTTGTCCTTGGGGAACTTTTGCCTACCGAGTACTCCCTTTTGGATTGTGCAATGCACCTGCTACATTTCAAAGGGCTGTATTAGGAATCTTTTCAGATCTGATTCATGATTGTGTAGAGGTATACATGGACGATTTCACAGTTTATGGTAATACATTTGAAGAAGCTTTGGAAAATTTGGAAAAAGTACTGGTAAGATGTAAGGAAACAAATCTTTCTTTAAGTCATGAAAAGTGTTTTATGATGTTTACTGAAGGGATTGTTTTAGGACATCATATTTCAGGAGATGGAATTAAGGTTGATAAATCCAAAGTTGAAGTCATCTCTAAGTTACCTGTTCCAAATTTCCAGAAGGATGTTAGAAGTTTTCTTGGGTTTACTGGGTATTACAGAAGATTTATTGAAAACTTCACTAGGATAGCATCTCCTCTTTTCAAATTGCTTACCAAAGACTGTGAGTTTAAATGGGATCCTGAGTGTCAATCTGCCTTTGAAGCTTTAAAGTCTAGAATATTTGAAGCACCCATCTTAAGGGGACCAAATTGGAAACTCCCTTTCCACATCTCTACTGATGCTTCAGATACAGCTCTAAGAGCTGTTTTGGGACAAAAGGATTTGATCCCTTATGCCATTTATTACACAAGTAAGAATTTGACTCCTACTGAGTTAAATTATACTGTTACAGAAAAAGAGTTTTTAGTTGTGGTACATGCAATCAACAAGTTTAGACATTACATAACCGGCTATGAAACCTTTTTCCATACTGATCACTCTGCCATAAGATATTTAATGAACAAACCTGTCACTAATGGTAGAGTTACAAGATGGCTTTTACTTTTGCAAGAATTTAACATTACTCTGTTAGATAGACCTGGAAAGCAAAACAAAGTAGCTGATTTCTTGTCTAGAATCCAAAACACTAATGAAGATTCTCCAGTAGAAGATAAGTTTCCAGATGAATACTTGTTTGCAGTGACTACCAAGATTCCTTCGTATGCAGATATGGCTAATTATCTAGTTACAGGGAAGCTTCCTCTACACTTATTTCCTAATGAGAAAAGGAAAATCATTCGGGAGAGTTCACATTATTCTTGGATTTCTAATGAATTGTTCAAAACAGGTCCAGATTGTATAATCAGAAGGTGTGTTCGGGAAGATGAAATGCCTGACATCCTTAAGGCATGTCATGATGAACCATGCGGTGGGCACTTTGCGGACAAGAGGACAGCCTATAAAATCCTTTCTTTAGGATATTATTGGCCTTCTCTCTTTAAAGATGCAAAGCAGTATGTTAAAAGGTGTGACAGCTGCCAAAGAGTTGGGAAACCAACTCCTTCAAATGAAATGCCTCTACAGCCTCAGGTATGCATCGAACCCTTTGAGAAATGGGCTCTAGATTTTGTTGGACCAATTAATCCACCATCAAAGCAAAAGAAGTATATACTGGTTTGTACTGATTATGTTACTGAGTGGGTGGAAGCAAAAGCATTACCTTCTGCCACTGAAAATTCAGTTGTTCAATTTCTTTTTGAGGATATTTTCACTCGTTTTGGTGTCCCAAGGGAAATTGTGACAGATCAAGGCAGCCAGTTTACATCTAAATTGATGGAGAAGCTAATGGAGGAATATAAGATCAAGCACAGAACATCTACTCCCTACCATCCGCAATCCAATGGTCAAGTGGAATCTACCAATAAAGTTCTTGAAGGCATTATCACCAAGACTGTTCATCTTCATAGAAGAGATTGGGCAGAAAGGATCCCTGAAGCCTTATGGGCCTATAGAACCACATGGAAAAACACAACATGACATTCTCCCTATGAACTTGTTTATGGGAAGGAAGTCCTGCTTCCTATTGAGTTCCAAATCAAGACCTTCAAGATGGCAGTCCAATTGGGAATGAGCCTCTCAGAAGCCCAAAAGAACAGAATGGACCAACTGAATGAGCTAGATGAAATGAGACAAGATGCAATTTTAAGGACCGATCTAGTTCAGCACCAAAGATCTAAGTGGCATGATCGTCATATCAAGGAAAGAAAGTTTCAGAAAGGAGATTGGGCTCTATTGTTTGATTCAAAGTTCAAAGACTTCAAAGGAAAGTTTCAAACTCATTGGCTTGGGCCATATGAGATTGATGAAGTCTTTAGCAATGGAGCAGTTCAAGTAAAAACTATTGATGAATTTCATACTCCTCTTATTGTGAATGGCCACTGCTTGAAAATCTACTAGAAGCCATTCTCAAAAGAAGAGTTTGTCAAATTGTTCAAAGAAGATTTTGCAATCAGGTTGGTGGAGAAGGATTCTTCTCCTCCATCAGCCTAATCTTTGGTTTTTGAAAAAAAAAAAAGAAAAAAAAAAAGAAAAAAGAAAAAAAAAGAAGAAATGTATGAGCCTGAAAACCAATCTCTGATTGGCAGTCTCATACAGAAAACCTGAGGTGAAAATCAGGGTCACCTGACACCTCATGTTTTCCAAAAAAAAAAAAATCTCTTTCTCTCCTTATTTCATCTCATTTCATCATCACCACCATTTCATTCATTTTCACTCCACCTCATTTTTTTTTCATTCATCCATCCACTCACTACATTCCATTCCATCAATAAAGTCATTTTTAGATAGTTAAAGTTGTTTTTGTGCAGTCGGAGGTTACTACTGCAGATTCCGCAGCTGTTTGATGATTCTGCAGCCATTCAGCCATTTCGTAGCCCTCTGCACCTGCATAAAAAAAAAACACAGTCTATTTGAAATTTCTTTACAGCTCAGTAGTCATCAATAATAAATGGAAAATAGTCATGCAACAACCATAAATCAGTGAAGGGTTAGTGGCAAGTCATCAAAGGCAAATCTAAGCAGGAATCTGAGGTATGGTTTAAAACCTAAACTTACAGTTATTTCATTATGAAAAGTTTTCTAGGTTATGTTTCTTGCCACTAAATGTAATGATTACCAGTCATGCGACCATATACCCACGTATCTCCCAAGTCTATCAGTCCTTGATTACCACGATTTTGAATTTCACTTGCGGGTGCTTCTTCCATTAAGATCTCGTACCTAAGTGACGTAGCCTAATGTACTACGTCTCTATATGACATTAACTCACGCAGCCAAGTGTAACTCTGAAACCGAAACCTAAGGACATAGCCGTTTCCATTCATTATTCCATAACCCTTCTACCCTCTTACGCTCATATCATTTCACTTCCGCTGTTTCATTTCCACTCACACTGTTTCATTCCATTTACGCTGTGCTCACTACGCTGCTACCATTCACCATACTCTTTTTTTCCTCTCCGCTAATTCTAATCACCAGTGGAGGTCTGTTACGGCCGTATCCAGAGCTAAAACCATAATCCACTGTGTAAGGCCATTTTGAAGCCGTGTTCTAGAACAAAGCCGTGAATTGACTATGTAAAGCCGTTTTGAAGCCGTGTTCTAGAACAAAGCCGTGAATTGACTGTGTAAATCCATTTTGAAGTTGTGTCTTAAATAGAACAGAGCTGTAAGAGCCAATGGGGAAGCTCTTAAGGGCAGAACCGGAGGGTTCAAAGTTTCTGGAGGGTTATCCTCAGGTTAAAGAGGCATTGCAAAAGGCAAACTGGTTACAATGCATCCAGAAGTTCAAAGGCTACCATAAGGAGGTTACGAAGGCCTTTGCACGGTCCTTCAGAGAAAAAGATAATCACGTGGAGATAGGGGATTTACAATTCACAGTCACTGAGAGCAGCATAGCACAAGCTACCTCACTTCCACAGACTGGAGAAAGGTGATTTAAGAACCGGTCAGTTCAAGATCAGCAGTGGAGACAAATCTTAAAAAAACCCAGGTATGGATACCAGCATCTTTACAAAAGGGATTCCTGTTTCTTATGTTAAGGAGGAATGGACAACTTTGCTCTTATTAGTGCAAAAAATTTTCACTTGTGAGGGAAGATTTGGGGTCTTATATGTTTACCATGCAAAGGTTATGATGCATTTTCTAGGAGATGATATTAACCTCCCATACTTTCTACTTTCAAGTCTTAAGAAAATGTGTGCAATTGTCCAAAGGAACCCCAGAAATATTGAAGCACATTTATATCATCACGGTCTTGTGAAATTGCTAGTTGAGGAACAATTGAAATCAAAAAGACACACATGGGAGAGGTTTCTCATAAGAAATCATTTTCAAGAATTAGGAGAAACTTCTGGAGGGTCCCCTCAAGTACCAAAAAGAAGTAGAAGAAAAAGAGGAGAGGGGGTTAACCAAGAAACTATTGCCCAAACAGAAACTATTGTTCCTGATACCACTATTCCTGAAACAACTGCCCAAGAGGAAACTGTTCAAGAACAGTTTGATGAAGAAACTGATATACAACATCCTGAACAGGAAATTGATCCTGGATTTACTGAAGATGATAACCAAGCAGCCCAAGGAATTATCACTGAAACTCTTTCAGAACTTGCTCAAGAAATTGCTCAGAAAAGAAAAGAAGAAAGGAAGAAACAAAAGCAAGATAAAGGTAAATTTGTAGTCCAAGAAACTTACCTCACTCCTGAGAATTCTAGTGAGGAAGACACTCAGCCCTTAGCTCAAAGAATGGCCAAACTTCATGAAACTGCCCTTTCCAAAAAGGAGGAAAAACAAAAGCAAAAAGTACCAAAAGAAAAACAGAGTACCACCTCTGTAACAAGGAGCAGCAGATTACAAAACAGAAAAGTAGGGGCCACAAAGGGTAAACAGTCATTCTTCATTGACTTAAGCTCACCTCAAAAAGGTGCTACAAGTCCTGACTTGGAGAAAAGTCCTTCACACGCTGAGAATGTAGAGACTAGTCCTCCACGTGAGGAAAGTCCTTTTGAACATGAACTTGAGCATGAACACGGATCTGAATTTGATTATGAACCAAGTCCCAAAAAGTCACATGAGGTTGACCCGGATCAGCAGAAAGTGTATAATTATCTGGAGACATTGGAGCAAGCAGTGGCTGGGCCAAGCACTGCTCAACCTTTAGAGCAACAAGTTCACTCCTTAAAACAGGAAATTTTTTAGATTGAGGTTCTAAATCGACATATCATGAAAGAAAATGAAAAGTTGAAAGAGCAAGCCAAATTGGATAAGATGATTCATGATAACACCATGTTACATTTGGGCCTGTGGCAAAGAAGTAACAAAAAGTTAAGCAAGAAATGCAAAAGGCTAAACAGAGCCTTGATCAACCTAAAGTTCAGATGCTTAGTAAAGAAGCCAAGGGTCAATGTGTCTACACAGAGAAAGAAGAGGAGATTGGATGTCTTGGCAGAGGCATCACAGCAGGCTGATTAATCAGTGTTTTTGCATGAGGGCATGCAATGCCCTCGTAGTGGGGGTATGTAGAGCCTCTACTTTACACCTTATCATCCATCATTACCTACTGTTTTCATCATTTTCCTCTCTCTTTTGCCTCATTTTCCACCCAGATCATTACATTAGTTGTCATTAAACATGATCAAGTGAGCTTTGCTAATGGGTGACTGTTTTGTTTAGTTTTTGACATATTTGCAGAGATTCCGCAGCTGTCTGGCAATTCCGCAGCCATTTAGCGATTCCGCAGCCATCTGATGATTCCGCAACCATTTTGTTGATCTCAAGGTTCCACGTGCTATTTTGCAGAACGAGCCACATGGGCATGTTGGAATATATGTGCTCGAGGTTCCTGTGCCATCAGTTCAGCCAGCCACGTCATATGTACCTCCGGTCAAAGGGGGTCAAGTTACGGTCAAATAAAGGCAGCTTAACATTGATGCGTAAGCTGTTTGGTCACGTCAGTGGAAAAGATGACTTGTCCGTGTTTTGTAAGCCATGGGGAACATGATCTAACACTGGATTCATTGCCCATAACGACCAGGACCTCCAGCTCGACCATGAAGCATATGACGTGTTCACTGCACCTTTAATACGCATGATATTCAGTTTATTTTATGTTTTATGCTTTACGCATTAGGCCATCTTGCAGATGCCTATAAATACTTGTGTCTGCGTATGCTTATGTTAACTTTTTAGCTGCTGTAGTTTATGAACTTGTGAGAATTTTAGCACCTTTCTGAACTCTGTTTTTATAGAGTTGTTCCAACACTTTTGACTATGTATTTCTGCATATAAAGTAATGGAAACAGTGTTGTTTTGAAGTTTTAAAGCATCTGAGTTTTATGTGGGTTGTATGGATGGAGGGCCCCCGTTCATGACTGCCCTTGTATAAGTATTTCATGTTTATACTTCTGCAGTTTCTTTATTTCACATACAGCATTTCCTTTTCTTGAGTTATGTACAGCTTGATTTCTTTTCATTGCTGCAGCCTTTATTTTCACTGATCAGATTTGCTTCTTTGCAGGTTTTAACCTGGGATTGAGTGTGTTGTATTTGCTTTAATATCTAATGGTAGTTGCAGTTGTCTTATTCGTAATGCTGCCCTTTTTACTCTGTTTTCTAGATTAGTTTTTAGCTTAGTTTTACAAGTTGGATGCTAACTAATTTATGCTCTCTTTATCATGAATGGTTTATCTTTCAGAGAACAGAACACTAATTAATTGCAGCTTGTTTTTAAGTAGTCTTGGCTTGTGGCACTAATACTTTCTCCACTTGTTACACATAATCACATATGTAGGAAGCAGTATGATGGAAAAGGCTTAGTAGTGTTATAATTTGTCATTTAGAGTTTTTATCAATTCTTGGATTTGTCTTCAGCTACTTCCTAATCGTGTTTGACACAGTACTATGTGGTAGAAGCAGGGAGTTAGGAAGAGATAACCATTATCATCAGTCCTTGAAGTGATTTTCTTGTTTCTTTTATTTGCAGCAATATGAGTAGAGACTAATGGCATTAGAACGTGGTCATTTGCTTTCAAGTCATTTCAAGTTCTTCATTTCTTTCAAGTTCTTTTCCTTTACAAATTCAGCAAGTAATTAGAAATCACCAATCACACACTTTCACTCATCTAGAACTCACTTTTCACACACTTGCACTCATCTGTCTATAATCATCACTCCATTTTAGGAAGATAAATCAACCACAAACAACACCCCCAAACGAAAAAAACTCTAAGAGGTTGCTTAAGTACATATAGTACACCTTCACTTCATCAGCTTACGAGCCCCGGGTTGACAATTAATGACATCAATTTAGGAACACTAAATTGACTAAACACCCGGATGGATGGAACTAGATCCGGGGTCTTCAAACTCGTTCGATCTTCACTCTAAGTACAAGTCGCTGCATGTGAGAATTGCGCTGAAGTCGAACATGGAAAGACATCGCTTGATTACCGGTCAATAATGTAAACCGTTAACAAGCGCGAGAGGAATCACCAATAATGACAATGACCCTCAAGGTACTGCAGTACAATTCACGTGGTGTGAATAAAGGACTTGGCGTCGAACACCACGCAAAATCTTCTGGTCGAAGGTCATTGATGTATACCTGTCGCCGGAAGTGAGAAACTTGCCATTGAGGCATGCAAGCTTCAAAGTACTGGGGGTTTTGTTCCTAGACCAACTTCTTGGATAATGAGCTGAAGTCAACAAGAAGCGATCCGTCAAAGGAGGGCCTTAATGAATCCCACATCAATGACACGGAACGGAGCTAATGATTTTAGTGGAGGTGAAAACAATCTGTGAAATATGATTCAGGGTGGCGATCATGGGTGGATGAAGGATAATGTATGGCAGTGGATGGGACACAGTTGACTCTTTCTGAACACATCTCTTGAACATATAATGACACTGATGTGATGGATTGGTAGCATTACCCCAAATGTGTATGGTTTGGCGAGGACCATGGTGATGAGACCGGTGAATGAAACAACCCAACCCGATGTGATACGGAGGACAAAGTGTCATGTTCAAGAGTGACTTGCTTCCATTAAAGCTTCGAGGTTCTCCCAATTTTTTCCCCAGACATTTCTGACCAGTACCTCTTTATTTTTGTCAAGCTTGAGGAGGATAACATATGCTTGTTCTATAACCTGCCCTTCGAGCAAGTCCATCGCTATGTTTTAATGAGCCTAGCGATAGGGAAACTCGTTCTCGTCTAAAGACAAGTTTGTCGCTATTTAATCATTTTAACGAGTCTAACGACAAGGAAAACTCGGTCCTTTTCATTTTTAGAGAGTCTAAAAAGGTACAGAAAGTTAACTCCAAAATTCCTTTTTCGTCATCTAATCCCTTAAGTCCGAAAAAGTATAAAACAATACAGAAGGGATGAGTTTTCGATTACTTTAACGAGCCGAATAAAACAAGCGCTTGACCTTTTTGTGTAATAATCCCTCAGGTCCAGAAAGATTAAAATCTAGAGGAGGGATAGCTCTTCCTGTCACTTTAACGAGCTGGAAGGCCAAAACTTGGCAAACTTTTCATATTTTACGAGTCAGGAGAAAAGAGCTCAAAGAAGACTCGTCTTTTGAGGAACGAGTGATAAACAGGGATAGCAGCAGATTCCAGGTACAGGTTGGAATTTTCCAATCACGGCAGTGTCACAAGGATGGCTAAGTGAAATCACTCTTCGCAGTTGTTCCTCAAAATGGGTAAACAATCATATGGAGGTGAACGATAGGCCAAATGGAATGGAGGTGGCAGGTGCAAAACACGACCAAGGCTTTTATGGCTAATAAATTTACGATCACAATGGTTATTTCCCGGTACTGGGTTCATTTTTTAAAGAGCTTGAATGCGCCAAAACACTGCTCAAAAGCTTATGTTTATTTTTTAACGAGCATGAACTATGACGCTAAAACTGCTCGGATCTCGCTTTTCTATTTTTTAACGAGCATAAATTCCGCGGTAAAACTGCTCGATTAAGTTTGCATGCCCCCAGCATAATAATGCAAATCGAGGTGCACGCAGGTTACTATTTAAGCATAGTAACGCTTGAGGTACAACCCGTTGCGGGGCTGCGCCGATGGAATTCCATCGTAATCCATTAACTCGTAGGCTCCTTTTGCTAACACCCTTTTAACAATATAGGGGCCCATCCATAAGGACTTGAATTTACCTGCTCCCAATTTATCGGATTCTTGGTCATAAAGCAAGACCAAATCACCTTCTGAGAAGATACGGGGTTTGACATTTTTGTCGAACTGAGCCTTGACTCATTTCTTATGAGCTTCGTTAGCCAAGGCGGCGTCACGGCGGGTTTCATCCAACTGGATTAATTCCAAGAAACGGGGCTCTTCTTCTGAGGTTCCGGGGAGAAGATCGATTGCGAGTTTAAGCGACGAAATTTCGCACTGGATTGGAAAGACTGCTTCCAAGCCATACACCAGTTGAAAAGGTGTGAACCCGGTTGCGTTCTTTACCGAGGTCTGGTAAGCCCACAAAGCTGAGTACAGGATTAGGTGCCATCTTCTTTTATGAACCCCGATCATCCTTTGCAACATACGCTTCAGGACCTTGTTGATTGCCTCAACTTGTCCATTGGCTTGCGGATAATATGGGGTAGAGCTGTCCTGAGATAGCCCTAGCTTGGCATCTAATTCGACCATCATGTGATTGCGAAAATGTGACCCATGATCTGTAACTATAGCCTGTGGTACGTCGAACCTGGCGACTACATGGTTGAAAAAGAAAAGGGCAGCTGTTTCACCAGTGTTATCCAATGTAGGCATCGCCTCGGCCCATTTGGTAAAATAGTCAACAGCGACTATAATATACCCATGCCCCCGGTCGAGGTGGGGTTACATTGCATGAAATCGATGCCCCACTTGGCGAAGGGCCCAACAGCAACTATCGGCTGTACAGGTGCGGGTGGTCGTCTGGTTTTGCTATCAAAGATTTGACAAGCATGGCAGCTTCTAACTGCGGTTATGCAATCTTTGAACATGGTTGGCCAGAAGTATCCTGCTCGTAAGATTCTTTGTGCTGTTGCATATCCAGACTGATGTCCTCCACACGCGCCTGAGTGACAATCATTCAGGGCTTTTTCGGCCTCCTCATGGGTAAGGCACCTCCTCAGAACTGTATCGACACCACGACGGTAAAGTGTATCATCGACGATCATGTAGTTTTTTGTTTGGTATCGTATACGTTTTTGTTCGGAGTGAGAGGTATTAGACCTGAATTTTTGGGTTTGGAGATAAACTATGATATCGCCATACCACTCATCGCTTACAGATATCATAAACAAACTTTCGTCCACGATTGACTCTTCCGATGTTTCATCGTTGGACAACGATGGGAGATCGCATAACAATTTCGCGAAAACTAGAGCTTTCTTTGATTTGGATTTTACAAATTCCAGATCAAACTCTTGAAGGATCGCTATCCATTTTGAATATTTGCCCCCCAGCAACTGTCGCGACAGTATATAAGTCATGGGGTTGCAATCTGACAGGATGGTAGTTTTCCAAAAGAGGACATAATGTCGAAACCTTTGAATTGCTTGAACAGCTGCAAGCGCTAGTTTTTCAACATAAGAATATTTACTTTCTGTATCGTTTAAGTTTTTACTTAAATAATAGATAGGGTGTTCAATTCCATCGACTTCTTGAACTAAAACCATCGCGATGGTCGTATCCGCTGCAGCCAGATACAGGTTAAAATCTCTTTGATAGTCCGGGGCGTACATTAATGATGCTTTTACTAGACAATCTTTCAGAGCATCAAAGGAAGCTTGCGCCACCTGGTCCCAGACAAAAGGTACATCCTTTTTCAATAGACGAGTATAACCCTTAGCAAGTTCTGCGTAATTTGGAATGAACCTCCTCAGAAAGTTTGCTTTCCCTTGGAGTTTCTGAATCTGAAGAAAATTTGAAGGTGGAGGCAAATTAATGATAGCCTGAACCTTACAGGGGTCGAGACGAATCCCATCTTTAGAGACTACAAAGCCAAGTAAACGACCAGAACCGACGCAAAACACACATTTGTGCGGATTGAGTCTTATCTTGTAGTGTCGGCAACATAGAAATATCGCTCTTAAATGCTGCGGATGATCAATCCGCTTTCGTCAATGAGCCGGAAGATCGTCGAGATAAGGTTGAACAATGTTCTTGATGTCATGGAAGGCATAATTCATCGCCCTCTAAAACTTCGCCCCTGCGTTCTTTAAACCAAAGGGTAATTTTCGATAAGCGAATGTGCCCCACGGACAAATAAATGCAGTCTTTGACTGGTCCTGTGGGCGGATATTTATTTGATTATACACGGAAAATCCATCCATAAATGAAAAGATTTCACATTCGGCGCATTCATCAATCATCTGGTCGATGAAGGGTGTAGGGTAGTTTTCCTTCGAACAAGCTTGGTTTACATCCCTATAATCAACACACACTCTAATCGTCCCTTGTTTTTTCATAACAGGGACAATATTCGATACCCAATCGGTCAGAGGAACCGGGTAGATGAATCCAGCATGGAGGAGTTTTTCAACTTCCGCCTTAATGGCAACGGATTTCTTCGGGTGCACCTGCCGAAGCCGTTGTCTTACTGGTTTGACATCAGGATACATTTTGATTTCATGTTCAACGATACTCGAGTCAATGCCTGGCATTTCATCATATGACCAAGCAAAGACATCTCTAAATTCACGAAAAAGAGCGTTATATATTTCCAGTTCTGAAGGGGAACAACCTTTGCCGACATAAATATTCTCTACAACATCTGTTTTGGTCGAGATATTTATGGCTATAGTCTCTTCAATATTGGATAGGTTTCGCTCAGAATTCACCGTATTTACAGTATTCGTTAGGAATTCAAATACTGAAGGGTGATAAAGGTCACTTTTAGTATCTTATTCATATTCCGGAAGAAGGGAACGATGGTGGTGATCATTCCATGGTGCCCCCTCAATCATCATTGATTGTAAGATTCCTTCGTCAGTCCCGTGTACTTTCGACCAAGGATCTAATGGGGTTCCATATTCTCTAGACCTATCTACCCAAACGCTTGACGAGCGTTGATTTGGGCTCGCCTCCCATGCTTGAAACATTGATTGCTACAATATTTCTAAAGGGCTTGGGGGCAAAACCATTGAATGATCCATGTTGACCTTCGTGGAAGATATCATGTTGCAGGTTGCTACAAACGGTACATTTCCTATATAAATAGGAGGTGGTAGCGCGAAAGTTCCCATCAAGGTGGGGTCTTTCAATAATCCTACTCCGATATCTTGAATTGAATGGTTACTCTCATGGATCATGGGAATGCTTCCTGTTACTTGCGAACCATTAGGGAGGAAATTCTGTTGGTCGACGATCGTAATCCCTCCTTCAAACGGGAATGCGATCTTCCTAAAATAAGTCGACACGACAGCTTCCATGGCATAAATCCATGGTCTACCCAGTAGGATGTTATAGTCAAGATTTCCATCAATGACTTCTACATCAATTTCTACTGTTTTTCCTCCTAGTTCAACTTTCAAGTTATTAAGGATACCGTAAGGGGTATAAGTCCTTCCGTCGAAAGCTTTTAATGTCGTCGAAGATCGCGACAAGGTTGGAGATCCTAAAGTTTTCCAGCAACTCATTGACATAATACATGTCGAGGCTCCCTCATCAATTATTGTTCTGTGAACAGTTTTGTTGAGTGCTTTCACTTGAATAAGGAAAGCTAGCTGAGCTGGTAACTGAGGATCATATCCCTTGTGATCAAAGGATACAAGATTGGAATCCTTAGGATCAACCCCACCAATTGCCGATAACAATGCCTGCCTTGGGGTTGGACAATTTTGTAGCACTTCAAGAGTCGACATAGCGGATGGCGATTGGGCCAAATATTCCACTATATTATAATGATGCGCCGCTCTGGCGCGAGGATTAAATGTCGACTTGTGTACTACACCCTTCGGCGGTTTTATTGTTAATTCATGGATGGTGGGCGTCACAACCTCTGTCGAAGTTGTTGTCGAACTACTTGGTTGATCTTTACCTTTTTCGTTCGAAACCTGGGGATTCCCATAATCTTTGTTCCTTGTCGAAATCAAAGCATCATTCTGCTGTTTCGAAACTGACAACATAAGGACTTGCGACGGGGAAGCATTTCCACTATCAACCAGATTTTGACCTATGTTGGGAAACGGATCAGTTAACACAGCTGACGTTTGGGAGCTTTTAAAGAACCTCTTTAACTCAGCTTTGAATGGGCAATTCTGTGTGTTATGATCCTTATCATCACATATTAGACATGGATAATTTTGTTTCCTTTTGCCAGGAGGGTTTGAAGAAGTTTTTCCAGGGGATGAATCACCCTGTTTCTTCTTCTTCCCTTTGTTTTGTTTCTTCTTGCTTCCTGGTTGATTGGTTTCTTTGCCTTTATCTTCCGATACGGCATTTACTTCCGAAGCAAGAATTTCTTCTTTTGCATTTTGATCCGAATTCTTACAGGCTTTCTTTGACGAAGCCTTTATCGATTTCGCATTTGCTGTGCCAATCACGCCATCACCGGCATGAGAGTCACTATTTGATTTAGGAGGGGGAGGAATTGAAAACTTTGGTCTAGGGGCGTCAGGTATTTTGTCATAGAGTGTGCCGGACTGAGTATAAACTAAGTCCAAATATTGTGCACGAGCAATAACTTGCTCCTCTGTTACGACTCCCCCCTTGGCCACATCTTTCGTAATAGCCGGAAGTAACGACTTTATGAACCATTCAGCTAATAGCTGATCGGGAACATATGTTTTCACCATCCTACGACGACGACGCCACTCATGTATATGATCAGATATATGGGTAGCAGTTGTCTGTTTGAAGTTGGTTAATATTTCTGTTCCCGTTTCATACCTTATCGGTAATTGAAAATGGGTTAAGAAAGTCGTGGCTAGGGAACTAAAGTTGTCAAAAGAGGCTCTTGGCAATTCAATATACCATTTAGCCGTTGGACCTGTCAATGTCCTCTGAAAAAGGCGAAGTCTTATCGAATCGTCGTTAAGGGTGTTCGACGAACACCACAGATGAAAAGTCATCACGTGATTCGACGGGTCTTCACCTGGATTTCCATTGAATTTAGGAATGTTAGATGGAAGTTTATGAGGAATCGCTGGCCACCAAGGGGCATAAGTAATCGGATCGTTGGTTAAACGGTGTAAATCAGGTAACTCTAAAGTTGCCACGAATGGTAACTGTTGATTCAGGTTAGGCGAAGCGTAACCAGGGTACGATGGAATCACTTGAGCAGTGGGTCTTTGCATACCAGCATAATGTAATTGATGTTGGTATGATTGATACGGTTGGTGGACTTGACCACTGTAAAGTGGTTGGTTTTAACCATTTTCGATATACGGATGTCCACTATTCGCAAAGATCTGCTTCTCAGAACCTTGGTACACTTGCTGGAACTGCGGTTGTTGGTATTGTACAAGCCATGGTTGTGACGCCATGTTCTGTTGCACCATGCTAACCCTTGGACCAAGGTGTGGGGTAATTGTACCCATTTGTACTTGTGTCATCCCACCAGTTGGCGATTGTGGTTGTGACCCATGGTCAAGCGACTGTTGCATTACAACCTGAGGTTGACATGTAACAGGTATCGCTTGAACTTGCGACACGGTTACAATAGCCGGGGTGGTTGGGATATTTGTCACAGGTACACACTGTTGCATAGAATATACAATCCTTGGTTGTTGAGGTAGCATAGGTATCCAACTACTTGATGCAATTCCAGTATAACTAGAATACTGTTGAGAACTGCCATATGGATATCCTCCCGGAGGAGGTAATGAAAGGGCATACTGCCCCCCATATGGTAGCAATCCGGAACTCAGAGGGATTGTTAGTCCTTCAGGACTAGATGGCCCAAACTGACCTCCATGAGGATCAATCTGTCAAGTTTCAACATAAGAATTACCGGGTATTACTCCGGATGAACAAACTGGAACAGACCATACTGTCGAAATAGTCCCTTGGTGGACTCCTTCTAGCTGTTGAGAGCTAGTTGGGACAGCTGGTATGCCGGCAAACATCGTTGGAGTGACAGCAGGGGCTTCTGTTGTCCCTGTGTCATTTGACACAGTCCTAGATGATGACAGTTGTTCAGACATTTTAAGTCTATCCAATAGATTGCCTAGCGATTCTACAGGGACTTCCACTTGTGATGGATTAAACTCTGATGAAGGAAAGAGAGTGACCCCTACTCCAAAATGAGTTGGATTACTTGCTTGCGGATCCTCTGCAATTTCCTCTATCACAACCAAACCCGGTGGAAGAGGAAGACCGTCAGGTCCGTAAAATATTTCTGGTGCCAAAGAAGTGGTTGTTTCGACAGCGACAGTTTTTTGGGGAACAAAACTTTCTGGACCAGTTACAGATGGAACTGGTTCAGTTACACAAGTATTTGCCCCCAGACCAGGATCAATATTACTGTCCTTCTGTGGCTGTTGAACTTCTTCTATAGAGGCAGGGTTTCCAGAAATGTTAGGAGTAACCGGAACCTCAGATGTAGTTGGAACACTTGTTCTAACTTTCAAAGGAGATTTTGAACCGGTTAAACGAGTTCGCTTTGCCCGTACTGTTTTCGATTCCGGGGACAAAGACGGTTGACTCGTAAGCCTCCGCGAAGGATGGGGTTTCAATTGACTTTCTTCCACGATTGCGGATTACTCGATCAACTAAAATATTAAAAGGGGAAATTTATGTTTCCGAATTGAATGAATTTTATTAGATGCTTTTAGACACAACTTTCTTTTTCACTTTTTAAGAGTCGAGAAAAAGCTAAAGATGACTCTAGTCTCCTTCGATGTATTAACGAGCCCGAAGTGACAAATGCTCGGTTGGACTTTTTCAGTTATAGAGTTTGAAAAAGGCCAAAAGAAACTGCTCTGGAGATCTAGGCAGAGGGTGTGCCAAACGTTTCGCAAAACCACAGAATACGTTTTACGGTACGGGTGGTCGATCTTCGTGAATGCTGTGTTCACTGCATTGCGATCAGTAGGGCGGCCGACACGGTTTCCTATTGGATAAAGGCTTTATTCCTATAGGGGTCTTCCAATATATACGCGACGGTACGTGGGAGCACAATTCCGTATTAGTGCCACCGATTCTTAGGAGGAATCACCCACCTTCGTCGAGATCGACAGTCACTACGTTTAACGACGCCGGAACACGTCTCTAGCTTAGACCTCTAGATGTTTGCGTTATGTTTCAAAGCGTTGTTAGCTTCATTCAATATATTTTAAGTTGATCTTTTTTAAAGTTTGCCTTTCAAGGTTCACCACGAGATGTATTGATACAAATTCCTAAATGCAGTCTAAGATGAGAAGCAAGCTTTTTCAATCTTTTCGACTTATGAAAATCTTAACTACTGAGGGAAAAGAGAGACAAAAATCTTTTCACATAGATCAAAGAGCACTCGCTAATGCACTTTCTCCCTAAATCAACATACAAACTTATATGCAAAATTCAAAGATGCAGGTATTTCTTTTCTCTTTCTTAATGTTGGTGAAATGCAAAAAGAAAGTTGTTGTATAATTTTGAATTCAATTTCAAGTGAAAGCAAACAAGCTTGTCCAAAATCAAAAGACACCTTAAGATTTACTTGTTTCGACACTAGAAATATATAAATTCAAACCATATGACGAAAGTAAAAGCTCAATCAGCTATGAACAGCAAACAAACTAACTCTTAAGATCAAAACGACACTTTATCACAGGTCTAGATCTAGGAGGCTACAGCAAGACTAGTTCACTTTCGTTATGGGAAACTGTAAATGTACAAGAAATACACAAAGAAAAAACACAATTTATTTATACAATCGAGGCAGAATAGTGACAAGGAAAGTTGGTTTCAGATAGGCCTACTGACTGGTAACAAACAGCAAAAAACAAGAGTGAAAACAAGGCAAGACAAAGCAGGAAACCCCAGCAGCACAAGGCAGGACTGGTCCAGCGCAGGTGGAACACTGCCTGTTTGACCTTCAGCGCAAGTAGCCCCTTCGGGAACTGCGCTGTAATGCAAATAGCCTTTGTACAGCCTGCACTGAAGAACGAAACTTTCGTTTCTGGTGGTTTCCAGGTCACAGATTGCTCAAAAATTCATAGTTTTTGCTCAAATCAGAAGCTATCAGTCAAGGACACACTAAGGAATGATAAGGAGGATGAAAAGCTATCACTAAGAGCTTATTAGAGTCCTTGTGGATCAGCTCTTCAAATTATAAACTTTCCCAGAAACTGAGCTAGAGTAGCTACCCTCTACTTTGTATTCGAAAGATTCAAATACAGTTCGATTCGGTACTCCCTTTCTTTATAAAATGAATAGCAAAAAACACAAGTAACCAACAAGATACTTCCCCAGCGGAGTCGCCAATTTGTTGTTGGGAAAAGTATCCAATACGGAATGACCCTATCCCACTCTAAGGGTGATAGTACCTCAGCAACAACTGAATGCAAAGCTATTCAAGATTACTTTTTTATGAGATGAGAGAGAGAAGAGAAGGAGGATCTACTAACCGTTATCTTGCGCTTAATAGTCGATCCAGTCCTCACTCCTTGCTGCTTGCTCCTAGCTCCTTGCTCTTTCACCGGCCCAGCTACACGAAGATTCTGTAAAAGCACAAGAAAAGCAAACTACAAGAAGCATACATCCATAATCGATTCATGGAGTAGCATAAATCAAATATACAAGCATCTATTCACCATAAGGACACATGCATATAGAAGAACCTCAAATACTTTATTAATGGAAGAAGTAAAGTTCTGAGAGGGTTACAACCATAAGAGGCCCAATCCAGCAACACCTCCCAGCAGAAAGAAATCTCCTCTTCACCTCCTTCAAGCAATCACCCAATAGTTCTATACACAAACCAACAACACTTCCTTACTTGCACAAAATTCCAGCCTCCCTAGACCCCATGAGAGAGCTCTATATATAGGGTTTTGGAGAAAGGATGAGTCACCTTGAGATTGGCATGAAGCTGACTAGTGTCCTCTCCCACTTTAGTTAATCTTCAGTTCTTGAGTCCACTTGGAGATTCTTGCTTCCACTTGGAGATCAAGACCCTCTTACTCATCACAAGGCAAATTCCTTGACCCAAGTGTCAGTTTGGAAGCTTCCTGGGCAGTTGACACCTTGCAGAATGACTGTGCCACTTGGCCAATCTCGCCCAGCACAGGTAGCCTTCATTAGTTTTGACATTTAGCGCAGGTACAGAGTGGAGCAGTTGACATTCAGCGCAGATGCTCAGTGGAGCAGCTGACATGATCCAGAAACTGCTTGTTTTTGAGTGTTTTCAGGTGGAGAACTGATTTTTAGTGCTGTGGTTTGCTGACCTTGTTCCTCTAGGGGTAAGAACAACATGTTTAGGGACTTTGGATCCCTCAGATTATTGACATTTCATGCTTCATGCTGTTAGGCACAAAAATGTCTATAACAACTGTACTGGCTTTAAATGGATGTGATAATGCACAAAAGTGTGCATACTTGGTAAGTTTGTCAACTACCACCATGATGACACTCTTTCCCTCAGACTTGGGTAAACCTGTGATAAAATCCATTGAAACCTCCTCCCAACGTTGGTTTGGAACGGATAAAGGTTGTAATAGACTCGAGGTCTTAATTGTTCCAACTTTATTTTGTTGGCAAACCAAACATTCCGCCACAAATTTTTGAATATCCGATTTAAGGCCATCCCAA
Organism: Pinus tabuliformis; assembly: GCA_031772625.1. Taxonomy (NCBI): domain Eukaryota; kingdom Viridiplantae; phylum Streptophyta; class Pinopsida; order Pinales; family Pinaceae; genus Pinus; species Pinus tabuliformis. The sequence continues at coordinate 452,281,873 of CM062806.1, forward strand.
AAAAATTCCTTCTTAACCCTGTGGTATGTTTCTAAAAATCCTGAGTGCCCTCCTAAGGGAGAAGTGTGCAATTCCATAAGAATCTTTTGTTTGAGTTGGGAATTCTTACAGAGGTATAAGCGATCTTTGTACCATAACGAATCATTTTGCCAGCTAAATGTATCATATGTACTAGAATCTTTTTGTAACTTTCGAATAAGTGCCCACACTTCTTCATCATTCTTCCATTCCTCCCTTTCTTCATTTATCCAATCTGGTTGGATAATAGAAATGGCGCACAACAATGCTTCCAAATCCTCATCCTTTCTTGAGAGTGCATCTGCCACCACATTTTGCTTCCCTTTTTTATAGATGATTTCAAGGTCATAACCCAACATTTTTGTGACCCACTTTTGTTGCTCTTCAGATGATAATCTTTGTTCTAAAAAGTATTTAAGGCTATCATGATCCGTTTTTACCTTGAAGTGTCTTCCCATTAGGTAGGGTCGCCATTTCTTAAGTGCATGTAGTATTGCCAACATTTCCTTCTCATAAATAGCTTTGTGTAAAAACTTTCCCTTGATTAAACGACTTTCAAAAGCAATGGGTCTTTCATCTTGCATTAAAACAGCACCGATTCCATTTCCTGAAGCATCACATTCCACAATAAAGGTTTTTGTGAAGTCCGATGTAGCTAAGACCAGTGCTTGGCATATTGCCTCTTCAAGATGTTTGAAGGGCTTTGTTGCTTCTAGAGTCCATGAAAATGCATCTTTCTTCAATAATGTTGTTAGAGGTGCTGCTATTCTCCCATAACTCTTAACAAACTTGTGATAACACCCTTTCAACCCGTGAAATCCTCGCAGATGCTTTATGGATGTGGGGATTTTCCATTCCTTAATAGCTTTAATTTTTCTAGGGTCTACCTTAACTCCTTCATGAGATACAATATGACCCAGATATTCCACCTCTTGTACTCCAAAGAAACATTTGGATCTTTTTGCATATAATTGTTTCTCCTCCAATAGTTGTAGCACCCTGTCAACATGGTCAACATGATCCTTCCAAGACTTGATATAGATTAGTATATCATCAAAAAATACTAACACAAATTTTCTAAGGAATTGTTTGAAAATAGAATTCATCAAACCTTGAAATGTAGAAGGTGCATTGGTAAGGCCAAAGTGCATGACCAAAAATTCATAATGGCCCTCATGAGTTCTAAATGTTGTTTTTGGAATGTCTTCAATCTTCATTCTAATTTGATGATATCCTGAATGAAGATCCAACTTGGTGAAGTAAATTGATCCATGCAATTCATCCAGTAATTCATCAATGAGAGGAATGGGAAACTTATCCTATAATCCGGACACATGCGCCATGATCCATCCTTCTTGTGCACCAATACTACTGGAGCGAAGAAAGAACTTTGACTAGGTTGAATTATACCAGCCTCTAGCATTTCTGCAACCATATGTTCAATTTCACTCTTTTGGGCATAGGGATATCTGTACGGCCTGATATTTGGAGGAACACTTCCTGGAATCAGATGAATAGCATGATCATGATCACTAATAGATGGGAGACCTTTGGGAGTCTCAAATACATTGGAATGATTGTCCAAGACTTTTTGGATATCTAAAGAAATAGATGATTTCGATGTGGAAACATCTAGCGAACATAATTGTGCAATTACACCTCTTCGTTCCTTTTTTAGAAGCTTTATCATACCGTTAGAGTTGATTATCTTTCCCGGCTTCCTTGCAATACCCCTTAATTCAACTTCCTTTCCTCCCGCAGAAAATTTCATGAAAAGTTTTTGAAAATTAAAAGCTATTATACCCAAGGATTGTAGCCATTGGACTCCTAATACAACATCAGCAACTCCCACTGGAATGGAAAGCATTGGGCTAGTCAATACATATTCTCCCATGGATAGCTTGATATTATGGCACTTTCCAGAGAAATTTATCGTTCCTCCATTTCCAATCATCACTTGACACTCTGATGCTGGATATAGGAAGCAATTCAATTCTTTTTCTGTCTTACAATGAATAAAATTATGGGTACTTCCTGAATCAATCAACATTATTACCTTTTTCTTCTTTATTTGTCCTTCTATCTTGATGGTTTGAGGAGTGGTAATTCTAGCCAATGCATTACAAGATATGGTTGGATTCATTTCTTCTTTATCTAGGCTTTGTTCCTAGAGTATATCATCTTCTTTTGACCTTTTGTTCTCCTTTTCTTCTTCCTCTTCACAATCTATGTAGAATAATTTCTTCTCAGCACACTTATGACCTTTAGTGTATTTGCTATCACAACTATAACAAATCCATTTTTCTCTTTTTTCTTCCAATTATTGTGGTGTCAACCTTATAGGTTGTGGAAGACTAGGGGAAACAACACTTCCATCTTTATAGTTGTCAGTGGTATGCTTCCTGGTTGCCATAATTTTGCTTTCCATTTTTCTTGCAAACTTGAATGCCTTCTCTAATGAATCAGGTTCCCAAAGGTGAACATCATGTCGAATATTATCCTTTAAAGTCCCTATGAACACATCAATCCTATGCTCCTCTAGAATATTTTTTACCCTTATGTTCAATTTTTGGAACTCCTCAATGTGCTCTATTATTGAACCCTTTTGTTTGAGACTTATCAATTAGCTAAAAAAAGTGTTTCTTTTTGTATCCTCATAATGTGTTGTCAATTCTTCTGTAAAAATTGCCCAAGTGATAATTTGTTTACGAGAGCAAAGCCATTAATACAATAAAAACTGATTTGGTTCCAAATATAAAGTTGCAATACGTACCCTTTGTGTGTTTTGCACATTATTGAGATCGAAAAATTGTTCCATCTATAATATCCGTGTTGCAGGATCCTTGCCATAAAACTTCCTCATATTGATTTTTGGAATATGGTGGGTATTCGATCCAATATTAGAGTCTATGAAATCATGATTAACATTTCTTTTGTTCGCATCATGAGTTTCCTTTACTACCTTTTCACCATTGGTAAATATTTCTTGTAGAAAATTTGTCAAATCTATCTTCAAATCTGCCATGCATGTCTTCAAATCTATCTTCAAATCATTCATCTTAGCTTCCACGCCATTCATATTAGCTTCCACACCCTTTATCTTAGATTCCACGGAGTATGCTCCATCAATTATATGATTTAGTCTTACAAAATACACAAAATCAACAAGAGCTTGAACAATCGTTCAATAAGAGCTTGAACAATTGTTCAACAAGAAAGAATTATAAATTAGCAAAGAAAAAGACTGGTAGAAATATGAAGACAAAGAAAGTTGTGTTAAACATAGAAGCCTTACAAAGATATTAGATGATTGATAATAAGAAGTAGAAAAATACTTCTCAAGTTAACTTAAAAGGATTAATAAAAAAAGACCCATTGTTTTCTAAGGCCTTGACAAAAAAATAAAGTACTATGGCCAATTGGGAAGAACGAGAAAATGAAGCACGTCAGAATGACGGAGGAACAAATAGAGAAAATGACAAAAAAAACGACCAAGGAAGAAAAAAGTCTAGCAACTTCATCCTTTCACTGTTCTCCCCACTTAGATTCTACCTGTTTTTAGTGGTGTAATGGACCCAAAGAAACATCTGGATTAGTTTCATAGTATATGCAACATTCACCTATTTGAACACATTGATGTCATGATCAGAGTCTTTCTACATACATTTATGGACCAACATATGATTGGTATCTTTCACTTCCCACCTATATAATCTCTTCTTTTGATGATATGGAGGAAGTATTCATGTCAATATTTGCTTGACCAATTGCTTATCATACACTTCTTACAAAGTTTACTTAAATCCATCTTGAGAAAAATGAAAGGCTCATAATTTCAATCTCCACTTCTTTTAGACCCTGCAAGAAATCCCTATGGAGCAATGAGTGGATGACTCAATGATATTTGGATGTTACCTTAATGCTATACCATCAAATGCAAAATATGCTCTAAATCTTCCCATATTGTACAATAGAAAAATGCAACAAGGAAAACCACTATAATGGAGAAAGACATGATCGAAAGCAATGTTAAGCTAGAAAGCATCCTTGGGCTTCTCCAGAAACAAACATCCAAATTGGCATTGCCTTCACATCAATTAGTACATATACATATGCAAGATCAATACATATACAAGATCAAGTAGTAGGAAGAGGAATTTTACAAAATAGGATTTCCAAGTAGTATTTTTCAAGATCAAGGAGTTGGAATGGGAATCTTTCAAGGATAATCTCTGAATATAAGGAATGTTTTAGATGAAGTTTTGAGAACGCAACAAGAGGTAGAAATTGTGCAACTCGATTGGACTCTAAGACAAATGAAAATGATATTACTCGTCTCAAGAGAAATGATAAGCTTATCTCATGACAAATAGGAAAAACGGTGATGTTGAATTCTAGAGAACAAATTGATTAAAATTAGAAGCCCAAAGGACATGTACCAAGAGCATTTTGTGCGCCAAATCCAAATGTAGTCATTTTTGGAAGAAAATGGCACGTTTGAAGAACTTCATGAGTACTCAGATCCTTCAACCAATGAAACAATTCAAGAATCAAATGTCCTAGAGTGCATGCAATGTGAAGAGAGCATACAAACTTTTACCCCGTAAAACTATGATGAACATGAAAATTATGAAAAAGATCAAGAGAATTTCATTCAAACAAGAGCTCAACTAAGTATGTTCAAGCCTAGAAATCAAGTAGGTAAAGGAAAAGCATTCAATAATACTCCTCATTCAACCCTTCATCAAGCTAATGAATAGCATACAAGGAACAAGCTAATGCAATGATGAAAATGACTTATAACATAATGAATGAATTCATCGAGCTACAAATCACTCATTCTTTTGTTAAAGTGATAAAATTACCCCAACAAAAGGAGAACTTGTTGAAAGCCTAGGAGAATACAAATCCATCAAGCTCAAGAATAGAAACAACTTTTATAAGTAGTTAACAAAGACCCAAGTACCTCCACCTAGAGTAAGAAGAAAGATACTCCTTTTTATCTCTCTCAAAAATCATGATTTTTATCTTACATAATTGCATGGTCCATAGTTGTCTACAAATAATATAATGCCACTTTCAATTATGAATTTTTTAGGACTGGAACACCAAATATTATGAAGCCCCAAAAAAGTATACACGCTATTGGTTCAAAATAGATTCCTTCCTATGATAAAATTAAAGATTCTTGTGCATGGATAAGCTCTGATCCACATATAAATACAATCTTCTCTCTGATTGTAGTTGACTTTCCAATGGCTTATGGAGTTGTTGTTGGTTGTGATTAATGAAATAGCTGATCGTACCTACGGTTGTATAACTTTGTTTTACTTTTGTATGATCTATGAAATGGATTTTGAAGGGCTGTAAAGCTTTCAAATGAAATATTTTCTCCTGATCTATCATATACAAATTTTTGACAGAAATAGCGACTAAGATGGCCATAAAGAGATCCCTTACTTCCATATTAAAGGTTATTTTGGCACAAGTACCATGCAAAATTAGATACAGAGGTTCATTAAATAAAAAAAATAGTTATATTCACTTGGAGCTGGTGCCGAAGAGGATTTGTTGTCTCGTGCATAAGGTTTCACATTCAAGCTTTGGCCTGATGATGTGGATTGCATGATGTGCTTTTTATTGTTCACTGATGAAATATTTGATGCATTTTAAAATGAATTCTGAGAAATAGTTTGACAAACCATCTGATAGTTCTAACAGATCACTTGGTGAAATCATTGCTTAAAGCATATTCAGAATAATATTTGTTTTGTTGTGCAGGTAATGAAGTATGGTACAAATGAAACACTACTAGACCAAGCCTTAAATGGCCATTCATCACAGGTGTTATTTTAGCCAATTTGGAACCCACGAGTGCTTTATCTTGATTGTGGTCTTTTATCAAAAGGTGGCAAATCACTTCTAGACAATACTTTCATTTCAAACTAGCGATCAAATGCAAAAACAAATTTGTTTCTCCGTGGCTCTCTCCTCTTTTTTATGAAACTCTGCTTAAATGTAGTCAACTATTTATCATGCTGGAATCGCGGCTCTCTCCTCTTTTTTATGAAACTCTGCTTAAATGTAGTCAACTATTTATCATGTTGGAATCATACAACTGTTTCCTTGATATATACCAAACGCTAGAAGAGAATATGAAGAGGAAGAGCAAGCTGCTTTCCCAAGTTCTTGATCACATGATATTGCTTCTTCTAATGTATTTCTGTGAGACACTGAGGGATCTTCTAACACCACAAATTGTTCAGCAAGAGATTTACAGGACTGCAACACCCACCTCTGTGTGGAAGATCTGTCAAAAAGAACCAACTTCAAGAGTTAGATTCGTAGATCTATTACTTGATTAAGAGATAAAATGAAGATTAAGTGGTTACTCTAGAGTCTAAATGACAAAATAAATCTTTAATTAATGTCTAGTTTCTATCCTTGCCATCAGGAATCATGCAGGGGAACCATATTTCCCGTAGTGGAGTGTCTAAATCTTGAAACATTTCGCGGTATCTTTCTTAAACTTTTTTAGTTTTTCTTGGATAAGTTTTCTAAACATTTTCAGGTCAAGTTTAGGATGCATTTTTAAAAGAAAGGCCCAATCCTCAAATCAAACTTATACTTATTTCAATTAGATATTTGTTTTCTGAAACTTGGTAGTGAAGAGTGCTGCCATTGAAGCAAATTTTAAGAGTTGTCTGTTCTTTTTAGCTTTTAGGTTTCTTGGGTAACCTTCCAGGTTTTTAATGCTATATATTTCTTGTGGAGGAGATTATTTGCTCTTCATAGGCTGCTAAATGTGATTCGAGTCTTCTTTTTGTGTGATTCAATTCTGTTTTTTGTTTCTATATCCTTTTACTGGAGAAGACTATTTACTATTAATGGTTTGTTAAATGCAATTTTCCTTTCTTAAGTGTACTTTTCAGTGCTTTAACAAGTAATTAATTGTACAAAGATAGTTTCTTTAACCCCTTTTCACATACATTACCAAAAATATTTTGATTTCAACTCAAAATTTTTAGGTTTTACATTTTTGATTACTTGTTTTGTGGTTGATGAGGTTTACAATCTGTCAATCTGACAAGGAAAGAAAAGATTCAAGTTAGGAAATATAATCGATATCTCTAATATCTAAATGATTCGCGGTGTCATGACTGTTCGTGTGAACCAAATATTATATTAAACATCATCAAATATGAGTACAATATATCATCTAAGCAACCTAACCAATCTCTTCCATTTTAGTTTATTTAGGAAGTAAAGAGAAGAAATGGAATAAGTTTCATTGTATTCAACTCCAAAACATGGGCATTACTGGAAGTGTTTTGATCAGAGGGAATAGCAGGGCACCAAAAAAAGAAGTGGTGATGTAGTACTAAGGATAAATTATGAAAGATTCCCTAAATGCAAGTTCATAAAAAATGTAGATGCAACTACTCACCTTATTTGAAAAATAAAAAAATGCAATCAATGGTGTACTTGGGAAGAGTCAGTTACTAGCTCTCATCTTTCCATATCTCTTACATGTACAAATTCATAAGAAAAATAATAAAAATTGCACTAAATCCTATAGAATACGAATCAAAGGTAAAAGAAGAAGGTTCAGAACTTGGGAGGATTTTGGCAGAATGAGCGAGCCCATCCAATCTGGTTTTTCTCATTGTCATAAACAACAAGGTGCTCTTGCAAAGAGATATATGCAAAATGCAACACAATTTTGTTACTTTATCTTAATACAATCACCAACATGTAGATTAAGAACATGCCTTAACTGCTCTAGATACAAGCCCACCCAAGGTCATTGATGACATGCTTGTAGAAAAATCAGACTGACAAACACACAAACAAAAAGCAGCAAAACAATATGTTGTTTCATTACCTTTAAGAATATTCGTGTCCACATTACCGATTGCAGTACCATTCAAGATTCCCGAGCAGACGTAACATTTTTCCTGTGCGTTGAAACTCATTCAGCAGTAACCTTTTTTATCATAGCAATCATTGAGCTTAATGAATAAATAACTTCTTCAATAATATCTTCTTTGGCAGACTCATAATGTTGATCCTTGAATGCTATCTCATGTTACAATCTCATCTAGTGGTAAAATACAGTTCTTATAGAGTATGTCAAAGCTTATGCATGCTTACACTGATGACCAAATAACCTTCTAGGAAAATTTCCATCTGTTTTGCTCTGGCACTTCTAAATTTGAGTGTTAACAACTGAAATTATGGTGTCGCCTTTGCAACAGAGCTGATACATTTCACAAAACTCAGGAAGCATTCAGGATACTAATATATTTCCAATGGCCATAGTTTTTATAATTCGTACTCTAAATAATGCTAAGATGAAAAGGTTGACTTTCTGGCCATAGTTTTTATAATGTGTACTCTAAATAGGCCGGAGATTGAATTGTTGAAATTGAACTCACACTTGATTTTCAAAACTTAATCAAAACCATTTACGTGAACCTATTTTTCCCTCGCCAACAGAGTGGTAGGAATGAGTCTGATGAATCTTGTTCCAACTGATTCCTAGCTAGGTTTTCTTTAACCTGGCAGCATTGCATTATTAGAAACAAACAAATTCCTTATAGTACAAGGGAAGGGTAATTTGTGATACTTACAGCTGAAAGAAAAGCACTATAAGCTTGATTTGTGAAGTATGTGTAGGAGCTTACACTATCAAGTATTATTCTTCCTAGTCTTTTTCCATCTCCATATTTGTCAAGGGGTTTGTTCCCAAACATCATCTGTGCAGCCTCCACATCATAGTGTTTTTTGTAAAACAAGAGAACAACATGATAATAGAAGTTCACAGATTATTTTAAATAACAAATTAAATCAATAAAGTTTATTTTAAAGGGATTCCAGATTTATTCTTAAAGCAGAAGACATTGGAGTTGTTTCTAACTAGAGGCCTATGATGCAACTTAGTGTCCCTAATACCTATGAATTATGGGCCAAGTCTAAAATGCAAGATGCTACTGTAAGTAAATATCAAACTGGCTTTAGGATGGGAAGATACTTGTCAGAGAATATAGTTAACTTGTAGGAAATTCTGGACTGAGCTTCAAGAACAGATCAAAATATATTGTTAGTGATGTACTTCTCCAAGGCTTAGACAGAATGGAGTTGCATGTTTTCATGTTGATGTTTCTGAAGGAAGGAATACTGTTGCAATGACGTCTCTTTACTTCATCTTTTTCTTAATAAATATGCCATAGGGTATATGATAATAATAATCTCAGGTCTTAAACAAATACATCTCCTACAAAGTGGTTCTTAGCTGATTAACAATTATCTTGCAATGGACATAGTTTTACACCTACAAACAGATCATATAATGTGGAATGGACTAGAAAGCCTGTTGACAACATTTGTTTAGTAATTTGAGCTTAAATTGGACGTTAAGGAAGAAGTTATAGCCACCCATTCTATGAATCTATTTAAATGGAGTAATGGATTCTTCAGCAAGGATGGAGATAGTTACAGAAAGAAGAAAGAAGTAGCCTCTATTGAAAACCATTTTTCCTACAAGTTTCCTCTTGCTAAAAATGGGAGTGAGCTACAAATAAAATAAACATAACAAGTAAATATGAATGGATAACAGTTATATATTCAGAGTTGGGGAATCTATCATCTTTTGAAAGGGTCTTTGCACAATGTCTATTGATTATTCCCCTCCAAAAAGTAAGCATCTTGGTCACATGATTGCATTATAGTTTATAACAAATGATAAATGGTCAGATAGAAACTAAGCAAGTAAAATGCATGCATTAATTCTAAAGTGTACAGCATGGAGCTAAAACAATTAGTTATTCAACACTATACATTTGGTACCAAATTCCAAGTATAAGGCAGTAGGCTAAACATATTAAAAAAATGAGCCATGGAAATGGCTGATAATATGAAAGGAGAAAAAAACAACTTGCTTGAAAGCAGAAAGAGTTTTTCATATATTTAACATTATGTATATTATAGAAGTAAAAGATGAATCTTTTATCATATTGTTCAAGTTCCTTTGGAGACGATGGTGAAAATGTTCTCAGATTGTTATTCACATTTGTAATAACCTAAGATGGTCCTCGTCTTATCTGGTAATCTAACTCAAAATAGTTGGTATCCCTCTCTAAGATAGCTAAGTCAAATGACATTTAAAAGGCCGCAAAGAAGAAGAAACCTTGATGAAGATCAAGCCTGCTAAGTTGCATGTGAAAAAACAACTGTTTAAGATCTTAAGCTGGAACTAATGTACAGACACTTGAGTGACAACTAGAAACATGGAATCTAGCTCAATATCCTTCTCTAGGATAGCATGAGGCAAAGGAATGTTTCAAGACATCTGGAAGTTGGAACCTTAGATTTTATACCAGAAAGGTCACAAATAAAAGGAAGAACCTTGATGAATATTAAACCTGCTAAGTTGTATATGAGAAAAACATCTGATTAAGATCTTAAAGTAGAACTATTGCACTTGGGTGACAACTAAACATGGAATCTAGCCTTTGACAATTTTAAATTAGTCGTTATCAAAAAAAGATGAAAGAATGTAGTAAATGATATTTATAGACAATATCCACACTAAAGAATAGTTAGACAGAAAATGAGATGCTAATATATATGTCACATAAAATTTGTAACAAAAATGAAGGTGGCATTGTTTATTTTGGGAAATGCTAATCTATTTACAAGCGTTTCAGGTATTTTTGTTCTAGGGCATGAAAGTAACCTTTAAGGAAAATCAAAGAGAAATATGTAAAGATGGGATTATACAATGTGATACAAACCAAGTCATCTGTAGACAAATTGTAGAAGAGGAAGATCTATGGTTTATATGTTAAGCTAAATGTGCAACTCTGAGTAGAAGCTATGGGTTCATACTATCAAGTCAATGTACTATTATGGGTATTATTCTTCTCTTGAAATCGATGTAACTATTCTATCTCTATTCAATAATCCTCGTTGTTGTTCAGCTATGGAAATCTCTTTTGAAAAAGGGTTCAATAAGACACTAGTGTTGTTCATGGGGCAACTCGGACTGTCAGAACTTAGACCTATGACAGCATGGAGAGGAAGAAATACTCAGAGAAAATGTAGGGTTAGATAGCCTAAAAAATCTCTTCCTATACATAATCCAGATTGCTGTGGAGACTTGAGGAATGGATGGAATAACATCAAGAGAAAACTATCAAGGTTCAAAACTAGTTTAGATAGACGAAGAAGGACATTAGTTTTGGTGTTGTATCTCAGGGTACAGAAACCAAAATTACACGAATTAATAGCAGATGTGTATGAGCAAGTTGAAAACTCTAGGAGACCGTTTTTCCGTAAAACAGAACACAAAATGAAGATGAAGAACAACATTGTGAATATTCTGAATCCTAAAATGACCATGGGGTGGATCTGGAGGAATTTCGTCCCATCCATATAATCAAGACTGTAGATGAATAACCTTATCCAAACTCTCCATGGTTCTTGTACTGAAGCATGTTAAAGGACAGAAAACGGGAGCTCATACAATTTACACAAATTTTGGGTCAATTAAATAATTAGCACAAATGAATTCAAAACAAGAGGGCTCTGCTGATTCATAGAATTCAAGATTAGCAGTTCAGTGAGGCTAAGAAGTGAATTTATACTATGTTCCTTGAGGTTGAAATTAAACGTGAATTCTTCTATGTGATGAACTAGGATTTGGTGCCTATTATATTGATGAAATTTTTGTGTTGAGGGTTACTTTTATGAAATATGTCGAGAAAGATTCTACTTGATTATTCTTAACTTTAAAATGAAAAGACAGGAGAGAGTGGATTTAATTTGATCTTACGTGGATGGCTTGCCAAGCATGGGAACCCAAGTCATGGCTGAGGTGGATACAAGATCATCACCAAAGAACATGTATCCCCCTTCTTGTCCTCCTCCAGAAATACAGTGACCTATCACATTCTTGATGAGGCCTTGCTTTGCCCATTGAGATGGAAGACTTGCCATACCACTTCCAAGACCCAAAACACCATCCATGTGTGTCACTGCCAAAGATCCCTGCTGGTTATATCCACACCTGTCACAAAAAACATCTATGAACATGGGTGATCACCTCGATTTATTTTTATGCCCATCACAACCACTAAGGTCTTCACCTAAAACACTTTTTCCATTTTCTTTTTCTACATCCTCCACACCAGGACGGTCTATCAAGCCTTATTAAAATATGTAGTGACATTTTCTGGATAATCAAGATTATCAGATTCCATAATTCAGTAATTTTTCTACATCCTCCACACCAGGACGGTCTATCAGGCCTTATTAAAATATGTAGTGACATTTTCTGGATAATCAAGATTATCAGATTCCATAATTCAGTAATTTTCATAGTTTTAGAAGTTGTTTGAAAGAAATGAATTCCACCTGACACAAACAAACTAACTAAAAGAAGCAACACATACCCAAAAACAGAATTTGCTGGCACCCAACCTCCATTGGTGAGATTGGTGAGAAAGGCCCAAACAGTGTCTCTAACAAGGAATCCCAGAGAATAGCTATGATCGACATAATCAATATCATAATCGCACTGTTGAGACATTCGTTTGTGGTTGTGATTATGACCACTTCCTACCTGCACAGCGGCACACAGAGGATCGGTGCTTGGCACCAGGGAGCCTTTCTTTAGCTTGTACAACGGATGTGATCCCTGCACAGAAGACATAACCCTCTCATGTTGTCTCAAACTACCGAAACCAAGATAGAATGAATTCAAGAAATAATAAGTGTCCACTGATGACCCAAAAGCTGAGAGTGTAGTCAAATGCATCCATTACAGTAAATCAAGGAAGTGCATAAGACATATCCAAGAGAGAAATGCAGAAAGACAACTAACAGAACATACAACAAATGCAACCCATGATGCAGATGCTAACAAGTAGAAAACAATTTTCATATGCATCAATTGGGTCCTGCCAAGCACCATGAATATCTAGAAATCCAGCATGCTCAATGCCAGATTGGAATGCATGCTTAAACAAAAAGAAAGCAATGCATGGGCTACTGACCCAAAATGCAGAGGCTAATAACTTGGCTTATAAACCCATGATAACAACATAAATCCCACTGCCCAAAACGGTATTCACATGCAAATAAAGCCACTCCATTCATAGAAAGAACCTCGAAAGCGATGAACCCCAGGACCCTGAAATTACCCCAAAAAGCCCATAAGATCGGTTAAAAAACTATATAACCATCCAGAATTCACTGTCCAACACTGTTAAAACCCTTTAGTCTCATAGATCATTAAACCACATTAATGGCACCACTTAGTCATCAAAAACTGTGAGGATTTACTCTCATACCTTAACGCCTCCTGAAGAATGAAGAAAAGGGTTTCAAAAACATTTCTTATGAATCACATCAACATTTTTGAAATTCAACCCTACGTAATATTTAATTCCAGCATGTTAAAAAACATTTCTTATGAATCTCTAGGGATTTCTGTTCTGCAATCCTGAAGTGTCTCAACTGTCACAAAACCTTAAAGAAAATTTTGAAATCTAATGTCCACGAAACCTAAAACACAGACCATTTTATGCTCAACAGGTAGAAAGCTTGGAACATTTAATCTGCCCCTTCATCTTGAGCTTTGACAAAGGCTTCTTCCTCAACTTTGCGACCAGCAACACTTTCTGTCTCACCATAGACTGGTAAATGGGCTTCAGAATCATCTTTTCTTTTTCCAAGAACATTGTCTTTGCCAGTCTCTGCTGTCTCCTGCTCCTTTGTCTTTGCAATTCCTAACATTCATATTGAATTTATATTTTTCTTAAATTCTCAAGACAAGAAAGGCCTAAGCAGAAGGTTGGAAAAAATAAAAAAATCAAAAACCACTTTAGCCTTGAGTGATTTAAAAAGTATCGGAAGGAAAAATTTGAAAAATTAAAAAAATTCTTTAAACAAGATCAAAATAATCTGGTTTCTTTGCGAAATCCTTTCAGAATTCAAGTCTGGAATTTAACTATACATAAACTATGACCAGTATAGTAAACTATGACGAATACAAACACGATTTTCTACAATTCCTTGAAGCAAGCTCTTAAGCATTGCATTATCGTTTAAATGTATAAAATATTGCCCTGTTTTTTTCGAGTAGCGAGAAAACACACAGAATAAAACCCTAACCTTACTCGGCCTGTCTCCGATCACTTCATAAAATAGCTCAAATTGGAAGGCTGAAACAACAAACAGGCTGTTAAAACAACCATGTCATACCCTGCCATGGCCTAGACACCTCCTGGACTCTGTTTCCATAATCAGTGCAATGGACCGCTTCTTTGTTCAACTCTTCTCAATGACAGCTTTGAGGAATCAAGGGGCTGACCTAACTGAACAAACCCTTGGCCCTAAAAATTTGACAAATGAAAGAAATGCTCACTGTGGATAGCTAATGATCCTTTGTTTCATTAGTATTGTTTTCGCTTGTGAAAGCTTCTTGGATCTTGTGATCGTTGTCCCAGAAAGGAAGAAATACAACCATGGAAGGGTAATTGCTATGCGGGTAAAAGGGGCATTCGATAACAGTGAAAGCGTCCCATTTATCAACACATACATACAACTGATGTAGTTGATGCTCTCTCTCTTTTGTTGCATTTGATTCTTGGCAGTTGTCCAGTGCTTTCTCTAATGGCTTCTTTGATATTCCTCAAACTGTATTCTCTTCCGTCAGGTTTAATACCTGCAAACAAACTACCAATTACTATTACAAATCTAAATACTGATTTTGTATGAAAGAATTAATTTGGCAGCGGTCTTGTGGTATCTGATCACCTGCTTCTTTAAGCGCCCCGAGAATGTCCATATTTTCTCTCAAGGAAAGAGCCGACTCAAAGTATGAATGCTCATCAAGATTGAGAGAGCAAGTGTCGTGCTTCTCCCATTCGTGCCCCCAGAATTTGTGTCCATCACTGCTAGGACAGCTTAAAGAATCCCAATATTTGTTCAGTTCTTCCTTCAGATCTGAAATCTCTAAATTCTCTCACAATACATAAAATCCGGCCATGATCATATAAGTCAAACATTATATTTTATTACCACGCATGGAAAAGTATAGATTGAGCAGCACCTTTGAGTAATCGAATTCTCTTGAAGAATCACAGAACTGTGGACATTTCTCGTCGCTATAATTGGGCGAGAGACCATGAATGGAAAAGTCGGAAGAAGGCTTTCCTGTGCAAGGGTAACAGCACCCTCTACGCGTATCACAGTATGAACCAGGCCACTACATTTACAAGCAATTGATTTCCATTAACATACACTACGAGAAAGAATACTGAAGCAGAAAAGGAATTTGATGTTCATAATGAATATATACCTGTTGCACGAAATAATAGAAATCCAAGGATCTCGCAATAACACCAGTGAAATAGCACTCAAATATGATGAGCACCAAAATTATACTTCAGAGGAAAGTCGGGCATTTGAAATCCCCCTTCAGATCTTCTAATACATCACTATCAGATTTGCATCTGGAAAGGCAGGTAGCCCGCCAGGAGCACGAACTTTGCAGGGCCAGATGTTGGCCTTGCCTACGTCGTATCCAGAGGGTAATCACCTGCGGTGAAACGTATGACAGTGCGCCGCACGCTGTGTGGAGAAGGTCCTCGGGTATGAACTGTTCTCACAGCGCACTGAGGCATATCGCCATTTTCGTCTACTGGTTCTCCGACTTCCGGTGACATGAACCCATTTTCGTCTACTGGTTCTCCGACTTCCGGTGACATGAACCCTGGTTCTTTGACTTCCGGTGACATGTGATCCAACGGTTCAACCTTTCTCAATCGTCTAACATATAATCTAACGGTATTTAAGGGTCACAGATAGACAACAAAGGGAGTTCATTTCAAAGGGAACGCCTTACGATGTAATTATTGATATTTTAGATGACATATAATGTGGTTCAATGGCCAATAGACCTGGTTTCCCAATGGGCAAGTTGAGGCCACTGAATGTCTTTTTATGAATAGTACTTGCTTTATTTAAAATGAATGAATGGAAATGTCCTACCAAGCTTACCATTTTTATTTATTTATATAAATATATATAATATTATTAGGAACTAAAATTTCTTGAGGTGCAAATATCTTTTCATATTTTCTACTCAAAATGAAATTTACATAATGAGAAATTTGATCTCTATCCATACTAGATAAATTTATAATTAGAAATGATTTATAATATCTATATATATCTATATATAATTTGATTTCATAAATAAATTGATATAAATATTTACATTTAAATGGTTTTATGTGCGATTAAAGTATCAACTTGATTATAATAAAGGATGTGAATGTTTACATCTAAAGTACCATAATACCCTCTCACGTATCAGCTTAAACCTAGATATTTGTGATGCATACACATAGAAGAACAAGTATTTTCTTGATGTGATACAGTTCGATGGTAATTACCATTCCCAATAATTTTGCATAAGGAATCATGATTGTTGCTTTATTACCCACTAAGGTATCATCCTAAAGCTAGGTCTTTGCTGATACATACAAAAAGAACGAATATTTGCTGGATGTGATACAGCTTTATGGTAATTATGATTACCAATGATGAGGCAAAAGGAATCATGATTGGTGGTTTGAATGTGAATAAAAATCAAAATTCCCATGACTAAAATATATTAAAAAAAGTTTAATTTAATTGTCCCAGTTGATATCAATAATTGATCTTATAATATAATAAAAAATATACCATTAAAATTTTGGGAAATACAGTTGGGAATCGTTGGTATGAGATAAAACCACAAATAACTTTATGGCATAAAGTATCACTGCAACAATATGATAACATTTCAGAATGACATGATTAATCAAAACATAGATTTGCACAAACTCTAATCATATATCCAATATTACAACCTTTTTTTACAAGAGTGAAAAGGCCCTCAAAATAAAAATATGAAAAGACTGACATATATATTATTGCAGCCACAAACTTTATTGAAACATAGCAGTATTTTGAAATATACAAAGACGAAACTATACGGATGATAATACTGTAAACTCTAAAATATAGTGATTGGCTTCAAGATACTATAAAAAAATAGGATGTAGGGCTTTCAAATTTCATTGTCAGAGGCCTCTGTTGAGCATGCTCTCCACCCTTTTCATCGATATCAATCTCTCCGCCGCCAATTTCTGCTTTGTTTTCTCAATGTAATCCTCTGCCTCTTTGTCTACAGCTCCGTCCTCAAATTTCACAGAGCTCTTGACTCTCTCAGCAGCCGCCGGTTTAGACCCCTGACTAACTTTAGCTGCATCACTAACTTTGCCTGAATCTGCTGCTTGGTTTTCCCCAACTTTAGCGGCGGGCTGCATGGTGGTATGGGCTGCAGGAGATTTCTCGCTAATATCCTCATGACTAACTTGAGAGCCCCACCCACCACACAGGCGTGAAAGAGCTTTACATACGCCAGATTTCTTATGTCGTCGTTCTTCTCGATTGCTGTGTTGCTCAGAAGTCTCGGAGACTCGAACCCCGGGTCTTGCTGCCATTACTGCACACAGAAATATAAAGATTTTCTTCCACTGGCGATATGTTTCTGTACATTCATACGGCTATATATAGTGCAGAGATAGGTAGCTTAGATGATAAGCAGTTGAAATTAAATAATAATTAAATTGATTGTGCAGCCAGTTGTACATTTTCATATTCCCCTTCACAGAACTTATTCTCCATTTAAGATCACGTGTGTTTGCGCTCTCTTCATGACGATCATTTTACATGCCATCATCCTAGTTTGAAGGATAAAAAAGCAAATAAAACTAGGCTGAGAGAAAATTAAGTTACGTAAAGAATATTTGAGAAATTAACCGAAACAAAAACCAAAAGGTTGGGTGTTGAGCAAGGTATCCACATTTTCAGCGAAAAATGAGTCACATAGTTGGAAACACGTGCATGAAGTTGGAAAAACTAATTTAATTGAGAGAATCAAGTTCACTAATGGTGTCTCTTCTTAGAGTTTTCCAAGAGTATAACTTGTATTAAATTCATGGTGGGTTTGTTTGGTTAACTCAAAACATAAATATTCAAAACAAAATATTAGATATTTTAAATAAAATTTAATATCTTTCTTACTAACAATACTGAATTTTATATTTATCCTAATATTTTAATGATAACATTTTCTATAATTTAGGGTTTTCCAAGAGTATAACTTGTATTAAATTCATGGTGGGTTTGTTTGGTTAACTCAAAACATAAATATTCAAAACAAAATATTAGATATTTTAAATAAAATTTAATATCTTTCTTACTAACAATACTGAATTTTATATTTATCATAATATTTTAATGATAACATTTTCTCTAATTTATAGTCATCTTTTATAGTTTATTTTATAATTTCTTTTATTTAATTAATTTTTAAGCATTATTAAATTAGATGAAGAAGTATAAATATAAAATATTTTTATATTAATTTTTTTATAATAAAATAAATAATAATAATTATTATTATTGTTGTTATTATTAAGTTTGATAGTACATTAATGAAAATATGACATACTAGGTAGTGAAATGTAAAAATATAAGCTTAATATTTTATATATTCATTTTAAAATGTATTTAGATAAACTTATATAAAGAAATATATTGCTTTTTAATGATTTTTTTTGAAAAATATTAATGTTATTTAATATAATAAATCTATATTGAGGTAGACGTTTATCATTTTAAATCTAAATTTGAAAAAGTAATATTTTGAATCACTTTGTATATCATTTTAAATCTAAATTTGAAAAAGTAATATTTTGAATCACTTTGTATACCCTGTTATGTTCCTTATAAATAATTTTTTTTGTTTAATTAAAACTAAAAAGAGAAATATCTTTTTGAAAAAGTAACATCTACTATGTACATACATATTTTCATTTTTATTTATGGTGTAGATTTTATGTTATTGATTTTCTTCAAATATTATAAAAATTGTGAAAAGAATGTAATATTACTTTTAAAAAGAAAAAAAAAAAAAAAAAACTACAAAAATCAAATATATTTGGATAAAAAAATCAACAAAAATTCCATGGGCATCAAATTCACCATCCAGCATAAAACAAATAATAGATTTCATCTCATTAAATTGAATTGGAAAAAACAACATAATATTCTAATATATTCTTACATTGAAAAAAATATTAAAATTTATATATAATTTTTATTTATTGTAAATTAATTGTATATATATATATAAAATGCATGAAGTGAATATTTTTGTTATAATTTTCTTCTCCTTTTCCATCTGATTTATTAAATGAGAATAACATAATATTCGACATGGCAAAAATACCTAAACTAATAATTTGAATATTTACCCATGCTTTCTTATCAGTTAAGATATCAATCTCATCGATTCACATTCGAAATTTTTTTTGTATTTACTTTCTTACCAATTAAGATATCTATCTCATCGATTCACATTCAAAATTTTATTTGCATTTCATGTCTTGCTGTATTTTATTTTTGTACATGGGATCTATTGGAGAATCACGGCTGCTTGCTTTATGTCATCACCCTATTTACTCGGGACTCGTGTATATTTAAATGATTAATTAAAAAGGAAATAAAAGTAGGTGCAGAGACATCGAGTTACGTAAAGAATAATGGAGAAAAGCTCTACCTCAGTGGTCGACACCTTTTTCCCATAGACGTGATTGGGTGTTAAATTACCCACATTTTATTAGTGACATCCACCTTGTATATGAAAGATGACTCACATTATAGAAGATTCGCATAAAGTTGGAGAAACGCATAAAGTTCACTTTTCCTAAAGTTCACCAACGATGTAACTTGAACTCATGATGAACATCAAACTCGTTGTTGGTGTCTTTTCTTAAAGTTCCTTATGATGTGAATTTTTTTAACTCTCGATGGATTTGACTCAAAGTCTTGAAAGTTGTATACTTTAAAGTAAAATATGAGATATTCTTTCAACAACAGGTTGCTCTATAGTTGAGATATTTTTCTAAAAATTGAGATATTCTTCTACCAGCCTATTTTTATAATTTTTTTATGTTATGTTTATTATATTTTTCGCAAGTATGTATGGCATGTATGGTATTATGTATTTAGTTTTTTGACTGGTTATTAATTTGTTTTTGATCAAAAATTTATGTCACTTACTCATAGTTTAATATTAGGAATTTAATTTTTATTATTTATTATTATTATTATTTAAATTCACTTATTTGTAAGGTGATTGGTTGAAGTCTTATTATGGACTATTTAATAACTTCCATTTCTATTAGTTACTAATTTTTTGTTTTTAGTTTCATTTCATTTTTATTAAATTTTCTGATTTTTTTTTCATTTTTTCTATTATTCATTTTCTTGACTTTTAACATTACTTACTATTATATTAAAAATATATTTTAATAATTTTAATATATATATAAAACAATATTAGGTAATCATATTTCTTAATTTTTAGTGATGACTTTCAACAATACAATATTTTATTAGTTGTTTTATTTTCATGATAAAATCTTTGTCTTTATTGTTTTTAGCTTAATTAAACTTTATTTAAACTAAGTGACAAGTACTACCTACTATGTAACCCTAATTTTTAATAAAGTCATTTTTTTATTAATAAAAAAAATAATTAATTAAATTTATTTTCTTTATCTTTAACCAAATTTCACTCTAATTATACCACTTCTTAATTAACAAATTTTTACTAAATAGCACATTTAGTAAAAATCTATAAGATGACGTAATTGCTATAACAATAAATTAATATTGATATTAATTTATCTTATTTAAACTTAAATCAATGCTTTGCCTTCAAAACTTTACAACATTTTTCACACTACAATAATAGAATACATAAAAAATTATATGAAAATCCCAATCGAAAATGAAGTCTAATGTGGGATTGCACATTATGTAAGGATCTAGTAATTAGAACTGGAAAAGAAATATGAAAGGGGAAAATACACCTTTCTTTAACTAGCCGTTTCTACATGTTCAGAAATATAGTAGAGACAATGTTGATGGTGCACACCCAAACAGGATAAGAGAACTTGAACAAAAAGAAACTATAATACATCATGTAGATATTATTTTAGATATTTTTATGACGTGATATATTCGAAGCGTTAGATTTTATTCCAAATCTAATCCTATATTGCATAGTGCTTCCAAAAAAACTTAGTGACATCATGGAGATTTTAAATATTAATTAGAAATTGATGTCATTAATTTTGGGTATAATGGTTGTGGATGTTTAAAAAAATTAAATATTAAATTAGTACTTAAATTTTTATCATTTATATTTCCACAATTTTTTTTTATGAAATTTCAAAAAAATCAATAAAAATAAATAATAAAATAGAATCAAAATTGTTTAAAACGTTGTTAAAGATGAACTAAAACAAGTTGTTTGAAATGAATTCAATTTTAACTAGTTCGTTAAATTTTATACATGCTTTATGTGATTTATTGTATAATCTATCGCAAATTATTATCATTATATTTATTTTTTAGTTTTTTATTTATATCACACTTTACTAATTATATTAAATTGAATTTACTTAAATATTAATAAATTATATGTAATTTTATATTAATTATTTTATTGTCAAACAATTTTTATAATTCTAAACAGGATAATCTAATCAATAATATAACAAATAAATTACATGGATAAGTAAAGTTAAACATTATACATTTAATTTGAGAAATGTAAATACTATTATAAAATATATGTGTATTAAAATTTAAAAACACAAAGTCAAAAGATCATAAATTTTAACATATATCTATCTATCCATATAGTATTTTACACATATAAAAGCAATAATAATAATAATTCTTGACTAATAATAATAATAATAATGATGATGTGTGACAAATGAATCGTGATGATGGCGGAAGGAGCTAGGGTTTGATGCAGGGTTTACCTCGAGCAAGCCTACAATAGTGACAGTGGGCAGGTGAGACACAGAAGATTGGGTCAAGGAAGCACTATCATGGGTCATAGAGCAAGACCAACTGGGGCAGGTGCAGAATGACGGAAGAATGATGAGCCTGGCAGGGGGGGAGCGATCCCCTCCCACAAGAATGTGAAGGCGGGAGAAGCAAGCAGAAACGGGAATACGAGAAGTCAGGGGAAAAGGGGCAACGACACACCTGTCATGGGAGTGCGCTGGCAAGCTGGTCTAGTGCCTACCCAAAGCAGCAAAAGAACCAAGGTTTGTCATCCCCAACAACAAGCTAGAGGAATATAGAGAGTTTATGAAAGATCATGCACTTATCTGTAGATTCATAGGGGCCTAGCCTACAGAGAAGGAATTGGTCAAATGGATACAACAGCGTTGGCAACCGAAAGGTCACATAGATTTGAAACTAGGGGCGAAAGGCTTCTTTTTAGTCATATTTTCTAAAATAGAAGACAAAGAGAAGGTATTTGAAGATGGATCTTATTTTTTCAATAATGTTGGTTTATTTATGCGCTAGTGAGAAGAATGTTACAACCTGGATTACGAAAAAATGCTGGCCACGCCAATGGAGTTCTGGGACTCCCAATGGATTTTTGCGACTCGGAAATCCTAGAAGGAATAGGTAAATCAATTGGGACCTTCGTCAAGGTGGCCGTCACAACAAGAAAAGGAAGGTACACTTCTTATGCTCGGATTTGTGTTTATTTGAACATTACAGAACCTCTCCCTAATTGCATAGAAGTAGAATATCATGATGAAATCTGGCAACAAACTCTGGATTATGAACACATACCCTTCAGGTGTAGGAGATGCCATGAATATGGGCATCTATTCAAATTTTGCCCTCAGAACCTCCCGGAGCCCACTCAAGGAAGTAAGAAGGAAGAAGGATCTGGTAAGGAAGCGAAAGGGGGATTTCAGGAGGCCCACAGGAAGAAAAGGACCCAAAAATCGATGAATAACCATAAGAACCCACAAAAAGAGAAGGAACAAACAAATCAAAACAAATTCGTTGTGCTACAAGAAGAGGAAATGGAAGAGATCAATGAGGAAAACAATGAGGAACCAATAGAGCCAATACAGAAAGATAAAGGTGAAAAGCAAGAACGCATCCAAACAGTGGAAGAATACGAAGGGGAAGTAAATAAAATGCATATGGAGCAAAGCCAGATGGAGATAGACCCACAAAAAGAAAATTTTAGCAAACAGGAACAAGTGATGAAGAGATTACTACAGGAATTGAGACACCTAGATGAGGGGTTCATTCCAGAAGACCAAAAGCAGTTATACAAAGAAATGTTTCAACAATACAAAATGAAACTAAGAATGATCATGGTAATTCAACCCAAGCATCTAGGATCACAGGGGGGACAGGGTCAAGAATAAGGAGTACCAGGCAAAGGAGGAAAAAAAGGGGAAGAAGACCCATGAGTGAATCCATCCAGATGGTGGGAGAAATTCTTGTTAACTCAGGAAGAGTGGTGCTATTATCAGAGGTATTCCACCAACCAACCAAACTGTTGAAATGATAATAACAACCTAGAACATAAGAGGTCTGAATAGTAAAGGGAAACCGAGATATCTCAAAGAAAGATTGTGGAAAGATAAACCTAGTGTGATGTTACTTCAAGAAACCAAGATCAGTGCATTAAAATTGAAGGAGATCATGGGAAACTTCAAGCCCAGATACGAGATAGTAGGACAAGATGCTATAGGAAGTGCAGGAAGTTTCGCCATACTATGGAACCCTGAAGAAGTAAGATTCGATGAATGGCTAACAATGTCAAGAATCCTCTCTGGCAAATTTAGAAACATTGGATCCAAAGAATGGGTTCTCCTCTCGGGGGTATATGGTCCTCACATCCCAGGCGAAAGAAGGACTTTCATCCGAAACTTAGTAAATGTGCGAGGTTTGTACCAAGATACACCATGGATTATAGGAGGGGAGTTTAACATGATTACATCCTTGAAAGAAAAAAGAGGAGGTGTGAGAAGAGTAGATGCAGATATGGATCTGTTTGCGAACACCATAAATGACCAAAGGCTAGTCTATATCTGAACTAATAATGGGATACACACCTGGAACAACAAAAGAGGAGAGAAGCATAAAATTGCCTCAAGGTTAGATAGGTTTCTAATATCTGAGCAGATTATGAGTAGAGACAGTTTTTTGGAAGTGACGATATTACCTAGGATGGGATCAGACCACTGGCCAGTCAGATTAGAGATTGATCTCAAAGCCAATCCTAAAAATCATTCATTCCAATTTTAGGCTTTCTGGCTCAGAGAACTTAAGTTTACAAACAAAGTAGAGGAATGGTGGAAGCAAAGTGAACAAAGAGGAAGAAACATAATGCAAACGTTCCAGCTTAAGTTGAAGGAATTGAAGCAAAGAATCAAGAAGTGGAACCAAGAATAATTCAGAAACATAATACAGAACCAATAGTAGTTAAATCAAAGGATGATGCCAATCCAACAAGAAATTATAAGGGAAGGGCGAAGTGAAGAATTAGTAGTAGAAGAAGGTAGACTGGTTAGCCAAATAGAGGAATGAAGGAAACAGGAGAAAATCTTATGGTGGCAAAAGTCAAGAGTGAACTGGTTAAGGGAGGGAGAGAGGAACACCAAATTTTTCCATAAGGTGATGGTACAACATAGACAGAGAAATAGAATCTTTTCTCTGGAAAATGAAGAAGGAGTTCGAAAAACTCAGCATGAGGATATGGAGGAAACCCTGGTCATACATTTCAAAAATCTTCTAATACAAACACAGGAGGAACGACAAGAAGCAGTTCATAGAGTCTACAACCAGATCCCCAATATGATCACCAGAGATCAAAACCTTGCTTTATTGAGAGCAACTACAATAGAGGAGGTTGAGGACCAGATGGCTTTACGACTGAAAAAAATAAGGCCCGAGGACCAGATGGCTTTACGACAGAATTCTATCAAGCTGCATGGAAGTTCATAAGCACTGACATCCTGGAAGTGGTGGAAGAATCCAGAAGAAATCAAAAGGTATGTCCAAGTTTAAATGCCACCCTCCTCTTCCTCATTCCTAAAACCTCCAAGTCAAATGACCCGCAAGGATTTAGACCTATTGCCTTATGTAATGTTATTTACAAAATTATTTCCACTTTGATAGTTAAAAGATTGAAACTGATTCTGCCTAGTATTATATCCCCGAAGCAAACAGGGTTTGTGTAAGGGAAATAGATCTTAGATGGACTGATAGCATCCCAAGAAGTGGTGCACTCGCTAAGAACAAAAAAGGTGGCTGGATTAAATTGGATCTATCCAAAGCCTATGATAGATTAAATTGGGAGTACCTGAGGAAAGTTTTGGAGGCCTTTGGTTTCTGTAATAGATGGATAGAATGGATCTCGGTGATGATATCCACCCCGGTCTTCTCAATCCTCTTAAATGGAACCCCGTCATCTATCTTCAATGCCAATAGATGTCTTAGGCAAGGGGATCCCTTATCCCCCTTCCTCTTCATTATTGCTGCAGATGGGCTAGGACGATATATCAAAAAGGAAATGCAGGAGGATAGAATTAAAGGGATAAGGGTCTGGGGGAATGATCTCCCAATAACCCACCAGCAATTCGTGGATGATATCATGCTCTTCTGTGTGGTATCTCTTAGGGAAGTTAAAATGATGAAACACATCCTCGATCTATTCATGGAAGCTTCAGGAACTCAAATTAATAAGGAGAAATCCTGCGCTTACTTCTTCAACACAGCTAGTAATGTAAAATCTTATCTTGCAAGAATTTTGGGATTCAGGGTAGGAGAGCTACCCACCAAGTATCTAGGAATACCCTTGGAAATCAATTCTCCCAAGATGACAAATTGGCAGCAGACTATCCAGAAGATCCTAGGAAGACTAGCCAACTAGTCTTTTAGATCTCTAAACCTTGTAGGAAAAGTAGTCCTGCAATCAATACCGATTTACCAATTATTTGGAATGGCAGCTCTGAAAGGGGCATGTTCCAAAATGGTGGAAATGTTTAAAAAATTCATATGGGGAGGGCCTCAACAGTAGAAAAATGGGCTTTGATATCCTGGCAATGATTGACTAGAAAAAAGGAGGATGGGGGCCTAGGACTGAGGGATCCATACCTCATCAATCAAATTATGGGAGCCAAGTTGTGGTGGAGATGGATGGCAGGAGGATGAGACCTCTGGAAACAAATATCGACGATGAAGTATAACATGTCAGGGAGAGCAAAGGATATATTACGATATGCAAACCCACTAAGAGGATCTACCATTTGGAACGCGGCAAGCCATAACAGGGACATAATCACAAACTATGCCTTTTGGGAAATACGAAATGGTAAAACAATAAAGTTCTCGGAAGAGGCTTGGAAACAATGAGAAAAATTAAATGGAAAGCAAGAACTCGGAAATTTTCTAAAGTTCTCAATATATGTAGGCCTAAATCGAGTAGATGAGTACTGGAAAGAAGACCACAATGAGGAGAATTGGAGAGTTTGGAAAAACCCAAAAGAATGGGGTCAAAATATAAAAGAAGAACAGAGAGAACTCTATGTAAAAGAAACGGGAACAAGAAAGATATCTATCAGAACAGGACCTGATATCTTGAGATGTGGACACTCTATGAAAGTGACTTTTATGATCAAAGAAGCATATGATTTAAAAACTGGGCATGAACAGGAAGGAGTCCAACATCTATGGAAACACATATGGCATAGAAAATGGTGGCCGAAAGTCGCTCACTTCCTCTGGCTAACATGCAAAGGACAAAGATTAACATGGGACCAACTACAGAAAAGAGGGATGCAATGGCCAGCCCTATGTGGTCTCTGTAAGTAGGACAACGAAAATATAGAACAATTAATCAATTCATGCAAGTTCGCACAACAACAGTGGGAAGCTATCTATGTTATCTTCAAGAGGACGGATAGGAATCAACAAGGCATAAGGGAGACAATCCAACATTGGTGACGAGGTCACTTAACCAGCCCGGTTCTAAATAGAGCTTGGGGGTTAGTAGTAGGATTTAATCTTTGGACGATATGGAAGGAATGGAACCGACGAATTTTCGAAAACAAGGAATCCACTCCAGAGCAGGTATGGAGAGGAGTAATACAACATATCAAGGAAACCATCCTAGCAGAAGAATGGTGCCAAGAGGATTGGGAGATCCCGCCATGGGAAGCAAGAATCCTAAAAAAGCTAAACCTAGCCAAAGAAATGGTGGGAGTGCATACATGGAAAGCAACAAGGAATAGCAGGGAAGTACCCCAGAATTTCGCTAGACCAACAGAAGGATTCATTAAATTGAACTTTGGTGGAGACTCCAAAGGGAACCCGGGTATTGCAGGGATAGGTGGCATCTTCAGAGATTTCCAAGACAGGGTTAGATTGTTATATTTCACACATTGCAGCATGATGAGTAACAATGAAGCAAAACTCATCATTTTCCGACAAGGTATGAGAATAGCTATCAGGCTTGGGTATAAACAACTGGAAGTTGAAGGAGATTCATTACTGGTAATCAACATGATGAGGAAAATCTACAATGGAAAGGCATGGGACAAGCTGAGTCAAAGCTGGAGAACAACAAGCCTCATCCAAGAAATTGGAGAGATAATGAAACTGATAATCAAGCACGTAAAAAGAGAAGGGAATAAAGTTGTTGATTTCCTGGCCAACTGGGGGTGTAATCAGAAAGGAGGACACATGGAAAGAACATGGCCTATACAACCAAGGGACACAAGAATGGAACCGATAAGAGATATATTAGTCCAAGATGCTTATCATGACCAGACGCAATGATAATGATCACAACAAACCCCTGATTGGGGTGACACAGTGGATAATCAAAGTAATACATTTGGAGGTCAGTGGCCAGGAGGTGAAAGGACTGCCTACCACTGCCCACATGATTATACCACAGGGCGTGGTGGAGTCTCGCATGTTTGCAGTGACATCAGAAGGGAGAAGTGGCATTTGGTACGCTGGTAAGAGGAGAGGTGGTAAGGATGGCTACATAAGGTGGATGGGACGGTAGGTAGGTAAGGAAAAGTATGAGAGGGAGTGTAGAGAAGGGATGATGGATAGATTGCATGGTAGCGGGAGAACAAGAGTGGAGGACTAGCCATACTCCTATCAAGCAAGCAGGAATAGCAACCACGGGTACATTAATTGTTTTCTTTCTGTAATTAGTAAAGGAAAGTCTAACATGAGGGGTGGGAGAAGAGAATTTAGCCCTATCAGGAAGGAAATACCATGGGGAGAGATTATGTTATGCAGAAAGAGAAAAAACAATGAGGAAGAGAGGCCCTTTAGCTTTACATCGTTGCTAGCCAGGCTTGAGGGCATAGAAGCTAATAGGGAATGGCGCTTTATGCTCAAGGAAAAGGCTAGTGAGGCTAGAGAGGATTTTATCTAAGTGGAATGGAGGAATGAGGGTCCAGCGAGGTTCTTCAGGCCGAATTTCTGGGTAGATAGGGGGAGATATGGCAGCAGAGAAGAGAAAACCTCGGAGGGGAAGCTAGGTAGGAAGCTAAGCAAGGATTGGGTGGCATGCATAGGCGATAGCATTGCGAGGGTAGGGAGTGGTGATGTCATGCAAGGTAGGGGGAGGGAGGAGAGTATCAGCGCGAAGCTCTCTTTGTACGCTTTACAAGGGTCGCACAGGGAATGGGATAGCCTGAGGGACCTTAAGGTGGGAGGAAGGGATAGTGGAGGAGTGCCCGAGACCATAAGTATGCTCGAGAGACAGGACAGGTTGAGTAGGGAGAAGGTGAAGGCCACCCCTATTTCACTTGAATGCCTGGGAGCAATGGAGTGTGGGCAAAGGGGAGTCAGTGACGGATAACAGCAACTCCACGAGGCAATTGGAATTTGGACTAGTGATGGTTTTATTTTCCTGACATTGAACTGTGATCACTATGAACAGGTAGTAGGCAATGGTGACATGGCGTGTCTAGCCAGAGGAAGAGGCCATGGAGGACGAGGAAAATTTGGTCCTCGTTCAAAGGAACTGGGAACCTCGGAAGAGAGGAAAGGGAGAAGACCCATGGACGAGACTGTCAGGGAAGCAGCGAAAGCATACAGGGAAGGAACGGATGTAGGGATCCGTAAAATTATAGCATAAATGGAGGAACGAATTATGGAATAGGACTCTGACGATGAAATGGAGGAATGGAAAGAATACATTCCAAATCCTGGGAACACCAGAGGGAGACTATCCCAATTCAAATAGACCCTTCATCTGTATTGGCTCATGAAAAGATCGGTGGGAAAAGCAATGGAACAGGTGTCACGGGGATGGCTCTGACCATTAGAGACATGCCAGACTACAAAAAGGATCTGCAAACTATCCAATTCCAGCTCTGCAAGCAGGACATTAGACTGGATCGTATACAACAACACATTCCATGCATTATCGAAATGACACCAGCACCTAGAGATTCAGCTGAAGATCCAGCGACAGTTGAATTAGAACTGGAAGACCTTAAAGAATAGCTGAGCACAATGATAGCTCAGGTTTTTTGTTTTTTAGTGGCTAACTTTCTTTTACATTCATGCTTATGGTATGTAAGACTATAGACTAGTTCTTAAATATTTATGTATATATTGCTTGGGTAGAAATACTAAGAACTTATCATTTTTGTATGGTTTACAATATGCATCGGTGGCCAACAAACTTGGTTTCCCACTGAGCAAGTTGAGGCCACCTATTAACTGTATGTGGTTTCAATTTGTTTATATATACATAGAAAAGAAAGACCTACCTAAGCTTACAAAATAATAATAATAATAATTATTATTATTATTATTATTATTATTATTATGGATTTTTCTTTATTATTTGAGAGTGGAATTATGAATTTGTAGTATTGATATTTAATGTTGAAAATTTCACATCTAACTTATTTTTTTAAATTAATTTTTAAAAACTGATATATATATATATATATATATATATATATATATATATATATATATATATATATATATAATCATATTTTTCCAACAAATTTTAATATTTAATATAATCAGTTGAATCATATTTTTCCAATAAATTTTATTATTTAATATAATCAATTTATAGTGAATTACATTTTTGTTGTTTTACATCAATGTGAATTTATAGATATTA
Organism: Pinus tabuliformis; assembly: GCA_031772625.1. Classification (NCBI taxonomy): domain Eukaryota; kingdom Viridiplantae; phylum Streptophyta; class Pinopsida; order Pinales; family Pinaceae; genus Pinus; species Pinus tabuliformis. Next base: position 452,312,033 of record CM062806.1, read on the forward strand.
GAAAAAAAAAGGTATTTCATAGATTGTAATTATATAGTTCTTTTGAGTTTTTTTTTTAATTACATATTTTTACTGTGTCTTGAATTTATATAATATTTAAATTAAATGTAATATTTTTATATATATATAAATTTAGAATGAAAAATCAAAAATATTTTTTTGAAAAAGAAAGATCTACAAAATACACATTTTTTTTTAGTAATTTTTGTTGTGTATATTTTATGCTAGTAGTTTTCTTTAAAGGCCTTAAAAGTTGTATAAAAATATATAAATATAAATTTTGAAAAAAAAACTAATTAAAAATATAAAATGAAATAAAAACTAATAAAATCATATATCATTAATTATAAAAATTCATTTAGGAATCCATTAACATCAACTTCACCACTTAACATGATATAGATGAAGTAGTTTCAACCCGTTCAAATTTTATGCGCAAAGAAAGGAATTTGTATAAGAGGAGAGGATTTTAATTTTTGAAGGCTTGATCGAATTAGGGCCATAGTTGAAAATTATTTGAAATTTCATTTTCTTGAGTTAAATATATTTTCCTAATTGAGTTTTTATAACTAACTTATGGAAAAAACAACTCAACCTAGGAAATCCCTCAAGGTTCTATGAAAAAATGAAAAAGAAAATACTTTAAGTTAAATCTAATTTCTCAAACAAGTTTGTATGTCAACATCACAGAAAAATTCTTCAATGAAGGAGATATCTCAACCCTAGTTCTACGAAAATAACTATAATAATAAATACTTTTACTAAGGAAATAAATTGATCAATGTTTTTCTATAACTTAAAAACACCAAAATGTAGGAAATTTTACATAAAACAAATGTATCTAGATTTTTTTATTTTTTTTGGTGACAATCTAATACCAAACCACATTATAATCACAGTGATTATGGGTAGTTTAAGAAACTATCAAAGGATATATGAGTGACAATGGATTGATGAAGATGAAGTGTGAGATAAAGATAGAGAATGCATTATCCAAAAGGAAACAAAATTAAGAGAACACCAAAAGCAAAATGTGGATTAACCCATTGGTCAATATTCAATACATCTATTTGGGGAGTATTTGGGGCATCAATATTAGGTCCATAATCGTAAATTTAAACCACATTTCCCTAATGCATAATATATTTATAGTTTCAATTTATACTTTTGTTTATCCCATATATATCAAGTTATGTAGGGATACAGTTCCATTAATTATTGCAGGTGCTTATTTCCTCTTCATGATACCTATCTCTACATATGGATGTTTGACATAATAATTCACATAATATCACCCTTCCCTTGCCCCCCAACACCCCATTGCCTATAAAAATTATCTTAATTCCCTTTCTTAACTACTTCCCTCCAAGTGGATTGAATTCTATGCAACACTAAAAATAATTTGATTAATGCTTCAGGAAGTATACCCAAGGTTTACCTCAAGAGTTGATGAGGCTATTCACACCTTACCTTTTCATAATGTTCGTTTGGATGATTTCCAACAATAAATTCATCTCATATACAGTTAGAAAATTAATGTTTAAGAAACCTTATCACCATAAACTACCTATTGAGATGTCGTAAATAGTGGTAGTTAAAGTGACCAAATATTTTGTGCTCCAACATTCTTACTTCATCACAATGAGTTAGAAGTATATATTTTGTAAGAACAATAGAAAATACATACATCTTGGACTAGTAATTTTCTTTTCTATCCACAAACATTGTTCCTTAAGAAAAATCCTATAATGACAGTCAAATCAGGTGTGAATTCCACCTAAATGTTGGCACCTAAATAGTTATCTAATAAATGGAAAGATGTATTAGGGAAAATGAAGATACACCCAATATATTATAAAATTGTTCATGACCTAAATCAATGGTTTCTTTCCCACATACCTAAACTAGTATATTATCTCTCATTAAAATGGTACCGTTAGTGCATGGATACAAAGTAGTAAGCATTCCTTGTGATGAGGCCATATGGTTCAAGGCTCTTAAATCATGAACTATTGAAGATGATGAGGAACGAATAGAAATAAGTGCAAAACCCATTTCCTTACATTTCCTTTTCCTTTATGACATTTTGATTTTAAATATTACTCATCCTTATTCTTGATATTACTAGGTAAATTGATATTCTAACTATAAAAAAATTATTTCATTTTATCAATTTGCTTCCTCATTCATGCATACTCAATGATTTTGTTTCTTATAGGAAGTAGATATCAACTTCTCCTTTTTTCTATTTCTTACTTTCAGAGAAAGAGGACAATTGTGTATATTTTGAAATGCAACACTTCAATCTTGGTCTTTCTCTCCTTTAAATTTATATTTCAATTTGTTTGTAGTCTTACTTTACTCATTTGTACACAATGCATTCACCTTTTCAATATGGTCAAAAATTCATTAGATGTTTTTTCCAATTTGAAGTAAAATAAGGGGTTAGGATAAATAGCGAGAAATAAGAATCCCTATAACTCATCCATTCAATTGAATTTTTTTCCATTTTCAATAAATGCATTTTATTTAGCCTGATTCCCATTTTGATTGTGCATGTCCTCCATTCATAGTAGTTGAATGGTGTAGGGATCATTTATTGAGACTGATCCATCTTATCATGTCTTCCCTAATTTGTGTCTTTCACTTGAAATCTATGCCAGGCTTAAGCCCATCTAAATCATGTGATAACATGCATACCCTAATTACAATAGCACATTGATATAAATAATATTGTTTGTAAACGTTGATAGGTAATTAGACACTTATCGCAGGATATATCTCACATTGTCAAAATAAAAAATCGATAAAAGTTAACTAGATTGTAAATTTACTTTAAATTATTATTATTATTATTGTTATAGTGCACACATGAGGGAAACTTAGTTGGTGATTCACATGTTATGAAGTGTGATGTACCATGAGATTCGGTGTTCGAATCCGCATGGATCAAGATAATAAAAAAGAAAAACATTATTATTATTATTATTATTATTATTGATGGGCCAAAATGTTCTTCCAATGATAAGGAGATCTCCCTAGTGTTAAGTCCCAACTAGACATACACCATTTGGAATAAGGTTCCGATTTTCTATATTGTCCTAGTTGACATCTTGTTTGCTTAAGGATATTCTTTAGACAAAATAAGCAACATGTAAGAAAAATAATGAAATTTTTGATAAACACAAGTTAAATAGCTATGTCAAATACGTTACAAATAACATGCACAAAACATGACCAAAATCAAGACGAATGACATGAACCTTTAAAAAAAGAATTTTAGCATAGCTCGATAAAGATACATGTGAAAGGAAAAATTTGTTCATCAATTCAAAAGTAGTTTACAATCAATAATGACTGTTAAAATAGAAATGGAATTACAACTTCAAACAAGATGTATGTTAGAAGTAACAAAATAGTTCATTATCCTTAACACATGAAAGTAAACACATACCATCAAATCATTAGAGAAGAGTCTCACAACGCTTAATGATACATGCATGAAATTGTCGGTTGGCTCAAGGAGCTTCTAAATACTAAGGAGAGATGTTGAAGTGCACAATTACAAGATGTACTCACTAAATCTAGTAGTGGAGTTTCAAACTTATTACTTTCTTTCCCACAATAATTGAAAGCTCACTAAACAATATTCTTACAATGAAACCCAAAACTAAATGTCCATTTTTCCTAGACATGATGATATATTTATAATAAATTAGGTGACCTTTCACCTCCCACAATGACTCGTCAAATATGATCATGCATATGTCAACAAGAAGTATCAAGGCATCATCATCATAAAGTTAGGATCAAAAGCACTTCTAAACATCTTATGAGTACCAACACATTTCCACACATCATCAGCAGATTGTAACCATTATCAAACAGTGGAAATAATTGAGAGGATCATATCAGACCATTTTTCTTGAGTCTGTCCCACTGCTTTTCCTCAAACCAACATATACACAACTGTGCAGCATTGAAATGGTGTATACACATGACTTGTCTTTATGAAACTTGTGTATGAGATTTAGAACACTAAGGTTCCATGCTTTCAGCTCCCTCTGAGTCCGTCATGTCTATATACTCTGCTATGCCACATCTTTTTTTACTGTTTTCCTTTTTATTCCATATCTTCAATTGTGATGATGTTTTCTCCTTTTGGTATGGTGCCCAAAATCTTCTCCTGCATTCCTTTGCTATATGTCCAAGCTTGTTACATGCATAAGATCTTACATTTTTCATATTCCTTCTATAGTAGTCAACAGCTTTGTGACCAAACATATTGCAAGATAAACAATACCCCTTAAAGTACCTGGAATGTGATGCTCTTTCTGTGTGACGGTCTTGTACCATTCTACTTCTGCATCTTGCTGCAACATGTCCAAGATTATGACATACATAACATTCAACATTATTTATCGAAGGAAATAACCATTTATCACTTCCACAGTTAGGAGCAAAAGGTTTTCTTTGAAGACTTTCTTTCCTTGGTTGTTGATGGGGTTGACCTCTCATCTCCTTGATGAACATTTTGGATTTTTCATTAGAGTTCCTTGCCTCACCTTGTGAGCTAGATTCACCTTCAACAGATTCATAAAAACTAAGACCAGTCTTGATAGCAGGCGACCTTTGACTACTAAGAATATCATCGAAAATCTTAGTACTCTCTTGAAATTGTAATAGTTTATCCTTTTCTTCTAATTTACCTTTCAAGATATTTACCTCAACCTGATGTTGTTCTTCCTTTTCTAGATATTGCTTCTTCATGATTTCTTCAGACTTTCTTCCTTCTTCCACTTGTTGCCTTAGTTTTAGAATCTCATTTTCTTGTTCTTCATTCTGCTCCTACAGCATTTGACGTACTCTGAAGGAACACTCCACCTAAGCTTTTAAACTGATAAATTCTTCTTTGAGGGCACTCTCCCTTTTGTTAAATATATCTTGTTGATCCATGATTTTATATGATTCTTCATTTGTTGGTTCATCTTCAATCTGAGGTGATTCATAATCTGAATACTTGCTTCCACCTAATAGTAGGCTATCACTGTTCCTTTGAGCTGTCTTCCTCTTCTAACGCGCTTTCTTTCCCAAGCGATCAAGCTTCTACCAAAGGAACTGCTCTGATACCCAATTGTTGGAAATAATACTAAGAGGGGGGGGTGAATCAGTATTAGCAAATCACTAACTTTTTCATTTCCATAATCAGATTCATATACGCTACTTCAGTTAAGGGAGCCCACATGTACACGCAACTGTGTTTAATGCAACTAGCGTATATCCAGTAAACTTATGATTCAATTAATCCATTATATGTTGATCTTTAATCAGTGCATCAAAAATTCGTTAACCATATAAATAGTAAACATGTGTAGTAAAACATAATAGATCATCACATATAAGAAACAAAAATGAACACCATGATATAAGGTGGAAACCCAATGCAAGAAGAAAACCACCTGTTGTTGTTTTCTTTAAGATAAAAAAAACCTATTTACAATCTTGTACTGGCGCAGACTCATACCAGTACACAGGTACCTACCTGCAGAAGGCTACAACCTTCTCTTGTTCTCCAGCTTCTACTGGAAGGGAGCTACAACCCCCTAGCTCTTGTACTAGCCAATGTATTTACTAGTATGTAGGCACCGCCGTATAGAAGGCTATGACCTTCTCTTTTCTTCCAGGGACCACGTTTCATAAATTTTCACACTGGATACTCCTGAAGCACAACACCATAATTTGAAGGCCACATTTCATCCAATTTTCATACTGGACCCATCAACAACATTGAAGCACAAAATTAATCACCATTGCAATACACCCATCAACTACACCTGCATCATCAATCTCTGAATCACCCAACACTGAAACACTGAAACCATGTCAACAAAACACAGAGTAGACCACAGAATTCTGCAACAACAAACAGATCAAACTGCAACTTCAAATATCATACTCCATATTGTATACGCTACTCTGATGAGCTGAACCAGCGTGTATACGTGCTTTTACCAAAGTGAACCCACGTACAGAACTGTAAATATTTACTCATAACTTTGCAACTATTCCATACATTAGTCATACCTAGATCATAACATTTATACAATAAAACATCCATCAATAATTCAGATCTAGTCTATCCATGATCAGACCACATAATGATAATACATTCCAAGCCTTATGATCCCGATCCATCATCCATCATCAACCGTGTAGATGCATCCTTGGTTCAGATCAAGAAAACTATCACAAACCCATAACCAGCATACTAGATCTCACACTTCATCAGATATTCATCACTTGCACACTTGCCCTTTGGCCTAATGATCTTCTTCTCCTTATATAGATTTAGGCCCCTCTCAATACCATGGTCCAAAACCACATAGGACCAATACATTGGACCCAACACCTAGGGTCAATACCTCAGACCAAATACCATGGATCAATACCAAAATACCATGGACCAAACTTAGCTTTCCAATGTGTACGTGCCTTTCCATCTATGAAAGTGCATGTGTACATTATACGCGCCTTTGTATATAGTGATCCTGTGTGTATACGCGACTTGGTATATAGTGAATCTGCGTATACCTTTACGTATACACGACCTCGTATACAGTGAACCTGCATGTATACATAGCTTCATATATAGTGAACATGTGTATACCTTTCTTTCTTCATTCTCATTGTTTACCTACTATACTATGATGTTTCATATGAGAGAGTTGCCATCAAGGACAACACTTATGTCATACCTGTATCCTAATGCCAACACTTCAACTCTTTGAGTTCATCATGAATTGTTGCTTGTAGACTCTCTTGGTTGAATCTTATAGTGGATAGAATTTTATTTTCTATGTGGAGTTTCTCATACTTATGTTGTGCATTAGTTGACTCTCTCTTCAACCTTTCAACCTCCTTAGATAAGTAATCAACATTCTACTCTATTGTGGATGTGAATGTTATGCCTATAGAATCTATTGTTGTAGGATTGGTCCTTGTATCTCATATAATTTCCTTTTCAAAAGTGATCAATATGGACCTCTCTATTTCATTAGGATAATAATTTCTTCTCTCTGAACTAATATTGAACTTAAATCAGTCAAAAGTAAAGTTTGATATATCGAATACTATATCTTCTTCTTGTAATGTGATTCTCATTTCATTGAGTGGAAGATGCAATCCAGTAATGGTTGTGGGAGTTCAAATATTTAATTTCGGAAATACTGGTTCACCTGCCAAATCATTCAATCTAAATTTTTCTACTTGTTTATGAGTTAATTTTTGGTGATCAATTCTTCCTATAATATCTTGGCCATTGCTTCTTCATCTCTCTTCTTGGTTTCTTCTTCTTCAATTTGATTCTTTTTAATCTACTCTTCTTCCTTTTGTTTTTTTCGAGCTTCATCTTTTCTCCTCTAAGCATCCTCTTTTTATTTCTTTCTCTTCTCTTCTTCGGTTTGTTTCTTTGTGTATTTATCTACCTTAAGTTTCTTGCTATTTTCCTTTTTAGCACCTTGATATTGCTTCCTTTTAAGTTCATCCTTCTTCTGAGTGTCCATGTTTTCCAGAGATTCTTCCTCCAAATATTCTAGAACATTTATAACCTTGGAACAACCTCTTCATTTGGCAGTTTCAATTTTCTTAGTAGCATTGAAGAAATTCTTGATGTTCTATTCTTATGGCCAAGAAGTAGAAGCATGAATCAAACTATATTTTATTCTCGAGCAATGATGAGTATTGATGCCTCTAATATTGTATATATGATAGCCCAACTCACTAAAATTGATTCCCTCTAATTCTTACATGTCTAACTTCCTATATTTCTACGTCGTTTTCTTTCATATTTTTCAAAGCTTATGCTCCTATGCATAATGGAAAGACCAGAAAATAAGAGTTATTTCGCTTTTGCAATGAACTAGATAGATTTGTAGAGAGTTGGTAAGAAACCTACTGCATTACCACTTTATCAGTCGCAAATAGAGGCAACGGATTAAGACTTCTGTATACACCAAAGACTTGTATGAATTTTCTATCACGAGGAGTAAACAAATCAGAAACCTCAAGAAAGGATGCTCCTGATCTATTAAATATACAAGTTCATCCACTATAAAAAAGTATTTGGTACAACACTAATATGAAATGTTCATGGATTTTAGCATAAGCCCCTTTGTAACCTATCTCCCATATTAATTTAAAATATATGTGCATAGGAAATACATCAATGCGAAAGCTCCATTTACATCCAATTATTAGATAATTCATATTCACTTGCAACAAACAAATAGGAAGACATATAAAACTCATGTTTCTCCCCTTCAACTGTATTTTAGGCTCTTGTGAAACAATTCATAAGTGAAGTTTCTATGAGGTCATCCCAGTTGAATATGGCCCCTTTTGTGGCACAAGGATATAACTTATAGACTGACTTTTCTTCAAATAATTTAACATATTGTCTTCCATAAATTCCACAAAACATCGCATTCAAATATTGATACACACTCCTAAGCACATGTTTCTTATACATGCATTCAAGCCTCTAACTAAACTTCCTAGGTTCTTTTGGCATGACTTAAGGATTTATTTAATTGACTCTTTGAAGTTAGCATACCACCTTGAGCTAAGATACACTCTCCTAAGTACCTTTTTCTTATACGTGCATTCAAGCCTCTAACTGAAATTAGAGGGTTCACAGAGTCACACACAAGACGACAAAGTCATGAAAAGACAAAGGACATCCATGATTAGAAATTTTAAGGAGAGGAAATGATTATCTAATTTGGTATAGTTAAATGGGCACACATGCAAGTTGTAATGGTAGTTTAGGCTATGCTTGAAAATTTTGCAAAGAGCACACCAAAATCAATCAACATAATGAAATGAGGAAGGTGTTTTCAAGTCTTTATATAGATTAACCACATGTATGGAGGTGAATGTGACCCAAATTTATGTAGGAATGAAATGAAATACATATTCAAACCAAAACATAAAGATATAATCAAATAAAATTTCAATTAATAAAATAACAATTGTTTAAAATTGTTTACAAACATAAGAGAAACAAACTAGCTCGGGCGATCGTAGTTAATCTTTGAGAAGAGATGTGATGGATACCTACCTTCTGAGTTGTATTACAACGAGGCTCAGAGACCTTTTTATTATTGACAAACAATGGAAAACCCTAAACATCCTAAAATATAACCCTGGGAGATGAAGCGCCAAATGTTTATGGGCCCTGTTGGGATTAGTTGGTACACAACATCCTGGGGTTGTAACTTTGGCATAAAATCGTTGATTGATGCACACGATACCTCATTTGAAATATATATCCGAGGAAAACAAATTTTGACTAAAAACCCCAATTGTATGCATTTGGTTTACCCATTTTAAGAAAAAATATCGTTTAGGGCCTCAAAATGGCTTTTAAATTTCAGGACCCAAAAAACTACTAAAAATAATAAATAGTGCTATAAATTAGGAAATTGAAAGCAAATAGTGTTGGGGATTCTAGTAGAATAGGTTAGTGGCCACCAATATCCACCTAGGTCATTCCTCCCCCCTCAGCAAACAATAGTCCCCATTGCATTGAGTACCTCCATGAGATGGGGAAACTTCTGCTAAACTTGGTCCTCAGTGAGCCACTTTATTTGGTGCAGGACCAGGATGGATTTGACAACCAAATACATTTTGATCCTATATTGGTGAGTGATCTTAATCTATTTGTACATGATTTGATTAGTCACAGCCTATTCAATGCAGTTTGGGTTGAGATTTGTTGGTGTCAACTCCTCAACAATGTTTGATATACCCTGCCATGGTGGAAAGTACGGCCAAAGGTAGACCACATTGAAAATTGTGTGCAAGCCAAGGAATGGGGGAACGATGAGCTTGAAATCATTGTCACCCATGGCCTTGGTGATGGTGTGAGGATCATATCAGAGCAGTCAAATATTTCTATGGGCTCCAGTAAGGTGTTCCTTCAATAAATGCAACCAAATTTGTTGACCACTTGAAACTTATGTGGAACACCATATTGACTATGAAGTCATTTTTACTTGGCATTGGATTTATCCAAGATTTCATGCACATATTGACAGATGTGTTGGATGCGTTCAATATACCTAGTGGCTTTATCAGCTTCATACTAAACATGTGCATATTTCATCTGTATAGTTGCAGCAAGAGGCATTGCAACATCTATGGGACATAATGGTTCAAATCTCATTCCCACTTGAAAGAGGTTGTCGCCAGTTGAGCTATGGAAATATATGTCATAGATATGATGCAAATAGGGAAGACTCTCATCCCATGTTCATGGATGCTTGGAATTGTACATGCATAGTATGTGCATTATCATCATGTTGACAACTTTTCTCTGTCCATCAGTGCGATGATAGAAGGAAATTGACTTGGTGATCTTACTGTCTAACAATGACCAGAGGTTTGAACAAAATGTGCTTGACAAACTTCTATCCTGATTTTAGATAATTGTCTGTGGGATCCCAAAATTGTCGCACACTCGTTTAAAGAACATTTTGGCAGTGTCTTCTATTGTGATGCTCCTCTAGCAAGCCATCAATATAGCATCTTAGAAAATATATCAATAACCAAAAATACACAATCATTATCGTGATTGGTATAAGGAAGGACATACATATAGTCCATGGAGATAGATTCCTAGGGACGACGATGAGTAGGAAGAGGAGTATACAGGCCTTACCTCTTAATGGTTGGCTTGGAGATGGCACAGGTAGTGCAAGATCTTATATATTTTCCAATGTCATGTAGGAGACTTGGCCAATAAAAATAATTATACAATATTACCACTATCTTATCTATGCCAAAGACTCATGTGACTAGACTATAGTGTGCTCCCTAAATCATATTGGATCACCCACTTGTAGGAACAAAAAGGTGTTCCAAGCAGCCTAATGGTGCATCATGGAGGCTGAAGTCTAGAACTCTCTTTCCATCCACCAGCATATGGTATGTGGTAGTAAATTTTGGATCATTTTTTTGAAGTTGTAGGCATCCATAAGTCTCGTTCACACAAGAGTGGATAAAAGTGGTCAGTGCCACAACTCATGGCTAACTCACACAATCTGCAACATAACTAGTGTTTCCCTTATAGTACTTGATGTTGATATTAAATTATTTCAATTATATGGACCAATTCTGATGGTGGTCATTCTACAATTTCCCTTGTGTCTGTATACATTGAAGGGTTTGGTGATATATGTGGATGATCATCTCCTTCCGCAAATTGTAATGTTTCCACTACTTGAAACTTTACGTGATGGAATACATCTCTTTATCATAGGTGGGGTATTTCTGAATTGTATTGGAGAGTGTCTCACTATGATAGGCCACCGGATTCCCTTGATAGGTGATAATTGCACCAATGGCATAGTCAGAGGCATCTATCTCAATTTCAAATGGTTTTTGTAGGTTGGGAAATGTGAGTACTAGTGTAGAGAAAAGATGGTGATTTAGCTCAACAAACACCTTCTATTGGGAATCAGACCAAAAATATTGTTCTTTCTCTCTTCCCTAAGTAACTTGACTCAAAGGTCAAGTGATATAGGAGAATCCCAACAATAACCTTGGATATAAATTGGCAAGCCCCAAAATTTTGTAAGGCTTTGTTAGAGTGATCAGGGCTAATAAATCATGAGTGGCTTGGACCTTAGGCAAATCCACATGGACAAATTTCTCATCAATGATGTAACCTAGATATTGGACCTGGTTCATGCCAAAGGTGCATTTATCTAGGTTGGCACCTAGTGTGTGTTGCTGCAGGGTTCGAAGGACATGTCGAATATATTGCAGGAGCTCTTCTTAAATCTTACCAAAGATGAGGATTTCATCCACATATACAATAATGAACGAGTTGGTGAAGCGAAGAAATATGTCAACCATTAGCCTGATCAAAGTTGTAGGGGAATGTTTTAACCTAAAGGTCGCAACCAACCACTAAAGAAGGCCCTCTTTAGATCTCAAGGTAGTCTTCCATAAATCTGTTGGTTTTATTGGAACTTGGTGATAGTCAGACGTCAAATGAATCTTGTTGAAGTACTTGGTCCACTTGATATGGTCAAGAAGGTCATCAATCAATGGGATTGGATGTGTGTTCCTGATAGTGATTTTTTTCAGTGTCTAATAATCAATGTAGAGTCTCCAGTCCCATGCTTCTTTTGTAAGAGTACAATTATGCTCCCACAAGGTGAGGAACATGATCGAATGTGCCATTATTTTAGTAACTCCTAGATATGTCACTTGACTCCCTTTTTTATATAAGAGAGTGGTGATATATCATCCCATTGGGTAGACGTGCTCCAAGAGTCAGATCAAATGAATGCTTGACCTTGCAGTGTAAAGGTACCCCAGTGGGTGATGAGAAGATGTCCCTATATTATTCGATGACCTTATCTAACTGCCTTTGTTGTGTGGAGGAACCCTTCCCTAGGGCCATGGATCTGGCCATCATATTCCCCTTATGTTGAGATCAAATTAGAAAGAAAAAAGTTTTCCCAGTCTTGGAGATGATCTTACTACATTGCTTAGCAGAGATCAAAGAAATGGCGGTAGGGGGGATACCTCTGGTATCCTGTATAGCTTACTGCCCAAAGTGATATTAAAAGTGTTAGCCCTGAATCATACATAACATGATTCTTCCAAAAGTATGGTTTGCATAATAATACTTCACAAACTTCAAGGGGAGCAACATTGACACATACTATCTCATCCGTGAAGGGGTTGATGTTGTAGGGTAGGTGGCACTGTTGGCTAACATGGAGATCTCTCCCTAAATGGAGCCAGTTGTCTACCTCAACCAATATGAGGATATTTTGGATTCCAATGTCAATAATGAACTGTAATGGTGAACCCTTCACCCACATCTGTGAGTGGAAGAGGCACTCACTCTCCTCTAGATCTTCGAGCTCAATCTTCTTCACCTTGGTGGTGGTAATGGTGGTAGTAGGTTCTACATCAATAATATGCTTCCCCTTGTCATTTCCCTTGCTATTTTTTAGCTCAGAGTTAGAACATGCATCTGAATCTGAAACTTTTAGCTCAGCCACATGTGAATTCATAGTGCAACACTCATTTGTGTTGTGGATGGTGTTGTTGTGGAACTCACGCCACTTTCTTGTGTCCTTCTTTTCATTCGTAATGTTATTATTTTCTTATGGATTTGATGGGTTTTCTTGGGCTGGTCCACCTTGGCTCTTTCCTTTGTTCTATTATGGTTTATAGGTTCATTTTCCCTTCTTCAGATTTACAGATCCAATGTCCTACTTCTTCTATTTAAACTTTTGCTCGATCCTCAGAGCATATCAGTATATTGCGCCAAGCGAGGATATATACAGGAAATCCATTTATTCTTGGATGTGTTTATGCATAAAGCCATGCTACTTTACTATCAGATGCTGCTCAAAATCCTTGATGCCCAACTTCATGCATAGGGTATGGAAAATGTTTGTGAACTCCGACACATCTTGGTCTCTTTCCTACTATAGTGAAGTCCACTTTATGTACATATCTTCATAGCTTCCAACACGATAATATTATTCCTTGATGGAATCTTGGAAATAATTCCAAGAGGGTGCAACTAAAAATAGTAACAATCTCTCCTCGTCTGTCTACTCACATCAAGTTTCTCACAAGTCCTTGACATAGGAGTGGCTTTGAGGAGGCAATAAATAATCTTTTCACTGTTGGGAAATAATATACCGATAAATATACCTCTAGCAGATTTAACCTTCTATCCATGGCATATTGTCTATTTTACCTTCAAATATAGGGATACCAAAGTTAATATGTACCTTAAAAGGGGCGGTGCTTCCGAAGTGATTGTTGGATGAAGATGATTCACCTGATGATACTCACCAAAGTATCAGGGAAAAAATGTTCATCATCTAATTACCTTAACATTCGAGGAATTCTTTGAGAAATATTTTGAAACAATCTCCATGGGAGGTTGTTAGTGTCAGTGAAGCCAGTCTTGCAAGGGTTCAACTAGTTCAAGTCCCAACTCCTTATACCTCAACCTTGTTGGGGACATGCACTGAAAAAAGAGAAAGAGAAGATCACTTTGATACCACTAATCCATATTTATGTAGGAACTAAATGAAATACATAATCAAAGCAAAACAAATAGATACATTGAAACAAAATTTCCATTAATAAAATAGCAACTCTTGAAAATTGTTTACATATAGAACAAAAACAAACTAGCTCATGTGATGATAGCTTATCTCTCAGAAGAGATGTGATGGCTACATGCCTTATGGACTATGTTAGATTGAGGCTCAAAGGCCTTTTTATTATTAATAAACAATGTAAAACCCTAAACATCAAAAACCTAACCCTAGGAGATGAAGCGCCAAACATTTGTAGGCCCCATTAGGGTTATTTGGTGCATCAAATTTCCATGGTTGTAACTTTGGCATACGATCTGTGTTTCACATGTACAATAACTCATTAGAAATATATATCCGAGTAAAAGAAAATTCGACTACAAACCTATAATGCAATATATAACTTTTCTCATTTTCCAATGAAACCTCCTTTAAGGCCTCAAAACAGCTCTAAAAGTTCAGGACACGAAGAACTGCAAAAAATAGTAAACTTTGCTAAAAATTAGGAAACTGAAAGGAAATAGTGTTGGAGGTCCAAATGGAATATGTGGTTGGACACCAATATCCACTTGGATTAGAATGAATTCAATGATAACTCGTATTCTGAAGTGTGATAAGGTTTAAGATAGTGAACTGAGTTCTTTAGTATAAGATTACCACTAAAGGATGAAGTTGTGGTTTCATTTGAAAATGTGTGTTATTTGGACTCTGACTAGAAAATTCTATTGTGATTTATCAAGAAAAATTGCAATTATTCTTTTACTAAGCAAAAAACTTAGAAAAATTAAGAAGTTGATCCCTTTGAGAATTTGAAATGGGGGGCTCCAAAATTATAAGATGGAAAACATTTTGGGTGGTTGTTATTGTTATTAAAGAACATAGCTATGGTCAAAATTCATAATCCTTGATTTATTTATAAAACTTTGTAGAAATACAAAAGAAAATTAAATTTTAAATTATAAGAAAGAAAAGAAAGGAAACCAACAAAACCATAAGTCATACTAACATAAATTACATGTTTACCATAAGTTACTACCCACCATAATTTAAGCAAGTATTTGCATAACAGATGGGATATGCAATAAGATGTAAAGAAATATACTTACGAGGAGTTACTACCCACCATTATTTACGTGTTCTTCAACACTTTAAAAAATATAAATATAAACATGAATGTGCTAACTTAGTAGAATTTAATTTACAAAGAGACATGATCTAATTCACAAAGAGACGTGTCTCTTTGGTATATTGAGTATAAAGTAAACTTAAAACTTTTCATTTTATATATTCACTTATCACTCACATATCACTCTCATTTTACACGTGATCTCACATATCCTAAGTTTTCAACATTGTGATCTATACTTTCCTTTAATGGTGATTGGTTGAATTTTAGAAGTTTGAATATTTGATGAAGATAAAAGGACTATAATAAATATTCACAAGTAATTGCCATAGTTTAGAAATAGTGATTATATCCATTGCGCTCTATTTTTCAGCATGGTATCAGAGCTTTACTCAACCAAGGAAGTTGAAGATCATAATTTGGTAACTCCCTCTCTCTCAAGAATAGACTAACATTATATATTTCTTTTATCAGAGAAGTTTGTGCAGTTGACTTAACTTAGTAGTGTAGCATAATGGATTATGGATAAGCAAATATGCATGAAAATGAAATATCATTTTTCATAAATTAGAACTATGGTGGAAGATTATGTTTGGATCAGAATGGCTATATCTCTATTAGAATGTTATATTTCCTTAATTCTTTTTGAGGAAAACATCTATGTGGAAAATTTGTTTTAAATTCTCTTATATGTATTGTGTGGAGGATGTATCTTTATTTTCTATGCTTACCATTAATGCATGGAAATTTTTATGTAAGTAAAAGATTAGCACGACCAATACTATCTTACATTTTTGAAGCATTAAGAAACATTGATGGATGTGAAAATTGAATGCCCTTTTGAGTATATTTGACAAGCAGTTTGTAAACACGATGATTTTGTTAAGGGTATAGTTTTATGAAATACAATTGTGACTAATGTTGGTAATATAATTATTCAAGGGTATCTTAATGATAGCACCATGATATTACTAAGATTCTGTCAACACAGAATATAAGAAATCGTGGAAGGTAAAAGTTTGCAATTTGATTTGTGAATGGGAATGTGGATGTATAATGTTTCTCGATATGTAAACATGACATGCAATATTTGTGCATAGAATATATAATGGTGTTTTTCTAAAATCAACATTAATTATTATGTGGAAATTTGAATGAACACCACTTATGTGACATGAGATGTTAGTAATTCTTGTGAATTGTTGGATTTCGGGGATGCCCTAATTGAAGGCCAAAGTCGTGAGGATACTCGGGTAGTAGGGTCTCGAATGTTTCAAGGAATCATAAGTTGGTAGGAATGACAAGTGATGATTGAAAGATGTTTCAAGAAAATATTCGATGATAGTATAAATCAAACTATGACTATAATTTTTATTTTTATAATGCAAATTGACATTTAACATCAAGGAAAAATGGTAAATCTATTTTAAAATGACTTTAATGATTTTATAAGATGACATAAGACTGAAAAACCAAATCTTTATGAAAATTTAAATATTTGTTTTGTTGATATTAGAGGACCCACCACATGAGAGCTTAGACTCCTTACTATAAGGAAATAGTGAAAATAGATTATGGTCCATGAAGGGAAGGTAAAAAAAACCTCCATTGTGTCAAAGTGATGACCTTGTTTAGCTTATCTAACAACCAAGAGCTAACATGACTAGGGATAAATTTCATGGGTGGAAAACCACTAAAAGCTAACATGAATGAAGATAAACGTCATGGGTGGAAGATGTATGAAAAGGACTATGGGAGATAAAGATAATCAAAATTTAAAGGTGTCACTGGGAGATAAAGATATGACTTGTACCCAAAACTAGTTAGACACGGCTTGGGTTGAGGAGGTGAAAATCTGTAAAATATTATTTATTAGATTCCTAGAATGAAAGGAGCCTAGTGCTCAAGGAGGAACTACTGGAATTGTATTTCAAGGCCGACCTATATTGTGTTTCTAAAAATTCATGATACTAAACTTGTGGATTTCTTTAGTAGGGGCTATGATAGTATACATTTTGTGTTGTTATGACTACTTTGACAATTTTGGTGATTAGAGAGCCATGTTCTCTCCGAGTACTTGAATAGGTACTATAATAAATGGTTAATAGTTGAAAATATTATGATTAAAATAATAATATTATTACCATTGAGAAATGCTCACTGGATTACATAAACCACGGGGTGCTTTCCATGGAGGTTGATAAACCACTTGAGGTGCTTGCCATGGAGGTTGATAAACCACTCGAGGTGCTTTTTGTCGAGCTAATAAACCACTTTTAGAGTTCTTGTGACAACTGATAAACCACCTATAGTTAAAATAGTATCTGAAGTGGCCATGGTTTCCAGTAGTATTGGAAATTAACAAGAAGTTTTTATAAAGACTTTTTTTTTATTTTCACAAAATTGAAAAATGGAAAAAAGATTGAATTAAAAAACGAAACATTTTTGTAGCTATAAATATTTATGATTATTAATAAAAAGTTATTGGTTTTACTTCGTGGTATTTCTTGGAGATAAAATCCTTCATTTTGAAGGGGATCCCCTTTTGGTTGTTTTAAGATAAATGTCATGATTGGAAGATGATCTAAAAACCAAATTCCAGGAGATAAAAGAAATACAATTGAAAAGAAAAAGTCTCAATGGCAGATACATACTAGGAAAAAATATAATGATTATGAAGGGAAGAAGATTAAATATCGAGGAAAATGTTATCTTTAATGGGGGAAGAATGTAAAATCCCTAGAACCAAATATTTACATTTGTCATTCAAAAAAGTATAAATTAATTTAATATGTTCCAAATGGATGCCATCTAGAAATAGTTACATAATGATTTTATTGTTAATTTCTATTTTGCATCTGGTACAAGTTGAAAGAGAGGATGAACAAAAAGATGTCAATGGAAAATCAAGACTTGAAAATATTCAACACTAACGAAGCTTTGGAATATGAATGTCTAGAAATGAAAATGATTAGTAGTGACAGAAAATCAATCGTTTCTTTATTTGAGTGTCGATATTTTTCGTAACTTGGGAATAGTAAATGATGAGTTCCTTTATATCGGACCTTCCACAACAAATTTTCAACTTCTTCTATTTTCATTCCAATTTAGTTCTTAAAAGCCATGTGAAAGAATTTGATTTTGATTCTCTCAAGTCATGGATTGGTCGGAATTAGATTTGAAATTTAGTGCACCTAATGGCCTTGACTGAGAATCCAAGGCCACATGTTATAAGAGATCGACTCAAGAAGAAAATTGGAAAATGGGTGTCTTAATTCAATAGGGTTAAATGGCTAGAGGATGTGCAAAGTTTCATGGCTGGAAGTGGCCATATGATGGGAAAATTCACTAAGTTGACCATGTTGTCATGAAACAACCCTTTTTTATGGAGTTTAGTTGTGGATATGATGGACTGAATATGGAGGCAGAAGAGAAAGGGAAGATTGCACAAAAAAATAAGTTAACCATGATATTTTATTGAAAAATATTGCATGATTCTTGTGCATAAAAAGATAAGTTAAACATCTTATTTTCTTGCAAAAGGCTACATGCTTATTATGTGTAAAAATATAAGTTAACCATGTTCTTTTCTTGAGAAAGGTTCCACGATTCTTGTGCATAAAAGGATAAAGTTAACCATGTTATTTTCTTGAAAAATATTCCATGATTATTGTGCATAAAAAGGATAAGTTAACCATGTTATTTTCTTGAAAGTGGGTGCATGGTTCTTGTGTGTAGAAAGATAAGTTAACTATGTTATTTTCTTCAAAAGGATTGCATTATTCTTGTGTGTAGAAAGATAATTTAAGTATGGAAAATTCTTTGAAAAGATTATGTGGTTAATTTCATTAAAATATTTCTTCATTAAAGGTTCAATATTATAATTTTTCTCTAATGAATTGTTTTTCATTCATAAACTTGAATAAAATCGATGTTTCTACCTATATATTACAATTACCAGCACCATAATAAGACACATCTATTTTTTTCCATGTTATGTTCTCTGAAAAGGTCAAGACCATTTCTATAATCGTTCATAAAATGCCAACGTTTGTGTATGTTTAAGAGTTTGGTAGCTAGCATAATAACTATTTAGTTTCATGATAATCAAGTACAACAAATGTCATTATGTAATGCACTGAGTTGAAATGCATTATGGACAATGAATGATTATGGTGGGTGTAAACTCACCCTAGAATTTATGTTATGCATTAATGCCTCTTGGAGTTTTGTGTGCATTTACTTTAAAGATTGGCATGAATAATTTTTATATGGCATGCATACTTTGCGTTGAAGGTTGATAATATAAATAAGGGTTGCATATGGAAATACATTGCATTAGGGAAAAAAAACTATGATGTTGTGATTGTTTTTGCATTTTATAATCTTTTTCTGCATTTCCTTAATGCACATGGCATATCGATGATTGGGCATGCTTTTATTATATGTATGAATTTATTCGATGCATTCTGAATAAGGGAACAAATATATTGTTTTCCATGTTTTTTTAAAAAGTAAAACCACTCAGAAACAATATCATGGTTGTGCAAATTGATTCCCATGGTTTTGCATTTGGTTAAATGTATTAAAGGTGGGGTTTTGTGGATAATAGTTAAGGAATTGTATATATTAAATAGTTATGGTTAAGCATTTGATAATGTGTGAAAAGGTAGGAGAGTAATGATGGATATGAATGTTACTCTAATTTACACATATGGAAGAATGTTTCTAGGCCAAGATGTATAACAAGTAGAATATTATTAGTGATTCTGATATGATAACTAGTAGAAGTTGGAAATTTGAGATAGAGATATTTTGAGTCTCTCACTTGATTTATTTGATGAAAAAGGTCATAAATCTTTTGGTTTTTGAAAAATTGATATTTCAAGTAATAATGGTGTTATAATTACTTAAGATAGTCTTTGTATAATATAATCATGACTTTCGTAAATAATGGTGTGATGGTTTCTCAACTAATCCTTTTTAAAATGATCAATAAATGGATTTGTAGGTGAAAAAGTCATTATTTATGACTATTGTTACATGCAAAGAGGAATATTGTCAACTATGTTTTACAACGAGTAACTTATTGCATTAAACAAGCATGCCACAAACACATTGTGTTTAAAGAATAGTGGGGTAAAGTGTTTGAAACATTATATCATTTTCAATGTAATAATATCTAGTTAATTATGCAATGGATAAGAGATGGAATCACTTGCTTGCCATTGAGTGAGGGGTGAACTCCCACACAAATTTTTAATAAAATAAACATTTGTTGGTTTTTCCCTTTGTAGTTTCTAATGTATATAAATGTCCATTTATGCACTAGCCTATTATCTTATTTTGATGATATTGCTAACTTGCATGACATTGAAACTTGCATCATAAAATTTTTTGTTAACAATCCTGATTAAATGGATAATGTTAATGACGCAAAATGCAATAGAAAGAATTATGTTAATAAGTTGCATTAATTGTTATTACTTCATGAGTTTTTCTAATTTCTTTTTAAGGTTACTTCACTTAATGAACATGATTATATCATTTGATTATCAAATAAGGAGTATTGGATGAGTCAATTGAGAATATTACATGTTTTTAAAACTATTAAAAGTTTTAAATCACATGTATTTTGTTTGAGTTATACTAAGGAATGTTACAGATTCTATTCCTTTGGGGTGAAGACTATTAGCCCCCTAATTTTCTCTCTTTTGGCCATTTTGCCTTCCTAAATTATAACCATTTACCGTTGTTTTACCTCTCTTATACACCCTCATCTTGCACTAGTCCAAGAACGATGACATATTTCGTATGAACTTTATATTTCATATTTTTAACTTAACTTAGCATTAATTAATTATTTATTACATAATTTCTTGCTTATAATCACTCTTGTAACTTATCAATAACTCCAATGTTTGTTTGGTAGTCTAGTTCTTACTGTGTCCACTAATCCTAGTGCAAGATTAGATCTTGCACCGGTGCCAACACAACAAATCCTTGCAGTAGATCCGGACCTCCTTGATCACCGCCTCATTTTGTGGTGCTTCAGCCACGACAACAAGATAGATCTGAAGGCAATCGAGCTCCAGCCATGACAGCAAAGCAATCTAAAGGTAGTCAAAATCGAACTTATGAAGAACGAACAACTGGAGATTGGCTACAACCAGTTTTGTTGATCTGCCTAATTTTGAAGGCCGAGAAGCTTAATTCTACATATCAGTTATGTAATTGGTTAAACGATCTTTTTGGCCTTCGGGAAAAGATCTATATAATGAAGAATGTAAATAGGATGAAATAGTTTTCGCTAGAGTTTGTACAGAACAGAGATATAACCATGGAGGCGGTAACATGCTTGTATTTTGTTATCGCCCGAATCTAGGATGGACTATTTATTAACGCATGTATTTGCCTCAATGAATTAATAAGAAAGGGAGCTCTACCTCATGTTTCATAAATTTTATTTCTCTATTTGAAAGCTAATGAATTGATAAAGTACTAAGCAGTGTTTCTATTTGAAAGGGAAACGCGTTGGTTGGCTAGGGCCCAGCCAACCTAGCACATTTACCCTACTTTTCTATTTCTTGTAATTTATTTTTATACTGTCAAGTGTGATCTAATTTCTAGCACATGTATTCCTATTTGAGTGAAAGTGGATCCACTGTGTGAAGTAGTTAGATTTCCTTTTCCTACACCTGATTTCAGATTGGTTTTCTCACCTGGTCCAAGCAAGAGAAATAAACCTACACCAGTGCACATTGGTGTGCTATTCATTTTCCTGCACTTAATTTCGGATTGGTTTTCCCTGCCTTGTCCAAGCAGGAGAAATAAACTTGCACCAGTGCATGTTGGCATGCTATTCATTTTCTACAGTTTTGTCTGATTGGTTTTCCCTGCCTGGTCCAAGTAGGAGAAATGAACCTGCACCAGTGCACATTGGTATGATGCAGCAAGCCTTTCTAGTTTACTTCCCGCAATTTCTTGTTTCATTAAATACTTTATGACAGGATAAATTATAAGGATTGTTTCTTTATTTCTGCACTCCATTAAAATAAAAAACATTCATTTTCATGTGTGCAATTTGATTTCACAGTATAATAACACTTGCAATAATTAAGCACTTATTTCAAGAATTAAATGCTAAGTGAAAGAAGCTCTGATCTAGTGCAAGAACTAGTTTCTTGCCATGGGATCTGAGTTCTCTGAACCTAAAAAGTTCAATCCCCTTGCAGGAAGAAAAATACTTTCAGTACAGACACCCTTTATACCCTCTGCATAAATCTTTGTTCCCGCACTAGTGCAAGCAGACTACGATAGTGCAGGAAAGATTAGTGCAAGAAGGAAATATCTTCATAAGTCGGTTTGAAGGGCCCATCTGATGAGACTGCTAAAGTGTCTCTGATAAAGAGAAACACACACTTAGTAGTTAATTGATAGTTAGCTAGAGTGATTTCCCTTT